>OY856412.1:1145580993-1146857243 GCA_963693085.1 Alisma plantago-aquatica
GACTCAGTTGGGTACATGAGGTTTGTGCACGGGTGCTTCGGGTGTGATTGATAGTCCACATTTGACTATTGGTGCTACAATAGTTGAGTTCTCACTAGTGCCTAGATGAACTAGCATAATAACGAGGTATGGTGTCTGAACTCCTACTGGTGTAAGGCCCCTAAACTTGCTTAACAAGTTGAATAAGATTAATTATAATAACTAAATTCTTATAACCCTAATCTAACCTTGTTATATTCTTTGAAAACATAAGACAAGATCAAGTTTCAAATTTGGTCCAATTTGGACACTGTTTGAGCAAGTTATGCAAGTTTATGCACATTTTGGACTTTTATGCAATTTACCCAATTGAGAGGTTTTCTTTGCAATTTATCACTTACATTATGTTCCTTGGATATTGTCTCATCATTCTTGAGCTTTTTGAGCCATGGGGAACCCATTTAAACCTTGGTTTGAAGGTGTTTTCTCCAAGAGTATTTTAGGGTTTACCCCTTCGTGGATGAGCTACCTTTAGTAGCTATCAACTAGTGAGTTATTTGTTTTGCTTGTAAATTCAAGAAATGAGGGATAATCATATCTCTATGGATGGTGAGGGAGCTGCTTGTGTGTGTTCTTGTATATTCTTAATAGTTTAAGGCCATGGACACTTGGAAAGATACTAGAACATCAACTTTTTCTTTTTCTTTATCTTAAAGTTTCATGTACTTATCCCTAAGCACCAAACGGGCCTTTTGCTCTCCACAAATTCCCTCCTTCTACAAACCTCATACTCCCTCTGTTCTGCTACAAATTTCCTATCCAAGGAAGAAGAAAGAGGGGAGCTTCTTGGAAAAAGAATCTAGGATTGCAACTGACTTCCTTTTTGGGTTTAAAAAGCTTCCTTCTAGTGATCTTGACCTAAAAGAGTAAGAATACCCTTCTTTCCTCCATTTATTTATTTTTTATCCTTCCTCCTACCTTTCTCCAGGTCGGAACCTTGTTGTTCCATGGTATAAATTGCTCTAAAGCTCTAAAACCCTACCTTTCTTTCTCCTTATGCTTAGGGTTTGCTCATTTGATGAAGAAAGGTGCTAGATGGATGAGTTCACAGCTTATGCTTATATTTTCTACCCTACCTGCTCATGTTTTCTTCTTTTTGGGAGTTTATCTTCTAATTATAGGCAAGTTTTATAACTTTCTCTACATTTATTTCTTACCATAAGCTTGCTAGCTCATGTTCTTGCTTTTAAATGATGATCCATGCACTAAAAAGCTATGCTTGACTTGGATTCTAATTTTTATAATGTTCCCTGTTCTAATTTCAGTTCTAGATGAACCTGTGATCATGTGTAAGTTATTCCTAAGGTATCATATGACTCGGATCAAGTTGGTTTGACAGCCTATGGTGCTAAGCACCTATCAACCAATGGTCAATTTTAGGGTTTTAAGCTGATTTCTTCTATAAACCCATGACCCGATGATGGTACCATTGCAACAACCCTATGGTGTTGTTTTCATGACAATTTATTGTGGTAATCAAGGGTGTCAACTGACATTCACCCCTTAGGTCATGTTTTGGCCTAATTACAAGCCTAGTGATTAACAACCAAGTACCATAATGATGCTATCAATCAATGGTGATACTAGTTTAATTTTTGATGTTGATTAATGAATATAGTGCTGATCTAGCAACCTATGGTGACTTAATGGTCACTAATGATGGTGGATAAGGTCTCCAAAACCTATGGTGAGTTAATCATATAGTTGTAGCATCAATTAATCCTTAGACCAATGGTTTCTTGGGTCACTTGATGCAATGATCGAACCTATACTGTAATTGATGGTTTTAACATATGAACTTGATCCAATGGTCAAGATCTAATGTTTATTCCTCCAATAAAGTGGGATGATGGCTAATGTAATATTTTGGTCCTAATAATGTGATTTAGATGGTTTCCTTTATATGATCAACTTAAGGAGCTTACTTGTTAACAATGAATGGCTTATTTTAAATGAACAGTCGATTATGGGTTTTACCCTACTCTCAATGGAACTTTTTGTGTTGTTAATCAAGGGATGTCTAGGGTTAGATGGTGACTCTTTATAGAGAACAAATAAAGGACTTCATAGGTGGTTTATCCAAAGTGTTTACTTATGTAAATAACCAATGGTATTACCTTTTAAACATCCAATGGTTCTGGGTGACATTGTGGTATAACGATATGCGTTGAATGATGATGGAACAAATGGAGGGTTACCCTTAATAAGGCAGTCTTACCTATACACTCATATGAATAGAAGGGATGATAACCATATTGTTTTGATATGTAACCCTAATGAGGTATAGCTTGTTATACCTAGATTTAATATAACTAAATGATGGTAATTGGGTATATGAATAGTCCTTGAATGATTAATACAATCATGGAGTACTCTCTTATTGTTGTTGAAACCCTAGTATGATATAACCCGATGGTTACACATTAATTTATGTGTGGGTTCATATTTGAGAATAGTATGGAATGTGATGGTGATGCTTCACCTTATGCATCCATGATCTAATGGGGATGCCACGAGTTAGGGTTTGGGTATGAGGGCTGATTAGCAACACTAAAATAATTTATCTTGTTGAACCTAACTCTAATGCAAATAGATAAAGACGAGTATTCATGTTTAACCTTCTTATATGATGACATGATGGTGAAATATCCTCCTTAATATGATCATAACTATAATGTGTTAATTGGTGGTTAACATAGCCACATAGTTGATACCTTATTATACTAAACATGTGCATTATGAATATGATGAGGGTTAATCGTATCTAGATTACTTGCATGTTGATGTAATAGAGGAAAGTTCTTAATGTTAATATAACCCTACTATGATTGTTTATGAATATCTCCTAGCTCATTAATGCAATATTGTGTTGATCCGGTGTATTATATGTAAGTGATGTTGTTGAGCCTTGTTATAAGGCATGCAAAGATAATGATGATCTTATAGGGAATAGTATGATGGCCTTAATGACCTTTGGGCATGGTTGAGCCCTGAATGAGGTGTAATCCTCTTATGTTGATAAGGGTTGATACCTTGTGATATTGTGAAAAGGAATTATATATTGTGATAGTATGATAACTAGTGTGGTCTCATGAATGGCAAGTGAATAGTACCATGTGATGATGAGATGAGAAATTATGTTTCACATGTTTTATATCTTTAAAAAGTTTTGATATTTATATGCTTGCTAGAAGTGAATTAGGGTTTGTATGTCCACTTGTTTGATGCAGCCTTAATTCACCCAATTTTCATAACTAACCAAGTGAAACTCTAATCATGTAGTGCCCTGTGCGATAGATCCATCTGAGTGTCAGAACTTGCCAGATGGTAAAACGAGTATTCCTAAGGGAAACTCGGAGCACATATTGTTGAGTATGTGGGGGTGGCAAGTTGAGGATATATCCTTGTCATCCACAATGCAGGTTGTGGAGGATGGATATAGTCATGCCTCATACATCTGATGTGATTGAGAACGGTTGCGGTCGTGTCTCAGTGATTATATATGTGAAAAGATTGGAGGACAACTGCGGTTGTACCTCAGATGGCAGGGTATGCATGCCCACATCCTTTCACTAGTGTCGTAACCTATACTAAGGATAGACTAGGCTGTTAGCAGCTTGACCTTATATGTCGCTGTGGCAGACCCGTACTGACCGGGGGTGGAGAAGATCTTAGGAGTCTGGCTCTTCCTAGATCTTGTATGGCACTGATTTCGAATTAGCAGTGGTCAATTAGATTTTGAGTGGGGTCCTCAAATTCCTCAGGGCATAATAAAAGATGTAAGACAGCCATGTAGCATATCTATTTAGGGTTATACACAACACTTCATATTGGATGATAACCCTTGTTTGCTTTATTTTCATTGAGATCATGTTTAGTACAATAATAGATAATAGATATGCTTATGTTGTAGTTATGCTCATGTTGTAAACAGACTTATGTTGTCAAATATACTGACATTGATGGTTAAGATGTTGCTGCTAGCTATGTTTAATATTGCTAGCCATGCCTATGTAATTAGAAATGCTTAAACTACTAATCATGCCTATGTAGTTCATTGTGTTATGATGCTAGTTCTACTTGTGATATAGATCTGTTCCCTTTATTTGAGATGCCAATATTGATAGCCATTTTATGTTACTAGACATATTCATGATGTCAAGGATGCTTATGCTACTAGATTACTTGTACTATTAGCAAGGAATATGATGATAGTCAGATTAATGATAATGATTGTTATTAGATTTAATTTGATGATATTTGAGTAGATATATATCCAAAGAAATGGATTTACACTACTACAGAAGTGCCTTTTAGTGTCGGTTGTTTAACCCCCTTTGGCGTCAGTTTCGGAACGACGCCTATGTGGGCGCCGCTAAAAGGGTGGACACTTCAGCGTCGGTTAAAAAACCGACGCCTATTTAACATAAAGGCGTCGGTGTTTTATAAAACACCGACGCCAAAAGGGTTCCCTCCACAGAAAACGGCGTCATCTAGGACGCTTTCTGCGTCGGTTATATACTACAAAACCGACGCAGAAAAGTGTCCTAGATGACTCCCATTTCCTGTAGCGCGAACACTTTTGGCGTCGGTGTTCAACAAAAAACCGACGCTGTAAGTCTGTGCTGACGGTTATCGGTAAATAACCGACGCCTATATCTATTTTTTTTTTATAAATCTGTTTGCAGGCCTGCTGTGGCTGGTCAGCAGGATGAGAACCTGCAGTTCAGTTTTCTGAACTGCAGGTTTACGACATCCATTGATATCAGCCTACAAACAGGCCACAAACCTGCAAAATTAACATAAAAAGATTCACACAAGTAGATACATTCAGACATCAATTCAATTGTCACGTTCACACATATAGAATCATTCAAATACATGTTTTAACATTCAGAAATATTCATTTACAAAGTATCATTCATCATCACTATCAACATCCCAAGTATATCTTACAGTTGCCACTGTTTGTACAACTATTGCCCATTCTTCTCTTACTTCATCTAATGCTTCCCTCGTATATGGAGCATGTACATTTTTTAAGTGTTTGCCTATAGTGTGGTCAGTTTTAAACACCTGCAAAGAGAATGATGTATATAAGTAATAATATAAAAATAAGATTGATATATTTTATACTAACTAATGAGACTATATATAATACCTCATGTATGGTATCGATGTCTTTCTTCGCCTGTGTATGGTATAGAACTCTCCTCCAGTATCTCCCTCACAGACTCCTGTGCGGAGAGGGACATTCCAACTCGAGATATCATCTTCCGTTGCCTCCTCCGCAGCAATATCCTTATCTCTGAACGTTTCTCGTAGGATTCTGAACCCCTCCTTCCCTCTACTACATCGAAGCCATGCCACAGTTGAACCCTTTCACCGAGCCCTACCCAGCCAAACAGACGTCGCCTGAAGTACCACCGTCGTCGTCGTCTCCACCTCCATCGCAACTTGCTGTGCTAGTCCTGGCAGTTTATCACCCCACATGCTTTCCTCACCAGTTCCTGCCGCTAGACGACCACACAATGGAATCCAAGAGGATATGCAGGCGTTCGCCACAGACTATAGGATGAGTATACTCAGCTTATAGGCTTTGGCGAACTCCTGCATATCCTCTTGGATCCATTGTGTGGTCGTCTAGCGGCAGGAACTGGGGAGGAAGGCATGTGGGGTGATAAACTGCCAGGACTAGCACAGCAAGTTGCGATGGAGGTGGAGACGACGACGACAATGGTGCTTCAGGCGACGCCTACTTGGCCGGGTAGGGCTCGGCGAAAGGGTTCAACTGCAGCATGGCTTCGATGCATTAGAGGGAAGGAAGGGGTTCAGAATCCTACGAGAAACGTTTAGAGATGAGGATATTACTGCGGAGGAGGAGGAAACGGTAGACGATATCTTGAGTTGGAATGTCCCTCTCCGCACATCAAGTTGCTCCGCGCATCTGAAAATGTCATTAAAAAGGCAAACATTTAGCATTTGTATTAACTAGAAAAAGGAAAACATTTAGCATTTGTATAAACTAGAAAAAGGAAAACATTTACCATTTGTATAAACATACATGTCTCTAAAATTGTGATCTTTTATCAATTAACAATCCTTCATTGTGATCTCCGCGCACATATAAGTCATCATTAGCTTCAATATTTTGTGGAGTTGGCAACCCAACTGAGAATGGACTGGAGTCATCATACTTATCATAGTACTCTTCTTCATCTATAGGATCTTCAATGAACTGTCTTTTACCATGAAGAACAACCGACCATTTATCATTTGCAGGATCATCGATATAGAATATTTGTTTTGCCTGTGATGCCAATATGAATGGTTCAGCCTTCTCGCCAATCATTTCAAAGTTCACCAAAGTGAAACCCAATTCATCCACTATAACTCCTTTGGTGTTATCAAACCAATTACATTTAAAGAGCGGAATATTGAAATCTATGTAGTCAAACTCCCAAATGTCTTCAATGACACCGTAATATGACATTTTAGCTTCACGTGGACTCTTATCCTTTGCACTTGCAAAGTACATAGTTGACGCTTGAAGAGTGACCCCACTATTTTGGACGACACTCTTATCATCTTGGCGCTTTGTGTAATATGTGAATCCATTAATGTCAAACCCTTCATAAGACATAACATTCGGTTTTGGTTTAAAGGCGAGACATTTGATAGTTTCTGTAATATCATTTGGTGTTTGAGATAGTTGATGTAAGACTTTATCTTCAAACCACTTAGTAAAAGTCTTATTATGCTCTCTAGCAAGCCACATTGAACTTGCTCGAGGATGTTGTCTCTTTATGAAATTGGTATGTTCCTCGATATAAACACTCACTTCGTCCATATTATGTAAAATATACAAGTGAGCTTGTTCCAACTGCTCACGGCTGATTACTTTCACCCGTGATCCCAAAATTCCTTTGCCCTCCTCAATATTCGTGTCATTATCAGGAGTGTCATTACCACTGAGAAAGTCATTGCAGAAATCCATAACCTCTCTCGCCACATAACCTTCAATAATACTCCCTTCAGGACGATAACAGTTTCGAACATCACCTTTAAAAACGCTCATGTATCGTTCAAAGGGATACATCCAATGCAAGAAAACCGGTCCCAAGATTTTCACTTCCCTAGTCAAGTGGACAACAAGATGTACCATGATATCAAAGAACGAAGGAGGGAAATACATCTCAAGCTGACATAGGGTAACAACCACTTCTCTTTGCAAAATATCGAGAGTATCAGGGTCAATAACTTTGCTGCATAGACTGTATGCTTCGGCAATATAGATCGAATTGCCACGGGCAATATTTGTTGCATTAGAGTGTGACAATCATGAGATTTAAGACCTATCAACTTCAGATCTTTCATTGATACCAATCTACGGATGTTGGATGAGTAACCATGTGGCACCTTAACATTTACCAAGCATTCACAAAAAGTTTTCTTCTCCTTTCTAGACAACGTGTAACAAGCGGGAGGTAAGTATGTTCTTTTATTACCCATTTCACGTAATTCTGTTAATTCTGACCTTATTCCCATTTCACGTAGGTCCAGTCTGGATTTTATCCCATCTTTAGTCTTACCTGGTATATTTAATAGAGTACCAATGATGCTATCACATACATTTTTCTCAACGTGCATTACATCGATACAATGCCTGACTGACAAAGAACTCCAATAAGGAAGATCCCAAAATATTGACTTCTTTTTGAATGAAGAATTGTCACTCCGTGTGGCCATACTACATTGTGATTTCTTACCAAATTCATTGACAATGTCTTTTACTCTTTCATAAACAACATCCCCTGGTATAGGTTTAGGTGCACTCCGTTCATCATTCAATCCATTGAATGCTTTGCGCTTCCTACGATACGGATGGAATTTTGAAAGAAACCTTCGATGACCAAGATATACAGTCTTGCCGCCATATTTTAGTCTTATTGAATCAGTGTTTTCTTCACATATAGGACACGCTTTAGCACCTTTGACACTATATCCAGACAAATTCCCATATGCCGGAAAGTCATTAATAGTGCAAAACAACATAGCATGCAAACGAAATGTCTCTCTTGCAGAAGCATCATAGGTCATCACACCTTCAGCCCAAAGTTTCTTTAAGTCATCAATCAAAGGTTCAAGATAAACATCGATATCATTTCCGGGTTGTTTAGGGCCCGATATCAACAATGACAACATAACGTACTTATTTTTCATACACAGCCAGGGAGGAAGATTGTATATAACAAGCATGACTGGCCAAGTGCTATGTTGGCTGCTCAATGTCCCGTACGGATTCATCCCGTCTGTACAAAGCCCAAGTCTTAGATTCCTGACTTCTTCACCAAATTCAGGGAACAATACATCAATCTTCTTCCACTGTGGGGAATCAGACGCATGTCGTAGGATCCCATCATTATTTTTCTTAACATCTGCATGCCACCTCAAATTCTTCGCATCTTTCGGATTTGCAAACAAGCGTTGAAACCGTGATGTTATAGGTAGATACCACAACACCTTGGCAGGAGAACCAGTTCTGGACTCCCCCGAAGTCGTCAATTTATATCGTGACGCACCACATTTTGGACAATCTTTCAAATCTACATAGTCCTTTTGAAATAATACACAATCATTCGGGCATGCGTGTATCTTTTTGGCCTCCATTCCCATTGGGCACAACATTTTCTTTACCTGGTATGTTGAGATTGGCAGCTCGTTTCCTTCAGGAAGAATTTCTTTCAACAAAGTCAACAATTCAGTGAAGCTTTTGTCGCTCCATCTATTGTTAGCTTTCAACTTATACAATCTCAGCACAACGCTAAGCTTCGTAAACTTAGCACAGCCTGTGTATAACGGTATCTCAGCATCATGCACAATGTTTGTAAAGATAGGAGGTGGATCGGTGTGCTCTACCCTACAACTATCCAGCATCGCATCAACAATGTCTGCTGGAACTGGTTCGTTCACATTTACGTCATCGGAGGCAATTTCTTCTTCCACCCAAGCACTGCTATTGACATCTACTGGATTCGATTTTGAAATCTCTCCATGCCAGTGCCATTCTGTATAGCCTTGTACAATCCCGTTGCACATGACATGACTTTTGATTTCCTCACCAGTGTTGAGTTTCAAGTTGTTACCGCAATGCCTACATGGACAGTAGAACCTATCTGTAGGTTTTTTCCTATGTTCCTCGGCAAATCTAATAAACTGATCAAGACCAGATATAAACTCTGGGGTGCAACGATTATGAATGGACATCCATGATCTATCCATTCTATGATCAGAGAAAGCAAGTATATATTAGGAAAGCAAGTATATATTAGGAAACAAGTATATAAGCAAGTATGTCGTATTACAGTTCATCATTAAGAAAGATATAAGCAAGTATGTCGTATTAAAATAGACTAAACAATAAAAGAATTTTTTTTTTAGGCAAGACAATATGAGAAAATAGTAGTGTAATCATGTAAATGGGAACATTCATGGGAACACACACTTCAGTTATAAGCATTCATGTAGCAACTTACATTTCCATTCATGGGAACAAACACTTTAGTTATAACAATAACTAAACAAAGGGGTTGGTGTACCCCTAAACATGCGCATAATTAAAAAAACTATTACTACAGACAAGTCTAGATAGATAGACAACTAAATACTACACCAACATGGTCCCGCATGCATCAGTAACTTCTTTTTGATGATGAAGCTGTGTCACGAAGCTCCTCACTGTATTTAGACGAATCTGAACTGATAGGGGCCTCAGATTCTGATTTGTCTGAGCTGATATGCGACGCCGTGCGCTCATACCGCAGAAGATGATCGAGGGTGTCGCAGTTGTTGTTGGTTATCCAAACTTTGATGGAATTATCGCCAACTGGACGGAGAAAAAGCCTATTCCAACGGACCAGATACAGCTCTCCAATCCAATCATGCCAACCGGATTTTGATACAAGATTTCCCGCCAAATCATACTCAACCTCGATTACATGTGAATAATTTCCAAAAGTTAGGGTCACTTTACCAGGCATGTAGTGTCTTCCTTTTAGAAAACGCCAATGTTTGGGTATGACCAATTGGTTTAAGGAACGATCATATAGGATGATGTCCAATTGTTCTTCAATAGGGAACGTTAACATTGACATAGAGGCCCAATTCATAGTCATTGTTATGGGAAGACAGAGACTGCACAATATTAGTATTAACAAAGTGTAAGTACATATAACGATGTTATATATTTTCAGAAAAAGTTGTATAACATCAGTTAACCTTTTAAACAAGTATATATTAGGAAACAAGTATATATTAGTCAATCTTGGACGGGTTTCTAGGCCAACAAACACATTTGATGTCAATCTTATATATAATAAATGTGTACCACCTATCCCATCCTTGAACACCTAATCTCACTTACGATGTAAGTGTATAATGTGTATTTGGTTTTCAAGAAAATTTCGGCAGCATTTCCCCGTTGTTCTCTAAGTACATATGTACTTAGAGAACAAACGGGGAAATGCTACCGAAATTTTCTCGAAAACCCAATACACATTATACACTTACATCCTAAGTGAGATTAGGTGTTCAAGAACAGTCCCAAACTGGGGACTATCCAAGATTTACTCCTACTGAGTAAATCTTGGACGGGTTTCTAGGCCAACAAATACATGTGTTGTCATTCTTATATAAACCCTATAATTCATGAAATCATTCTAATTCAATTTAATATGTTGGGATCACATAATTATATAATGACATCAGAATATATAGAAGAATCATAATTAACATGATTAACAACATGCTCATCAAACTAGGGTTTTCTTGAATATCATCTAATAAATCAAGAATTTCATAGTTTCAAACATGAAATAATTCACAATGCAATGTTATAAACTATAGGCAACATGGATAGATGAAATAAATAAACATCCAGCATCTATCACTTATTCAATCTTCAAAAAACCTTGACAAACATCCAACATCTATCACTTATATAATTTGCATGTATATACACCCTAAAGTGCCACAAATCATATAATAAAACTATCATGTTATGATATTAGGACCACTTAAAGCAGATTAGGCACATTAAGCAAGCAGAGTAGGGAGCCAATTTCGTGCAAACAGATTAGGCAACAGATTAGGTCAGCACATAAAGAACCAATTTCGCGCCTGGGTAGGTCTGCAGGTACCTGGGCAAGAAGAGTAGGGTGAGGTCGAGCTGGTTGAGTACGTGGGTGGTGGCCGACGAGCTCCAGAACCAGCGGCAGTGACTCCGACAAGCAAGAGCGTCAGCCGCAGCAGGCAGGCAGGCGGCCAGGCGGCGGCAGGCAGGCAGCGGCCAGGCGGAGGAGAAGGAGAAGGGGGTACGGCGGCGCCGGTTCTCAGGCGTGGCAGGCAGGTGGGCACCAGGCGTTGCGGCGGCGCCGGTTGTCAGGCGTGGCGGCGGCGCAGGCGGTTGGAGCAGGGGCGCCGGTTGTCAGGCGTGGCGGCGGCGCAGGGGTGCCAGAGAAGAAACGCGTCGGAGAGGGGCGCCGGAGAGGGGACGCCGGAGATGGGGCACCGGAGAGAAGCGCCGGAGAAAAATCGCCGGAGAAATCGCCGCAATAGGGAAATAGGGTAGCAATGAGGGGATGAGTCGGGTGATCGAAGGTTATGAAGTTCCCCAATAGCGTCGGTTGTTGACAACAACCGACGCCTAAACATATTTACCGTCGGTCGTTGGCAACATCCGACATCCATTTGGACGATATTTTCGTGAAAATGTTTGGCGGGAACCCCATTCAGCGTCGGTTAGTAAAGGACGACCGACGCGGAAAAGGACACTTTTCGCGCAAATTTCCATCGCACATAAGCGTCGGTGTTTTAACTAAATAACCGACGCCGAAAGTGACATTATTTTTTCGCTCGAAAATTGGATGAAATAATGCGTCGGTTTTGCATAAACAACCGACGCTGTATACAAAGCGGTACCCGTGTTTGGCTGGTCTTTGAATATAGACGTCGGTTCTTCGAAATAACCGACGCCTTTAATATAAGGCGTCCGTGTTCCTTAAAAACCGACGCCCAGAAAAGCGACACTGAATGCTATTTCTGTAGTAGTGTTATATGTTATCTATATATGCATTGATGATCATACTTGTTGCTAAGATGATATGCTTAATATACTTAGTATACTTGAACTGTTCAATCTGTTCAATTGATTATTAAATACTCCAACTACTTAGTTATCTACTATTTAAATTGTTGTAATCAATAAGCGTTGTTGGAGGTTATATCTCTTACTGGGACATGGGTCTCACCCTTGTAGTTTGCCACATTTTTTTAGGTAATCAGAAGTGTCGAAAACAAACATGTGGCCACAAAGAGGAGCTACAGTAATGAATCTTTGAGAAATTTGATTAGATGTCTAGTGTGTCCTAGAGTCATCCTTGTACTCTCAGGTCCGTGCAGGAAAAGTTTGTATATAGTGTTTCAAACGAATCAGACTTTTGTTAGCATGTTAATGCTTGTTTGTGTGACATATACAAATATTGTTCTCCTGTGTATATATGTTGTGGCAAAGGCGATAGAACAATTTGTATCAAATTATTGGCATAGTATGGATACAAGAAAGATGTTGGTCTCTTATGCAAATATTTTTGAGCGGGTGTTGATATTGAAATTGGTTTTAATTTACCCATATTTTTGGGTATGTGATTAATTAGTGATTGATTATGTTTTATGTTTTAAGTAATCTCATTTAGTATAACAGGTTCTCACAAGTTGGTATCAGAGCTTTAGGTTCACTGAGTATACATGGACACTAGGACTTAGGACTAGGATGATGTCAAAATTAGGAACATGACATAAAAATATGGTGCATACTGCCTAATCTGAGTACTTGGATGCCCTGGCCAGGTATTCAATTATTGAAGAAAAGGTAAGTATGGAACTCTTAGATTGTTATCTTTCTAATTACTCTGATCAAGTAGTCATTTTGAGACAATCTAAAGAGCATAACAAATAAGAAATCATGGTGTGAATATCTCAATCCTACCTTAAAGAAGATGAGAATTGCATCATTATCTATCAACACTTGAATGTTTGGTAATTATAAGAGAAAGATACAACACCATGAAATCTAAATCTGAATACACATAAGGAAAAAAGGAGTTCTTGAAGATGTGATTCAAGAAGATAATAAAGTAAAAGACAGATAAGTCTATGCTTATAAAGTGATTCAAGGTATGAAATCCACATAAGATGGAGAGAACTCCAATGAGAAGTATAAAATGAGAAGATAAATGAGAACAATGACAAAGGAATAAGGTGGAACCTGAGTTGATCTCAGACCAACCTATGTGTGTAAGAAAGTGTTAATGTAAAATAAGCATGGCGTTTGAAAGAAATTAAGGTAGGCGATCTATGTTTAATGAAGAAAATGTGGAATATGATGATTTACCTGTTGATAAGTGGTTGAAAAATATAATAAAATAAGAGAACATACCCAAGTGTGATAAATAGTCATCAAGGAAGGAGTAATGAGATATGTTAATCATGATGATTCCTATGATAATGGCAAGGAACCCAAAATGAAAAGGGTAAAATGATACATAAGAAGATGTAACTTACATAATGAAAATAGAATTGGTTACCTTTTTACTAGTGACCCTTGAACAATGTTGCGATGATGTGGGAAGTGTGTTTCCCTTTATGTCTTTCCTTTCTATGGCACAACTTTCAAGTGGATTATTTCCACTTTGTATGCGTGGATTCGTTGTAAACATGAGGGTGGATAGCTTATTATAGCATAAGGTTGTTTGGACTATGGTTCCAAGATCATAAATATGGTGATGAGTTTGCTTTTGATCCTTCCAATAATTAGGAAGATTCCTCTTATATGTCTTAAGATTTTATTATGTTGGTAAAAGTAGATGAGATAAGGATGGGAGTTCCTTATAGCACATGAGTTGGATACCAAGGTAATGAATCCTAGTATCCAAGATGTATCAACAGTATGGGAAGTATGTGAAGGTTGGAGATGTTTATTAAGTGAACATTCCTAGTGTTCCTCTCCCTTAGAGAGAGAGAGAGAGTTGATTATGATCCTCTAAATGTTGTTTGGAAGGAAAAACAAAAGTGATTCTATAATATTGTGTATGGTTCAGTGATAGTTGGGCAAGACCACTATCAAGGATATATAGTTTGTTGATCAGTAGACATGTGCTATCGTGTTTCTTTTAGATAAAATATCCTTTACACATAAGAGTTAGAATGGATGACATAAGTTACATGACCATGATGAGTTTAGAGTTATGTCCTTTAGACTAACCAATGTACAAATAGAATTTATGAATAGGAGGAACAGAGTGTTCCGGTCATGTCATACAAGTTATATCAAGATTTGAATGATGACATGTCAAAGTATTTCAAATATGGTAAAAAATATGATCAATATTTCTTCAAAAACCTTAGGGTTTCCGAAGCAGCAATATCTATGAGACAAGTTGAACAAGAGTGATATGGGGTTGATTAAATGTCTTTATGGGATCATGATATGCCTTCTAAGTAGGTTGTGTAAATCCTAGTAAGGTGAAGATAGTGTTGTTGTTTCACCCCTAACAAGGTTGACTAGGAATGATGTTTCCTTGTATGGAATGATAGGTGCCAACGTCAGTATTTCTTTTGATGTTGAAAAAGAACTGACAAGTGTTCCAGTGTCATTGTATCTAAAAAAAAGGATGGAATCATCGCCTTTTTTATGCTTCAAGGAATGGTATGGGACACATGCCATGATTGGTAAAAAGCTAGAAAGTATGAATTTTGAGTGATGTGTTGATACAATATATATAATTTTTGGATGATAGCTAGAATTTAAAGTTGAACATTACTATTAGAGTTGTACAGATGACACAACAAGTTTCTATGTTCCATATTTGCAAATGTCTTCTTATGTGGGGGATTTTGTGTTGACCCAAGATGAGATATGTATGAATGATGTGACATAACCATGATATGCAAGTGAACATGTGAAGGTAATAGGATGAGGTGCAAAGGAAGTACCCATCTTTGTTTACCTTGGATTTCGGGGACAAAATCCATGTTAAGGGTTTATAGTTGTAAGGCCCTTAAACTTGCTTAATGAATTTAATAAGCTTAATTATCATAATTGAATTCTTATAACACTAATATAACCTTGTGATATGCTTTGAAATCATAATACAATCTTAAGTTTCAAATTTGGTCCAATTTGGACACCGTTTGAGCAAGTTATGCAATTTTATGCACATTTTGGACTTTTATGCAATTTATCCAATTGAGAGGTTTATTTGCAATTTATCACTTACATTATGTTCCTTGGATATTCTCTCATCATTCTTGAGCTTGTTGATCCATGGGGCGCCCATTTAAACCTTGGTTTGAAGGTGTTTTCTCCAAGAGTATTTTAGGGTTTACCCCTTCGTGGATGAGCTACCTTTAGTAGCTATCAACTAGTGAGTTATTTGTTTTGCTTGGAAATTTAAGAAACGTGGTATAAGAATGTCTCTATGGATGGTGGGGAGCTGCTTGTGTGTGTGCTTGTATATTCTTAATAGTTTAAGGCCATGGACACTTGGAAAGATACTAGAACTTCAACCTTTTCTTTTTCTTTATCTTAACGTTTCATATACTTATCCCTAAACACCAAAACGAGCCATTTGCCCTCCACCACTTCCCTCCTTCTACAAACCTCATCCTCCCTCTGTGCTTCTGTGAATTTCATGTCCAAGGAAGAAGAAAGAGGGGAGCTTCTTGGAAAAAGAATCTAGGGTTGCAATTGACTTCCTTTTTGGGTTTAAAAAGCTTCCTTCTAGTGATCTTGACCTAAAAGAGTAAGAATCCCCCTCTTTCCTCCATTTATTTATTTTTTTATCCTTCCTCCTACCTTTCTCTAGGTCGTAACTTTGCTGTTACATGGTACAAATTGCTCTAAAGCTCTAAAACCCTACCTTTCTTGCTCCTTATGCTTAGGGTTTGCTCATTTGATGAAGAAAGGTGCTAGATGGATGAGTTCACAGCTTTTGCTTGGATTTTCTACCCTACATGCTCATGTTTTATTCTGTTTGGGAGTTTATATTCTAATTATAGGTAATTTTTATAACTTGCTCCACATTTATTGCTTACCATAAGCTTGCTAGCTCATGTTCTTGCTTTTAAATGATGATCCATGTACTAAAAAGCTATGCTTGACTTGGATTCCAATTTTTATAATGTTCTCTATTCTGATTTCAGTTCTAGATGAACCTGTGATCATGTGTACGTTATTCCTAAGGTATAATATGACTCGGATTAGGTTGGTTTGACAACCTATGGTGCTAAGCACCTATCAACCAATGGTCAATTTTAGGGTTTTAAGCTGATTTCTTCTATAAACCCATGATCCGATGATGGTACCATTGCAACAACCCTATGGTGTTGTATTCATGACAATTGATGGTGGTAATAAAGGGTGTCAACTGACGTCCACCCCTTAGGTCATGTTTTGGCCTAATTAGAGTCTCATCTTGGCATCTCCAAATTGATGATGGAATTCAGGGTGGATTGTGGTCTAGTTTTACGTCACAGTCTAGGACCAAGGTTATAGACATGAAATGAGCTAGATGGTCTAGTTTTAGGTCATAGTCAGAGCGTGGATATAGACATGAAAGGAGATTGTGTGTCTAGTTTTAGGTCATAGTACATGACTGTGGACATAGACATGAAAGAAGGCAGATTCTCTAGTTTTAGTTGTAGTCTATGACCATGGATATAGACATGAAAGGAGGTAGATTCTCTAGTTTCAGGTAGTAGTCTAGGACCATGGATATAGACATGAAAGGATCTAGTTGGTCTAGTTTTAGGTCATAGCCCAGGACCATGGTAATGGGCATACCTGACATTAATGAGTGACATCTTGGTCAAATTTGAAGAACCATATGGCTTGGCGGAGTTTTAAAGAAGGCCACATGAAAAAACCCATTTACTTTGTTTATGAATCACTTGTTTTATGAAAAATTTGTTGGTTTTTGAAAAGATTTTTTAATTTAAAAAGTTTGTTAATCTGTGAAGGACTGTGTGATTTTGAAAAGATTTCTTAATATAAAAAATATTATTTGGTCTAAAAAGATTGTTGTCTCTAAAAGATTATTTGATTTAAAGAGATTGTTAACCTTTGAATGATTGTTTGATTCGATAAGATTGTTATTTAAAAAAATGATTTGAAAAGATTTTTAATCATTGAAAGATTGTTTGATTTTAGAAGATTGTTTGATATGAAAAGATTGATAATCTTAAAAATATTATTAACCTTTAACTTGGTGCACAAAGGTGTTAGTCACAATCTTAAATATTTTAGCAACAACCAGAACACGCAGTTGGTGTAAACCTTATTTAGGGCTTCATATTTTATCATTTTGTAATTTAGTCACACATAAACATGTTAGAATGTATAATACTTCAGTAAATAAGAGTAGTACTGTGAAATGCACTTAAGGACGTTCTTTGCATGCTTTCAGGTATTTGTGCCATGCTTTGAATGGACATGAGAGAAAGAGGATGATTGAAGGGTTCCTTCACCCTTAGAGGAACCTAAGGAGGGTCTAAGATATTCCCCAACCTACCCCTAGTGGCCAAGGGTTGAGTTATATCAAATAACTCTAAAGATTGACAAATTTAAGATCAAAAGTGCAAGTGAAAGAGCCCAACATGACCATGGTACCATGGAACAGACGTGCTACCAATGTCAAACTTATAGTTAACAATCCAAGTTTGAATCATCTACAACAAACCCTCCACCATGGCCACGACGTCCACCACAGACATGCTGTCACCTATCCACCATGGCCATGTTGCCACCTATCCAACATAGTTGTGGTGTCCACCATGACCATGTTGCCACCTATCCACCACGGTCGTGGTGTCCACCATGGTCATGCTGCAACCTACCCACCATAACCATTCTATTCAAGTCCTTCAACTCCAAAATTGAATTCTAATTTCACCATCCTCACTTTGCCCATTCGACTTTAGCATGGTCCTACTACCATGACCATGGTTCCTAGAACAGTCGTGGTGTCCAACAACCCTAACTATTTTTTCCACTGAACTCTCCTATTTTGCCCCCACTTAACCCTAGCCCTCCTAGACCTCTATATAAACCTTGAAGGCAGCTAGAGGTTTAGGGTTAGATTCCTTTAGCATTCATTTCACCTCCCTATCCCCTATCTACCTCACTCCACTCCCATTCCATCAAATTCCATCTTAAAACTATTCCTTTGAGGGTTGTGGTCACTTTCCATTCCATTTCTATGCAATTCTACCTTGGAGGAGGGAAGCGCTCAAGATTGTAGCTTCTGGAGAAGAAGATTTCATCCTCTACACTGAGCTCCATGGTTTCTTCTACATATTTTCTCTCCATTTTTGTATTTTCCATTGTCAGGAGTAGCTAAGCCCCACTAGGTGGGCTGTTTGGGGGTTAAGATGTTGTTTTGGTATTGTGTTTGGGGTACGTAATATGTAGACTTTGTAATTTAATTTGATAATGATAATGTTCTAATTTTGTCTCAATTCCCATGGATTGCTTGTTGATTTGTTCTTGAAATCACCTAGGATTCTAAGGGAATATCTTATATGTAGTTATTTTGGGATTTGCTCTATAGATACCCCATATTCCAACATGTTAACCCATTGTGATACACATATGTGAGAGATTTAAGTAACTAGTTTAGAAGAATTTAGTGTAATTGGTTTGGAGCTAACTAAAGGATAGATGGTAAGTGATGTGAGGTGTAAAGCCCTCAATTACCACACTTGGCTCCAAATTTTCCTAAGAGATTCTATCCTAGAAACCAAGACTTTATTAGATCCTAGTTAATTCCACCTCAACCCTAATTCAAATGAGACTCACAAGTGTGGCTAGAGAGTGATAGGGAGTAGTCCCCCTATGCACCCCCTATTCAATTCATGGCCAATTAGTAGTTTAGGGCATTCTCTAGCACCGAACTTGCTTTTTGGTTTGATGATCTAAATGAATGAAGATTGCTTGCATGTTATGACCTCCCAATTTAGGTTCTAGTCACATTACCCTAAATGGACCACACTTTCCATTAATTGCTAAAACCTGAATTGCCTTCTTACTTAGCTAGTCTTTACTTTCTTAATAAGTTAATTGCCTTGTTCATGCTAGTTTAAACTTCCTAGGATAGTAATATCATCCTGTGGTTAGTTGTGTTTGTACTATCTATCTCTTACTAGTTGAGGTCCTTAATTGCTCTTTTTGCCTAATTTTCCAATAGCACTCTCTCTTGCATAGTTTAGATAATTGCTCTCCACCTCTAGGTTGTTAAGTATAATTTCTTTTCTAGTGTAGTTTTTAGTGTTTGATCTTACATTTTATTCCTTACTCTAAATTGTTCTTTTATTTCTTACCCTGATTACTTTGTTAATTAGAATTAGCTATTTTAGGTTAAACTAGGTTTTGTTCTTGCTTTCCCTTAATTTCTTGTTTGAACCATCTTAGTGTAATCAAACAAAATCCAAGTAAAATCCTTGAACCCTAGACTCTATGATAGGAGCCTAGCTTAAGCAAGCATAGCTCTAGTTCCCCCTCTCCCCCTTAGGTTTGACTCCAACTTACCACTCCTATACTACCCCAGATCTCAAGCGCTTGCATATTTTTTCAGAAGCTTGCCCATCCGTTCCTATAAATTCAAAAGTCCATGTTGTGTGCCCTAAGGCACATCCAATCAAAATTCAATTGGTTAAGTGTTCTTTGGTAGATGCACCAAGCTTTTAGGGGCCATTTTCAGGGATCAATGGTGCTTGGCTTGGGTATTTAGTTTAGCTTCAAAATTTTCTACTGTCCTAAACATTGCTATTTATTAGTCTTTGTGTTACTTTTTGCATATTGGTTTTGTAATTTTACCTCTTTTGTTTGGTTGCGCCTTGTGCAAGAGACACTCAACCCTTAGAAGATGGGATGGGAGACTGAGATGCACATGGGAAACCAACTCCACCGCCCATGCTCAAGACACTTCATGACTATTTCATGTCAGTGAACTACAATTTTCTGATTGCAAATAGAGTCGATCAAATGATGGGGCAAAAGTTTTTTAAGCCACATTCTCTTCTTGGGCTTCTTCCCACCTTATACAAGATGGAGAAATAGAACCCATAAAATCACATTGATTCTTTCTTTGAAACATGCTCTACCTTCAAAATGCTTGCAACTATAGATGACTCTATCTGACTTACCATCTTCCCATTCTCCCTGAGAGACGAGGTCAAAGATTGGTATGATTCAAAAATGGAAATCATGAGTTGGGGAAGATGATGAATGTTTTCTTGAAGAAATTATATTCTATTGCAAGGATGACTCAAATGTGGCATGCTATAGTGAGTTTCAGCCAAATGGATCATGAAAGGTTCCATGATGCTTGGAAAGATTGCAACATATGTTGAGAGAGTGTCCCTATCATAAAATTCCTTTGTGGAATATTGTTCAACCCTTCTACTTTGGGCTCTCTCAAATGAGTAAAACTTCAACAAATTCTTCTTTTGGAGGAGCTTTCATGGCTAAACCATCTGACGAGACATGGACATTGTTTGAGTAGATGGCAGAAAGCTCAAGGCACCGAGCTTCTAGCATTGTTAATGATGGTGATCGTGCCATTGGTGAACTCCTTCAGCTAGTAATGATTCAAGCCCACAAATGAAGAAGATTCTTGTTGAAATGAAGAATCAAGTGGGGGTGGGTGCTCGTAGTCACTCGGTTAACTCTATTGAGTCCCTTAGTGATGAAGTGAAGGCCATACACTATCATAACAACTAGGAACAACAAAGTCAAAGTTATATCTCAAGGTTTGATGACGAATTTCTCTCTATGTTGAAAGGTTTCTTGAAGTTCAAAACAATGTGAAAAAACTTGAGCAAAGAGTGGAGCAGATCCCCTCAGTACTTTCCCTCCAAGAAGAAGGGAAATCCCCTTACCAATCTATGGTGAACTTTAGTGATGCAAGTGGGCCAATGGGTGTCTCTCAAAATTCCTATAGTCCACCCCCGATGCAAGTGAAGCCCATATAACAATTTCAAGACCCTCCTAAACCTTATACACCTCTTCCACCTCCATCACCACAACCATCCTACCAATATGCTTACCACCCTCAATACTTATCTCCACCTCATTTCCAACACCAAAGGCTACCTTCGCCTCCTCCACAACAACAACAAGCTTCAGTAATATAGATACCACCTCTATATTTAGTTAAAATATCCCTCTAACATCAGTTTTGTATTGACACCTAAGTGGGTGACACTACAATTAAGCGCCTACAACGTCAGATTTTAGGGACCCGTAAACAGACGACATAGACCCAACCTCAGTTGCTATGATTAAAGAAAATGACACAGTTAAGCATCTAAATCATCGACTGCGGTGCAACAATTGACATTGTACTGCCACATTTTTAACTGATAAAGGTTTCTATGGCATCATTTTTAAGTAAACTGACATTGTGTACAAATATGTCATCGATTTTTATGTCCAAATGGATGATACAGTCAAACTATGTCATTAGTTAGGCACCTCAACCGAAGTCGAAAGCCAGCTGGTAGCACGACCATTTTAGAATAGCTCTATAATATTTGTTTTTGTATACAAATGACGTTTAATAGTGAAAACATCAGTTTTATGGTAAAAACTATATGTTTTTTAAATAGTAGTTGTTACGACCCCCTCCCCATGTTATCCCGAAAAAGGAGGACTGAGAGGGCAAGGGACATAATGATAATTTTCAGATCAGGATTAGCAAGTAACCAATAATAATCAATAAATTTCATTATAGGGAGTTTACATGGTATGTAATTCTAATGTTTGGAATAGAAATGAAATCTATCTATCTATATCCTCCAGAATTACATTAAATATTTTCTTTTGGTGCCTTTTTTCAGGATGTCCATCTTTAATAATTATTTGCATGTTACTAGTAGTTTAACCTAAAATGCCATGGGACAAAATCACGGCCAGTATAACAAGTTATACTAGTATGGGGAAACAAAATATGCACAAGTGTGAGTAATAACATAATCAACCATATTTGTAATTAACAAAATAATCAAAACACCTTTTGATTTCTTGAACTTCTCAACACTTAATCTTTGTGGCATACCCACTCACTAGGGGTACCCAATCTTACCATACTCACTCTCTGGGAGTATTCATTTGATATACCCACTGACTAGGGGTGATTTTCATCTATACCCACTCACTGGGGGTATTCATGATATCATACTCACTCTCTGGGAGTATTTATTATCTAACCCACTCTTCAGTAGTGCTTTCCCTAATTATCATGCATGCATTTAATTCAAAGATATTATTGCGGCCTTGAGCAAGTTACTTCTATATATTATGATACTCATATGGGCTTTATAGATTGTAGGAAGTAAATAAACAAGCAGCATTTAATGTTGCAATCCATTTGGTAAAGCCTCGAGAAAACCACGAATCGGTTATGTCAGTTAGTCATAAGCGTAACCACATACCTTTCTCAAGAGTACTCGATGTCCAAAAAAAAAGGCAACAAAGCAAACCAATCAAGGAACTATCCTAAAATTAAAGCATAACACCCATGTGTCACCATTTTGTTCCTAAACTCATATTGTGACTGATTTGGGTTCCAATCTAGGGTTTTGGGTTCAATTTAGGGTTACATTAGGGTTTTAGCTTCCCAAACTCTAATTGCCACTTTTAATGCCTTTTTGGTTCACAAACCCTAATTTTACCATCATATGCATTTCTAACATAAGAAAACCCTAATTTGTCAAATTTTGAATTATCGAACTCGAAATATATACAAGTTACACTTTTTATCCAAAAAGATCTATATTTGATTATTAAGATCAATTAAGCATATTCAGATCATCAAAACCTAGAAATTAGGGGTTTTACACATTAAACACATTAAACTTAGCATATTTAGTCACTTTTTGAACTAGATATAGATCTAGGTCTTGGTTATATTTTTATTGCATTCCTCAAAAATTTCCGAGCAAGATTCATATAATATATGCCTTTATCAGACCTTCCTATACCTTTTTAGCATTATTTTAAATTAAGTATCTTTGGACCAATCGAGGCTTGCCACCTAGGCAGTCAGCTAGGTAAAGTCGGTGCCACTAGGCTGCTGCCAAAACAACCAAGTTGCACCAAGGTGTCAGACTATATTGCATGGACAAGAAGAGTAAATAGGGTAAAAGCCCAGAGGTAAGGAAGTTGTTTCATGGTTCATCATCGTCCTCCTCCGTTCATAGTCTTCTTGTGAACTAGGTTAATGTATGGTCAATAGAATAGTTGACTATGCATGTACATGTAGGAGCGCATGTAGTTTCCTTTGCCATATCTTACCGATCTTGACCGTGATCTCCAATTGGCTAGAGGAGGCACGATCGAGGGGAACAAACTCAATCTGCGGCGGAGCACAGGGAGATGAAAGGTAGGATGAAGCAGAGGTGTGACACGACAAATTGGAGGCTGAAGGGTGGCCATCGAGTTGAGCAGGGTCTTGTGAGAAAACTTCTGGTTTCGCAGAGGTTAGTTACCTATTTTTATAGTCATTGACTATAGTGGGTGGTTCGACAAGAGCCCTACAATTTGGGGAAAATTTGATAACCCTCCAAAGGGGGCAAAATCTAGGATGAAACGGTGAGAAAACTCCTCGCAAATCCATTGGGATGAACTGTGGGTGTGCAAATGAACCAGAGTGAAAAATAAATATAAAAGGAAACACATTAACACTGTTCCCAACTTTCCTTCATGTTTCAAGCTAGACGATGACTGAGAGCCCTTGGATCTAAGATCCACGGCTCAGATCACTCGTGTAAAATGAAGGGGTTGGGTTATTATTATCATTATTTCCTAAAACGATTAAATCATGACATTTATTACATATATCCATTAACCAAACCACTTTAGGATTTCTAGAAAAGTCCATATGTCTCACTCGATTAATCCTTTTAATCCCAAATTTTAAAGGAAAATTCTTAATAAATTTCTCTGAGAATGGGCAAAGTTTAAGACTGAAACTCAAAAATAAAAGACAATTTTCTTACTCTCCAAGTTTTCTCTTTGATTGCATTATTTAAGGCATCAAAACAATCCCTTTCTCTTTCTATCTTTTCCATATCCTTTATCTTGATGACTTTTCTTATTATGACCCATGTGAAAATGAAAACAAACCATTAGTGCCCTTTAACACAACTTTTCTAGAGAATTCTACATAATTCCACATGTAAGGCAACAATTATCTATTATTTTTGGAAACACATTTATAGTGGATTTTCTTACTTTCTTTCTCCAGATTTATCCATATTGGTTTATTAAAAATAGTGAGAACCACGAAATCAAAAGCAATGGTGGTTTTGCAAATCAAACCCATATTTTTACAAAGGCATAGAAAGCACTTATTGTTTCACCATTTAAATCAAATAAGTATAGAACCATATTGAAAAAAATAGGTTATAACATCCTCTTTCTCTTATAGGAATTTTGTCCTCAAAATTTGACTAATCATACAAAAAGATCATGATGAGACTTTTCCATGTCTATAATTTTTTTAGCTCCCATGAGGCTTTACTCTCACCATGATGCTTCCATAGAACCTCTAGCATCTCAAATTTTTTAAACCACTTTATTATCATCTTCATTGAATGTCTTAATACTTGTGTTTCCATTCATGGTTAGGTAATTTATCCCTGTACTGCTAATCAAATTACAATTTGAATATACCAAATTTGAGGATCTAACATTCACGTCTCCTTGAAGGGATTTTGTCCCCATAAACAAGCCAAATTAGATTTTGGTGAATGATAACTTCTCATAATTTCAAAGCTTTAGGGTTACAAAACTTTATCTAAATCATTATTAAAACGTTTTATTGATATATGAAACTCTCACCTTGATAAGGTTTGTATTCAATCTCAACTTTAGGGTACATCCACAACCTTATCCCTTGTATGAATTTTATCACTCATTAACTACTTTGTGATTCCAATTCCACATTGAAATTACAGTTTCATCTTTAGTTCCCATTTTTACTTGGTGACTAACAAGGTTTTCAATCTATGATTCACTATTTATGGGTGAGATAACACCTCCAACCCTAGGTTATTCCATTAAATTTCAGCTAAGGTATTCATTCTCATATATCACTTTTCTCTCCTTTTTATAGCATGTGTCTATCCAATCTCTTTCACACATAACAAGATGAAATGAATATCTGGTTGTAGTCTAAATACAAAGTTCATCCCATTTCAAGGACATAGATGGTGCATTCACAAATTATCTTTTAATATCTAAATTTTGTTTGAGTCATTCTCAATAATGACTCCATACAATGATACCTTTTAGTTACACAATTCTCTTTATATTTCATGCACTCACGTGGAATGTGATTCTCTTTTTCATATTCTTATTCAAGCATCATCTTATGACTTCTTGTGTTCTTTTCATCTACATCTCACATCTCATTAGCCTTAGTCATTCACTTCAGATCTCTAGGGTATAGGCACCTTTGGAACGATCTCCTCCTGACCCCCAAGGGCCTAATAAACTCAGCACATGATAATTTCCCATCCTCATAAGTCTTATGTACCTTCAATCATCCTACAAGATCTTAGGGTTTGTTGGTGTGTATGCCCTGAGAGCCAATCATGGGATGATTGGTGGGATACATTAAGATTGATTTGATAAACATCAAAGGCAAGCTTCCAATTCTTTCTGGTTCAGTCATATGAGATAATGATAGAACAGAATGAATGTCTAGAGAATGACAGTATTCAATAACGTATGCTTTCAGGTTCAGGACCTGAACGATGAGATCATACAGATGCTAAGAGTTTGTACATTCTTATTATGTCCCTAGTCGGATGTCATTGTGGAAGGTAGATAGACAACAATGACACACAAGACTAGATTGTGGTGTTGGTTGATGACAAAATCTCATTAGTCATGATATGGAGATATCAAACCAAACACATAGGTACTTGTTAGAGAACAAGTGTACCGGACAGACCCACCGTGAGTTTGACACATGGAACCATGACATGGTAGTCACAGTCAGTTCTCATAGTGATGGTGGTGAGTGTGATTCTTTGACCTGAAATCACTACACTCAGCACATGCCGTTGGGTATACTTTGACATCATCAAACGTAGTCCTGAAACATGGGTTGTTATAAAGGTGATGATTGGGTGGCTTTGACACATGGGGATTTTGAGGGGTGAGTGATAGATATGGGATTTGTCCCTCCTGAGGGAGTTTGATATCCATGGCCACTTGATGAGTAGGATTGAGATAGGCGTGCACACGCATGTGTGAATCAGTATGTGATATTGATGTCATACATATCTCCTTCAATCTACTATGAGATCAAGAAAGTGAATGAACTTTGACAGGATGAATGTTCCATGCCTCGAGTTCATTCGGGATATTAGTGACAAAGGAATTATACATTCACTGTAACACCATTCATGGATTGTAGGATTGAAAGTTGTTCTCCAACTTTCCTTTTCACTTGGGTAGCACTGATGTGCAACTAGGCACCGCTCTTTGCTTGTGAAGTCATAAGTGTTATGGACTTTCACTGCCAACGTGAAATGGGCCTGCAGGGTCACACACATAGGATTTAACCTGGAAGAGGAGTTTATCCACAAACGATGTTTAGATTGATTACTAAAGGAGTTTAGTAGTTCAATTAAACACTCAATCAATTGATAGCTCAATATTATAGTGTTCAAGGTGTTGGACCGATTGATTAGAGTATCAGATTGATTGAAACTACAATTGACTGATTTTTCACAGTCTGCACTCCCAACCGATCGGCTCATGTGATGAACTGATCGGCTCAGCTTGGTGAACCGATCGTCTCAGGACATGTTGAGACGACCGGTTCAAGGGTTGAACTGATCGTCTCAACAGGTCCAAATGAGCAAGTTGGGAAAGTCAGGTTGGTGAGAAATTTCCTTTCGTTTCACTTGTCCAATTTGATTGAAACAAGGATTGGTATTTGGATCAATTCGAAACAAAAGAGGAAAAGTCAATCGGGAACTGACCATGGAAGTGAACCGATCGGCTTAGGTGCCCCAACCGATTGGTTCAGGTGTGAACCGATCGGTTCAGGTCCCCAACCGACCAGTTCATGCTTGAAACGATCGGTTCAGCTGGCGCAGTTGGTTGTTTTATGGAAAATCTCAAACCATTTTACTCCTACTTTAATCCCGCATTGCCCGGGGTAGAGAATCTTGTCCCATGACCCTCCTATATATATAGGGGTATTGGGGGCTTCTCAGGTAGAACTCAGAACACTAATTGCTCTGCAAAGTTGTTGTTCTCTCTGGTTGTGGTAACCAGGAGAGCCCGAGCAAGTGCTACTCGACAAGGGAGGCACAACAAGGGAAAGACAACTGCAGAAAAGCAACTGGTGACAGGAGAGTGTGTCGGTGACTAGTACGCCAATAGGAGGGTATGACTCCTTCCGGTGCCTTGTGCGACAAGGCGATCGGAGTTCCAGGTGGTCCGTGTAGACTACTTCAGAGGCGGGAGACTTCTGCCGCTCGAAGGATAGCTGTCAATCCTGACAGTCCCGGTGAGACCATGAGATACACAGACACCGTCCAAGACTGGAGGTGAAGACCGTGCAAGCCACGATGTAACGTCGCCGAGCAAGCCTCGGGACAAGGTATGTCTCTACAAACCATCCTTCCTACTGTATAGACGTTGACGCGATTCCTTTATTCTGGGTTTGGGAGAAGAAAATTTTTGTTTCTGCTACCTTCTCTATCTCCCCTAAAACCCAACAGTGGTATCAGAGCCACGTCAACTGCTCTATACTTTAGGATTATCGATGTGATCGATTTTGGTTTGTCGCCTTTATTTATTTCATATGATGCGAATAAAATTGGCTTTATGCATGTCCAATCCTAAATCCACAAATCCCAATATACATATATGATATGTAATATGAATACACTCGATTCGCGTCGCCCTTAAATGAGTTTTGTGGTGGATGTATAGCGTGGTTATGGCCAATAAACCCTATGTATGTGTGCTTGATTGAATGTGGTTGCTTGCATCTCGGTCTGCACACCGATTCCCTACCTCCTTATTCCTGATGTAACTAGAGATAACTTGAGAGTTCTTTCCTACCTTTGCTCCCCCCGAATGTAACTCGGGGTTTCCCAATTTAAATGTAAATAGGATAGATCTTTTTTTTATATTTCCTATTATGTCAAAAGAACGAAGGATAATCTGACGACAACTGAGATGATCGATTCAAGGCGTGAACCGATCGGTTGGCGATCCAGATGACTGGTTCGTGAAGCAAGACGATTGAGTGGTGGCCATGAGGAGATGCACGACGACCAGGCGAACTGATCGGTTGGAGGAGCCAACCGATCGGCTGGTGGCACCCAGACGACCAGCCAGGGCGAGCAGGTCATTCATGTGATGAGTTGATCAACTCGGACGGCTATAGCACTTCATCATGGAAAGGTTGCATGTGATGTAGACCTAGATGACTGTGATTCCTTTTGGCTCAAGGAATCACATTAGGATGGCCATAATCATCACTTTTATCGTTTCACATGTTTTCTGTGGGATATAGCATGTATATGATACATACTATGTATTGTGGTGATTGGATATGTATATATACCTATAAAACCAAATCCCTCATTAAATATTAAAGTTTTAGATGCCTTCCAAATGCGACACACATGAAAAGCTTGATCGGCCAAGTGTGGGCACGCCCTAGCGTGGTGCACCATCTATCTCATGGAAGTGTGAAGGATGGATATGTGGGTCTGCCCTAGCAGGGTGCATATTCATCGTGTTGGCTTTGGGTCAGACTTAACAAGGTGACCTAGATAGGATCTAGCACCTTGAGGCATGGAGGTGATCATGGAAAGGAGTTGCATATGACATCTTTCAAGAGTTGCATATGATGCAATTGGCAAAAGTTGCCTACTTGGAAGATCTAAGTTGTGGGTGACAACCCTAGCTGGTCCATGACTCAGAGGATTTCAGGATCTTGACCCACTAGAAGATTGTATGCTTCAATCTTCCAAATTGATGGCGAGGGCTATCAATTTGAACAAAAAATAGCGGGAGCGATAATTAATTAAAGTCCTAATTATATCGTCAACCTTTCAAATCAATCAAATAAGTCAAAATTGATTTTTGGACTAAATTGCATAGATTTCCTTTTGTATAATAAATGGCTAATCAACAATAATAACTTTATTTGCGATCGGTCTTTGAGACCAAAAAATTAAATGGGAATAATTTCCATGACTGGTTAGGACGCTGAGAAGTGTTCTCAATCGAAGAGCAAAAGCTCTAGGTACTAGTTATACCAGAACCAGATGAACTTGATCCCACCACACCAATGGCTGAAAGTATGCTTATGGAAGCATACCGAGGATGCCATTGATGTGGAGTGCTTAATGTTGTGCTCTCTAAACTATGAGTTTTAGAGACAACATGAGACATATGATGTCTCCAAGACACTGTCCTAGTATGTCATGACAGAAGGAGATCCAGTAAGGTATTCACACACTCAATGTGATTGGGTATATGGAAAAACCTGACTAAGAAGGATTCCCTCTAAGCCAAGAGTTGGCTATTGGTATGATACTACAAATGCTGCGAGAATCATACCGTTCATGATGAACTACAACATGAACAACTTTGACAAGCATTGAAAAAGTTGTTGGACATGTTGAGGATAGTAGAGGCAAAGATGAAGAAAGACAAAACCCTAATCTTTGATCGATGAGGGGTAAGTCTCGAAGGCAAGGATAAGGGCAAAGCAAAGAAGTGTTCTGATGCTAGCCAACAATCCAAGTCGTCTTTAGCCTCGAGGCACAGATGAAGAAGGACAAGCCTAAGTATGTGATGCTGATCAACAGAAAGAAAGGCAGATCCAAGGGCAAGGGCAAGGGCAAAGCTAAGAAGGGTTCTAATGCTAGACAGTAGCCCAAGTCGTCTTCAGCCTCAAGGCACATGGGAGGGTGAACGAGGGAATTGCCCTCTATGTCTGGAAGAACAAAAGAAGAAGAAGGAGGGGATGGAGATCTCCACCTAAGGTATCATGAAATGAACCACTTCCGAGGTATATGATACCAAGATGAAGATCTGACATATATGATATGTAAGATCTACAAAGAAGTGATGGCCTTTACGAAAGGACCAAGAAACGAGTACCTTTCAGTTTATTTCAGCCTAAAGGGCACGAAATAGAGTTGAGAACTGCTATTTCAATTTGCCAATAGAAACACTTTATTGTTGCATCTTTTTGAGACAAGGATGGCTATCAATATAGTTGATATTTCAAATTCAAAGATATGATCTTTGTGGAAATGCCTTGTTTATCTTGTGGTACTTGGTATGCATAAGATAAAATGATACCTAAAAGTTATTGATAACTCAAACAATCAAATTAGCATAAATCATGAGAAATTCATTTCTAGTATCCATATGATGGATAAATCTAGACTCTTTTGGTTAGAGAACCAGTAAGAGACATGAATCTCTTGGACATGATTAATCAATCTTCACTAGTGGTAGTGGGAGAATGATTATCCTATTAGGTATAATACATGTGATGTATTTACACACCTATTGGAGCAAATGCTAATACTTCAGCGGTGTTTAGAGAAATACCAATATGAATATCTTGAAGTGTTCAAGAATATCATAGATGAAGTACAAATTTGGTAAAGTGTTAATTCTTGATGAGATCAATGAATGAAATACTTGGACCAAATGTTTGAGAACCTTGTGAGTGATTATGATAGTGTATCATAGTAAACTCATGATTAAGGCATGGTGATGTCAAAATCAAAAGGAGTCATATTGTAAGGAGTTAGAGGATGATTATCAAATAACCAAGTTCTTCTTAAATAAAGAATACCCTACACTAATAAAGGACATTAAGAATCACAAGGAGTTGTGAATTCTTATATCCTTGACAGATACACCACATTATCTATGTGATGAGTTGGTCATGTGATGATTCAACTATCTAGATGATATTTAGGAACCAGATTTTGAGTTATGGTTTATGACCATTACATCCTAAATGACTTCCATGTGAACCATAAGGTATGACCTTGATGGTAGCACCCACTGGGATAAAATCCATAAGTGCAAATGAGTCTTAAGCATTAAGACACATGGATAACATTTTGAGAAGGATGATGCTTGTTGATTGCAACTTAATGACTAAGAGATTTGGTATATGGATACTAAAACTGCATTCCTATGAGGAATAAAACAAGGATGTGTATGTGACAACCTATAAGGTTTATGAATCCATTAATGCAGATGAAGTCTATAAGTTACAATGGACTAATCAATGTGATTGATTAAGTACAAGCAACTCAGAGCTGGATCTTTACTTTGATGATATAGTCAAAGGGTTTGACTGATATGACAAAGATAAAGAAGGGATCTGTGATTTAGTGGGAGCGTATTTGCATTCCACATATTGATGTGAAATGAGATGTTCTAAGAATGGAATTCTTTGTGGAAATTATCTTTAGGGAAGATAGAGACGCTTCCTATGTGATAGGAATAGAGATCTATAGAGATAGTTCTCAAAAACCTCTTGATCTGAAAAGAGAGAACATACATTGGCAATCTATACTAAAGGGTTCACTGTGCACAAATTCAGTGGGAGAAAACTTGTCCATGTTACATGGAGTTAGTATCCCAAGGCCAAGTGTCCAATTCTTATGAAGAATGGGAACACTAAGAATAGATATGGATCTATCATGTATGTAATCATCCCATTATCTTAGAGGAAATAGAAAGAATAAAATGCATTCATCATCCTATATGTAGGACATGACAATATGATGTGCTCATCTTGATAACTTGCATGTGGGACATGATGAGTGGATGTCTATCTAGTTCCAATAAGGGTTACTAGAATACCATATGAACTTGATAAGTACTTGAGAAGTACTAGTTCCATGGAAATAAGGAAGGGTTCACTGTAAAGAGTTACACTGGTGCGAACTTCTGAAAAGGATAGAAAATTAATCGCAAAATATATGGGATATATAAAAGTGAATGTTTTTTGGTAAATGGAAACGTTCCAATAAAGCCGTTTAAAAGGAAAAGCAGAGTATCCGTGTGTTAGAGAACATTAGTGGATACTATATGGATCTGGAAGTTCATAGAGATGAACTTATATATATTCCGGTCATTGATGAAAAGTTAGGAGTGCTTGGTCATGCAATGTGGCTAAAGGTTAGCAAAGGAATACTAGATCGCATATTACAGCAACTCCATCTCATACGTGTGACGTACGATGAAGAGATGAGAGACATGTAGTTAATAGCAACTTAGGAAAAGTGTTGCCATAACTCACTATGTTAGCACTAGAGCACAGTAACATGTGGGACATGTTTGAAGATCACTAAGAATATGATTCAAGGGTGATTGGCTCGCAGTGCAAGTGGGAGTCTATTGGTGTGTATGCCCTGAGAGCCAATCATGGGATGATTGGTGGGATACATTAAGATTGATTTGATAAACATCAAAGGCAAGCTTCCAATTCTTTCTGGTTCAGTCATATGAGATAATGATAGAACAAATTGAATGTCTAGAGAATGACAATACTCAATAATGTATGCTTTCAGGTTCATGACCTGAACGATGAGATCATACGGATGCTAAGAGTTTGTACATTCTTATTATGTCCCTAGTCAGATGTCATTGTGGAAGGTAGATAGACAACAATGACACATAAGACTAGATTGCGGTGTTGGTTGATGACAAAATCTCATTAGTCATGATATGGAGATATCAAACCAAACACATAGGTACTTGTTAGGGAACAAGTGTACCAGACAGACCCACCGTGAGTTTGACACATGGAACCATGACATGGTAGTCACAGTCAGTTCTCACAGTGATGGTGGTGAGTGTGATTCTTTGACCTGAAATCACTACACTCAGCACATGTCGTTGGGTACACTTTGACATCATCAAACGCAATCCTGAAACATGGGTTGTTATAAAGGTGATGATTGGGTGGCTTTGACACATGGGGCTTTTAAGGGGTGAGTGATAGATATGGGATTTGTCCCTCCTGAGGGAGTTTGATATCCATGGCCACTTGATGAGTAGGATTGAGATAGACGTGCGCACGCATGTGTGAATCAGTATGTGATATTGATGTCATATGTATCTCCTTCAATCTACTCTGAGATCAAGAAAGTGAATGAACATTGATAGGATGACTATTCCATGCCTCGAGTTCATTTGGGATATCAGTGAAAAAGGAATTATACATTCACTGTAACACCATTCAAGGATTGTAGGATTGAAAGTTGTTCTCCAACTTTCCTTTTCACTTGGGTAGCACTGATGTGCGACTAGGCACCACTCTTTGCTTGTGAAGTCATAAGTGTTATGGACTTTCACTGCCAACGTGAAATGGGCCTGCAGGGTCACACACATATGATTTAACCTAGAAGAGGAGTTTATCCACAAATGATGTTTAGATTGATTACTAAATGAGTTTAGTAGTTCAATTAAACACTCAATCAATTGATAGCTCAATATCATAGTGTTCAAGGTGTTGGACCGATTGATTAGAGTATCAGATTGATTGAAACTACAATTGACTGATTTTGCACAGTCTGCACTCCCAACCGATCGGCTCATGTGATGAACTGATCGGATCAGCTTGGTGAACCGATCGGCTCATGTGATGAACCGATCGGCTCAGGATAGGTTGAGACTACCGATTCAAGGGTTGATCCGATCGGCTCAATAGGTCCAAATGAGCAAGTTGGGAAAGTCAGGTTGGTGAGAAATTTCCTTTCGTTTCACTTGTCCAATTTGATTGGAACAAGGATTGGTATTTGGATCAATTCGAAACAAAAGAGGAAAAGTCAATCGGGAACTGACCAGGGCAATGAACCGACCGGTTCAGAAGTGAACCGATCGGCTCAGGTGCCCCAACCGACCGGTTCATGCTTGAAATGATCGGTTCAGCTGGCGCAGTTGGTTGTTTTGTAGAAAATCTCGAACCCTTCTACTCCTGGTTTAATCCCGCATTGCCCGGGGTAGAGAACCCTATCCCATGACCCTCCTATATATAGGGGTATTGGGGGCTTCTCAAGTACAACTCAGAACACCATTTTCTCTACAAAGTTGTCGTTCTCTCTAGTTGTGGTAACCAGGAGAGCCCGAGCAAGTGCTACCCGACAAGGGAGGCACATCAAGGGAAAGACAACTGCAGAAAAGTGACCAGTGGCAGGAGAGTGTGTTGGTGACTAGTACGCAGACATGAGGGTACAACTCCTTCCGGTGCCTTGTGCAACAAGGCGATCGGAGTTCCAGGTGGTCCGTGTGGACTACTTCAGAGGCGGGAGACTTCTGCCGCTCGGAGGACAACTGTCAATCCTGACAGTCCCGGTGAGACCAGGAGCTGCACATACACCGTCCAAGACCAGAGGTGTAGACCGCGCAAGCCGTGAGGTAATGTCACCGAGCAAGCCTCGGGACAAGGTATGTCTCTACAAACCATCCTTCCTACTGTATAGACATTGACGCGATTCCTTTATTCTGGGTTTGGGAGAAGAAATTTTTTGTTTCCGCTGCCTTCTCTGTCTCCCCTAAAACCCAACAGGGTTGACTTGTGGGCCTACCCTTCCTTAAGGGTTTTATTAAGATGTCATGACTATATTGTATTTCATTACACATTTTTCTTGAGGTTTCTCTGATAATATCTATGCACAATATATCATTTAAAATTCTTTCACCCAATTTCCTTCATCTCTAAGGGCACCCATAATTTTCTTTTGTCCCTCCATTGGGTTCTTGGCGACCTTCCCATCTTGATCTGGTCCCATCCTATCGATCACTTCCATAGTGACTTATCCTTGTGTCCCTTAGAGATGACATGGGTCTAAATAATCATACTCGAAATATGTTCTTTCATGCTTCATACACTTAATCTCTTAAGCTTTAAGGGACATTTAAGGTTACCTCAAATTTGAAACTAGTCAGTGAAATCGCCCTTGTAGGGAAGGTTCCCGCCCAGGACAAGGTAGAACTAATACTTGGCAAAACCAAGGTTAAAAAATGCATGTACTAAAATTTATATCACTACAAGTGAACACATTTTTTTGTCACATTATCATTATATCATCATTTCCTTTACCACTTATGGTTATATTATTAAACCATGCAATCTACCAACCAAGAGTTGGGTCACTTATCTAGCATAATACTATTAATTTTTTAAATATAATGAAATGTTATGTTATGTTTCATAAGTTCAGGACTTTCCAACAACCATTTCACTTTACTTTTTCAGGCCAAGTGCTTTGTTCCCACACAATTCTATTTACTCTATGCATTAGGCCAAAGGACAGAGGTTAATTACCACTTGACCCTCATGTCGACCAAAATTAAGCATTATCTCATCCCCTCATCTTAAGCAGGATTCTTTATTAAAGGTTCATCCCGAGGTTAGCTTGTTACTTCACATTATCATATTTTATTCATATGACTAATCAACTGTAGATAGAAAAATTATTAAACCTTTTCTAAGCCTTGCATTATGTCATATCCACACGTCACCTCTCTAGGTTATATCCGTTTCATACGTATATATGTGATTTTATGGTGGTGTTAAACCAACGTACATGTGTGGCTCATCAAACACGTATCAAGGTCCAAGTGGGATCTCCCCTTTACCGAGAGAGGTGCCACACTCAATATTTATGAGCTCACTCAACTCTATTAACATCACATGTACTCAATCCATATTTCCTCTTTGGTTCAGGGGTTCTTAGATCTACCTCCATAGTATCAATCATTAACCCTACATGATCCATCAACTCGAGCACATACTGAACCAAGACGTGATATGGTGTCTTCTTCATAGATCTCTATTCCTGAATCGTACTTACCTCATTCTCTCTTTCTTATAACCAACCACTAGAGTCCTAGCAAGGAACCACCAACCCAAGCATGAGGCTTTACATCATACTATCATTCCTTACCTTTTGAGGGACTTGGGGCTCTCTCTCTTCCTCACCTAGATGGTAGCTACTCATATCATATATACACATATATGTAAGCATCCTAGCCTCTTTCTCTATCTCTAGGGTTTGGTTCTTCCAAGGACATCTAGGGTTCAACAAGACTTCATTTACTTAGGGGTAATCTTGTGTAGGACATATCACATTGAATATTCCTCTCATATCTTGGAGTGTAGGCTTCTGACCTTCTCCTCTAGGTCCCACTCTCTCTAGAGTTACCCTATATCTGGTCCCAACACTAGGGGTTCCCCTTCGTAGAAGTGATTGAGGCTCTTACAAATTCACCCCTTATCTTCACTTAACTTGTCTTGTCTTGGATAAACATGCACACACCTGTATCTTCAAATCTGATATCAAAACCTCAAAACTCAAATACAATCCAATTGAGGTCATTATAGTCCATATATCTCATCATGTAAAACTTAGATCATATCGTCTAAACTTCTACACATACTTTGTTAAGACTTTAGGAACCCAATTCAAATCCCTTATATCTTCTATGATAATGTCACCCACCTTCATTTGGGTTCTTGACTACCTTCTAGTGTGTACATGTGCAGAGACACATTTCCTGTTGGGGTACCTAGAAGAAGGGGGTTAGGTCTTCTAGTTACAATCTGACCTTATGGGTTAGGTTTGCTCTTCCTCTTAGGTCTTTTCTTTACCGTGGGGTTTCCATCTCCTAGGTCGGGATACCAACTCTAGAGGTTCTACTCAGCGTTTTCATATGTAACTATACACTTTTTTTATTATATCTACTCAATCTATATTTTCCTATTATTTGTGGTATACCCACTCATAGGGGGTATCCATAATATTAACACTCACTCACTGGGAGTATTTTAGTAGCATACCCACTCACTGGGGGTAGCATACCTACACTCTGGAGTTAATTTTAATAACATACCCACCTGTTGGGGGTAGTCTTCATAGCTTACCCACTCACTGGGGGTAGCATACCCACTCACTAGGGGTATTCTTTATTCATCCATTCATCTAGAAATAGCTTTAGGGTGATGATAAAGTCATTCTCACAATTTCATTTTCATGTACAACCATTGGTTAGTCACGTCTCTCATGTATATTCAAATTCTTTCACATGTATCATGCATGAGTTTCTCCACATTCATGCATGGGTGGCTGGGTTAGCTAAACCCATTTATATCTTTCTTAGTTCTCTTTACTCTTACCCTAATTTGGGTTCATATGGGTGTGGTTACTCAATCACCCACACCACTCCCATTTCCCAGGATTAGGGTTTGGGGTTCGGGTTAGGGACTACACAACCTGCACCCTACATCAAAGGGTTTATATGTCCCTTGACCCACTATGGTTTCCAATCTTATCTCCATCTAGGATTTACCCCAGAAATTAATAAAACATTTTTATTTCCTTTATCAAATGTACATTATTACTTCTACATTACATGTACATTATTATTTCCAAGTTTACATGTACATTATTATTTCCACATTTACACATACATTATTATTTCCACATTACATGTAAATTAATTGGAAGAGGATGCCTTAATCCTACTTCTTCTCAAAACCCTAACTTGAGATGAGGAGAGAAGTTCCTTTTTAGGGTTTCTTAAGTAAGGGGATGAGAAGTGGATGAAGTTTAGAGATGAGAAGACTTAGAGGAAACATTACTTCAAGAAAACCCCATGTTCTAGCCAGGCTAGCATCACATTGGCTAAGGGAGTCCTCGTGTACCAACTTGATGGTGCAGAGGAAAACATTGCCAACCCTCAAAACCATGATCCATTCTAGACACCATTACTATGAAGTTAAGACTTAATAAGTCTCCTTATCTTTTCTACAAATTACTTGAAATTAATTGGCTATTAAAGGTTAAATGGTAATCTTGGGATCTGATACCAAATGTTACGACCCCCTCCAACTGTTATCCCCTAAAAAGGAGGAATGAGAGGGCAATGACCATAATCACAATTTTGGGATCAAGATTAGCAAGTAACCAATAATAATCAATAAATTTCATTATATGGAAGGAGTTTGTAACAAGATAATCTCTCCTCAAGGGTGTTTACATGGAATGTAGACCTAATGTTTGTAATAGAAATGAAATCTATCTATCTATGTCCTCTAGAATTACATCAAAGCATTTATTTTGGCAACTTATTTCTAGATGTTCATCTTTCATCATTATTTTTAGGTTACTAGCAGTTTAACCAAAAATGCCGTGAAACAAAACCAAAGTAAGTATAACGAGGTATACTAGTATGCGAGGGAGAAAATAAGCACAAGTATGAGTAACAACATAATAATCCATATTTGTAATTAAAAAATTAATCAAAACACCTTTTGATTTACTTAATATCTCAACCCTTGATCTCTGTGTCATACCCACTGGGAAAGAAACAACGGAGCATCCGTTTCCGTTAAATCGAACGGTAGGGTTTTCCACAGGTATTTTGAATAAGCGGCCGGGGATGGGGGAAATGAAATCCTAGGGTTAAAATATAATCTGCTCGCTATAAACATCGGCTGCATGTCCTTCCTATGACATCTGTGTTTCACGTGCCCCTTGCTAGAGTATAAAAAGGGGAAAGAAACAACAAAGCAACTGTTTCCATTAAATCGAACGGTAGGGTTTTCTGTAGGTATTTTGAATAAGCGACCGGGGATGGGGGTAATGAAATCCTAGGGTTGAAATCTAGTCTGCTCGCTATAAACAGCGGCATCATGTCCTTCCTACGACATCTATGTTTCACGTGCCCTTTGCTAGAGTATAAAAGGGGAAAGAAACAACGAAGCAGCTGTTTCCGTTAAATCGAACGATAGGGTTTTCCGCAAGTATTTTGAATAAGTGGTCGGGGATGGGGGTAATGAAATCCTAGGGTTGAAATCTAATATACTCGCTATAAACAACAGAAACATGTCCTTCCTACGACATTTGTGTTTCACGTGCCCCTTGCTAGAGTATAAAAAGAGGAAACAAACAACAAGGCAGTCGTTTCCGTTAAATCGAACGGTAAGGTTTTCCGCAGGTATTTTGAATAAGCGGCCGGGGATGGGGGTAATGAAATCCTAGGGTTGAAATCTAATATGCTTTCTATAAACAGTGGTAACATGTCCTTCCTACGACATCTGTATTTCACATGCCCCTTGCTAGAGTATAAAAAAGGGAAAGAAACAACAGAGCAGCCATTTCCGTTAAATCGAACGGCAGGGTTTTCCGTAGGTATTTTGAATAAGCGGCCGAGGATGAGGGTAATGAAATCCTAGGGTTGAAATCTAATATGCTCTCTATAAACTGTGGATGCATGTCCTTTCCTATGATATCTGTGTTTTATGTGCCCCTTGCTAGAGTATAAAAAGGGGAAAGAAACAACGAAGCGACCTTTTCCGTTAAATCAAACGGTAGGGTTTTCTACAGGTATTTTGAATAAGCAGTCGGGGATGGAGGTAATGAAATCTTAGGGTTGAAATATAATCTGGTCGCTATAAAAAACAACAACATGTCCTTTCTACGACATCTGTGTTTCACGTGCCCCTTGCTAGAGTATAAAAAGGAAAAAGAAACAACATAGCAGCCGTTTCTGTTAAATCGAACGGTTGGGTTTTTCGTAGGTATTTTGAATAAGCGGCCGGGGATGGGGGAAATGAAATCCTAGGGTTGAAATCTAATCTACTCACTATAAACAGTGGTTGCATGTCCTTCCTACGACATCTGTGTTTCACATGCCCCTTGATAGAGTATAAAAATGGGAAAGAAACAACAAAGCAGCCGTTTTCGTTAAATCGAACGGTAGGGTTTTCTATAGGTATTTTGAATAAGCGGCTGGGGATGGGGGTAATGAAATCCTAGGGTTGAAATCTAGTCTGCTCGCTATAAACAATGGCAACATGTCCTTCCTATGACATATGTGTTTCACATGCCCTTTGCTAGAGTATAAAAAGGGGAAAGAAACAACAAAGCAACCGTTTCCGTTAAATCGAACGGTAGGGTTTTCCGCAGGTATTTTGAATAAGCAGCCGGGGATGGGAGTAATGAAATCCTAGGGTTTAAATCTAATCTTCTCACTATAAACAGTGGAAACATGTCCTTCCTACGACATTTGTGTTTCACGTGCCCCTTGCCATAGTATAAAAAGGGGAAACAAACAACAAAGCAGCCGTTTCCGTTAAATCAAACAGTAGGGTTTTCTGCAGGTATTTTGAATAAGCGGCCGGGGATGGGGGTAATGAAATCCTAGGGTTGAAATCTAATCTTCTCACTATAAATAGCGGAAACATATCCTTCCTATGACATCTGTGTTTCACATGCCCCTTGCTAGAGTATAAAAAAGGGAAAGAAACAACGCAACAACTGTTTCCGTTAAATCGAATGGTAGGGTTTTCCGTAGGTATTTTGAATAAGTGGTCGGGGATGGGGGTAATGAAATCCTAGGGTTGAAATCTAATCTGCTCACTATAAACAGCAGCTGCATGTCCTTTCCTATGACATCTGTGTTTCACGTGCCCCTTGCTAGTGTATAAAAAGGGGAAAGAAACAACGAAGCAGCCATTTTCGTTAAATCGAACGGTAGGGTTTTCTGTAGGTATTTTGAATAAGCAGTCGGGGATGGGGGTGATGAAATCCTAGGGTTGAAATCTAATCTTTTCGCTATAAACAACGGTAGCATGTCCTTTCTACGACATCTGTGTTTCACATGCCCTTGCTAGATTATAAAAAGGGGAAAGAAACAACGAAGCAGTCGTTTTCATTAAATCGAATGGTAGGGTTTTCCGCAGGTATTTTGAATAAACATCCAGGGATGGGGGTAATGAAATCTTAGGGTTGAAATCTAATCTGCTCACTATAAACAGTGGCATCATGTCCTTTCTATGACATCTGTGTTTCACGTGCCCTTGCTAGAGTATAAAAAGGGGAAAGAAACAACGGAGCAGCTGTTTCCGTTAAATCGAATGGTAGGGTTTTCCGCAGGTATTTTGAGTAAGCGGTCGGGGATGGGGGTAATGAAATCCTAGGGTTGAAATCTAATCTTCTCGCTATAAACAGCGGCAACATGTCTTTCCTATGACATCTGTGTTTCACGTGCCCCTTTCTAGAGTATAAAAAGTGAAAAGAAACAACGAAGCAGCCGTTTCCGTTAAATCGAACGGTAGGGTTTTATGCAGGTATTTTGAATAAGTGGTCGGGGATGGTGGTAATGAAATCCTAGGGTTGAAATCTAGTCTGCTCGATATAAACAGTGGCAGCATGTCCTTCCTACGACATCTGTGTTTCACGTGCCCTTTGCTAGAGTATAAAAGGGGAAAGAAACAACAAAGCAACCGTTTCCGTTAAATCGAACGGTAGGGTTTTCTGCTGGTATTTTGAATAAGCGACCGGGGATGGGGGTAATGAAATCCTAGGGTTGAATTCTAAACTGCTCGCTATAAACAACGGAAACATGTCCTTCCTATGACATCTGTGTTTCATGTGCCCCTTGCTAGAGTATAAAAAGGGGATACAAATAACGAAACATCCGTTTCTGTTAAATCGAACGGTAGGGTTTTCCGTAGGTATTTTGAATAAGAGACCGAGGATGGGGGTAATGAAATCCTAGGGTTGAAGTCTAATCTTCTCACTGTAAATAGTGGCATCATGTCCTTCCTACGGCATCTGTGTTTCACGTGCCCCTTGCTAGAGTATAAAAGGGGAAAGAAACAATAGAGCAGTTGTTTTCGTTAAATCAAACGGTAAGGTTTTCCGCACATATTTTGAATAAGCGGTCGGGGATGGGGTAATGAAATCCTAGGGTTAAAATCTAATCTGCTCACTATAAATAGTGGCAGCATGTCCTTCCTATGACATTTGTGTTTCACATGCCCCTTGCTAGAGTATAAAAAAGGGAAAGAAACAACGGAGCAACCATTTCTCTTAAATCGAACGGTAGGGTTTTCCGCATGTATTTTGAATAAGCGGTCGGGGATGGGGGTAATGAAATACTAGGGTTGAAATCTAATCTACTCGCTATAAACAATGACTGCATGTCCTTTCCTACGACATCTGTGTTTCACGTGCCCCTTGCTAGAGTATAAAAAGGGAAAAGAAACAACGAAGCAGCCGTTTCCGTTAAATCAAACGGTAGGGTTTTCTGTAGGTATTTTGAATAAGCGACTGGGGATGGGGGTAATGAAATCTTTGGGTTAAAATCTAATTTGCTCGCTATAAATAGAGGCAACATGTCCTTCCTACGACATCTGTGTTTCACGTGCCCTTGCTAGAGTACAAAAGGGGAAAGAAACAATGAAGTAGCCGTTTTCATTAAATCGAATGGTAGGGTTTTCCGTAGGTATTTTGAATAAGTGACTGGGGATGGAGGTAATGAAATCTTAGGGTTGAAATCTAATATGCTCACTATAAACAGTGAAATCGTGTCCTTCCTATGACATCTATGTTTAACGTGCCCCTTGCTAGAGTATAAAAAGGGGAAAGAAACAATGAAGCAGTCATTTCCGTTAAATTAAACGGTAGGGTTTTCCGCAAGTATTTTGAATAAGCGGCCGGGGATGGGGTTAATGAAATCCTAGGGTTGAAATCTAATCTGGTCGCTATAAACAGAAGCAACATGTCTTTCCTATGACATCTGTGTTTCACATGCCCTTGCTAGAGTATAAAAAGGGGAAAGAAACAACAGAGCAGCCGTTTCTGTTAAATCGAACAATAGGGTTTTCCGTAGGTATTTTGAATAAACGGTCGGGGATGGGGGTAATGAAATCTTAGGGTTGAAATCTAATCTGCTCGCTATAAATAGTGGCAACATTTCCTTCCTACGACATCTGTGTTTCACATGCCCCTTGCTGGAGGATAAAAAGGGAAAGAAACAACGGAGCAGCTGTTTTCGTTAAATCGAATGGTAGGGTTTTCGCAAGTATTTTGAATAAACGGTCGAGGATGGGGGTATTGAAATCCTAGGGTTCAAATCTAATCTTCTCAGTATAAATAGAGGCAACATGTCCTTCCTACGACATCTGTGTTTCATGTGCCCTTGCAAGAGTATAAAAAGGGGAAATAAACAACGAAGCAACCGTTTCTGTTAAATCGAACGGGAAGGTTTTCCGCAGGTATTTTGAATAAACGGTCGGGGATGGGGTTAATGAAATCATAGGGTTGAAATCTAATCTGCTCGCTATAAACAGCGGCAACATGTCCTTCCTACGACATCTGTGTTTCACGAGCCCTTTGCTAGAGTATAAAAAGGGGAAAGAAACAGCAAAGTAGCCATTTCCGTTAAATTGAACAGTAGGGTTTTCTACAGGTATTTTGAATAAGCGACTGGGGATGGGGGTAATGAAATCCTAGGGTTGAAATCTAATCTTCTTGCTATAAACATCGACAACATGTCCTTCGTACGACATTTGTGTTTCACGTGCCGCTTGCTAGAGTATAAAAAGGGGAAACAAACAGCACAACAGCTGTTTCCGTTAAATCGAATGGTAGGGTTTTCCATAGGTATTTTGAATAAGCGACCAGGGATGGGGGTAATGAAATCCTAGGTCTAATCTTCTCGCTATAAACAACATCATCATGTCCTTCCTATGACATCTATGTTTCACGTGCCCTTGCTAGAGTATAAAAAGGGGAAAGAAACAACGGAGCAGCCGTTTTCGATAAATCGAACGGTATGGTTTTCCACAAGTATTTTGAATAAGCGGCCGGGGATGGGGGTAATGAAATCCTAGGATTGAAATCTAATCTACTCGATATAAACAGCGACAACATGTCCTTCCTATGACATCTGTGTTTCACATGCCCCTTGCTAGAGTATAAAAAAGGGAAAGAAACAACGAAGCAGCCATTTCCGTTAAATCGAACAGTAGGGTTTTCCGCATGTATTTTGAATAAGCGACCGGGGATGGAGGTAATGAAATCCTAGGGTTGAAATCTAATGTGCTCGCTATAAACAACAGATGCATGTCCTTTCCTACGACATCTGTGTTTTGCGTGCCTTTGCTAGAGTATAAAAAGGGGAATGAAACAACGAAGCAGCCGTTTCTGTTAAATCGAATAGTAGGGTTTTCTGCAAGTATTTTGAATAAGTGGCCGGGGATGGGGGTAATGAAATCCTAGGGTTGAAATCTAATCTAGTCACTATAAACAGCGACAACATGTCCTTCCTACGACATCTGTGTTTCACGTGCCCTTGCTAGAGTATAAAAGGGGAAAGAAACAACGAAGCATCTGTTTTCGTTAAATTAAATGGTAGGGTTTTCCACAGGTATTTTGAATAAGCGGTCGGGGATGGGGGTAATGAAATATTAGGGTTGAAATCTAATCTGCTCACTATAAATAGTGGCATCATGTCCTTCCTATGACATTTGTGTTTCACGTGCCCCTTGATAGAGTATAAAAAGATTAAAGAAACAACGAAGCAGCCGTTTCCGTTAAATCGAACGACAGGGTTTTCTGGAAGTATTTTGAATAAGCGGCCAGAGATGGGGTTAATGAAATCCTAGGGTTGAAATCTAATCTGCTCATTATAAACAATGGCAACATGTCTTTCCTACGACATCTGTGTCATGTGCCCTTGCTAGAGTACAAAAAGGGGAAAGAAACAACAGAGCAGTCGTTTCTGTTAAATTGAACGGCAAGGTTTTCCGCAGGAATTTTGAATAAGCGGTCGGGGATGGGGGTAATGAAATCCTAGGGTTGAAATCTAATCTGCTCACTATAAACAGCGACAACATTTCCTTCCTACGACATCTGTGTTTCACGTGCCCCTTGCTAAAATATAAAAATGGTAAGAAACAACAGAGGAGCCGTTTCTATTAAATCAAATGGTAGGGTTTTCCATAGGTATTTTGAATAAACATCCGGGGATGGGGGTAATAAAATCCTATGGTTCAAATCTAATATTCTCTCTATAAACATCGGCAACATGTCCTTCCTACAACATCTGTGTTTCACGTGCCCTTGCTAGAGTATAAAAAGGGGAAACAAACAACGAAGTAGCCGTTTCCGTTAAATCGAACGGTAGGGTTTTCCGCAGGTATTTTGAATAAACGGCAGGGGATGGGGGTAATGAAATCCTAGGGTTAAAATCTAATCTGCTCGCTATAAACAGCAACAACATGTCCTTCCTACGACATCTGTGTTTCATATGCCCTTTGCTAGAGTATAAAAAGGGGAAATAAACAACATAGCAACCGTTTCCGTTAAATCGAATGGTAGGGTTTTCCGCAGGTATTTTGAATAAGAGGTCGAGGATGAAGGTAATGAAATCTTATGGTTGAAATCTAATCTTCTCACTATAAACAACGATTGCATGTCCTTCCTATGACATCCGTGTTTCACATGCCCTTTGCTAGAGTATAAAAAGGGGAAAGAAACAATGAAGCAACCGTTTCCGTTAAATCGAGCTGTAGGGTTTTCTGCAGGTATTTTGAATAAGAGGCCGGGGATGGGGGTGGTGAAATCCTAGGGTTTTAATCTAATCTACTCACTATAAATAGTGGCAACATGTCCTTCCTACAACATCTGTGTTTCACGTGCCCTTTGCTATAGTATAAAAAAGGGAAAGAAACAACGAAGCAACCATTTTCGTTAAATCGAACGGTCGGGTTTTCTGCAAATATTTTGAATAAGCGGCTGGGGATGGGGGTAATTAAATCCTAGGGTTGAAATCTAATCTGCTCTCTATAAACAGCGGCATCATGTCCTTCCTACGACATCTATGTTTTACGTGCCCCTTGCTAGAGCATAAAAAGGGAAAAACAATGAAGTAGTCGTTTCCTTTAAATCGAATGGTAGGGTTTTCTGTAGGTATTTTGAATAAGCGGTCAGGGATGGGGGTAATGAAATCCTAGGGTTGAACTCTAATCTACTCGCTATAAACAGCGGCATCATTTCCTTCCTATGACATCTGTGTTTCACGTGCTCCTATCTAGAGTATAAAAAAGGAAACAAAACAACGAAGCAACCGTTTCCATTAAATTCAACGGTAGGGTTTTCCGCAAGTATTTTGAATAAGTGGCCGGGGATGGAGGTAATAAAATCCTAGGGTTGAAATCTAATCTGCTCGCTATAAACAACGACAACATGTCCTTCCTACGACATCTGTGTTTCACGTGCCTTTGCTAGAGTACAAAAAGGGGGGAAACAACGAAGCAGTTGTTTTCGTTAAATCAAACGGTAGGGTTTTCACAGTGATTTTGAATAAGCGGCCGGGGATGGGGGTAATGAAATCCTAGGGTTGAAATCTAATCTGATCGCTATAAATAGCGGCAACATGTCCTTCCTACGACATCTGTGTTTCACGTGCCCTTTGCTAGATTATTAAAAGCGGAAAGAAACAACGAAGCAGCCGTTTCTGTTAAATCTAATGGAAGGGTTTTGTACATGTATATTGAATAAACGGTCGGGGATGGGGGTAATGAAATCCTAAGGTTGAAATCTAATCTTCTCACTATAAACAATGAGAACATGTCCTTCCTATAACATCTGTGTTTCATGTGCCCTTTTCTAGAGTAAAAAAGGGTAAAGAAACAACGAAGCAGCTGTTTCTATTAAATCGAACGGTAGGGTTTTCAGCATGTATTTTGAATAAGCGACCGGGATGGGGGTAATGAAATCCTAGGGTTGAAATCTAATCTGCTCTTTCTAAACAACGACAACATTTCCTTCCTACAACATCTGTGTTTCACGTGCCCTTTGCTAGAGTATATAAAGGAAAAGAAACAACGAAGCAGCCGTTTCCGTTAAATCGAACGGTAGGGTTTTTCACAGGTATTTTGAATAAGCAGCCGGGGATGGGAGTAATGAAATCCTAGAGTTGAAATCTAATCTGATCGCTATAAACAGCGACAACATGTCCTTCCTACGACATCTGTGTTTCTCGTGCCCTTTGCTAGAGTATAAAAAGGGAAAGAAAAATGAAGCACCAATTTCTGTTAAATCAAACGGTAGGGTTTTCCGCAGATATTTTGAATAAGCGGCCGGGGATGGGGGTAATGAAATCCTAGAGTTAAAATATAATCTGCTCGCTATAAACAATGACAACACGTCCTTCCTACAAAATCTGTGTTTCACGTACCCCTTGCTAGAGTATAAAAAGGGGAAAGAAACAACGGAGCAGCCGTTTCCGTTAAATCGAACAATACGATTTTCCGCAGGTATTTTGAATAAGCGACCGGGGATGGGGGTAATGAAATTGTACGATTGAAATCTAATCTGCTCGCTATAAACATCAGCATCATGTCCTTCCTACGAAATCTGTGTTTCAGGTGCCCTTGCTAGAGTATAAAAAGGGGAAATAAACAAAGGAGCAGCCGTTTTTGTTAAATCGAACGGTAGGGTTTTCTGCAGGTATTTTGAATAAGCGGCCGGGGATGGGGGTAATGCAATCCTAGTGTTGAAGTCTAATTTTCTCTCTATAAACATCGGCATCATGTCCTTCCTACGACATCTGTGTTTCACGTGACCTTTGCCAGAGTAAAAAAAGGAGAAAAAACAACGAAGCGGCCGTTTTTGTTAAATCGAACAGTAGGGTTTAAGCGGCCGGGGATGGGGGTAATGAAATCCTAGGGTTGAAATATAATTTTCTCACTATAAACAGCGGCAACATGTCCTTCCTACGACATCTGTGTTTCACGTGCCCTTTGCTAGAGTATAAAAAGGGGAAAGAAACAACAGAGTAGTCATTTTCTTTAAATCGAACGGTAGGTTTTTCCGCTGGTATTTTGAATAAGCGGTCGGGGATGGGGGTAATGAAATCCGAGGGTTGAAATCTAATCTACTCGCTATAAACAGCGGCATCATGTCCTTCCTACGACATCTGTGTTTCACGTGCCCCTTGCTAGAGTATAAAAAGGAAAAAAAACAACGAAGCAGTCGTTTCTGTTAAATCGAACGATATGGTTTTCCGTAGGTATTTTGAATAAGCGGCCAGGGATGGGGGTAATGAAATCCTAGGGTTGAAATCTAATCTACTCGCGATAAATAGTGGCATCATGTCCTTCCTACGACATCTGTGTTTCACGTGCTCCTATCTAGAGTATAAAAAAGGAAACAAAACAACGAAGCAACTGTTTCCATTAAATTCAATGGTAGGGTTTCCGCAGGTATTTCGAATAAGCGGCCGGGGATGGAGGTAATAAAATCCAAGGGTTGAAATCTAATCTTCTCACTATAAACAACGACAGCATGTCCTTCCTACGACATCTGTGTTTCACGTGCCTTTGCTAGAGTACAAAAAGGGGAAAAAACAACGAAGCAGTCGTTTCCATTAAATCAAATGGTAGGGTTTTCACAGTGATTTTGAATAAGCGGCCGGGGATGGGGGTAATGAAATCCTAGGGTTGAAATATAATCTGCTCACTATAAATAGCGGCAACATGTCCTTCCTACGACATATGTGTTTCACGTGCCCTTTGCTAGAGTATAAAAAGTGGAAAGAAACAACGAAGCAACCGTTTCCGTTAAATCTAATGGAAAGGTTTTGCACAGGTATATTGAATAAACGGTCGAGGATGGGGGTAATGAAATTCTAAGGTTGAAATCTAATCTACTCACTATGAACAACGACAACATGTCCTTCCTATGACATCTATGTTTCATGTGCCCTTTGCTAGAGTATAAAAGGGGAAAGAAACAATGAAGCTGCTGTTTCTGTTAAATCGAACGGTAAGGTTTTTGGCATGTATTTTGAATAAGCGACGAGGATGGAGGTAATGAAATCCTAGGGTTGAAATTTAATATGCTCGCTATAAACAGTGACAACATGTCCTTCCTATGACATCTGTGTTTCACACGCCCTTTGCTAGAGTATAAAAAGGGAAAAGAAACAAAGAAGCAGCCGTTTCCGTTAAATCGAACGGTAGGGTTTTCCGCAGGTATTATGAATAAGCGGCCGGGGATGGGGGTAATGAAATCCTAGAGTTGAAATCTAATATGATCACTATAAACAGTGGCAACATGTCCTTCCTACGACATCTGTGTTTCACGTGCCCTTTGCTAGAGTATAAAAAGGGAAAGAAAAATGAAGCACCAGTTTCCGTTAAATCAAACGGTAGGGTTTTCCACAGATATTTTGAATAAGCGGCCGAGGATGGGGGTAATGAAATCCTAGGGTTGAAATCTGCTCGCTATAAACAACGGCAGCATGTCCTTCCTACAACATATGTGTTTCACGTGCCCCTTGCTAGAGTATAAAAAGGGGAAAGAAAAAATGAAGTTGTTTCCGTTAAATCGAACGATAGGGTTTTCCGTTGGTATTTTGAATAAGCGGCCGGGGATGGGGGTAATGAAATCCTAGGGTTGAAATCTAATCTACTCGCTATAAATAGCGACAACATGTCCTTCCTACGACATCTGTGTTTCACGTGCCCTTTGATAGAGTATGAAAAGGGGAAAGAAACAACGAAGCATCCGTTTCCGTTAAATCGAACGGTAGAGTTTTCCGTAGGTATTTTGAATAAGCGGCCGGGGATGGGGGTAATGCAATCCTAGTGTTGAAGTCTAATCTTCTCATTATAAATAGTGGCAGCATGTCCTTCCTATGACATCTGTGTTTCACGTGCTCTTTGCTAAAGTATAAAAAGGAAAAAAAAACAACGAACCAGCTGTTTCCGTTAAATCGAACAGTAGGGTTTTCCGTAGGTATTTTGAATAAGCGGTCGGGGAGGGGGTAATGAAATCCTAGGGTTGAAATCTAATTTGCTCTCTATAAACAGCGGAAACATGTCCTTCCTATGACATCTATGTTTCACGTGCCCTTGCTAGAGTATAAAAAGGGGGAAAGAAACAACAGAGCAGTCGTTTTCGTTAAATCGAACGATAGGTTTTTCCGCTGGTATTTTGAATAAGCGGCCGAGGATGGGGGTAATGAAATCCTAGGGTTGAAATCTAATCTGCTTGCTATAAATAGCGGCAACATGTCCTTCCTACGACATCTGTGTTTCATTTGCCCCTTGCTAGAGTATAAAAACGGGAAAGAAACAACGAAGCAACCGTTTTCGTTAAATCGAATGGTAGGGTTTTCTATAGGACTGGCAAAACCTGACCTGACCCGCTCGACCCGACTCGACTAAAGCAGGTTCGGGTCTTGATTTTTTGACCCGACCCGAAATGACCCGAACCCGAAAAACCCGAAATTATTTGCGGGTCGGGTCCGGGTTTGCAATTCTCGACCCGCAAAACCCGCTCGACCCGAAATTAAATCTTCGTATGTGTATATATTTTTCCATGTTTCTAGCCATATAAATTTTTAACACACACAAACATAAATCTATGATAGTTTATATAAGTCTTTGCTTGTAAAACAATAATTAATAAGCAAATTCTGCAGCAATTTTGGGTCTAGCGGGTTTGAATTTTCGGGTTTTTCGGGTTTCTATTTTCGGGTTTTTCGGGTTTGCATTTTCGGGTTTTTCGGGTTTGCATATTATATAATATTTTCGGGTCCATCTGGTTCATCGGGTCAGACCCGCAAATATGAATTTCGGGTTCGGGTCAAGCAGGTATGACCCGTAATTATTTTCGGGTCGGGTTCGGGTCGAGTATATTTGATCTGACCCGAATTGACCCGAAATAGGACCCGCTCAACCCGAACCCGATTGCCAGCCCTAGTTTTCTATAGGTATTTTGAATAAGCGGCTGACGATGGGGGTAATTAAATCCTAGGGTTGAAATCTAATCTGCTTGCTATAAACAGTGGCAACATGTCCTTACTACGACATCTGTGTTTCATGTGCCCTTGCTAGAGTATAAAAAGGGGAAAGAAACAACGGAGCAGCCGTTTCCGTCAAATCGAATGGTATGATTTTCCACAGGTATTTTGAATAAGAGACCGGGGATGGGGGTAATGAAATTGTAGGGTTGAAATCTAATCTGCTCGCTACAAACATCGGCATCATGTCCTTCCTACGAAATCTGTGTTTCAGGTGCCCCTTGCTAGAGTATAAAAAGGGGAAATAAACAATGGAGCAGCTGTTTTTGTTAAATCGAACGGTAGGGTTTTCCGTAGGTATTTTGAATAAGCGACCGAGGATGGGAGTAATGAAATCCTAGGGTTGAAATCTAATCTGCTCGCTATAAATAATGACATCATGTCCTTCCTACGACATCTGTGTTTAATGTGCCCTTTGCTAGAGTATAAAAAGGGGAAAGATACAACGAAGCAGTCGTTTCCGTTAAATCGAACGGTAGGGTTTTCTGCAGGTATTTTGAATAAGTGTCCAAGGATAGGGGTAATGAAATCCTAGGGTTGAAATCTAATCTTCTCGCTATAAACAGTGGCAGCATGTCCTTTCTACGACACCTGTGTTTCACATGCCCCTTGCTAGAGTATAAAAAGGGGAAAGAAACAATGGAGTAGCAGTTTCTGTTAAATCGAACGGTAGGGTTTTCCGCAGGTATTTTGAATAAGCGGCCAGGATGGGGGTAATGAAATCCTAGGGTTGAAATCTAATCTGATCATTATAAATAGAGGCAACATGTCATTCCTATGACATCTATTTTTCACGTGCCCTTGCTAGAGTATGAAAAGGGGAAAGAAACAACGAAGTAGTCGTTTCTGTTAAATGGAACGGTAGGGTTTTCCACAGGTATTTTGAATAAGCGGCCGGGGATGGGGGTAATGAAATCCTAGGGTTGAAGTCTAATCTTCTCGCTATAAACAGTGACCACATGTCCTTCCTACGACATCTGTTTTTCACGTGCCCTTTGCTAGAGTATAAAAAGGGGAAAAAGAACAAAGTAGCTGTTTCCATTAAATCGAACGGTAGGATTTTCCGCAGGTATTTTGAATAAGCGGCCGGGGATGGGGGTAATGAAATCCTAGGGTTGAAATCTAATATGTTCGCTATAAACAACGGCAACAAGTCCTTCATATGACATCTTTGTTTCACATGCCCTTGCTAGAGTATAAAAAGGGGAAAGAAACAACAGAACAATCGTTTTCGTTAAATCGAACAATAGGGTTTTCCGCTGGTATTATGAATAAGCGGCCGGTGATGGGGGTAATGAAATTGTAGGGTTGAAATCTAATCTGCTTCCTATAAACAGCAGTAGCATGTCCTTCCTACGACATCTGTGTTTCATTTTCCCCTTGCTATAGTATAAAAAGGGGAAAGAAACAATGAAGCAACCGTTTTCGATAAATCGAATGGTAGGGTTTTCTATAGGTATTTTGAATAAGCGGCCAACGATGGGGGTAATGAAATATTAGGGTTGAAATATAATCTACTTGCTATAAACAGCGGAAGCATGTCCTTACTACAACATCTGTGTTTCACGTGCCCTTGCTAGAGTATAAAAAGAGGAAAGAAACTAGGGAGCATCCGTTTCCGTTAAATCAAACAGTATGATTTTCTGATGGTATTTTGAATAAGCGGTTGGGGATGGGGGTAATGAAATTGTAGGGTTGAAATCTAATCTGCTCTCTATAAACAGCGGCATCATGTCCTTCCTATGAAATCTATGTTTCACGTGCCCCTTGCTAGAGTATAAAAAGGGGAAAGAAAAAACGAAGCAGCTGTTTTCGTTAAATCGAACGGTAGGGTTTTATACTAGTATTTTGAATAAGCGGCTGGGGATGGGGGTAATTAAATCTTAGGGTTGAAATCTAATCAACTCGCTATAAATAGGGACATCATGTTCTTCCTACGACATCAGTGTTTAATGTGCCCCTTGCTAGAGTATAAAAGGGGAAAGATACAACGAAGCAGCCGTTTTCGTTAAATCGAACGGTAGGGTTTTCTGCAGGTATTTTGAATAAGCGGCCGGGGATGGGGGTAATGAAATCCTAGGGTTGAAATCTAATTTGCTCGCTACAAACATCGGCATCATGTCCTTCCTATGAAATCTGTGTTTCAGGTGCCCCTTGCTAGAGTATAAAAAGGGGAAATAAACAATGGAGCAGCTGTTTTTGTTAAATCGAACGGTAGGGTTTTCCGTAGGTATTTTGAATAAGCGACCGAGGATGGGAGTAATGAAATCCTAGGGTTGAAATCTAATCTGCTCGCTATAAATAATGACATCATGTCCTTCCTACGACATCTGTGTTTAATGTGCCCTTTGCTAGAGTATAAAAAGGGGAAAGATACAACGAAGCAGTCGTTTCCGTTAAATCGAACGGTAGGGTTTTCTGCAGGTATTTTGAATAAGTGTCCAAGGATAGGGGTAATGAAATCCTAGGGTTGAAATCTAATCTTCTCGCTATAAACAGTGGCAGCATGTCCTTTCTACGACACCTGTGTTTCACGTGCCCCTTGCTAGAGTATAAAAAGGGGAAAGAAACAATGGAGTAGCAGTTTCTGTTAAATCGAACGGTAGGGTTTTCCGCAGGTATTTTGAATAACCGGCCAGGATGGGGGTAATGAAATCCTAGGGTTGAAATCTAATCTGATCATTATAAATAGAGGCAACATGTCATTCCTATGACATCTATTTTTCACGTGCCCTTGCTAGAGTATGAAAAGGGGAAAGAAACAACGAAGTAGTCGTTTCTGTTAAATGGAATGGTAGGGTTTTCCACAGGTATTTTGAATAAGCGGCCGGGGATGGGGGTAATGAAATCCTAGGGTTGAAGTCTAATCTTCTCGCTATAAACAGTGACCACATGTCCTTCCTACGACATCTGTTTTTCACGTGCCCTTTGCTAGAGTATAAAAAGGGGAAAAAGAACAAAGTAGCTGTTTCCATTAAATCGAACGGTAGGATTTTCCGCAGGTATTTTGAATAAGCGGCCGGGGATGGGGGTAATGAAATCCTAGGGTTGAAATCTAATATGTTCGCTATAAACAACGGCAACAAGTCCTTCATATGACATCTTTGTTTCACATGCCCTTGCTAGAGTATAAAAAGGGGAAAGAAACAACAGAACAATCGTTTTCGTTAAATCGAACAATAGGGTTTTCCGCTGGTATTATGAATAAGCGGCCGGTGATGGGGGTAATGCAATTGTAGGGTTGAAATCTAATCTACTTCCTATAAACAACAGTAGCATGTCCTTCCTACGACATCTGTGTTTCATTTTCCCCTTGCTATAGTATAAAAAGGGGAAAGAAACAATGAAGCAGCCATTTTCGATAAATCGAATGGTAGGGTTTTCTGTAGGTATTTTGAATAAGCGGCCAACGATGGGGGTAATGAAATATTAGGGTTGAAATATAATCTACTTGCTATAAACAGCGGAAGCATGTCCTTACTACAACATCTGTGTTTCACGTGCCCTTGCTAGAGTATAAAAAGAGGAAAGAAACTAGGGAGCATCCGTTTCCGTTAAATCAAACAGTATGATTTTCTGATGGTATTTTGAATAAGCGGTTGGGGATGGGGGTAATGAAATTGTAGGGTTGAAATCTAATCTGCTCTCTATAAACAGCGGCATCATGTCCTTCCTATGAAATCTATGTTTCACGTGCCCCTTGCTAGAGTATAAAAAGGGGAAAGAAAAAACGAAGCAGCTGTTTTCGTTAAATCGAACGGTAGGGTTTTATACTAGTATTTTGAATAAGCGGCTGGGGATGGGGGTAATTAAATCTTAGGGTTGAAATCTAATCAACTCTCTATAAATAGGGACATCATGTTCTTCCTACGACATCAGTGTTTAATGTGCCCCTTGCTAGAGTATAAAAGGGGAAAGAGACAACGAAGCAGCCGTTTTCGTTAAATCGAACGGTAGGGTTTTCTGCAGGTATTTTGAATAAGCGGCCGGGGATGGGGGTAATGAAATCCTAGGGTTGAAATCTAATCTACTCGCTATAAACAGTGACAACATGTCCTTCCTACGACATCTGTGTTTCACGTGCCCCTTGCTAGAGTATAAAAAGGGAAAGAAACAACAGAGCAGTAGTTTCTGTTCAATCGAACGGTAGGGTTTTCTGCAGGTATTTTGAATAAGCGGCCAGGATGGGGTAATAAAATCCTAGGTTTGAAATCAAATCTGGTCGTTATAAATAGCGGCAACATGTCATTCTTACGACATCTGTGTTTCACGTGCCCCTTGCTAGTGTATAAAAAGGAAAAAAAAACAACGAAGCCGTTTCCGTTAAATCGAATGGTAGGGTTTTCTGCAGGTATTTTGAATAAGCGGGTGGGGATGGGGGTAATGAAATCACAGGGTTGAAATCTAATCTGCTCGCTATAAACAACGACAACATGTCCTTCCTACAACATCTGTGTTTCACGTGCCCTTTGCTAGAGTATAAAAAGGGGAAAGAAACCACGAAGCATCCGTTTCCGTTAAATCGAACGGTAGGGTTTTCCGCAGGTATTTTGAATAAGCGGCCAGGATGGGGGTAATGAAATCCTAGGGTTGAAATCTAATCTGATCATTATAAATAGAGGCAACATGTCATTCCTATGACATCTATTTTTCACGTGCCCTTGCTAGAGTATGAAAAGGGGAAAGAAACAACAGAGCAACCATTTTTGTTAAATCGAACGGTAGGGTTTTCTGCAGGTATTTTGAATAAGCGGCTGGGGATGGGGTTAATGAAATCCTAGAGTTTAAATCTAATCTGATCGCTATAAATAGTGGCTGCATGTCCTTCCTATGACATATGTGTTTCACGTGCCCTTTGCTAGAGTATAAAAAGGGAAAGAAAAACGAAGCACCAGTTTCCGTTAAATCAAACGATATGGTTTTCCACAGATATTTTGAATAAGTAGCCGAGGATGGGGGTAATGAAATCCTAGGGTTGAAATCTAATCTGCTCACTATAAACAATGACAACATGTCCTTCCTACAACATATGTGTTTCACGTGCCCCTTGCTAGAGTATAAAAAGGGGAAAGAAAAAACAAAGCCGTTTCCGTTAAATCGAACGATAGGGTTTTCCATTGGTATTTTGAATAAGTGGCCGGGGATGGGGGTAATGAAATCCTAGGGTTGAAATCTAATCTACTCGCTATAAATAGCGGCAGCATGTCCTTCCTACGACATCTGTGTTTCAAGTGCCCTTTGCTAGAGTATGAAAAGGGGAAAGAAACAACGAAGCAGCCGTTTCCGTTAAATCGAACGGTAGAGTTTTCCGCAGGTATTTTGAATAAGCGGCCGGGGATGGGGGTAATGCAATCCTAGTGTTGAAGTCTAATCTTCTCATTATAAATAGTGGCAGCATGTCCTTCCTACGACATCTGTGTTTCACGTGCCCTTTGGTAGAGTATAAAAAGGGGAAAAAACAACGAACCAGCTGTTTCCGTTAAATCGAACAGTAGGGTTTTCCGTAGGTATTTTGAATAAGCGGCCGGGGAGGGGGTAATGAAATCCTAGTGTTGAAATCTAATTTGCTCGCTATAAACAGCGGAAACATGTCCTTCCTATGACATCTGTGTTTCACGTGCCCTTGCTAGAGTATAAAAAGGGGAAAGAAACAATAGAGCAGTCGTTTTCGTTAAATCGAACGGTAGGTTTTTCCGCTGGTATTTTGAATAAGCGGCCGAGGATGGGGGTAATGAAATCCTAGGGTTGAAATCTAATCTGCTTGCTATAAACAACGGCAACATGTCCTTCCTACGACATCTGTGTTTCATTTGCCCCTTGCTAGAGTACAAAAACTGGAAAGAAACAACGAAGCAACCGTTTTCGTTAAATCGAATGGTAGGGTTTTCTGTAGGTATTTTGAATAAGAGGCTGACGATGGGGGTAATTAAATCCTAGGGTTGAAATATAATTTGTTTGCTATAAACAGTGGCAACATGTCCTACTACGACATCTGTGTTTCACGTGCCCTTACTAGAGTATAAAAAGGGGAAAGAAACAACGGAGCAGCCATTTCTGTTAAATCAAACGGTATGATTTTCCGCAGGTATTTTGAATAAGCGGCTGGGGATGGGGGTAATGAAATTGTAGGGTTGAAATCTAATCTGTTCGCTATAAACATCGACATCATGTCCTTCCTACGAAATCTGTGTTTCAGGTGCCGCTTGCTAGAGTATAAAAAGGGGAAATAAACAATGGAGCAATCGTTTTTGTTAAATCGAACGGTAGGGTTTTCCGTAGGTATTTTGAATAAGCGGCCGGGGATGGGGGTAATGAAATCCTAGGGTTGAAATCTAATCTGCTCGCTATAAATAATGACATCATGTCCTTCCTACGACATCTGTGTTTAATATGCCCTTTGCTAGAGTATAAAAGGGGAAAGATACAACGAAGCAGTCGTTTCCGTTAAATCGAACCGTAGGGTTTTCTACAGGTATTTTGAATAAGCGGCCAGGATGGGGGTAATGAAATCCTAGGGTTGAAATCTAATCTGATCGTTATAAATAGAGGCAAAATATCATTCCTACGACATCTATTTTTCATGTGCCCTTGCTAGAGTATAAAAGGGGAAAGAAACAACGAAGCAGTCATTTCTGTTAAATCGAACGGTAGGGTTTTCGACAGGTATTTTGAATAAGCGGCCGGGGATGGGGGTAATGAAATCCTAGGGTTGAAGTCTAATCTTCTCGCTATAAACAGTGACAACATGTCCTTCTTGGGACATCTGTGTTTCACGTGCCCTTTGCTAGAGTATAAAAAAGGGAAAAAGAATGAAGTAGCTGTTTCCATTAAATCGAACGGTAGGATTTTCCGCAGGTATTTTGAATAAGCGACCGGGGATGGGGGTAATGAAATCCTAGGGTTGAAATCTAATATGTTCGCTATAAACAACGGCAGCAGGTCCTTCCTATGACATCTTTGTTTCACGTGCCCTTGCTAGAGTATAAAAAGGGGAAAGAAACAACAAAGCAGTCGTTTTCGTTAAATCGAACGGTAGGGTTTTCCGCTGGTATTTTGAATAAGCGGCCGGTGATGGGGGTAATGAAATCGTAGGGTTGAAATCTAATCTGCTTCCTATAAACAGCAGTAGCATGTCCTTCCTACGACATCTGTGTTTCATTTTCCCCTTGCTATAGTATAAAAAGGGGAAAGGAACAACGAAGCAGCCGTTTTCGTTAAATCGAATGGTAGGGTTTTCTGTAGGTATTTTGAATAAGCGGCCGACGATGGGGGTAATGAAATATTAGAGTTGAAATATAATCTACTTGCTATAAACAGTGGAAGCATGTCCTTACTACGACATCTGTGTTTCACGTGCCCTTGCTAGAGTATAAAAAGAGGAAAGAAACTAGGGAGCATCCGTTTCCGTTAAATCAAACAGTATGATTTTCTGATGGTATTTTGAATAAGCGGTCGGGGATGGGGGTAATGAAATTGTAGGGTTGAAATCTAATCTACTCGTTATAAACAGCGGCATCATGTCCTTCCTATGAAATCTATGTTTCACGTGCCCCTTGCTAGAGTATAAAAAGGGGAAAGAAACAACGAAGCAGCTATTTTCGTTAAATCGAACAGTAGGGTTTTCTGCTAGTATTTTGAATAAGCGGCTGGGGATGGGGGTAATTAAATCTCAGGGTTGAAATATAATCTACTCGCTATAAATAGGGACATCATGTTCTTCCTACGACATCAGTGTTTAATGTGCCCCTTGCTAGAGTATAAAAGGGGAAAGATACAACGAAGCAGCTGTTTTCGTTAAATCAAACGGTAGGGTTTTCTACAGGTATTTTGAATAAGCGGTCGGGGATGGGGGTAATGAAATCCTAGGGTTGAAATCTAATCTACTCACTATAAACAGCGACAATATGTCCTTCCTACGACATCTGTGTTTCACGTGCCCCTTGCTAGAGCATAAAAAGGGAAAGAAACAACGGAGCAACAGTTTCTGTTAAATTGAACGGTAGGGTTTTCTGCAGGTATTTTGAATAAGCGGCCAGGATGGGGGTAATAAAATCCTAGGTTTGAAATCAAATCTGGTCATTATAAATAGCGGCAAAATGTCATTCTTATGACATATGTGTTTCACGTGCCCCTTGCTAGAGTATAAAAAGGAAAAAAAAACAACGAAGCCGTTTCCGTTAAATCGAATGGTAGGGTTTTCTGCAGGTATTTTGAATAAGAGGGCGGGGATGAGGGTTATGAAATCACAGGGTTGAAATCGAATCTGCTCGCTATAAACAACGACAACATGTCCTTCCTACGACATCTGTGTTTCACGTGCCCTTTGCTAGAGTATAAAAAGGGGAAAGAAAAAATGAAGTAGCCGTTTCTGTTAAATCAAACGGTAGGGTTTTCCGCAGGTATTTTGAATAAGCGGCTGGGGATGGGGGTAATTAAATCCTACAGTTGAAATCTAATCTACTCTCTATAAATAATGGCAGCATGTCCTTCCTATGACATCTATATTTCACGTGCCCCTTGCTAGAGTATAAAAGTGAAAGAAACAACAGAGCAACCATTTTCGTTAAATCGAACAGTAGGGTTTTCCGCAGGTATTTTGAATAAGCGACTGGGGATTGGGGTAATGAAATCCTATGATTGAAATCTAATCTTCTCGCTATAAACAACAGCCCCATGTCCTTCCTACGACATCTGTGTTTCACGTGCCCCTTGCTAGAGTATAAAAAAGGAAAGAAACAACGACTCAGCCATTTCCATTAAATCGAACGGTAGGGTTTTCCACAGGAATTTTGAATAAGCGGCCGTGGATGGAGGTGATGAAATCCTAGGGTTGAAATCTAATCTGATCACTATAAATAATGGCAACATGTCCTTCCTACGACATCTGTGTTTCACGTGCCGTTGCTAGAGTGCAAAAAGGGGAAAAAACAACGAAGCTGTCATTTCTGTTAAATCGAACGGTAGGGTTTTCCGCAGGTATTTTGAATAAGAGGCCGGGGATGGGGGTAATGAAATCCTAGGGTTAAAATCTAATCTGCTCTCTATAAACAGTGACAAAATGTCGTTCCTACGACATCTGTGTTTCACGTGCCCTTTTCTAGAGTATAAAAATTGGAAAGAAACCACGAAGCAGCCGTTTCTGTTAAATCTAACAGAAGGGTTTTCCACAGGTAATTTGAATAATCGGTTGGGGATGGGGGTAATGAAATCCAAAGGTTGAAATCTAATCTGCTCGCTATAAATAGTGGAAAAATGTCCTTCCTACGACATCTGTGTTTCATGTGCCCATTGCTAGAGTATAAAAAGGGGAAAGAAACAACGAAGCAACTGTTTTCGTTAAATCGAACGGTAGGGTTTTCCACATGTATTTTGAATAAGTGGCCGGGATGGGGGTAATGAAATCATAGGGTTGAAATCTAATCTTCTCTCTATAAACAGCGACAACATGTTCTTCCTACGACATCTGTGTTTCACATGCCCTTTGCTAGAGTATAAAAAGGGGAAAAAAGCAACGAAGCAGCCGTTTTCGTTAAATCGAACGGTTGGGTTTTCTGTAGGTATTTTGAATAAGCGACCGGGGATGGGGGTAATGAAATCCTAGAGGTGAAATCTAATCTGATTGCTATAAATAGAGGAAGCATGTCCTTCCTACGACATATGTGTTTCACGTGCCCTTTGCTAGAGTATAAAAAGGGAAAGAAAAACAAAACAACTGTTTCCGTTAAATCTAATGGTAGGTTTTCCGCAGATATTTTGAATAAATGACCGGGGATGGGGTAATGAAATCCTAGGGTTGAAATCTATATGCTCGCTATAAACAACGAAAACATGTCCTTCCTATGACATCTGTGTTTCACGTGCCCTTTGCTAGAGTATAAAAAGGGGAAAGAAACAACGGAGCAACAATTTCTGTTAAATCGAACGGTAGGGTTTTCCGTAGGTATTTTGAATAAGTGGCTGGGATGGGGGTACTGAAATCCTAGGGTTGAAATCTAATCTAGTCGTTATAAATAGTGGAAACATGTCTTTCCTACGACATTTGTGTTTCACGTGCCCTTTGCTAGAGTATAAAAAGGGGGAAAGAAACAATGGAGCAGCCGTTTCCGTTAAATCGAACGATAGAATTTTCTATAGGTATTTTGAATAAGAGGCCGGGGATGGGGGTAGTGAAATCCTAGGGTTTAAATATAATCTACTCACTATAAACAACGACATCATGTCCTTCCTACAAAATCTGTGTTTCACGTGCCCCTTGCTAGAGTATAAAAAGGGAAAGAAAGAATGAAGCAGTCATTTTCTTTAAACCGAACAGTAGGGTTTTCCATAGGTATTTTGAATAAGTGGCCGAGGATGGGGGTAATGAAATCCTAGGGTTGAAATCTAATCTTCTCGCTATAAATAATGACATCATGTCCTTCCTACGACATTTGTGTTTAATGTGCCCTTTGCTAGAGTATAAAAAGGGGAAAAAAACAACGAAGCTGTCATTTCTGTTAAATCGAACGGTAGGGTTTTCCGCAGGTATTCTGAATAAGAGGCCGGGGATGGGGGTAATGAAATCCTAGGGTTAAAATATAATCTGCTGTCTATAAACAGTGACAACATGTCGTTCCTACGACATCTGTGTTTCACGTGCCCTTTTCTAGAGTATAAAAATTGGAAAGAAACAACGAAGCAGCCGTTTCTGTTAAATCTAACAGAAGGGTTTTCCACAGGTAATTTGAATAATCGGTTGGGGATGGGGGTAATGAAATCCAAAGGTTGAAATCTAATCTGCTCGCTATAAATAGTGGAAAAATGTCCTTCCTACGACATCTGTGTTTCATGTGCCCATTGCTAGAGTATAAAAAGGGGAAAGAAACAACGAAGCAACTGTTTTCGTTAAATCGAACAGTAGGGTTTTCCGCAGGTATTTTGAATAAGCGGCTGGGGATGGGGGTAATAAAATCCTAGGATTGAAATCTAATCTTCTCGCTATAAACAACAGCCCCATGTCCTTCCTACGACATCTGTGTTTCACGTGCCCCTTGCTAGAGTATAAAAAAGGAAAGAAACAACGACTCAACCATTTCCATTAATCGAACGGTAGGGTTTTCCACAGGAATTTTGAATAAGCGGCCGTGGATGGAGGTGATGAAATCCTAGGGTTGAAATCTAATCTGATCACTATAAACAATGGCAACATGTCCTTCCTATGACATCTGTGTTTCACGTGCCGTTGCTAGAGTGCAAAAAGGGGAAAAAAACAACGAAGCTGTCATTTCTGTTAAATCGAACGGTAGGGTTTTCCGTAGGTATTTTGAATAAGAGGCCGGGGATGGGGGTAATGAAATCCTAGGGTTAAAATCTAATCTGCTCTCTATAAACAGTGACAAAATGTCGTTCCTACGACATCTGTGTTTCACGTGCCCTTTTCTAGAGTATAAAAATTGGAAAGAAACAACGAAGCAGCCGTTTCTGTTAAATCTAACAGAAGGGTTTTCCGCAGGTAATTTGAATAATCGGTTGGGGATGGGGGTAATGAAATCCAAAGGTTGAAATCTAATCTGGTCGCTATAAATAGTGGAAAAATGTCCTTCCTACGACATCTGTGTTTCATGTGCCCATTGCTAGAGTATAAAAAGGGGAAAGAAACAACGAAGCAACTGTTTTCGTTAAATCGAACGGTAGGGTTTTCCACATGTATTTTGAATAAGTGGCCGGGATGGGGGTAATGAAATCATAGGGTTGAAATCTAATCTTCTCGCTATAAACAGCGACAACATGTTCTTCCTACGACATCTGTGTTTCACATGCCCTTTGCTAGAGTATAAAAAGGGGAAAAAAGCAACGAAGCAGCCGTTTTCGTTAAATCGAACGGTTGGGTTTTCTGTAGGTATTTTGAATAAGCGACCGGGGATGGGGGTAATGAAATCCTAGAGGTGAAATCTAATCTGATTGCTATAAATAGCGGAAGCATGTCCTTCCTACGACATATGTGTTTCACGTGCCCTTTGCTAGAGTATAAAAAGGGAAAGAAAAACAAAACAACTGTTTCCGTTAAATCTAATGGTAGGTTTTCCGCAGATATTTTGAATAAACGACCGGGGATGGGGTAATGAAATCCTAGGGTTGAAATATAATTTGCTCGCTATAAACAACGAAAACATGTCCTTCCTATGACATCTGTGTTTCACGTGCCCTTTGCTAGAGTATAAAAAGGGGAAAGAAACAACGAAGCAACAATTTCTGTTAAATCGAACGGCAGGGTTTTCCGTAGGTATTTTGAATAAGTGGCTGGGATGGGGGTACTGAAATCCTAGGGTTGAAATCTAATCTAGTCATTATAAATAGTGGCAACATGTCTTTCCTACGACATTTGTGTTTCACGTGCCCTTTGCTAGAGTATAAAAAGGGGGAAAGAAACAATGGAGCAGCCGTTTCCGTTAAATCAAACGATAGAATTTTCTATAGGTATTTTGAATAAGAGGCCGGGGATGGGGGTAGTGAAATCCTAGGGTTTAAATCTAATCTACTCACTATAAACAATGACATCATGTCCTTCCTACGAAATCTGTGTTTCACGTGCCCCTTGCTAGAGTATAAAAAGGGAAAGAAAGAACGAAGCAGTCATTTTCGTTAAACCGAACAGTAGGGTTTTCCATAGGTATTTTGAATAAGTGGCCGAGGATGGGGGTAATGAAATCCTAGGGTTGAAATCTAATCTTCTCACTATAAATAATGACATCATGTCCTTCCTACGACATCTGTGTTTAATGTGCCCTTTGCTAGAGTATAAAAAGGGGAAAAAACAACGAAGCTGTCATTTCTATTAAATCGAACGGTAGGGTTTTCCGCAGGTATTTTGAATAAGAGGCCGGGGATGGGGGTAATGAAATCCTAGGGTTAAAATATAATCTGCTCTCTATAAACAGTGACAACATGTCGTTCCTACGACATCTGTTTCACGTGCCCTTTTCTAGAGTATAAAAATTGGAAAGAAACAACGAAGCAGCCGTTTCTGTTAAATCTAACAGAAGGGTTTTCCACAGGTAATTTTAATAATCGGTTAGGGATGGGGGTAATGAAATCCAAAGGTTGAAATCTAATCTGCTCACTATAAATAGTGGAAAAATGTCCTTCCTACGACATCTGTGTTTCATGTGCCCATTGCTAGAGTATAAAAAGGGGAAAGAAACAACGAAGCAACTGTTTTCGTTAAATCGAACGGTAGGGTTTTCCACATGTATTTTGAATAAGTGGTTGGGATGGGGGTAATGAAATCATAGGGTTGAAATCTAATCTTCTCGCTATAAACAGCGACAACATGTTCTTCCTACGACATCTGTGTTTCACATGCCCTTTGCTAGAGTATAAAAAGTGGAAAAAAACAACGAAGCAGCCGTTTTCGTTAAATCGAACGGTTGGGTTTTCTGTAGGTATTTTGAATAAGCGACCGGGGATGGGGGTAATGAAATCCTAGAGGTGAAATCTAATCTGATTGCTATAAATAGAGGAAGCATGTCCTTCCTACGACATCTGTGTTTCACGTGCCCTTTGCTAGAGTATAAAAAGGGAAAGAAAAACAAAACAACTGTTTCCGTTAAATCTAACGGTAGGTTTTCCGCAGATATTTTGAATAAACGGCCGGGGATGGGGTAATGAAATCCTAGGGTTGAAATCTAATCTGCTCGCTATAAAAAACAACAACATGTTCTTCCTACGACATCTGTGTTTCACTTGCCCTTTGCTAGAGTATAAAAAGGGGAAAAAAACAATGAAGCCATTTCTGTTAAATCAAACGGTAGGGTTTTCCGTAGGTATTTTGAATAAGTGACCGAGGATGAGGGTAATAAAATCCTAGGGTTGAAATATAATATGCTCACTATAAACAGTGGCAGTATGTCCTTCCGACGGCTTCTGTGTTTCACGTGCCCTTTGCTAGAGTATAAAAAGGGGAAAGAAACAACGAAGCAGCCGTTTCTATTGAATCCAATGGTAGGGTTTTCCGCAGGTATTTTGAATAAACGGCCGTGGATGGGGGTAATGAAATCCTAGGGTTGAAGTCTAATATTCTCTTTATAAACAACGACAACATGTCCTTCCTACACCATCTGTGTTTCACGTGCCCTTTGCTAGAGTATAAAAGGGGAAAAACAACGAAGCTGCCATTTCTGTTAAATTGAACGGTAGGGTTTTCCGCATGTATTTTGAATAAGCGGCCGGGGATGGGGGTAATGAAATCCTAGGGTTGAAATCTTATTTGCTCACTATAAATAGCAGCAACATGTCTTTGCTACGACATTTGTGTTTTGCATGCCGTAGTAGAGTATAAAAAGGGGAAAGAAACAACAGAGTAGTCATTTTCGTTAAATTGAACGATAGGCTTTTCTGCTGGTATTTTGAATAAGCGGCCGGGGATGGGGGTAATGAAATACTAGGGTTCAAATCTAATCAGTTTTCTATAAACAGCGGCAGCATGTCCTTCCTATGACATCTGTGTTTCATTTGCCCTTTGCTAGAGTATAAAAAGGGGAAAGAAACAACAAAGCAGCCATTTTCGTTAAATCGAATGGTAGGGTTTTCTTTAGGTATTTTGAATAAGCGGCCAGCGATGGGGGTAATGAAATCCTAGGGTTGAAATCTAATCTGCTTTCTATAAACAGAGGCAACATGTCCTTACTACGACATCTGTGTTTCACGTGCCCTTGCTCGAGTATAAAAAGGGGAAAGAAACAACAGAGCAGCCGTTTCTGTTAAATCGAATGGTATGATTTTTGGCAGATATTTTGAATAAGCGGCCGATGATAGGGGTAATGAAATCATAGGTTTGAAATCTAATCTTCTCAATATAAACAACAATATCATGTCCTTCGTACAAAATCTGTGTTTCACGTGCCCTTGCTAGAGTATAAAAAGGGGAAAGAAACAACGGAGCAGCCATTTTCGTTAAATCAAACAGTAGGGTTTTCCGCAGGTATTTTAAATAAGTGGCCAGGGATGGGGGTAACGGAATTCTAGGGTTGAAATCTAATCTGCTCACTATAAACAGTGACATCATGTCCTTTCTACGACATCTGTGTTTAATGTGCCCCTTGCTAGAGTATAAAAAGGGCAAAGATACAACGAAGCAGCCGTTTCCGTTAAATCAAATGGTAGGGTTTTCTGCAGGTATTTTGAATAAGCGGTCGGGGATGGGGGTAATGAAATCCTAGGGTTGAAATCTAATCTGCTCGCTATAAACAATGAAAACATGTCCTTCCTATGACATCTGTGTTTCATGTGCCCTTTGCTAGAGTATAAAAAGGGGAAAGAAACAACGGAGCAACAATTTCTGTTAAATCGAACGGTAGGGTTTTCCGTAGGTATTTTGAATAAGTGGCTGGGATGGGGGTACTGAAATCCTAGGGTTGAAATCTAATCTAGTCGTTATAAATAGTGGCAACATGTCTTTCCTATGACATTTGTGTTTCACGTGCCCTTTGCTAGAGTATAAAAAGGGGGAAAGAAACAATGGAGCAGCCGTTCCCGTTAAGTCGAACGATAGAATTTTCTATAGGTATTTTGAATAAGAGGCCGGGGATGGGGGTAGTGAAATCCTAGGGATTAAATCTAATCTACTCACTATAAACAACGACAGCATGTCCTTCCTATGAAATCTGTGTTTCACGTGCCCCTTGCTAGAGTATAAAAAAGGGAAAGAAAGAACGAAGCAGTCATTTTCGTTAAACCGAACAATAGGGTTTTCCATAGGTATTTTGAATAAGTGGCCGAGGATGGGGGTAATGAAATCCTAGGGTTGAAATCTAATCTTCTCGCTATAAATAATGACATCATGTCCTTCCTACGACATCTGTGTTTAATGTGCCCTTTGCTAGAGTATAAAAAGGGGAAAAAACAACGAAGCTGTCATTTCTGTTAAATCGAACGGTAGGGTTTTCCGCAGGTATTTTGAATAAGAGGCCGGGGATGGGGGTAATGAAATCCTAGGGTTAAAATCTAATCTGCTCTCTATAAACAGTGACAACATGTCGTTCCTACGACATCTGTGTTTCACGTGCCCTTTTCTAGAGTATAAAAATTGGAAAGAAACAACGAAGCAGCCGTTTCTGTTAAATCTAACAGAAGGGTTTTCCGCAGGTAATTTGAATAATCGGTTGGGGATGGGGGTAATGAAATCCAAAGGTTGAAATCTAATCTGCTCGCTATAAATAGTGGAAAAATGTCCTTCCTACGACATCTGTGTTTCATGTGCCCATTGCTAGAGTATAAAAAGGGGAAAGAAACAACGAAGCAACTGTTTTCGTTAAATCGAACGGTAGGGTTTTCCACATGTATTTTGAATAAGTGGCCGGGATGGGGGTAATGAAATCATAGGGTTGAAATCTAATCTTCTCGCTATAAACAGCAACAACATGTTCTTCCTATGACATCTTTGTTTCACATGCCCTTTGCTAGAGTATAAAAAGGGGAAAAAAACAACAAAGCAGCCGTTTTCGTTAAATCGAACGGTTGGGTTTTCTGTAGGTATTTTGAATAAGCGACCGGGGATGGGGGTAATGAAATCCTAGGGTTGAAATCTAATCTACTCACTATAAACAGCGACAATATGTCCTTCCTACGACATCTGTGTTTCACGTGCCCCTTGCTAGAGCATAAAAAGGGAAAGAAACAACGGAGCAACAGTTTCTGTTAAATTGAACGGTAGGGTTTTCTGCAGGTATTTTGAATAAGCGGCCAGGATGGGGGTAATAAAATCCTAGGTTTGAAATCAAATCTGGTCATTATAAATAGCGGCAAAATGTCATTCTTATGACATATGTGTTTCACGTGCCCCTTGCTAGAGTATAAAAAGGAAAAAAAAACAACAAAGCCGTTTCCGTTAAATCGAATGGTAGGGTTTTCTGCAGGTATTTTGAATAAGAGGGCGGGGATGAGGGTTATGAAATCACAGGGTTGAAATCGAATCTGCTCGCTATAAACAACGACAACATGTCCTTCCTACGACATCTGTGTTTCACGTGCCCTTTGCTAGAGTATAAAAAGGGGAAAGAAAAAATGAAGTAGCCGTTTCTGTTAAATCAAACGGTAGGGTTTTCCGCAGGTATTTTGAATAAGCGGCTGGGGATGGGGGTAATTAAATCCTACAGTTGAAATCTAATCTACTCTCTATAAATAATGGCAGCATGTCCTTCCTATGACATCTATATTTCACGTGCCCCTTGCTAGAGTATAAAAGTGAAAGAAACAACAGAGCAACCATTTTCGTTAAATCGAACAGTAGGGTTTTCCGCAGGTATTTTGAATAAGCGACTGGGGATTGGGGTAATGAAATCCTATGATTGAAATCTAATCTTCTCGCTATAAACAACAGCCCCATGTCCTTCCTACGACATCTGTGTTTCACGTGCCCCTTGCTAGAGTATAAAAAAGGAAAGAAACAACGACTCAGCCATTTCCATTAAATCGAACGGTAGGGTTTTCCACAGGAATTTTGAATAAGCGGCCGTGGATGGAGGTGATGAAATCCTAGGGTTGAAATCTAATCTGATCACTATAAATAATGGCAACATGTCCTTCCTACGACATCTGTGTTTCACGTGCCGTTGCTAGAGTGCAAAAAGGGGAAAAAACAACGAAGCTGTCATTTCTGTTAAATCGAACGGTAGGGTTTTCCGCAGGTATTTTGAATAAGAGGCCGGGGATGGGGGTAATGAAATCCTAGGGTTAAAATCTAATCTGCTCTCTATAAACAGTGACAAAATGTCGTTCCTACGACATCTGTGTTTCACGTGCCCTTTTCTAGAGTATAAAAATTGGAAAGAAACCACGAAGCAGCCGTTTCTGTTAAATCTAACAGAAGGGTTTTCCGCAGGTAATTTGAATAATCGGTTGGGGATGGGGGTAATGAAATCCAAAGGTTGAAATCTAATCTGCTCGCTATAAATAGTGGAAAAATGTCCTTCCTACGACATCTGTGTTTCATGTGCCCATTGCTAGAGTATAAAAAGGGGAAAGAAACAACGAAGCAACTGTTTTCGTTAAATCGAACGGTAGGGTTTTCCACATGTATTTTGAATAAGTGGCCGGGATGGGGGTAATGAAATCATAGGGTTGAAATCTAATCTTCTCTCTATAAACAGCGACAACATGTTCTTCCTACGACATCTGTGTTTCACATGCCCTTTGCTAGAGTATAAAAAGGGGAAAAAAGCAACGAAGCAGCCGTTTTCGTTAAATCGAACGGTTGGGTTTTCTGTAGGTATTTTGAATAAGCGACCGGGGATGGGGGTAATGAAATCCTAGAGGTGAAATCTAATCTGATTGCTATAAATAGAGGAAGCATGTCCTTCCTACGACATATGTGTTTCACGTGCCCTTTGCTAGAGTATAAAAAGGGAAAGAAAAACAAAACAACTGTTTCCGTTAAATCTAATGGTAGGTTTTCCGCAGATATTTTGAATAAATGACCGGGGATGGGGTAATGAAATCCTAGGGTTGAAATCTATATGCTCGCTATAAACAACGAAAACATGTCCTTCCTATGACATCTGTGTTTCACGTGCCCTTTGCTAGAGTATAAAAAGGGGAAAGAAACAACGGAGCAACAATTTCTGTTAAATCGAACGGTAGGGTTTTCCGTAGGTATTTTGAATAAGTGGCTGGGATGGGGGTACTGAAATCCTAGGGTTGAAATCTAATCTAGTCGTTATAAATAGTGGAAACATGTCTTTCCTACGACATTTGTGTTTCACGTGCCCTTTGCTAGAGTATAAAAAGGGGGAAAGAAACAATGGAGCAGCCGTTTCCGTTAAATCGAACGATAGAATTTTCTATAGGTATTTTGAATAAGAGGCCGGGGATGGGGGTAGTGAAATCCTAGGGTTTAAATATAATCTACTCACTATAAACAACGACATCATGTCCTTCCTACAAAATCTGTGTTTCACGTGCCCCTTGCTAGAGTATAAAAAGGGAAAGAAAGAATGAAGCAGTCATTTTCTTTAAACCGAACAGTAGGGTTTTCCATAGGTATTTTGAATAAGTGGCCGAGGATGGGGGTAATGAAATCCTAGGGTTGAAATCTAATCTTCTCGCTATAAATAATGACATCATGTCCTTCCTACGACATTTGTGTTTAATGTGCCCTTTGCTAGAGTATAAAAAGGGGAAAAAAACAACGAAGCTGTCATTTCTGTTAAATCGAACGGTAGGGTTTTCCGCAGGTATTCTGAATAAGAGGCCGGGGATGGGGGTAATGAAATCCTAGGGTTAAAATATAATCTGCTGTCTATAAACAGTGACAACATGTCGTTCCTACGACATCTGTGTTTCACGTGCCCTTTTCTAGAGTATAAAAATTGGAAAGAAACAACGAAGCAGCCGTTTCTGTTAAATCTAACAGAAGGGTTTTCCACAGGTAATTTGAATAATCGGTTGGGGATGGGGGTAATGAAATCCAAAGGTTGAAATCTAATCTGCTCGCTATAAATAGTGGAAAAATGTCCTTCCTACGACATCTGTGTTTCATGTGCCCATTGCTAGAGTATAAAAAGGGGAAAGAAACAACGAAGCAACTGTTTTCGTTAAATCGAACAGTAGGGTTTTCCGCAGGTATTTTGAATAAGCGGCTGGGGATGGGGGTAATAAAATCCTAGGATTGAAATCTAATCTTCTCGCTATAAACAACAGCCCCATGTCCTTCCTACGACATCTGTGTTTCACGTGCCCCTTGCTAGAGTATAAAAAAGGAAAGAAACAACGACTCAACCATTTCCATTAATCGAACGGTAGGGTTTTCCACAGGAATTTTGAATAAGCGGCCGTGGATGGAGGTGATGAAATCCTAGGGTTGAAATCTAATCTGATCACTATAAACAATGGCAACATGTCCTTCCTATGACATCTGTGTTTCACGTGCCGTTGCTAGAGTGCAAAAAGGGGAAAAAAACAACGAAGCTGTCATTTCTGTTAAATCGAACGGTAGGGTTTTCCGTAGGTATTTTGAATAAGAGGCCGGGGATGGGGGTAATGAAATCCTAGGGTTAAAATCTAATCTGCTCTCTATAAACAGTGACAAAATGTCGTTCCTACGACATCTGTGTTTCACGTGCCCTTTTCTAGAGTATAAAAATTGGAAAGAAACAACGAAGCAGCCGTTTCTGTTAAATCTAACAGAAGGGTTTTCCGCAGGTAATTTGAATAATCGGTTGGGGATGGGGGTAATGAAATCCAAAGGTTGAAATCTAATCTGGTCGCTATAAATAGTGGAAAAATGTCCTTCCTACGACATCTGTGTTTCATGTGCCCATTGCTAGAGTATAAAAAGGGGAAAGAAACAACGAAGCAACTGTTTTCGTTAAATCGAACGGTAGGGTTTTCCACATGTATTTTGAATAAGTGGCCGGGATGGGGGTAATGAAATCATAGGGTTGAAATCTAATCTTCTCGCTATAAACAGCGACAACATGTTCTTCCTACGACATCTGTGTTTCACATGCCCTTTGCTAGAGTATAAAAAGGGGAAAAAAGCAACGAAGCAGCCGTTTTCGTTAAATCGAACGGTTGGGTTTTCTGTAGGTATTTTGAATAAGCGACCGGGGATGGGGGTAATGAAATCCTAGAGGTGAAATCTAATCTGATTGCTATAAATAGCGGAAGCATGTCCTTCCTACGACATATGTGTTTCACGTGCCCTTTGCTAGAGTATAAAAAGGGAAAGAAAAACAAAACAACTGTTTCCGTTAAATCTAATGGTAGGTTTTCCGCAGATATTTTGAATAAACGACCGGGGATGGGGTAATGAAATCCTAGGGTTGAAATATAATTTGCTCGCTATAAACAACGAAAACATGTCCTTCCTATGACATCTGTGTTTCACGTGCCCTTTGCTAGAGTATAAAAAGGGGAAAGAAACAACGAAGCAACAATTTCTGTTAAATCGAACGGCAGGGTTTTCCGTAGGTATTTTGAATAAGTGGCTGGGATGGGGGTACTGAAATCCTAGGGTTGAAATCTAATCTAGTCATTATAAATAGTGGCAACATGTCTTTCCTACGACATTTGTGTTTCACGTGCCCTTTGCTAGAGTATAAAAAGGGGGAAAGAAACAATGGAGCAGCCGTTTCCGTTAAATCAAACGATAGAATTTTCTATAGGTATTTTGAATAAGAGGCCGGGGATGGGGGTAGTGAAATCCTAGGGTTTAAATCTAATCTACTCACTATAAACAATGACATCATGTCCTTCCTACGAAATCTGTGTTTCACGTGCCCCTTGCTAGAGTATAAAAAGGGAAAGAAAGAACGAAGCAGTCATTTTCGTTAAACCGAACAGTAGGGTTTTCCATAGGTATTTTGAATAAGTGGCCGAGGATGGGGGTAATGAAATCCTAGGGTTGAAATCTAATCTTCTCACTATAAATAATGACATCATGTCCTTCCTACGACATCTGTGTTTAATGTGCCCTTTGCTAGAGTATAAAAAGGGGAAAAAACAACGAAGCTGTCATTTCTATTAAATCGAACGGTAGGGTTTTCCGCAGGTATTTTGAATAAGAGGCCGGGGATGGGGGTAATGAAATCCTAGGGTTAAAATATAATCTGCTCTCTATAAACAGTGACAACATGTCGTTCCTACGACATCTGTTTCACGTGCCCTTTTCTAGAGTATAAAAATTGGAAAGAAACAACGAAGCAGCCGTTTCTGTTAAATCTAACAGAAGGGTTTTCCACAGGTAATTTTAATAATCGGTTAGGGATGGGGGTAATGAAATCCAAAGGTTGAAATCTAATCTGCTCACTATAAATAGTGGAAAAATGTCCTTCCTACGACATCTGTGTTTCATGTGCCCATTGCTAGAGTATAAAAAGGGGAAAGAAACAACGAAGCAACTGTTTTCGTTAAATCGAACGGTAGGGTTTTCCACATGTATTTTGAATAAGTGGTTGGGATGGGGGTAATGAAATCATAGGGTTGAAATCTAATCTTCTCGCTATAAACAGCGACAACATGTTCTTCCTACGACATCTGTGTTTCACATGCCCTTTGCTAGAGTATAAAAAGTGGAAAAAAACAACGAAGCAGCCGTTTTCGTTAAATCGAACGGTTGGGTTTTCTGTAGGTATTTTGAATAAGCGACCGGGGATGGGGGTAATGAAATCCTAGAGGTGAAATCTAATCTGATTGCTATAAATAGAGGAAGCATGTCCTTCCTACGACATCTGTGTTTCACGTGCCCTTTGCTAGAGTATAAAAAGGGAAAGAAAAACAAAACAACTGTTTCCGTTAAATCTAACGGTAGGTTTTCCGCAGATATTTTGAATAAACGGCCGGGGATGGGGTAATGAAATCCTAGGGTTGAAATCTAATCTGCTCGCTATAAAAAACAACAACATGTTCTTCCTACGACATCTGTGTTTCACTTGCCCTTTGCTAGAGTATAAAAAGGGGAAAAAAACAATGAAGCCATTTCTGTTAAATCAAACGGTAGGGTTTTCCGTAGGTATTTTGAATAAGTGACCGAGGATGAGGGTAATAAAATCCTAGGGTTGAAATATAATATGCTCACTATAAACAGTGGCAGTATGTCCTTCCGACGGCTTCTGTGTTTCACGTGCCCTTTGCTAGAGTATAAAAAGGGGAAAGAAACAACGAAGCAGCCGTTTCTATTGAATCCAATGGTAGGGTTTTCCGCAGGTATTTTGAATAAACGGCCGTGGATGGGGGTAATGAAATCCTAGGGTTGAAGTCTAATATTCTCTTTATAAACAACGACAACATGTCCTTCCTACACCATCTGTGTTTCACGTGCCCTTTGCTAGAGTATAAAAGGGGAAAAACAACGAAGCTGCCATTTCTGTTAAATTGAACGGTAGGGTTTTCCGCATGTATTTTGAATAAGCGGCCGGGGATGGGGGTAATGAAATCCTAGGGTTGAAATCTTATTTGCTCACTATAAATAGCAGCAACATGTCTTTGCTACGACATTTGTGTTTTGCATGCCGTAGTAGAGTATAAAAAGGGGAAAGAAACAACAGAGTAGTCATTTTCGTTAAATTGAACGATAGGCTTTTCTGCTGGTATTTTGAATAAGCGGCCGGGGATGGGGGTAATGAAATACTAGGGTTCAAATCTAATCAGTTTTCTATAAACAACGGCAGCATGTCCTTCCTATGACATCTGTGTTTCATTTGCCCTTTGCTAGAGTATAAAAAGGGGAAAGAAACAACAAAGCAGCCATTTTCGTTAAATCGAATGGTAGGGTTTTCTTTAGGTATTTTGAATAAGCGGCCAGCGATGGGGGTAATGAAATCCTAGGGTTGAAATCTAATCTGCTTTCTATAAACAGAGGCAACATGTCCTTACTACGACATCTGTGTTTCACGTGCCCTTGCTCGAGTATAAAAAGGGGAAAGAAACAACAGAGCAGCCGTTTCTGTTAAATCGAATGGTATGATTTTTGGCAGATATTTTGAATAAGCGGCCGATGATAGGGGTAATGAAATCATAGGTTTGAAATCTAATCTTCTCAATATAAACAACAATATCATGTCCTTCGTACAAAATCTGTGTTTCACGTGCCCTTGCTAGAGTATAAAAAGGGGAAAGAAACAACGGAGCAGCCATTTTCGTTAAATCAAACAGTAGGGTTTTCCGCAGGTATTTTAAATAAGTGGCCAGGGATGGGGGTAACGGAATTCTAGGGTTGAAATCTAATCTGCTCACTATAAACAGTGACATCATGTCCTTTCTACGACATCTGTGTTTAATGTGCCCCTTGCTAGAGTATAAAAAGGGCAAAGATACAACGAAGCAGCCGTTTCCGTTAAATCAAATGGTAGGGTTTTCTGCAGGTATTTTGAATAAGCGGTCGGGGATGGGGGTAATGAAATCCTAGGGTTGAAATCTAATCTGCTCGCTATAAACAATGAAAACATGTCCTTCCTATGACATCTGTGTTTCATGTGCCCTTTGCTAGAGTATAAAAAGGGGAAAGAAACAACGGAGCAACAATTTCTGTTAAATCGAACGGTAGGGTTTTCCGTAGGTATTTTGAATAAGTGGCTGGGATGGGGGTACTGAAATCCTAGGGTTGAAATCTAATCTAGTCGTTATAAATAGTGGCAACATGTCTTTCCTATGACATTTGTGTTTCACGTGCCCTTTGCTAGAGTATAAAAAGGGGGAAAGAAACAATGGAGCAGCCGTTCCCGTTAAGTCGAACGATAGAATTTTCTATAGGTATTTTGAATAAGAGGCCGGGGATGGGGGTAGTGAAATCCTAGGGATTAAATCTAATCTACTCACTATAAACAACGACAGCATGTCCTTCCTATGAAATCTGTGTTTCACGTGCCCCTTGCTAGAGTATAAAAAAGGGAAAGAAAGAACGAAGCAGTCATTTTCGTTAAACCGAACAATAGGGTTTTCCATAGGTATTTTGAATAAGTGGCCGAGGATGGGGGTAATGAAATCCTAGGGTTGAAATCTAATCTTCTCGCTATAAATAATGACATCATGTCCTTCCTACGACATCTGTGTTTAATGTGCCCTTTGCTAGAGTATAAAAAGGGGAAAAAACAACGAAGCTGTCATTTCTGTTAAATCGAACGGTAGGGTTTTCCGCAGGTATTTTGAATAAGAGGCCGGGGATGGGGGTAATGAAATCCTAGGGTTAAAATCTAATCTGCTCTCTATAAACAGTGACAACATGTCGTTCCTACGACATCTGTGTTTCACGTGCCCTTTTCTAGAGTATAAAAATTGGAAAGAAACAACGAAGCAGCCGTTTCTGTTAAATCTAACAGAAGGGTTTTCCGCAGGTAATTTGAATAATCGGTTGGGGATGGGGGTAATGAAATCCAAAGGTTGAAATCTAATCTGCTCGCTATAAATAGTGGAAAAATGTCCTTCCTACGACATCTGTGTTTCATGTGCCCATTGCTAGAGTATAAAAAGGGGAAAGAAACAACGAAGCAACTGTTTTCGTTAAATCGAACGGTAGGGTTTTCCACATGTATTTTGAATAAGTGGCCGGGATGGGGGTAATGAAATCATAGGGTTGAAATCTAATCTTCTCGCTATAAACAGCAACAACATGTTCTTCCTATGACATCTTTGTTTCACATGCCCTTTGCTAGAGTATAAAAAGGGGAAAAAAACAACAAAGCAGCCGTTTTCGTTAAATCGAACGGTTGGGTTTTCTGTAGGTATTTTGAATAAGCGACCGGGGATGGGGGTAATCCTAGAGGTGAAATCTAATCTGATTGCTATAAATAGTGGAAGTATGTCCTTCCTACGACATCTGTGTTTCACGTGCCCTTTGCTAGAGTATAAAAAGGGAAAGAAAAACAAAACAACTGTTTGTTAAATCTAACGGTAGGTTTTCTGCAAATATTTTGAATAAACGGCCGGGGATGGGGTAATGAAATCCTAGGGTTGAAATCTAATCTGCTCGCTATAAACAACAACAACATGTTCTTCCTACAACATCTGTGTTTCACATACCCTTTGCTAGAGTATAAAAAGGGGAAAGAAACAACAAAGCCATTTCCGTTAAATCAAACGGTAGGGTTTTCCGTAAGTATTTTGAATAAGCGACCGAGGATGAGGGTAATAAAATCCTAGGGTTGAAATATAATCTGCTCACTATAAACAGTGGCAGTATGTCCTTCCGACGGCTTCTGTGTTTCACGTGCCCTTTGCTAGAGTATAAAAAGGGGAAAGAAACAACGAAGCAGCCGTTTCTATTAAATCGAATGGTAGGGTTTTCCGCAGGTATTTTGAATAAGCGGCCGTGGATGGGGGTAATGAAATCCTAGGGTTGAAGTCTAATATTCTCGTTATAAACAACGACAACATGTCCTTCCTACACCATCTGTGTTTCACGTGCCCTTTGCTAGAGTATAAAAGGGGAAAAACAACGAAGCTTCCATTTCTGTTAAATTGAACGGTAGGGTTTTCCGCATGTATTTTGAATAAGCGGCCGGGGACGGGGGTAATGAAATCCTAGGGTTGAAATCTTATTTGCTCACTATAAATAGCGGCAGTATGTCTTTGCTACGACATTTGTGTTTCGCATGCCGTAGTAGAGTATAAAAAGGGGAAAGAAACAACAGAGTAGTCATTTTCGTTAAATCGAACGATAGGCTTTTCTGCTGGTATTTTGAATAAGCGGCCGGGGATGGGGGTAATGAAATACTAGGGTTCAAATCTAATCAGTTTGCTATAAACAGCGGCAACATGTCCTTCCTATGACATCTGTGTTTCATTTGCCCTTTGCTAGAGTATAAAAAGGGAAAAGAAACAACAAAGCAGCCGTTTTCGTTAAATCGAATGGTAGGGTTTTCTTTAGGTATTTTGAATAAGCGGCCAGCGATGGGGGTAATGAAATCCTAGGGTTGAAATCTAATCTGCTTTCTATAAATAGAGGCAACATGTCCTTACTACGACATCTGTGTTTCACGTGCCCTTGCTAGAGTATAAAAAGGGGAAAGAAACAACGGAGCAGCCGTTTCCGTTAAATCGAATGGTATGATTTTCGGCAGATATTTTGAATAAGCGGCCGGTGATAGGGGTAATGAAATCATAGGGTTGAAATCTAATCTTCTCACTATAAACAACAATATCATGTCCTTCGTACGAAATCTGTGTTTCACGTGCCCTTGCTAGAGTATAAAAAGGGGAAAGAAACAACGGAGCAGCCATTTTCGTTAAATCGAACAGTAGGGTTTTCCGCAGGTATTTTAAATAAGTGGCCAGGGATGGGGGTAACAAAATTCTAGGGTTGAAATCTAATCTGCTCACTATAAACAGTGACATCATGTCCTTTCTATGACATCTGTGTTTAATGTGCCCCTTACTAGAGTATAAAAAGGGCAAAGATACAACGAAGCAGCCGTTTCCGTTCAATCAAATGGTAGGGTTTTCTGTAGGTATTTTGAATAAGCGGTCGGGGATGGGGGTAATGAAATCCTAGGGTTGAAATATAATCTGCTCACTATAAACAACGAAAACATGTCCTTCCTATGACATCTGTGTTTCACGTGCCCTTTGCTAGAGTATAAAAAGGGGAAAGAAACAACGGAGCAACAATTTCTGTTAAATCGAACGGTAGGGTTTTCCGTAGGTATTTTGAATAAGTGGCTGGGATGGGGGTACTGAAATCCTAGGGTTGAAATCTAATCTAGTCGTTATAAATAGTGGCAACATGTCTTTCCTACGACATTTGTGTTTCACGTGCCCTTTTCTAGAGTATAAAAAGGGGGAAAGAAACAATGGAGCAGTCGTTTCCGTTAAATCGAACGATAGAATTTTCTATAGGTATTTTGAATAAGAGGCCGAGGATGGGGGTAGTGAAATCCTAGGGTTTAAATCTAATCTACTCACTATAAACAACAACAACATGCCCTTCTTACGAAATCTGTGTTTCACGTGCCCCTTGCTAGAGTATAAAAAAGGGAAAGAAAGAACGAAGCAGTCATTTTCGTTAAACCGAACAGTAGGGTTTTCCGTAGGTATTTTGAATAAGTGGCCGAGGATGGGGGTAATGAAATCCTAGGGTTGAAATCTAATCTGCTCACTATAAATAGCAGCATCATGTCCTTCCTATGACATTTGTGTTTCACGTGCTCCTTGCTAGAGTATAAAAAGGGAAAAAACAACGAAGCAGTCGTTTCTGTTAAATCGAACGATAGGGTTTTCCGCATATATTTTGAATAAGCGGCCGGGGATGGGGGTAATGAAATCCTAGGATTGAAATATAATCTTCTCATTATAAACAGCAGCAACATGTCCTTCCTACGACATCTGTGTTTCATGTGCCCCTTGCTAGAGTATAAAAAGAGGAAAGAAACAACAAATCCGTTTCCATTAAATCGAACAGTAGGGTTTTCTGTAGATATTTTGAATAAGCGACCGGGGATGGGGGTAATGAAATCCTAGGGTTTAAAATGAATCTGCTCGCTATAAATAATGGCAACATGTCCTTCCTACGACATCTGTGTTTCACGTGCCCTTTGCTAGAGTATAAAAAGGGGAAAGAAACAACGACACAGCCGTTTCCGTTAAATCGAACGGTAGGGTTTTCCGCAGGTATTTTGAATAAGTGGCCGGGGATGGGGGTAATGAAATACTAGGGTTGAAGTCTAATCTTCTCGCTATAAACAACAGCAGAATGTCCTTCCTACGACATCTGTGTTTCACGTGCCCTTTGCTAGAGTATAAAAAAGGGAAAGAAACAATGAAGCAGTCGTTTCCGTTAAATCGAACAGTAGGGTTTTCCGTATGTATTTTGAATAAGCGGTCGGGGATGGGGGTAATGAAATCCTAGGTTGAAATCTAATTTGCTTGCTATAAACAACGACAACATGTCTTTCCTACGACATCTGTGTTTCACGCGCCTTTGCTAGATTATAAAAAGGGGAAAGAAACAACAGAGCAGTCATTTTCATTAAATCGAATGGTAGGGTTTTCCACTGGTATTTTGAATAAGCGGCCGAGGATGGGGGTAATGAAATCCTAGGGTTCAAATCTAATCTGCTAACTATAAACAGTGGCAACATGTCTTTCCTACAACATCTGTATTTCATTTGCCCCTTACTATAGTATAAAAAGGGGAAAGAAAGAATGAAGCAACCATTTTCGTTAAAATCCAATGGTAGGGTTTTCTGTAGGTATTTTGAATAAGAGGCCGACGAAGGGGGTAATGAAATCCTAGGGTTGAAAGTTAATATGCTTACTATAAACAGCAACATCATGTCCTTACTACGCCATCTGTGTTTCACGTGCCCTTACTAGAGTATAAAAAGGGGAAAGAAACTATGGAGCAGCCGTTTCTGTTAAATCGAATGGTATGATTTTCTGATGGTATTTTGAATAAGCGGTCGGGGATGGGGGTAATGAAATCGTAGGGTTGAAATCTAATTTTCTCGCTATAAATAGCGGCATCATGTCCTTCCTATGAAATCTGTGTTTCACGTGCCCTTGCTAGAGTATAAAAAGGGGAAAGAAACAACGGAGTAGTCATTTTCGTTAAATCGAACAGTAGGGTTTTTTGCAGGTATTGTGAATAAGAAGCCATGGATGGGGGTAATGAAATTCTAGGGTTGAAATCTAATCTTCTCACTATAAACAGTGACATCATGTCCTTCTACAACATTTGTGTTTAATGTGCCCCTTGGTAGAGTCTAAAAAGGGGAAAGATACAACGAAGCAGCCATTTCCGTTAAATCAATTGGTAGGGTTTTCTGCAGGGGTTGAAATCTAATCTGCTCACTATAAATAGCGGCAACATGTCCTTCCTACGACATATGTGTTTCACGTGCCCCTTGCTAGAGTATAAAAAGGGGAAAGAAACAACGAAGCAGCAGTTTCTGTTAAATCGAACGGTAGGGTTTTCCATAGATATTTTGAATAAGAGGCCGGGGTGGGGATAATGAAATCCTAGGGTTGAAATCTAATCTGGTCGTTATAAATAGTGGCAACATGTCATTTCTACGACATCTGTGTTTCACGTGCCCTTGCTAGAGTATAAAAAGGGGAGGAAACAACGGAGCAGCCGTTTCTGTTAAATCAAACGGTAGGGTTTTCCGCAGGTATTTTGAATAAGCAGCCGGGGATGGGGGTAATGAAATCCTACGATTGAAATCTAATCTTCTTGCTATAAACAGCAGCCCCATGTCCTTCCTACAACATCTGTGTTTCACGTGCCCTTTGCTAGAGTATAAAAAGGGGAAAGAAACAACGAAGCAGCCGTTTTTGTTAAATCGAATGGTTGGGTTTTCCGCAGGTATTTTGAATAAGCGGCCGGGGATGGGGGTAATTAAATTTTAGGGTTGAAATCGAATCTGCTCTATATAAATAGTGGCAGCATGTCCTTCCTACGACATCTGTGCTTCATGTGCTCTTGCTAGAGTATAAAAAGGGTAAAGAAACAACAGAGCAACCATTTCCGTTAAATCGAACAGTAGGGTTTTCCGCAGGTATTTTGAATAAGCGGTCGGGGATGGGGGTAATGAAATATGTGACGACCAACAAACAAATCATTACTCATTAAGCAGAAGTAATTACTAACAGCAGATTACTAAAAATCACTAAAAATTAAAACCTTTTTCAAAGAGATCCATACATAGGAAAACTCTTTCATCAAGAACCAATGTATTACATTTACATCCTAGTTCATAAGTACATATCTTGTACCATTTCTTCTTGAGGTTTACAAAATCAACTACCTTGTTAAAAGCTAAACACAGACAACATAAGAACCTCGAGACATCAAGACAAAATCTCAAAACGATTCATTAAAAGCACTAACTATTAACTCCGAGTACCTGAGAGTACAGAGACGACACATATGACTTCTATCTACAAGGCATGACAGACAGTACACTCAACCTGAGCTGTCACTACTGTCCCTACTGCTGCTGATGCTCTTCCTCTGCAAGATGTTCTCAATCTCCTCCATGCTCGTCCACCTAAAAATGTTGAATCCCACTGGGGTGAGACAATTGAAAATTGCCCCAGCGAGAGATACAACTCTCCGCCAAAAACATTATTATTGCAGTTTATAATATGAATCTAAATAGAGATTAAGCAGTTTATACCATTCTCATCATTAAATATTCCAACTATCTATGATAGAGCATTAAATCATCTATTCTCTTTATAAGGAATAGGAAGAACATGTGTATCATTTATCTATTATATTAACTCAACATCTCATGCTTTTCTCATGATACTCATTACTCTGATATGTCACCCATGACTCTTTCTTGTTTCTATCTGATGGCCTTAGCCAATCTGCTAAACATGTATTGGTTTATACTAGACATGAGAGTGTACATCATAATGTCTTGTTTAGGCATTGGTCCATACCAATCCTGTATAAATATTCCAGGCATTGGATTATACCAATCCTGTGCAACTTGTATAAGCATTGGAATTATATTGTTCCTGTGTATCCATTCCAAGTATTAGATTATGCCAAACCTGTGCATCCATTCTAGGTATTAGACTATGCCAAACCTGTGCATCCATTCCAGGTATTAGACTAAGCCAATCCTGTACAACTATTCCAGGTATTGGACTATGCAAATCCTATGCAACTATTCCAGGTATTGGACTAAGCCAATCCTATGCAGTTATTCCAGGTATTGGGTTATTACCAATCCTGTGTAGTTATTCCAGGTATTGGGTTAATACCAATCCTGTGCAGTTATTCTAGGTATTGGGTTATTACTAATCCTGTGTAGTTATTTCAGGTATTGGGTTAATACCAATCCTCTGCAGTTATTCCAAGTATTGGGTTATGACCAATACTGTGCAGTTATTCTAGGTATTGGGTTATTACCAATCCTGTGTATCTATTCCAGGTATTAGACTATGCCAATCCTGTGCATCTATTCCAGGTATTGAATTATACCAATCATGTGTATCTATTCCAGGTATTGAACTATGTCAATCCTGTGGCATTATTCCAGGTATTGAACTATGTCAATCCCGTGCAACTATTCCAGGTAATGGACTATGCCAATCCTGTGATTACATCCCATGTCTGTTTACACAGCACTGGGTACCTCATTCTTCTACTGACATTTAAACTTTGGCCATGCCATCATGCTCAATCACATTCTTTATGTAATACAAGTAGCCCTCTCTTCTCCACACTTGTATAATCAAGGTTCCATCATTATCATTGTATCCTTTTGTTATAATTATTATGTTACTAAGTTTCCATTTTCTTGGTTTATTAAGAACATTATCATCTCTTACAGGGGACTTTTATAATTATCTTGATACCTTTCACTAGGTATCTGTAACATCCCTGACCTGGTTTATGTGTTAACCCTAGATGTTTTGCCTAATAAGGTTGAATAGATACTTAATCTTATCTTGGGAAAAGTAATTAGGGCTCATGAGAAACTTATGTTTCAATTTTGGTCCTGTTTGAACAATGTTGAAGCAATGTTTGCTTATTTTGGACTAGAGTGCAAATTACCCAAGTTGAGGGGTTAAATTGCAAATGTTGCATGATAAGATGTTTCTATGATGTGGAGAAATCATAAGAATGAATATGATGTAGTGGTATGGTTTTCACAAGCTTGGGCACCAAGATTAAGCTTGTAAAGCAATCCTTGTGCATTAAAACCTAGTTTTGGTGTAAAGTGCAATTTGCCCAAAAACTAGGGTTCAATATGCAAATTACCACTTCAATAAGGTCCCTAATGTTTCTTGGCATCATGAAGAGCAAAGAAAATGAGAGGGGCGCCTCATTTGAATTAAGTTGGAGGAAAGAGAATCTTGATATTAAAATAATCAAGATTTAATCCTAAGTGAAACCCTAATTCAATTTAGGGCAAAAATGAATGTATTAATTAAAGGGCCTTCAACCAAAATTAAAATGATTGGATTCAGATGTGTGTGGATGAGCTTAAAGCCTTTCAAAGGCACGAGGATATCCTAAGGAGGTGAAATTCCACTCACCATTATTATAAGAAAAAGAATTTCCACTCAAATATGGATATTCTTATTATAAGGGTTAAGGTGCTTAATTTCCTTTTCCCTGAATTCTTGGATAATGGAAGGGAATATCGGTGGGATAGAGATTCCTTTGCATGTAAGAAACCAAGGGGGGAGTTGTGGCAACAATTTTGGAATTAATAGACTTTTATAAGAGATTTTCTCTCTCATCAATTTTCTTATAAAAGTACCTTTTCCAAGCCCAAACAAAGGCTTTTTCGGATTTCTTTCTTTCCCCTTGCTTGGAAAACGACCAAGGAGCTAGGGAGGACCAGGAGAACGACCCCCAACCTGTTGGTAAGTCCTTGACCTTCGTTCTCCTTGATTCCATGGTGGAAATAAAAAATAAATCATTGATTTCTTCTTATTTCGATCTCCTCTCCAACCCTAGCCAATATTTTCAACCAAAAGCTTGAGGACGAGCCTAGGGGGAGTTGCAAGAGCTTCATCCACCATTGTTTCCGTGAGCTTGGAGCTTTGGAGCTCAATTGGAGGCGAGTTTTATAACTTGAACCCTTAATTTTATTATTGCAATCAATACCTTATCAATTGGTGATCATTTCTACATTTCCGAAATTAAGTTTGGTTGATTGATGCAATCTCTATGGAAATCACAGCAGATTTCATGAGTTTGGAGCTTGATGATGATGACATCATTATAAGCACACACCTCCCCAAATATCTAGGGCAAACAGTTTCAATGTTGAGTCCAAACGGTTTCACCAAACCGTTTGGTGGTTTGGGTTCCAAGACCGTTTGGAATGGTTGACCGTTTGAGATGGTTGAACGTTTGAAGATATGTGCTGTGGTTCTTGGATCTTAATCTAATGGTTTCAATTGGTTTGATCTTTAAGGTTTCAATTGTGAATGATTCCTTAATTGCAAACCCTAATCCGCTAAGTGCTGATTTTGAAATTGATTGAGATGATGTTTTGGGTTGATTGACCCAAATGGTTTCAAGACCGTTTGGGAATCACCCAAACGGTCTCAAGACTGTTTGGGGATCACCCAAGACCGTTTTGAGGTTTAGGTTAAGTATGGCTAAGTGTTTGAAGGTCCAAAGGTACCAAATTGATTTGCAACTAAGTGCTTATTTGATAATCGATCCAATGGTTCAAAACCCTAATTGGATGTCATGGTTTTTGATGATGAAATGGGAAAACGGTCTCAAGACCATTTGGAGATCAACCAAATGGTCTCAAGACCGTTTGGTGGTCATCCAAGACCGTTTGAGGTCAGGTCACATCATGTGATGATGATAGTTCATTGATTCCAATCGATTTGATTCCACAATGTCAACCATTGATGGATTCTCGATTTCAAACCCTAAGTGATGGTTTCTTGATTATCAAACCTAGTTCAATTGGGTTCAAAACCCTAAATTGAAGGTCGAATTGAATGGTGATTCAGTGGTCCAATTGATAAATGCTTTAGTGGTTCAATTTATAATTGGTCCATGAATTGAAACATTGAGTCGATTGAGTGTTGAAGTGCCTTTTTGGTCCATGCAATTTTGAGAAGGTTTGGACCAAACGGCCTCAAGACCGTTTGGAGACCCAAAGTGCAAACGGTTTCAATACCTACTTTGTTTAATTGATTTCAAGTACAACTTGTTCAAATGGTTTTCAACCAATTGATGTATGAGAACCAAGATCATTGAGGGTCTAAGTAATTAAATTTGTGAAGATTAACATGGTTAATCCATTTGAATATCTCATGTAATTGAAGGTCCAATATGGTGAACCTAGTGCATTTGAAGATTTCAATGGTTAACCCAATTGATCATTTTGTGGAATTGAAAGTTTAATTGGTCAATTCCTTATATAAGTGATGGTTTAATTGATCAGACCATTTGGACATCTAATATGATCAAAGGTCAATCAGCTATGTGATTATTGAAGATATAGACCCATGATGATTGTGAAGGTTAACCCTACCTATGTGTACTCAAGTGAAGAGTTGACCTAGATTAATCTTGGAGTAGTTAACATCCTAAAGAGGATGAGAGAGAGAATGAGAGGGATGAATGCTTATATAATTAAGCTCTAATTCTCTCATTATGAGTAAACTAGGTGATAAGGGTTTGATCCATAATAATGAGATCATGAAACCCTAATAAATGAGCCCTAACCCTAATTAGAGAAATGCTATGTGTGAAACCCTAATTAGAGCAATGCTATGTGTGAAACCCTAATTAGAGCAATTCTATGTGTGAAACCCTAATTAGAGCAATGCTATGGGTGAAACCCTAATTAGAGCAATGCTATGTGTGAAACCCTAATTAGAGCAAAGCTATGTGGGAAACCCTAATCTAGGGCAAAGATGAGTGTTATTATAAATCTAGGGTGATGATGTAACCCTAACTTAGTGTAACAATGAAGGAAACCCTAATTTAATGGGAATTGTATATCCTAACCCTAATTTGGGTATGAGGAAAGAGAAACCCCACTTGGATGTGAATGGTAAACCCTAATCCCTAAAATGGGATAAAGGTATATGAAACCCTAATATAGGGTTGTGATACTAATTCTATGTGAAGTTCTATCACTGGGTGATGTGTTGTGAAATCCTAATTTCACATAATACTAGGTGAAACCCTGATATAGAAGGATGATTATATGAAACTCTATTGAAGAGTAATACTATGTGAAATCCATAAATGTATGGAATATTCTATGTGAATCCTCAAATTATAAATATGGAGAATACTATTCCTAATAATGGAATAGTGGTTAAGGTTATGACAAATGTAACACCTAGAGAGATTGATAATGGATATACTTATGTTAATAGTTCCTAATTTAAGGATGAGTCCATAATATTGGCAATGGTTGTATATTCTAAGTGAGTGACTAATGATCACTACATTACATGATAAATGTGATGAACTGGTGCATAAAGTATTAGGATGGGGAATACCCTAATACAAGCTAAGTGTATGAACTCAAGTAATATAAAGGTGTTGAGGGAAGTCATACATCAAGATATGATAGATATCACATCCAACACCCCAATACTGGTATACCTTGATGTGTTATAAGTTCAATATAATTGGATGAATGATACATGAGATGTGTCATGTCAATGGTTACATTAAGATGTAATGCACTCTGTTGAATGTAGGCTAGCATGCCTTATGAAAAGGTTAGTTCAAACCTATAAACTATGATGTGATCATATTCTGGTAAAGATGAGAGAGAAACTCAAGCTGTGTGTTGATAATTCATTTAATGAGGAATGATGAGAATAAGTAAGTATGATTGAATACTTATGATTATCCATATTGATTCCTTGCTATGTGAACCCTAATACAAAGTAATGCTATGTGAAACTCTATTACAAGTCAATGCTATGTGATTCCTAATACAAGGTAATGCTATGTGAAATCCTATGACAAGTTAATGCTATGAGAACCCTAATACAAGGTATTACTATGTGAAATTCTAACATAGGGTAATCCTATGTGAAGTTCAAATACATACTATTGGGTTATGAATGTAATAAGATAACCCTCTTACTGCATGATACTGATATGTAATTGTGTCATGATTACTAATCATGCATATATGTTGAGAAGTTGAGCATAGCCAGGTATGGGCTATGATGCTTTGTTATTAAGAATATTTTATAGGCTTTATAATCCTTCATATGCTTTGTGTAGTAAGAATCATTGAACTTTGTGTACTATGTGCAATACATTATGTAGCAAGAATCATAATGTCCTTGGTCAGATGATCTGAAGGTATTAAGTTACCTAATAAGTGGGAATAAGTATCCAATGGTGAGTTATGGGTTCAAATACCCAGATGCTATAATCATGATGATGAACCTATTAAGAAATGGAATTGTGCTTGGTGAGTTGAGGGACTAAGATCCCAATACTTTGTGAAAAGAGTATGGCTACAGGCCATGACTCCACAATGACAATGCAAAACCATCTGATTTGATTCGTTCTCAATAGCCATGAGATGATCATCTTAGGGTGATCCTTTTGTCGATGGATGCTCATATTACACTCGTAGTCTCTAAAGGATGAGAACCAACTATGTAGCATCTACATCAATAATTCAAGTATTGTATACGTCATTAGTCCGATCCTTTGTAGGAAGGCTTCAGATATATGATCTAAGCCTGAAGAGAGTTAATGCTGTGGTAATGATTCTGTAGTGAATAAATGTTATACATGTTCTTCATATTCCTTAAAGGATAAGTGACATGTTGTTTTATCAAGTTATAGCTGCAATGCTTTTGATAAGAATTATGTTCTAATCTGTTAGACATTAAAATATCTGTTGCCAAATAAATATGATTCCTCTATTCATATTTATCTTCTTAAGCTACAATAATAATGTTTCTGGCGGAGAGTTATATCTCTCATTGGGGCAATTTACAATTGTCTCACCCCCGTGGGAATCACATTTTTAGGTGGACGTGGACGAGGAGGCAGGAATCCTTCAGTAGGTGAAGGACAACAGCAGCATCAGCAGGGACAGCAGTGAAGTCTCAGGTGGAGACACTGGCTGTTATGCCTTGTATAGATGTAGATAGAGTCCTATGTGTTGTCTCTGTACTCTCAGGTCCTCGGAGTAGTAGTTAGTGCTTTCGAGATTTTGGCTCAGTGCCTCGAGATCTTGTACTGCATGTGTTTAGCTTGACAGGACAGTTAATGCTTATAATTCTCAGAAAGCGATGATACAGAATATGTACCTTCGAGCAAGAATGTAAATGTGTTACCTTGGTTCTATGTGAGAAAGTTTTCCTTTGATTGATCTTTTGATAAAAAGGTTTTAATTTTTAGTGATTTTTGGTAATCCTCTGCTTAGTGAACGCTTCCGCATTAGTTAATTATGTTTTCTTGAGTTGTTTGCCACATTATCAACTTACTCATGTGGTTCACAAGTCCTATCAAAATATCTTGTTACCTCTCACTATGTAACAACTAATCTCATGGATCATAAAGCACATTTAACATCTTGTCACCTTTCACTAGGCAACAACCATTCTCATGGTTCATAAAACACATTACATCTTGATGTAATGATTAGGATAGCACTCTTTATATGTTACTAATCTAAGTATGTTGGATTTGAGATGCATCAAGGGATATCATTCTTAAAGAGCTGGATGTGATATCTATGATATCTTGATATATCACTTCCCTCAACACTTTAAACTTACTTGAGTTTATCAATTTATATTGTATTAAGGTATTTCCCATCTTAATACTTCCATATACTAACCTATCACCTTTATTGTGAAGTGCATAGGTCATAAAACACACATAAGGATTGTTCAACTATCTTCAATGATAGGGACTTATCTCAGATTAAGGCATTGCTTGCTATAAGGTTACCTATAATCAATCACTTTAGGTATTTCCCTTATCAGTGTAATTGTAAAGACCCAAGTCTCTACTATTAAACATGATAAACAAATCACCAATAGGATAGCAGCGGAAGAATAAATCTTGACTTTATTCAAAATGTATAAAGAGTACAATATAAAATTTCCCAAATGGGAGTACAACTTTATACAAGCAACTACAAGGATCTAGGTAGAGGAAGACTTAACTAATACAACATTGTCTCCAAGCAAACAACTCTATAACATAAAAGCAAACATGTTCACTCATGCTATATATTCCTTTCTTCTTATCCTATCCTTGGGATCACCAAGCTTCCATGCGCACTCTGATCCTATCCTGGATGGTTGGGGTCATCCAGCAAGAGAAAGAATAACAAGGTATGTGTTAGAAATAAGAGATAGGACAAATCATAATAAAAAGCTTTACAATATAAAGGATTCTCCACAATAAGAGATCTCAAAAGGAATGAGGCTAATATACGAAGATTCCAATAAATAACAGATCTTGCCACCATTAATCATCACATTACAATAAATATTTGCATGTAGATATATTGGACTAAATTAACTATAGTAGGGTCAAGACACCACTGAGTCATTGACCTAAATATATATTTTGGGTAGAAAAGCACACCCATAGGCAGAAAAGCACGCCTCTGTATATATAAGGGTAGAAAAGCACACCCCGGGTAGAAAAGCACACCCTAATGGTTACGCATAAGCATCTACAATAGTTAGCTAGTCAAATTATCTACCATGCATAAAATAGTGGCAAAATATATCATTCATTAGTCATTTGTGTCATAAGACAAGCACAATAACATTGGGGTCATTGGACCCAATTCCACCTGTAAATAATATTCCAAGAGAATCGGATATGTCAAAGTGAAACAAGAGCAAGTATATCAAAAGATGAGACAACAACGGTATTAGAAGCATAAAATAAGTTAGGAGCCAACAAATGCAATTAGAGGGAAATGAGGCTAGCACAATAATGAGTGGGTTGGGTAAAAGCCCAACTGGAAGATAGGTATGATTTGCACATTATATATACCACACATTCATCATAGATGTCACATACATAAAATAGGCTTCACATACCTTAGATATATATACATTACCATCATATCCACCAAACAGATAGCAAACCATCCATATATCCTAGTTATAAGCATAACACATGTATTAATATATATAAAGACATAAAGCATAGAAAAACCCTAATTTTACAAAACTACGATTTAGAGTTCAAAACCAAGTCCAAACGATTACTCATAATCTCCTGATTAAGAAAACATATTTTATTATATAAAACAGAGTTAAAATGAATTAATTATGTATTTTAAAACATTTACATATTAAAAATGCCAATCAAAGCAAACTTCGGAAAACCCTTGAGAATCAGGTCTCAAAAATCCTAAAATCAGATTCTAAGTTAAAAATCCTTTCCATCGACTATTTATTTTTATTTTTCTGACAAGGGATCGATTTACTATGAATTAAGTAAACCTGACCAATCAGAAATTAGGAAAACTATAGCGTGACAGGTATTAAAATCGAAATACAAATTCGATGTAAATTATAGGTGAAAGGACCAAAATGCCCTTGCTTGCTAAATCAAATAAATTAAACCGATGAGGGCAATAAGGTCATTTGCACAAACCCATTGCTTTGCAAGCGAGAAACAAGAACTCAGGGGGTAAAAGACGAGGTTGCCCCTGCGTCAAAAGCTAAGGATGGCAGCAGCGGGGGACTCCAGGGTCATTTGACGCCCTGGATTGCTTCCCCTCGCAACCATGGCTGCGAGCAGCATCAGGGAGACGGAGGTGGGAGCCAGCTCTGAGCTCCAGAGACGCCCGATACTGGGAAACGAAAGCATCACCTTCGCCGGACCCTGGCGATGTTGAAGGAGCAACACACAAAGGGATGCCGGGTGCAAAATAGCTAAAGACCACCGCGTACAGGAGGAAACAGGGGAAACATCGCAAGATCGAAACCCACCAAAACCGTGATGAAAACGAGAAGGAAGAGCACATATAGGGTCGTGGTTACCTTCGTGGGACCAAGGTGAGTTGGAAGGCTGCTTTGCCGTGGGCGCAGAAGCACCATGGCCAGGAAAAGCCTAGCGCCGCCGACGACTCCAAAACCGGTCTATAGGACCCATCGATAGAGTGCACAATGAGCCAAAGAGACGAGTGAGGAGTGAAGACGCAGGGTCGAGGATGCTCACCGCAAAACTAATCAAACGGGGGTGGCTGGAGATGCGAGTAGTAGGTCCAAGTTGCTGGAACTGAAGGTGGAGTAGGTCCAGGAGTAACGGGAAAGAAGAGGTGAAATTGGAGGAAGAGACGGAAGGCTCGGAGCCCGGGGGTTGCTTCTACATCTTTATATAGGCGTGATGGTGGGTGAAGCTGGCTCTGCGGTTCCACGGTGGAGAGGAGGAGGTAGCCCCGATTGGGCGTTTCGCCAACAGGTCACGGAGGATAATGAGCTAGGGCTCATTCGAAACGTCGGCGCGAGACGGATACAACGGAAAAGGAATCACGCAAAACGGTCAAGCAGAGAGGGAGATCAGGTCGAGGGATACGACGGCCGGCTCTGCTCGCAGACGCGCGAAACGGCTGGAGGAAGGGGATGATTCCCCCACCATTTGATCACAGATCAACGGTCCATGCATTGCACAAGTAGTTAGTAACGCGTGACATCGAAAAATAACCCAAACCTTAGCGTTACGCATCAATTAATGAAATCAATTAAGCTACTATATTCATACCATAATAAAAGCTTATAAAATGCATTAGAGGGGTCAAATCAACTCCAAAAGCCACCAAAATTTAACCATAGGCTCATAATAACATTTAGAACGATGCTATATAATCACTTTCTCATTTAATGCATAATATGGCCAGTAATAAATATATGGCTCATAAAGGAGTATAATAATATATTAAAATCAAGGAATTATATGAAAAGGCTATTAATAAGAAACATGTGAGTAAATTCGACATATAAAACATATTAGGATACAAATAATCATTACTTAACAAAATAACATATTATTATGAACTAAAACCATATTTCGAGGAGAGAGAAACAATAAAGGTTAATACACTCATGTATGAACTCAAATACACATCATTAATAATATATTTATCCAAAAAGCTCCAATTAAATATAATGTACTATATAACCTCATTAATGACCAAATTACAACATTAACCCTAACTTATCACCTAATGTGGGTTATTTGTGCAAACACCCCTCAATTTACATAAATGAGGGTAAATAGTGATTTCAACATCAATATGTGCTCAAATTGCACAAGGTGTACAAGAATGATCCAAAAGGATGTGAAATTTATGAAAAAGGTCCAAATGGACTAAAAGTCAAAGAAAAGCTCAAGAATGGGTAAATTGCAGGGAAGACCCTGAGATTCAGTATGTTACAACACACCACCCCTTAAAGAGGATTTCGTCCCCGAAATCACAACAAGAGAAAAGAGAGGGTGAGTGTGTAACATCCCAACCATAAACAACTAGGTTATAACCCTTACTCTAGGGCACATCACAAAATCTACATAAGTCAGGTGTTACTAAGGTTTCCACAAAACCTATATCCATTTATCAAACTCAAACTAACATCTTGTTGCATAAACTCTATCATGAAAAGGCAGCATATCAATTATACTAACACTTGTGCCACATTTTATTACAAAACAATTTTATCTCAATATTATATCATGGGTATCTCCCTCATTAAGGGTTTTAAGCACAATTAGGGTTTACAAGGCCATTACAACATATATCAAACCGATCCCAACAACAATTAATGTATTAGGTCAAAACCTAAATAACTCAACATTATTTCCCAATAACTACATCATGTGGGATTATGCCATATAATATCATCCAACCAATTATTACTCTAATAACAGGTCTAGGGTATATGGCTAGTCTCCAAGGAACATATGGTCACAACATCTAACATACTCATATCCATGACATCACTAAACATATTCTCACAACACTAATTACTATGAATTAACCTCACATTATGTGAATCTAAATACTCATCATCTCATTACTGATTTGATCCATAAACCAATAAGATGATCAATGAGATGTATTTTAGTGAACAAGGTGATATGCCTAACATGTGTTGATAATTAGGTCACAAATATGATTAAGGGATTAGAATCCATTTACATGCATTAAGGTATATCATGTGATGACACCTAATGTCACTAGAGTATCAAGAAAGGCATTAAGGGTTTATATATACATATGTTGTCAAGGCTAGATGATTACATTTTAGGGTTTAGGTCAACATGACCATTACATATTAAAGCATCCTTAGGGTGTATTTTACCATACACATTTTATCATTAGGGTGACTTAACCCAAACTATGTATATCCACATATAAAAAATTAATGATTATGAGCATCAAGAGTATATTAAGGTTCAAGCATAAGGATTATGTGACTTACCCATTTGTTCATAAACAAACAAGATGAATTACAACATATAAGGTTTGTTCAACTCTAACCACATAAGCTCTCTATTCCCATATCTAAGGAGTTATGGTTACTTGATTTCAAGGCATTGAGGGATTCCAACCCCCCTAAAGAGGATTTCGTCCTCGAAATCAACAACTCCAAAATCTAACAAGGTACTAACACTACCTTTCCACTCAAAGGGTTGACAAAGTCAAACTATTCTAAGGGTATAAGGCCCAACATGAAAGTCTTACTAAACTCTATCTTCCAACTCAAGGTATAGCATAGGGTACACTAAACCCTAAACATGGAAATCTAAAACTCATATAGGATACTTAGGGGTTACTAGATGATTTTTGTTCGAGAAAAGAAATCAAATCATCATATAAGGATTCTAAGGTTATTCAACAATAAGGCAATATGTCTAAAGGTAGACTATTTCGAGCTGTCCGTTTCAGATCAGGCCAGGCCAGGTCATATGAGCTCAGGAGTCCTCGTGACCAAGCCAGTGGGGCGGAGGAAAATATTGCCAGCCCCCAAGCTCTGACCCTTTCTAGACACCATCACTTTCAACTTCTTGCTCTAATAGTTACTCAATAGGCATTTCACCAAAAAGTTGACAAATTTTATTTTCTAATAAGAAATTATTATGATCCTAAATCAAACATTCTTCATAGGTTAACTCTAAGGTGACTAACTAAAGGGAAACTATATAAGATAAGGGTTCTATCTAGGAGACAATTTTGAACTAGTCAAGAATCCGACTACCTTGATGCTCTGATACCATGCTGTAAAGACCCAAGTCTCTACTATTAAACATGATAAACAAATCACCAATAGGATAGCAGCGGAAGAATAAATCTTGACTTTATTCAAAATGTATAAAGAGTACAGTATAAAATTTCCCAAATGGGAGTACAACTTTATACAAGCAACTACAAGGATCTAGGTAGAGGAAGACTTAACTAATACAACATTGTCTCCAAGCAAACAACTCTATAACATAAAAGCAAACATGTTCACTCATGCTATATATTCCTTTCTTCTTATCCTATCCTTGGGATCACCAAGCTTCCATGCACACTCTGATCCTATCCTGGATGGTTGGGGTCATCCAGCAAGAGAAAGAATAACAAGGTATGTGTTAGAAATACGAGATAGGACAAATCATAATAAAAAGCTTTACAATATAAAGGATTCTCCACAATAAGAGATCTCAAAAGGAATGAGGCTAATATACGAAGATTCCAATAAATAACAGATCTTGCCACCATTAATCATCACATTACAATAAATATTTGCATGTAGATATATTGGACTAAATTAACTATAGTAGGGTCAAGACACCACTGAGTCATTGACCTAAATATATATTTTGGGTAGAAAAGCACACCCATAGGCAGAAAAGCACGCCTCTGTATATATAAGGGTAGAAAAGCACACCCCGGGTAGAAAAGCACACCCTAATGGTTACGCATAAGCATCTACAATAGTTAGCTAGTCAAATTATCTACCATGCATAAAATAGTGGCAAAATATATCATTCATTAGTCATTTGTGTCATAAGACAAGCACAATAACATTGGGGTCATTGGACCCAATTCCACCTGTAAATAATATTCCAAGAGAATCGGATATGTCAAAGTGAAACAAGAGCAAGTATATCAAAAGATGAGACAACAACAGTATTAGAAGCATAAAATAAGTTAGGAGCCAACAAATGCAATTAGAGGGAAATGAGGCTAGCACAATAATGAGTGGGTTGGGTAAAAGCCCAACTGGAAGATAGGTATGATTTGCACATTATATATACCACACATTCATCATAGATGTCACATACATAAAATAGGCTTCACATACCTTAGATATATATACATTACCATCATATCCACCAAACAGATAGCAAACCATCCATATATCCTAGTTATAAGCATAACACATGTATTAATATATATAAAGACATAAAGCATAGAAAAACCCTAATTTTACAAAACTACGATTTAGAGTTCAAAACCAAGTCCAAACGATTACTCATAATCTCCTGATTAAGAAAACATATTTTATTATATAAAACAGAGTTAAAATGAATTAATTATGTATTTTAAAACATTTACATATTAAAAATGCCAATCAAAGCAAACTTCGGAAAACCCTTGAGAATCAGGTCTCAAAAATCCTAAAATCAGATTCTAAGTTAAAAATCCTTTCCATCGACTATTTATTTTTATTTTTCTGACAAGGGATCGATTTACTATGAATTAAGTAAACCTGACCAATCAGAAATTAGGAAAACTATAGCGTGACAGGTATTAAAATCGAAATACAAATTCGATGTAAATTATAGGTGAAAGGACCAAAATGCCCTTGCTTGCTAAATCAAATAAATTAAACCGATGAGGGCAATAAGGTCATTTGCACAAACCCATTGCTTTGCAAGCGAGAAACAAGAACTCAGGGGGTAAAAGACGAGGTTGCCCCTGCGTCAAAAGCTAAGGATGGCAGCAGCGGGGGACTCCAGGGTCATTTGACGCCCTGGATTGCTTCCCCTCGCAACCATGGCTGCGAGCAGCATCAGGGAGACAGAGGTGGGAGCCAGCTCTGAGCTCCAGAGACGCCCGATACTGGGAAACGAAAGCATCACCTTCGCCGGACCCTGGCGATGTTGAAGGAGCAACACACAAAGGGATGCCGGGTGCAAAATAGCTAAAGACCACCGCGTACAGGAGGAAACAGGGGAAACATCGCAAGATCGAAACCCACCAAAACCGTGATGAAAACGAGAAGGAAGAGCACATATAGGGTCATGGTTACCTTCGTGGGACCAAGGTGAGTTGGAAGGCTGCTTTGCCGTGGGCGCAGAAGCACCATGGCCAGGAAAAGCCTAGCGCCGCCGACGACTCCAAAACCGGTCTATAGGACCCATCGATAGAGTGCACAATGAGCCAAAGAGACGAGTGAGGAGTGAAGACGTAGGGTCGAGGATGCTCACCGCAAAACTAATCAAACGGGGGTGGCTGGAGATGCGAGTAGTAGGTCCAAGTTGCTGGAACTAAAGGTGGAGTAGGTCCAGGAGTAACGGGAAAGAAGAGGTGAAATTGGAGGAAGAGACGGAAGGCTCGGAGCCCGGGGGTTGCTTCTACATCTTTATATAGGCGTGAGGGTGGGTGAAGCTGGCTCTGCGGTTCCACGGTGGAGAGGAGGAGGTAGCCCCGATTGGGCGTTTCGCCAACAGGTCACGGAGGATAATGAGCTAGGGCTCATTCGAAACGTCGGCGCGAGACGGATACAACGGAAAAGGAATCACGCAAAACGGTCAAGCAGAGAGGGAGATCAGGTCGAGGGATACGACGGCCGGCTCTGCTCGCAGACGCGCGAAACGGCTGGAGGAAGGGGATGATTCCCCCACCATTTGATCACAGATCAACGGTCCATGCATTGCGCAAGTAGTCAGTAACGCGTGACAGCGAAAAATAACCCAAACCTTAGCGTTACGCATCAATTAATGAAATCAATTAAGCTACTACATTCATACCATAATAAAAGCTTATAAAATGCATTAGAGGGGTCAAATCAACTCCAAAAGCCACCAAAATTTAACCATAGGCTCATAATAACATTTAGAACGATGCTATATAATCACTTTCTCGTTTAATGCATAATATGGCCAGTAATAAATATATGGCTCATAAAGGAGTATAATAATATATTAAAATCAAGGAATTATATGAAAAGGCTATTAATAAGAAACATGTGAGTAAATTCGACATATAAAACATATTAGGATACAAATAATCATTACTTAACAAAATAACATATTATTATGAACTAAAATCATATTTCGAGGAGAGAGAAACAATAAAGGTTAATACACTCATGTATGAACTCAAATACACATTATTAATAATATATTTATCCAAAAAGCTCCAATTAAATATAATGTACTATATAACCTCATTAATGACCAAATTACAACATTAACCCTAACTTATCACCTAATGTGGGTTATTTGTGCAAACACCCCTCAATTTACATAAATGAGGGTAAATAGTGATTTCAACATCAATATGTGCTCAAATTGCACAAGGTGTACAAGAATGATCCAAAAGGATGTGAAATTTATGAAAAAGGTCCAAATGGACTAAAAGTCAAAGAAAAGCTCAAGAATGGGTAAATTGCAGGGAAGACCCTGAGATTCAGTATGTTACAGTAATAGTCACCATTCCATTATTAGGATTAGGGTCTCCCATACCATCACCCTTTATTAGGGTTTAGGGTTTCACATACTATCATCCTTCATTAGGGTTAGGATTTCACATACCATCACCCTTTATTAGGGTTAAGATTTCACATACCATCTCCCTTCATTAGGGTTTCATATAAAATTGCCCATAATTAGGGTTTACTATTCATTCCAATTAGGGTTTTCTCATGGCATCACCCTCAATTAGGGTTTCTTATGGAATCACCCTCAATTAGGGTTTCTCATGGAATCACCCTCAATTAGGGTTTCTCAATTCATGTCAATTGGGGATACTCATCCCATTACCCAAATCAGGATTATAATTTATCACAATATTGTCCAAGATTAAGGTTTCATATAGCATTACATAGCATCACCCTGGATTTGAGTTCTACATCATATCAATACATCAAGGTTTTACATCACATTACCCTAGTTTAGGGTTTCATGCACTTTACCCTAAAATTAGGGTTTCTTATTCAACTATCCATAATTAGGATTTACTAGTCATCCCAATTAGGGTTTCATATTCCATTACCCATAACTAGGGTTTACTATTCAACCCAATTAGGGTTTCACTCTCCATTCCCATAATTGGGGTTTTACATTATGTTACCCTCAATTAGGGTTAGGGTTCATTAACCTTCTTGATTAGGGTTTCATGATCTCTTTACTAAGGATCATACCCTAATCACCACATGATTAATACTCATGTATGAATTCCTTTCTATCATCCTTTCAACTTGATTAGGTTACATCAACCCTCCAATCAAGTACATACAACTAAGATTGACATAGTGTACTGAGTTATTGCTTACTTAAGCTTCAAGGATTAACTCATCTAAGGATTATCAATCACTTAGTATCTTAAAGTTACAACCCTAGTGATTATCTTTTAGATAGATCAGTAACAACCATATGGTCATTTGATCTTTCATCAACTTGGGTTTCCAATTGATTTAATCATATAGAATCATCCAAACGATCTTGATCATTGATGCTCCAAATGGTTTGAAACCGTTTGAATCCAAACGATTCTGAGAACGTTTGACCCCAAACAGTTTCAAAACCGTTTGGACTCAAATGGTCTCAAGACCGTTTGGGCCAAACTGCCCTTGAAACTGAAAGTTCAAATGGAACCCTCAATCAACTAACCCGATTAGGGTTTTGCATCAACAATTCCTTCATCAATTGATTTATTGAAGTTCATCAATCAACACCATTGGATCTTCACCATCAATCAAGATCAACCTTTGACCTCCAAACGGTCCTGAGACCATTTGGGTTTCAAGACCGTTTGGTCCAATTTGTCTTGAAATCGAATGGATCACTTATGGATTATTCAATAAATTGATTAGGGCATGCAATTGGTGGATTATCTATTGATTGAACCACTCAATTGGATCCATTGGATCATCATCCAACATGTCATATGGTCCTGACCTCAAACGGTCAACACATCCATTCAGTCAACCATCCCAAACGGTTTGGGACCAAACTCCCAAACGTTTTGCAAACTGTTTGGTCTTCAAACAGTTTGGTGAAACCGTTTGGACCAAAAGTGTTGAAATCGTTTGCAACTAAAACTTGTTAAGATGTGTGATTAAGATGATGTCATAATCATAAATATTCAACCCCTCGAATTCTACTGCCATTCCCATGGTAGTTTCGTCAATTATTCAAAGGAATTGCAACAAGGACAATTGAACATATCTAATTGAGGAATTGAATTCAATAACAATGAATAAGGGTTCAAGTTATATAACCCACCTCCAATTGAGATTCAAAGCTTCAAACTCCACATCTTTAATGGCGAAAGCAAAACCTTCAACTATCCCAAGCTCGTCCTCAAGCTTTGAGTGAAAAGGAATGGCTAGAATAGAAGATCGAGTGAAGATAAGAAGAAATCAAGCATTGATTTGTGATTTCCACCATGGAAACAAGGTGAAAGAGGGCCATGGAGCTTACCTATAGGTTGGGAGTCGTCCTCCTATTGCTCCTAAGCTCCCTTGGTCGTTTTGCAAGCAATAAGTGAAAGTGGCTTCGAAATTACCCATTCAAGCTATGGATAAATGAGTATATATGAATTTTATTGAAAATTCATTTAAGAGAGAGAAAGTAGGAATTATCTCCTCCATTTCCTTGCCACTTGCCCCCTTCTATTCCTTAGATACGAGGATATATTATTTGCCTCTTATTACTCTCAATTATCCATGATTTAAAGAAAAGCAAATTAAGCACCTTAAATCATATTATAATAACATCCATAAGTGAGTGGATATTTCTTTTTCTTATAATAATGTGAGTGGGTTCTTCACCTCCTTAAGATATTTTCGTTGCCTTTGCAAGGCACAAGGATTCCCACATATATGGATTTCAACCAACACAATTTTGGTTGAAGAGCACTTCAATTAATATATTTATTTTTGCATTAAATTGAATTAGGGTTTCAATTATACTTAAATCTTGATTATTTTAATATCAACATTCTCTCTCCTCTAAAGTGATACAAATGAGATGCCCTTCTCATTTTCTTTGCTCTACATGATGACAAGAAACATTAGGGATTCTATGGAAGAAGTAATTTGCATATTGAACCCTGGGTTTTGGGTAAATTGCACATCACACCAAAACTAGGTTTTAATGCATAAACATTGCTTTATCAGCTCTTTCTTGGTACTCAGGCTATCACAAGCCATACCTCTACATCATCTTCATTCTCATGATGCTTCAACACATGAGGAACATTTTATCATGTAATATTTTCAATTTAACCCCTCAACTTGGGTAATTTGCACTTTAGTCCAAAACATGCAAAACATTATTTCAACATTGTTCAAAAAGGACTAAAATTGAAATATAAGTTCCTCTTGAACCTTAATTGCCTTTCAAAAGATAAGAACAAGCATATAATTATCTTTCTTAAAGAAAACACCTAGGGTTAAAGCATAACCCAGGTCAGGGATGTTACAAATTATAAATCCCTAACAAGGATAAAGGGAGACGCATATTATTCATATATCATCTCATCAAGTCTTCACATAACATCTCAATGTCATGTTTATGCAAGGCATAAACCCCTAACATATGATGTCCATGCTATATTATATAACCAATCTGATTTCATAGTTAACCACTCCAGGTGGTCAACATAATTTATCTGATACCAGAATCCCTTACCTTGGTATCCATTACATGTGCTGGAAACACATCACATATTCATATTTGTTTCATCCTGGGACATTACTTGTTACACACATCTTTTTCTTGTAACCCAAGTCCAAGACAAACTGATACTTTTTCTAAGTATCCATCAAATAAACATTTTTAATTGTGCACATCAAGTGTCCTAAGACCCACTTGATTGCCATGTCCCAGAAAGGAAAGAAAACAAAGAATCATATTCTTCTTATCACCCATTATTATCCAAGGTTGTATATTAATGAGAAGAGATTATCATCTTCTCTAATTTTTGCATGAACTTTCTATGTTCATGAGTCATTTACCCTTATTTTATCCTTGGTTCCTTGCCATCATCATAGGAATTATAAGGATGATTACATATCATCATTCCTTAATCTCATTATCATCACAATCACTAGATGTGAGTATCCAAACCCTCAGTTCATCATTTTTATTGTTACCTCTTATCAGGCAACTGTTACCTCTTGGTCTTTAGACCAGGGTATACATTGTACTAAACATCTTCTTTTGTTTGTAAGTTGATTTATAATTAAATCAGACCCCTTCAAATATCATTTAGAATGTGGTAGAAATTTCCATGCCACATCTCCTTCTTCTTTAAACTCTTGAGATTGTTTCAGAATGACTACTTGATCAGAGTAATCAGAAAGATAACAATCTAGATATGTAATAATTACCTTGCCTTCAATAAATGAATACCTAGCCAGGGTATTCAAGAACTGAAATTAGGCAGTATGTATTTATTTTATATCATGTTCCATATATAGAGAGAGAAACTTCAAAACATATAAGAGAATATTAAACTGAACATAAGTTTTTATCCTTCTTATCTCTTCATCATATCCTTAAAGGATTATATAGATGAACTAAACAACAACTACTTTTCTTATAGTAGGGAACATAAGACAATTCAAAATAAAAAGTTCTATCTTGACAAGTCTACCTTTTACAAGTTATCTAGCATCTTATCTGACCCAAAACATGGAGTCAGTTGTTATCTATTATTGCCTTTGTCCTCTACTACCAGAAGTGGATGGACCAAACTGTGACACTTGTCTTCGTCCTCTACCATCTGGTCCACTGGACTGATGTCCTTGTGGGTTTTGCAGATTGTACCCTGACTGTTGGGTCACCTCATTGTTTCTTCTTGGACATTGTTGTCTAAAATGTCCTATCTGTCCACATTTATGACAAGCTCATCCTTGACTTGATGACCTCTGCATTGGTGTACTATACTGAGGTTGAACTGGTGAAGATTTTGGTTGTTTAGTACCACTAATCATTGGTCCTTGTGACTGTGTAGACTTTCTTTTGAGGATTGTCTCCTATTTCTTTGTCACAGACTTTTCTATCCTCCGAATTGATTTTACAAAAGTGGCAAACCTCTCTCTACTTTCTAGAGCAAATGCTGGAATAGACATTTCAGCATTCAGTCCTTTCTCAAAACGTCGAATATTTTCCTCCTCAGTAGCAGCCATCTGAGGACAAAATTGTAAAAGTTCCATGAACTTAACCTCATATTCACTTATCGACATGGCTCCCTGTTGAATATTCTCAAACTGTGAGATCTTTTCATCTAAATAAGTCCTTGGAAAATACTTATTGACGAATTCTCGACGAAATTCCTCCCATCCAACCTCTTCATCATTCCTTTTTATTTCTTCTATAGCCCACCAATGTCCATCACTACCCTTCAAAAGGTACACAACATGTTTAACTTTGTCAACATCTGGGATACTAAGGATCTTAAAAGCCTTTTCTAACTCAATGAGCCAGAGATCAACATCTGCTGGATCTGATGTCCCAGCATATTCTATGGCTCCCACACGACGTAATCGTTCAAAAGTCTTTCCAGACCGATATCCCTCATTGGGAGCTGGTGCCCTAGGTGCCGGTGCTGGCATCCGGTCTGTTATATGCATTATTGTAGTCATGAATTGCCCAAAAAGAGTAGAAAAGTCTGGGTTTCTCATCATTACTTCATCAACATAGGGATTCTCAGGCACTGTTTCTTCCCTTGCCTGATCCTTGGAACCTTCTACTGGTAAAACAACATTGCTCTTAGCAACGTGTTCCTCATGTTCTCCTGACATCTTTGAGTTATATATCTTCTTCTGCATAAGTAGAAGACACTATAAGATACACTGGGTACACTTAGAACAGACTCGACACCTTAGTCCTATGTCTCTGTAGACTCAGCGGACCTAGAGCTCTGATGCTACTAAATTGTGACGACCAACAAAACAAATAATTACTGATTAAGCGGAAGCAATTACTAACAGTGGATTACTGAAAATCACTAAAAATTAAAACCTTTTTCAAAGAGATCCATACATAGGAAAACTCTTTCATCAAGAACCAATGTATTACATTTACATCCTAGTTCATAAGTACATATCTTGTACCATTTCTTCTCGAGGTTTACAACATCAGCTGCCGTGTTAAAAGCTAAACAGAGGCAACATAAGAACCTCGAGACATCAAGCCAAAATCTCAAAACGATTAATTAAAAGCACTAACTATTAACTCTGAGGACCTGAGAGTACAGAGACGACACATAGGACTTCTATCTACAAGGCATGACAGACAATACACTCAACCTGAGCTGTCACTACTATCCCTACTGCTGCTGATGCTCTTCCTCTGCAAGATGTTCTCAATCTCCTCCGTGCTTGTCCACCTAAAAATGTTGAATCCCACTGGGGTGAGACAATTGAAAATTGCCCCAACGATAGATATAACTCTCCACAAAAAACATTATTATTGCAGTTTATAATATGAATCTGAATAGAGGATAATCAGTTTATATCATTCTCATCTTTATATATTGCAACTATCTATGATAGAGAATTAAATCATCTATTCTCTTTATAAGGAATAGGAAGAACATGTATATCATTTATCTATTATATTAACTCAACATATCATGCTTTTCTCATGATACTCATTACTCTAATATGTCATCCATGAATCTTTCTTGTTTCTATCTAATGGACTTAGCTAATCTGCTAAACAGGTATTGGTTTATACAGGACATGAGAGTGTACATCATCATGTCTTGTTTAGGCATTGGTCCATACCAATCCTGTATAAATATTCCAGGCATTGGATTATACCAATCCCGTGCAACTAGTACAAGCATTGGACTTATATTATTCCTGTGTATCCATTCCAAGTATTAGATTATGCCAAACCTGTGCATCCATTCCAGGTATTAGACTATGCCAAACCTGTGCATCCATTCCAGGTATTGGACTAAGCCAATCCTGTGCAACTATTCCAGGTATTGGACTATGCCAATCATGTGCAACTATTCCAGGTATTGGACTAAGCCAATCATGTGCATCCATTCCAGGTAATGGACTATGCCAATCCTGTGACATTATTCCAGGTATTGGGTTGTGACCAATCCTGTGTAGTTATACCAGCTATTGGGTTATTACCAATCCTGTGCAGTTATTCCAGGTATTGGGTTAATACCAATCCTGTGCAGTTATTCCAAGTATTGGGTTATGACCAATCCTGTGCAGTTATTCTAGGTATTGGGTTATTACCAATCCTGTGTATCTATTCCAGGTATTAGACTATGCCAATCCTGTGCATCTATTCTAGGTATTGAATTATACCAATCATGTGCATCTATTCCACATATTGAACTATGTTAATCCTGTGACATTATTCCAGGTATTGAACTATGTCAATCCTGTACAACTATTCTAGGTAATGTACTATGCCAATCCTGTGATTACGTCCCATGTCTGTTTACATAGAACTGGGTACCTCATTCTTCTACTGACATTTAAACTTTGGCCATGCCATCATGTTCAATTACATTCTTTATGTAATATAAGTATCCCTCTCTTCTCCACACTTGTATAATCAAGGTTCCATCATTATTATTGTATCCTTTTGTTATAATTATTATGTTACTAAGTTTCCATTTTCTTGGTTTATTAAAAACATTATCATCTCTTATAGGGGACTTTTATAATTATCTTGGTACCTTTCACTAGGTATCAACTTACTCATGTGGTTCACAAGGCCTATCAAAATATCTTGTTACCTCTCACTAGGTAACAACTAATCTCATGGCTCATAAAGCACATTTAACATCTTGTCACCTTTCACTAGGCAACAACCATTCTCATGGTTCATAAAACACATTACATCTTGATGTAATGATTAGTATATCACTCTTTATATGTTACTCATCCAAGTATGTTGGATTTGAGATGCATCAAGGGATATCATTCTTAAAGAGCTGGATGTGATATCTATGATGTCTTGATATATCACTTCCCTCAACACTTTAAACTTACTTGAGTTTATCAATTTATATTGTATTAAGGTATTTCCCATCTTAATACTTCCATATACTAACCTAGCACCTTTATTGTGAAGTGCATAGGTCATAAAACACACATAAGGATTGTCCAACTATCTTCAATGATAGGGACTTATCTCAGATTAAGGCATTGCTTGCCATAAGGTTACCTATAATCAATCACTTTAGGTATTTCCCTTATCAGTGTAATAGTCACCATTCCATTATTAGGATTAGGGTCTCCCATACCATCACCCTTTATTAGGGTTTAGGGTTTCGCATACTATCATCCTTCATTAGGGTTAGGATTTCACATACCATCACCCTTTATTAGGGTTAAGATTTCACATACCATCTCCCTTCATTAGGGTTTCATATAAGTTTGCGCATAATTAGGGTTTACTATTCATTCCAATTAGGGGTTTCTTATGGAATCACCCTCAATTAGGGTTTCTCATGGAATCACCCTCAATTAGGGTTTCTCATGGAATCACCATCAATTAGGGTTTCTCAATTCATGTCAATTGGGGATACTCATCCCATTACCCAAATCAGGATTATAATTTATCACAATATTGTCCAAGATTAAGGTTTCATATAGCATTACATAGCATCAACCCAGATTTGAGTTCTACATCATATCAATACATCAGGGTTTTACATCACATTACACTAGTTTAGGGTTTCATGCACTTTACCCTAAAATTAGGGTTTCTTATTCAACTATCCATAATTAGGATTTACTACTCACCCCAATTAGGGTTTCATATTCCATTACCCATAAATAGGGTTTACTATTCAACCCAATTAGGGTTTCACTCTCCATTCCCATAATTGGGGTTTTACATTTTGTTACCCTGAATTAGGATAGGGTTCATTAACCTTCTTGATTAGGGTTTCATGATCTCTTTACTAAGGATCATACCCTAATCACCACATGATTAATACTCATGTATGAATTCCTTTATATCATACTTTCAACTTGATTAGGTTACATCAACCCTCCAATCAAGTACATACAACTATGATTGACACAGTGTACTGAGTTATTGCTTACTTAAGCTTCAAGGATTAACTCATCTAAGGATTATCAATCACTTAGTATCTTAAAGGTACAACCCTAGTGATTATCTTTGATATAGATCAGTAACAACCATATGTTCATTTGATCTTTCATCAACTTGGGTTTCCAATTGATTTAATCATATAGAATCATCCAAACGATCTTGATCATTGATGCTCCAAACGGTTTGAAACCGTTTGAATCCAAACGGTTCTGAGACCGTTTGAATCCAAACGGTTCTGAGACCGTTTGACCCCAAATGGTTTCAAGACCATTTGGACTCAAATGGTCTCAAGACCATTTGGGACAAACTGCCCTTGAAACTGAAAGTTCAAATGGAACCCTCAATCAACTAACCCGATTAGGGTTTTGCATCAACAATTCCTTCATCAATTGATTTATTGAAGTTCATCAATCAACATCATTGGATCTTCACCATCAATCAAGATCAAACTTTGACCTACAAACGGTCCTGAGACTGTTTGATCCCAAATGGTTTCAAGGCCGTTTGGGCTCAAGCGGTCTCAAGACCGTTTGGTCCAATTTGTCTTGAAATCGAATGGATCACTTATGGATTATTCAATAAATCGATTAGGGTATGCAATTGGTGGATTATCTATTCATTGAACCACTAAATTGGATCATCATCCAACATGTCCTATGGTCCCGACCTCAAACGGTCAACCCATCCATTTGGTCAACCATCCCAAACGGTTTGGGACCAAACCCCCAAACGATTTGCAAACTGTTTGGTCTTCAAACGGTTTGGTGAAACCGTTTGGACCAAAAGTGTTGAAACCGTTTGCATCTAAAACTGGTTAAGATGTGTGATTAAGATGATGTCATCATCATCAAGCTTCAACCCCTTGAATTCTACTGCCATTCCCATGGTAGTTTCATCAATTATTCAAAGGAATTGCAAGAAGGACAATTGAACATATCTAATTGAGGAATTGAATTCAATAACAATGAATAAGGGTTCAAGTTATATAACCTGCCTCCAATTGAGCTTCAAAGCTTCAACGTCCACATCTTTAATGGTGAAAGCAACACCTTCAACTATCCCAAGCTCGTCCTCAAGCTTTGAGTGAAAAGGAATGGCTAGAATTGAAGATCGAGTGAAGATAAGAAGAAATCAAGCATTGATTTGTGATTTCCACCATGGAAACAAGGTGAAAGAGGGCCATGGAGCTTACCTACAGGTTGGGAGTCTTCCTCCTGTTGCTCCTAAGCTCCCTTGGTCGTTTTGCAAGCAAGAAGTGAAAGTGTCTTCGAAATTACCCATTCAAGCTATGGATAAATGAGTATATATGAATTTTATTGAAAATTCATTTAAGAGAGAGAAAGTAGGAATTATCTCCTCCATTTCCTTGACACTTTCCCCCTTCTCTTCCTTAGATACGAGGCTATCTTCTTTGACTTTTATTCCTCTCAACTATAAAGAAAAGCAAATTAAGCACCTTAAATCATATTATAATAATATCCATAAGTGAGTGGATATTTCTTTTTCTTATAATAATGTGAGTGGGTTCTTCACCTCCTTAAGATATTTTCGTTGCCTTTGCAAGGCACAAGGACGTCCACATATATGGATTTCAACCAACACATTTTTGGTTGAAGAGCACTTCAATTAATATATTTATTTTTGCATTAAATTGAATTAGGGTTTCAATTATACTTAATTCTTGATTATTTTAATATCAAGATTCTCTCTCCTCCAAAGTGATACAAATGAGATGCCCTTCTCATTTTATTTTCTCTACATGATGCCAAGAAACATTAGGGATTCTCTGGAAGAGGTAATTTGCATATTGAACCCTGGGTTTTGGGTAAATTGCACATCACACCAAAACTAGGTTTTAATGCATAAACATTGCTTTATCAGCTCTTTCTTGGTACCCAGGCTATCACAAGCCATACCTCTGCATCATGTTCATTCTCATGATGCTTCAACACATGAGGAACATTTTATCATGTAACATTTGCAATTTAACCCCTCAACTTGGGTAATTTGCACTTTAGTCCAAAACAAGCAAAATATTATTTCAACATTGTTCAAAAAGGACTGAAATTGAAATATAAGTTCCTATTGAACCTTAATTAATTTTCAAAAGATAAGAACACGCATATAATTATCTTTGTTAAACAAAACACCTAGGGTTAAAGCATAACTCAGGTCAGGGATGTTACAAATTATATACCCCTAACAAGGATAAAGGGAGACATATATTATTCATATATCATCTCATCAAGTCTTCACATAACATCTCAATGTCATGTTTATGCAAGGCATAAACCCCTAACATATGATGTCTATGCTATATTATATAACCAATATGATTTCACAGTTAACCACTCCAGGTGGTCAACATAATTTATCTGATACCAGAATCCCTTACCTTGGTATCCATTACATGTGCTGGAAACACATGACATATTCATCTTTGTTTCATCCTCAGACATTACTTGTTACACACATCTTTTTCTTATAACCCAAGTCCAAGACAAACTGATACTTTTCTAAGTATCCATCAAATAAACATTTTTAATTGTGCACATCAAGTGTCCTAAGACCCACTTGATTGCCATGTCCCAGAAAGGAAAGAAAACAAAGAATCATATTCTTCTTATCACCCATTATTATCCAAGGTTGTATATTAATGAGAAGAGATTATCATCTTCTCTAATTTTTGCATGAACTTTTTATGTTCATGAGTCATTTACCCTTATTTTATCCTTGGTTCCTTGCCATCAGCATAGGAATTATAAGGATTATTACATCTCATCATTCCTTAATCTCATTATCATCACAATCACTAGATGTGAGTATCCAAACCCTCAGTTCATCATTTTTATTGTTACCTCTTATCAGGTAACTGTTACCTCTTGGTCTTTAGACCAGGGTATACATTGTACTAAACATCTTCTTTTGTTTGTAAGTTGATTTATAATTACATCAGATCCCTTCGAATATCACTTAGAATGTGGTAGAAATTTCCATGCCACATCTCCTTCTTCTTTAAACTCTTGAGATTGTTTCAGAATGACTACTTGATCAGAGTAATCAGAAAGATAATAATCTAGACATGTCATACTTACCTTGTCTTCAATAAATGAATACCTGGCCAGGGTATTCAAGAACTAAAATTAGGTAGTATGTATTTATTTTATATTATGCTCCATATATATAGAGAGAAACTTCAAAACATATAAGAGAATATTAAACTGAACATAAGTTTTCATCCTTCTTATCTCTTCCTCATATCCTTAAAGGATTATATAGATGAACTAAACAACAACTACCTTTCTTATAGTAGGGAACATAAGATAATTCAAAATAAAAAGTTCTATCTTGACAAGTCTACCTTTTACAAGTTATCTAACATCTTATCTGACCCAAAACATGGAGTCAGTTGTTATCTGTTATTGCCTTTGTCCTCTACTACCAGAAGTGGATGGACCAAACTGTGACACTTGTCTTCGTCCTCTACCATCCGCTCCACTGGACTTAGGTCCTTATGCGTTTTGCAAATTGTACCCTTCCTGTTGGGTCACCTCATTGTTTCTTCTTGGACATTGTTGTCTAAAATGTCCTATCTGTCCACATTTATGACAAGCTCGACCTTGACTTGATGACCTCTGCATTGGTGTACTATATTGAGGTTGAACTGGTAAAGATTTTGGTTGTTTAGTACCACTAATCATTCGTCGTTGTGACTGTGTAGACTTTCTTTTGAGGGTTGTCTCCTGTTTCTTTGTCACAGACTTTTCTATCCTCCGAATTGATTCCATAAATGTGGCCAACCTCTCTCTACTTTCTAGAGCAGATGTTTGAATAGACATTTCAGCATTCAGTCCTTTCTCAAAACGTCAAATATTTTCCTCCTCAGTAGCATCCATCTGAGGACAAAATCATAAAAGTTCCATGAACTTAACTCATATTCACTTCTCGACATGGCTCCCTGTTGAATCTTCTCAAACTGTGAGATCTTTTCATCTAAATAAGTCCTTGGAAAATACTTATTGACGAATTCTCGACGAAATTCCTCCCACCCGACCTCTTCATCATTCCTTTTTATTTCTTCTATAGCCCACCAATGTCCAGCACTACCCTTCAAAAGGTACACATCATGTTTAACTTTGTCAGCATCTGGGATACTAAGGATCTTAAAAGCCTTTTCTAACTCAGTGAGCCAGAGATCAGCATCTGCTGGATCTAATGTCCCAGCATATTCTATGGCTCCCACACGACGTAATCGTTTAAAAGTCTTTCGAGACCCATATCCCTCATTGGGAGTTGGTGCCCTAGGTGCTGGTGCTGGCATCTGGTCTGTTATATGCATTACTGTAGTCATGAATTGCCCAAAAAGAGTAGAAAAATCTGGGTTTCTCATCATGACTTCATCAACATAGGGATTCTCAGGCACTATTTCTTCCCTTGCCTGATCCTTGGCACCTTCTACAGGTGCAGCAACATTGCTCTCAGCAACGTGTTCCTCATGTTCTCTAGACATCTTTGAGTTATATATCTTCTTCTGCATAAGAAGAAGACACTATAAGATACACTGGGTACACTTAGAACAGACTCGGCACCTTAGTCCTATGTCTCTGTAGACTCAGCGAATCTAGAGCTCTGATACCACTAAACTGTCATGACCAACAAACAAATCACTACTGATTAAGCGGAAGCAATTACTAACAGCAGATTACTGAAAATCACTAAAAATTAAAACCTTTTTCAAAGAGATCCATACATAGGAAAACTCTTTCATCAAGAACCAATGTATTACATTTACATCCTAGTTCATAAGTACATATCTTGTACCATTTCTTCTCGAGGTTTACAACATCAACTGCCTTGTTAAAAGCTAAACACAGACCGCATAAGAACCTCGAGACATCAAGACAAAATCTCAAAACGATTCATTAAAAGCACTAACTATTAACTCTAAGTACCTGAGAGTACAGAGACGACACATAAGACTTTTATCTACAAGGCATGACAAACAGTACACTCAACCTGAGCTGTCACTGCTGTCCCTACTGCTGCTGATGCTCTTCCTTTGCAAGATGTTCTCAATCTCCTCCGTGCTCGTCCACCTAAAAATGTTGAATCCCACTGGGGTGAGACAATTGAAAATTTCCCCAGCGAGAGATATAACTCTCCGTCAAAAACATTATTATTGCAGTTTATAATATGAACCTGAACAGAGGATAAGCAGTTTATATCATTCTCATCTTTAAATATTGTAACTATCTATGATAGAGCATTAAATCATCTATTCTCTTTATAAGGAATAGGAAGAACATGTATATCATTTATCTATTATATTAACTCAACATCTCATGCTTTTCTCATGATACTAATTACTTTGATATGTTACCCATGACTCTTTCTTGTTTCTATCTGATGGCCTTAGCCAATCTTCTAAACATATATTGGTTTATATTGGACATGAGAGTGTACATCATCATGTCTTGTTTAGGCATTGGTCCATACCAATCCTGTATAAATATTCCAGGCATTGGATTATACCAATCCTGTGCAACTAGTGCAAGCATTGGACTTATATTGTTCATGTGTATCCATTCCAAGTATTAGATTATGCCAAACCTGTGCATCCATTCCAGGTATTAGACTATGCCAAACCTGTGCATCCATTCCAGGTATTGGACTAAGCCAATCCTGTGCAACTATTCCAGGTATTGGACTATGCCAATCCTGTGCAACTATTCCAGGTATTGGACTAAGACAATCCTGTGCATTCCCAGGTAATGGACTATGCCAATCCTAGAAATTATTCCATGTATTGGGTTGTGACCAATCCTGTGCAGTTATACCAGCTATTGGGTTATTACCAATCCTGTGCAGTTATTCCAGGTATTAGGTTAATACCAATCCTGTGCAGTTATTCCAGGTATTGGGTTATGACCAATCCTGTGCAGTTATTCTAGGTATTGGGTTATTACCAATCCTGTGTATCTATTCCAGGTATTAGACTATGCCAATCCTGTGCATCTATTCTAGGTATTGAATTATACCAATCCTGTGCATCTATTCCACATATTGAACTATGTCAATCCTGTGACATTATTCCAGGTATTGAACTATGTCAATCCTGTGCAACTATTCCAGGTAATGGACTATGCCAATCCTGTGATTACGTCCCATGTCTGTTTACATAGCACTGGGTACCTCATTCTTCTACTGACATTTAAACTTTGGCCATGCCATCATGCTCAATCACATTCTTTATGTAATATAAGTATCCCTCTCTTCTCCACACTTGTATAATCAAGGTTCCATCATTATTATTATATCCTTTTGTTATAATTATTATGTTACTAAGTTTCCATTTTCTTGGTTTATTAAGAACATTATCATCTCTTATAGGGGACTTTTATAATTATCTTGGTACCTTTCACTAGGTATCAACTTACTCATGTGGTTCACAAGGCCTATCAAAATATCTTGTTACCTCTCACTAGGTAACAACTAATCTCATGGCTCATAAAGCACATTTAACATCTTGTCACCTTTCACTAGGCAACAACCATTCTCATGGTTCATAAAACACATTACATCTTGATGTAATGATTAGTATAGCACTCTTTATATGTTACTCATCCAAGTATGTTGGATTTGAGATGCATCAAGGGATATCATTCTTAAAGAGCTGGATGTGATATCTATGATGTCTTGATATATCACTTCCCTCAACACTTTAAACTTACTTGAGTTTATCAATTTATATTGTATTAAGGTATTTCCCATCTTAATACTTCCATATACTAACCTAACACCTTTATTGTGAAGTGCATAGGTCATAAAACACACATAAGGATTGTCCAACTATCTTCAATGATAGGGACTTATCTCAGATTAATGCATTGCTTGCTATAAGGTTACCTATAATAAATCACTTTAGGTATTTCCCTTATCAGTGTAATAGTCACCATTCCATTATTAGGATTAGGGTCTCCCATACCATCACCCTTTATTAGGGTTTAGAGTTTCACATACTATCATCCTTCATTAGGGTTAGGATTTCACATACAATCACCCTTTATTAGGGTTAAGATTTCACATACCATCTCCCTTCATTAGGGTTTCATATCACATTGCCCATAATTAGGGTTTACTATTCATTCCAATTAGAGTTTTCTCATGGCATCACCCTCAATTAGGGTTTCTTATGGAATCACCCTCAATTAGGGTTTCTCATGGAATCACCCTCAATTAGGGTTTCTCATGGAATCACCCTCAATTAGGGTTTCTCAATTCATGTCAATTGGGGATACTCATCCCATTACTCAAATCAGGATTATAATTTATCACAATATTGTCCAAGATTAAGGTTTCATATAACATTACATAGCATCACCCTAGATTTGAGTTCTACATCATATCAATACATTAGGGTTTTACATCACATTTCCCTAGTTTAGGGTTTCATGCACTTTACCCTAAAATTAGGGTTTCTTATTCAACTATCCATAATTAGGATTTACTATTCATCCCAATTAGGGTTTCATATTCCATTACCCATAATTAGGGTTTACTATTCAACCCAATTAGGGTTTCACTCTCCATTCCCATAATTGGGGTTTTACATTATGTTACCCTGAATTAGGGTTAGGGTTCATTAACATTCTTGATTAGGGTTTCATGATCTCTTTACTAAGGATCATACCCTAATCACCACATGATTAATACTCATGTATGAATTCCTTTCTATCATCCTTTCAACTTGATTAGGTTACATCAACCCTCCAATCAAGTACATAAAACTATGATTGACATAGTGTACTGAGTTATTGCTTACTTAAGCTTCAAGGATTAACTCATCTAAGGATTATCAATAAATTAGTATCTTAAAGGTACAACCCTAGTGATTATATTTGAGATAGATCAGTAACAATCATATGGTGATTTGATCTTTCATCAACTTGGGTTTCCAATTGATTTAATCATATAGAATCATCCAAACGATCTTGATCATTGATTCTTCAAACAGTTTGAAACCGTTTGAATCCAAACGGTTCTGAGACCGTTTGACCCCAAACGGTTTCAAGACCATTTGGACGACCGTTTGGGCCAAACTTCCCTTGAAACTGAAAGTTCAAATGGAACCCTCAATCAACTAACCCGATTAGGGTTTTGCATCAACAATTCCTACATCAATTGATTTATTGAAGTTCATCAATCAACAACATTGGATCTTCACCATTAATCAAGATCAACCTTTGACCTCCAAATGGTCCTGAGACCGTTTGATCCCAAACGGTTTCAAGACCGTTTGGACTCAAATGATCTCAAGACCGTTTGGTCCAATTTGTCTTGAAATCCAATGGATCACTTATGGATTATTCAATAAATCGATTAGGGTATGCAATTGGTGGATTATCTATTCATTGAACCACTCAATTAGATCCATTGGATCATCATCCAACATGTCCTATGGTCCTGACCTCAAACGGTCAACCCATCCATTTGGTCAACCATCCCAAAAAGTTTGGGACCAAACCCCCAAATGGTTTGCAAACCGTTTGGTCTTCAAATGGTTTGGTGAAACCGTTTGGACCAAAAGTGTTGAAACCGTTTGCAACTAAAACTTGTTAAGATGTGTGATTAAGATGATGTCATCATCATCAAGCTTCAACCCCTCGAATTATACTGCCATTCCCATGGTAGTTTCATCAATTATTCAAAGGAATTGCAACAAGGACAATTGAACATATCTAATTGAGGAATTGAATTCAATAACAATGAATAAGGGTTCAAGTTATATAACCCGCCTCCAATTGAGCTTCAAAGCTTCAACCTCCACTTCTTTAATGGTGAAAGCAACAACTTCAACTATCCCAAGCTCGTCCTCAAGCTTTGAGTGAAAAGGAATGGTTAGAATTGAAGATCGAGTGAAGATAAGAAGAAATCAAGCATTGATTTGTGATTTCCACCATGGAATCAAGGTGAAAGAGGGCCATGGAGCTTACCTACAGGTTGGGAGTCGTCCTCCTGTTGCTCCTAATCTCCCTTGGTCATTTTGCAAGCAAGAAGTGAAAGTGGCTTCGAAATTACCCATTCAAGCTATGGATAAATGAGTATATATGAATGTTATTGAAAATTCATTTAAGAGAGAGAAAGTAGGAATTATCTCCTCCATTTCCTTGCCACTTGCCCCCTTCTCTTCCTTAGATACAAGGCTATCTTCTTTGACTCTTATTCCTCTCAATTATCCATGATTTAAAGAAAATCAAATTAAGCACCTTAAATCATATTATAATAATATCCATGTGAGTGGATATTTCTTTTTCTTATAATAATGTGAGTGGGTTCTTCACCTCCTTAAGATATTTTCATTGCCTTTGCAAGGCACAAGGACGTACACATATATGGATTTCAACCAACACAATTTTGGTTGAATATCACTTCAATTAATATATTTATTTTTGCATTAAATTGAATTAGGGTTTCAATTATACTTAAATCTTGATTATTTTAATATTAAGGTTCTCTCTCCTCCAAAGTGATAAAAATGAGATGCCCTTATCATTTTATTTGCTCTAAATGATGCCAAGAAACATTAGGGATTCTCTGGAAGAGGTAATTTGCATATTGAACCCTGGGTTTTGGGTAAATTGCACATCACACCAAAACTAGGTTTTAATGCATAAACATTGCTTTATCAGTTCTTTCTTGGTACTCAGGCTATCACAAGCCATACATCTACATCATCTTCATTATAATGATGCTTCAACACATTAGGAACATTTTATCATGTAACATTTGCAATTTAACCCCTCAACTTGGTTAATTTTCACTTTAGTCCAAAACAGGCAAAACATTATTTCAACATTGTTCAAAAAGGACTAAAATTGAAATATAAGTTCCTCTTAAACCTTAATTAATTTTCAAAAGATAAGAACAAGCATATAATTGTCTTTCTTAAACAAAACACCTAGGGTTAAAGCATAACCCATGTCAGGGATGTTATAAAATCCCAGGGTTGAAATCTAATCTGCTCGCTATAAACAGCGGCTGCATGTCCTTCCTACGACATCTGTGTTTCACGTGCCCCTTGTTAGAGTATAAAAAGGGGTAAGAAACAACGAAGCATCCGTTTCCGTTAAATCGAACGGTAGGGTTTTCTGCAGGTATTTTGAATAAGCAGTCGGGCATGGGGGTAATGCAATCCTAGGGTTGAAATCCAATCTGCTCGCTATGAACAGCGGCATCATGTCTTTCCTACGACAATCGTGTTTCACGTGCCCTTGCTAGAGTATAAAAAAGGGAAAGAAACAATGAAGCAGCCATTTCCGTTAAATCGAACAGTAGGGTTTTCCGTAGGTATTTTGAATAAGCGATCGGGGATGGGGGTAATGAAATCCTAGGGTTGAAATCTAATCTTCTCGCTATAAACTACAGCATCATGTCCTACCTACGACACATTAGTTTCACGTGCCTTTGCTAGAGTATAAAAAGGGGAAAGAAACAATGAAGCAGCCATTTCCTTTAAATCGAACGGTAGGGTTTTCCGCAGGTATTTTGAATAAGTGGCCTTGGATGGGGGTAATGAAATCCTAGGGTTGAAATCTAATCTGCTCGCTATAAAAAGCGGCAACATGTCCTTCCTATGACATCTGCGTTTCACATGCCCTTTGCTAGAGTATAAAAAAGGGAAAGAAACAACGAAGTAGCCGTTTCCATTAAATCGAACGGTACGATTTCTGCACATATTTTGAATAAGCGACCGGGGATGGGGGTGATGAAATCTTAAGGTTGAAATATAATTTGCTCGCTATAAATAGTGACAACATGTCCTTCCTACGACATCTGTGTTTTACGTGCCTTTGCTATAGTATAAAAAGGAGAAAAAAACAACGAAGTAGTCGTTTCTGCTAAATCGAACGGTAGGATTTTCTCTAGGTATTTTGAATAAGCGGCTGGGGATGGGGGTAATGAAATCATAGGGTTGTAATCTAATCTTATCTCTATAAACAGAGGCAACATGCCCTTCCTATGACATCTGTGTTTCACGTGCCTCTTGCTAGAGTATAAAAAGGGGAAAAACAATGAAGTAGCCGTTTCCGTTAAATCAAACTGTAGGGTTTTCCACAGGTATTTTGAATAAGCGGTTGGGGATGGGCGTAATGAAATCCTAGGGTTGAAATCTAATCTGCTTGTTATAAACAGCGGCAGCATGTCCTTCCTACGAAATCTGTGTTTCACATGCCCCTTGCTAGAGTATAAAAAGGGGAAAGAAACAACGAAGCAGCCATTTCCGTTAAATCGAACGGTTGGTTTTTCCGCAGGTATTTTAAATAAGTGGATGAAGATGGGGGTAATAAAATTCTAGAGTTGAAATCTAATCTTCTCACTATAAACAACGACAGCATGTCCTTCCTACGACATCTGTGTTTCACGTGCCCTTTGCTAGAGTATAAAAAGGGGAAAGAAACAACGAAGCACCCGTTTCCGTTAAATCGAACAGTAGGGTTTTCCGCAGGTATTTTGAATAAGCGGCCGGGGTTGGGGGTAATGACAACTTAGGGTTGAAATCTAATCTGCTCGCTATAAACAACGACAACATGTCCTTCCTACAACATCTGTGTTTCACGTGCCCTTTGCTAGAGTATAAAAAGGGCAAGAAACAACGAAGCAGCCATTTCCGTTAAATCGAACGGTAGGGTTTTCCACAGGTATTTTGAATAAGCAGTAGGGGATGGGGGTAATAAAATCCTAGGGTTGAAATCTAATCTGCTCACTATAAAAAATTTCAAAATTGGAGGGGGGGGCACGTGCCTCAGCTTGCCCCCCCTCTCCCGCCATCTATCCTTTTTGACAGTCACCGTTTCGGGTGTAAACCTAACCATGATGTTTATGAGGGTAGAGTTGTTGCTGCTTGGAGAACTTCCGCAAGACAAGGAGGCAAGAGCTAAAGCAATGCTGGAGTTTTTTCACATTGTGGGGCAAGCCGTTACGGTTGCATCTACGTTTTCTTGGATCAGTAAAAAGTCCATCTATTTCGACTTACTGGTGGCTTCTGTGATGCATAACAAATTTGGCCTCTCATGTGCTCTTTTTCCTCTAGTTTTCGTATATGTAACTCCAGTTTTCGTACATGTAAAGGCGATGTAGAAAAATCGCTTTTTTTCTATCCTATGTTCTCTTTCCCTTACATCTATCCTTTTTTTCTTCATTTAATGAAGAGTAGCATTGTAGCGTCTCATTTTTATGTTCTTTTCCGGTTCTGTTACATGTAAATGATTCTTATCTTTTTTTTGTCATTTTAATCAAGACTGTCATTTTCACTCTGAGAACAACCTTGTCTAGATACCACATCCATTTTAGGGGCGTTGGTATGTACTTTGGTATTCTAAGTATACATCTAAGTTTCTCTTTGCTTAAAATTGATCTTGGGTCACTTGGCATAGGTTGTGGTAGCTCTTACACTTATTTTGGGATCCTCCATGGTCTAGGGAAGTCTAGGATCATCCTCCTTCTATCTCTTTCATTAGTATGTGCCAAAGTGCCAATTAAAATATGCAAGAGCAACCATGAGTGCATTTATCACAAAGTGATAGTTATTAAGAATTATAAAGCACTCTACACATCTTGTCATGAATAAAGGGCAAAATAACACAACATGGAGATCCAAAATGGGACTCCATCACATATGAAACAACTATGAGTATATCGGGGAAGCTGGCGTGGGCGGACGGTGGAGGGGGACGCAAGGATGCAGAAAAAGGGGCGAACTCGGGGAAGAAAGCGGACAACCGGAGCGCGGGGAGCACCGGAGGACGAGGGGGAAGCAGGCAAGCATCAAATCACGCTAACACTAGAGGTATGAGGGTATCAGTGCAGGAAATCGGGCTAAAGCTAAACTACAAGGGGATACGAGGTGCGAGCGAGGAAACGACAGAAACGGACCAGATGCGCAAAGAAGACACGACGATGGAGACAGAGATGGAGAGTATGGAAGCAATTGCTGCTTGCGGAAGTAGGGAGAGATACTACAAGCGAGCTGTGAGCGGCGGGAAGGACAACCCAGAAAGGGACTTTATTGATAGAAGTGTGGTCACGGGTCTCAACCCACAGGACATCGAGTTGGTGCTGGATAGGGGAATCCCGGAGATCTACATCAACGAGGAAGCAGAGGAAAATTTGAAGATACAGTGGAAGTATTCCGTTATCGTTAAGCTCATTGGAAAGGATATCGGCTTTATGAATATGGCCGATAGATTAAAGCTAATGTGGCACCCGACAGGAAGAACCAAACTTTATGAACTAGACAAATCCTATTACGTTCACTACTACATTTTTGGCCAGTAACGTCGCTGCCCATAGCGTCGTTTTTACTAGAATAACCGACCTAATAGACTACTGCATCAGTTTTATCATAAAAACCGACCTTATAGATTTCCCGCGGCAAAAATTCGTTCGATTTTGGCTTTGCTCCTCGATCTATAGGGTCGGTTTTTTAAAATAACCGATGCTATAGGGTCAACAAAAAACGCGGGCACCACTTTGGAACTCTAGAGTCGATTTTTATATATAACCGAATTTACAGATCCTGACCTATAGCGTCGGTTATACTGCAAAACTGACCCTAAAAGTCTATTAAAAAACGGTGCCCAGACTTAACCTATAGTGACGGTTTTTTAAGATAACCGTCGCTATAGGTCAGGTCTATAGCGATGGTTATCTTAAAAAACTGTCACTATAGGTTAAGTCCGGGCACCGTTTTTTTAATAGACTTTTAGGGTCGATTGTTTACAAAAAACCGACGCTATAGGTCTTCTACATTGCACATATAAGCCCGATTGTAAGGCTTAGGTTTCCATTTGTTGCTGCTGCTACCCCCCGTTTCCGCTCCCGCATCCGAAGAAAGGCAACGCCGCCTCTACAAAGGTGACCTCCCCCAACCATCTCCTCATCCGAAAAGAGGCAAACTAGTGCCGCTTTCCTTGGACGAAGACGCCCAAGCTTCTTGCCACCATCTCCGGCGATGACGACACTCCTTACCACCATCTCCGACACCATTTTCCTTGGACGACGGCGATGCCTTAGGCGTTGCATCTCTCTCCGGTGCTTTCTTCTTTGAAAGGCGACGACGCCTTAGGCGTTGTAAGGGCCGTGCACATCTCTCTCCGGTTCTTTTCTCGCACAAGCTCCCTCACCGACCGGTTTTTCTCAAGGTATTATCCTTGCCGCCTCACTCCTTCGTTTACGTCTTACTTTCAAGCAACTGACCAGGTAGCACGGCCGTGCTGGGAAGCACGGCCGTGTTGACTGAGTTGTAGAATCATCAAAATTTGTCAATTTTGAATTTGTTACTTCTCCTATAAAATTGATATATACTGACCCCTAATTAATACATTATAACATAATTGAATCGTGCATTTGTGTTGTTGCAGGTGCTATTGACTTGTTGTTGACTTGCATATATTTCTTCTTCAGCTTACAAGTGAGGTATAATATTCTCATTCTCCCAATGTGCCATTTTATTTGACTAGTAAATCAACCAATAATAAAAATATGTATTCATTCATATCTACATTTTGTTATCAATCACATATGTAATCACATATGTAATCATTTGGATAGTCCCCGGTTTGGGACTGTTTTTGGATATTTAATCTCACTTAGGATGTAACTGTATAATGTATGTTTAGTTTTGAAGAAAATTTTAGTAGTATTTCCTCATTTATTCTCTGGGTACATATGTGAGTGGTTATTTACTTGACTAACAACTCAACCAATACTAGAGGCATGTATTCTTTGAATTATTTATTTTATTATCATTCAAGCAAGTAATCTTTTAAATATACATCATATATCATGTATACCTTATCACTTGTGTTTTTATTGTCACTTATTTTTTTTTTATCATGTATACTTGCAGGTTCTAAAATGGCGAGTGAAGATGAACAAATTTCTTTTTTTTAATGTTTGTTTTAGATATAGTAAATTGGCATGATGTTCCTAATTCCTTTTAACGTCAAGTAAGTATTATTATTCAATATAATTTTAATAATGAATAAATTTCTTTATTTTAATGTTTTTATTATCACTTATTTTTTCTATTTTACCAACTATCGTTTAATTGATAGGGGTATAAAGGCTTTTCGTTAAGGTGGAGGATAAATACCCACAAAATTAAAGACATTGAATTTGAAAAATGTCAAGGTAGCTACTTTCACAACTGCTTAGTCTTATATGTATTAATTTTCAACTCTTATATATCAACTGTTATATTCTTATCTCAACTCCTGTTTATAGTAGTTTACTAACATCAAGTATAATTCGTTATTTGTATTGTCCTATAAAAAATAATGATTGGGCTTGTGGCTACTATGTAATGAAATATATGCAAGCTATTGTTAAACAAGCATCATATGACATTCAGACTATAGATCAGGTAATAAAGAATAACATCATAAATTTTCAAGTGGTTTTAGTCATTTTATAAAATATTAGCATGTGTATTTTTTGTTATAGATCTTTACAACTCAGCCTTACACACTTGAGGACTTAAATGAATTCTGAGAAGAGTGCTGAGATGCTTTTCTAAACGAAGTCAATATAACATTGGATTAAATATGTCAGCTCCATTTATGTATGTGGTTACTCTTTCATATTTACTTTTGTATTTGACATTTAATATCATCTCAGACTTGCAATCTATCATTTTGTAAATTATGATGTGATTATGTGTAACACAACTAAATATATGAATCATTTTTGTTATGAATGTGTGGTTTGGAATGGTGATGGTCGAGCATCAATGCTCCCCTCTCTCATATCCTGGTTCTTTTGTTCTTCTGTTCTATTACTATTTCTGCAAAAAATTTAAATTTTTTTTTGCAACTTCTAGCGTCGGTTTTTTTTAAAAAACCGAATTTGTAGGTGACGTGTAGCATGTCCGTGCTGTGTAGCACGGCAGTGTTGGGATATGGTTGCACGGCCGTGCCGCGTAGCACGGCCGTGTTGGCTTCTGGTAGCACGGCCGTTCTGTGTAGCACGGCCGTGTTGGGTTATGGTAGCACGGCCATGCCGCGTAGCACGGCCGTGTTGGCTTCTGGTAGCACGGCCGTTCTGTGTAGCACGGCCGTGTTGGGGTAATGAAATCATAGTGTTGAAATCTAATCTTCTCGCTATAAACAGCGGCAGAATGTCCTCCCTACGACACACCTTCCTCTATATTAGGACGACAGAGTTATCGATGAGCAGTATTCAGAGCCTTTAGCTTCGTTGCCCTTAGGCAGTGGCGGAGCCAACCCCCTGATGAAGGGTGGCACTTGTAAAAATAACGTTATGTATTTATATAAGATCGATATTATTTTTGTTTTAAATCAGATGTAAATAGAATTTAAATAATCACCATGAGACAAATGGAGTGTGAACATGTCTCAAAGACATGATATGGACCTATTTACTTGGATCTAGTGAGAAAAATAGATGAGTCTTACATAAATAAAAAAATAAGTCGGAGACGTAGCTCATCACTTTGTGGAGTATTTAATATAGATCCGATCAAAATAACCTTCTGTGTATATCTAATATTGCATAGTATTATCTATATTATAATATTCTACATACGTTTAAGATATTTTTATATGTAAGAAGAGTTTGAAATGACGACATTGGCATTGAAAAGATTTAATTGCTTTGAATAAGACTAACTATTCCTTTATATTAATTCTTCATATTGGAAAAACCACATAAATTTAATGTTCAATTTTGATTGTGTGGATTATTATTTAGTTTTTAAGATCACGCAAATAATTTCCTACATGATGAGTTTGACAAGCAAGTAACTAGAAAGTAACATAAAGTTAAGAAATGAATATATAAGTAGTACCATGTGGAAATTACTATTATTATATATAAATCAAGAAATCCAATACTCTAGTAGTTTAAAGTTAAATAAAGATACTTATGATGGTGTTAAACTTATTCATAATTTTTACCTAATAAAGTAACAGATCTTATGATAATTTATTGTTCACTAAGTTCTAAAGACAATTATTTCTATGTTGCATTGGAAACTAAGAAAATATCAAAATTCATTATCCTTGACATTAAGATGAAATCATATTTCTAATTTAGAGAAATAATATTTGTATAACTTGTGAATAGAAGTATAATTTTAAGGGTTTTTTCATAATGACACATGATATTACATTATTTTAACAAAGAATTATTGATGTATAGAAATCCAAAAAATACACCTATTTTGTTAAAAATTATTAACAAATTTATCGTGACACCATGTACTACTTAGAAATTATTATATTTTATTTGACTTTATCTTTACTAGTATGCATTACACATATAATAGAAAATAACCAGCATACACCATTTGCACAAGTAAAAGATACACACATAGAACTAATGTACTTGCTACATTTGTTATACATTTAATTATAACAACATTTGATATCTCATGCATTATACCATTAATTATGGATATCGATTTTCTTTCTCCCTATTACCTATGCACATACATATCAATTTTCTTTCACCTCATTACATATGTACTTTCTATATTTGTTACACACTTAATTGTTTATATATTATTTAAATTATTTGATATTTTATAAAGTATATAATTGATAACAAATATCTATTTTTGTTTCATCATTATCCATACAACTACATACTTGCTATGTTTGTTATATATTTAAATATTTATATATGATATACAAATATTTGACATTTAATAAAGTATACTATTAATTATAGGTATTTATTTTTTATATTATCATTATACAAATAAGTGTAAAATAATAGTTAATAAGTTGACATTTATGTATGTATTTTTGATACATTTGTTAATATATTTAATAAAGAACAATTCGTTTAGTATGGAACATCGATATATATTTGTAAAGTAAAGAAATATCACTCATTTTTATGAAATTATCCTATTTTGATGTATTTTTATTTATGATTCTTTACTAAAAATAGTATTATTAATGACATTATTTATGGAAGAGAGTTTATATATTTAGAAATTAGGTTAATTAGTGTGTGAAGAAGATAACACATAAAAATAAATATTAACTTTGATACCATGTAAATACACATAATATGCATATATGTTCAAAAAATTTCAAAATTGGAGGGGGGGGCACGTGCCTCAGCTTGCCCCCCCTCTCCCGTCATCTATCCTTTTTGACAGTCACCGTTTCGGGTGTAAACCTAACCATGATGTTTATGAGGGTAGAGTTGTTGCTGCTTGGAGAACTTCCGCAAGACAAGGAGGCAAGAGCTAAAGCAATGCTGGAGTTTTTTCACATTGTGGGGCAAGCCGTTACGGTTGCATCTACGTTTGCTTGGATCAGTAAAAAGTCCATCTATTTCGACTTACTGGTGGCTTCTATGATGCATAACAAATTCGGCCTCTCATGTGCTCTTTTTCCTCTAGTTTTCGTATATGTAACTCCAGTTTTCGTACATGTAAAGGCGATGTAGAAAAATCGCTTTTTTCTATCCTATGTTCTCTTTCCCTTACATCTATCCTTTTTTTCTTCATTTAATGAAGAGTAGCATTGTAGCGTCTCATTTTTATGTTCTTTTCCGGTTCTGTTACATGTAAATGATTCTTATCTTTTTTTTGTCATTTAATGAAGAGTGACATTTTACCGTCTCATTTTAATTTTGTATAAATAATTAGTATGGGTGCCATTTACATCAAATGGTTTCATCTCTCCTCCGTCTTTTCTGCCGAGCTTCTCCTCCTCCTCCTCTCCATTTAAAAATAAATATTAACTTTGATACCATGTAAATACACATAATATGCATATATGTTCAAAAAATTTCAAAATTGGAGGGGGGGCACATGCCTCAGCTTGCCCCCCCTCTCCCGCCATCTATCCTTTTTGACAGTCACCGTTTCGGGTGTAAACCTAACCATGATGTTTATGAGGGTAGAGTTGTTGCTGCTTGGAGAACTTCCGCAAGACAAGGAGGCAAGAGCTAAAGCAATGCTAGAGTTTTTTCACATTGTGGGGCAAGCCGTTACGGTTGCATCTACGTTTGCTTGGATCGGTAACAAGTCCATCTATTTCGGCTTACTGGTGGCTTCTGTGATGCATAACAAATTTGACATCTGATGTGCTCTTTTTCCTCCAGTTTTCGTACATGTAAAGGCGATGTAGATAAATCACTTTTTTTTCTCTTTCCCTTACATGCCTATCCTTTTTTTCTTCATTTAATGAAGAGTGGCATTGTAGCGTCTCATTTTTATGATTCTTATCCTTTTTTTTGTCATGGCATTTTACCGTCTCATTTTAATTTTGTATAAATAATTAGTACGTAATCAAATGGGTGCAGTTTACACCTAATAAATCATCATGACCCAGCCGTTGGGGCTGTTTGCCCTTCACCTCGATCGGCCGCTCCCTTGCCGCAACACTCCTCCTTCCTTGGCCACCTCCTACACACCTATCTAACACTTTACCCGTCATTTTCTTTCCCAGCAACCTCCTCCGATTCATGTAATGGAAACAGTCTTCTGTGCAGTGGGTGATACACCCTTTCCTATCTTTTCTCCCTAGCCCAACCACCAGATGGCGGGCGCCTCAACCCAGTTTTGAGCAGAGCCCATTCCGCTTGAGCTCTGTGCGACACCTTGAGCAAGGAACAGGCGATCCTCATAGCTTCAGATTGTGCCTGCTTTAGTGGTCGCCGCACTTTGAGTCGAGCTGAAACATCTATCTGGTCACGGCTTCCTTTGCTGATCCGACCTGGCAGCCCCACACCCAAAAACGGACCACCAGCTATCCAACAGGAAATCGCCCAGGGTGAGAGAGACAAGCTGGATGACGAACAGAGCCTAGCGGGTGATGAAGTTGCCACCGAAGGCGGGGAGGAGGATGTCGACACGGGAAATAGCAGCATAGGAACGCAGGGTCACAGCCGTGAAGCCCAAACAACATGTGATGTCCAAACTATGTAAATTAAAATGCAGACCAGTTGAAATCCACAGCCGTGAAGCCCAAACAGCATGTGATGTCCCAACTATGAAAATTAAAATGCAGACCAGTTGAAATCCCATCATTCATTGATTACTGCAATAATTTTTAATGGGGTTACCCAAACGGCTTCTCCTGATTACTGGCAATCTTCGGTGATCTAGCCTAAATGGCGGCACGTAGAGGCTTCGATCGGAGGTGGGGAACAATGAGTATAGTGCGTGTAGAATCTGCGACCGGCAGCGACAAGTAGAAAATGCTCCAGATGTGTTCGCATCTTTCTTTGAGGACGGGCGCGCAGATTTTGTGTGATCGGTGGCGGATTTCATCGCTGGCATAGTTCCAATGCGGTGGCCATTCTCCTTCCAGATGTTGTGTACTGCTCCTCGCGGGGATTTCAGTTGCATTGTCACTCGACGGGAACACCTTGTCAACGTAGGGCAATTAGCGGAGGCCCTTAGCTGCTTCGCTGATCTCACAACCTCGTGGTCGGCGCTCCTGGTCGGATCCCTTTGCTTACCAGGCGTTTTCCCTCGCTTGTCGCCTGGGATCCTCTTGCCTTTATCTGCTACATTCGCGGAAACTTGTGGTTTTGGTGGATACGGCTCCAGGGTAGGGAGATCTTCAGAAATGTAGTGACGACAAACTTTGTATCTCTACATGAATCTATTCATTCTATTATTATCTTTTTGGTTTGGTTTTTTCTCTCAAACATTTTGTTAACGTAAACGCTAGTAGAAGATAAACTCTTGAAATTATTAATATATATATGGTTTTATTACAAAATTTTGATGTACATTATTCTTGTATAAAATGCAAATGAACCTCATAATCAAATAATATATATATATTGCATGGTTATTGTTTGATTTTCCCAAGTTTAGATGACGTTGTATACTACCTAGCATGTTCATTCAGTGAGCTCAAGGTCATACAATAATTTGCAAATAGGATTCTTCTTGCAAATCTTCATAATAAATTGAGTAGTCAAAATTGGAGGATTTTTTGTAATCTTATAATGTTTTCTAACATATATATTCAGTACATGTTTTACGAGTCCAGTCAATGGCTCCCAATAACCCATTTGGGTGGGTATGGGTATGCATATTATTGTTTTCTTTTTATAATTGGACGGGTATGGGTTGGGAAAAAATTGAAATGGCTATGATGGGTAAGTTTGTGGTAAGTTTTTTTTATGACAACAAGAAATATGTTGTTTTTTCCGCAACCAAGGGCCGCTGCGCCATAATAATAGATCTTTAAAGAAATTGAATCCCTATAGAAAGTAAGTTGGAACTCTCTTCTATGTTGAGGGCATGCATCTTGTTTGTCGTACTTGTTTGTTTAATATGCAATTTTGTTGGCCAAATGCTTACTAACATTGAATATCTAGCTATGAGTTTGAATAACAAGATATAAATTTATCTCTATAGTCATAAATTGTTATATTTCATGCAATATGATTCTATATGACCACTTAGTTGATGAAGGTTTTCATGCGTGTTGCCTTTTGTAAGGCATCTTGGACTTAATATTTTATTTGAGGTGTTATATATATACGTATCTAAACACCACATACTTATGCTATGTATCATATTATATCAACAATTACAATCTACGAAAATACAACATTGGTTATGGCCATACTAATCTAATCTTTTGGAGACATAAAGTATTGCAGTCCACCTAATGTCTATTGCATCTCATGCATCATCAACATGTGAACTCCCACTTGGACCTGCATTTCTGGTCCACAACATCAAAGGCTCCATGGTCGTTCCTTGGATCTTCATGGTTTCCTCATCATGCCATGTCTCTGGAACTTATTCTATGCTTATATAATGTTGCATAATATGTAGAAACCTCAAGTCACATTTGTGGGGAGCAAGAAGGAATTGAAACCATTACATATGGAACAAAAGGTGAGGCTCGATATGCAAGACAAATATGCTTCATTCACATCCACATCATGCACACACAAAGGGGTCTTTGGCCATAACCATTCAAACATCAACCAAACAAAATGTATTTTTGAAGGTGACATGTATGAATTATATATATACTATATCTTGTATATTTATATTTATTAATGATTATATCTTTTCCCACACCAGACAATCCCCATGAATAATCTTTGACATGCACGTGCACTAGGTGGGATATACAGGGGCAGTGCCCCTATGTGGGGACCCCACTACCCAACTAGTGGGTAGGAGTCAAAGAGATGTTGCCTATCATGGGGTCATAGGGATGGTTCCCTTAAAAAGATATATATAATTTTACTTATGTGTACTAACTACAATTTGAATTTTCATCATTGACCCCATGCATGATACCAAGATTCCATTATTTGGTGGATGTGAGATTAACAAGATATGCATATTAGCATTTAATGTTCACATCGCATTTAGTGATACAAGTGACATAAAACCAAATCCAGTCATATTGATTACAGATCCCAATTTATTGTAGATTGGCATGGTTCTTATATTATAATAGGAACTCGTGGAGGTGATATGTGCATCAAAAGTAATAGAAATAAATAAATCCACATTCCCATGGTCAAATCTCATCAACAACAATATATCAAGAAGAAAAGAAAGTGAGATATACCTTTGTTGAGGAGTAGACTCAGTGACAGTTATCACATAAATATATATGGAATAATATGTTGACGATGTTCTCCCAAAATAGTCATAGAGGCATCTACATCTCTATATCATCTACATAGATGAACGATAACTCCATGTCACTCTCCAAGAGCCAACGGGGAAGGAGCATCCTTTCTAGTGGCAACATGCTAGCATTGAAAAATATCTTCTCTCTCTCTCTATCGGTAATGATGTCTATGGTTCATGTATCCAACAGTGTGTAACTAAAAACATAGACATCATGCCCCTTTATATAGGAGAGGAAAGGAATTAGGGTTTCTAACAAGCCTTGGAAAACAAAAAAGGCAGGGACCGCTTTTCAGTAGTCCATTCATGGATAGCCAATCAGGAGACTGGGTTGTGTTATGTTTCTTTTCAACGGATAGTCTAGGACAACTAGTTAGGTGACTTGCAACTCCAGTCAAACATCATGGTTGAGTCAAAATGTTCTGTATATATTCATCTGATTCACTAATCTAGTCCAATCAGGTGACCGGACCAACCACTCGACCCATTGGTTGATCTTATTTAATAGGATGAATGGACTAGCCAGTTAATCTATTAGGCTATCTTGGCCTAGTAAATCTACTGGACCTTCCAGATGATTGTCTAGTTTGTCCAATCGAGCAACTGGACTTTTTGATCAGCAGTCTGGGCTTTCAATCATTCCTAAATTATCTAATTAGTTACCTAATACTTTTAGTATTCAATTAATCATGTATTTGTGATTATACTCCTCTTCCTTATGGATCCTGCATAGTAACCTTACACTCTCCAAATTACATTAGTTGTGATGTCTATATTCATATTATGACTTTGTAGACATTATTGGTAGCTATCAAGACTTCATTTTCACCCAAGTAACTAGATAAGTTGGAGAACAACTTCACTAAGTATTGTGACCATTGTTATAATGATCATATAATCTCTTTATATATGAGATCTAGATTGAATTCAAGTCATGTAAATGTCATCCTCTTAATGTTCAACGTATGACCCTTGATCTAGAGTAGACAATGAGATATACATGTGAGCTTAATATTATATATTGACTCATATGAGCATGGCCATGCATTTCATACTCTCACTCATAAAGGTGCCGGGATATCACTCTAGTAGGAGGAAAAATTCCATCTGCATCACTCACAATAACCCACATATGTTACCACACACTAAAACATGATTTTTATGACAACCCTTATTCAAGGTCACATTGAATACCATTAAAGTACACCGAACAACATGTAATCAATGTAGTGACTTCATATTAAAGAATTGCAAGAACCATAATCACATGAGATATGATTTAGACATCCACTTTTGGCTTCCATGTATCATACTCAAGTTGGGTCTTTCGTGTACAATTGTTCATAATGAGTACTTATGTGATTAACTTGATATCCAATATCACGACGAATTAGGCATAGTCATCAATCAATACAAATCTAGCCTTAATGTATTATTGTTCTCGTACTTTCCACAATATTATCTGACTAGTAACCTATACATGAATGGGCACTCTTAGCATACACATGATCTCCTGTTTAGGTCATCAATGCAAAATCACATCATTTGGTCATGCATTCCTAGGACAATATTACACTTATTCATTGTATCATATTGAAGAAAACATAATAATATGAATTATTTTAATTAATAATAAAATATATTACAAAGTGTCTCATTACAATCATTATATGATTGGCTTTGAAGGCGTATTACCAATATAAGAAACTAGTTAATGTTTCTATAAAGAGTTTTTCCACAAAACATTCTAAAATAATTCATTTCTCTATGACTTAGGTGATTCCATATCTCAAGAAACCATAGAAAGAGGTAGGAAAGGATAATAATCTATAGAACAACATTAGGCAACAAAACTAGAGTATAGTGAATAAATATTTCATAACATTGTAGCATACTTACATATTCCCCCCCCCCCAAACATCCCACGGGGAAGGCTTTGCTGCTCATGATAAAAAATATATCAAAAGAAAAGGGAGAAGAAGATTGAAACTCCATTAACATGGGTGGAGAACCTCCAATCTTCACCTCCAATGGATCCAACCTTGGCCTCCTCTGGATGGGTGAAATGACATGAAAAGTGGAAGAATAAGGTTAAACCCCAAGAAAACTAGAATTTTAGGGTTGGGAGATGGAAGGAAATGGAGTAAGTGAGGTTGGTAGGAGTGGGTGGTGGCTATGATGGTTAGGAGTAGCTAACTTTAGACTCTCAACCACCACTAGTGTATATATAGTGGCCTAGGGGTGTAGGGTTAAGTAGGGGTAAAGTGGCATAATCATAGTAGGAAGTATTAGGGTTAGATGGATTAGACAGTTGTGGTGGTCACAAACACCATTGTGGGTATGGTTAGGGATGATCGTCGTGGTATAAACAGAAAGGTTAGATACAATGTGGGAGTTTTTGAAGGTGAGGTAGAATAGTCTTGGTACATCACGACCAGTGGTGGTTTGAGGTGGAACAACCATCATGGGTGCTGCTACTGTGGTGGAGGAGGTAGAAAGAAGATCATGGTCTGGGGAATGATGATCTTGGAAGGTAGTGCCACAGTCATGTTGGACAATATGGTTGTGTTGGATAGGCCTGCCACGACTGTGGTGATCACATAGTTGTGTTGGGTTGATTGTCCTAGATCTTGGAGAACTTTAATCAAGACTGTCATTTTCACTCTGAGAACAACCTTGTCTAGATACCACATCCATTTTAGGGGCGTTGGTATGCACTTTGGTATTCTAAGTATACATCTAAGCTTCTCTTTGCTTAAACTTGATCTTGGGTCACTTGGCATAGGTTGTGGTAGCTCTTACACTTATTTTGGGATCCTCCATGGTCTAGGGAAGTCTAGGATCATCCTCCTTCTATCTCTTTCATTAGTATGTGCCAAAGTGCCAATTAAAATATGCAAGAGCAACCATGAGTGCATTTATCACAAAGTGATAGTTATTAAGAATTATAAAGCACCCTACATATCTTGTCATGAATAAAGGGCAAAATAACACAACATGGAGATCCAAAATGGGACTCCATCACATATGAAACAACTATGAGTATATCGGGGAAGCTGGCGTGGGCGGACGGTGGAGGGGGACGCAAGGATGCAGAAAAAGGGGCGAACTCGGGGAAGAAAGCGGAAAACCGGAGCACGGGGAGCACCGGAGGATGAGGGGGAAGCAGGCAAGCATCAAATCGCGCTAACACTAGAGGTATGAGGGTATCAGTGCAGGAAATTGGGCTAAACCTAAACTACAAGGGGATACGAGGTGCGAGCGAGGAAACGACAGAAACGGACCAGACGCGCAAAGAAGACACGACGATGGAGACAGAGATGGAGAGTATGGAAGCAATTGCTACTTGTGGAGGTAGGGAGAGATACTACAAGCGAGCTGTGAGCGGCGGGAAGGACAACCCAGAAAGGGACTTTATTGATAGCAGTGTGGTCACGGGTCTCAACCCACAGGACATCGAGTTGGTGCTGGATAGGGGAATCCCGGAGATCTACATCAACGAGGAAGCAGAGGAAAATTTGAAGATACAGTGGAAGTATTCCGTTATCGTTAAGCTCATTGGAAAGGATATCAGCTTTATGAATATGGCCGATAGATTAAAGCTGATGTGGCACCCGACAGGAAGAACCAAACTTTATGAACTAGACAAATCCTATTACGTTCACTACTACATTTTTGGCCAGTAACGTCGCTGCCCATAGCGTCGTTTTTACTAGAATAACCGACCTAATAGACTACTGCATCAGTTTTATCATAAAAACCGACCTTATAGATTTCCTGCGGCAAAAATTCGTTCGATTTTGGCTTTGCTCCTCGATCTATAGGGTCGGTTTTTTAAAATAACCGATGCTATAGGGTCAACAAAAAATGCGGGCACCACTTTGGAACTCTAGAGTCGATTTTTATATATAACCTAATTTATAGATCCTGACCTATAGCGTCGGTTATACTGCAAAACTGACCCTAAAAGTCTATTAAAAAACGGTGCCCAGACTTAACCTATAGTGACGGTTTTTTAAGATAACCGTCGCTATAGGTCAGGTCTATAGCGATGGTTATCTTAAAAAACTGTCACTATAGGTTAAGTCCGGGCACCGTTTTTTTAATAGACTTTTAGGGTCGATTGTTTACAAAAAACCGACGCTATAGGTCTTCTACATTGCACATATAATCCCGATTGTAAGGCTTAGGTTTCCATTTGTTGCTGCTGCTACCCCCCGTTTCCGCTCCCGCGTCCGAAGAAAGGCAACGCCGCCTCTACAAAGGTGACCTCCCCCAACCATCTCCTCATCCGAAAAGAGGCAAACTAGTGCCGCTGTCCTTGGACGAAGACGCCCAAGCTTCTTGCCACCATCTCCGGCGATGACGACACTCCTTACCACCATCTCTGACACCATTTTCCTTGGACGACGGCGATGCCTTAGGCGTTGCATCTCTCTCCGGTGCTTTCTTCTTTGAAAGGCGATGACGCCTTAGGCGTTGTAAGGGCCGTGCACATCTCTCTCCGGTTCTTTTCTCGCACAAGCTCCCTCACCGACCGATTTTTCTCAAGGTATTGTCCTTGCCGCCTCACTCCTTCATTTACGTCTTACTTTCAAGCAACTGACCAGGTAGCACGGTCGTGCTGGGAAGCACGGCCGTGTTGACTGAGTTGTAGAATCATCAAAATTTGTCAATTTTGAATTTGTTACTTCTCCTATAAAATTGATATATACTGACCCCTAATTAATACATTATAACATAATTGAATCGTGCATTTGTGTTGTTGCAGGTGCTATTGACTTGTTGTTGACTTGCATATATTTCTTCTTCAGCTTACAAGTGAGGTATAATATTCTCATTCTCCCAATGTGCCATTTTATTTGACTAGTAAATCAACCAATAATAAAAATATGTATTCATTCATATCTACATTTTGTTATCAATCACATATGTAATCACATATGTAATCATTTGGATAGTCCCCGGTTTGGGACTGTTTTTGGATATTTAATCTCACTTAGGATGTAACTGTATAATGTATGTTTAGTTTTGAAGAAAATTTTAGTAGTATTTCCTCATTTATTCTCTGGGTACATATGTGAGTGGTTATTTACTTGACTAACAACTCAACCAATACTAGAGGCATGTATTCTTTGAATTATTTATTTTATTATCATTCAAGCAAGTAATCTTTTAAATATACATCATATATCATGTATACCTTATCACTTGTGTTTTTATTATCACTTATTTTTTTTATCATGTATACTTGCAGGTTCTAAAATGGCGAGTGAAGATGAATAAATTTCTTTTTTTTTTAATGTTTGTTTTAGATATAGTAAATTGCATGATGTTCCTAATTCCTTTTAACGTCAAGTAAATATTATTATTCAATATACTTTTAATAATGAATAAATTTCTTTATTTTAATGTTTTTATTATCACTTATTTTTTCTATTTTACCAACTATCGTTTAATTGATAGGGGTATAAAGGCTTTTCGTTAAGGTGGAGGATAAATACCCACAAAATTAAAGACATTGACTTTGAAAAATGTCAAGGTAGCTACTTTGACAACTGCTTAGTCTTATATGTATTAATTTTCAACTCTTATATATCAACTGTTATATTCTTATCTCAACTCCTGTTTATAGTAGTTTACTAACATCAAGTATAATTCGTTATTTGTATTGTCCTATAAAAATAATGATTGGGCTTGTGGCTACTATGTAATGAAATATATGCAAGCTATTGTTAAACAAGCATCATATGACATTCAGACTATAGATCAGGTAATAAAGAATAACATCATAAATTTTCAAGTGGTTTTAGTCATTTTATAAAATATTAGCATGTGTATTTTTTGTTATAGATCTTTACAACTCAGCCTTACACACTTGAGGACTTAAATGAATTCCGAGAAGAGTGCTGAGATGCTTTTCTAAACGAAGTCAATATAACATTGGATTAAATATGTCAGCTCCATTTATGTATGTGGTTACTCTTTCATATTTACTTTTGTATTTGACATTTAATATCATCTCAGACTTGCAATCTATCATTTTGTAAATTATGATGTGATTATGTGTAACACAACTAAATATATGAATCATTTTTGTTATGAATGTGTGGTTTGGAATGGTGATGGTTGAGCATCAATGCTCCCCTCTCTCATATCCTGGTTCTTTTGTTCTTCTGTTCTATTACTATTTCTGCAAAAAATTTAAAATTTTTTTTGCAACTTCTAGCGTCGGTTTTTTTTTTTAAAAAACCGAATTTGTAGGTGACGTGTAGCATGTCCGTGCTGTGTAGCACGGCAGTGTTGGGATATGGTTGCACGGCCGTGCCGCGTAGCACGACCGTGTTGGCTTCTGGTTGCACGGCCGTTCTGTGTAGCACGACCGTGTTGGGTTATGGTAGCACGGCCGTGCCGCGTAGCACGGCCGTGTTGGCTTCTGGTAGCACGGCCGTTCTGTGTAGCACGGCCGTGTTGGGGTAATGAAATCATAGTGTTGAAATCTAATCTGCTCGCTATAAACAGCGGCAGAATGTCCTCCCTACGACACACCTTCCTCTATATTAGGACGACAGAGTTATCGATGAGCAGTATTCAGAGCCTTTAGCTTCGTTGCCCTTAGGCAGTGGCGGAGCCAACCCCCTGATGAAGGGTGGTACTTGTAAAAATAACGTTATGTATTTATATAAGATCGATATTATTTTTGTTTTAAATCAGATGTAAATAGAATTTAAATAATCACCATGAGACAAATGGAGTGTGAACATGTCTCAAAGACATGATATGGACCTATTTACTTGGATCTAGTGAGAAAAATAGATGAGTCTTACATAAATAAAAAAATAAGTCGGAGACGTAGCTCATCACTTTGTGGAGTATTTAATATAGATCCGATCAAAATAACCTTCTGTGTATATCTAATATTGCATAGTATTATCTATATTATAACATTCTACATACGTTTAAGATATTTTTATATGTAAGAAGAGTTTGAAATGACGACATTGGCATTGAAAAGATTTAATTGCTTTGAATAAGACTAACTATTCCTTTATATTAATTCTTCATATTGGAAAAACCACATAAATTTAATGTTCAATTTTGATTGTGTGGATTATTATTTAGTTTTTAAGATCACGCAAATAATTTCCTACATGATGAGTTTGACAAGCAAGTAACTAGAAAGTAACATAAAGTTAAGAAATGAATATATAAGTAGTACCATGTGGCAATTACTATTATTATATATAAATCAAGAAATCCAATACTCTAGTAGTTTAAAGTTAAATAAAGATACTTATGATGGTGTTAAACTTATTCATAATTTTTACCTAATAAAGTAACAGATCTTATGATAATTTATTGTTCACTAAGTTCTAAAGACAATTATTTCTATGTTGCATTGGAAACTAAGAAAATATCAAAATTCATTATCCTTGACATTAAGATGAAATCATATTTCTAATTTAGAGAAATAATATTTGTATAACTTGTGAATAGAAGTATAATTTTAAGGGTTTTTTCATAATGACACATGATATTACATTATTTTAACAAAGAATTATTGATGTATAGAAATCCAAAAAATACACCTATTTTGTTAAAAATTATTAACAAATTTATCGTGACACCATGTACTACTTAGAAATTATTATATTTTATTTGACTTTATCTTTACTAGTATGCATTACACATATAATAGAAAATAACCAGCATACACCATTTGCACAAGTAAAAGATACACACATAGAACTAATGTACTTGCTACATTCGTTATACATTTAATTATAACAACATTTGATATCTCATGCATTATCCCATTAATTATGGATATCGATTTTCTTTCTCCCTATTACCTATGCACATAGATATCAATTTTCTTTCACCTCATTACATATGTACTTTCTATATTTGTTACACACTTAATTGTTTATATATTATTTAAATTATTTGATATTTTATAAAGTATATAATTGATAACAAATATATATTTTTGTTTCATCATTATCCATACAACTACATACTTGCTATGTTTGTTATATATTTAAATATTTATATATGATATACAAATATTTGACATTTAATAAAGTATACTATTAATTATAGGTATTTATTTTTTATATTATCATTATACAAATAAGTGTAAAATAATAGTTAATAAGTTGACATTTATGTATGTATTTTTGATACATTTGTTAATATATTTAATAAAAAACAATTCGTTTAGTATGGAACATCGATATATATTTGTAAAGTAAAGAAATATCACTGATTTTTATGAAATTATCCTATTTTGATGTATTTTTATTTATGATTCTTTACTAAAAATAGTATTATTAATGAGATTATTTATGGAAGAGAGTTTATATATTTAGAAATTAGGTTAATTAGTGTGTGAAGGAGATAACACATAAAAATAAATATTAACTTTGATACCATGTAAATACACATAATATGCATATATGTTCAAAAAATTTCAAAATTGGAGGGGGGGGGCACGTGCCTCAGCTTGCCCCCCTCTCCCGTCATCTATCCTTTTTGACAGTCACCGTTTCGGGTGTAAACCTAACCATGATGTTTATGAGGGTAGAGTTGTTGCTGCTTGGAGAACTTCCGCAAGACAAGGAGGCAAGAGCTAAAGCAATGCTGGAGTTTTTTCACATTGTGGGGCAAGCCGTTACGGTTGCATCTACGTTTGCTTGGATCAGTAAAAAGTCCATCTATTTCGACTTACTGGTGGCTTCTGTGATGCATAACAAATTCGGCCTCTCATGTGCTCTTTTTCCTCTAGTTTTCGTATATGTAACTCCAGTTTTCGTACATGTAAAGGCGATGTAGAAAAAATCACTTTTTTCTATCCTATGTTCTCTTTCCCTTACATCTATCCTTTTTTTCTTCATTTAATGAAGAGTAGCATTGTAGCGTCTCATTTTTATGTTCTTTTCCGGTTCTGTTACATGTAAATGATTCTTATCTTTTTTTTGTCATTTAATGAAGAGTGACATTTTACCGTCTCATTTTAATTTTGTATAAATAATTAGTATGGGTGCCATTTACATCAAATGGTTGCATCTCTCCTCCGTCTTTTCTGCCGAGCTTCTCCTCCTCCTCCTCTCCATTTAAAAATAAATATTAACTTTGATACCATGTAAATACACATAATATGCATATATGTTCAAAAAATTTCAAAATTGGAGGGGGGGGCACATGCCTCAGCTTGCCCCCCCTCTCCCGCCATCTATCCTTTTTGACTGTCACCGTTTCGGGTGTAAACCTAACCATGATGTTTATGAGGGTAGAGTTGTTGATGCTTGGAGAACTTCCGCAAGACAAGGAGGCAAGAGCTAAAGCAATGCTAGAGTTTTTTCACATTGTGGGGCAAGCCGTTACGGTTGCATCTACGTTTTCTTGGATCGGTAACAAGTCCATCTATTTCGGCTTACCGGTGGCTTCTGTGACGCATAACAAATTTGACATCTGATGTGCTCTTTTTCCTCCAGTTTTCGTACATGTAAAGGCGATGTAGATAAATCACTTTTTTTTCTCTTTCCCTTACATGCCTATCCTTTTTTTCTTCATTTAATGAAGAGTGGAATTGTAGCGTCTCATTTTTATGATTCTTATCCTTTTTTTTGTCATGGCATTTTACCGTCTCATTTTAATTTTGTATAAATAATTAGTACGTAATCAAATGGGTGCAGTTTACACCTAATAAATCATCATGACCCAGCCGTTGGGGCTGTTTGCCCTTCACCTCGATCGGCCGCTCCCTTGCCGCAACACTCCTCCTTCCTTGGCCGCCTCCTACACACCTATCTAACACTTTACCCGTCATTTTCTTTCCCAGCAGCCTCCTCCGATTCATGTAATGGAAACAGTCTTCTGTGCAGTGGGTGATACACCCTTTCCTATCTTTTCTCCCTAGCCCAACCACCAGATGGCGGGCGCCTCAACCCGGTTTTGAGCAGAGCCCATTCCGCTTGAGCTCTGTGCGACACCTTGAGCAAGGAACAGGCGATCCTCATAGCTTCAGATTGTGCCTGCTTTAGTGGTCGCCGCACTTTGAGTCGAGCTGAAACATCTATCTGGTCACGGCTTCCTTTGCTGATCCGACCTGGCAGCCCCACACCCAAAAACGGACCACCAGCTATCCAACAGGAAATCGCCCAGGGTGAGAGAGACAAGTTGGATGACGAACAGAGCCTAGCGGGCGATGAAGTTGCCACCGAAGGCGGGGAGGAGGATGTCGACACGGGAAATAGCAGCATAGGAACGCAGGGTCACAGCCGTGAAGCCCAAACAGCATGTGATGTCCAAACTATGTAAATTAAAATGCAGACCGGTTGAAATCCACAGCCGTGAAGCCCAAACAGCATGTGATGTCCCAACTATGAAAATTAAAATGCAGACCAGTTGAAATCCCATCATTCATTGATTACTGCAATAATTTTTAATGGGGTTACCCAAACGGCTTCTCCTGATTACTGGCAATCTTCGGTGATCTAGCCTAAATGGCGGCACGTAGAGTCTTCGATCGGAGGTGGGGGACCAATGAGTATAGTGCATGTAGAATCTGCGACCGGCAGCGACAAGTAGAAAATGCTCCAGATGTGTTCGCATCTTTCTTTGAGGACGGGCGCGCAGATTTTGTGTGATCGGTGGCGGATTTCATCGCTGGCATAGTTCCAATGCGGTGGCCATTCTCCTTCCAGATGTTGTGTACTGCTCCTCGCGGGGATTTCGGTTGCATTGTCACTCGACGGGAACACCTTGTCAACGTAGGGCAATTAGCGGAGGCCCTTAGCTGCTTCGCTGATCTCACAACCTCGTGGTCGGCGCTCCTGGTCGGATCCCTTTGCTTACCAGGCGTTTTCCCTCGCTTGTCGCCTGGGATCCTCTTGCCTTTATCTGCTACATTCGCGGAAACTTGTGGTTTTGGTGGATACGGCTCCAGGGTAGGGAGATCTTCAGAAATGTAGTGACGACAAACTTTGTATCTCTACATGAATCTATTCATTCTATTATTATCTTTTTGGTTTGGTTTTTTCTCTCAAACATTTTGTTAACGTAAACGCTAGTAGAAGATAAACTCTTGAAATTATTAATATATATATGGTTTTATTACAAAATTTTGATGTACATTATTCTTGTATAAAATGCAAATGAACCTCATAATCAAATAATATATATATATTGCATGGTTATTGTTTGATTTTCCCAAGTTTAGATGACGTTGTATACTACCTAGCATGTTCATTCAGTGAGCTCAAGGTCATACAATAATTTGCAAATAGGATTCTTCTTGCAAATCTTCATAATAAATTGAGTAGTCAAAATTGGAGGATTTTTTGTAATCTTATAATGTTTTCTAACATATATATTCAGTACATGTTTTACGAGTCCAGTCAATGGCTCCCAATAACCCATTTGGGTGGGTATGGGTATGCATATTATTGTTTTCTTTTTATAATTGGACGGGTATGGGTTGGGAAAAAATTGAAATGGCTATGATGGGTAAGTTTGTGGTAAGTTTTTTTTATGACAACAAGAAATATGTTGTTTTTTCCGCAACCAAGGGCCGCTGCGCCATAATAATAGATCTTTTAAGAAATTGAATCCCTATAGAAAGTAAGTTGGAACTCTCTTCTATGTTGAGGGCATGCATCTTGTTTGTCGTACTTGTTTGTTTAATATGCAATTTTGTTGGCCAAATGCTTACTAACATTGAATATCTAGCTATGAGTTTGAATAACAAGATATAAATTTATCTCTATAGTCATAAATTGTTATATTTCATGCAATATGATTCTATATGACCACTTAGTTGATGAAGGTTTTCATGCGTGTTGCCTTTTGTAAGGCATCTTGGACTTAATATTTTATTTGAGGTGTTATATATATACGTATCTAAACACCACATACTTATGCTATGTATCATATTATATCAACAATTACAATCTACGAAAATACAACATTGGTTATGGCCATACTAATCTAATCTTTTGGAGACATAAAGTATTGCAGTCCACCTAATGTCTATTGCATCTCATGCATCATCAACATGTGAACTCCCACTTGGACCTGCATTTCTGGTCCACAACATCAAAGGCTCCATGGTCGTTCCTTGGGTCTTCATGGTTTCCTCATCATGCCATGTCTCTGGAACTTATTCTATGCTTATATAATGTTGCATAATATGTAGAAACCTCAAGTCACATTTGTGGGGAGCAAGAAGGAATTGAAACCATTACATATGGAACAAAAGGTGAGGCTCGATATGCAAGACAAATATGCTTCATTCACATCCACATCATGCACACACAAAGGGGTCTTTGGCCATAACCATTCAAACATCAACCAAACAAAATGTATTTTTGAAGGTGACATGTATGAATTATATATATACTATATCTTGTATATTTATATTTATTAATGATTATATCTTTTCCCACACCAGACAATCCCCATGAATAATCTTTGACATGCACGTGCACTAGGTGGGATATACAGGGGCAGTGCCCCTATGTGGGGACCCCATTACCCAACTAGTGGGTAGGAGTCAAAGAGATGTTGCCTATCATGGGGTCATAGGGATGGTTCCCTTAAAAAGATATATATAATTTTACTTATGTGTACTAACTACAATTTGAATTTTCATCATTGACCCCATGCATGATACCAAGATTCCATTATTTGGTGGATGTGAGATTAACAAGATATGCATATTAGCATTTAATGTTCACATCGCATTTAGTGATACAAGTGACATAAAACCAAATCCAGTCATATTGATTACAGATCCCAATTTATTGTAGATTGGCATGGTTCTTATATTATAATAGGAACTCGTGGAGGTGATATGTGCATCAAAAGTAATAGAAATAAATAAATCCACATTCCCATGGTCAAATCTCATCAACAACAATATATCAAGAAGAAAAGAAAGTGAGATATACCTTTGTTGAGGAGTAGACTCAGTGACAGTTATCACATAAATATATATGGAATAATATGTTGACGATGTTCTCCCAAAATAGTCATAGAGGCATCTACATCTCTATATCATCTACATATATGAACGATAACTCCATGTCACTCTCCAAGAGCCAACAGGGAAGGAGCATCCTTTCTAGTGGCAACATGCTAGCATTGCAAAATATCTTCTCTCTCTCTCTATCGGTAATGATGTCTATGGTTCATGTATCCAACAGTGTGTAACTAAAAACATAGACATCATGCCCCTTTATATAGGAGAGGAAAGGAATTAGGGTTTCTAACAAGCCTTGGAAAACAAAAAGGCAGGGACCGCTTTTCAGTAGTCCATTCATGGATAGCCAATCAGGAGACTGGGTTGTGTTATGTTTCTTTTCAACGGATAGTCTAGGACAACTAGTTAGGCGACTTGCAACTCCAGTCAAACATCTTGGTTGAGTCAAAATGTTCTGTATATATTCATCTGATTCACTAATCTAGTCCAATCAGGTGACCGGACCAACCACTCGACCCATTGGTTGATCTTATTTAATAGGATGAATGGACTAGCCAGTTAATCTATTAGGCTATCTTGGCCTAGTAAATCTACTGGACCTTCCAGATGATTGTCTAGTTTGTCCAATCGAGCAACTGGACTTTTTGATCAGTAGTATGGGCTTTCAATCATTCCTAAATTATCTAATTAGTTACCTAATACTTTTAGTATTCAATTAATCATGTATTCGTGATTATACTCCTCTTCCTTATGGATCCTGCATAGTAACCTTACACTCTCCAAATTACATTAGTTGTGATGTCTATATTCATATTATGACTTTGTAGACATTATTGGTAGCTATCAAGACTTCATTTTCACCCAAGTAACTAGATAAGTTGGAGAACAACTTCACTAAGTATTGTGACCATTGTTATAATGATCATATAATCTCTTTATATATGAGATCTAGATTGAATTCAAGTCATGTAAATGTCATCCTCTTAATGTTCAACGTATGACCCTTGATCTAGAGTAGACAATGAGATATACATGTGAGCTTAATATTATATATTGACTCATATGAGCATGGCCATGCATTTCATACTCTCACTCATAAAGGTGCCGGGATATCACTCTAGTAGGAGGAAAAATTCCATCTGCATCACTCACAATAACCCACATATGTTACCACACACTAAAACATGATTTTTATGACAACCCTTATTCAAGGTCACATTGAATACCATTAAAGTACACCGAACAACATGTAATCAATGTAGTGACTTCATATTAAAGAATTGCAAGAACCATAATCACATGAGATATGATTTAGACATCCACTTTTGGCTTCCATGTATCATACTCAAGTTGGGTCTTTCGTGTACAATTGTTCATAATGAGTACTTATGTGATTAACTTGATATCCAATATCACGACGAATTAGGCATAGTCATCAGTCAATACAAATCTAGCCTTAATGTATTATTGTTCTCGTACTTTCCACAATATTATCTGACTAGTAACCTATACATGAATGGGCACTCTTAGCATACACATGATCTCCTGTTTAGGTCATCAATGCAAAATCACATCATTTGGTCATGCATTCCTAGGACAATATTACACTTATTCATTGTATCATATTGAAGAAAACATAATAATATGAATTATTTTAATTAATAATAAAATATATTACAAAGTGTCTCATTACAATCATTATATGATTGGCTTTGAAGGCGTATTACCAATATAAGAAACTAGTTAAGGTTTCTATAAAGAGTTTTTCCACAAAACATTCTAAAATAATTCATTTCTCTATGACTTAGGTGATTCCATATCTCAAGAAACCATATAAAGAGGTAGGAAAGGATAATAATCTATAGAACAACATTAGGCAACAAAACTAGAGTATAGTGAATAAATATTTCATAACATTGTAGCATACTTACATATTCCCCCCCCAAACATCCCACGGGGAAGGCTTTGCTGCTCATGATAAAAAATATATCAAAAGAAAAGGGAGAAGAAGATTGAAACTCCATTAACATGGGTGGAGAACCTCCAATCTTCACCTCCAATGGATCCAAGCTTGGCCTCCTCTGGATGGGTGAAATGACATGAAAAGTGGAAGAATAAGGTTAAACCCCAAGAAAACTAGAATTTTAGGGTTGGGAGATGGAAGGAAATGGAGTAAGTGAGGTTGGTAGGAGTGGGTGGTGGCTATGATGGTTAGGAGTAGCTAACTTTAGACTCTCAACCACCACTAGTGTATATATAGTGGCCTAGGGGTGTAGGGTTAAGTAGGGGTAAACTGGCATAATCATAGTAGGAAGTATTAGGGTTAGATGGATTAGACAGTTGTGGTGGTCACAAACACCATTGTGGGTATGGTTAGGGATGATCGTCGTGGTACAAACAGAAAGGTTAGATACAATGTGGGAGTTTTTTAAGGTGAGGTAGAATAGTCTTGGTGAACATCACGACCAGTGGTGGTTTGAGGTGGAACAACCATCATGGGTGCTGCTACTGTGGTGGAGGAGGTAGAAAGAAGATCATGGTCTGGGGAATGATGATCTTGGAAGGTAGTGCCACAGTCATGTTGGACAATATGGTTGTGTTGGATAGGCCTGCCACGACTGTGGTGATCACATAGTTGTGTTGGGTTGATTGTCCTAGATCTTGGAGAACTTTAATCAAGACTGTCATTTTCACTCTGAGAACAACCTTGTCTAGATACCACATCCATTTTAGGGGCGTTGGTATGCACTTTGGTATTCTAAGTATACATCTAAGCTTCTCTTTGCTTAAACTTGATCTTGGGTCACTTGGCATAGGTTGTGGTAGCTCTTACACTTATTTGGGGATCCTCCATGGTCTAGGGAAGTCTAGGATCATCCTCCTTCTATCTCTTTCATTAGTATGTGCCAAAGTGCCAATTAAAATATGCAAGAGCAACCATGAGTGCATTTATCACAAAGTGATAGTTATTAAGAATTATAAAGCACTCTACATATCTTGTCATGAATAAAGGGCAAAATAACACAACATGGAGATCCAAAATGGGACTCCATCACATATGAAACAACTATGAGTATATCGGGGAAGCTGGCGTGGGCGGACGGTGGAGGGGGACGCAAGGATGCAGAAAAAGGGGCGAACTCGGGGAAGAAAGCGGACAACCGGAGCGCGGGGAGCACCGGAGGACGAGGGGGAAGCAGGCAGGCATCAAATCGCGCTAACTCTAGAGGTATGAGGGTATCAGTGCTTGAAATCGGGCTAAACCTAAACTACAAGGGGATACGAGGTGCGAGCGAGGAAACGACAGAAACAGACCATACGCGCAAAGAAGACACGACGATGGAGACAGAGATGGAGAGTATGGAAGCAATTGCTGCTTGCGGAGGTAGGGAGAGATACTACAAGCGAGCTGTGAGCGGCGGGAAGGACAACCCAGAAAGGGACTTTATTGATAGCAGTGTGGTCACGGGTCTCAACCCACAGGACATCGAGTTGGTGCTGGATAGGGGAATCCCGGAGATCTACATCAACGAGGAAGCAGAGGAAAATTTGAAGATACAGTGGAAGTATTCCGTTATCGTTAAGCTCATTGGAAAGGATATCGGCTTTATGAATATGTCCGATAGATTAAAGCTGATGTGGCACCCGACAGGAAGAACCAAACTTTATGAACTAGACAAATCCTATTACGTTCACTACTACATTTTTGGCCAGTAACGTCGCTGCCCATAGCGTCGTTTTTACTAGAATAACCGACCTAATAGACTACTGCATCAGTTTTATCATAAAAACCGACCTTATAGATTTCCCGCGGCAAAAATTCGTTCGATTTTGGCTTTGCTCCTCGATCTATAGGGTCGGTTTTTTAAAATAACCGATGATATAGGGTCAACAAAAAACGCGGGCACCACTTTGGAACTCTAGAGTCGATTTTTATATATAACCGAATTTACAGATCCTGACCTATAGCGTCGGTTATACTGCAAAACTGACCCTAAAAGTCTATTAAAAAACGGTGCCCAGACTTAACCTATAGTGACGGTTTTTTAAGATAACCGTCGCTATAGGTCAGGTCTATAGCGATGGTTATCTTAAAAAACTGTCACTATAGGTTAAGTCCGGGCACCGTTTTTTTAATAGACTTTTAGGGTCGATTGTTTACAAAAAACCGACGCTATAGGTCTTCTACATTGCACATATAAGCCCGATTGTAAGGCTTAGGTTTCCATTTGTTGCTGCTGCTACCCCCCGTTTCCGCTCCCGCGTCCGAAGAAAGGCAACGCCGCCTCTACAAAGGTGACCTCCCCCAACCATCTCCTCATCCGAAAAGAGGCAAACTAGTGCCGCTTTCCTTGGACGAAGACGCCCAAGCTTCTTGCCACCATCTCCGGCGATGACGACACTCCTTACCACCATCTCCGACACCATTTTCCTTGGACGACGGCGATGCCTTAGGCGTTGCATCTCTCTCCGGTGCTTTCTTCTTTGAAAGGCGACGACGCCTTAGGCGTTGTAAGGGCCGTGCACATCTCTCTCCGGTTCTTTTCTCGCACAAGCTCCCTCACCGACCAGTTTTTCTCAAGGTATTGTCCTTGCCGCCTCACTCCTTCGTTTACGTCTTACTTTCAAGCAACTGACCAGGTAGCACGGCCGTGTTGACTGAGTTGTAGAATCATCAAAATTTGTCAATTTTGAATTTGTTACTTCTCCTATAAAATTGATATATACTGACCCCTAATTAATACATTATAACATAATTGAATCGTGCATTTGTGTTGTTGCAGGTGCTATTGACTTGTTGTTGACTTGCATATATTTCTTCTTCAGCTTACAAGTGAGGTATAATATTCTCATTCTCCCAATGTGCCATTTTATTTGACTAGTAAATCAACCAATAATAAAAATATGTATTCATTCATATCTACATTTTGTTATCAATCACATATGTAATCACATATGTAATCATTTGGATAGTCCCCGGTTTGGGACTGTTTTTGGATATTTAATCTCACTTAGGATGTAACTGTATAATGTATGTTTAGTTTTGAAGAAAATTTTAGTAGTATTTCCTCATTTATTCTCTGGGTACATATGTGAGTGGTTATTTACTTGACTAACAACTCAACCAATACTAGAGGCATGTATTCTTTGAATTATTTATTTTATTATCATTCAAGCAAGTAATCTTTTAAATATACATCATATATCATGTATACCTTATCACTTGTGTTTTTATTATCACTTATTTTTTTTATCATGTATACTTGCAGGTTCTAAAATGGCGAGTGAAGATGAATAAATTTCTTTTTTTTTAATGTTTGTTTTAGATATAGTAAATTGGCATGATGTTCCTAATTCCTTTTAACGTCAAGTAAGTATTATTATTCAATATAATTTTAATAATGAATAAATTTCTTTATTTTAATGTTTTTATTATCACTTATTTTTTCTATTTTACCAACTATCGTTTAATTGATAGGGGTATAAAGGCTTTTCGTTAAGGTGGAGGATAAATACCCACAAAATTAAAGACATTGACTTTAAAAAATGTCAAGGTAGCTACTTTCACAACTGCTTAGTCTTATATGTATTAATTTTCAACTCTTATATATCAACTATTATATTCTTATCTCAACTCCTGTTTATAGTAGTTTACTAACATCAAGTATAATTCGTTATTTGTATTGTCCTATAAAAAATAATGATTGGGCTTGTGGCTACTATGTAATGAAATATATGCAAGCTATTGTTAAACAAGCATCATATGACATTCAGACTATAGATCAGGTAATAAAGAATAACATCATAAATTTTCAAGTGGTTTTGGTCATTTTATAAAATATTAGCATGTGTATTTTTTGTTATAGATCTTTACAACTCAACCTTACACACTTGAGGACTTAAATGAATTCTGAGAAGAGTGCTGAGATGCTTTTCTAAACGAAGTCAATATAACATTGGATTAAATATGTCAGCTCCATTTATGTATGTGGTTACTCTTTCATATTTACTTTTGTATTTGACATTTAATATCATCTCAGACTTGCAATCTATCATTTTGTAAATTATGATGTGATTATGTGTAACACAACTAAATATATGAATCATTTTTTTTATGAATGTGTGGTTTGGAATGGTGATGGTTGAGCATCAATGCTCCCCTCTCTCATATCCTGGTTCTTTTGTTCTTCTGTTCTATTACTATTTCTGCAAAAAATTTAAAATTTTTTTTGCAACTTCTAGCGTCGGTTTTTTTTTTAAAAAACTGAATTTGTAGGTGACGTGTAGCATGCCCGTGCTGTGTAGCACGGAAGTGTTGGGATATGGTTGCACGGCCGTGCCGCGTAGCACGGCCGTGTTGGCATCTGGTAGCACGACCGTTCTGTGTAGCACGACCGTGTTGGGTTATGGTAGCACGGCCGTGCCGCGTAGCACGGCCGTGTTGGCTTCTGGTAGCACGGCCGTTCTGTGTAGCACGGCCGTGTTGGGGTAATGAAATCATAGTGTTGAAATCTAATCTGCTCGCTATAAACAGCGGCAGAATGTCCTCCCTACGACACACCTTCCTCTATATTAGGACGACAGAGTTATCGATGAGCAGTATTCAGAGCCTTTAGCTTCCTTGCCCTTAGGCAGTGGCGGAGCCAACCCCCTGATGAAGGGTGGCACTTGTAAAAATAACGTTATGTATTTATATAAGATCGATATTATTTTTGTTTTAAATCAGATGTAAATAGAATTTAAATAATCACCATGAGACAAATGGAGTGTGAACATGTCTCAAAGACATGATATGGACCTATTTACTTGGATCTAGTGAGAAAAATAGATGAGTCTTACATAAATAAAAAAATAAGTCGGAGACGTAGCTCATCACTTTGTGGAGTATTTAATATAGATCCGATCAAAATAACCTTCTGTGTATATCTAATATTGCATAGTATTATCTATATTATAACATTCTACATACGTTTAAGATATTTTTATATGTAAGAAGAGTTTGAAATGACGACATTGGCATTGAAAAGATTTAATTGCTTTGAATAAGACTAACTATTCCTTTATATTAATTCTTCATATTGGAAAAACCACATAAATTTAATGTTCAATTTTGATTGTGTGGATTATTATTTAGTTTTTAAGATCACGCAAATAATTTCCTACATGATGAGTTTGACAAGCAAGTAACTAGAAAGTAACATAAAGTTAAGAAATGAATATATAAGTAGTACCATGTGGCAATTACTATTATTATATATAAATCAAGAAATCCAATACTCTAGTAGTTTAAAGTTAAATAAAGATACTTATGATGGTGTTAAACTTATTCATAATTTTTACCTAATAAAGTAACAGATCTTATGATAATTTATTGTTCACTAAGTTCTAAAGACAATTATTTCTATGTTGCATTGGAAACTAAGAAAATATCAAAATTCATTATCCTTGACATTAAGATGAAATCATATTTCTAATTTAGAGAAATAATATTTGTATAACTTGTGAATAGAAGTATAATTTTAAGGGTTTTTTCATAATGACACATGATATTACATTATTTTAACAAAGAATTATTGATGTATAGAAATCCAAAAAATACACCTATTTTGTTAAAAATTATTAACAAATTTATCGTGACACCATGTACTACTTAGAAATTATTATATTTTATTTGACTTTATCTTTACTAGTATGCATTACACATATAATAGAAAATAACCAGCATACACCATTTGCACAAGTAAAAGATACACACATAGAACTAATGTACTTGCTACATTTGTTATACATTTAATTATAACAACATTTGATATCTCATGCATTATACCATTAATTATGGATATCGATTTTCTTTCTCCCTATTACCTATGCACATAGATATCAATTTTCTTTCACCTCATTACATATGTACTTTCTATATTTGTTACACACTTAATTGTTTATATATTATTTAAATTATTTGATATTTTATAAAGTATATAATTGATAACAAATATCTATTTTTGTTTCATCATTATCCATACAACTACATACTTGCTATGTTTGTTATATATTTAAATATTTATATATGATATACAAATATTTGACATTTAATAAAGTATACTATTAATTATAGGTATTTATTTTTTATATTATCATTATACAAATAAGTGTAAAATAATAGTTAATAAGTTGACATTTATGTATGTATTTTTGATACATTTGTTAATATATTTAATAAAGAACAATTCGTTTAGTATGGAACATCGATATATATTTGTAAAGTAAAGAAATATCACTGATTTTTATGAAATTATCCTATTTTGATGTATTTTTATTTATGATTCTTTACTAAAAATAGTATTATTAATGAGATTATTTATGGAAGAGAGTTTATATATTTAGAAATTAGGTTAATTAGTGTGTGAAGGAGATAACACATAAAAATAAATATTAACTTTGATACCATGTAAATACACATAATATGCATATATGTTCAAAAAATTTCAAAATTGGAGGGGGGGGCACGTGCCTCAGCTTGCCCCCCCTCTCCCGTCATCTATCCTTTTTGCCAGTCACCGTTTCGGGTGTAATTCTAACCATGATGTTTATGAGGGTAGAGTTGTTGCTGCTTGGAGAACTTCCGCAAGACAAGGAGGCAAGAGCTAAAGCAATGCTGGAGTTTTTTCACATTGTGGGGCAAGCCGTTACGGTTGCATCTACGTTTGCTTGGATCAGTAAAAAGTCCATCTATTTTGACTTACTGGTGGCTTCTGTGATGCATAACAAATTCGGCCTCTCATGTGCTCTTTTTCCTCTAGTTTTCGTATATGTAACTCCAGTTTTTATGTTCTTTTCCGGTTCTGTTAAATGTAAATGATTCTTATCTTTTTTTTGTCATTTAATGAAGAGTGACATTTTACCGTCTCATTTTAATTTTGTATAAATAATTAGTATGGGTGCCATTTACATCAAATGGTTGCATCTCTCCTCCGTCTTTTTTGCCGAGCTTCTCCTCCTCCTCCTCTCCATTTAAAAATAAATATTAACTTTGATACCATGTAAATACACATAATATGCATATATGTTCAAAAAATTTCAAAATTGGAGAGGGGGGGGCACATGCCTCAGCTTGCCCTCCCTCTCCCGCCATCTATCCTTTTTGACAGTCACCATTTCGGGTGTAAACCTAACCATGATGTTTATGAGGGTAGAGTTGTTGCTGCTTGGAGAACTTCCGCAAGACAAGGAGGCAAGAGCTAAAGCAATGCTACAGTTTTTTCACATTGTGGGGCAAGCCGTTACGGTTGCATCTACGTTTGCTTGGATCGGTAACAAGTCCATCTATTTCGGCTTACCGGTGGCTTCTTTGATGCATAACAAATTTGACATCTGATGTGCTCTTTTTCCTCCAGTTTTCGTACATGTAAAGGCGATGTAGATAAATCACTTTTTTTTCTCTTTCCCTTACATGCCTATCCTTTTTTTCTTCATTTAATGAAGAGTGGCATTGTAGCGTCTCATTTTTATGATTCTTATCCTTTTTTTTGTCATGGCATTTTACCGTCTCATTTTAATTTTGTATAAATAATTAGTACGTAATCAAATGGGTGCAGTTTACACCTAATAAATCATCATGACCCAGCCGTTGGGGCTGTTTGCCCTTCACCTCGATCGGCCGCTCCCTTGCCGCAACACTCCTCCTTCCTTGGCCGCCTCCTACACACCTATCTAACACTTTACCCGTCATTTTCTTTCCCAGCAGCCTCCTCCGATTCATGTAATGGAAACAGTCTTCTGTGCAGTGGGTGATACACCCTTTCCTATCTTTTCTCCCTAGCCCAACCACCAGATGGCGGGCGCCTCAACCCGGTTTTGAGCAGAGCCCATTCCGCTTGAGCTCTGTGCGACACCTTGAGCAAGGAACAGGCGATCCTCATAGCTTCAGATTGTGCCTGCTTTAGTGGTCGCCGCACTTTGAGTCGAGCTGAAACATCTATCTGGTCACGGCTTCCTTTGCTGATCCGACCTGGCAGCCCCACACCCAAAAACGGACCACCAGCTATCCAACAGGAAATCACCCAGGGTGAGAGAGACAAGCTGGATGACGAACAGAGCCTAGCGGACGATGAAGTTGCCACCGAAGGCGGGGAGGAGGATGTCGACACGGGAAATAGTAGCATAGGAACGCAGGGTCACAGCCGTGAAGCCCAAACAGCATGTGATGTCCAAACTATGTAAATTAAAATGCAGACCAGTTGAAATCCACAGCCGTGAAGCCCAAACAGCATGTGATGTCCCAACTATGAAAATTAAAATGCAGACCAGTTGAAATCCCATCATTCATTGATTACTGCAATAATTTTTAATGGGTTTACCCAAACGACCCATTAATTTTCTTCTCCTGATTACTGGCAATCATCGGTGATCTAGCCTAAATGGCGGCACGTAGAGGCTTCGATCGGAGGTGGGGGACCAATGAGTATAGTGCGTGTAGAATCTGCGACCGGCAGCGACAAGTAGAAAATGCTCCAGATGTGTTCGCATCTTTCTTTGAGGACGGGCGCGCAGCTTTTGTGTGATCGGTGGCGGATTTCATCGCTGGCATAGTTCCAATGCGGTGGCCATTCTCCTTCCAGATGTTGTGTACTGCTCCTCGCGGGGATTTCGGTTGCATTGTCACTCGACGGGAACACCTTGTCAACGTAGGGCAATTAGCGGAGGCCCTTAGCTGCTTCGCTGATCTCACAACCTCGTGGTCGGCGCTCCTGGTCGGATCCCTTTGCTTACCAGGCGTTTTCCCTCGCTTGTCGCCTGGGATCCTCTTGCCTTTATCTGCTACATTCGCGGAAACTTGTGGTTTTGGTGGATACGGCTCCAGGGTAGGGAGATCTTCAGAAATGTAGTGACGACAAACTTTGTATCTCTACATGAATCTATTCATTCTATTATTATCTTTTTGGTTTGGTTTTTTCTCTCAAACATTTTGTTAACGTAAACGCTAGTAGAAGATAAACTCTTGAAATTATTAATATATATATGGTTTTATTACAAAATTTTGATGTACATTATTCTTGTATAAAATGCAAATGAACCTCATAATCAAATAATATATATATATTGCATGGTTATTGTTTGATTTTCCCAAGTTTAGATGACGTTGTATACTACCTAGCATGTTCATTCAGTGAGCTCAAGGTCATACAATAATTTGCAAATAGGATTCTTCTTGCAAATCTTCATAATAAATTGAGTAGTCAAAATTGGAGGATTTTTTGTAATCTTATAATGTTTTCTAACATATATATTCAGTACATGTTTTACGAGTCCAGTCAATGGCTCCCAATAACCCATTTGGGTGGGTATGGGTATGCATATTATTGTTTTCTTTTCATAATTGGACGGGTATGGGTTGGGAAAAAATTGAAATGGCTATGATGGGTAAGTTTGTGGTAAGTTTTTTTTATGACAACAAGAAATATGTTGTTTTTTCCGCAACCAAGGGCCGCTGCGCCATAATAATAGATCTTTTAAGAAATTGAATCCCTATAGAAAGTAAGTTGGAACTCTCTTCTATGTTGAGGGCATGCATCTTGTTTGTCGTACTTGTTTGTTTAATATGCAATTTTGTTGGCCAAATGCTTACTAACATTGAATATCTAGCTATGAGTTTGAATAACAAGATATAAATTTATCTCTATAGTCATAAATTGTTATATTTCATGCAATATGATTCTATATGACCACTTAGTTGATGAAGGTTTTCATGCGTGTTGCCTTTTGTAAGGCATCTTGGACTTAATATTTTATTTGAGGTGTTATATATATACGTATCTAAACACCACATACTTATGCTATGTATCATATTATATCAACAATTACAATCTACGAAAATACAACATTGGTTATGGCCATACTAATCTAATCTTTTGGAGACATAAAGTATTGCAGTCCACCTAATGTCTATTGCATCTCATGCATCATCAACATGTGAACTCCCACTTGGACCTGCATTTCTGGTCCACAACATCAAAGGCTCCATGGTCGTTCCTTGGATCTTCATGGTTTCCTCATCATGCCATGTCTCTGGAACTTATTCTATGCTTATATAATGTTGCATAATATGTAGAAACCTCAAGTCACATTTGTGGGGAGCAAGAAGGAATTGAAACCATTACATATGGAACAAAAGGTGAGGCTCGATATGCAAGACAAATATGCTTCATTCACATCCACATCATGCACACACAAAGGGGTCTTTGGCCATAACCATTCAAACATCAACCAAACAAAATGTATTTTTGAAGGTGACATGTATGAATTATATATATACTATATCTTGTATATTTATATTTATTAATGATTATATCTTTTCCCACACCAGACAATCCCCATGAATAATCTTTGACATGCACGTGCACTAGGTGGGATATACAGGGGCAGTGCCCCTATGTGGGGTCCCCACTACCCAACTAGTGGGTAGGAGTCAAAGAGATGTTGCCTATCATGGGGTCATAGGGATGGTTCCCTTAAAAAGATATATATAATTTTACTTATGTGTACTAACTACAATTTGAATTTTCATCATTGACCCCATGCATGATACCAAGATTCCATTATTTGGTGGATGTGAGATTAACAAGATATGCATATTAGCATTTAATGTTCACATCGCATTTAGTGATACAAGTGACATAAAACCAAATCCAGTCATATTGATTACAGATCCCAAGTTATTGTAGATTGGCATGGTTCTTATATTATAATAGGAACTCGTGGAGGTGATATGTGCATCAAAAGTAATAGAAATAAATAAATCCACATTCCCATGGTCAAATCTCATCAACAACAATATATCAAGAAGAAAAGAAAGTGAGATATACCTTTGTTGAGGAGTAGACTCAGTGACAGTTATCACATAAATATATATGGAATAATATGTTGACGATGTTCTCCCAAAATAGTCATAGAGGCATCTACATCTCTATATCATCTACATAGATGAACGATAACTCCATGTCACTCTCCAAGAGCCAACGGGGAAGGAGCATCCTTTCTAGTGGCAACATGCTAGCATTGCAATATATCTTCTCTCTCTCTCTATCGGTAATGATGTCTATGGTTCATGTATCCAAAAGTGTGTAACTAAAAACATAGACATCATGCCCCTTTATATAGGAGAGGAAAGGAATTAGGGTTTCTAACAAGCCTTGGAAAACAAAAAGGCAGGGACCGCTTTTCAGTAGTCCATTCATGGATAGCCAAACAGGAGATTGGGTTGTGTTATGTTTCTTTTCAACGGATAGTCTAGGACAACTAGTTAGGCGACTTGCAACTCCAGTCAAACATCTTGGTTGAGTCAAAATGTTCTGTATATATTCATCTGATTCACTAATCTAGTCCAATCAGGTGACCGGACCAACCACTCGACCCATTGGTTGATCTTATTTAATAGGATGAATGGACTAGCCAGTTAATCTATTAGGCTATCTTGGCCTAGTAAATCTACTGGACCTTCCAGATGATTGTCTAGTTTGTCCAATCGAGCAACTGGACTTTTTGATCAGCAGTCTGGGCTTTCAATCATTCCTAAATTATCTAATTAGTTACCTAATACTTTTAGTATTCAATTAATCATGTATTCGTGATTATACTCCTCTTCCTTATGGATCCTGCATAGTAACCTTACACTCTCCAAATTACATTAGTTGTGATGTCTATATTCATATTATGACTTTGTAGACATTATTGGTAGCTATCAAGACTTCATTTTCACCCAAGTAACTAGATAAGTTGGAGAACAACTTCACTAAGTATTGTGACCATTGTTATAATGATCATATAATCTCTTTATATATGAGATCTAGATTGAATTCAAGTCATGTAAATGTCATCCTCTTAATGTTCAACGTATGACCCTTGATCTAGAGTAGACAATGAGATATACATGTGAGCTTAATATTATATATTGACTCATATGAGCATGGCCATGCATTTCATACTCTCACTCATAAAGGTGCCGGGATATCACTCTAGTAGGAGGAAAAATTCCATCTGCATCACTCACAATAACCCACATATGTTACCACACACTAAAACATGATTTTTATGACAACCCTTATTCAAGGTCACATTGAATACCATTAAAGTACACCGAACAACATGTAATCAATGTAGTGACTTCATATTAAAGAATTGCAAGAACCATAATCACATGAGATATGATTTAGACATCCACTTTTGGCTTCCATGTATCATACTCAAGTTGGGTCTTTCGTGTACAATTGTTCATAATGAGTACTTATGTGATTAACTTGATATCCAATATCACGACGAATTAGGCATAGTCATCAGTCAATACAAATCTAGCCTTAATGTATTATTGTTCTCGTACTTTCCACAATATTATCTGACTAGTAACCTATACATGAATGGGCACTCTTAGCATACACATGATCTCCTGTTTAGGTCATCAATGCAAAATCACATCATTTGGTCATGCATTCCTAGGACAATATTACACTTATTCATTGTATCATATTGAAGAAAACATAATAATATGAATTATTTTAATTAATAATAAAATATATTACAAAGTGTCTCATTACAATCATTATATGATTGGCTTTGAAGGCGTATTACCAATATAAGAAACTAGTTAAGGTTTCTATAAAGAGTTTTTCCACAAAACATTCTAAAATAATTCATTTCTCTATGACTTAGGTGATTCCATATCTCAAGAAACCATAGAAAGAGGTAGGAAAGGATAATAATCTATAGAACAACATTAGGCAACAAAACTAGAGTATAGTGAATAAATATTTCATAACATTGTAGCATACTTACATATTCCCCCCCCCAAACATCCCACGGGGAAGGCTTTGCTGCTCATGATAAAAAATATATCAAAAGAAAAGGGAGAAGAAGATTGAAACTCCATTAACATGGGTGGAGAACCTCCAATCTTCACCTCCAATGGATCCAAGCTTGGCCTCCTCTGGATGGGTGAAATGACATGAAAAGTGGAAGAATAAGGTTAAACCCCAAGAAAACTAGAATTTTAGGGTTGGGAGATGGAAGGAAATGGAGTAAGTGAGGTTGGTAGGAGTGGGTGGTGGCTATGATGGTTAGGAGTAGCTAACTTTAGACTCTCAACCACCACTAGTGTATATATAGTGGCCTAGGGGTGTAGGGTTAAGTAGGGGTAAAGTGGCATAATCATAGTAGGAAGTATTAGGGTTAGATGGATTAGACAGTTGTGGTGGTCACAAACACCATTGTGGGTATGGTTAGGGATGATCGTCGTGGTACAAACAGAAAGGTTAGATACAATGTGGGAGTTTTTGAAGGTGAGGTAGAATAGTCTTGGTGAACATCACGACCAGTGGTGGTTTGAGGTGGAACAACCATCATGGGTGCTGCTACTGTGGTGGAGGAGGTAGAAAGAAGATCATGGTCTGGGGAATGATGATCTTGGAAGGTAGTGCCACAGTCATGTTGGACAATATGGTTGTGTTGGATAGGCCTGCCACGACTGTAGTGATCACATAGTTGTGTTGGGTTGATTGTCCTAGATCTTGGAGAACTTTAATCAAGACTGTCATTTTCACTCTGAGAACAACCTTGTCTAGATACCACATCCATTTTAGGGGCGTTGGTATGCACTTTGGTATTCTAAGTATACATCTAAGCTTCTCTTTGCTTAAACTTGATCTTGGGTCACTTGGCATAGGTTGTGGTATCTCTTACACTTATTTTGGGATCCTCCATGGTCTAGGGAAGTCTAGGATCATCCTCCTTCTATCTCTTTCATTAGTATGTGCCAAAGTGCCAATTAAAATATGCAAGAGCAACCATGAGTGCATTTATCACAAAGTGATAGTTATTAAGAATTATAAAGCACTCTACATATCTTGTCATGAATAAAGGGCAAAATAACACAACATGGAGATCCAAAATGGGACTCCATCACATATGAAACAACTATGAGTATATCGGGGAAGCTGGCGTGGGCGGACGGTGGAGGGGGACGCAAGGATGCAGAAAAAGGGGCGAACTCGGGGAAGAAAGCGGACAACCGGAGCGCGGGGAGCACCGGAGGACGAGGGGGAAGCAGGCAAGCATCAAATCGCGCTAACACTAGAGGTATGAGGGTATCAGTGCAGGAAATCGGGTTAAACCTAAACTACAAGGGGATACGAGGTGCGAGCGAGGAAACGACAGAAACGGACCAGACGCGCAAAGAAGACACGACGATGGAGACAGAGATGGAGAGTATGGAAGCAATTGCTGCTTGCGGAGGTAGGGAGAGATACTACAAGCGAGCTGTGAGCGGCGGGAAGGACAACCTAGAAAGGGACTTTATTGATAGCAGTGTGGTCACGGGTCTCAACCCACAGGACATCGAGTTGGTGCTGGATAGGGGAATCCCGGAGATCTACATCAACGAGGAAGCAGAGGAAAATTTGAAGATACAGTGGAAGTATTCCGTTATCGTTAAGCTCATTGGAAAGGATATCGGCTTTATGAATATGGCCGATAGATTAAAGCTGATGTGGCACCCGACAGGAAGAACCAAACTTTATGAACTAGACAAATCCTATTACGTTCACTACTACATTTTTGGCCAGTAACGTCGCTGCCCATAGCGTCGTTTTTACTAGAATAACCGACCTAATAGACTACTGCATCAGTTTTATCATAAAAACTGACCTTATAGATTTCCCGCGGCAAAAATTCGTTCGATTTTGGCTTTGCTCCTCGATCTATAGGGTCGGTTTTTTAAAATAACCGATGCTATAGGGTCAACAAAAAACGCGGGCACCACTTTGGAACTCTAGAGTCGATTTTTATATATAACCGAATTTACAGATCCTGACCTATAGCGTCGGTTATACTGCAAAACTGACCCTAAAAGTCTATTAAAAAACGGTGCCCAGACTTAACCTATAGTGACGGTTTTTTAAGATAACCGTCGCTATAGGTCAGGTCTATAGCGATGGTTATCTTAAAAAACTGTCACTATAGGTTAAGTCCGGGCACCATTTTTTTAATAGACTTTTAGGATCGATTGTTTACAAAAAACCGACGCTATAGGTCTTCTACATTGCACATATAAGCCCGATTGTAAGGCTTAGGTTTCCATTTGTTGCTGCTGCTACCCCCCGTTTCCGCTCCCGCGTCCGAAGAAAGGCAACGCCGCCTCTACAAAGGTGACCTCCCCCAACCATCTCCTCATCCAAAAAGAGGCAAACTAGTGCCGCTTTCCTTGGACGAAGACGCCCAAGCTTCTTGCCACCATCTCCGGCGATGACGACACTCCTTACCACCATCTCCGACACCATTTTCCTTGGACGACGGCGATGCCTTAGGCGTTGCATCTCTCTCCGGTGCTTTCTTCTTTGAAAGGCGACGACGCCTTAGGCGTTGTAAGGGCCGTGCACATCTCTCTCCGGTTCTTTTCTCGCACAAGCTCCCTCACCGACCGGTTTTTCTCAAGGTATTGTCCTTGCCACCTCACTCCTTCGTTTACGTCTTACTTTCAAGCAACTGACCAGGTAGCACGGCCGTGCTGGGAAGCACGGCCGTGTTGACTGAGTTGTAGAATCATCAAAATTTGTCAATTTTGAATTTGTTACTTCTCCTATAAAATTGATATATACTGACCCCTAATTAATACATTATAACATAATTGAATCGTGCATTTGTGTTGTTGCAGGTGCTATTGACTTGTTGTTGACTTGCTTATATTTCTTCTTCAGCTTACAAGTGAGGTATAATATTCTCATTCTCCCAATGTGCCATTTTATTTGACTAGTAAATCAACCAATAATAAAAATATGTATTCATTCATATCTACATTTTGTTATCAATCACATATGTAATCACATATGTAATCATTTGGATAGTCCCCGGTTTGGGACTGTTTTTGGATATTTAATCTCACTTAGGATGTAACTGTATAATGTATGTTTAGTTTTGAAGAAAATTTTAGTAGTATTTCCTCATTTATTCTCTGGGTACATATGTGAGTGGTTATTTACTTGACTAACAACTCAACCAATACTAGAGGCATGTATTCTTTGAATTATTTATTTTATTATCATTCAAGCAAGTAATCTTTTAAATATACATCATATATCATGTATACCTTATCACTTGTGTTTTTAGTATCACTTATTTTTTTATCATGTATACTTGCAGGTTCTAAAATGGCGAGTGAAGATGAATAAATTTCTTTTTTTTTAATGTTTGTTTTAGATATAGTAAATTGGCATGATGTTCCTAATTCCTTTTAACGTCAAGTAAGTATTATTATTCAATATAATTTTAATAATGAATAAATTTCTTTATTTTAATGTTTTTATTATCACTTATTTTTTCTATTTTACCAACTATCGTTTAATTGATAGGGGTATAAAGGCTTTTCATTAAGGTGGAGGATAAATACCCACAAAATTAAAGACATTGACTTTGAAAAATGTCAAGGTAGCTACTTTGACAACTGCTTAGTCTTAGATGTATTAATTTTCAACTCTTATATATCAACTGTTATATTCTTATCTCAACTCCTGTTTATAGTAGTTTACTAACATCAAGTATAATTCGTTATTTGTATTGTCCTATAAAAAATAATGATTGGGCTTGTGGCTACTATGTAATGAAATATATGCAAGCTATTGTTAAACAAGCATCATATGACATTCAGACTATAGATCAGGTAATAAAGAATAACATCATAAATTTTCAAGTGGTTTTAGTCATTTTATAAAATATTAGCATGTGTATTTTTTGTTATAGATCTTTACAACTCAGCCTTACACACTTGAGGACTTTAAATGAATTCCGAGAAGAGTGCTGAGATGCTTTTCTAAACGAAGTCAATATAACATTGGATTAAATATGTCAGCTCCATTTATGTATGTGGTTACTCTTTCATATTTACTTTTGTATTTGACATTTAATATCATCTCAGACTTGCAATCTATCATTTTGTAAATTATGATGTGATTATGTGTAACACAACTAAATATATGAATCATTTTTGTTATGAATGTGTGGTTTGGAATGGTGATGGTTGAGCATCAATGCTCCCCTCTCTCATATCCTGGTTCTTTTGTTCTTCTGTTCTATTACTATTTCTGCAAAAAATTTAAAATTTTTTTTGCAACTTCTAGCGTCGGTTTTTTTTTTTAAAACCGAATTTGTAGGTGACGTGTAGCATGTCCGTGCTGTGTAGCACGACAGTGTTGGGATATGGTTGCACGGCCGTGCCGCGTAGCACAGCCGTGTTGGCTTCTGGTAGCACAGCCGTTCTGTGTAGCACGACCGTGTTGGGTTATGGTAGCACGGCCGTGCCGCGTAGCACGACAGTGTTGGCTTCTGGTAGCACGGCCATTCTGTGTAGCACGGCCGTGTTGGGGTAATGAAATCATAGTGTTGAAATCTAATCTGCTCGCTATAAACTGCGGCAGAATGTCCTCCCTACGACACACCTTCCTCTATATTAGGACGACATAGTTATCGATGAGCAGTATTCAGAGCCTTTAGCTTCGTTTCCCTTAGGCAGTGGCGGAGCCAACCCCCTGATGAAGGGTGGCACTTGTAAAAATAACGTTATGTATTTATATAAGATCGATATTATTTTTGTTTTAAATCAGATGTAAATAGAATTTAAATAATCACCATGAGACAAATGGAGTGTGAACATGTCTCAAAGACATGATATGGACCTATTTACTTGGATCTAGTGAGAAAAATAGATGAGTCTTACATAAATAAAAAAATAAGTCGGAGACGTAGCTCATCACTTTGTAGAGTATTTAATATAGATCCGATCAAAATAACCTTCTGTGTATATCTAATATTGCATAGTATTATCTATATTATAACATTCTACATACGTTTAAGATATTTTTATATGTAAGAAGAGTTTGAAATGACGACATTGGCATTGAAAAGATTTAATTGCTTTGAATAAGACTAACTATTCCTTTATATTAATTCTTCATATTGGAAAAACCACATAAATTTAATGTTCAATTTTGATTGTGTGGATTATTATTTAGTTTTTAAGATCACGCAAATAATTTCCTACATGATGAGTTTGACAAGAAAGTAACTAGAAAGTAACATAAAGTTAAGAAATGAATATATAAGTAGTACCATGTGGCAATTACTATTATTATATATAAATCAAGAAATCCAATACTCTAGTAGTTTAAAGTTAAATAAAGATACTTATGATGGTGTTAAACTTATTCATAATTTTTACCTAATAAAGTAACAGATCTTATGATAATTTATTGTTCACTAAGTTCTAAAGACAATTATTTCTATGTTGCATTGGAAACTAAGAAAATATCAAAATTCATTATCCTTATCATTAAGATGAAATCATATTTCTAATTTAGAGAAATAATATTTGTATAACTTGTGAATAGAAGTATAATTTTAAGGGTTTTTTCGTAATGACACATGATATTACATTATTTTAACAAAGAATTATTGATGTATAGAAATCCAAAAAATACACCTATTTTGTTAAAAATTATTAACAAATTTATCGTGACACCATGTACTACTTAGAAATTATTATATTTTATTTGACTTTATCTTTACTAGTATGCATTACACATATAATAGAAAATAACCAGCATACACCATTTGCACAAGTAAAAGATACACACATAGAACTAATGTACTTGCTACATTTGTTATACATTTAATTATAACAACATTTGATATCTCATGCATTATACCATTAATTATGGATATCGATTTTCTTTCTCCCTATTACCTATGCACATAGATATCAATTTTCTTTCACCTCATTACATATGTACTTTCTATATTTGTTACACACTTAATTGTTTATATTTTATTTAAATTATTTGATATTTTATAAAGTATATAATTGATAACAAATATCTATTTTTGTTTCATCATTATCCATACAACTACATACTTGCTATGTTTGTTATATATTTAAATATTTATATATGATATACAAATATTTGACATTTAATAAAGTATACTATTAATTATAGGTATTTAGTTTTTATATTATCATTATACAAATAAGTGTAAAATAATACTTAATAAGTTGACTTTTATGTATGTATTTTTGATACATTTGTTAATATATTTAATAAAGAACAATTCGTTTAGTATGGAACATCGATATATATTTGTAAAGTAAAGAAATATCACTGATTTTTATGAAATTATCCTATTTTGATGTATTTTTATTTATGATTCTTTACTAAAAATAGTATTATTAATGACATTATTTATGGAAGAGAGTTTATATATTTAGAAATTAGGTTAATTAGTGTGTGAAGGAGATAACACATAAAAATAAATATTAACTTTGATACCATGTAAATACACATAATATGCATATATGTTCAAAAAATTTCAAAATTGGAGGGGGGGGGCACGTGCCTCAGCTTGCCGCCCCTCTCCCGTCATCTATCCTTTTTGACAGTCACCGTTTCGGGTGTAAACCTAACCATGATGTTTATGAGGGTAGAGTTGTTGCTGCTTGGAGAACTTCCGCAAGACAAGGAGGCAAGAGCTAAAGCAATGCTGGAGTTTTTTCACATTGTGGGGCAAGCCGTTACGGTTGCATCTACGTTTGCTTGGATCAGTAAAAAGTCCATCTATTTCGACTTACTGGTGGCTTCTGTGATGCATAACAAATTCGGCCTCTCATGTGCTCTTTTTCCTCTAGTTTTCGTATATGTAACTCCAGTTTTCGTACATGTAAAGGCGATGTAGAAAAATCGCTTTTTTCTATCCTATGTTCTCTTTCCCTTACATCTATCCTTTTTTTCTTCATTTAATGAAGAGTAGCATTGTAGCGTCTCATTTTTATGTTCTTTTCCGGTTCTGTTACATGTAAATGATTCTTATCTTTTTTTTGTCATTTAATGAAGAGTGACATTTTACTGTCTCATTTTAATTTTGTATAAATAATTAGTATGGGTGCCATTTACATCAAATGGTTGCATCTCTCCTCCGTCTTTTCTGCCGAGCTTCTCCTCCTCCTCCTCTCCATTTAAAAATAAATATTAACTTTGATACAATGTAAATACACATAATATGCATATATGTTCAAAAAATTTCAAAATTGGAGGGGGGGCACATGCCTCAGCTTGCCCCCCCCTCTCCCGCCATCTATCCTTTTTGACAGTCACCGTTTCGGGTGTAAACCTAACCATGATGTTTATGAGGGTAGAGTTGTTGCTGCTTGGAGAACTTCCGCAAGACAAGGAGGCAAGAGCTAAAGCAATGCTAGAGTTTTTTCACATTGTGGGGCAAGCCGTTACGGTTGCATCTACGTTTGCTTGGATCGGTAACAAGTCCATCTATTTTGGCTTACCGGTGGCTTCTGTGATGCATAACAAATTTGACATATGATGTGCTCTTTTTCCTCCAGTTTTCGTACATGTAAAGGCGATGTAGATAAATCACTTTTTTTTCTCTTTTCCTTACATGCCTATCCTTTTTTTCTTCATTTAATGAAGAGTGGCATTGTAGCGTCTCATTTTTATGATTCTTATCCTTTTTTTTGTCATGGCATTTTACCGTCTCATTTTAATTTTGTATAAATAATTAGTACGTAATCAAATGGGTGCAGTTTACACCTAATAAATCATCATGACCCAGCCGTTGGGGCTGTTTGCCCTTCACCTCGATCGGCCGCTCCCTTGCCGCAACACTCCTCCTTCCTTGGCCGCCTCCTACACACCTATCTAACACTTTACCCGTCATTTTCTTTCCCAGCAGCCTCCTCCGATTCATGTAATGGAAACAGTCTTCTGTGCAGTGGGTGATACACCCTTTCCTATCTTTTCTCCCTAGCCCAACCACCAGATGGCGGGCGCCTCAACCCGGTTTTGAGCAGAGCCCATTCCGCTTGAGCTCTGTGCGACACCTTGAGCAAGGAACAGGCGATCCTCATAGCTTCAGATTGTGCCTGCTTTAGTGGTCGCCGCACTTTGAGTCGAGCTGAAACATCTATCTGGTCACGGCTTCCTTTGCTGATCTGACCTGGCAGCCCCACACCCAAAAACGGACCACCAGCTATCCAACAGGAAATCGCCCAGGGTGAGAGAGACAAGCTGGATGACGAACAGAGCCTAGCGGGCGATGAAGTTGCCACCGAAGGCGGGGAGGAGGATGTCGACACGGGAAATAGCAGCATAGGAACGCAGGGTCACAGCCGTGAAGCCCAAACAGCATGTGATGTCCAAACTATGTAAATTAAAATGCAGACCAGTTGAAATCCACAGCCGTGAAGCCCAAACAGCATGTGATGTCCCAACTATGAAAATTAAAATGCAGACCAGTTGAAATCCCATCATTCATTGATTACTGCAATAATTTTTAATGGGGTTACCCAAACGGCTTCTCCTGATTACTGGCAATCTTCGGTGATCTAGCCTAAATGGCGGCACGTAGAGGCTTCGATCGGAGGTGGGGGACCAATGAGTATAGTGCGTGTAGAATCTGCGACCGGCAGCAACAAGTAGAAAATGCTCCAGATGTGTTCGCATCTTTCTTTGAGGACGGGCGCGCAGCTTTTGTGTGATCGGTGGTAGATTTCATCGCTGGCATAGTTCCAATGCGGTGGCCATTCTCCTTCCAGATGTTGTGTACTGCTCCTCGCGGGGATTTCGGTTGCATTGTCACTCGACGGGAACACCTTGTCAACGTAGGGCAATTAGCGGAGGCCCTTAGCTGCTTCGCTGATCTCACAACCTCGTGGTCGGCGCTCCTGGTCGGATCCCTTTGCTTACCAGGCATTTTCCCTCGCTTGTCGCCTGGGATCCTCTTGCCTTTATGTGCTACATTCGCGGAAACTTGTGGTTTTGGTGGATACGGCTCCAGGGTAGGGAGATCTTCAGAAATGTAGTGACGACAAACTTTGTATCTCTACATGAATCTATTCATTCTATTATTATCTTTTTGGTTTGGTTTTTTCTCTCAAACATTTTGTTAACGTAAACGCTAGTAGAAGATAAACTCTTGAAATTATTAATATATATATGGTTTTATTACAAAATTTTGATGTACATTATTCTTGTATAAAATGCAAATGAACCTCATAATCAAATAATATATATATATTGCATGGTTATTGTTTGATTTTCCCAAGTTTAGATGACGTTGTATACTACCTAGCATGTTCATTCAGTGAGCTCAAGGTCATACAATAATTTGCAAATAGGATTCTTCTTGCAAATCTTCATAATAAATTGAGTAGTCAAAATTGGAGGATTTTTTGTAATCTTATAATGTTTTCTAACATATATATTCAGTACATGTTTTACGAGTCCAGTCAATGGCTCCCAATAACCCATTTGGGTGGGTATGGGTATGCATATTATTGTTTTCTTTTTATAATAGGACGGGTATGGGTTGGGAAAAAATTGAAATGGCTATGATGGGTAAGTTTTTTTTATGACAACAAGAAATATGTTGTTTTTTCCGCAACCAAGGGCCGCTGCGCCATAATAATAGATCTTTTAAGAAATTGAATCCCTATAGAAAGTAAGTTGGAACTCTCTTCTATGTTGAGGGCATGCATCTTGTTTGTCGTACTTGTTTGTTTAATATGCAATTTTGTTGGCCAAATGCTTACTAACATTGAATATCTAGCTATGAGTTTGAATAACAAGATATAAATTTATCTCTATAGTCATAAATTGTTATATTTCATGCAATATGATTCTATATGACCACTTAGTTGATGAAGGTTTTCATGCGTGTTGCCTTTTGTAAGGCATCTTGGACTTAATATTTTATTTGAGGTGTTATATATATACGTATCTAAACACCACATACTTATGCTATGTATCATATTATATCAACAATTACAATCTACGAAAATACAACATTGGTTATGGCCATACTAATCTAATCTTTTGGAGACATAAAGTATTGCAGTCCACCTAATGTCTATTGCATCTCATGCATCATCAACATGTGAACTCCCACTTGGACCTGCATTTCTGGTCCACAACATCAAAGGCTCCATGGTCGTTCCTTGGATCTTCATGGTTTCCTCATCATGCCATGTCTCTGGAACTTATTCTATGCTTATATAATGTTGCATAATATGTAGAAACCTCAAGTCACATTTGTGGGGGAGCAAGAAGGAATTGAAACCATTACATATGGAACAAAAGGTGAGGCTCGATATGCAAGACAAATATGCTTCATTCACATCCACATCATGCACACACAAAGGGGTCTTTGGCCATAACCATTCAAACATCAACCAAACAAAATGTATTTTTGAAGGTGACATGTATGAATTATATATATACTATATCTTGTATATTTATATTTATTAATGATTATATCTTTTCCCACACCAGACAATCCCCATGAATAATCTTTGACATGCACGTGCACTAGGTGGGATATACAGGGGCAGTGCCCCTATGTGGGGACCCCACTACCCAACTAGTGGGTAGGAGTCAAAGAGATGTTGCCTATCATGGGGTCATAGGGATGGTTCCCTTAAAAAGATATATATAATTTTACTTATGTGTACTAACTACAATTTGAATTTTCATCATTGACCCCATGCATGATACCAAGATTCCATTATTTGGTGGATGTGAGATTAACAAGATATGCATATTAGCATTTAATGTTCACATCGCATTTAGTGATACAAGTGACATAAAACCAAATCCAGTCATATTGATTACAGATCCCAATTTATTGTAGATTGGCATGGTTCTTATATTATAATAGGAACTCGTGGAGGTGATATGTGCATCAAAAGTAATAGAAATAAATAAATCCACATTCCCATGGTCAAATCTCATCAACAACAATATATCAAGAAGAAAAGAAAGTGAGATATACCTTTGTTGAGGAGTAGACTCAGTGACAGTTATCACATAAATATATATGGAATAATATGTTGACGATGTTCTCCCAAAATAGTCATAGAGGCATCTACATCTCTATATCATCTACATAGATGAACGATAACTCCATGTCACTCTCCAAGAGCCAACGGGGAAGGAGCATCCTTTCTAGTGGCAACATGCTAGCATTGCAAAATATCTTCTCTCTCTCTCTATCGGTAATGATGTCTATGGTTCATGTATCCAACAGTGTGTAACTAAAAACATAGACATCATGCCCCTTTATATAGGAGAGGAAAGGAATTAGGGTTTCTAACAAGCCTTGGAAAACAAAAAGGCAGGGACCGCTTTTCAGTAGTCCATTCATGGATAGCCAATCAGGAGACTGGGTTGTGTTATGTTTCTTTTCAACGGATAGTCTAGGACAACTAGTTAGGCGACTTGCAACTCCAGTCAAACATCTTGGTTGAGTCAAAATGTTCTGTATATATTCATCTGATTCACTAATCTAGTCCAATCAGGTGACCGGACCAACCACTCGACCCATTGGTTGATCTTATTTAATAGGATGAATGGACTAGCCAGTTAATCTATTAGGCTATCTTGGCCTAGTAAATCTACTGGACCTTCCAGATGATTGTCTAGTTTGTCCAATCGAGCAACTGGACTTTTTGATCAGCAGTCTGGGCTTTCAATCATTCCTAAATTATCTAATTAGTTACCTAATACTTTTAGTATTCAATTAATCATGTATTCGTGATTATACTCCTCTTCCTTATGGATCCTGCATAGTAACCTTACACTCTCCAAATTACATTAGTTGTGATGTCTATATTCATATTATGACTTTGTAGACATTATTGGTAGCTATCAAGACTTCATTTTCACCCAAGTAACTAGATAAGTTGGAGAACAACTTCACTAAGTATTGTGACCATTGTTATAATGATCATATAATCTCTTTATATATGAGATCTAGATTGAATTCAAGTCATGTAAATGTCATCCTCTTAATGTTCAACGTATGACCCTTGATCTAGAGTAGACAATGAGATATACATGTGAGCTTAATATTATATATTGACTCATATGAGCATGGCCATGCATTTCATACTCTCACTCATAAAGGTGCCGGGATATCACTCTAGTAGGAGGAAAAATTCCATCTGCATCACTCACAATAACCCACATATGTTACCACACACTAAAACATGATTTTTATGACAACCCTTATTCAAGGTCACATTGAATACCATTAAAGTACACCGAACAACATGTAATCAATGTAGTGACTTCATATTAAAGAATTGCAAGAACCATAATCACATGAGATATGATTTAGACATCCACTTTTGGCTTCCATGTATCATACTCAAGTTGGGTCTTTCGTGTACAATTGTTCATAATGAGTACTTATGTGATTAACTTGATATCCAATATCACGACGAATTAGGCATAGTCATCAGTCAATACAAATCTAGCCTTAATGTATTATTGTTCTCGTACTTTCCACAATATTATCTGACTAGTAACCTATACATGAATGGGCACTCTTAGCATACACATGATCTCCTGTTTAGGTCATCAATGCAAAATCACATCATTTGGTCATGCATTCCTAGGACAATATTACACTTATTCATTGTATCATATTGAAGAAAACATAATAATATGAATTATTTTAATTAATAATAAAATATATTACAAAGTGTCTCATTACAATCATTATATGATTGGCTTTGAAGGCGTATTACCAATATAAGAAACTAGTTAAGGTTTCTATAAAGAGTTTTTCCACAAAACATTCTAAAATAATTCATTTCTCTATGACTTAGGTGATTCCATATCTCAAGAAACCATAGAAAGAGGTAGGAAAGGATAATAATCTATAGAACAACATTAGGCAACAAAACTAGAGTATAGTGAATAAATATTTCATAACATTGTAGCATACTTACATATCCCCCCCCCAAACATCCCACGGGGAAGGCTTTGCTGCTCATGATAAAAAATATATCAAAAGAAAAGGGAGAAGAAGATTGAAACTCCATTAACATGGGTGGAGAACCTCCAGTCTTCACCTCCAATGGATCCAAGCTTGGCCTCCTCTGGATGGGTGAAATGACATGAAAAGTGGAAGAATAAGGTTAAACCCCAAGAAAACTAGAATTTTAGGGTTGGGAGATGGAAGGAAATGGAGTAAGTGAGGTTGGTAGGAGTGGGTGGTGGCTATGATGGTTAGGAGTAGCTAACTTTAGACTCTCAACCACCACTAGTGTATATATAGTGGCCTAGGGGTGTAGGGTTAAGTAGGGGTAAAGTGGCATAATCATAGTAGGAAGTATTAGGGTTAGATGGATTAGACAGTTGTGGTGGTCACAAACACCATTGTGGGTATGGTTAGGGATGATCGTCGTGGTACAAACAGAAAGGTTAGATACAATGTGGGAGTTTTTGAAGGTGAGGTAGAATAGTCTTGGTGAACATCACGACCAGTGGTGGTTTGAGGTGGAACAACCATCATGGGTGCTGCTACTGTGGTGGAGGAGGTAGAAAGAAGATCATGGTCTGGGGAATGATGATCTTGGAAGGTAGTGCCACAATCATGTTGGACAATATGGTTGTGTTGGATAGGCCTGCCACGACTGTAGTGATCACATAGTTGTGTTGGGTTGATTGTCCTAGATCTTGGAGAACTTTAATCAAGACTGTCATTTTCACTCTGAGAACAACCTTGTCTAGATACCACATCCATTTTAGGGGCGTTGGTATGCACTTTGGTATTCTAAGTATACATCTAAGCTTCTCTTTGCTTAAACTTGATCTTGGGTCACTTGGCATAGGTTGTGGTAGCTCTTACACTTATTTTGGGATCCTCCATGGTCTAGGGAAGTCTAGGATCATCCTCCTTCTATCTCTTTCATTAGTATGTGCCAAAGTGCCAATTAAAATATGCAAGAGCAACCATGAGTGCATTTATCACAAAGTGATAGTTATTAAGAATTATAAAGCACTCTACATAAATGGAGATCCAAAATGGGACTCCATCACATATGAAACAACTATGAGTATATCGGGGAAGCTGGCGTGGGCGGACGGTGGAGGGGGACGCAAGGATGCAGAAAAAGGGGCAAACTCGGGGAAGAAAGCGGACAACCGGAGCACGGGGAGCACCGGAGGATGAGGGGGAAGCAGGCAAGCATCAAATCGCGCTAACACTAGAGGTATGAGGGTATCAGTGTAGGAAATCGGGCTAAACCTAAACTACAAGGGGATACGAGGTGCGAGCGAGGAAACGACAGAAACGGACCAGACGCGCAAAGAAGACACGACGATGGAGACAGAGATGGAGAGTATGGAAGCAATTGCTGCTTGTGGAGGTAGGGAGAGATACTACAAGCGAGCTGTGAGCGGCGGGAAGGACAACCTAGAAAGGGACTTTATTGATAGCAGTGTGGTCACGGGTCTCAACCCACAAGACATCGAGTTGGTGCTGGATAGGGGAATCCCGGAGATCTACATCAACGAGGAAGCAGAGGAAAATTTGAAGATACAGTGGAAGTATTCCGTTATCGTTAAGCTCATTGGAAAGGATATCGGCTTTATGAATATGGCCGATAGATTAAAGCTGATGTGGCACCCGATAGGAAGAACCAAACTTTATGAACTAGACAAATCCTATTACGTTCACTACTACATTTTTGGCCAGTAATGTCGCTGCCCATAGCGTCGTTTTTACTAGAATAACCGACCTAATAGACTACTGCATCAGTTTTATCATAAAAACTGACCTTATAGATTTCCCGCGGAAAAAATTCGTTCAATTTTGGCTTTGCTCCTCGATCTATATGGTCGGTTTTTTAAAATAACCGATGCTATAGGGTCAACAAAAAACGCGGGCACCACTTTGGAACTCTAGAGTCGATTTTTATATATAACCGAATTTACAGATCCTGACCTATAGCGTCGGTTATACTGCAAAACTGACCCTAAAAGTCTATTAAAAAACGGTGCCTAGACTTAACCTATTGTGACGGTTTTTTAAGATAACCGTCGCTATAGGTCAGGTCTATAGCGATGGTTATCTTAAAAAACTGTCACTATAGGTTAAGTCCGGGCACCGTTTTTTTAATAGACTTTTAGGGTCGATTGTTTACAAAAAACCGACGCTATAGGTCTTCTACATTGCACATATAAGCCCGATTGTAAGGCTTAGGTTTCCATTTGTTGCTGCTGCTACCCCCCGTTTCCGCTCCCGCATCCGAAGAAAGGCAACGCCGCCTCTACAAAGGTGACCTCCCCCAACCATCTCCTCATCCGAAAAGAGGCAAACTAGTGCCGCTTTCCTTGGACGAAGATGCCCAAGCTTCTTGCCACCATCTCCGGCGATGACGACACTCCTTACCACCATCTCCGACACCATTTTCCTTAGACGACGGCGATGCCTTAGGCATTGCATCTCTCTCCGGTGCTTTCTTCTTTGAAAGGCGACGACGCCTTAGGCGTTGTAAGGGCCGTGCACATCTCTCTCCGGTTCTTTTCTCGCACAAGCTCCCTCACCGACCGGTTTTTCTCAAGGTATTGTCCTTGCCGCCTCACTCCTTCGTTTACGTCTTACTTTCAAGCAACTGACCAGGTAGCACGGCCGTGCTGGGAAGCACGGCCGTGTTGACTGAGTTGTAGAATCATCAAAATTTGTCAATTTTGAATTTGTTACTTCTCCTATAAAATTGATATATACTGACCCCTAATTAATACATTATAACATAATTGAATCGTGCATTTGTGTTGTTGCAGGTGCTATTGACTTGTTGTTGACTTGCATATATTTCTTCTTCAGCTTACAAGTGAGGTATAATATTCTCATTCTCCCAATGTGCCATTTTATTTGACTAGTAAATCAACCAATAATAAAAATATGTATTCATTCATATCTACATTTTGTTATCAATCACATATGTAATCACATATGTAATCATTTGGATAGTCCCCGGTTTGGGACTGTTTTTGGATTTTTAATCTCACTTAGGATGTAACTGTATAATGTATGTTTAGTTTTGAAGAAAATTTTAGTAGTATTTCCTCATTTATTCTCTGGGTACATATGTGAGTGGTTATTTACTTGACTAACAACTCAACCAATACTAGAGGCATGTATTCTTTGAATTATTTATTTTATTATCATTCAAGCAAGTAATCTTTTAAATATACATCATATATCATGTATACCTTATCACTTGTGTTTTTATTATCACTTATTTTTTTTATCATGTATACTTGCAGGTTCTAAAATGGCGAGTGAAGATGAATAAATTTCTTTTTTTTTAATGTTTGTTTTAGATATAGTAAATTGGCATGATGTTCCTAATTCCTTTTAACGTCAAGTAAGTATTATTATTCAATATAATTTTAATAATGAATAAATTTCTTTATTTTAATGTTTTTATTATCACTTATTTTTTCTATTTTACCAACTATCGTTTAATTGATAGGGGTATAAAGGCTTTTCGTTAAGGTGGAGGATAAATACCCACAAAATTAAAGACATTGACTTTGAAAAATGTCAAGGTAGCTACTTTGACAACTGCTTAGTCTTATATGTATTAATTTTCAACTCTTATATAAAAACTGTTATATTCTTATCTCAACTCCTGTTTATAGTAGTTTACTAACATCAAGTATAATTCGTTATTTGTATTGTCCTATAAAAAATAATGATTGGGCTTGTGGCTACTATGTAATGAAATATGTGCAAGCTATTGTTAAACAAGCATCATATGACATTCAGACTATAGATCAAGTAATAAAGAATAACATCATAAATTTTCAAGTGGTTTTAGTCATTTTATAAAATATTAGCATGTGTATTTTTTGTTATAGATCTTTACAACTCAGCCTTACACACTTGAGGACTTAAATGAATTCCGAGAAGAGTGCTGAGATGGTTTTCTAAACGAAGTCAATATAACATTGGATTAAATATGTCAGCTCCATTTATGTATGTGGTTACTCTTTCATATTTACTTTTGTATTTGACATTTAATATCATCTCAGACTTGCAATCTATCATTTTGTAAATTATGATGTGATTATGTGTAACACAACTAAATATATGAATCTTTTTTGTTATGAATGTGTGGTTTGGAATGGTGATGGTTGAGCATCAATGCTCCCCTCTCTCATATCCTGGTTCTTTTGTTCTTCTGTTCTATTACTATTTCTGCAAAAAATTTAAATTTTTTTTTGCAACTTCTAGCGTCGGTTTTTTTTTAAAAAACCGAATTTGTAGGTGACGTGTAGCATGTCCGTGCTGTGTAGCACGGCAGTGTTGGGATATGGTTGCACGGCCGTGCCGCGTAGCACGGCCGTGTTGGCTTCTGGTAGCACGGCCGTTCTGTGTAGCACGACCGTGTTGGGTTATGGTAGCACGGCCGTGCCGCGTAGCACGGCCGTGTTGGCTTCTGGTAGCACGGCCGTTCTGTGTAGCACGGCCGTGTTGGGGTAATGAAATCATAGTGTTGAAATCTAATCTGCTCGCTATAAACAGCGGCAGAATGTCCTCCCTATGACACACCTTCCTCTATATTAGGACGACAGAGTTATCGATGAGCAGTATTCAGATCCTTTAGCTTCGTTGCCCTTAGGCAGTGGCGGAGCCAACCCCCTGATGAAGGGTGGTACTTGTAAAAATAACGTTATGTATTTATATAAGATCGATATTATTTTTGTTTTAAATCAGATGTAAATAGAATTTAAATAATCACCATGAGACAAATGGAGTGTGAACATGTCTCAAAGACATGATATGGACCTATTTACTTGGATCTAGTGAGAAAAATAGATGAGTCTTACATAAATAAAAAAATAAGTCGGAGACGTAGCTCATCACTTTGTAGAGTATTTAATATAGATCCGATCAAAATAACCTTCTGTGTATATCTAATATTGCATAGTATTATCTATATTATAACATTCTACATACGTTTAAGATATTTTTATATGTAAGAAGAGTTTGAAATGACGACATTGGCATTGAAAAGATTTAATTGCTTTGAATAAGACTAACTATTCCTTTATATTAATTCTTCGTATTGGAAAAACCACATAAATTTAATGTTCAATTTTGATTGTGTGGATTATTATTTAGTTTTTAAGATCACGCAAATAATTTCCTACATGATGAGTTTGACAAGAAAGTAACTAGAAAGTAACATAAAGTTAAGAAATGAATATATAAGTAGTACCATGTGGCAATTACTATTATTATATATAAATCAAGAAATCCAATACTCTAGTAGTTTAAAGTTAAATAAAGATACTTATGATGGTGTTAAACTTATTCATAATTTTTACCTAATAAAGTAACAGATCTTATGATAATTTATTGTTCACTAAGTTCTAAAGACAATTATTTCTATGTTGCATTGGAAACTAAGAAAATATCAAAATTCATTATCCTTGACATTAAGATGAAATCATATTTCTAATTTAGAGAAATAATATTTGTATAACTTGTGAATAGAAGTATAATTTTAAGGGTTTTTTCGTAATGACACATGATATTACATTATTTTAACAAAGAATTATTGATGTATAGAAATCCAAAAAATACACCTATTTTGTTAAAAATTATTAACAAATTTATCGTGACACCATGTACTACTTAGACATTATTATATTTTATTTGACTTTATCTTTACTAGTATGCATTACACATATAATAGAAAATAACCAGCATACACCATTTGCACAAGTAAAAGATACACACATAGAACTAATGTACTTGCTACATTTGTTATACATTTAATTATAACAACATTTGATATCTCATGCATTATACCATTAATTATGGATATCGATTTTCTTTCTCCCTATTACCTATGCACATAGATATCAATTTTCTTTCACCTCATTACATATGTACTTTCTATATTTGTTACACACTTAATTGTTTATATATTATTTAAATTATTTGATATTTTATAAAGTATATAATTGATAACAAATATCTATTTTTGTTTCATCATTATCCATACAACTACATACTTGCTATGTTTGTTATATATTTAAATATTTATATATGATATACAAATATTTGACATTTAATAAAGTATACTATTAATTATAGGTATTTAGTTTTTATATTATCATTATACAAATAAGTGTAAAATAATACTTAATAAGTTGACAATAAAGAACAATTCGTTTAGTATGGAACATCGATATATTTCTAACATTTGTTAATATATTTAATAAAGAACAATTCGTTTAGTATGGAACATCGATATATATTTGTAAAGTAAAGAAATATCACTGATTTTTATGAAATTATCCTATTTTGATGTATTTTTATTTATGATTCTTTACTAAAAATAGTATTATTAATGACATTATTTATGGAAGAGAGTTTATATATTTAGAAATTAGGTTAATTAGTGTGTGAAGGAGATAACACATAAAAATAAATATTAACTTTGATACCATGTAAATACACATAATATGCATATATGTTCAAAAAATTTCAAAATTGGAGGGGGGGGGCACGTGCCTCAGCTTGCCGCCCCTCTCCCGTCATCTATCCTTTTTGACAGTCACCGTTTCGGGTGTAAACCTAACCATGATGTTTATGAGGGTAGAGTTGTTGCTGCTTGGAGAACTTCCGCAAGACAAGGAGGCAAGAGCTAAAGCAATGCTGGAGTTTTTTCACATTGTGGGGCAAGCCGTTACGGTTGCATCTACGTTTGCTTGGATCAGTAAAAAGTCCATCTATTTCGACTTACTGGTGGCTTCTGTGATGCATAACAAATTCGGCCTCTCATGTGCTCTTTTTCCTCTAGTTTTCGTATATGTAACTCCAGTTTTCGTACATGTAAAGGCGATGTAGAAAAATCGCTTTTTTCTATCCTATGTTCTCTTTCCCTTACATCTATCCTTTTTTTCTTCATTTAATGAAGAGTAGCATTGTAGCGTCTCATTTTTATGTTCTTTTCCGGTTCTGTTACATGTAAATGATTCTTATCTTTTTTTTGTCATTTAATGAAGAGTGACATTTTACCGTCTCATTTTAATTTTGTATAAATAATTAGTATGGGTGCCATTTACATCAAATGGTTGCATCTCTCCTCCGTATTTTCTTCCGAGCTTCTCCTCCTCCTCCTCTCCATTTAAAAATAAATATTAACTTTGATACCATGTAAATACACATAATATGCATATATGTTCAAAAAATTTCAAAATTGGAGGGGGGGGCACATGCCTCAGCTTGCCCCCCCCTCTCCCGCCATCTATCCTTTTTGACAGTCACCGTTTCGGGTGTAAACCTAACCATGATGTTTATGAGGGTAGAGTTGTTGCTGCTTGGAGAACTTCCGCAAGACAAGGAGGCAAGAGCTAAAGCAATGCTAGAGTTTTTTCACATTGTGGGGCAAGCCGTTACGGTTGCATCTACGTTCGCTTGGATCGGTAACAAGTCCATCTATTTTGGCTTACCGGTGGCTTCTGTGATGCATAACAAATTTGACATCTGATGTGCTCTTTTTCCTCCAGTTTTCGTACATGTAAAGGCGATGTAGATAAATCACTTTTTTTTCTCTTTCCCTTACATGCCTATCCTTTTTTTCTTCATTTAATGAAGAGTGGCATTGTAGCGTCTCATTTTTATGATTCTTATCCTTTTTTTGTCATGGCATTTTACCGTCTCATTTTAATTTTGTATAAATAATTAGTACGTAATCAAATGGGTGCAGTTTACACCTAATAAATCATCATGACCCAGCCGTTGGGGCTGTTTGCCCTTCACCTCGATCGACCGCTCCCTTGCCGCAACACTCCTCCTTCCTTGGCCGCCACCTACACACCTATCTAACACTTTACCCGTCATTTTCTTTCCCAGCAGCCTCCTCCGATTCATGTAATGGAAACAGTCTTCTGTGCAGTGGGTGATACACCCTTTCCTATCTTTTCTCCCTAGCCCAACCACCAGATGGCGGGCGCCTCAACCCGGTTTTGAGCAGAGCCCATTCCGCTTGAGCTCTGTGCGACACCTTGAGCAAGGAACAGGCGATCCTCATAGCTTCAGATTGTGCCTGCTTTAGTGGTCGCCGCACTTTGAGTCGAGATGAAACATCTATCTGGTCACGGCTTCCTTTGCTGATCCGACCTGGCAGCCCCACACCCAAAAACGGACCACCAGCTATCCAACAGGAAATCACCCAGGGTGAGAGAGACAAGCTGGATGACGAACAGAGCCTAGCGGGCGATGAAGTTGCCACCGAAGGCGGGGAGGAGGATGTCGACACGGGAAATAGCAGCATAGGAACGCAGGGTCACAGCCGTGAAGCCCAAACAACATGTGATGTCCAAACTATGTAAATTAAAATGCATACCAGTTGAAATCCACAGCCGTGAAGCCCAAACAGCATGTGATGTCCCAACTATGAAAATTAAAATGCAGACCAGTTGAAATCCCATCATTCATTGATTACTGCAATAATTTTTAATGGGGTTACCCAAACGGCTTCTCCTGATTACTGGCAATCTTCGGTGATCTAGCCTAAATGGCGGCACGTAGAGGCTTCGATCGGAGGTGGGGGACCAATGAGTATAGTGCGTGTAGAATCTGCGACCGGCAGCGACAAGTAGAAAATGCTCCAGATGTGTTCGCATCTTTCTTTGAGGACGGGCGCGCAGCTTTTGTGTGATCGGTGGCGGATTTCATCGCTGGCATAGTTCCAATGCGGTGGCCATTCTCCTTCCAGATGTTGTGTACGGCTCCTCGCGGGGATTTCGGTTGCATTGTCACTCGACGGGAACACCTTGTCAACGTAGGGCAATTAGCGGAGGCCCTTAGCTGCTTCGCTGATCTCACAACCTCGTGGTCGGCGCTCCTGGTCGGATCCCTTTGCTTACCAGGCGTTTTCCCTCGCTTGTCGCCTGGGATCCTCTTGCCTTTATCTGCTACATTCGCGGAAACTTGTGGTTTTGGTGGATACGGCTCCAGGGTAGGGAGATCTTCAGAAATGTAGTGACGACAAACTTTGTATCTCTACATGAATCTATTCATTCTATTATTATCTTTTTGGTTTGGTTTTTTTCTCTCAAACATTTTGTTAACGTAAACGCTAGTAGAAGATAAACTCTTGAAATTATTAATATATATATGGTTTTATTACAAAATTTTGATGTACATTATTCTTGTATAAAATGCAAATGAACCTCATAATCAAATAATATATATATTGCATGGTTATTGTTTGATTTTCCCAAGTTTAGATGACGTTGTATACTACCTAGCATGTTCATTCAGTGAGCTCAAGGTCATACAATAATTTGCAAATAGGATTCTTCTTGCAAATCTTCATAATAAATTGAGTAGTCAAAATTGGAGGATTTTTTGTAATCTTATAATGTTTTCTAACATATATATTCAGTACATGTTTTACGAGTCCAATCAATGGCTCCCAATAACCCATTTGGGTGGGTATGGGTATGCATATTATTGTTTTCTTTTTATAATTGGACGAGTATGGGTTGGGAAAAAATTGAAATGGCTATGATGGGTAAGTTTGTGGTAAGTTTTTTTTATGACAACAAGAAATATGTTGCTTTTTCCGCAACCAAGGGCCGCTGCGCCATAATAATAGATCTTTTAAGAAATTGAATCCCTATAGAAAGTAAGTTGGAACTCTCTTCTATGTTGAGGGCATGCATCTTGTTTGTCGTACTTGTTTGTTTAATATGCAATTTTGTTGGCCAAATGCTTACTAACATTGAATATCTAGCTATGAGTTTGAATAACAAGATATAAATTTATCTCTATAGTCATAAAATTGTTATATTTCATGCAATATGATTCTATATGACCACTTAGTTGATGAAGGTTTTCATGCATGTTGCCTTTTGTAAGGCATCTTGGACTTAATATTTTATTTGAGGTGTTATATATATACGTATCTAAACACCACATACTTATGCTATGTATCATATTATATCAACAATTACAATCCACGAAAATACAACATTGGTTATGGCCATACTAATCTAATCTTTTGGAGACATAAAGTATTGCAGTCCACCTAATATCTATTGCATCTCATGCATCATCAACATGTGAACTCCCACTTGGACCTGCATTTCTGGTCCACAACATCAAAGGCTCCATGGTCGTTCCTTGGATCTTCATGGTTTCCTCATCATGCCATGTCTCTGGAACTTATTCTATGCTTATATAATGTTGCATAATATGTAGAAACCTCAAGTCACATTTGTGGGGAGCAAGAAGGAATTGAAACCATTACATATGGAACAAAAGGTGAGGCTCGATATGCAAGACAAATATGCTTCATTCACATCCACATCATGCACACACAAAGGGGTCTTTGGCCATAACCATTCAAACATCAACCAAACAAAATGTATTTTTGAAGGTGACATGTATGAATTATATATATACTATATCTTGTATATTTATATTTATTAATGATTATATCTTTTCCCACACCAGACAATCCCCATGAATAATCTTTGATATGCACGTGCACTAGGTGGGATATACAGGGGCAGTGCCCCTATGTGGGGACCCCACTACCCAACTAGTGGGTAGGAGTCAAAGAGATGTTGCCTATCATGGGGTCATAGGGATGGTTCCCTTAAAAAGATATATATAATTTTACTTATGTGTACTAACTACAATTTGAATTTTCATCATTGACCCCATGCATGATACCAAGATTCCATTATTTGGTGGATGTGAGATTAACAAGATATGCATATTAGCATTTAATGTTCACATCGCATTTAGTGATACAAGTGACATAAAACCAAATCCAGTCATATTGATTACAGATCCCAATTTATTGTAGATTGGCATGGTTCTTATATTATAATAGGAACTCGTGGAGGTGATATGTGCATCAAAAGTAATAGAAATAAATAAATCCACATTCCCATGGTCAAATCTCATCAACAACAATATATCAAGAAGAAAAGAAAGTGAGATATACCTTTGTTGAGGAGTAGACTCAGTGACAGTTATCACATAAATATATATGGAATAATATGTTGACGATGTTCTCCCAAAATAGTCATAGAGGCATCTACATCTCTATATCATCTACATAGATGAACGATAACTCCATGTCACTCTCCAAGAGCCAACGGGGAAGGAGCATCCTTTCTAGTGGCAACATGCTAGCATTGCAAAATATCTTCTCTCTCTCTCTATCGGTAATGATGTATATGGTTCATGTATCCAATAGTGTGTAACTAAAAACATAGACATCATGCCCCTTTATATAGGAGAGGAAAGGAATTAGGGTTTCTAACAAGCCTTGGAAAACAAAAAGGCAGGGACCGCTTTTCAGTAGTCCATTCATGGATAGCCAATCAGGAGACTGGGTTGTGTTATGTTTCTTTTCAACGGATAGTCTAGGACAACTAGTTAGGCGACTTGCAACTCCAGTCAAACATCTTGGTTGAGTCAAAATGTTCTGTATATATTCATCTGATTCACTAATCTAGTCCAATCAGGTGACCGGACCAACCACTCGACCCATTGGTTGATCTTATTTAATAGGATGAATGGACTAGCCAGTTAATCTATTAGGCTATCTTGGCCTAGTAAATCTACTGGACCTTCCAGATGATTGTCTAGTTTGTCCAATCGAGCAACTGGACTTTTTGATCAGCAGTCTGGGCTTTCAATCATTCCTAAATTATCTAATTAGTTACCTAATACTTTTAGTATTCAATTAATCATGTATTCGTGATTATACTCCTCTTCCTTATGGATCCTGCATAGTAACCTTACACTCTCCAAATTACATTAGTTGTGATGTCTATATTCATATTATGACTTTGTAGACATTATTGGTAGCTATCAAGACTTCATTTTCACCCAAGTAACTAGATAAGTTGGAGAACAACTTCACTAAGTATTGTGACCATTGTTATAATGATCATATAATCTCTTTATATATGAGATCTAGATTGAATTCAAGTCATGTAAATGTCATCCTCTTAATGTTCAACGTATGACCCTTGATCTAGAGTAGACAATGAGATATACATGTGAGCTTAATATTATATATTGACTCATATGAGCATGGCCATGCATTTCATACTCTCACTCATAAAGGTGCCGGGATATCACTCTAGTAGGAGGAAAAATTCCATCTGCATCACTCACAATAACCCACATATGTTACCACACACTAAAACATGATTTTTATGACAACCCTTATTCAAGGTCACATTGAATACCATTAAAGTACACTGAACAACATGTAATAAATGTAGTGACTTCATATTAAAGAATTGCAAGAACCATAATCACATGAGATATGATTTAGACATCCACTTTTGGCTTCCATGTATCATACTCAAGTTGGGTCTTTCGTGTACAATTGTTCATAATGAGTACTTATGTGATTAACTTGATATCCAATATCACGACGAATTAGGCATAGTCATCAGTCAATACAAATCTAGCCTTAATGTATTATTGTTCTCGTACTTTCCACAATATTATCTGAATAGTAACCTATACATGAATGGGCACTCTTAGCATACACATGATCTCCTGTTTAGGTCATCAATGCAAAATCACATCATTTGGTCATGCATTCCTAGGACAATATTACACTTATTCATTGTATCATATTGAAGAAAACATAATAATATGAATTATTTTAATTAATAATAAAATATATTACAAAGTGTCTCATTACAATCATTATATGATTGGCTTTGAAGGCGTATTACCAATATAAGAAACTAGTTAAGGTTTCTATAAAGAGTTTTTCCACAAAACATTCTAAAATAATTCATTTCTCTATGACTTAGGTGATTCCATATCTCAAGAAACCATAGAAAGAGGTAGGAAAGGATAATAATCTATAGAACAACATTAGGCAACAAAACTAGAGTATAGTGAATAAATATTTCATAACATTGTAGCATACTTACATATCCCCCCCCCCAAACATCCCACGGGGAAGGCTTTGCTGCTCATGATAAAAAATATATCAAAAGAAAAGGGAGAAGAAGATTGAAACTCCATTAACATGGGTGGAGAACCTCCAATCTTCACCTCCAATGGATCCAAGCTTGGCCTCCTTTGGATGGGTGAAATGACATGAAAAGTGGAAGAATAAGGTTAAACCCCAAGAAAACTAGAATTTTAGGGTTGGGAGATGGAAGGAAATGGAGTAAGTGAGGTTGGTAGGAGTGGGTGGTGGCTATGATGGTTAGGAGTAGCTAACTTTAGACTCTCAACCACCACTAGTGTATATATAGTGGCCTAGGGGTGTAGGGTTAAGTAGGGGTAAAGTGGCATAATCATAGTAGGAAGTATTAGGGTTAGATGGATTAGACAGTTGTGGTGGTCACAAACACCATTGTGGGTATGGTTAGGGATGATCGTCGTGGTACAAACAGAAAGGTTAGATACAATGTGGGAGTTTTTGAAGGTGAGGTAGAATAGTCTTGGTGAACATCACGACCAGTGGTGGTTTGAGGTGGAACAACCATCATGGGTGCTGCTACTGTGGTGGAGGAGGTAGAAAGAAGATCATGGTCTGGGGAATGATGATCTTGGAAGGTAGTGCCACAGTCATGTTGGACAATATGGTTGTGTTGGATAGGCCTGCCACGACTGTGGTGATCTCATAGTTGTGTTGGGTTGATTGTCCTAGATCTTGGAGAACTTTAATCAAGACTGTCATTTTCACTCTGAGAACAACCTTGTCTAGATACCACATCCATTTTAGGGGCTTTGGTATGCACTTTGGTATTCTAAGTATACATCTAAGCTTCTCTTTGCTTAAACTTGATCTTGGGTCACTTGGCATAGGTTGTGGTAGCTCTTACACTTATTTTGGGATCCTCCATGGTCTAGGGAAGTCTAGGATCATCCTCCTTCTATCTCTTTCATTAGTATGTGCCAAAGTGCCAATTAAAATATGCAAGAGCAACCATGAGTGCATTTATCACAAAGTGATAGTTATTAAGAATTATAAAGCACTCTACATATCTTGTCATGAATAAAGGGCAAAATAACACAACATGGAGATCCAAAATGGGACTCCATCACATATGAAACAACTATGAGTATATCGGGGAAGCTGGCGTGGGCGGACGGTGGAGGGGGACGCAAGGATGCAGAAAAAGGGGCGAACTCGGGGAAGAAAGCGGACAACCGGAGCGCGGGGAGCACCGGAGGACGAGGGGGAAGCATGCAAGCATCAAATCGCGCTAACACTAGAGGTATGAGGGTATCAGTGCAGGAAATCGGGCTAAACCTAAACTACAAGGGGATACGAGGTGCGAGCGAGGAAACGACAGAAACGGACCAGACGCGCAAAGAAGACACGGCGATGGAGACAGAGATGGAGAGTATGGAAGCAATTGCTGCTTGCGGAGGTAGGGAGAGATACTACAAGCGAGCTGTGAGCGGCGGGAAGGACAACCCAGAAAGGGACTTTATTGATAGCAGTGTGGTCACGGGTCTCAACCCAGAGGACATCGAGTTGGTGCTGGATAGGGGAATCCCGGAGATCTACATCAACGAGGAAGTAGAGGAAAATTTGAAGATACAGTGGAAGTATTCCGTTATCGTTAAGCTCATTGGAATGGATATCAGCTTTATGAATATGGCCGATAGATTAAAGCTGATGTGGCACCCGACAGGAAGAACCAAACTTTATGAACTAGACAAATCCTATTACGTTCACTACTACATTTTTGGCCAGTAACGTCGCTGCCCATAGCGTCGTTTTTACTAGAATAACCGACCTAATAGACTATTGCATCAGTTTTATCATAAAAACTGACCTTATAGATTTCCCGCGGCAAAAATTCGTTCGATTTTGGCTTTGCTCCTCGATCTATAGGGTCGGTTTTTTAAAATAACCGATGCTATAGGGTCAACAAAAAACACGGGCACCACTTTGGAACTCTAGAGTCGATTTTTATATATAACCGAATTTACAGATCCTGACCTATAGCGTCGGTTATACTGCAAAACTGACCCTAAAAGTCTATTAAAAAACGGTGCCCAGACTTAACCTATAGTGACGGTTTTTTAAGATAACCGTCGCTATAGGTCAGGTCTATAGCGATGGTTATCTTAAAAAACTGTCACTATAGGTTAAGTCCGGGCACCGTTTTTTTAATAGACTTTTAGGGTCGATTGTTTACAAAAAACCGACGCTATAGTTCTTCTACATTGCACATATAAGCCCGATTGTAAGGCTTAGGTTTCCATTTGTTGCTGCTGCTACCCCCCGTTTCCGCTCCCGCGTCCGAAGAAAGGCAACGCCGCCTCTACAAAGGTGACCTCCCCCAACCATCTCCTCATCCGAAAAGAGGCAAACTAGTGCCGCTTTCCTTGGACGAAGACGCCCAAGCTTCTTGCTACCATCTCCGGCGATGACGACACTCCTTACCACCATCTCCGACACCATTTTCCTTGGACGACGGCGATGCCTTAGGCGTTGCATCTCTCTCCGGTGCTTTCTTCTTTGAAAGGCGACGACGCCTTAGGCGTTGTAAGGGCCGTGCACATATCTCTCCGATTCTTTTCTCGCACAAGCTCCCTCACCGACCGGTTTTTCTCAAGGTATTGTCCTTGCCGCCTCACTCCTTCGTTTACGTCTTACTTTCAAGCAACTGACCAGGTAGCACGGCCGTGCTGGGAAGCACGGCCGTGTTGACTGAGTTGTAGAATCATCAAAATTTGTCAATTTTGAATTTGTTACTTCTCCTATAAAATTGATATATACTGACCCCTAATTAATACATTATAACATAATTGAATCGTGCATTTGTGTTGTTGCAGGTGCTATTGACTTGTTGTTGACTTGCATATATTTCTTCTTCAGCTTACAAGTGAGGTATAATATTCTCATTCTCCCAATGTGCCATTTTATTTGACTAGTAAATCAACCAATAATAAAAATATGTATTCATTCATATCTACATTTTGTTATCAATCACATATGTAATCACATATGTAATCATTTGGATAGTCCCCGGTTTGGGACTGTTTTTGGATATTTAATCTCACTTAGGATGTAACTGTATAATGTATGTTTAGTTTTGAAGAAAATTTTAGTAGTATTTCCTCATTTATTCTCTGGGTACATATGTGAGTGGTTATTTACTTGACTAACAACTCAACCAATACTAGAGGCATGTATTCTTTGAATTATTTATTTTATTATCATTCAAGCAAGTAATCTTTTAAATATAAATCATATATCATGTATACCTTATCACTTGTGTTTTTATTATCACTTATTTTTTTTATCATGTATACTTGCAGGTTCTAAAATGGCGAGTGAAGATGAATAAATTTCTTTTTTTTTTAATGTTTGTTTCAGATATAGTAAATTGGCATGATGTTCCTAATTCCTTTTAACGTCAAGTAAGTATTATTATTCAATATAATTTTAATAATGAATAAATTTCTTTATTTTAATGTTTTTATTATCACTTATTTTTTCTATTTTACCAACTATCGTTTAATTGATAGGGGTATAAAGGCTTTTCGTTAAGGTGGAGGATAAATACCCACAAAATTAAAGACATTGACTTTGAAAAATGTCAAGGTAGCTACTTTGACAACTGCTTAGTCTTATATGTATTAATTTTCAACTCTTATATATCAACTGTTATATTCTTATCTCAACTCCTGTTTATAGTAGTTTACTAACATCAAGTATAATTCGTTATTTGTATTGTCCTATAAAAAATAATGATTGGGCTTGTGGCTACTATGTAATGAAATATATGCAAGCTATTGTTAAACAAGCATCATATGACATTCATACTATAGATCAGGTAATAAAGAATAACATCATAAATTTTCAAGTGGTTTTAGTCATTTTATAAAATATTAGCATGTGTATTTTTTGTTATAGATCTTTACAACTCAGCCTTACACACTTGAGGACTTAAATGAATTCCGAGAAGAGTGCTGAGATGCTTTTCTAAATGAAGTCAATATAACATTGGATTAAATATGTCAGCTCCATTTATGTATGTGGTTACTCTTTCATATTTACTTTTGTATTTGACATTTAATATCATCTCAGACTTGCAATCTATCATTTTGTAAATTATGATGTGATTATGTGTAACACAACTAAATATATGAATCATTTTTGTTATGAATGTGTGGTTTGGAATGGTGATGGTTGAGCATCAATGCTCCCCTCTCTCATATCCTGGTTCTTTTGTTCTTTTGTTCTATTACTATTTCTGCAAAAAATTTAAATTTTTTTTTGCAACTTCTAGCGTCGATTTTTTTTTAAAAAACCGAATTTGTAGGTGACGTGTAGCATGTCCGTGCTGTGTAGCACGGCAGTGTTGGGATATGGTTGCACGGCCGTGCCGCGTAGCACGGCCGTGTTGGCTTCTGGTAGCACGGCCGTTCTGTGTAGCACGACCGTGTTGGGTTATGGTAGCACGGCCGTGCCGCGTAGCACGGCCGTGTTGGCTTCTGGTAGAATGGCCGTTCTGTGTAGCACGGCCGTGTTGGGGTAATGATATCATAGTGTTGAAATCTAATCTGCTCGCTATAAACAGCGGCAGAATGTCCTCCCTACGACACACCTTCCTCTATATTAGGACGACAGAGTTATCGATGAGCAGTATTCAGAGCCTTTAGCTTCGTTGCCCTTAGGCAGTGGCGGAGCCAACCCCCTGATGAAGGGTGGCACTTGTAAAAATAACGTTATGAATTTATATAAGATTGATATTATTTTTGTTTTAAATCAGATGTAAATAGAATTTAAATAATCACCATGAGACAAATGGAGTGTGAACATGTCTCAAAGACATGATATGGACCTATTTACTTGGATCTAGTGAGAAAAATAGATGAGTCTTACATAAATAAAAAAATAAGTCGGAGACGTAGCTCATCACTTTGTAGAGTATTTAATATAGATCCGATCAAAATAACCTTCTGTGTATATCTAATATTGCATAGTATTATCTATATTATAACATTCTACATACGTTTAAGATATTTTTATATGTAAGAAGAGTTTGAAATGACGACATTGGCATTGAAAAGATTTAATTGCTTTGAATAAGACTAACTATTCCTTTATATTAATTCTTCATATTGGAAAAACCACATAAATTTAATGTTCAATTTTGATTGTGTGGATTATTATTTAGTTTTTAAGATCACGCAAATAATTTCCTACATGATGAGTTTGACAAGAAAGTAACTAGAAAGTAACATAAAGTTAAGAAATGAATATATAAGTAGTACCATGTGGCAATTACTATTATCATATATAAATCAAGAAATCCAATACTCTAGTAGTTTAAAGTTAAATAAAGATACTTATGATGGTGTTAAACTTATTCATAATTTTTACCTAATAAAGTAACAGATCTTATGATAATTTATTGTTCACTAAGTTCTAAAGACAATTATTTCTATGTTGCATTGGAAACTAAGAAAATATCAAAATTCATTATCCTTGACATTAAGATGAAATCATATTTCTAATTTAGAGAAATAATATTTGTATAACTTGTGAATAGAAGTATAATTTTAAGGGTTTTTTCGTAATGACACATGATATTACATTATTTTAACAAAGAATTATTGATGTATAGAAATCCAAAAAATACACCTATTTTGTTAAAAATTATTAACAAATTTATCGTGACACCATGTACTACTTAGAAATTATTATATTTTATTTGACTTTATCTTTACTAGTATGCATTACACATATAATAGAAAATAACCAGCATACACCATTTGCACAAGTAAAAGATACACACATAGAACTAATGTACTTGCTACATTTGTTATACATTTAATTATAACAACATTTGATATCTCATGCATTATACCATTAATTATGGATATCGATTTTCTTTCTCCCTATTACCTATGCACATAGATATCAATTTTCTTTCACCTCATTACATATGTACTTTCTATATTTGTTACACACTTAATTGTTTATATATTATTTAAATTATTTGATATTTTATAAAGTATATAATTGATAACAAATATCTATTTTTGTTTCATCATTATCCATACAACTACATACTTGCTATGTTTGTTATATATTTAAATATTTATATATGATATACAAATATTTGACATTTAATAAAGTATACTATTAATTATAGGTATTTATTTTTTAAATTATCATTATACAAATAAGTGTAAAATAATAGTTAATAAGTTGACATTTATGTATGTATTTTTGATACATTTGTTAATATATTTAATAAAGAACAATTCGTTTAGTATGGAACATCGATATATATTTGTAAAGTAAAGAAATATCACTGATTTTTATGAAATTATCCTATTTTGATGTATTTTTATTTATGATTCTTTACTAAAAATAGTATTATTAATGACATTATTTATGGAAGAGAGTTTATATATTTAGAAATTAGGTTAATTAGTGTGTGAAGGAGATAACACATAAAAATAAATATTAACTTTGATACCATGTAAATACACATAATATGCATATATGTTCAAAAAAATTCAAAATTGGAGGGGGGGGGCACGTGCCTCAGCTTGCCGCCCCTCTCCCGTCATCTATCCTTTTTGACAGTCACCGTTTCGGGTGTAAACCTAACCATGATGTTTATGAGGGTAGAGTTGTTGCTGCTTGGAGAACTTCCGCAAGACAAGGAGGCAAGAGCTAAAGCAATGCTAGAGTTTTTTCACATTGTGGGGCAAGCCGTTACGGTTGCATCTACGTTTGCTTGGATCGGTAACAAGTCCATCTATTTCGGCTTACCGGTGGCTTCTGTGATGCATAACAAATTTGACATCTGATGTGCTCTTTTGCCTCCAGTTTTTGTACATGTAAAGGCGATGTAGATAAATCACTTTTTTTTCTCTTTCCCTTATATGCCTATCCTTTTTTTCTTCATTTAATGAAGAGTGGCATTGTAGCGTCTCATTTTTATGATTCTTATCCTTTTTTTTGTCATGGCATTTTACCGTCTCATTTTAATTTTGTATAAATAATTAGTACGTAATCAAATGGGTGCAGTTTACACCTAATAAATCATCATGACCCAGCCGTTGGGGCTGTTTGCCCTTCACCTCGATCGGCCGCTCCCTTGCCGCAACACTCCTCCTTCCTTGGCCGCCTCCTACACACCTATCTAACACTTTACCCGTCATTTTCTTTCCCAGCAGCCTCCTCCGATTCATGTAATGGAAACAGTCTTCTGTGCAGTGGGTGATACACCCTTTCCTATCTTTTCTCCCTAGCCCAACCACCAGATGGCGGGCGCCTCAACCCGGTTTTGAGCAGAGCCCATTCCGCTTGAGCTCTGTGCGACACCTTGAGCAAGGAACAGGCGATCCTCATAGCTTCAGATTGTGCCTGCTTTAGTGGTCGCCGCACTTTGAGTCGAGCTGAAACATCTATCTGGTCACGGCTTCCTTTGCTGATCCGACCTGGCAGCCCCGCACCCAAAAACGGACCACCAGCTATCCAACAGGAAATTGCCCAGGGTGAGAGAGACAAGCTGGATGACGAACAGAGCCTAGCGGGCGATGAAGTTGCCACCGAAGGCGGGGAGGAGGATGTCGACACGGGAAATAGCAGCATAGGAACGCAGGATCACAGCCGTGAAGCCCAAACAGCATGTGATGTCCAAACTATGTAAATTAAAATGCAGACCAGTTGAAATCCACAGCCGTGAAGCCCAAACAGCATGTGATGTCCCAACTATGAAAATTAAAATGCAGACGAGTTGAAATCCCATCATTCATTGATTACTGCAATAATTTTTAATGGGGTTACCCAAACGGCCCATTAATTTTCTTCTCCTGATTACTGGCAATCTTCGGTGATCTAGCCTAAATGGCGGCACGTAGAGGCTTCGATCGGAGGTGGGGGACCAATGAGTATAGTGCGTGTAGAATCTGCGACCGGCAGCGACAAGTAGAAAATGCTCCAGATGTGTTCGCATCTTTCTTTGAGGACGGGCGCGCAGCTTTTGTGTGATCGGTGGCGGATTTCATCGCTGGCATAGTTCCAATGCGGTGGCCATTCTCCTTCCAGATGTTGTGTACTGCTCCTCGCGGGGATTTCGGTTGCATTGTCACTCGACGGGAACACCTTGTCAACGTAGGGCAATTAGCGGAGGCCCTTAGCTGCTTCGCTGATCTCACAACCTCGTGGTCGGCGCTCCTGGTCGGATCCCTTTGCTTACCAGGCGTTTTCCCTCGCTTGTCGCCTGGGATCCTCTTGCCTTTATCTGCTACATTCGCGGAAACTTGTGGTTTTGGTGGATACGGCTCCAGGGTAGGGAGATCTTCAGAAATGTAGTGACGACAAACTTTGTATCTCTACATGAATCTATTCATTCTATTATTATCTTTTTGGTTTGGTTTTTTCTCTCAAACATTTTGTTAACGTAAACGCTAGTAGAAGATAAACTCTTGAAATTATTAATATAAATATGGTTTTATTACAAAATTTTGATGTACATTATTCTTGTATAAAATGCAAATGAACCTCATAATCAAATAATATATATATATTGCATGGTTATTGTTTGATTTTCCCAAGTTTAGATGACGTTGTATACTACCTAGCATGTTCATTCAGTGAGCTCAAGGTCATACAATAATTTGCAAATAGGATTCTTCTTGCAAATCTTCATAATAAATTGAGTAGTCAAAATTAGAGGATTTTTTGTAATCTTATAATGTTTTCTAACATATATATTCAGTACATGTTTTACGAGTCCAGTCAATGGCTCCCAATAACCCATTTGGGTGGGTATGGGTATGCATATTATTGTTTTCTTTTTATAATTGGACGGGTATGGGTTGGGAAAAAATTGAAATGGCTATGATGGGTAAGTTTGTGGTAAGTTTTTTTTATGACAACAAGAAATATGTTGTTTTTTCCGCAACCAAGGGCCGCTGCGCCATAATAATAGATCTTTTAAGAAATTGAATCCCTATAGAAAGTAAGTTGGAACTCTCTTCTATGTTGAGGGCATGCATCTTGTTTGTCGTACTTGTTTGTTTAATATGCAATTTTGTTGGCCAAATGCTTACTAACATTGAATATCTAGCTATGAGTTTGAATAACAAGATATAAATTTATCTTTATAGTCATAAATTGTTATATTTCATGCAATATGATTCTATATGACCACTTAGTTGATGAAGGTTTTCATGCGTGTTGCCTTTTGTAAGGCATCTTGGACTTAATATTTTATTTGAGGTGTTATATATATACGTATCTAAACACCACATACTTATGCTATGTATCATATTATATCAACAATTACAATCTATGAAAATACAACATTGGTTATGGCCATACTAATCTAATCTTTTGGAGACATAAAGTATTGCAGTCCACCTAATGTCTATTGCATCTCATGCATCATCAACATGTGAACTCCCACTTGGACCTGCATTTCTGGTCCACAACATCAAAGGCTCCATGGTCGTTCCTTGGATCTTCATGGTTTCCTCATCATGCCATGTCTCTGGAACTTATTCTATGCTTATATAATGTTGCATAATATGTAGAAACCTCAAGTCACATTTGTGGGGAGCAAGAAGGAATTGAAACCATTACATATGGAACAAAAGGTGAGGCTCGATATGCAAGACAAATATGCTTCATTCACATCCACATCATGCACACACAAAGGGGTCTTTGGCCATAACCATTCAAACATCAACCAAACAAAATGTATTTTTGAAGGTGACATGTATGAATTATATATATAATATATCTTGTATATTTATATTTATTAATGATTATATCTTTTCCCACACCAAACAATCCCCATGAATAATCTTTGACATGCACGTGCACTAGGTGGGATATACAGGGGCAGTGCCCCTATGTGGGGACCCCACTACCCAACTAGTGGGTAGGAGTCAAAGAGATGTTGCCTATCATGGGGTCATAGGGATGGTTCCCTTAAAAAGATATATATAATTTTACTTATGTGTACTAACTACAATTTGAATTTTCATCATTGACCCCATGCATGATACCAAGATTCCATTATTTGGTGGATGTGAGATTAACAAGATATGCATATTAGCATTTAATGTTCACATCTTATTTAGTGATACAAGTGACATAAAACCAAATCCAGTCATATTGATTACAGATCCCAATTTATTGTAGATTGGCATGGTTCTTATATTATAATAGGAACTCGTGGAGGTGATATGTGCATCAAAAGTAATAGAAATAAATAAATCCACATTCCCATGGTCAAATCTCATCAACAACAATATATCAAGAAGAAAAGAAAGTGAGATATACCTTTGTTGAGGAGTAGACTCAGTGACAGTTATCACATAAATATATATGGAATAATATGTTGACGATGTTCTCCCAAAATAGTCATAGAGGCATCTACATCTCTATATCATCTACATAGATGAACGATAACTCCATGTCACTCTCCAAGAGCCAACGGGGAAGGAGCATCCTTTCTAGTGGCAACATGCTAGCATTGCAAAATATCTTCTCTCTCTCTCTATCGGTAATGATGTCTATGGTTCATGTATCCAACAGTGTGTAACTAAAAACATAGACATCATGCCCTTTATATAGGAGAGGAAAGGAATTAGGGTTTCTAACAAGCCTTGGAAAACAAAAAGGCAGGGACCGCTTTTCAGTAGTCCATTCATGGATAGCCAATCAGGAGACTGGGTTGTGTTATGTTTCTTTTCAACGGATAGTCTAGGACAACTAGTTAGGCGACTTGCAACTCCAGTCAAACATCTTGGTTGAGTCAAAATGTTCTGTATATATTCATCTGATTCACTAATCTAGTCCAATCAGGTGACCGGACCAACCACTCGACCCATTGGTTGATCTTATTTAATAGGATGAATGGACTAGCCAATTAATCTATTAGGCTATCTTGGCCTAGTAAATCTAGTGGACCTTCCAGATGATTGTCTAGTTTGTCCAATCGAGCAACTGGACTTTTTGATCAGCAGTCTGGGCTTTCAATCATTCCTAAATTATCTAATTAGTTACCTAATACTTTTAGTATTCAATTAATAATGTATTCGTGATTATACTCCTCTTCCTTATGGATCCTGCATAGTAACCTTACACTCTCCAAATTACATTAGTTGTGATGTCTATATTCATATTATGACTTTGTAGACATTATTGGTAGCTATCAAGACTTCATTTTCACCCAAGTAACTAGATAAGTTGGAGAACAACTTCACTAAGTATTGTGACCATTGTTATAATGATCATATAATCTCTTTATATATGAGATCTAGATTGAATTCAAGTCATGTAAATGTCATCCTCTTAATGTTCAACGTATGACCCTTGATCTAGAGTAGACAATGAGATATACATGTGAGCTTAATATTATATATTGACTCATATGAGCATGGCCATGAATTTCATACTCTCACTCATAAAGGTGTCGGGATATCACTCTAGTAGGAGGAAAAATTCCATCTGCATCACTCACAATAACCCACATATGTTACCACACACTAAAACATGATTTTTATGACAACCCTTATTCAAGGTCACATTGAATACCATTAAAGTACATCGAACAACATGTAATCAATGTAGTGACTTCATATTAAAGAATTGCAAGAACCATAATCACATGAGATATGATTTAGACATCCACTTTTGGCTTCCATGTATCATACTCAAGTTGGGTCTTTCGTGTACAATTGTTCATAATGAGTACTTATGTGATTAACTTGATATCCAATATCACGACGAATTAGGCATAGTCATCAGTCAATACAAATCTAGCCTTAATGTATTATTGTTCTCGTACTTTCCACAATATTATCTGACTAGCAACCTATACATGAATGGGCACTCTTAGCATACACATGATCTCCTGTTTAGGTCATCAATGCAAAATCACATCATTTGGTCATGCATTCCTAGGACAATATTACACTTATTCATTGTATCATATTGAAGAAAACATAATAATATGAATTATTTTAATTAATAATAAAATATATTACAAAGTGTCTCATTACAATCATTATATGATTGGCTTTGAAGGCGTATTACCAATATAAGAAACTAGTTAAGGTTTCTATAAAGAGTTTTTCCACAAAACATTCTAAAATAATTCATTTCTCTATGACTTAGGTGATTCCATATCTCAAGAAACCATAGAAAGAGGTAGGAAAGGATAATAATCTATAGAACAACATTAGGCAACAAAACTAGAGTATAGTGAATAAATATTTCATAACATTGTAGCATACTTACATATTCCCCCCCCCCAAACATCCCACGGGGAAGGCTTTGCTGCTCATGATAAAAAATATATCAAAAGAAAAGGGAGAAGAAGATTGAAACTCCATTAACATGGGTGGAGAACCTCCAATCTTCACCTCCAATGGATCCAAGCTTGGCCTCCTCTGGATGGGTGAAATGACATGAAAAGTGGAAGAATAAGGTTAAACCCCAAGAAAACTAGAATTTTAGGGTTGGGAGATGGAAGGAAATGGAGTAAGTGAGGTTGGTAGGAGTGGGTGGTGGCTATGATGGTTAGGAGTAGCTAACTTTAGACTCTCAACCACCACTAGTGTATATATAGTGGCCTAGGGGTGTAGGGTTAAGTAGGGGTAAAGTGGCATAATCATAGTAGGAAGTATTAGGGTTAGATGGATTAGACAATTGTGGTGGTCACAAACACCATTGTGGGTATGGTTAGGGATGATCGTCGTGGTACAAACAGAAAGGTTAGATACAATGTGGGAGTTTTTGAAGGTGAGGTAGAATAGTCTTGGTGAACATCACGACCAGTGGTGGTTTGAGGTGGAACAACCATCATGGGTGCTGCTACTGTGGTGGAGGAGGTAGAAAGAAGATCATGGTCTGGGGAATGATGATCTTGGAAGGTAGTGCCACAGTCATGTTGGACAATATGGTTGTGTTGGATAGGCCTGCCACGACTGTGGTGATCTCATAGTTGTGTTGGGTTGATTGTCCTAGATCTTGGAGAACTTTAATCAAGACTGTCATTTTCACTCTGAGAACAACCTTGTCTAGATACCACATCCATTTTAGGGGCGTTGGTATGCACTTTGGTATTCTAAGTATACATCTAAGCTTCTCTTTGCTTAAACTTGATCTTGGGTCACTTGGCATAGGTTGTGGTAGCTCTTACACTTATTTTGGGATCCTCCATGGTCTAGGGAAGTCTAGGATCATCCTCCTTCTATCTCTTTCATTAGTATGTTCCAAAGTGCCAATTAAAATATGCAAGAGCAACCATGAGTGCATTTATCACAAAGTGATAGTTATTAAGAATTATAAAGCACTCTACATATCTTGTCATGAATAAAGGGCAAAATAACACAACATGGAGATCCAAAATGGGACTCCATCACATATGAAACAACTATGAGTATATCGGGGAAGCTGGCGTGGGCGGACGGTGGAGGGGGACGCAAGGATGCAGAAAAAGGGGCGAACTCGGGGAAGAAAGCGGACAACCGGAGCGCGGGGAGCACCGGAGGACGAGGGGGAAGCAGGCAAGCATCAAATCGCGCTAACACTAGAGGTATGAGGGTATCAGTGCAGGAAATCGGGCTAAACCTAAACTACAAGGGGATACGAGGTGCGAGCAAGGAAACGACAGAAACGGACCAGACGCGCAAAGAAGACACGACGATGGAGACAGAGATGGAGAGTATGGAAGCAATTGCTGCTTGCGGAGGTAGGGAGAGATACTACAAGCGAGCTGTGAGCGGCGGGAAGGACAACCTAGAAAGGGACTTTATTGATAGCAGTGTGGTCACGGGTCTCAACCCACAGGACATCGAGTTGGTGCTGGATAGGGGAATCCCGGAGATCTACATCAACGAGGAAGCATAGGAAAATTTGAAGATACAGTGGAAGTATTCCGTTATCGTTAAGCTCATTGGAAAGGATATCGGTTTTATGAATATGGCCGATAGATTAAAGCTGATGTGGCACCCGACAGGAAGAACCAAACTTTATGAACTAGACAAATCCTATTACGTTCACTACTACATTTTTGGCCAGTAACGTCGCTGCCCATAGCGTCGTTTTTACTAGAATAACCGACCTAATAGACTACTGCATCAGTTTTATCATAAAAACTGACCTTATAGATTTCCCGCGGCAAAAATTCGTTCGATTTTGGCTTTGCTCCTCGATCTATAGGGTCGGTTTTTTAAAATAACCGATGCTATAGGGTCAACAAAAAACGCGGGCACCACTTTGGAACTCTAGAGTCGATTTTTATATATAACCGAATTTACAGATCCTGACCTATAGCGTCGGTTATACTGCAAAACTGACCCTAAAAGTCTATTAAAAAACGGTGCCCAGACTTAACCTATAGTGACGGTTTTTTAAGATAACCGTCGCTATAGGTCAGGTCTATAGCGATGGTTATCTTAAAAAACTGTCACTATAGGTTAAGTCCGGGCACCATTTTTTTAATAGACTTTTAGGGTCGATTGTTTACAAAAAACCGACGCTATAGGTCTTCTACATTGCACATATAAGCCCGATTGTAAGGCTTAGGTTTCCATTTGTTGCTGCTGCTACCCCCCGTTTCCGCTCCCGCGTCCGAAGAAAGGCAACGTCGCCTCTACAAAGGTGACCTCCCCCAACCATCTCCTCATCCGAAAAGAGGCAAACTAGTGCCGCTTTCCTTGGACGAAGACGCCCAAGCTTCTTGCCACCATCTCCGGCGATGACGACACTCCTTACCACCATCTCCGACACCATTTTCCTTGGACGACGGCGATGCCTTAGGCGTTGCATCTCTCTCCGGTGCTTTCTTCTTTGAAAGGCGACGACGCCTTAGGCGTTGTAAGGGCCGTGCACATCTCTCTCCGGTTCTTTTCTCGCACAAGCTCCCTCACCGACCGGTTTTTCTCAAGGTATTGTCCTTGCCGCCTCACTCCTTCGTTTACGTCTTACTTTCAAGCAACTGACCAGGTAGCACGGCCGTGCTGGGAAGCACGGCCGTGTTGACTGAGTTGTAGAATCATCAAAATTTGTCAATTTTGAATTTGTTACTTCTCCTATAAAATTGATATATACTGACCCCTAATTAATACATTATAACATAATTGAATCGTGCATTTGTGTTGTTGCAGGTGCTATTGACTTGTTGTTGACTTGCATATATTTCTTCTTCAGCTTACAAGTGAGGTATAATATTCTCATTCTCCCAATGTGCCATTTTATTTGACTAGTAAATCAACCAATAATAAAAATATGTATTCATTCATATCTACATTTTGTTATCAATCACATATGTAATCACATATGTAATCATTTGGATAGTCCCCAGTTTGGGACTGTTTTTGGATATTTAATCTCACTTAGGATGTAACTGTATAATGTATGTTTAGTTTTGAAGAAAATTTTAGTAGTATTTCCTCATTTATTCTCTGGGTACATATGTGAGTGGTTATTTACTTGACTAACAACTCAACCAATACTAGAGGCATGTATTCTTTGAATTATTTATTTTATTATCATTCAAGCAAGTAATCTTTTAAATATACATCATATATCATGTATACCTTATCACTTGTGTTTTTATTATCACTTATTTTTTTTATCATGTATACTTGCAGGTTCTAAAATGGCGAGTGAAGATGAATAAATTTCTTTTTTTTAATGTTTGTTTTAGATATAGTAAATTGGCATGATGTTCCTAATTCCTTTTAACGTCAAGTAAGTATTATTATTCAATATAATTTTAATAATGAATAAATTTCTTTATTTTAATGTTTTTATTATCACTTATTTTTTCTATTTTACCAACTATCGTTTAATTGATAGGGGTATAAAGGCTTTTCGTTAAGGTGGAGGATAAATACCCACAAAATTAAAGACATTGACTTTGAAAAATGTCAAGGTAGCTACTTTGACAACTGCTTAGTCTTATATGTATTAATTTTCAACTCTTATATATCAACTGTTATATTCTTATCTCAACTCCTGTTTATAGTAGTTTACTAACATCAAGTATAATTTGTTATTTGTATTGTCCTATAAAAAATAATGATTGGGCTTGTGGCTACTATGTAATGAAATATATGCAAGCTATTGTTAAACAAGCATCATATGACATTCAGACTATAGATCAGGTAATAAAGAATAACATCATAAATTTTCAAGTGGTTTTAGTCATTTTATAAAATATTAGCATGTGTATTTTTTGTTATAGATCTTTACAACTCAGCCTTACACACTTGAGGACTTCAATGAATTCCGAGAAGAGTGCTGAGATGCTTTTCTAAACGAAGTCAATATAACATTGGATTAAATATGTCAGCTCCATTTATGTATGTGGTTACTCTTTCATATTTACTTTTGTATTTGACATTTAATATCATCTCAGACTTGCAATCTATCATTTTGTAAATTATGATGTGATTATGTGTAACACAACTAAATATATGAATCATTTTTGTTATGAATGTGTGGTTTGGAATGGTGATGGTTGAGCATCAATGCTCCCCTCTCTCATATCCTGGTTCTTTTGTTCTTCTGTTCTATTACTATTTCTGCAAAAAATTTAAAATTTTTTTTGCAACTTCTAGCGTCGGTTTTTTTTAAAAAACCGAATTTGTAGGTGACGTGTAGCATGTCCGTGCTGTTTAGCACGGCATTGTTGGGATATGGTTGCACGGCCGTGCCGCGTAGCACGGCCGTGTTGGCTTCTGGTAGCACGGCCGTTCTGTGTAGCACGACCGTGTTGGGTTATGGTAGCACGGCCGTGCCGCGTAGCACGGCCGTGTTGGCTTCTGGTAGCACGGCCATTCTGTGTAGCACGGCCGTGTTGGGGTAATGAAATCATAGTGTTGAAATCTAATCTGCTCGCTATAAACAGCGGCAGAATGTCCTCCCTACGACACACCTTCCTCTATATTAGGACGACAGAGTTATCGATGAGCAGTATTCAGAGCCTTTAGCTTCGTTGCCCTTAGGCAGTGGTGGAGCCAACCCCCTGATGAAGGGTGGCACTTGTAAAAATAACATTATGTATTTATATAAGATCGATATTATTTTTGTTTTAAATCAGATGTAAATAGAATTTAAATAATCACCATGAGACAAATGGAGTGTGAACATGTCTCAAAGACATGATATGGACCTATTTACTTGGATCTAGTGAGAAAAATAGATGAGTCTTACATAAATAAAAAAATAAGTCGGAGACGTAGCTCATCACTTTGTAGAGTATTTAATATAGATCCGATCAAAATAACCTTCTGTGTATATCTAATATTGCATAGTATTATCTATATTATAACATTCTACATACGTTTAAGATATTTTTATATGTAAGAAGAGTTTGAAATGACGACATTGGCATTGAAAAGATTTAATTGCTTTGAATAAGACTAACTATTCCTTTATATTAATTCTTCATATTGGAAAAACCACATAAATTTAATGTTCAATTTTGATTGTGTGGATTATTATTTAGTTTTTAAGATCACGCAAATAATTTCCTACATGATGAGTTTGATAAGAAAGTAACTAGAAAGTAACATAAAGTTAAGAAATGAATATATAAGTAGTACCATGTGGCAATTACTATTATTATATATAAATCAAGAAATCCAATACTCTAGTAGTTTAAAGTTAAATAAAGATACTTATGATGGTGTTAAACTTATTCATAATTTTTACCTAATAAAGTAACATATCTTATGATAATTTATTGTTCACTAAGTTCTAAAGACAATTATTTCTATGTTGCATTGGAAACTAAGAAAATATCAAAATTCATTATCCTTGACATTAAGATGAAATCATATTTCTAATTTAGAGAAATAATATTTGTATAACTTGTGAATAGAAGTATAATTTTAAGGGTTTTTTCGTAATGACACATGATATTACATTATTTTAACAAAGAATTATTGATGTATAGAAATCCAAAAAATACACCTATTTTGTTAAAAATTATTAACAAATTTATTGTGACACCATGTACTACTTAGAAATTATTATATTTTATTTGACTTTATCTTTACTAGTATGCATTACACATATAATAGAAAATAACCAGCATACACCATTTGCACAAGTAAAAGATACACACATAGAACTAATGTACTTGCTACATTTGTTATACATTTAATTATAACAACATTTGATATCTCATGCATTATACCATTAATTATGGATATCGATTTTCTTTCTCCCTATTACCTATGCACATAGATATCAATTTTCTTTCACCTCATTACATATGTACTTTCTATATTTGTTACACACTTAATTGTTTATATATTATTTAAATTATTTGATATTTTAGAAAGTATATAATTGATAACAAATATCTATTTTTGTTTCATCATTATCCATACAACTACATACTTGCTATGTTTGTTATATATTTAAATATTTATATATGATATACAAATATTTGACATTTAATAAAGTATACTATTAATTATAGGTATTTATTTTTTATATTATCATTATACAAATAAGTGTAAAATAATAGTTAATAAGTTGACATTTATGTATGTATTTTTGATACATTTGTTAATATATTTAATAAAGAACAATTCGTTTAGTATGGAACATCGATATATATTTGTAAAGTAAAGAAATATCACTTATTTTTATGAAATTATCCTATTTTGATGTATTTTTATTTATGATTCTTTACTAAAAATAGTATTATTAATGACATTATTTATGGAAGAGAGTTTATATATTTAGAAATTAGGTTAATTAGTGTGTGAAGGAGATAACACATAAAAATAAATATTAACTTTGATACCATGCAAATACACATAATATGCATATATGTTCAAAAAATTTCAAAATTGGAGGGGGGGGGCACGTGCCTCAGCTTGCCCCCCTCTCCCGTCATCTATCCTTTTTGACAGTCACCGTTTCGGGTGTAAACCTAACCATGATGTTTATGAGGGTAGAGTTGTTGCTGCTTGGAGAACTTCCGCAAGACAAGGAGGCAAGAGCTAAAGCAATGCTGGAGTTTTTTCACATTGTGGGGCAAGCCGTTATGGTTGCATCTACGTTTGCTTGGATCAGTAAAAAGTCCATCTATTTCGACTTACTGGTGGCTTCTGTGATGCATAACAAATTCGGCCTCTCATGTGCTCTTTTTCCTCTAGTTTTGGTATATGTAACTCCAGTTTTCGTACATGTAAAGGCGATGTAGCAAAATCGCTTTTTTCTATCCTATGTTCTCTTTCCCTTACATCTATCCTTTTTTTCTTCATTTAATGAAGAGTAGCATTGTAGCGTCTCATTTTTATGTTCTTTTCCGGTTCTGTTACATGTAAATGATTCTTATCTTTTTTTTGTCATTTAATGAAGAGTGACATTTTACCGTCTCATTTTAATTTTGTATAAATAATTAGTATGGGTGCCATTTACATCAAATGGTTGCATCTCTCCTCCGTATTTTCTGCCGAGCTTCTCCTCCTCCTCCTCCTCTCCATTTAAAAATAAATATTAACTTTGATACCATGTAAATACACATAATATGCATATATGTTCAAAAAATTTCAAAATTGGAGGGGGGGCACATGCCTCAGCTTGCCCCCCCTCTCCCGCCATCTATCCTTTTTAACAGTCACCGTTTCGGGTGTAAACCTAACCATGATGTTTATGAGGGTAGAGTTGTTGCTGCTTGGAGAACTTCCGCAAGACAAGGAGGCAAGAGCTAAAGCAATGCTAGAGTTTTTTCACATTGTGGGGCAAGCCGTTACGGTTGCATCTACGTTTGCTTGGATCGGTAACAAGTCCATCTATTTCGGCTTACCGTTGGCTTCTGTGATGCATAACAAATTTGACATCTGATGTGCTCTTTTTCCTCCAGTTTTCGTACATGTAAAGGCGATGTAGATAAATCACTTTTTTTTCTCTTTCCCTTACATGCCTATCCTTTTTTTCTTCATTTAATGAAGAGTGGCATTGTAGCGTCTCATTTTTATGATTCTTATCCTTTTTTTGTCATGGCATTTTACCGTCTCATTTTAATTTTGTATAAATAATTAGTACGTAATCAAATGGGTGCAGTTTACACCTAATAAATCATCATGACCCAGCCGTTGGAGCTGTTTGCCCTTCACCTCGATCGGCCGCTCCCTTGCCACAACACTCCTCCTTCCTTGGCCGCCTCCTACACACCTATCTAACACTTTACCCGTCATTTTCTTTCCCAGCAGCCTCCTCCGATTCATGTAATGGAAACAGTCTTCTGTGCAGTGGGTGATACACCCTTTCCTATCTTTTCTCCCTAGCCCAACCACCAGATGGCGGGCGCCTCAACCCGGTTTTGAGCAGAGCCCATTCCGCTTGAGCTCTGTGCGACACCTTGAGCAAGGAACAGGCGATCCTCATAGCTTCAGATTGTGCCTGCTTTAGTGGTCGCCGCACTTTGAGTCGAGCTGAAACATCTATCTGGTCACAGCTTCCTTTGCTGATCCGACCTGGCAGCCCCACACCCAAAAACGGACCACCAGCTATCCAACAGGAAATCGCCCAGGGTGAGAGAGACAAGCTGGATGACGAACAGAGCCTAGCGGGCGATGAAGTTGCCACTGAAGGCGGGGAGGAGGATGTCGACATGGGAAATAGAAGCATAGGAACGCAGGGTCACAGCCGTGAAGCCCAAACAGCATGTGATGTCCAAACTATGTAAATTAAAATGCAGACCAGTTGAAATCCACAGCCGTGAAGCCCAAACAGCATGTGATGTCCCAACTATGAAAATTAAAATGCAGACCAGTTGAAATCCCATCATTCATTGATTACTGCAATAATTTTTAATGGGGTTACCCAAACGGCTTCTCCTGATTACTGGCAATCTTCGGTGATCTAGCCTAAATGGCGGCACGTAGAGGCTTCGATCGGAGGTGGGGGACCAATGAGTATAGTGCGTGTAGAATCTGCGACCGGCAGCGACAAGTAGAAAATGCTCCAGATGTGTTCGCATCTTTCTTTGAGGACGGGCGCGCAGCTTTTGTGTGATCGGTGGCGGATTTCATCGCTGGCATAGTTCCAATGCGGTGGCCATTCTCCTTCCAGATGTTGTGTACTGCTCCTCGCGGGGATTTCGGTTGCATTGTCACTCGACGGGAACACCTTGTCAACGTAGGGCAATTAGCGGAGGCCCTTAGCTGCTTCGCTGATCTCACAACCTCGTGGTCGGCGCTCCTGGTCGGATCCCTTTGCTTACCAGGCGTTTTCCATCGCTTGTCGCCTGGGATCCTCTTGCCTTTATCTGCTACATTCACGGAAACTTGTGGTTTTGGTGGATACGGATCCAGGGTAGGGAGATCTTCAGAAATGTAGTGACGACAAACTTTGTATCTCTACATGAATCTATTCATTCTATTATTATCTTTTTGGTTTGGTTTTTTCTCTCAAACATTTTGTTAACGTAAACGCTAGTAGAAGATAAACTCTTGAAATTATTAATATATATATGGTTTTATTACAAAATTTTGATGTACATTATTCTTGTATAAAATGCAAATGAACCTCATAATCAAATAATATATATATATTGCATGGTTATTGTTTGATTTTCCCAAGTTTAGATGACGTTGTATACTACCTAGCATGTTCATTCAGTGAGCTCAAGGTCATACAATAATTTGCAAATAGGATTCTTCTTGCAAATCTTCATAATAAATTGAGTAGTCAAAATTGGAGGATTTTTTGTAATCTTATAATGTTTTCTAACATATATATTCAATACATGTTTTACGAGTCCAGTCAATGGCTCCCAATAACCCATTTGGGTGGGTATGGGTATGCATATTATTGTTTTCTTTTTATAATTGGACGGGTATGGGTTGGGAAAAAATTGAAATGGCTATGATGGGTAAGTTTGTGGTAAGTTTTTTTTATGACAACAAGAAATATGTTGTTTTTTCCGCAACCAAGGGCCGCTGCGCCATAATAATAGATCTTTTAAGAAATTGAATCCCTATAGAAAGTAAGTTGGAACTCTCTTCTATGTTGAGGGCATGCATCTTGTTTGTCGTACTTGTTTGTTTAATATGCAATTTTGTTGGCCAAATGCTTACTAACATTGAATATCTAGCTATGAGTTTGAATAACAAGATATAAATTTATCTTTATAGTCATAAATTGTTATATTTCATGCAATATGATTCTATATGACCACTTAGTTGATGAAGGTTTTCATGCATGTTGCCTTTTGTAAGGCATCTTGGACTTAATATTTTATTTGAGGTGTTATATATATACGTATCTAAACACCACATACTTATGCTATGTATCATATTATATCAACAATTACAATCTACGAAAATACAACATTGGTTATGGCCATACTAATCTAATCTTTTGGAGACATAAAGTATTGCAGTCCACCTAATGTCTATTGCATCTCATGCATCATCAACATGTGAACTCCCACTTGGACCTGCATTTCTGGTCCACAACATCAAAGGCTCCATGGTCGTTCCTTGGATCTTCATGGTTTCCTCATCATGCCATGTCTCTGGAACTTATTCTATGCTTATATAATGTTGCATAATATGTAGAAACCTCAAGTCACATTTGTGGGGAGCAAGAAGGAATTGAAACCATTACATATGGAACAAAAGGTGAGGCTCGATATGCAAGACAAATATGCTTCATTCACATCCACATCATGCACACACAAAGGGGTCTTTGGCCATAACCATTCAAACATCAACCAAACAAAATGTATTTTTGAAGGTGACATGTATGAATTATATATATACTATATCTTGTATATTTATATTTATTAATGATTATATCTTTTCCCACACCAAACAATCCCCATGAATAATCTTTGACATGCACGTGCACTAGGTGGGATATACAGGGGCAGTGCCCCTATGTGGGGACCCCACTACCCAACTAGTGGGTAGGAGTCAAAGAGATGTTGCCTATCATGGGGTCATAGGGATGGTTCCCTTAAAAAGATATATATAATTTTACTTATGTGTACTAACTACAATTTGAATTTTCATCATTGACCCCATGCATGATACCAAGATTCCATTATTTGGTGGATGTGAGATTAACAAGATATGCATATTAGCATTTAATGTTCACATCGCATTTAGTGATACAAGTGACATAAAACCAAATCCAGTCATATTGATTACAGATCCCAATTTATTGTAGATTGGCATGGTTCTTATATTATAATAGGAACTCGTGGAGGTGATATGTGCATCAAAATTAATAGAAATAAATAAATCCACATTCCCATGGTCAAATCTCATCAACAACAATATATCAAGAAGAAAAGAAAGTGAGATATACCTTTTTTGAGGAGTAGACTCAGTGACAGTTATCACATAAATATATATGGAATAATATGTTGACGATGTTCTCCCAAAATAGTCATAGAGGCATCTACATCTCTATATCATCTACATAGATGAACGATAACTCCATGTCACTCTCCAAGAGCCAACGGGGAAGGAGCATCCTTTCTAGTGGCAACATGCTAGCATTGCAAAATATCTTCTCTCTCTCTCTATCGGTAATGATGTCTATGGTTCATGTATCCAACAGTGTGTAACTAAAAACATAGACATCATGCCCCTTTATATAGGAGAGGAAAGGAATTAGGGTTTCTAACAAGCCTTGGAAAACAAAAAGGCAGGGACCGCTTTTCAGTAGTCCATTCATGGATAGCCAATCAGGAGACTGGGTTGTGTTATGTTTCTTTTCAACGGATAGTCTAGGACAACTAGTTAGGCGACTTGCAACTCCAGTCAAACATCTTGGTTGAGTCAAAATGTTCTGTATATATTCATCTGATTCACTAATCTAGTCCAATCAGGTGACCGGACCAACCACTCGACCCATTGGTTGATCTTATTTAATAGGATGAATGGACTAGCCAGTTAATCTATTAGGCTATCTTGGCCTAGTAAATCTACTGGACCTTCCAGATGATTGTCTAGTTTGTCCAATCGAGCAACTTGACTTTTTGATCAGCAGTCTGGGCTTTCAATCATTCCTAAATTATCTAATTAGTTACCTAATACTTTTAGTATTCAATTAATCATGTATTCGTGATTATACTCCTCTTCCTTATGGATCCTGCATAGTAACCTTACACTCTCCAAATTACATTAGTTGTGATGTCTATATTCATATTATGACTTTGTAGACATTATTGGTAGCTATCAAGACTTCATTTTCACCCAAGTAACTAGATAAGTTGGAGAACAACTTCACTAAGTATTGTGACCATTGTTATAATGATCATATAATCTCTTTATATATGAGATCTAGATTGAATTCAAGTCATGTAAATGTCATCCTCTTAATGTTCAACGTATGACCCTTGATCTAGAGTAGACAATGAGATATACATGTAAGCTTAATATTATATATTGACTCATATGAGCATGGCCATGCATTTCATACTCTCACTCATAAAGGTGCCGGGATATCACTCTAGTAGGAGGAAAAATTCCATCTGCATCACTCACAATAACCCACATATGTTACCACACACTAAAACATGATTTTTATGACAACCCTTATTCAAGGTCACATTGAATACCATTAAAGTACACCGAACAACATGTAATCAATGTAGTGACTTCATATTAAAGTATTGCAAGAACCATAATCACATGAGATATGATTTAGACATCCACTTTTGGCTTCCATGTATCATACTCAAGTTGGGTCTTTCGTGTACAATTGTTCATAATGAGTACTTATGTGATTAACTTGATATCCAATATCACGACGAATTAGGCATAGTCATCAGTCAATACAAATCTAGCCTTAATGTATTATTGTTCTCGTACTTTCCACAATATTATCTGACTAGTAACCTATACATGAATGGGCACTCTTAGCATACACATGATCTCCTGTTTAGGTCATCAATGCAAAATCACATCATTTGGTCATGCATTCCTAGGACAATATTACACTTATTCATTGTATCATATTGAAGAAAACATAATAATATGAATTATTTTAATTAATAATAAAATATATTACAAAGTGTCTCATTACAATCATTATATGATTGGCTTTGAAGGCGTATTACCAATATAAGAAACTAGTTAAGGTTTCTATAAAGAGTTTTTCCACAAAACATTCTAAAATAATTCATTTCTCTATGACTTAGGTGATTCCATATCTCAAGAAACCATAGAAAGAGGTAGGAAAGGATAATAATCTATAGAACAACATTAGGCAACAAAACTAGAGTATAGTGAATAAATATTTCATAACATTGTAGCATACTTACATATTCCCCCCCCCCAAACATCCCACGGGGAAGGCTTTGCTGCTCATGATAAAAAATATATCAAAAGAAAAGGGAGAAGAAGATTGAAACTCCATTAACATGGGTGGAGAACCTCCAATCTTCACCTCCAATGGATCCAAGCTTGGCCTCCTCTGGATGGGTGAAATGACATGAAAAGTGGAAGAATAAGGTTAAACCCCAAGAAAACTAGAATTTTAGGGTTGGGAGATGGAAGGAAATGGAGTAAGTGAGGTTGGTAGGAGTGGGTGGTGGCTATGATGGTTAGGAGTAGCTAACTTTAGACTCTCAACCACCACTAGTGTATATATAGTGGCCTAGGGGTGTAGGGTTAAGTAGGGGTAAAGTGGCATAATCATAGTAGGAAGTATTAGGGTTAGATGGATTAGACAGTTGTGGTGGTCACAAACACCATTGTGGGTATGGTTAGGGATGATCGTCGTGGTACAAACAGAAAGGTTAGATACAATGTGGGAGTTTTTGAAGGTGAGGTAGAATAGTCTTGGTGAACATCACGACCAGTGGTGGTTTGAGGTGGAACAACCATCATGGGTGCTGCTACTGTGGTGGAGGAGGTAGAAAGAAGATCATGGTCTGGGGAATGATGATCTTGGAAGGTAGTGCCACAGTCATGTTGGACAATATGGTTGTGTTGGATAGGCCTGCCACGACTGTGGTGATCACATAGTTGTGTTGGGTTGATTGTCCTAGATCTTGGAGAACTTTAATCAAGACTGTCATTTTCACTCTGAGAACAACCTTGTCTAGATACCACATCCATTTTAGGGGCGTTGGTATGCACTTTGGTATTCTAAGTATACATCTAAGCTTCTCTTTGCTTAAACTTGATCTTGGGTCACTTGGCATAGGTTGTGGTAGCTCTTACACTTATTTTGGGATCCTCCATGGTCTAGGGAAGTCTAGGATCATCCTCCTTCTATCTCTTTCATTAGTATGCGCCAAAGTGCCAATTAAAATATGCAAGAGCAACCATGAGTGCATTTATCACAAAGTGATAGTTATTAAGAATTATAAAGCACTCTACATATCTTGTCATGAATAAAGGGCAAAATAACACAACATGGAGATCCAAAATGGGACTCCATCACATATGAAACAACTATGAGTATATCGGGGAAGCTGGCGTGGGCGGACGGTGGAGGGGGACGCAAGGATGCAGAAAAAGGGGCGAACTCGGGGAAGAAAGCGGACAACCGGAGCGCGGGGAGCACCGGAGGATGAGGGGGAAGCAGGCAAGCATCAAATCGCGCTAACACTAGAGGTATGAGGGTATCAGTGCATGAAATCGGGCTAAACCTAAACTACAAGGGGATACGAGGTGTGAGCGAGGAAACGACAGAAACGGACCAGACGCGCAAAGAAGACACGACGATGGAGACAGAGATGGAGAGTATGGAAGCAATTGCTGCTTGCGGAGGTAGGGAGAGATACTACAAGAGAGCTGTGAGCGGCGGGAAGGACAACCCAGAAAGGGACTTTATTGATAGCAGTGTGGTCACGGGTCTCAACCCACAGGACATCGAGTTGGTGCTGGATAGAGGAATCCCAGAGATCTACATCAACGAGGAAGCAGAGGAAAATTTGAAGATACAGTGGAAGTATTCCGTTATCGTTAAGCTCATTGGAAAGGATATCAGCTTTATGAATATGGCCGATAGATTAAAGCTGATGTGGCACCCGACAGGAAGAACCAAACTTTATGAACTAGACAAATCCTATTACGTTCACTACTACATTTTTGGCCAGTAACGTCGCTGCCCATAGCGTCGTTTTTACTAGAATAACCGACCTAATAGACTACTGCATCAGTTTTATCATAAAAACCGACCTTATAGATTTCCCGCGGCAAAAATTCGTTCGATTTTGGCTTTGCTCCTCGATCTATAGGGTCGGTTTTTTAAAATAACCGATGCTATAGGGTCAACAAAAAACGCGGGCACCACTTTGGAACTCTAGAGTCGATTTTTATATATAACCGAATTTACAGATCCTGACCTATAACGTCAGTTATACTGCAAAACTGACCCTAAAAGTCTATTAAAAAAAGGTGCCCAGACTTAACCTATAGTGACGGTTTTTTAAGATAACCGTCGCTATAGGTCAGGTCTATAGCGATGGTTATCTTAAAAAACTGTCACTATAGGTTAAGTCCAGGCACCGTTTTTTTAATAGACTTTTAGGGTCGATTGTTTACAAAAAACCGACGCTATAGGTCTTCTACATTGCACATATAAGCCCGATTGTAAGGCTTAGGTTTCCATTTGTTGCTGCTGCTACCCCCCGTTTCCGCTCCCGCGTCCGAAGAAAGGCAATTCCGCCTCTACAAAGGTGACCTCCCCCAACCATCTCCTCATCCGAAAAGAGGCAAACTAGTGCCGCTTTCCTTGGACGAAGACGCCCAAGCTTCTTGCCACCATCTCCGGCGATGACGACACTCCTTACCACCATCTCCGACACCATTTTCCTTGGACAACGGCGATGCCTTAGGCGTTGCATCTCTCTCCGGTGCTTTCTTCTTTGAAAGGCGACGACGCCTTAGGCGTTGTAAGGGCCGTGCACATCTCTCTCCGGTTCTTTTCTCGCACAAGCTCCCTCACCGACCGGTTTTTCTCAAGGTATTGTCCTTGCCGCCTCACTCCTTCATTTACGTCTTACTTTCAAGCAACTGACCAGGTAGCACGGCCGTGCTGGGAAGCACGGCCGTGTTGACTGAGTTGTAGAATCATCAAAATTTGTCAATTTTGAATTTGTTACTTCTCCTATAAAATTGATATATACTGACCCCTAATTAATACATTATAACATAATTGAATCGTGCATTTGTGTTGTTGCAGGTGCTATTGACTTGTTGTTGACTTGCATATATTTCTTCTTCAGCTTACAAGTGAGGTATAATATTCTCATTCTCCCAATGTGCCATTTTATTTGACTAGTAAATCAACCAATAATAAAAATATGTATTCATTCATATCTACATTTTGTTATCAATCACATATGTAATCACATATGTAATCATTTGGATAGTCCCCGGTTTGGGACTGTTTTTGGATATTTAATCTCACTTAAGATGTAACTGTATAATGTATGTTTAGTTTTGAAGAAAATTTTAGTAGTATTTCCTCATTTATTCTCTGGGTACATATGTGAGTGGTTATTTACTTGACTAACAACTCAACCAATACTAGAGGCATGTATTCTTTGAATTATTTATTTTATTATCATTCAAGCAAGTAATCTTTTAAATATACATCATATATCATGTATACCTTATCACTTGTGTTTTTATTATCACTTATTTTTTTTATCATGTATACTTGCAGGTTCTAAAATGGCGAGTGAAGATGAATAAATTTCTTTTTTTTAATGTTTGTTTTAGATATAGTAAATTGGCATGATGTTCCTAATTCCTTTTAATGTCAAGTAAGTATTATTATTCAATATAATTTTAATAATGAATAAATTTCTTTATTTTAATGTTTTTATTATCACTTATTTTTTCTATTTTACCAACTATCGTTTAATTGATAGGGGTATAAAGGCTTTTCGTTAAGGTGGAGGATAAATACCCACAAAATTAAAGACATTGACTTTGAAAAATGTCAAGGTAGCTACTTTGACAACTGCTTAGTCTGATATGTATTAATTTTCAACTCTTATATATCAACTGTTATATTCTTATCTCAACTCTTGTTTATAGTAGTTTACTAACATCAAGTATAATTCGTTATTTGTATTGTCCTATAAAAAATAATGATTGGGCTTGTGGCTACTATGTAATGAAATATATGCAAGCTATTGTTAAACAAGCATCATATGACATTCAGACTATAGATCAGGTAATAAAGAATAACATCATAAATTTTCAAGTGGTTTTAGTCATTTTATAAAATATTAGCATGTGTATTTTTTGTTATAGATCTTTACAACTCAGCCTTACACACTTGAGGACTTAAATGAATTCCGAGAAGAGTGCTGAGATGCTTTTCTAAACGAAGTCAATATAACATTGGATTAAATATGTCAGCTCCATTTATGTATGTGGTTACTCTTTCATATTTACTTTTGTATTTGACATTTAATATCATCTCAGACTTGCAATCTATCATTTTGTAAATTATGATGTGATTATGTGTAACACAACTAAATATATGAATCATTTTTGTTATGAATGTGTGGTTTGGAATGGTGATGGTTGAGCATCAATGCTCCCCTCTCTCATATCCTGGTTCTTTTGTTCTTCTGTTCTATTACTATTTCTGCAAAAAATTTAAATTTTTTTTTGCAACTTCTAGCGTCGGTTTTTTTTTAAAAAACCGAATTTGTAGGTGACGTGTAGCATGTCTGTGCTGTGTAGCACGACAGTGTTGGGATATGGTTGCACGGCCGTGCCGCGTAGCACGGCCGTGTTGGCTTCTGGTAGCACGGCCGTTCTGTGTAGCACGACCGTGTTGGGTTATGGTAGCACGGCCGTGCCGCGTAGCACGGCCGTGTTGGCTTCTGGTAGCACGGCCGTTCTGTGTAGCACGGCCGTGTTGGGGTAATGAAATCATAGTGTTGAAATCTAATCTGCTCGCTATAAACAGCGGCAGAATGTCCTCCCTACGACACACCTTCCTCTATATTAGGACGACAGAGTTATCGATGAGCAGTATTCAGAGCCTTTAGCTTCGTTGCCCTTAGGCAGTGGCGGAGCCAACCCCCTGATGAAGGGTGGCACTTGTAAAAATAACGTTATGTATTTATATAAGATCGATATTATTTTTGTTTTAAATTAGATGTAAATAGAATTTAAATAATCACCATGAGACAAATGGAGTGTGAACATGTCTCAAAGACATGATATGGACCTATTTACTTGGATCTAGTGAGAAAAATAGATGAGTCTTACATAAATAAAAAAATAAGTCGGAGACGTAGCTCATCACTTTGTGGAGTATTTAATATAGATCCGATCAAAATAACCTTCTGTGTATATCTAATATTGCATAGTATTATCTATATTATAACATTCTACATACGTTTAAGATATTTTTATATGTAAGAAGAGTTTGAAATGACGACATTGGCATTGAAAAGATTTAATTGCTTTGAATAAGACTAACTATTCCTTTATATTAATTCTTCATATTGGAAAAACCACATAAATTTAATGTTCAATTTTGATTGTGTGGATTATTATTTAGTTTTTAAGATCACGCAAATAATTTCCTACATGATGAGTTTGACAAGCAAGTAACTAGAAAGTAACATAAAGTTAAGAAATGAATATATAAGTAGTACCATGTGGCAATTACTATTATTATATATAAATCAAGAAATCCAATACTCTAGTAGTTTAAAGTTAAATAAAGATACTTATGATGGTGTTAAACTTATTCATAATTTTTACCTAATAAAGTAACAGATCTTATGATAATTTATTGTTCACTAAGTTCTAGAGACAATTATTTCTATGTTGCATTGGAAACTAAGAAAATATCAAAATTCATTATCCTTGACATTAAGATGAAATCATATTTCTAATTTAGAGAAATAATATTTGTATAACTTGTGAATAGAAGTATAATTTTAAGGGTTTTTTCGTAATGACACATGATATTACATTATTTTAACAAAGAATTATTGATGTATAGAAATCCAAAAAATACACCTATTTGGTTAAAAATTATTAACAAATTTATCGTGACACCATGTACTACTTAGAAATTATTATATTTTATTTGACTTTATCTTTACTACTATGCATTACACATATAATAGAAAATAACCAGCATACACCATTTGCACAAGTAAAAGATACACACATAGAACTAATGTACTTGCTACATTTGTTATACATTTAATTATAACAACATTTGATATCTCATGCATTATACCATTAATTATGGATATCGATTTTCTTTCTCCCTATTACCTATGCACATAGATATCAATTTTCTTTCACCTCATTACATATGTACTTTCTATATTTGTTACACACTTAATTGTTTATATATTATTTAAATTATTTGATATTTTATAAAGTATATAATTGATAACAAATATCTATTTTTGTTTCATCATTATCCATACAACTACATACTTGCTATGTTTGTTATATATTTAAATATTTATATATGATATACAAATATTTGACATTTAATAAAGTATACTATTAATTATAGGTATTTATTTTTTATATTATCATTATACAAATAAGTGTAAAATAATAGTTAATAAGTTGACATTTATGTATGTATTTTTGATACATTTGTTAATATATTTAATAAAGAACAATTCGTTTAGTATGGAACATCGATATATATTTGTAAAGTAAAGAAATATCACTGATTTTTATGAAATTATCCTATTTTGATGTATTTTTATTTATGATTCTTTACTAAAAATAGTATTATTAATGACATTATTTATGGAAGAGAGTTTATATATTTAGAAATTAGGTTAATTAGTGTGTGAAGGAGATAACACATAAAAATAAATATTAACTTTGATACCATGTAAATACACATAATATGCATATATGTTCAAAAAATTTCAAAATTGGAGGGGGGGGCACGTGCCTCAGCTTGCCCCCCCCTCTCCCGTCATCTATCCTTTTTGACAGTCACCGTTTCGGGTGTAAACCTAACCATGATGTTTATGAGGGTAGAGTTGTTGCTGCTTGGAGAACTTCCGCAAGACAAGGAGGCAAGAGCTAAAGCAATGCTGGAGTTTTTTCACATTGTGGGGCAAGCCGTTACGGTTGCATCTACGTTTGCTTGGATCAGTAAAAAGTCCATCTATTTCGACTTACTGGTGGCTTCTGTGATGCATAACAAATTCGACCTCTCATGTGCTCTTTTTCCTCTAATTTTCGTATATGTAACTCCAGTTTTCGTACATGTAAAGGCGATGTAGAAAAATCGATTTTTTCTATCCTATGTTCTCTTTCCCTTACATCTATCCTTTTTTTCTTCATTTAATGAAGAGTAGCATTGTAGCGTCTCATTTTTATGTTCTTTTCCGGTTCTGTTACATGTAAATGATTCTTATCTTTTTTTTGTCATTTAATGAAGAGTGACATTTTACCGTCTCATTTTAATTTTGTATAAATAATTAGTATGGGTGCCATTTACATAAAATGGTTGCATCTCTCCTCCGTCTTTTCTGCCGAGCTTCTCCTCCTCCTCCTCTCCATTTAAAAATAAATATTAACTTTGATACCATATAAATACACATAATATGCATATATGTTCAAAAAATTTCAAAATTGGAGGGGGGGGGCACATGCCTCAGCTTGCCCCCCCTCTCCCGCCATCTATCATTTTTGACAGTCACCGTTTCGGGTGTAAACCTAACCATGATGTTTATGAGGGTAGAGTTGTTGCTGCTTGGAGAACTTCCGCAAGACAAGGAGGCAAGAGCTAAAGCAATGCTAGAGTTTTTTCACATTGTGGGGCAAGCCGTTACGGTTGCATCTACGTTTGCTTGGATCGGTAACAAGTCCATCTATTTCGGCTTACCGGTGGCTTCTGTGATGCATAACAAATTTGACATCTGATGTGCTCTTTTTCCTCCAGTTTTCGTACATGTAAAGGCGATGTAGATAAATCACTTTTTTTTCTCTTTCCCTTACATGCCTATCCTTTTTTTCTTCATTTAATGAAGAGTGGCATTGTAGCGTCTCATTTTTATGATTCTTATCCTTTTTTTTGTCATGGCATTTTACCGTCTCATTTTAATTTTGTATAAATAATTAGTACGTAATCAAATGGGTGCAGTTTACATCTAATAAATCATCATGACCCAGCCGTTGGGGCTGTTTGCCCTTCACCTCGATCGGCCGCTCCCTTGCCGCAACACTCCTCCTTCCTTGGCCGCCTCCTACACACCTATCTAACACTTTACCCGTCATTTTATTTCCCAGCAGCCTCCTCCGATTCATGTAATGGAAACAGTCTTCTGTGCAGTGGGTGATACACCCTTTCCTATCTTTTCTCCCTAGCCCAACCACCAGATGGCGGGCGCCTCAACCCGGTTTTGAGCAGAGCCCATTCCGCTTGAGCTTTGTGCGACACCTTGAGCAAGGAACAGGCGATCCTCATAGCTTCAGATTGTGCCTGCTTTAGTGGTCGCCGCACTTTGAGTCGAGCTGAAACATCTATCTGGTCACGGCTTCCTTTGCTGATCCGACCTGGCAGCCCCACACCCAAAAACGGACCACCAGCTATCCAACAGGAAATCGCCCAGGGTGAGAGAGACAAGCTGGATGACGAACAGAGCCTAGCGGGCGATGAAGTTGCCACCGAAGGCGGGGAGGAGGATGTCGACACGGGAAATAGCAGCATAGGAACGCAGGGTCACAGCCGTGAAGCCCAAACAGCATGTGATGTCCAAACTATGTAAATTAAAATGCAGACCAGTTGAAATCCACAGCCGTGAAGCCCAAACAGCATGTGATGTCCCAACTATGAAAATTAAAATGCAGACCAGTTGAAATCCCATCATTCATTGATTACTGCAATAATTTTTAATGGGGTTACCCAAACGGCCCATTAATTTTCTTCTCCTGATTACTGGCAATCTTCGGTGATCTAGCCTAAATGGCGGCACGTAGAAGCTTCGATCGGAGGTGGGGGACCAATGAGTATAGTGTGTGTAGAATCTGCGACCGGCAGCGACAAGTAGAAAATGCTCCAGATGTGTTCGCATCTTTCTTTGAGGACGGGCACGCAGCTTTTGTGTGATCGGTGGCGGATTTCATCGCTGGCATAGTTCCAATGCGGTGGCCATTCTCCTTCCAGATGTTGTGTACTGCTCCTCGCGGGGATTTCGGTTGCATTGTCACTCGACGGGAACACCTTGTCAATGTAGGGCAATTAGCGGAGGCCCTTAGCTGCTTCGCTGATCTCACAACCTCGTGGTCGGCGCTCCTGGTCGGATCCCTTTGCTTACCAGGCGTTTTCCCTCGCTTGTCGCCTGGGATCCTCTTGCCTTTATCTGCTACATTCGCGGAAACTTGTGGTTTTGGTGGATACGGCTCCAGGGTAGGGAGATCTTCAGAAATGTAGTGACGACAAACTTTGTATCTCTACATGAATCTATTCATTCTATTATTATCTTTTTGGTTTGATTTTTTCTCTCAAACATTTTGTTAATGTAAACGCTAGTAGAAGATAAACTCTTGAAATTATTAATATATATATGGTTTTATTACAAAAGTTTGATGTACATTATTCTTGTATAAAATGCAAATGAACCTCATAATCAAATAATATATATATATATATTGCATGGTTATTGTTTGATTTTCCCAAGTTTAGATGACGTTGTATACTACCTAGCATGTTCATTCAGTGAGCTCAAGGTCATACAATAATTTGCAAATAGGATTCTTCTTGCAAATCTTCATAATAAATTGAGTAGTCAAAATTGGAGGATTTTTTGTAATCTTATAATGTTTTCTAACATATATATTCAGTACATGTTTTACGAGTCCAATCAATGGCTCCCAATAACCCATTTGGGTGGGTATGGGTATGCATATTATTGTTTTCTTTTTATAATTGGACGGGTATGGGTTGGGAAAAAATTGAAATGGCTATGATGGGTAAGTTTGTGGTAAGTTTTTTTTATGACAACAAGAAATATGTTGTTTTTTCCGCAACCAAGGGCCGCTGCGCCATAATAATAGATCTTTTAAGAAATTGAATCCCTATAGAAAGTAAGTTGGAACTCTCTTCTATGTTGAGGGCATGCATCTTGTTTGTCGTACTTGTTTGTTTAATATGCAATTTTGTTGGCCAAATGCTTACTAACATTGAATATCTAGCTATGAGTTTGAATAACAAGATATAAATTTATCTCTATAGTCATAAATTGTTATATTTCATGCAATATGATTCTATATGACCACTTAGTTGATGAAGGTTTTCATGCGTGTTGCCTTTTGTAAGGCATCTTGGACTTAATATTTTATTTGAGGTGTTATACATATACGTATCTAAACACCACATACTTATGCTATGTATCATATTATATCAACAATTACAATCTACGAAAATACAACATTGGTTATGGCCATACTAATCTAATCTTTTGGAGACATAAAGTATTGCAGTCCACCTAATGTCTATTGCATCTCATGCATCATCAACATGTGAACTCCCACTTGGACCTGCATTTCTGGTCCACAACATCAAAGGCTCCATGGTCGTTCCTTGGATCTTCATGGTTTCCTCATCATGCCATGTCTCTGGAACTTATTCTATGCTTATATAATGTTGCATAATATGTAGAAACCTCAAGTCACATTTGTGGGGAGCAAGAAGGAATTGAAACCATTACATATGGAACAAAAGGTGAGGCTCGATATGCAAGACAAATATGCTTCATTCACATCCACATCATGCACACACAAAGGGGTCTTTCGCCATAACCATTCAAACATCAACCAAACAAAATGTATTTTTGAAGGTGACATGTATGAATTATATATATACTATATCTTGTATATTTATATTTATTAATGATTATATCTTTTCCCACACCAGACAATCCCCATGAATAATCTTTGACATGCACGTGCACTAGGTGGGATATACAGGGGCAGTGCCCCTATGTGGGGACCCCACTACCCAACTAGTGGGTAGGAGTCAAAGAGATGTTGCCTATCATGGGGTCATAGGGATGGTTCCCTTAAAAAGATATATATAATTTTACTTATGTGTACTAACTACAATTTGAATTTTCATCATTGACCCCATGCATGATACCAAGATTCCATTATTTGGTGGATGTGAGATTAACAAGATATGCATATTAGCATTTAATGTTCACATCGCATTTAGTGATACAAGTGACATAAAACCAAATCCAGTCATATTGATTATAGATCCCAATTTATTGTAGATTGGCATGGTTCTTATATTATAATAGGAACTCGTGGAGGTGATATGTGCATCAAAAGTAATAGAAATAAATAAATCCACATTCCCATGGTCAAATCTCATCAACAACAATATATCAAGAAGAAACGAAAGTGAGATATACCTTTGTTGAGGAGTAGACTCAGTGACAGTTATCACATAAATATATATGGAATAATATGTTGACGATGTTCTCCCAAAATAGTCGTAGAGGCATCTACATCTCTATATCATCTACATAGATGAACGATAACTCCATGTCACTCTCCAAGAGCCAACGGGGAAGGAGCATCCTTTCTAGTGGCAACATGCTAGCATTGAAAAATATCTTCTCTCTCTCTCTATCGGTAATGATGTCTATGGTTCATGTATCCAACAGTGTGTAACTAAAAACATAGACATCATGCCCCTTTATATAGGAGAGGAAAGGAATTAGGGTTTCTAACAAGCCTTGGAAAACAAAAAGGCAGGGACCGCTTTTCAGTAGTCCATTCATGGATAGCCAATCAGGAGACTGGGTTGTGTTATGTTTCTTTTCAACGGATAGTCTAGGACAACTAGTTAGGCGACTTGCAACTCCAGTCAAACATCTTGGTTGAGTCAAAATGTTCTGTATATATTCATCTGATTCACTAATCTAGTCCAATCAGGTGACCGGACCAACCACTCGACCCATTGGTTGATCTTATTTAATAGGATGAATGGACTAGCCAGTTAATCTATTAGGCTATCTTGGCCTAGTAAATCTACTGGACCTTCCAGATGATTGTCTAGTTTGTCCAATCGAGCAACTGGACTTTTTGATCAGCAGTCTGGGCTTTCAATCATTCCTAAATTATCTAATTAGTTACCTAATACTTTTAGTATTCAATTAATCATGTATTCGTGATTATACTCCTCTTCCTTATGGATCCTGCATAGTAACCTTACACTCTCCAAATTACATTAGTTGTGATGTCTATATTCATATTATGACTTTGTAGACATTATTGGTAGCTATCAAGACTTCATTTTCACCCAAGTAACTAGATAAGTTGGAGAACAACTTCACTAAGTATTGTGACCATTGTCATAATGATCATATAATCTCTTTATATATGAGATCTAGATTGAATTCAAGTCATGTAAATGTCATCCTCTTAATGTTCAACGTATGACCCTTGATCTAGAGTAGACAATGAGATATACATGTGAGCTTAATATTATATATTGACTCATATGAGCATGGCCATGCATTTCATACTCTCACTCATAAAGGTGCCGGGATATCACTCTAGTAGGAGGAAAAATTCCATCTGCATCACTCACAATAACCCACATATGTTACCACACACTAAAACATGATTTTTATGACAACCCTTATTCAAGGTCACATTGAATACCATTAAAGTACACCGAACAACATGTAATCAATGTAGTGACTTCATATTAAAGAATTGCAAGAACCATAATCACATGAGATATGATTTAGACATCCACTTTTGGCTTCCATGTATCATACTCAAGTTGGGTCTTTCGTGTACAATTGTTCATAATGAGTACTTATGTGATTAACTTGATATCCAATATCACGACGAATTAGGCATAGTCATCAGTCAATACAAATCTAGCCTTAATGTATTATTGTTCTCGTACTTTCCACAATATTATCTGACTAGTAACCTATAGATGAATGGGCACTCTTAGCATACACATGATCTCCTGTTTAGGTCATCAATGCAAAATCACATCATTTGGTCATGCATTCCTAGGACAATATTACACTTATTCATTGTATCATATTGAAGAAAACATAATAATATGAATTATTTTAATTAATAATAAAATATATTACAAAGTGTCTCATTACAATCATTATATGATTGGCTTTGAAGGCGTATTACCAATATAAGAAACTAGTTAAGGTTTCTATAAAGAGTTTTTCCACAAAACATTCTAAAATAATTCATTTCTCTATGACTTAGGTGATTCCATATCTCAAGAAACCATAGAAAGAGGTAGGAAAGGATAATAATCTATAGAACAACATTAGGCAACAAAACTAGAGTATAGTGAATAAATATTTCATAACATTGTAGCATACTTACATATTCCCCCCCCCAAACATCCCACGGGGAAGGCTTTGCTGCTCATGATAAAAAATATATCAAAAGAAAAGGGAGACGAAGATTGAAACTCCATTAACATGGGTGGAGAACCTCCAATCTTCACCTCCAATGGATCCAAGCTTGGCCTCCTCTGGATGGGTGAAATGACATGAAAAGTGGAAGAATAAGGTTAAACCCCAAGAAAACTAGAATTTTAGGGTTGTGAGATGGAAGGAAATGGAGTAAGTGAGGTTGGTAGGAGTGGGTGGTGGCTATGATGGTTAGGAGTAGCTAACTTTAGACTCTCAACCACCACTAGTGTATATATAGTGGCCTAGGGGTGTAGGGTTAAGTAGGGGTAAAGTGGAATAATTATAGTAGGAAGTATTAGGGTTAGATGGATTAGACAGTTGTGGTGGTCACAAACACCATTGTGGGTATGGTTAGGGATGATCGTCGTGGTACAAACAGAAAGGTTAGATACAATGTGGGAGTTTTTGAAGGTGAGGTAGAATAGTCTTGGTGAACATCACGACCAGTGGTGGTTTGAGGTGGAACAACCATCATGGGTGCTGCTACTATGGTGGAGGAGGTAGAAAGAAGATCATGGTCTGGGGAATGATGATCTTGGAAGGTAGTGCCACAGTCATGTTGGACAATATGGTTGTGTTGGATAGGCCTGCCACGACTGTGGTGATCACATAGTTGTGTTGGGTTGATTGTCCTAGATCTTGGAGAACTTTAATCAAGACTGTCATTTTCACTCTGAGAACAACCTTGTCTAGATACCACATCCATTTTAGGGGCGTTGGTATGCACTTTGGTATTCTAAGTATACATCTAAGCTTCTCTTTGCTTAAACTTGATCTTGGGTCACTTGGCATAGGTTGTGGTAGCTCTTACACTTATTTTGGGATCCTCCATGGTCTAGGGAAGTCTAGGATCATCCTCCTTCTATCTCTTTCATTAGTATGTGCCAAAGTGCCAATTAAAATATGCAAGAGCAACCATGAGTGCATTTATCACAAAGTGATAGTTATTAAGAATTATAAAGCACTCTACATATCTTGTCATGAATAAAGGGCAAAATAACACAACATGGAGATCCAAAATGGGACTCCATCACATATGAAACAACTATGAGTATATCGGGGAAGCTGGCGTGGGCGGACGGTGGAGGGGGACGCAAGGATGCAGAAAAAGGGGCGAACTCGGGGAAGAAAGCGGACAACCGGAGCGCGGGGAGCACCGGAGGACGAGGGGGAAGCAGGCAAGCATCAAATCACGCTAACACTAGAGGTATGAGGGTATCAGTGGAGGAAATCGAGCTAAACCTAAACTACAAGGGGATACGAGGTGCGAGCGAGGAAACGACAGAAACGGACTAGACGCGCAAAGAAGAGACGACGATGGAGACAGAGATGGAGAGTATGGAAGCAATTGCTGCTTGCGGAGGTAGGGAGAGATACTACAAGCGAGCTGTGAGCGGCGGGAAGGACAACCCAGAAAGGGACTTTATTGATAGCAGTGTGGTCACGGGTCTCAACCCACAGGACATCGAGTTGGTGCTGGATAGGGGAATCTCGGAGATCTACATCAACGAGGAAGCAGAGGAAAATTTGAAGATACAGTGGAAGTATTCCGTTATCGTTAAGCTCATTGGAAAGGATATCGACTTTATGAATATGGCCGATAGATTAAAGCTGATGTGGCACCCGACAGGAAGAACCAAACTTTATGAACTAGACAAATCCTATTACGTTCACTACTACATTTTTGGCCAGTAACGTCGCTGCCCATAGCGTCGTTTTTACTAGAATAACTGACCTAATAGACTACTGCATCAGTTTTATCATAAAAACCGACCTTATAGATTTCCCGCGGCAAAAATTTGTTCGATTTTGGCTTTGCTCCTCGATCTATAGGGTCGGTTTTTTAAAATAACCGATGCTAGAGGGTCAACAAAAAATGCGGGCACCACTTTGGAACTCTAGAGTCGATTTTTATATATAACCGAATTTACAGATCCTGACCTATAGCGTCGGTTATACTGCAAAACTGACCCTAAAAGTCTATTAAAAAACGGTGCCCAGACTTAACCTATAGTGACGGTTTTTTAAGATAACCGTCGCTATAGGTCAGGTCTATAGCGATGGTTATCTTAAAAAACTGTCACTATAGGTTAAGTCCGGGCACCGTTTTTTTAATAGACTTTTAGGGTCGATTGTTTACAAAAAACCGACGCTATAGGTCTTCTACATTGCACATATAAGCCCGATTGTAAGGCTTAGGTTTCCATTTGTTGCTGCTGCTACCCCCCGTTTCCGCTCCCGCGTCCGAAGAAAGGTAACGCCGCCTCTACAAAGGTGACCTCCCCCAACCATCTCCTCATCCGAAAAGAGGCAAACTAGTGCCGCTTTCCTTGGACGAAGACGCCCATGCTTCTTGCCACCATCTCCGGCGATGACGACACTCCTTACCACCATCTCCGACACCATTTTCCTTGGACGACGGCGATGCCTTAGGCGTTGCATCTCTCTCCGGTGCTTTCTTCTTTGAAAGGCGACGACGCCTTAGGCGTTGTAAGGGCCGTGCACATCTCTCTCCGGTTCTTTTCTCGCACAAGCTCCCTCACCGACCGGTTTTTCTCAAGGTATTGTCCTTGCCGCCTCACTCCTTCGTTTACGTCTTACTTTCAAGCAACTGACCAGGTAGCACGGCCGTGCTGGGAAGCACGGCCGTGTTGACTGAGTTGTAGAATCATCAAAATTTGTCAATTTTGAATTTGTTACTTCTCCTATAAAATTGATATATACTGACCCCTAATTAATACATTATAACATAATTGAATCGTGCATTTGTGTTGTTGCAGGTGCTATTGACTTGTTGTTGACTTGCATATATTTCTTCTTCAGCTTACAAGTGAGGTATAATATTCTCATTCTCCCAATGTGCCATTTTATTTGACTAGTAAATCAACCAATAATAAAAATATGTATTCATTCATATCTACATTTTGTTATCAATCACATATGTAATCACATATGTAATCATTTGGATAGTCCCCGGTTTGGGACTGTTTTTGGATATTTAATCTCACTTAGGATGTAACTGTATAATGTATGTTTAGTTTTGAAGAAAATTTTAGTAGTATTTCCTCATTTATTCTCTGGGTACATATGTGAGTGGTTATTTACTTGACTAACAACTCAACCAATACTAGAGGCATGTATTCTTTGAATTATTTATTTTATTATCATTCAAGCAAGTAATCTTTTAAATATACATCATATATCATGTATACCTTATCACTTGTGTTTTTATTATCACTTATTTTTTTTATCATGTATACTTGCAGGTTCTAAAATGGCGAGTGAAGATGAATAAATTTCTTTTTTTTAATGTTTGTTTTAGATATAGTAAATTGGCATGATGTTCCTAATTCCTTTTAACGTCAAGTAAGTATTATTATTCAATATAATTTTAATAATGAATAAATTTCTTTATTTTAATGTTTTTATTATCACTTATTTTTTCTATTTTACCAACTATCGTTTAATTGATAGGGGTATAAAGGCTTTTCGTTAAGGTGGAGGATAAATACCCACAAAATTAAAGACATTGACTTTGAAAAATGTCAAGGTAGCTACTTTGACAACTGCTTAGTCTTATATGTATTAATTTTCAACTCTTATATATCAACTGTTATATTCTTATCTCAACTCCTGTTTATAGTAGTTTACTAACATCAAGTATAATTCGTTATTTGTATTGTCCTATAAAAAATAATGATTGGGCTTGTGGCTACTATGTAATGAAATATATGCAAGCTATTGTTAAACAAGCATCATATGACATTCAGACTATAGATCAGGTAATAAAGAATAACATCATAAATTTTCAAGTGGTTTTAGTCATTTTATAAAATATTAGCATGTGTATTTTTTGTTATAGATCTTTACAACTCAGCCTTACACACTTGAGGACTTAAATGAATTCCGAGAAGAGTGCTGAGATGCTTTTCTAAACGAAGTCAATATAACATTGGATTAAATATGTCAGCTCCATTTATGTATGTGGTTACTCTTTCATATTTACTTTTGTATTTGACATTTAATATCATCTCAGACTTGCAATCTATCATTTTGTAAATTATGATGTGATTATGTGTAACACAACTAAATATATGAATCATTTTTGTTATGAATGTGTGGTTTGGAATGGTGATGGTTGAGCATCAATGCTCCCCTCTCTCATATCCTGGTTCTTTTGTTCTTCTGTTCTATTACTATTTTTGCAAAAAATTTAAATTTTTTTTTGCAACTTCTAGCTTCGGTTTTTTTAAAAAAAAACCAAATTTGTAGGTGACGTGTAGCATGTCCGTGCTGTGTAGCACGGCAGTGTTGGGATATGGTTGCACGGCCGTGCCGCGTAGCACGGCCGTGTTGGCTTCTGGTAGCACGGCCGTTCTGTGTAGCACGACCGTGTTGGGTTATGGTAGCACGGCCGTGCCGCATAGCACGGCCGTGTTGGCTTCTGGTAGCACGGCCGTGTTGGGGTAATGAAATCATAGTGTTGAAATCTAATCTGCTCGCTATAAACAGCGGCAGAATGTCCTCCCTACGACACACCTTCCTCTATATTAGGACGACAGAGTTATCGATGAGCAGTATTCAGAGCCTTTAGCTTCGTTGCCCTTAGGCAGTGGCGGAGCCAACCCCCTGATGAAGGGTGGCACTTGTAAAAATAACGTTATGTATTTATATAAGATCGATATTATTTTTGTTTTAAATCAGATGTAAATAGAATTTAAATAATCACCATGAGACAAATGGAGTGTGAACATGTCTCAAAGACATGATATGGACCTATTTACTTGGATCTAGTGAGAAAAATAGATGAGTCTTACATAAATAAAAAAATAAGTCGGAGACGTAGCTCATCACTTTGTGGAGTATTTAATATAGATCCGATCAAAATAACCTTCTGTGTATATCTAATATTGCATAGTATTATCTATATTATAACATTCTACATACGTTTAAGATATTTTTATATGTAAGAAGAGTTTGAAATGACGACATTGGCATTGAAAAGATTTAATTGCTTTGAATAAGACTAACTATTCCTTTATATTAATTCTTCATATTGGAAAAACCACATAAATTTAATGTTCAATTTTGATTGTGTGGATTATTATTTAGTTTTTAAGATCACGCAAATAATTTCCTACATGATGAGTTTGACAAGCAAGTAACTAGAAAGTAACATAAAGTTAAGAAATGAATATATAAGTAGTACCATGTGGCAATTACTATTATTATATATAAATCAAGAAATCCAATACTCTAGTAGTTTAAAGTTAAATAAAGATACTTATGATGGTGTTAAACTTATTCATAATTTTTACCTAATAAAGTAACAGATCTTATGATAATTTATTGTTCACTAAGTTCTAAAGACAATTATTTCTATGTTGCATTGGAAACTAAGAAAATATCAAAATTCATTATCCTTGACATTAAGATGAAATCATATTTCTAATTTAGAGAAATAATATTTGTATAACTTGTGAATAGAAGTATAATTTTAAGGGTTTTTTCATAATGACACATGATATTACATTATTTTAACAAAGAATTATTGATGTATAGAAATCCAAAAAATACACCTATTTTGTTAAAAATTATTAACAAATTTATCGTGACACCATGTACTACTTAGAAATTATTATATTTTATTTGACTTTATCTTTACTAGTATGCATTACACATATAATAGAAAATAACCAGCATACACCGTTTGCACAAGTAAAAGATACACACATAGAACTAATGTACTTGCTACATTTGTTATACATTTAATTATAACAACATTTGATATCTCATGCATTATACCATTAATTATGGATATCGATTTTCTTTCTCCCTATTACCTATGCACATAGATATCAATTTTCTTTCACCTCATTACATATGTACTTTCTATATTTGTTACACACTTAATTGTTTATATATTATTTAAATTATTTGATATTTTATAAAGTATATAATTGATAACAAATATCTATTTTTGTTTCATCATTATCCATACAACTACATACTTGCTATGTTTGTTATATATTTAAATATTTATATATGATATACAAATATTTGACATTTAATAAAGTATACTATTAATTATAGGTATTTATTTTTTATATTATCATTATACAAATAAGTGTAAAATAATAGTTAATAAGTTGACATTTATGTATGTATTTTTGATACATTTGTTAATATATTTAATAAAGAACAATTCGTTTAGTATGGAACATCGATATATATTTGTAAAGTAAAGAAATATCACTGATTTTTATGAAATTATCCTATTTTGATGTATTTTTATTTATGATTCTTTACTAAAAATAGTATTATTAATGACATTATTTATGGAAGAGAGTTTATATATTTAGAAATTAGGTTAATTAGTGTGTGAAGGAGATAACACATAAAAATAAATATTAACTTTGATACCATGTAAATACACATAATATGCATATATGTTCAAAAAATTTCAAAATTGGAGGGGGGGGGCACGTGCCTCAGCTTGCCCCCCCTCTCCCGTCATCTATCCTTTTTGACAGTCACCGTTTCGGGTGTAAACCTAACCATGATGTTTATGAGGGTAGAGTTGTTGCTGCTTGGAGAACTTCCGCAAGACAAGGAGGCAAGAGCTAAAGCAATGCTGGAGTTTTTTCACATTGTGGGGCAAGCCGTTACGGTTGCATCTACGTTTGCTTGGATCAGTAAAAAGTCCATCTATTTCGACTTACTGGTGGCTTCTGTGATGCATAACAAATTCGGCCTCTCATGTGCTCTTTTTCCTCTAGTTTTCGTATATGTAACTCCAGTTTTCGTACATGTAAAGGCGATGTAGAAAAATCACTTTTTTCTATCCTATGTTCTCTTTCCCTTACATCTATCCTTTTTTTCTTCATTTAATGAAGAGTAGCATTGTAGCGTCTCATTTTTATGTTCTTTTCCGGTTCTGTTACATGTAAATGATTCTTATCTTTTTTTTGTCATTTAATGAAGAGTGACATTTTACCGTCTCATTTTAATTTTGTATAAATAATTAGTATGGGTGCCATTTACATCAAATGGTTGCATCTCTCCTCCGTCTTTTCTGTCGAGCTTCTCCTCCTCCTCCTCTCCATTTAAAAATAAATATTAACTTTGATACCATGTAAATACACATAATATGCATATATGTTCAAAAAATTTCAAAATTGGAGGGGGGGGGGCACATGCCTCAGCTTGCCCCCCCTCTCCCGCCATCTATCCTTTTTGACAGTCACCGTTTCGGGTGTAAACCTAACCATGATGTTTATGAGGGTAGAGTTGTTGCTGCTTGGAGAACTTCCGCAAGACAAGGAGGCAAGAGCTAAAGCAATGCTAGAGTTTTTTCACATTGTGGGGCAAGCCGTTACGGTTGCATCTACGTTTGCTTGGATCGGTAACAAGTCCATCTATTTCGGCTTACCGGTGGCTTCTGTGATGCATAACAAATTTGACATCTGATGTGCTCTTTTTCCTCCAGTTTTCGTACATGTAAAGGCGATGTAGATAAATCACTTTTTTTTCTCTTTCCCTACATGCCTATCCTTTTTTTCTTCATTTAATGAAGAGTGGCATTGTAGCGTCTCATTTTTATGATTCTTATCCTTTTTTTTGTCATGGCATTTTACCGTCTCATTTTAATTTTGTATAAATAATTAGTACGTAATCAAATGGGTGCAGTTTACACCTAATAAATCATCATGACCCAGCCGTTGGGGCTGTTTGCCCTTCACCTCGATCGGCCGCTCCCTTACCGCAACACTCCTCCTTCCTTGGCCGCCTCCTACACACCTATCTAACACTTTACCCGTCATTTTCTTTCCCAGCAGCCTCCTCCGATTCATGTAATGGAAACAGTCTTCTGTGCAGTGGGTGATACACCCTTTCCTATCTTTTCTCCCTAGCCCAACCACCAGATGGCGGGCGCCTCAACCCGGTTTTGAGCAGAGCCCATTCCGCTTGAGCTCTGTGCGACACCTTGAGCAAGGAACAGGCGATCCTCATAGCTTCAGATTGTGCCTGCTTTAGTGGTCGCTGCACTTTGAGTCGAGTTGAAACATCTATCTGGTCACGGCTTCCTTTGCTGATCCGACCTGGCAGCCCCACACCCAAAAACGGACCACCAGCTATCCAACAGGAAATCGCCCAGGGTGAGAGAGACAAGCTGGATGACGAACAGAGCCTAGCGGGCGATGAAGTTGCCACCGAAGGCGGGGAGGAGGATGTCGACACGGGAAATAGCAGCATAGGAACGCAGGGTCACAGCCGTGAAGCCCAAACAGCATGTGATGTCCAAACTATGTAAATTAAAATGCAGACCAGTTGAAATCCACAGCCGTGAAGCCCAAACAGCATGTGATGTCCCAACTATGAAAATTAAAATGCAGACCAGTTGAAATCCCATCATTCATTGATTACTGCAATAATTTTTAATGGGGTTACCCAAACGGCCCATTAATTTTCTTCTCCTGATTACTGGCAATCTTCGGTGATCTAGCCTAAATGGCGGCACGTAGAGGCTTTGATCGGAGGTGGGGGACCAATGAGTATAGTGCGTGTAGAATCTGCGACCGGCACCGACAAGTAGAAAATGCTCCAGATGTGTTCGCATCTTTCTTTGAGGACGGGCGCGCAGCTTTTGTGTGATCGGTGGCGGATTTCATCGCTGGCATAGTTCCAATGCGGAGGCCATTCTCCTTCCAGATGTTGTGTACTGCTCCTCGCGGGGATTTCGGTTGCATTGTCACTCGACGGGAACACCTTGTCAACGTAGGGCAATTAGCGGAGGCCCTTAGCTGCTTCGCTGATCTCACAACCTCGTGGTCGGCGCTCCTGGTCGGATCCCTTTGCTTACCAGGCGTTTTCCCTCTCTTGTCGCCTGGGATCCTCTTGCCTTTATCTGCTACATTCGCGGAAACTTGTGGTTTTGGTGGATACGGCTCCAGGGTAGGGAGATCTTCAGAAATGTAGTGACGACAAACTTTGTATCTCTACATGAATCTATTCATTATATTATTATCTTTTTGGTTTGGTTTTTTCTCTCAAACATTTTGTTAACGTAAACGCTAGTAGAAGATAAACTCTTGAAATTATTAATATATATATGGTTTTATTACAAAATTTTGATGTACATTATTCTTGTATAAAATGCAAATGAACCTCATAATCAAATTATATATATATATATATATATATATATATATATATATATATATATATATTGCATGGTTATTGTTTGATTTTCCCAAGTTTAGATGACATTGTATACTACCTAGCATGTTCATTCAGTGAGCTCAAGGTCATACAATAATTTGCAAATAGGATTCTTCTTGCAAATCTTCATAATAAATTGAGTAGTCAAAATTGGAGGATTTTTTGTAATCTTATAATGTTTTCTAACATATATATTCAGTACATGTTTTACGAGTCCAGTCAATGGCTCCCAATAACCCATTTGGGTGGGTATGGGTATGCATATTATTGTTTTCTTTTTATAATTGGACGGGTATGGGTTGGGAAAAAATTGAAATGGCTATGATGGGTAAGTTTGTGGTAAGTTTTTTTTATGACAACAAGAAATATGTTGTTTTTTCCGCAACCAAGGGCCGCTGCGCCATAATAATAGATCTTTTAAGAAATTGAATCCCTATAGAAAGTAAGTTGGAACTCTCTTCTATGTTGAGGGCATGCATCTTGTTTGTCGTACTTGTTTGTTTAATATGCAATTTTGTTGGCCAAATGCTTACTAACATTGAATATCTAGCTATGAGTTTGAATAACAAGATATAAATTTATCTCTATAGTCATAAATTGTTATATTTCATGCAATATGATTCTATATGACCACTTAGTTGATGAAGGTTTTCATGTGTGTTGCCTTTTGTAAGGCATCTTGGACTTAATATTTTATTTGAGGTGTTATATATATACGTATCTAAACACCACATACTTATGCTATGTATCATATTATATCAACAATTACAATCTACAAAAATACAACATTGGTTATGGCCATACTAATCTAATCTTTTGGAGACATAAAGTATTGCAGTCCACCTAATGTCTATTGCATCGCATGCATCATCAACATGTGAACTCCCACTTGGACCTGCATTTCTGGTCCACAACATCAAAGGCTCCATGGTCGTTCCTTGGATCTTCATGGTTTCCTCATCATGCCATGTCTCTGGAACTTATTCTATGCTTATATAATGTTGCATAATATGTAGAAACCTCAAGTCACATTTGTGGGGAGCAAGAAGGAATTGAAACCATTACATATGGAACAAAAGGTGAGGCTCGATATGCAAGACAAATATGCTTCATTCACATCCACATCATGCACACACAAAGGGGTCTTTGGCCATAACCATTCAAACATCAACCAAACAAAATGTATTTTTGAAGGTGACATGTATGAATTATATATATACTATATCTTGTATATTTATATTTATTAATGATTATATCTATTCCCACACCAGACAATCCCCATGAATAATCTTTGACATGCACGTGCACTAGGTGGGATATACAGGGGCAGTGCCCCTATGTGGGGACCCCACTACCCAACTAGTGGGTAGGAGTCAAAGAGATGTTGCCTATCATGGGGTCATAGGGATGGTTCCCTTAAAAAGATATATATAATTTTACTTATGTGTACTAACTACAATTTGAATTTTCATCATTGACCCCATGCATGATACCAAGATTCCATTATTTGGTGGATGTGAGATTAACAAGATATGCATATTAGCATTTAATGTTCACATCGCATTTAGTGATACAAGTGACATAAAACCAAATCCAGTCATATTGATTACAGATCCCAATTTATTGTAGATTGGCATGGTTCTTATATTATAATAGGAACTCGTGGAGGTGATATGTGCATCAAAAGTAATAGAAATAAATAAATCCACATTCCCATGGTCAAATCTCATCAACAACAATATATCAAGAAGAAAAGAAAGTGAGATATACCTTTGTTGAGGAGTAGACTCAGTGACAGTTATCACATAAATATATATGGAATAATATGTTGACGATGTTCTCCCAAAATAGTCATAGAGGCATCTACATCTCTATATCATCTACATAGATGAACGATAACTCCATGTCACTCTCCAAGAGCCAACGGGGAAGGAGCATCCTTTCTAGTGGCAACATGCTAGCATTGAAAAATATCTTCTCTCTCTCTCTATCGGTAATGATGTCTATGGTTCATGTATCCAACAGTGTGTAACTAAAACATAGACATCATGCCCCTTTATATAGGAGAGGAAAGGAATTAGGGTTTCTAACAAGCCTTGGAAAACAAAAAAGGCAGGGACCGCTTTTCAGTAGTCCATTCATGGATAGCCAATCAGGAGACTGGGTTGTGTTATGTTTCTTTTCAACGGATAGTCTAGGACAACTAGTTAGGCGACTTGCAACTCCAGTCAAACATCTTGGTTGAGTCAAAATGTTCTGTATATATTCATCTGATTCACTAATCTAGTCCAATCAGGTGACCGGACCAACCACTCGACCCATTGGTTGATCTTATTTAATAGGATGAATGGACTAGCCAGTTAATCTATTAGGCTATCTTGGCCTAGTAAATCTACTGGACCTTCCAGATGATTGTCTAGTTTGTCCAATCGAGCAACTGGACTTTTTGATCAGCAGTCTGGGCTTTCAATCATTCCTAAATTATCTAATTAGTTACCTAATACTTTTAGTATTCAATTAATCATGTATTCGTGATTATACTCCTCTTCCTTATGGATCCTGCATAGTAACCTTACACTCTCCAAATTACATTAGTTGTGATGTCTATATTCATATTATGACTTTGTAGACATTATTGGTAGCTATCAAGACTTCATTTTCACCCAAGTAACTAGATAAGTTGGAGAACAACTTCACTAAGTATTGTGACCATTGTTATAATGATCATATAATCTCTTTATATATGAGATCTAGATTGAATTCAAGTCATGCAAATGTCATCCTCTTAATGTTCAACGTATGACCCTTGATCTAGAGTAGACAATGAGATATACATGTGAGCTTAATATTATATATTGACTCATATGAGCATGGCCATGCATTTCATACTCTCACTCATAAAGGTGCCGGGATATCACTCTAGTAGGAGGAAAAATTCCATCTGCATCACTCACAATAACCCACATATGTTACCACACACTAAAACATGATTTTTATGACAACCCTTATTCAAGGTCACATTGAATACCATTAAAGTACACCGAACAACATGTAATCAATGTAGTGACTTCATATTAAAGAATTGCAAGAACCATAATCACATGAGATATGATTTAGACATCCACTTTTGGCTTCCATGTATCATACTCAAGTTGGGTCTTTTGTGTACAATTGTTCATAATGAGTACTTATGTGATTAACTTGATATCCAATATCACGACGAATTAGGCATAGTCATCAGTCAATACAAATCTAGCCTTAATGTATTATTGTTCTCGTACTTTCCACAATATTATCTGACTAGTAACCTATACATGAATGGGCACTCTTAGCATACACATGATCTCCTGTTTAGGTCATCAATGCAAAATCACATCATTTGGTCATGCATTCCTAGGACAATATTACACTTATTCATTGTATCATATTGAAGAAAACATAATAATATGAATTATTTTAATTAATAATAAAATATATTACAAAGTGTCTCATTACAATCATTATATGATTGGCTTTGAAGGCGTATTACCAATATAAGAAACTAGTTAAGGTTTCTATAAAGAGTTTTTCCACAAAACATTCTAAAATAATTCATTTCTCTATGACTTAGGTGATTCCATATCTCAAGAAACCATAGAAAGAGGTAGGAAAGGATAATAATCTATAGAACAACATTAGGCAACAAAACTAGAGTATAGTGAATAAATATTTCATAACATTGTAGCATACTTACATATTCCCCCCCCCAAACATCCCACGGGGAAGGCTTTGCTGCTCATGATAAAAAATATATCAAAAGAAAAGGGAGAAGAAGATTGAAACTCCATTAACATGGGTGGAGAACCTCCAATCTTCACCTCCAATGGATCCAAGCTTGGCCTCCTCTGTATGGGTGAAATGACATGAAAAGTGGAAGAATAAGGTTAAACCCCAAGAAAACTAGAATTTTAGGGTTGGGAGATGGAAGGAAATGGAGTAAGTGAGGTTGGTAGGAGTGGGTGGTGGCTATGATGGTTAGGAGTAGCTAACTTTAGACTCTCAACCACCACTAGTGTATATATAGTGGCCTAGGGGTGTAGGGTTAAGTAGGGGTAAAGTGGCATAATCATAGTAGGAAGTATTATGGTTAGATGGATTAGACAGTTGTGGTGGTCACAAACACCATTGTGGGTATGGTTAGGGATGATCGTCGTGGTACAAACAGAAAGGTTAGATACAATGTGGGAGTTTTTGAAGGTGAGGTAGAATAGTCTTGGTGAACATCACGACCAGTGGTGGTTTGAGGTGGAACAACCATCATGGGTGCTGCTACTGTGGTGGAGGAGGTAGAAAGAAGATCATGGTCTGGGGAATGATGATCTTGGAAGGTAGTGCCACAGTCATGTTGGACAATATGGTTGTGTTGGATAGGCCTTCCACGACTGTGGTGATCACATAGTTGTGTTGGGTTGATTGTCCTAGATCTTGGAGAACTTTAATCAAGACTGTCATTTTCACTCTGAGAACAACCTTGTCTAGATACCACATCCATTTTAGGGGCGTTGGTATGCACTTTGGTATTCTAAGTATACATCTAAGCTTCTCTTTGCTTAAACTTGATCTTGGGTCACTTGGCATAGGTTGTGGTAGCTCTTACACTTATTTTGGGATCCTCCATGGTCTAGGGAAGTCTAGGATCATCCTCCTTCTATCTCTTTCATTAGTATGTGCCAAAGTGCCAATTAAAATATGCAAGAGCAACCATGAGTGCATTTATCACAAAGTGATAGTTATTAAGAATTATAAAGCACTCTACATATCTTGTCATGAATAAAGGGCAAAATAACACAACATGGAGATCCAAAATGGGACTCCATCACATATGAAACAACTATGAGTATATCGGGGAAGCTGGCGTGGGCGGACGGTGGAGGGGGACGCAAGGATGCAGAAAAAGGGGCGAACTCGGGGAAGAAAGCGGACAACCGGAGCGCGGGGAGCACCGGAGGACGAGGGGGAAGCAGGCATGCATCAAATCGCGCTAACACTAGAGGTATGAGGGTATCAGTGCAGGAAATCGGGCTAAACCTAAACTACAAGGGGATACGAGGTGCGAGCGAGGAAACGACAGAAACGGACCATATGTTGTGTACTGCTCCTCGCGGGGATTTCAGTTGCATTGTCACCCGACGGGAACACCTTGTCAACGTAGGGCAATTAGCGGAGGCCCTTAGCTGCTTTGCTGATCTCACAACCGGCAAAGCAGCCTCGTGGTCGGTGCTCCTGGTCAGATCCCTTTGCTTACCAGGCGTTTTCCCTCGCTTGTCGCCTGGGATCCTCTTGCCTTTATCTGCCACATTCGCGGAAACTTGTGGTTTTGGTGGATACGGCTCCAGGGTAGGGAGATCTTCAGAAATGTAGTGACGACAAACTTTGTATCTCTACATGAATCTATTCATTCTATTATTATCTTTTTTGTTTGGTTTTTTCTCTCAAACTTTTTGTTAATGTAAACGCTAGTAGAAGATAAACTCTTGAAATTATTAAAATATATAGGATTTTATTACAAAATTTTGATGTACATTATTCTTGTATAAAATGCAAATGAACCTCATAATCAAATAATATATATATTGCATGGTTATTGTTTGATTTTCCCAAGTTTAGATGACGTTGTATATTACCTAGCATGTTCTAACATTAATCTTAGGTTTATAATGGATACATAAAATATGCCACATAACTCATTTTGATGGTAATATGAAGATAAGAAACTTAATTGGATGAATAATTTAGATAATGGGCCGTTAATGGGCCATATGACATATCTCTTAAGAAGAAGTCTCAAAATTTGAAACAAACTTCAAATTCAAAATCTACATATCAAAATTACCCTACATGTCAAATTTCATCTAATTTGGACAACCTTGAAATATTAGGATAAGTTTAGGAGAGAGAAATGAGTAAAAGGCATAAGTAATGAATAATGTGATTATATAACTTCAAAATATGGAAATAATGGAAAATTCATATTCACCACAACAAAGATAACTTGTGGATGATGTTTGGTCTAATTTGAATGTTGTATGTGCAAGTTATGCAATTTTAGGTACATTCTGCACTTTTCTATAATTTACCCAATTGGGAGGTTTTCTTTGCAAATTGTCACATGCATTATAATCTTTATATATTCCTTTACCATTATCTAGTTTTTTAACCATAGGGCGCCTAGTTGCACCTTGGTTTGAAGGTGTTTCTTTCCAAGGGCATTTTAGGGATTACACTCTTTATAAATGAGCTTATCTTTAGAAGCTATCAACCAATGGGGTTATTTCTTTGATTGGAGGTCGGTTGGGATAGCCTATAAGTGTCCATAAACCGAAATTTGATATTCAAGAAGCCTCTATGACTTGTCCTCTTGCATGGCCATGAATTCCCTAGGCTAAGGACACATGAAAAGCTCCATAGACACCTCATGCTTGACTTCTTCCTTAATTATAAAGGTTTGCACGTACATAGGCACCCTTAGCATTGGACACATGGAAAGTAACTTGACACCTCATTCTTGAATTATTCCTTATTCATAAAGGCTTGCATTTCCATGGACACCCTTTTACATGACATATGGAAAGTCTCATAAATACCTCATACTTGACCTCTTTCTTTATATAGATATATCTACCCCTTCCCAACTCCAAATTCGAAAACTCTTGCTCTTCTTTCTTTACTATAGCTTAGAGCATAACTTCTACTCTGTTTGGACACAAAGGTTCTATCCCAAGGTAAAGAAGGTGCCTACCTTGGTGAAGAAGGCTCCTAGGGTTCCAAATTTGCTCTATTTAGGGTTTCTAAAGCTCCTCCTTGGTTATTTTGACCAAAAGTAGTAAGTTTCCTTCTTTCCTTCACTATTTTCATATTTTTAGTCTTCATTCCACCTTCCTCTAGGTTGAAACCCTACTCTTCCACGGTGAAACCCCACCAAGAGCCCTTAAACACCCCATCTCCATGTTCTTTTGTTTGGGGTTTTCACGTCTAAAGTGGAGAAGGTGCTTCTTGCTCGACATAGGAGCTTTGTTGGAGAAACCAGCCTCTCTAAGCTTGGGAACCTTACTTATTGGATCTGTCCACCTTCTCTAGAGGTTCTTTGGATTCCTAGTCTTGGATCTAGGATTGACTTGGACTATTTAGACTCTGAAGTTGAGGTATGATGTATCCCCTATTCTTCTATGTTGAGCAATTCACCTATGCTTATTCATTCTCTTTGTCCTATGGACATTAGCCTATACACAATGTCTTTTCTTTTGAAAATAATGGTTCATGTGAACTACCTTATTTGATATTGATAATGTGATCATGGATATTCTTTTAAACTCTTATCTTATGCTTTGTTCATGATGGAACTCTAAGAGATGACATGATGTATTTTGCCCACTTATGAGGTGGATGCATATGTTGGTCACTTATGTGGTGACTAGTTTATATATTCTAACTATACTTTTTACTTGCCTCTATATTTAACATGCTATGTGATTCAGTAGCACTAGAGTAGTTTAATTGCATTGGTTTTTATGGCAGATGTGTTATTTCCTGTCGAGTAGATGTGATATTTCCTGCTCTTTAGGGATGGAAAGGAACCTCATGCCCAGGGCAAGATGTGTGATTCTTGGCCCATGTTTTATATATTTAGGAGATTGGCAGTATTCCTTTCTCTATCAGGTTTCAAGTTTATGAGACTTGGCCTCCTTTGTGTTTATATTGTTCCAGGGCTATGTTTATCTCACATGCATGCATGTTGATAATATGGGGTGTATGCCCTAATTCTTTACATGTTCTTGTGTGGCACAATCTTTATGTTTGATTAAGGACAAGTATTCTTTTGTTATCATATGATTTCAATTCCTTTTCTCTTGATACCCATTTGTGTGGTCCTTATCCTTTCTATGGGAAGTCTTTTATATTTGATGTCCTTTATTCCATATATTGCTCAATTTCCTATTTAGTATGCACATACCAGCCTTTGCTGATGTCATCTATTTTTTCTTCTTGCTGGGGTATGCTTGCAACCCTAGGTGAAGTACTTGGATGATAAGGCATGAAGTTTTGGACTAGCTTAAGGTGTTAAAGCTTGGAGACAAAGTTGTTATGGTTTGGATTTCCTTCTACTTAGATCCTTATGTTGAATCATACATGCAAACCCTTACGGGATATTATGATGTACTTTTGTAATAACCTTGTGATAAATTGAATATAGTCAACATTTTTATTCTGCTGCTATACTTTGGCTGTTTTGAATACCATTTATTGAAATTTGAAAATGTTACACCTATTCCAGCATACCTTTGAGTGTGTTTGGAATGGATGTTTTATTCTTCAAATCTTTAGTAAAGGGTGATCCCGCCTCCTTACAGGTAAGTTGAGGGATCCTAGCTTGGACTTCACTTTGGGCCTCTCTATGGGTATAGAAACCCAAGGATCATTCTTTCTCTCTCTATCTATCTCTTCCATCCAAGAGTGGTCGAAATACCTAGAAAATATGTAAATAATGTCCATAAGTGCATTTTACATGAAATCAAATATTAGGAGAATTAACATGTAATCTAGAAGGTATAGATGTGATTAAAGAGAAATGAGACACAAGATGAAGCTCTAAAATAGGGCTGCATAAATGGTCTCACCGAGTCATCAACCAATGGTTGTTCTGGTTCAACACTCGATGGCCTTCTTGCTTCTTAGGTAGATGGTTCTTCTGACTCATGATCGATGGTCCACAACTGATGGTGACACTGGGTGTCACAACTGATGGTGGTCCTGGACACCACAACCGATGGTGGTCCTAAGCACTGCAACCAATGGCTTGAATGAGTTTTATGTGGTTATTCTTTTAGGTCCTAACTAAATGGTTTCTCTATAATGAATGGTTCATAGTTTTTCTTGTTTTTCATTCCATGGTTTTTCCTATCCAACATATGATGGTCTTTGATGAAGAACATGATTTGATGGTTAGGGTTTGATGCTCCAACTTCTAATGGTTTTGAGTGGAGCTCATGGTTTGATGGTTTGGCTTTGATGATGTTGAATCAATGGTTCTAACTCCATAACTTGGTAGTCTTACCTTTGACCTCGTACGAATGTAAATTAATAGTCACGTAATGAGATGATGTGTAACCCTAATTTAACTTATTTTGTTACAAGATCTGTAATGCAAATATGTTATGATGTTTAATCATATTTAGTTTCCTTGTGTGATTAGTATATTAATGGAATGCTTTGACAATGTTGTTGTAACCCTAATATGCTGCTACATGAACATCATAGTTTCTTAATGCAATGTTATGCTAAACCTATGCATAACATGTATGGTAATGATTGTTGAGCCTTGATACAAGGTATGAAAAGATAATAATGATCTTATAGGGAACGATGTGATAGTCTTAATGGCTTTTAGGCATGGTTGAGCCCTAATGGAGGTGTGATCCTCTTCTTGATGTGATAAGGGTTGGAACCCTAGAATAATGTGATAAGGATTTGTATATTCTATGATGATATGATGACAAGTATAGTCTCATGTATGACAATGAAATAGTACCATGTGGTGTTGTGATTAAGAATTATACCTCATACGCTTAATATCTTCTACAATTATTCGATACAAATACTTGCTAGAAATGAATTAGGGTTTGTATGTCCACTTGTTTTATGCAGCCTTAATTCACCCAATTGGCAATAACTAATCAAGTGAAACCCTAATCATGTAGTGCCCTGTGCGTAGAACCATTTCAGTGCCAGAACTTGCTAGATGGTGAAACAAGTATTCCTAAGGGAAACTTAGAGCGCCTACTATTGAGTAGGGTGCAAGAGACTCTGTGTCCTTGACATCCTGAATCCAATGTTATGGAGGATGGATGCATTCATTCCTCATATTGAGAGCGGCTGAGACCGTGTCTCAAAGATTTGTACATGTGATATGATTGAGGACATATGCATTTGTACCTTAGGTGGTAGGTTTTTTTATACGTTGGTTCTAGTGTCGTCTCATGTACCAAGGGCGGACTAGGTGTTATCAACTTGACTATATGTTGTTGTTGGAAGTTTGACTAATATGTCACTACACTGGATCCGTACTGACCGTGTGTCGATCAGATGTTAGGATTATGGCTCTCCTAGATATTGTATGAAACTGATTTGGACTTTGCAGTGGTCAGGTGGGATTTCGGTGGTATGACTCAAACTCCCTAGGGTGTAATAAAATATGTAATACAACCGTATAATATATCTACTAGGGTTAAATGTGCTTCACATTGGTGGTTAAACCTTGCCTTATTTCCTTACACTGCTAGTTACTACTTGATGCTATCAGAGTAATCAACTATTTAATTAAATGATAGTTTTGCGTGTACCTTTAGAAATCTTATTAATCAATCTTACTGTTAAACTACATTCTTAACTTGTTCAAAATGTTTAATATGCTTAACCTATTTACCTATTTAATTATATTAACTTGTTGTAATCAATAATCATTGTAGAGAGTTATATATCTTGATGAGACATTGGTCTCACCTCGTTGGTCACCACAACTTTTTAGGTGGTCGTCAGTGACGTGGTCAGGTTTGTGGTGTTGAAGAAGAGCATCTTGGAGAGAAGTAGGAGCTGAAGGTTGGCTAGTAGTAGTAGAGACCTAGAGTCATCTATGTACTCTCAGGTCTGGGTAGGGGATGCTTTGTAGAGGATATGTACATTGACATATGTTTTTGGTAGTATTCTGATGGTTGTATATGGCACATATATGTGGAACAATATCTCTATTGTTTATAGATTACGGCTGATGTTATTGAAAGTACATGTAAATACCTGGTATGATATATGATCTTATGGAGGAAGATGGACCTTTATGTAAATCTTTATGGAGTTTTTTATGATGTTTAATCAGTTTCAATTATTCTTCATTCTTGGCTGTGTTTATTTAGTAGTTGATCACATGATTTGTTTTGAGTAACCTCATTTAGCGTGAAAGTGTGTCATAATTAAGTTGGCATTAGAGCTTTAGGTTCACTAAGTCAATAGGAACATAGGACTTGGGTTTTGTGTCTATTTTTACATAATCCAAAATATCTGATCCTAGCTTATGCTTATGCAGATATGTCTAGAGAGCATGAAGAGCATGTAAAGAGTACCTACGTTGTTCCAGGAGGTGGTTCTAGGAGGTAGTCATGCGACGATAGAGTTCTAGAGATGGGGCCAGAGCAGCCTGTGATGCCTCAGTTCGACCCAACAGCCATGGACAATCCAACATTGCAATCCATGTTTGAACAACTTATGGCCACAATTACACAGTTTGCGAATAGGGATCCCCTACCTCAAGCTAGGGTAGATGTCCCTAATGCACAATCCTAGGGTTATGGGAAGAGTTTTGAACGGTTGAGATGTGTCAAAGCGGTTGTGTATGCGGGTACAGTGGACCTGGCTGACGCCGACATGTGGCTAATAGAGCTTGAGAAGTCATTTAAGATCCTCAATATCCTGGAGGAGGAAAAGGTGAAGCACACTGTCTACCTGATGAAGGGGAGTGTTGGCCACTGGTGGACCATAGAGGAGGAGAAGAGACCGATAGTTGTGATAGGTTGGGAAGAGTTTTGGCAAGAGTTCATGAATCGATACTTCCTAGAGATGTATCTAGATGAGAAGATAGCTCAGTTTGAGAAGATATGTTAGGGTTCGATGTCCATCAACAAGTACGAGGCAAAGTTCATGGAGCTTTTGAGGTTCTATCCTCATATGACAACAACAGAGAAGGAGAGGATATGTAACTTTGAGAAGGGTTTGAGCTCAGAGTTGTCTATGTCGACTAGATATTTGGAGAATAGAGAGAGGTTTTTCTACCTTTGTAGAGTCGGTAAGGAGGATTGAGGTTTGCTATCAAGAAGTGTGAAGTGAATGCTAAGAAGAGGGCAACTCAGTACCAAGGAAAATCATCTAGTGGCTTTAAGATGCCAAGGTTTTTGTCACCACAGTTGCAGCAGAGGTTGACTTTTACTAAGCCGTGATCACATCTACCATCAAAATGGTCTCTGAGCAAGGGAAGAGGTCGTAGTTTTTAGCATGTAGGATCCGGTAGTGCAACATCAGTGTCAGTGATAGGGCCATCTAGGCCATGGTACAAGGCAAAAACCTATTTTATGTGTAGATAGATTGGGCATACAAAGTTGTTTTGCCCTATGAAGGATGAGGAAGTGATACAACAACCAAGGAAGAGTCTGTGAGGTTCACAACAACAATATTTTGGTGTTGGTAGAGGACGTGGACATGCATGTAGGAAGGATCTTCTAGATGAGCTAGCAGATGATGTGGATGACAATAGGAAATGACTAGATTCTATGCCATGAGTCAGTCAGAGGGAGTGGTCAATCCACAGGTCATGACAGGTCAGATGGAACTCTTTCATTCTGACTTATTTTCTTCTTCTTTCATATCTCTTTTGGTTGACCCAGGTGCGACACACTATTTTATATCCAGAGAGGTAATAAGTAGTTGTTATCTTCCAGATTGTCATAGATCTGATAGCCTTTGACTAGAAACCCTTTTAGTTGGTTCCACTGAGTTACGAGAGGTGTGTCCCTCTTGAGTTCATTCTTTCTAAAGATGTAGCATTCAAGTGGATCTTATGCCACTTGATATGCATGGATTTAATGTGATCCTAGGGATGGATACCTTGGAGAAGTACAAGGTTGTTTTAGACTGTAGTTCCAAGGTGGTGATGTTCCATGATGGAGATGTCTCTTGGGTTTTCCAAAGGAGACAGTAAGATTCTTCCTACGTGTTTGGAGTCGACTATGACAACAGAGAGGCTGATGAGACAAGGATGTGGGGCTTTTATAGCTGATGTTGAGGATATCCAGAGGAGAGGTCCTAGTATCCAACATGTACCTATTGTGAGTGAGCTTGAGGATGTCTTTCCCGAGGATTTTCCTGGTGTTCACCCCTCTAGAGAGATTGATTTTTCAATCAATCTTGTTCCTATAACACAACCAATAGCACAAGAACCTTACAGGATGGCACCAGTAGAGATGTAGGAGTTGAAAAAATAGTTGCAGGAGCTCTAATAGAAGGGTTTCATCAGACTGAGCACTTCCCCTTAGGGTTCTCCTGTGTTGTTTGTTAATAAGAAGGATGGATCTATGAGGCTATGCATAGACTACCGACAGTTGAACAAGGCCACAATAAAGAACAAGTATCTATTATTGAGAATTGATGATATGTTCGATCAGTTGAGAGGTGGTACAGTGTTCTTCGAGATAGATATGAGGTCCTGTTACCATCATTTAAGGATCAAGGCAGATGACATACCCATGTCTACTTTTAGGACTAGGTATGGTCACTACGAGATTGTAGTTTTGCCATTTGGGCTAACCAATGCACCAAAATCTTTCATGGACTTGATGAATAGGGTGTTTAGACCATACCTTGATCAATTGGTGGTGGTTTTCAAAGATGATATGTTGATATACTCCAAGGACAATTATCAACATGAACAACACCTACGCCAGGCATTGACATTGTTCATGAAGCACATGGTGTATGCCAAGTTCAGTAAGTGTGAGTTCTTTTTGATTGAGGTGTCTTTTCTAGGGCATGTTGTATCTTCTAAGGGTTTTTATGTAGACCCGAAGAAGTTAGAATATGTGCTGGAATGGGAACAACCCAAGACACCGACAGAGGTCTGAAGTTTCCTAGGTTTGGAAAGCTACTACAAGAGATTCATCAAGAATTTTAGTGCTGTAGCATTACCCTTAACTAAGTTGACCAAGAAAGGTGTTCCTTTTCCCTGGGATGACAAGTGTTAGATTTATTTCCAATCGTTGAAGGAGAAGTTGACCAGTGCACCAATGTTATTGATTCCAGAGCAAGGGAAAGGTTACATTATCTTCTATGATGTGTTAAAGAATAGTTTGGGATGTGTGACAATGCAGGACAATAACATGATTTCTTTTGCTTCACGACAACTTAAGAGATATGAGGAAAACTATCAGTCACATGATCTGTGTAACATCCCTGACCTGGGTTATGAACTAACCCTAGGTGTTTTGCTTAATTATGTAATTAGATACTTGTGATTATCTTTTGGTATGTAATTAAATCTCCTAAGGAACATACATTTCCATTTCTGTCCCTTTTGAACAATGTTGTAATATTGTTTTGTAATACAGGGACCTATGTGAAAATTACCCAATTAAAAGGGGTTAACTTACAAATTTCACATTTTAAGATGTTCCTTTGGTGTTGAGACATCATAATAATGAATATGATAAAGTATGATGGATTCTCCAAGCTTGGGCACCAAGATGCAGCTTGTGGAGCAATCCTTGTACTTAAAACTCTAGTTTTGGTGTAAAGTGCAATTTACCCAAAATATGGGGTGCAACTTTTAAAATACACCTTCTAGAGTATCTTTTATGACTCTTGGCATCATTAAGAGTAAGAATGATGAAGAGGCCACTTCAATTGAATAATTAAATAAGAATGATAACCCTTATAAATTAAATGATCAAGTTATAAGTCTAATAACCCTTCTATATGTGCAACTTAGTAAGAAGTTGGCTTTCTTCACCTTTAGACCTTGGGTTTAAGATGAGTTTTGATTAAGTATGTAAGGGAGAAACGTGGTTTATAATAAGGGAAGGATCTAGAGGAGAAATGGAGAAACAAGTTGTCCTTATGTTGAAATTTCACCTAAAGTATATATACACCTTTTCTCACTTAGCAAGGATCGTTTCCTTCACTTCCTTTCTTATCCCCTTGCTAAGACCGACATAGAACAGAGCTCTGGAGAAGAGGAGAACGGCCAAGCAGTTCTAGGTAAGCTTTGATCATCATCTTGCTCGAATTCATGGAGGAATTCATGGTGCAAGGTTGGTTTTATGGTCTTCCTTACTTGTTTCTTCTTTCTAGCCATCTTTTCCCAACCTTTCCTTGGAGAAACACCCTTGGCCGACCTGTGGAGCTCAAGAAACCATTAAAGACTTGAATCTTGGAAGCTTGGAGCTCAAGGAATGACCTTAAGGCGGGTTTTATAACTCTAAACCTTATGCTTTGTTTATACATCTTTTTCTATGCATATAGTTGCTAGTTCTTCTTCTTCCCTATCTTCCCTTGCATCCTTGCAAGCAAAATCGTGAATAACTGCTACTGTTCTTGAGGTAGAAGATAAGGGCGTTAATTCCTATGCTTATCCACGGATTTCCACTTTACCAAACGACCTCCACCAATTGCCCATACGGTTTACACAACCGTTTGGTGGGCAAACGGTTTCAGGGTCGTATGAAGGAAAATGGCCTTCAAGACCGTTTGGTCGCGTTGACCAAGCGATGACCGTATGGGAATCGTTTTTATAATTATTTAGTTTAATCACCCACAAAATTTGAGGGGTTAACTACAAAGGAATCGTGAGAGATAAGCAAATCAATTAGCAAATCCAATTGAATTAAGTTCTGATTTTCAATCTGTTTAATTTTCCCTTTTTGGGAAAATGGTCTCAAGACCGTTTAAGATGGTTGACCAAGCGTTGACCGTTTGGGATTACTGTTCATAATGATTTTTATTAATGACTCACCAAATTTTATGGAGTAATTCCAAACGAGTTATGAGTTGAAGGTTGATTAATAGGGCAAATCCTAATTGAAATCAGTGCTGAAATTCCAATGAGTTAATTAGTGATTTTGGGTTGATTAGCCCAAACGGTCTCAAGACCATTTGCGGAATCATCCAAACGGTCTCAAGACCGTTTGGGGATCACCCAAGATCGTTTAGAGGTCTGGGGTCAAGTATAGTTGACCAATTGAAGGTCCAAAGGTACCAAATCATATTGCAATTAAGTATTGATGTGATGATCAATTCAATAGATCAAACCTTGATGAATTTTCACTAGAGTCCAAAGGATGGATGGGCAAACGGTCTCAAGACCGTTTGGAACTCATCCAAACGGTCTCAAGACCGTTTGGTGTCAACCCAATACCGTTTGGAGGTCTAGGGTTAAGGTAATTTGATCAATTGAGGGCCCAATTACAGTGGGTTATTGAAATAATCAAATTGCTGATTTGTGACTTAATTAAGGTTCAACCCCTATCAAATAAACTTAGATTTTGATGAATTCTTGGGAAAACGGTCTCAAGACCGTTTGGAGGTTATCCAAACGATCCCAAGACCGTTTGGGCCAAGTTTGAGCCCGATTGGAGGTCAATTGATGGGATCAACTTCGATTTGATTCACATTGTTGAGTGTTGATGGTTGAATGTTTATAGACCTTAATTTAACCAACTCCAACCCTAATTGGATATCAATTGAGGATCAATTGAGTGACCAATTGGTTAAGGCTAACCCTAATTGTCTCAATTGATAAGTGGTTAGCAAGCTTGAGACCAATTGAAGGCTTCAACATAGGAAACCCTAATCGAGTTTACCCTTTGAATCACCTTGGAGGTCCATGCGATCTTGAGCTTTTAGGACCATACGCCTTCAGGACCAAATGAGTTCATACGACTTCAGGACCGAATGAGTTATATGACTTCAGGACCGAATGAGTTCATACGACTTCAGGACCGAATGAGTTCATACAACTTCAGGACCGAATGAGTTCATACGACTTCGGGACCGAATGAGTTCAAACGACTTCGGGTCTGAATGAGCTCAAATGACTTCAGAAGTCAAACTATGACTAAACAGTCTTCACCCCATCTTGGGCAAACGACCTAAAGATCGTTTAAGGGTAAACGGTCTTGAGTGTCATGCGGTCTTGAAGTCAACCAAAGCTAAACGATCTACAACCTTAAACGATCTCAGGATCGTTTGAAGGTTGAAGGTGTGAAACCTATTGAGGACTTTTAAGGATAAGTCTGCCTAATGCCTTGAAGGCTTAGATGGTTTGATGGTTGTTCAACCTAAACCCTAATGATACCTAGGGACATTAAGGGTCAAGTGGTTAGTATATTAACCCATGTTATGATCAATGGTGAACTTTACCAAAATACCCTTTATGGATTCAAGTAGGTAACCCCTTTTTATCATGCAAACCCCAATGGTTACAATGGTGATGACTTGGCTAGGCTTATCAATGTTGATTAGACCTAACTCAATCTAGAGGGATGTAATCATCACCTATGAGCAAGAGGAGAGAGAAAATCCCAATTATGGTTGAAATCCAAGTAAAGTACCTTCAATATATATGAATGTACATGATTAGGGTATGATCCACCTATGTGAGATCATGAAAACCCTATTTATGATAATCGATGAATATTAATCTTATCTGAGGACTTTAATGATGATGTTTCTCATACATGGTGATGTTATGAGATCAATTCACCAATAGGTGAATAGTAAACCCTAATTGATGAAAATCAGGGAAACCTAGCTCTTGTATGAGTAGGGAGATACAATTTCTTTAAATGAGTTATTTATTGTTATCATTTGATTTAACCATGCAGGTTCCTATATGAGGATGATCATATCCAGGTATGGATGATGATACTATATTCATTGAAAGCATGTTGTTAGCTTTATGAATAAGTGATTTATCCTGATGCCTTGTTAATAGCATCTTATGAGATTGATAGGCTGTGAGAGCCATGAATACCATCAAGGTCATGCTTTAAGAGATGACTTGTGATGAGAGTACTGAGAAATGATGATTATGTGAGTTAGACTTGATACATTTAGTATTCTACTTTCATAACTGCTGTTCTAATGATTAATGTTTGAAAACATGTATGATGTTAAAAGAATACTAAAATGTACCTAACTAATCAAGTATAATCATACCATGTAGAGCCCTGATCATAGATCCATCATTGTCAGGAGTTAAATGATGGTGAAACATGTTTTCCTAAGGGAGCTCCTGGATCACATACTTTTGAGTATGTGGGGAAAATGGATGTGAATGTCCTTACATCCTAGTATAGGGATTGATGTAGATGTATCTTAATCTATCAATCCTTCACTATGGGTTATGCCGGGGTGATGTAACACTAATCTCCCGAGGAAATCTTTTATACCGCAATCGATGAGAGATAAAACAAGAAATCTTTTGATGGCGAAGAGAGTACAGAATGCCACTGTGACTCTAATAGCGAAGTACCAGAATACCCTGGTAAGCTATAGTAGTAGAGACATTAGATGTCCTGCATGTTGATCCTCACACTGACTGAGGAAGATGAGGTCATAAAAGAATAGTTTAATCTGTTAAACATTGTTTTAACTACTCTCAAATATACATAACTTCTTTGTGTACATTTATTCTCTTATGCTGCAATAATTATGCTTCTGGCAAAGAGTTATATCTCTCGCTGGGACAATTTTTATAATTGTCTCACCCCGTAGATTTCAACCTTTAGGTGGACGTGGGCGAGGAGGCAGAAATCCTTCAATAGGTGAAGGGCAGCATCAGCAGTACCAAGGACAGCAGTGAAGCTTCAGGTGGAGGCATTGGCTGCTATGTCATGTGTAGATAGTGTTGGAGTCCTATATGTCGTTTCTGTACTCTCAGGTCCTCGGAGTAATAGTTAGTGCTTTCGAGTTTTTGGTACAGTCCTTAGAGACTTTTGTATCTTGCCTTACAGAGTTTTACTGATGGATCAGTTGTAAACAACTTATCATGTTGCTTTATGAGAAAGCTTTACCTTTAAAGGATCTCTTCGTAAAAAGTTTAAAATTTTTAGTGATTTCTGGTAATCCGATGCTTAGTGAACGCTTCCGCATTAGTTAATCTTGTTTTCTCGAAATAGACGTTTCAATCTGTATCTTGTTATAGTGGTTCATGTCCTTAAGATTTTTAAGCACTACCTATATGGGGAGAAGTTTTAGATTTTCACTGACCACAAAAACCTTCAGTATATCTTCTCGAACCTGGAGTAGAATATGAGGTAGAGGTGATGGTTGGAGCAGATCAAAGACTATGATTACACGATAGACTACCATAAAGGGAAGGTGAACATGGTGGCAGATGCGTTAAGTAGGAAGTCTCTTCATCATCATCTACAGATAAGGCACATTTACACTCTCTGGTGTGCCATAAGTGGGACATGTTAGTGTCACTTCACCAGATGGACATATAGATGAATGTTTCTTTGTTGGCGGAACTGCTACCACAGTTACAGGTGAAGCCTACCTTGATGCAACAGATCAGAGATGCATAGAAAGAGGATACCATGATACAAAATATCAGTTCAGAGTTGGGAAATAAGAAGTATGATGGATTCCATGAGTCAGATGATGGGACAGTTTGCTTTCACAATAGGACCGTGGTTCAAGTTATTGATGGTTTGAGGAAGATGGTTCTTGACGAGGCTCATTCCTTGATGTACGTGATGCATCCTGGTAGTACAAAGATGTACCACAATTTGAAGGATCTATATTGGTGGCTAGGACTGAAGCGTGATGTGGTAGAGTTAATTGCTAGATGTCTAGTCTGTTAGTAGGTCAAGATAGAGCATCAGAAGCATGCAAGGATGTTACAAACTATGTTGATACAATAGTGGAAATGGGATCATATCACTATGGACTTTGTGGTTGGTCTTCCTAGGACATCCAAAGGTATAATTCCATTTGGGTAATAGTTGACATGTTGACCAAGTCATCTCATTTACTTCCAGTCAAGACCATGTATACATCGGAGAAGCTAGCACAGATAAATGTTGATGAGATAGTTTGTCTGCATGGTATTCTAGTTACCATAGTGTCTGATAGAGGTCCATAATTTACGAGTCAGTTTTGGGACAACTGCATATAGCTTTGGGTACACAACTAAGGTTTAGCATGACTTTCCACATGTAGAAAGATAGTTAGTTTGAGAGGACCATTCAAATGTTAGAATATCTTTTGAGGGAATGTGTTTTGCAATTTCTTAGGAATTGGGACGTACACCCGAATCTGCTAGAGTTTTCCTACAACAACAATTATCAGAGGAGTATAGATATGGAACCTTATGAGTCTTTGTATCAGAGACGTTTTCGATCACCCCTTTGTTGGAATGAGATAGGTGATTATCAACTTTTGGGGCCTCAGTTAGTGCAATAGACTACAAAGAAGATCAAGGTGATATAACAACATTTCAAGGCAGCCCAAGACAGACATAAGTCTTATGAAGATAACTATCAAAAGCGTTTAGAGTTCCAAGTGGGAGACAAGGTGTACCTCAAGGATTCCTCTTGGAAATGTGTGTCGAGTTTTGGTAAGAAGGGTAAGTTGGTTCCTAGGTTTATGGGACCATACCCTATCTTGGCACATGTTGAAAAGGTGGTATACACGTTAGAGTTACCACCAGAGTTGCACAAGTTGCATAATGTCTTTCATGTCTCCATGTTGAGGAAGTATCACCCAGATACAGAGAACACAATCTAGCCAGTGGAGGTTGAGTTAGATGAGGATGTTTGTTATGTTGAAGGACCTATGTTGATCATAGACAAGAGAATGAAGAAGTTGAATAAGAAGGATATATTCTTACTAAAGGTTTTGTGGCATCACCATGGTATGGAGGATTCTACATGGGAGTTAGAGGATGAGATGCATAGGACGTACCCATCTCTATTTGTGTAGGATTTAGGTTATACATTTATATGCTTATATTGGTTTTTTCCTACAATTTACTCATATATGAGATTTTTCTTGCAAATTTTCACATGCTTGTGGTGCCTTATATTTTTATTATCATGCTTGAGCTAGTTGTTCCATGGGGCACCTTGTTGTACGTTGTCTTTGGTGGTGATATCTTTCTAGGGTTGAGTTAGGGTTTCTCTCTCATGGATGAGCTACCTTGGGTGATGGAAGTCGATGGTTCCCCTTTGTTTGTTGGGATCCTATGTTTGTCCTTTGAGGTGTGAGGGTCGATGGTTTCCCCTCTTGGAGCTCCTTGTTTTGGTGGTTCACCAAGTGACTGTGCAAACTGATGGTGAGCTAGGATTTTCACCCTTGTGACCTTAGAGTCATGATCTGATGGTTAGCCTGATGTTGAAGGTTGATAGTTGGCCTAATAGGAAAAAACTGATGGCTCCCCTAGCTTGCAAAATTGATGGACCTCATGCTTTGCATGGGTGTGATGGATTAGGCCATGGATAGATGGCAACCTTAGTTAGACATCTTAGCCTTCTCTCTCCTCTCACCCATATCTTTATATACCTTCCCTCTTCCATGAAAATGAACCCTTTGGACCCCCTTTGTTCTTCATTTCTATCTAGAGCTCATCTCTCTTTCTAGGGGGAGAAGAAGGAGCCCAAGGTAGAAGAAGGTGGCTGATCTCCTTGCATGTGCACTTAGGGTTCAGATCTACCGTATCTATAAGCTTGTGGAGATTCCTTAGCTTGTTCTTGACCTAAGCAAGTAAGTTCTCCATTCTTACCTTCATTTTCCTTGATGTCCAACCTTATTCCCTCTTCTTATTGGTCAAAACCATGGTGTTTCATGGTAGAGCTTGCTCTAGATCTTGAAGAACACCTCTTTCTTGCTTTCTTGACCTAGGGTTTGCTTCCTTGTTGGAGTAGGAGCTAGCTTGGCCAAGTGGAGTGCTCAAGTTAGTGGTTTCTTCTCTTTTCCTTGACTTCCTTACTATTTGGAGCTTAATATTCTTCCTATATCCGATTTATATAACTTTCTTCACGTTTATTGCTTACTACTAGCTTGCATGTACAATCTTGCCCTAAAATGAAGTTCTAAGGATAAAGATACTACCTTTGACTAGGTTTGAGTTTATATCCTTGAGTAGTTTATCACCATGGATGAAACTTAAACCTTGTGTATGAACTTCCTTGGTAGAGGACACACTAGACCTTTCTTACATGTGGACAAATGATAGTTTTTCTCTACAAACAATGGTCATAATTAGGGTTTTTGAGTTGTTTTCCATTCATCATTTGCAACCTGATGATTTGGTTCTTGTTGCTTCTTGCTTGTCCTTTGTGTTCCAATTGATGGTCATGACTTAGTTGCAATTTTGGGTTCCTTCTGAGAACACAACCGATGGTTATCTTTTCCCTTCACAAATGATGGTTTGGTTCCCCTCAAATGATGGTTTTTGGTGCTTACATGTGGTGGTCCAAACAATGGTTCCTTTGGTTTATCAAACAATGGTTTTCTCTTGGTTTTGGGTCAGTTTTCCACCTATTGAAAATAACTAATGGCCTCACCTAGTCCCACACTCGATGGTCTCACTGAGTCATCAACCAGTGGTTGTTTTGGTTCAACACTCGATGGCCTTTCTGCTTCTTAGGCCGATGGCTCTTTTGACTCATGATCCGATGGTCCACAACTGATGGTGACATGGGTGTCACAACTGATGGTGGTCTTGGGCACCACAACCAATGGCTTTACTGTGTCTTATATGGTGATTCTTTTAGGTCTGAACTCGATGGTTTCTATTTAATGAATGGTTCATGGTTTTGCTTATTTTGCATCCTAGGGCTTTGCCTATCCAACATCCAATGGTCTTAGATGAAGACCATGATTCATGGTTAGGGCTTGATGCTCCAACATCGAATGGTTTTGAGTGGATCTCATGGTTTGATGGTTTGTCTTTGATGATGTAGAATTGATGGTTCTAACCCAATAACTTGGTAGTCTTACCTTTTCCCTCGTGCGAATGTAAATCAATAGTCAACATAATGAGCTTATGTCTAACCCTAATGTAACTTATTTTATTATACCTAGCCTTAATGTAAATAGGTGATGATGGTTAATCATATTTTGTTTCCTTGTGTGATTATAATGTTGATGGAATGATTTCTTAATGTTGTTGTAACCCTAATATGCTGAAACAAAAACATCATAACTTCTTAATGCAATGTTATGCTAAACATGTGTATCATATGTATTGTGATGGTTGTTGAGCCTTGTTACAAGGCATGGAAAGATAATGATGATCTTATAGGGAATGATGTGATGAACTTAATGACTTTTAGGCATGGTTGAGTCCTAATGTAGGTATGATCCTCTTCTTAATGTGACAAGGGTTGGAACCCTAGAATAATGTGATAAGGATTTGTATATCCTATGATGTTGTGATGACAAGTGTGGTCTCATGAATGGTAATGAAATAGTATCATGTGGTATTGTGATTAAGAATTATATCTCATACATTTTATATATTCTAGAATTATTATATATCGATACTTGCTAGAAGTAAATTAGGGTTTGTATGTCCACTTGTTTGATGCAGCCTTAGTTCACCCAATTGGCAATAACTAATCAAGGGAAATCCTAATCATGTAATGCCTTGTGCCCTAGAACCATTTCAGCATTAGAACTTGATGGATGGTGAAACGAGTATTTCTAAGGGAAACTTGGAGCACATATTGTTGAGTATGCCATGTGAAAGAGACTATGTGTCCTTGAGATCCAAAATCCAAGGCTATGGAGGATGCTTGTGGTCATGCCTCGGATCGACAACAGTTGAGACTATGTATTAGAGATTTGTATATGTGATGTGATTGAGGATAGAAGTGGTTGTACTTGAGGTGGAAGGGTTTTGTATACCCTGATGTCTAGTGTTGTGACCTATACCAAGGGCAGACTAGGTGTTATCATCTTGACTATATGTTGGTTTTGATAGTTTGACTGATATCCCACTGGATTGGACCTGTACTAACTGGGTCTGGATGAGATCTTAGGGTTTTATCTCTCCTAGATCTTATACAGAACTGATTTCAACTTTGCAGTTGTCAGTTGGATTTTGGGTGGTATGACTCAAACTTCCCAAGGCGTAATAAAATATGTAATACAGTTGTGTAGTATATTTGCTAGGGTGAAATGCACTTCACATTGGTTTTTAAACCTTTCCTGGTTTCCTTATACTTCTAGCTATTACTTGATGCTATCAGAGTAATCAACTATTTAATTAAATAATAGTTTTCATGTGCCTTTAGAAATCTTGTTAATCATACTTACTGTTGAACTACATGCTTAACCTATTCAATATGTCTAATATGCTTAAACTTATTTACCTATTTAATTATATTAACCTTCTATAATCAATAATCATTATGGGGAGTTATATCTCTCATTGGGACATTGGTCTCACCTCGTGGGTCACCACATCTTTTTAGGTGGCCGTTAGCAATGTGGTCAGGTTCATGATGTTGAAGAAGAGTAACTTGGACAACAGTAGGAGCTGAAGGTTTCCTAGTAGTATTAGAGTCCTGAAGTCATCCTTATACCAGGTCTGGGCATGGGATGTTTTGTAGTGGATATGTACAACGACACATGTTTTTGACAGTATGCATATGGTTGTATATGGTATGTATATGTAGAACAATATCTCTTTTGTTTATAGATTGTGGTTGATGCTACAAAAAGTACATGTAAATACCTAGTATGGTATATGATCTTATGCATGCAGATGGACCTTTATGTAAATGTCCATGGACTTGTTTATGATGCTTAATCAGTTTTAATTATTTTGCTTTTTTGGCTATGTGGTTATTTATCAGTTAACTGTGTGCTTTGTTTTGAGTTATCTTGTAAGACCCCTAACCTGAGTTTTGGGGTAAACCTATATTCTTTGGCTTAATCATGGGTTTAGAACCTTTCTCTAATCTCTTGAGATGTAATTAAGGCTTGTGTAAATCTTAAGTTTCAAGTTTGAACTTGTTTGGATGATGTTTGTATTTTATGTGCTAGTTTTAGTGCAAGTTGCAATTTACCCAAAATAGGGGTTGATATGAAATTTTCCACCTCAATAGTGTTTCTTCTCTCTCTTAGTTTCATGAGAGAGAGAGAGTGTGGTACTTTGTGGTGCCTTGTATGACCCTTGTTTGAGTGGTGTCACCCTTAGTGGTGATTAGGGTTTTCTAGGGTTGGTGTGCCTTGACCTAGTGACCTTTATTGGTTTGTCTCAGATTAGGTCACAACCTAGGGCTTGTTTGGATGGTTTTTGGTTGAGACACCTCCCCTAGGTGTGGTTTTCATGACCGAGATGGTCTTGGGTGTCTTGGGTCGAGATGGGTGCTCATGTGAAGAGTGTCTCAACGTAGGGTTTGTGGTGACCTTGTGTCGCGACCATGGATGGTTCCCTTAGTGTGTTGCAGTCACAACATCGAGGTTGGATGGCCTAGGTGGTTGATATCCAACCTAGATCATATCACCATGTCTTGCATGCATGGTTAAGGCGGTTGCATGTGGGTGCATGTTGGTCTTTTGTGTGGACAAGTGTCCCTTTGTTATATTGGAGTGTTGACACCTCATCTTTTACCTTCTCTCTCATCTTCCTCCTATATAACCCCTTATCTCTCCATGCTTGTATCCCTTTTAGACCTTCATGTTCTTCCTTCTCCTTTGCTTGTTCTTGGACCTTGGTGGAGAAAGGAGATCCGACCTTGGAGCTTTGGTGATCGATCTCCTCTTGCATCTGGTGTTTGTAATGATCCAAACTCATCTTCAACCCTTGATTAGTGTTTATCTTCCTTGATGATGTTTATTTTGATATCTTTCCTCTATATTTCTCTCTTTTCTTGGCCCTATACCATGTTTTGACACGGTGGTAGTTATTGAGAGTAAGCTTCTCATCAAAGGGTAATAGGCCATGTTTTGACAAGGAGACACCCAAGTGAGAGGGTGTTTCTTCTCTCTTTTACCCCTTCTTTCTTTTGGCTCGACCTATAGCTTTTTGTTTCTCTTTCTTAGATGATCATTGACCTTGGTTTCTTGTCCTTCTTGAGGTTCTCTTGTGGCCAAGAGTGGAGTTTTTGGTAGAGCTTATTCAACGCTTGGATTGTGTGCTTGGATCTCTTGATCTTGGAACTTAGGATCCTTGGTGGTGATCTTCTTAAGGCGGGTTATATAACACTTAACCTACTCTATTATTGCACTCTTTTATGCATGTTTACTACTGTATTCTCTCTCTAAATTACTTTCTTATCATGCTAGTAGATAGTGGTAACCTCTAGTACTTGCTTGGTGGATAAATCTTGCTTGGTTTGGTGGAAAGCTAAAACCCTACTCTTCTTGCACCCATTTTTTATGGTTGATATGTTATGGAGGTCCTTCCCTATATTTTGACCTTGATCCTGCTCCCATGCATGGTGGACGTGTCCCTAGATGTTGGAGGGAGGTTAGGTTTTGTTTTGGGTACCTTGATCATGGTTTTCTCTTTCTAGGACAAGGTTCTTTCTTGGTGCTTTCTTGACCCCTGTCTTAAGGTTTTTGGTGATCATTTTCTTGAGCCTTTCCTTCACAGTGACCATGGTTTTCTCCTTGGTTTTGTTTATGTTTTGATACCAAGATGTCATCCCCTTGATCTTGTAGTCAAGACACCATAGATGTTGGGGTCGCGACATAGTGTCCTTAAGGTCGCAACATATTGCTAGGTTGAGGTCGAGACATCCCTAGGTCGACAGTTGTGAGTGATTAGAGATCTAGCCCTAGATGTCATGGTCGCGACATGCCCTAGGTGGTGTGGTCATTACCTTGTGGTCGGATGGTCGTCAAGACAACCTTTAGGTAAAGACACTTCTAGGTCGAGATTTTAATGTTAGGTTAGAACCCTAACCCTATATGTCGCGGGTGCGACATGGCATAGATGTAGAGGTCGCAACCTATTGGTGTGAGGGACCATATGTGTTGCGGTTGTGACATGGATCATGATGGGTGATCGCGACCTAGTTGTTATGTGGTCAACACATGATAATGATGGTGGTTGAGGGGTATGCATGTATTTTGAATGATACTCTTGTATTTGTGATGCATAGGTCATGAATAGTGCTATTTGGAATAACATGTAACCAACTATAATGATGCTCCCAATCCTAATATACTCCCAAGATGAGGGGAGGTAGTAAATCTGGGTTAATGGTTGAATCTAACTTTGTAAACCCTAATCAGTTAAGAAGAAACCCTAACCCTAATAAACTACAATGAGACTTGCTTATTTCTCTCTCATGGAATGGTTATGATGTTATGTGGTTATCTCTCTTGTTTATGAACTTCTAACCATGAAGGTGTATGAGCTTGATAATCATATCTAGTGTATGATATGGTGATTTAACATGATACAAGTTGTATGAGCCTTCAAGATGCATGCCGAAACATTTGTGCTACATGAATGATGAATTGAGGGATAGATATCCCATAGCATGTGACTTTGGTACTGATGATTTGGTAAATGGCAGTGATACAAGAACCATGAGGTGATAGTGTGACAAGTTCACATCATACACGTTATATTTCTTGGAGTGCACTATGCCCTTATTCTTGTAGAGTTTGTTATGACTTTATACATTGTAATTTGATTGATGCTAAAATACACTAAATTGACTTAACTAATCAAGTGGAACTTAATCAAATAGTTTTTCCCTGTATCGTAGATCCATCTAAGTGTTGACACTTGTTGGATGGTGAAACAGGCTTCCTTAGTGAAATCTTGGAGTCATATACTGTTGAGTATATGCATTCATAAGATTGGTTGTAGGCCATACCCTAGCAGGAGTATGGCTATGGGTCATAGCCCAGCAACTTGATGCTTATGAGATTTCATAGGATTGGCTATGGGCCAAACCCTGGAAGGATTTTGGCTTCATGCCGTAGCTTAGTTTGTCTAGTGATGTGACATGTACCAAGGTGGGCTAGGACTTTTACTATTTCACTATATGTCATAGGTTGCAGTTGGCTGATATGCCTATGTTGTGTACTCATGTACTGACCATGAGGTTTGGTGAGGTTGTAGATTCCAGCTCTTCGATAGACCTTGTATGGCATCGATTTCGACTTAGTAGTGATCGGTTGGATTTGAGTGTTACAACTCAAATCCATGGGGCATAATAAAATACATAATCAGCCGCGTAGTATACTTGCTTAGGATCAAATATGAAATCATTGGATGAGGCATTGCTTGCTTTTGTACAATATAGTTGGTGGTGAATATACATTTTTTCACATTCCTTTTTTGATGATAAGATGTTCTAGAATACAATTGTAACTTCTTACACTATTTAGTAATGATTATCTGCTCCAGACATATGATTTAATTGAATCTGGTTATTGTAATTGTAGCTTCACTTTGGTTCTTTATTTATCTTACCTATGTTAATAATAGCGTTGGTCGAGAGTTATATCTCCCACTGAGATTGGATCCTATCCTATGGGTTCTACACATCTTTTAGGTGGACATGCACGAGGAGGTAGAGATCATGCAGCTGAGGCAAAGTAGCATCAAGAAGGACAGTAGATGATAAGGTTGGAAGTGCTACTACTATTTTGGTGTAGAGTCCTAGAGTCATTCATGTACACTCTGGTCTTTGGGGTGATTTTTGGGTGCATTTTGTAGAGATGCTATCAAAATGTGTTCTGGATTGTGCGCCATTTTAATGTCCTAGATGTTTAGGTGTACACACACACACACACACACACACACACACACACACACATATATATATATATATATATATATATATATATATATATATATATATATATGGGACATGTGTTTCTTGTAATAGGTTAATGGCATACGTGATAAGAACATGTTGATGCGAGCACTTTGTGATCTATGATGACTTATATGTAAAGGTTTTTGATGCTTTAGTTCTTAATGATAATGGTTTTAATTTCCAATGTTTTCTAGTAATCTAAATGTTTAAGTTTTGTATCCACTTTTAGTTTTGAGTAATCTCATGGTTTGTGGCGTGGGGCATCATAATTTGGTTGGTATCAGATCTTTAGGTTTGCCAAATCTACAAGGATCTAGGACTATGGTTTGTGTTTATTCTTATGTCATGCAGTCTGTCTTATAGTGACTTCTGTATATGCAGAATAAGAAGAAAAGCTTAAAGATGTCTGGAGAGCATGAATAACATGCTGCTGAAAGTAGTGGTGCTGCACCTAGTGGTGGTGCAAGGAACCAGGCATGAGAAGATCGGGTGACTGAGGTCCCCTAGTTTGACCCAACCATGCTTGAGAATCCTTCCTTTCAGTCTCTTTTTGGGCAGTTCATGGCTACTATGACGCACATTGCGAACATGATGCCCGTACCCTAGTCTAGGGCACCGATTCCCAATGCAGAACCTTTGGGCACTGGGAAGACTTTTGAGTGACTTTGCCATGTTGGAGTAGTGGAGTATGCTGGGACGAATAATCCAGTGGATGCAGATCTATGGCTAACTGATCTTGAGAAAGCCTTCACAATCCTTAGCATCCCAGAGGTTGATAAGGTGAAGTATGCAATGTTCCTTCTGAAGGTGAGTGCTGACCATTGGTGGGCCATAGGACAGGAGAAGAGACCTAGTGCTGAGGTAGGTTGGAGGGAGTTCTGACATGAGTTTGCAGTTAGTACTTCCCACGAACCTATCTGGACAAGAAGATCAGTCAATTTGAGCAGATCTAGTAGGGATCCACGTCTATCAACGAGTATGAGGCTATGTTTATGGAGCTTCTTTGGTTCTAGTCTCACATGGATGCTACGGATGATGAGAGGATTCACCATTTTGAGAAGGGGTTGAATGCTGAGTTGTCTACCCCTGCGACTACTTTAGAGAACCGAGAAAGGTTTACCACGTTCATAGAATCTATTTGGAGGATAGAGAGATCTATGATAGAGAAGCGAGAGGCGAGTGCCAGGAAGAGGCCTACACAGTCCTAAGGATAGTCATTAGGAGGCTTTAAGAAGCCAAAGTTTTCTACACCGCCAACATTGTAGAGGTTCAATGCGTAGATGCAGTGGTCACTGTGTAAAGACAGAGGTCGTAGCTTTCCACCTACTGGAGCTCACAACACAACATTAGTGTCCATGACGGGACCATCTAGGCTGTAGTTTGAGACCAGATCTTGCCATAAGTGTGGGAAAGTAGGACACCTAAGGTAGAAGTGCCAAGTGAGAGATGATGAGATGACCCAGTAGTCGAGGTAGAGCCAGCAGGGCTCATAGAGGCATCATTTAAATGGTGTAGGAGGACGAGGATGTGGCTAAGCATCATAGGCCAGATTGCCTGCTCAGGGAAGTAGAGGACAAGGGTGACAAAATGAAATGGCTAGATTCTTTGCTATGAGTTATCCAGAGGCGGTGGTCAACCAGCAAGTAGTGATACGTCAGATGGAGTTATTTCATTCTGATTTGTCTTCTTCTTTATTTGTATCTATTTTGGTTGACCCAGGTGCATCTCACTCTTTTATCACTCATGAAGTGCTTGATAGTTGACTTTTTCTTATTAGTCGTAGGAGATATAGTTTGTTGTTAGAAACCCCATTAGTTGGTTATGTAGTGTTGCAAGAGGTGTGTCCTTCCTGTTTCCTTTCTATCTTAGGGCACAACATTTAAGTGGATCTCATACCGCTTGATATGCATGGATTCAATGTAATCCTTAGAATGGACACCTTGGAGAAGTATAGAGTGGTTTTTTAATGTGGTTCCAAGAAGGCAACATTTGTGGATGGTGATAAGAGCTGAATCTTCCGAGGAGATAGGAAGATTCTTCTGATGTGTCTGGTGTCAGTGATGGTGGCGAGAAAGCCATTGAGGCAAGGTTGTAAGGTGCTATTGGCACATGTGTTGAATACTAAGGGAAGGAGTCCTAGTATTCAGGAGGTGAAGTGGTGACTAACAAGGTCCTCTTTGCATACACTTGTGGTTTCTCTAACCTTCACAACATCCTCTCACTGACATCATCCTAATGAGGTGGCGACTGACATAGCCTCCCTTACAAAGCTTCTTACATCCTGATACTGGCTATGGTGGCTATCATAACAAGCAAACTTTGCTAGGGGCAAGAACTGCTCCCATGAATCACCCCGAACAAGCATATATGCTCTCATCAAACTTTCTAAAGTTTGGATCATACTCTCTTGATTGTCCATCAGTCAGGGGGTGTTATGCTATGCTAAACTTTAATCTAGTATCAAGCTCTTCATGTGCCAATTTCCACAACATGGTAGTGAACTTGAGGTCATACTCAAGATATTCGAACTCGTATCACTATGTAGTTGAACTATCTCTCTCAGAAGTATATATAGTTCAACCAGATCAATCCCACTAGCAGTGCTCTCTCAGGCAAGGGAATGTGTCAATTTTGTAAGGCGATCTACCATAACCCATATTGCATCATGACCTTTCCTGGTCCAGGGGAGTCCCACCACAATGTCCATGGTGATATGCTCCCATTCCCTCTAAGAGAAATCTCATTTTCTATAGCAATCCACTGAGTTACTGGTGTTTGGCCTTCACCCTCTGGCATGTCTGGCAACTGGCCACATGCACCTCTATATCCTTCTTCATTTCAAGCATTCAAGGTATCACTACACACCTCAACCATCTTGGAAGTACCAATGTGTATGGTGTACTTAAAATCATGAGCTTCTTGCATGACATGACTCCTCAAGATTGACTCCTCAAAAACCCTAAAACACTCTAATAGCGGATTTCACCACCTTCTTCTCCAGAGAGGTATATATGAGGTTTTTATAATAGTCCTTTTATCTCATTAATCTCTGGACTGTCTAACTAAGTAACCACAACCTTGACCAACCAGTCTAGTTGTATTTGAAAGTCAGCCACATAGTTCTAGTCTTCTAACTATTATAGGGTTCACCTAGCAACCTCTTCCTGCCTCTCTACTAGCTATACAAGATAGCTGTACACCTGAGCTGTATTCAGCTGAGAACATCTCGTTACCACATAAGCTTCCTTATATGCCAGGAGATGGTGAAGACATACACCTTCATATACTCCACTCAACATCCTCATCTCGGGGTTAGGTCAATGAGTCAAGAAACTTTGAGCTCATCACCTCGGTTATCAAACCCAAACATAATTCATAGATTCCAAACCACTTCCAGAGAGGTATGTCCTCATATTACCTTTGTTCTCTTCATTTTTTCAAACCATATGTCCCACAAACTATCAAAAGGTGTGGTGCATCTTCCATCCTCAAACATCATAGAAGGGTTTCAACTCATATCACCTTTATCCTTAATTTATAGCATGCATTTTGCCCTATCTCTCACACCCATAACGAGAGGAAATAAGCATTTCATTGTAGTCCAAATACAAAATTCATCCCATTCCAAGAGTAGAGATGGCGCATCACACATCGCCATCACACTTTCCAATCTAAGTTGAAACGTACATCACATGACTCCTCACCATGAACATCTCCATTATGGGTCTACACCCATGGAAACACTTTTCCCATCACCTCTGTATCTTAACATCTCTCCTATGTACAATCCTTAGTCATTACCTCAAGGTCTCTAGGGTGCCAGTACTTTTGGGGTGATCTGACCCTTATGCATCTAGGGAGTGCCTTTCATATTGACCCCTTAGGCCCCATGAACTCATAAAGGTGGCCAAACTCCTAACCCATGGGCCTCGGGCAATGGTAGCTGTTACCTCCTGACCCTATGGTCTTGTGCATTTAGGGAATAGACAACTCCTACTCCCGTCGGTCTTATCCCTACTTGACCTTAGTATTGACTTAGGATTCTATCATAGTTCGTAGCTCCTTTGTTGATACTCAAGCATATCTCATCCTTGAGTCCTCACCCAAAACTCCATCATCTCTCTGGGTACTCATAGATAACCTTTCACCCCTTAATGGGAAACATGACGACCTACATATCTCGGTCTGGCCCCATACTGTTGGTTACCTCCATAGAAACATATCCTTATGCCCCTTAGAGATGGTCACATGTGGGTCTATATATTCATGCTCATGCTCTTATGCTGAGCTCATCAAGCTCTTATAAGTGACCTTTTCAGGTTACCTTAAACCTAATTAAAAGTTGGTGCTTACCCTAACATGAAGAACCCTCCCCAGGATGGGAGAAAACTATCACTTAATACTAACAAAGGTCACAAAATGTTCTTACCTCCAAGGTTTACATCATCATGTATATGCTAGCTACTAACACGATACTTATGCACGCATTTAGCAACAAGACAACCTACTAAACCATGCTAAGTTCCTTGGTATGTCATACGTATTCATCATTCCTCAAGGTTGGACTAATATCACATATACATATGTCACCAACTTGTATGAGTGGTTCATCAAACATATATCTTAGTTCGAGTGGCGTTTCCTTTTTCTCTAACACATGAGGGGGTGCCATACTCAAATACTATGAACTCAATCAGCCTCATGGGCATCATGTGCACTAGGTACTACTACTTCCCCTCTTTGGTCTAAGAACCCCATGTTCACTTCTTACGCATTAGCTATCTAACTGCATGCTCAACTGTTTAACTATAACTGAACCTATACCCGATAGCGCATATACATCCTAACACTTTTCCACATGAACAACCTTTAGAGTCCTACACCACGAAAATTAACTGGGTGTGAGGCCTCACAACTTGTTACTATACCCTTTAGGGTCTATGGAACTCTCCTTCCTACATCTAAAAGGTAGGCACTGACATCATCCATACATTTGTTCATGAAGCCTCTCTCTCTTCCGGGTTTGGTTCCTCTAAAGGCATGCAAGGTACTATGATTCTCCAAAGATCTTACATGAGGCAACCACATATATCTACTCAAGGTCATCTGTTCTAGGCCATATTATACCCAACTTCTCATGATTCCTCATGTCTCAGAGTCTAGGTCTCCAACCCTATTCATTGGGTCTCGCTCTCTAGAGAAAACCCTACAACTCGTCCTACCATTGGAGGTTCTCCCTCTAAAGATGGGTCAAGCTCTTAAGGATACACATCTAATACTATGTGGGTGAAATGTATGATCAAAACTTACATCCGACCAAGATCATCTAAAGCTTTGCATGCCTATCACATAAACTATCAGGTATAAACCTTCTGGACTAGGTCTAAAACCTATTATTAATCTTGTAGCCACTCTCTTCTGCATAGGTAGGGTTCCTATCTGGTCTCCTCTAACCTTCTCAATGAGGGAGCGATCCCTCACCCTCGACTGGCACGACCCACCCAAGGTCAGGTCACCACAAGGCACCAAGGGTCAAACAACCACACATGGTCTATGTTTCTCATGCATCATCAAAGCCTCCATGTACAAAATGCATGTCTAACCCACGTACATGCATGCATGGTCAACTATGATATTTAACTCATCGTGTCTCCTCGTTCGCTATCCACCGCTTAAGGTTTTGGGTTGATCATCGTCCTCAGAGGATGCGTCAGGTCTCTTCCTCTTCCAGGAGGCTTCTTCCTTCAAGACGATCACTCTCCTCTTCCTACGAAATGGTCTAAACTTAGCGTTCTCCTGAGGGGGTAACCAAGGGCACAGTAACACATGCCATGCAACCCAAGCATGTAATTAAACTCAGTCTGAGTTTCTAATTATGAAAACTTATGTCCATGGCATCTTTCTTACATGCTTTTTTTATTTGGTGGAGTATTCCTTAATCCTTATTATACTTACCCTAAACTTAGGTTGGTGGTGGAGAGAGAGAAACATTAATATCTTAAAGTTATCTAATGAACGGGGTAGAGAAGGGATGGAGACAGATGAGAGAAGACCTATAAGTATCTTATTTTGAGTCAAATCCTTTGATTTTGGCCAGACAGTCACACAGAATCCAGGAGTCCTCATAGACCGACTAGCTGGATGGAGGAAAATCTTGCCAGCCCCCAGATCGTGATCCTTTTCTAGACACCTCCATCATTGGAAAATCCTCTAATAACTCCCTTGGGTTCTTAAGAGTTTGTAAAATTTAATAATTATTAGAGATTAAATGGAAAACCATGCTCTGATACCAAATGTAACTGCCCGCTTCCCAGTAACCCCCAATTAAGGAAGACCAAGAAGTCAGAGTCTCTATCCCAAAATAGGATCAATGGTTTTGAAATAATCAAAAAATAATTAATAAATTCTACCACATCTAATCTTAAAACAGAATAAAAATTTTCTTTTTCATATACCTTGAAGAATATAGGATTTGAGGGACTTTACCCAAAGTAGAAACTATCTATCTACAATCCTCCAATTCTTTATTGAGCTTTATTCATTCAATGTCACTTTAAATGAATATCCACTTGTTGATAAACCTAAAAGGCCGACAAAAAAAATGGCAGTCAGTATAATGAATTATACTGGTATGTGGGGGAACTAAAACCTTACATCTATTTATAACAACATAATGCAACCAAATTACTATTTAACAGATAAAACTTTATGTAATAAACATAACTACTCAACCCCTACATATTCTTTCCTCTATGTAGTCCCTACAGTGGACAGGGATTACCTCTCTCATATGGTAGATATCAAATAGCCCCTATGATCCTACCTCACAGGTAGACCATGACCTAGGGCTGTGTAGTTGTATGGTCCTACCCAAGGGTAGACCAACACATCGACTCATGATAACCTAAGGATCCTACCCCAAGTGTAGACCATGTTCTAGGCCATCCATCTCATCATCATCAAGGTACAAAGGAGGACTAGGATCTGAGAAAGTCATGCATATATATTTATGGTGATAGTCATAGTCACTTTACAGCTGCATGAAATAAAAGTCAACCAAGCAGCTATTTCTAAGCAACTGATAAAACTTCAAAAATTGTCGTAAAACTAGAGTGATTAGTCATAAGCGTAACCACATACCTATTTTAGAAATCTCAAAGAAGCAATATATCCAAATCCAACTAGATGCCCAATCAAGCAAGCCAATCAATCAATCAAGCAAGTATTGACCCTGAAAACATGTATAATGTGTAATTGTCACAAACATATCCCAAATAACTCCTTATTGACTTGGGAAACCTTTCTAAGGTTTCTAAGTCTCATTAGAATTCATTAGGGCTTCTTAGATCAATTTCTCAAACTTTATTCTTTTTAGGTCAACAAACCCAAAATAGCTTTTCTACTCACAAAAACCTCGATTGCTCAAATTATCCACATTAAGATCTTTTATGCTCAAATTGAATTTGTAACAACATATCTCCATCTTATTCATGGATTTTCACAATTAAAATCACTAAAAGTTATATTCACCTAAATTAAGGTTTTTAAGCCCATTAATGATCTTTCATATACATGGAACCCTAAATTGAGCCAAATATGTACAAACAACATTCTTTTAGATCTAAATCTTCCTTTAATTAACAATAGGTTAATATTGGCTTTAAAGTATCCAGACAACTTTACCAAATCTCATTAATATCAAAATTAGGGTTTTCCATTCATAAATGCATTAAAGGTGTCAATTTTTATACTTTTCGAATTGTAGGCAGAATCAAGCTTCAATTATATATTTTTTGAATTTCTTGCATTTTTTGATAAATTTTCATATATAATTTGTCCATATCCGAGCTACCAATTTATTCTTAGGATTTTTGCAAATAACTAATCTTTCAGCCAATCCATGGCTGCCACATCAACCTTTTGTTTTCCACGCGGACCAGGGTTCAGTGAGTAAGCTTCTACCACATGAGTAGCTAGCATTGTGATGGGCCAGGGGAAAAGGAATATTTTTTCCCCTGTGATCCTGGGCTCGGTCTTCGTGCTCCTGGGGGTGAAGAAGTATTTTCCATCGTCTTCATCTTCAACCTCCCGAACGACCATACTCCTTGCCTGTGTGAGTCAACTGCTGAGTTGACTCCATGCTTCAAGGCACCAGATGGTCAAGCCGTGAGGTTGTCCCCTTTGTGGTGTTCCTTCGATCTCGAAGGAGGTCTTGGATACATCTGAGGGGTAGGAGAAGTAAGAAAGACAGACAACAATTCCATTGGTGGCAACCTAGTTCCAAGGTAGATGACTAAGGGTGAAGGAAGTGGTTTATGTTCGAATTGACAGAAGAAACTTATTCTAGATGTCTATAGAATCCAATAGGATGATTTGATTTCCACTCTAGGAGTCTCTAATCCCCCTTTATAGGTCTGGGTCGAGGGGTCAGCTACCGTGGAGATTGGGCTTGGGGTTTCCGTCAATTGCTTTCTAAAGGTGCCAAAATTTAGGATGATTTGGCTTGTTTTTACCTTGCGAATCTACTGAAGGGATTGTCTTCTTTGCACACGGATTGGCTTGTGAGAAAATCGAGTAGGAACACCCTTAAAACTATGCTCCTATTTCTTTTCTCAGTTCAGGGTAGAAGCCAACTGTGCAGCGTTGGATCAAATATCCAATGGTCCAAAAAGCACACACTTATAACTGGGGCGGGGTTATAAGTTATTTCTAGAAAATATAAAATTGTGACATTTTTTACATTACCCCAACATCCTTCTCACTTTATAAAAAATTCAAAAAACCATATCTCCTACACCATCTATCCTATTAATCCAAATTTTAAAGGAAAGTCCGTAATGATTTAAGATACGTGTGTGCCAAGTTTGGGACTCAAATTTGAAAGTATGAGATACTTTCCTTTATATTCAAGTTATCACTTAAAAAGGCATATTCTATTCATATTTTCCCTCTCTTTCACTTCTATTTCCTATATTTGGATTCCTTTTACGATTATAAGCCATATGGATTCAAAACCTAATCCATAATGGCCAAACATACAACTTTCTAGAGAATTCTACATAATTCTCAACATTATTTTAATTTCTTTTTCCTTTTATGCATTATTGGATTTCCTTCAACCTTTCTTTCCTTTTTATCACATTGGACTCACTAAGTCAATAGAGTCCACAAACTCATATATTTAAAGGAAATACTATCAAAGAAATCCATTCATTACTCATAAATCATACAATCTTCATAATCATACATTTTATTAGAGAAATTGTATTTCTAACCATATTATCCCAAAATTGAGGTTATAACACCTACACTGTTCTAGACATACTCTACTGTGACCACTTCCAAGGATGTTTACTGCAAATATTTTTGTTGTCCTAGATCATGACATAAAGTTGAACCAAATCCACAACAATATTTCCAAATATTTTATGGGCTAGGATCATGACCTAAAACTGAAACATATCCAAAATGATATTTTAAATTATTTTCATTGTCATGGATCATGACCTAAAACTTAAACATACCTACAATGATATTTCAAAATATTTTATGGTCCTAGATCATGACGTAAAACTTAAACAAACCCACGATCACATTTCTAAACCTTTTTGGGTCTTGTACCATGACTTAAAACTTGTCCATTCATGTGCTTCACTTCCAATCTCTTTTGGTTCCCAGATCATGACCTAAAATGAGACCAATTATGTGCCTCATGCCAATCTCTTTGGCTTATGGACTAACACATGAAACTAGACAACAAGCCCTATCTTGGAAAGGCATCATTATCTTACAACATGAAGTTCTACGTTCAAGTAGGTATTTGAACCTCAAACACTATACTCATATATGTATCTACACTAAAGATTGATTTTGAATGAGCATAAATCAATTGACATTGACAATTTGATATTCCTATATCCAATAGGCATTCTTCACAAACCAAGTCATCACCTAAATAGACAACCACAATGAATACCTATTTTGAATATGTGTCTCCTACATTTAGGTTGGAAAACCCTCCAGAGCCCTACATTGGAGTAAAACTCCTTCGGAAAGCCCTATCAAAAAATGGACACCTTGATTAAATCCCTACGTATAGTAAGAAATTCCCTCTCTTATTGTGTTGAAACATCTTGTATCCAATAGATGCTTTAGAGAGAAGACTATTGTTTGATATAGTCACTGGTCTTAAAGGCCACCTTAAATTTGAAACTTGTATAGTGTACAACATCATATATCTTGCACATTTTTTGGAAAATAAGAAAGGATATAAGGAACAGAAAAATGATCGATACAATCAATGGTCATAAGTCCATATTAAATATTGAAATTTTTCTAGAGCTCAATCAAAAAATCCTATCAATCCTATGAATCTTATTAATATAGGGAGATGGTCTAAGTATTAGACAACTAACCGCTACAGTCACTGGTCATAAATACCACCTTAAATCCAAATTTTTTTTTGATTCACCACTTATTTATCTTGGTCACTCTTGTAGAATCAGAGTAGCTAAGATTATCATTTAGAAGTCCTAACAAGAAACTTGGAACTCTTCAAATGACATGTAAATACTCTATTATTCCTTCATCTGGTAGGAGCTTTCAAATAATCAAGTATACTTTCATTTCCATATTTATCAATCATTTTTGAAAGATTTTAAAGAGAGCCTTATATCTTCAAACCTATTTAGACTCATCATCACTTTGAGAACAAACCATTCCTAGTAGGAATGTAGTTTAAAGGAAGGATGATCAAATCGGGTGAGAAATAGAGAGTCAAGGGTAATCATTCGTTGACACTTTAGGGGACATATAGTAGACTAGTGGAGAAGCACGTCGTGGAGGGCCCCTTAAAGATGGATAATCACTTCATGCCACTATCACTTTTTGTAGCACTCTTCCCACAAACTTTATCTATGTTCTAAGGAACATATGATTAGCCCAGTACAGTCATTGGCTAGGATGCCACCTTAACTCGAGCTATTTGTCTGGTACCTGCTATTATCCATATTGAGCATGATTGAAGAACCAAAATAACTAAGATGGTGTTTTTGAAAATCCTAACAAGCATTCTAGAACTATTCCAATGGATGGCTAATTCTCTAAGGATTAACAACTGATTGGTACAATCACTGGCCTTAAAATCTACCTTAAATTTGGATGCTTGTCTGATATTCGACCTTCTCTATATTGAGTGCTTTTGAAAACTAGAAATGGTCTATCGCTAGAAATGTTTCTGATATCTTGGGTCCTAGCTCATGACCTAGAATTGGACTGATCATGCCTTAGTTTCCAAAATAATCTATAATCATGTATCATGACCTAAAACTGAAACAATCACATGCTCAAATTTCATAATCCTTTTTTGGATCCTAATAAACCAATATTGCTCTTGTATTTCTAAATCTTTGTGAAGTCAAGGTCATTACCTAAGACTACAACGATCATGTCCTAAACATATATCAAAGATTTTCAATCCTTACATTTGGTAGTAGTTTTCGTATGATCACATATGCTATCATATCCATATTTAATGATCCTTTCTTAGTAAGGATGTACTTAAAAAAAGTTTGATCAAATCAATTAAGAGCTAGTGAGACGAGGATAATCCCTCGTAGACAATCTAGGGGACAGATGCTGGATCAATGGAGGAACACATCATGGAGACTACCTTAAGGTTGAAGTATCACTTGATGTCAGATATCCACTGAACAACCTACTAGATGATCATGTAGAAGAATCCAGTGAATAATTAGAAGACATTATTTATCAAGATAGAAGGCCAAAAGCTACAAAAGGTTAGAATGCTATAATTACAATGTAGAAAAATAGATCTTATGTAGTTAATCCCACAATGTACCATCCACTGCCACTTGGAACTATCCTCTAGTTCTAGGACCACACGAGTAACCACCTCATCCAGGTTTAGTCACTACACTGACAACTGAAGTTTTCTCAAAGATCTGACACATTGTTGATCACTATATGAGAGGAATCTTGTAGAAATTGGGATATCTAGAGGCCAACATTGCAAAAATAAACACCTTTAAATGTGACCACCAAAAGATCACAAAGCTTGATTGTCAAAGCATGAATATAGGAGTTAAGTATTCCTAAGATACTATTTCTCCCATCATTATCAAAGAGGAGATACAAATGATAAAGTCAAAGAGAATGTTCACACACTCAGGGGTCTCTCTCGCTGGAATCCTTCCATTGATCGAGCACCTTGTGAAGTTTTCAACCATAAGGAAGCCTCCCAATCCCCTACCAAAGAGATACAATTTCATTACTTCATGTGATTATCACTGCATTTTGGGGCACATACCAGATGCATGTATATTCCTTGGGCACAACATTCAAGACCTAATCAATGTAGATTTGGTTCAAGTAGATGCCCTCACAGAAATCACTCCATATCTTGTCACCAAAGAGCCAAGTGAAACCACAAAATTAATTCAATCCTTGCTCGATCCAGATTACAACATGAACACACCACTTGATGCAGCTGCAAAGCTGATGGAGCATCCATTCGAGTCAAGCCTCTATTGAAGAGAACCAATTAGCACAATTGTGAGAAGTACCAAAGCATATGGGGATCACGAAGATCCTATCTAGTTGTTTTTTTATTTAAAAATAAAATGAAATTAAAGAAAAATCAAAATGAAAAATAAAAAAAACTCAAAATCAAAATGAAAAAGAAAAAAAATGAAAAAAGCAAAGCCAAAATGAAAAAAATCATCAAAATCAATCAAAAATCCATTTAATATACTTAAGTGCATACACTCATCCCCAATGTACTCTGAAATGGAAGGATCAAAGTATAATCATAGGGCCTAGGATTGAAGGAGAATGACTTTTATCTCGAGGCCCCAATGGTTTGAAAACCTAATCTCATGTATATAAATCTCTCAATCAATGAAATGATCTTAAAATCAATAAGTTTCTTCTTCTAGGTCTTCTTAAATTGAGAACCCCAAAGGAGAGTTGGATCAGATCCACCAAGTCAAGACATCCTAAAAACAAATTTAGGGGTCATTTCATGCATGTGCTTTTAACATTTTACATGACAGAAACCTTACAAGGCCCAAGAAAGACAAGTAGATGGGAGGATAGGAAGATTTGGATCCTTTGTTGCACTGTTCACGTCTCACCATATTCATGATGATCTAGCATAAATCCAAAAATAGGGAACCTTCTCTAAGAAACTCCCATTAATTCTCAATTCAAGTTCCTGTCCTAAGGCTCTGAGCGTCAATGTCCTCAATGTCAAACGACTAAATGAGTATACATTAACTATGAAACCCAAAGGACACATGAACTTGAACATATTCTTGTGATGAATTTCTTATTAAGAATGAAATCTAGGACAAGTGTAGCATTTAACTCTAGTTTGGGAGTCTAAAAATCCCATCCTAAGGTTTTGAGCATCAATTCCCATGGGCGAGACAAAAAATGATACAAGTGATAAACAACTAAGTCTAAATGACACCTGACAATGTGGATGCATTCTTGAGACACACTACATACAAAAAATGTGTCTAGAAAATAGCCCCTTGGGGTGTTTCCACACATAGCACCTTAACCCAACTAAGTAGGGAATTACGGTCAAATACTCGCTACATGGCACAACTTGAGTTATACAAGCATGAAATAAATACCTGGTGGAGCATCAAATCCACACTAAAGGAACCTTCCTCTAGTGGTACATCTGGCTATGATCGTCCTGAGGGGAGAACCAACTCATTCATAGAAGACTATGGGAAATCTTAAACATGCTTGAGGTCTCAAATCACCTTAAACTCCAATAAAAAAGGTGGAAAATAGGGTGAGTAGGGTAGTCTTAATTTTTCGTCAAATAAGATACAATGATTTTGTGGCCAACCCTCTCATCTCATGACAAGACTCATGACTAACATGTGTTACAACCAACTCGTCAAATGGGTCTTAGTCCAAAAAACCTAAATGATGATTGACGACCTAAGCCCAAAAGAAACAAAAAAATGTCCAAGGTCCAAATCCTAACATTGCCCATGGTGAATCACAACATAATAAGCTACATACAATGGTACAACAAAAAAAATTATATCAATTCAACACAATATTTTTCCGACTAACATGATCACATTAATTTTGAACAAAGAATTCCAAAACCTTTCAAGTAAAACAATGGGGAAAAATGCTACCACCATACTTCAAATCGTGATTTTCCCTTCACTCAACAAAGATTCGTGAAGAAGGGAAATCTTAGATGATTGTGACTCACTCTCTACCAAAATCACATCATTTCAATGTTAAGAAGGTTTAATTCAACAAATCATAATATATCTTCACCAGAAGAGTCTGTTTGGGAACCATTGACAAAAGGTTATACACAGGATGAATTCTTAATATAGAGATAGAATTTGACTTAAATATTACTCTAGAAATGCCTTCATACATCTTCAGAGAAAGAAACCAACAAGCCACATCATCTCGCATGGTACAGAACACCTTACGCGCATGCCAAGACAATATTACAACCCATGAACGGGAGTTACCTATTATCAATTAACATGGCCTCACATAGAATGTTCTTCACACAATATCTACCAAATCCATAAGAGATATTTGATTCAAAGACCCCGTAGAAGGATAGCTCAGCTACAAGAAATTCATAACACTTTAAAATCCTTCTCTCAAAGTAAAGCCAACATGATATATCCTCTACTGATGACAATCATCGAGTATCCTCAAGATTCTACGTTCCAAGAAAGATGCAATGATCACTATGCACTGGCCCACTAGAGACTTGTCAGAAACATGAAACCAGTGCAACTTACCAAAGTAGACTAAAGGATATGATGGGCCTTGATTTCATATCATTACTATAAACAATAGCCTTCTTTCCCTTCATAGCAGTTGAAGCTGAGAAGAAGTTCAAAAGTCCATACAACCTACATCAGACTTCACAAACAAAGCCTGATATAGAATCATCTACCATGTGATTGCTTGAAGCATACCTTCCTGAGCTTTTTCTTCCATTTAAAAGTCCTACACTCTTGTAGACATCCTCAACTGTGACCACTTCCAAGAATCTTTGCTTCAAATGTTTTTGTGGTCCTGGATCATGACATAAAGTTGACCAAATACACAACTATATTTCCAAATATTTTATGGTTTAGGATCATGACCTAAAACTAAAACAAATCCACAATGATATTGCAAAATATTTTTATTATCATGAATCATGACCTCAAACTTAACCAAACCCAAAATAATATTTTGAAATTTTTATATGGTCATGGATTATGACGTAAAACTTAATCAAACCACATGTATGAACCTTATTTGGGTCATGTAGCATGACCTAAAATTAGTCCAATCACATTCTTAACTTCCAATCTCTTCTGGGTCTGACCATGACCTAAAACTGGACCAATCATGTTATTCATGCCAATATCTTTGGCTCTTGGAATAAAATATTAAACTAGACGACAAGCCCTATCTTTAAAAGGAACCATTATCATACAACCATAAAGTCATATGTTCAGGTAGGCATCTGAACCTCAAAAGCTTTACTCAGATAGGCATCCACACTGAAGATCAGTTTTGAATGGGCATAAATCGACTTAATTTAACATTTTGATAAGTCCTATCTCCAATAGGCATTCTTCATAAACCAAGTCCTATCCTAAATAAACAACCACAATGAATACCTATTTCGATAGGTGTCATGTTGAACTCAAGCCCTACATTTATGTAGGCACACCCTCCAGTGCCCTACATTGGAGTGGAACTCCTTACAAAATCCCTATCAACAAATGGACACCTTGATCAAATCCCTATATGCAGTAGGAAATTCCCTCTCTTATTGTGTTGAACCATCTTGTATCAAAGTGATGCTCTAGGGAGAAGACTATTGTTTGATATAGTCACTGGTAGTAAAGAATGCCTTTATTTTGAAACTTGATAGGTCCCCAACCTTTTCTATCTTGATCATTTTTGAAAAAATAAAAAGGCTTCGAGGAACAGACAATTGATCAATACAATCACTGGTCATGAAGCCCATCTTAAATATAGAATTTTGTATAGATCCCAATCATAAATATTATCAATTTTATCAATCTTATTGATATAGGTGTATGGTCTAAGTATCAGAAAACTAACTGGTACAATCACTGGTCCTAAAGGCCACCTTCAATCTAGAAATTTGTCTGATTCCCAACATTATCTATCTTGAGCACTCTTGTTAGAACAGCTGAGACAATGCTTTAGAAGGTCCTAACAATCAATCTGGAAAGGTCCTAACAAGCAATATGGAACTATTCAAATGACATATTGATACTCTATTACACATGGTAGGATATTTAAAAAGATCAAGTATACATTCACTTCCATATCTATCAATCATTTTTTAAAGATTTAAAGAGAGTCTTATATCTACAAATCTATTCAGACTTAATATCACTTTAAGAACAAACCATTCCTAGTTGGGATGTAATTTAAAAGAAGGATGATCAAATCAAGTGATAACTAGAGAGTTAGGGATACTTGTTCATCGATACTCTAGGGAACAAATAATAGACTAGTGGAGGAGCACATCATGGAGAACCTTTAAAGATGGATAATCATTTGATGACCACTCTTAGTTTATGAAGCGCTTCTCCTAAAAATTTGTGCTACATAATTATAGATGCTCGAAGGAACATTTGATAAACCCGCAACAGTTATTATCTATGTATACCACCTTAACTCAGGATATTTGTTAAGTACCTAATCTTATCCATCTTGAGCATGTCTGAGGAACCAAAATAACCAATATGGTGTTTTTGAATATCCTAACAAGCAACCTGGAACTCTTCGAATGGCTACCTAATGCTCTAAGGATTTGACAATTGATCAATAGAGTCACTAGCCTTGAGAGCTACCTTAAATCTAGATACATGTATGATATTCAACTTTTTCTATCTTGAGCACTTTTAAAAATTGGAAATTGTCTAAATCTAGATATTTGTATGATACACTATCTATAGTCCTAGCTCATGACCTAAAATTGGACTAATTGTTTCTTCATATCCAAGTCAATATATAATCATGGATCATAACCTAAAACTGAACCAATCTCATGCTCAAATTACAAATCCTTTTTTGGATCCTAATGAACCAACATTACCCTTATATTTCTAAATCTTTGTGAAGTCAAGATCATTACCTCATACTACAATGATCATTTCCTGAACAAATATCAAAGATTTTTTATCCCTACCTTTGGTAGGAGCTTTCAAATGGATCACATATGCTATCATTTTCATATTTGATGATCCTTTCTCAATAAGGATGTATTTGAAAAGAAGTTTGATCAAATAAATTGAAAGCTAGGGAGAAGAGGATAATCCCTCATAGACAATCTAGGGGACATATGATGGATCAGTGGAGGAACACATCATAGAGACTACCTTAATGTTGGAGTATAACTTGGTCTTTGATCTCAACCTTTTAACACTCTTCCTATGAACTTTATCCTACAACAATCACACATGATCTAGGGTGTAGAAAACTGACCCTTTAACACTCTTCCTATTAATTAACTTTTCCTACTATGATCACACACTGGCCATAAAGGCCACCTTAACTATGAAGTGTTCTAACACCCCAATCTTCGATCTTGAGTGTCAAAGCCATATTATCGATAGGAAAACTCACTTAATTTTACCTACTCTGGGTCATGCTCCTAACCCTAATTTGGTACACTCCTTCATTTACAAAAAAGATACTGAACCTGAAATGCCTAGAAAGAGAAAAGAGAAGCTGACTACTTTTCAAGACCTCACCTTCAAGCAGTTGCCATGATTCTCAAATATTACAAACTCTTAGTATTAATATATTTGACAAACCACAAATCCCATGCATTTTTTCACATCGACCTTTTTCTTACTAAGGTATGAATTAAAGGGAGAATCAGACATGCATTGGTTTAAGAACTAAAGCAATGATGGAGAGCTACTTTTTCATTCAAAAACCTCTTAAGTTCAATCAAAACTCCAAGGGAATGAATATTGGTCAGATATAGGCAACTTCCTAAGAAACAACTTTGTTTACTTTGCAGAAATTATTATGCCAAATCTTTTCTATTTAATACATCCTTAGAAGGAAATTTCACAACTTATGCTTTCTGCCTCCCTCCACAAGGTTTTTCATAACATCTTTGACTAGTTCAACACTTTTGGCCTTTAGTGACAAAAAATAATGGTTAGACTTGGCTCAAACTTGTGGTTATCACTCTTATTGCAAAACTTGACTTGAGATGGGAAAACTGTTGACACCCCATTTTTTCTCACTCAACAAATTTTCATGCTAAATTGTTAAATCTCTGGCTAATTATGGAGTTCATTCCATTTTCCCACACTTTTTCCACATTATTATATTTTCCCACATTTTTTCACCTATTTAATCCATCCATTTTCATTCACTTTCACCAAGTTCTAGGCCTTCTATAAAGAAGCCTCTTCTCATACTGAAAGTGCAACTTGTTCTCCAATTTGTCTTTATATAAGTTATTTCTCATTATTTTCCTAGTTGAACTTTTTGGAATAAAATATCCTTTTTTCTTCAAAGAAATTCAATTGCCTTTTTCTAAGGGATAACCAGAATTATCTCTCACTCATTATGCAATTCAAAAATCCTCCATTTTTATGATTTTTCTCTGGAGCATTTCTGAAACAACTAAAAAATCAAAATTGTAGTTTACCCCTACCTGCGTCACCAAGCTGGCTGTTGGCATCTTCTAGATGACACATTGTGAGATGACGTCATCATCCAGCCACATCATCTAGCAGATTGGTGCCCACTATAATCACTCTAGAATGTTCTTCCTAGAACTTTGCACACTAAATGCATACTATAAATATCACTCTACACCCACCATATTCCAAGCCCCTTTTGTCTCTCCTAAAGCCAAAGAAATGACTATATCTCCTTTTTATTTTCTATACGTGATCAATGGATCCTTCCTCTAACACCAATTGCTCCTTCTAACATTTGTAGGTTGTTCAATAACTGCTTTCTCTATTATATCTATATCAATAATTGCTACTTTCTCTGTTCTATTCATAAATGTTCATATAATCTTGTTCAAATATCTAAGATCTCACTCAACTAAACTCATCTCTCACCTCTCTCTCACTCTCTATCTTGCTTCCTGTGCATTAGTCCCAACTGTCAATGAAGGATCTTCATCCTGTAAGGTACTAAGGTGACATGCACCACAACACACCTCAAAAATAGGACCATTAGGGCTATGATGGGCAATCTATGACATTCTCCAGCCCCAATGGTCCACCAACCTGAAAATAGTTTTTTTATCGTGTTCTTCGTCATTTGCTCTAACAATAACCTCGATCACCTATGTTTATTTTGAGATGACTGAAAGGATGTAATCACATTTATTAGGAGAGATGGGTGTGATAACACCTTCCCCACTTGTAATAGGATTGCCAAGACCGATTTCCCATTTAGTGCATCTAATATTCCCTTGGGTAGAGTCAGAATTGGGTTTTTATGATTTCTCCCCCAAATTCAAACACCAATATTTCTTTTCCTTGTTTTACAAATAAAACCATGTGATGACTTTGAGATTTATCGATTTATCATTTTCTCTTGGCTTTTTTTATTATCTCCATGATAGTTAGATGCATAGGATTTTTCAGTCCAGGTACAACACTAAGGTAAATATGTAATGGCAATTAAAGTACTGTGAGAGACATGTAATAATGGTGCAACTACGGTAAGTACGCTCTACTGGAACCAAGTCTAAATAGAAAGGATGTGTGTTTGGATTAATTCCATATATGTACATATATTAGAATGAAAATTTTAGTTAGATAAATTCAAAGTAAACTATGTAATGCAAGTAAGACATTGAAATAAATCTATGAAAGGCATCTAATTGAAAGACCCTTCTTAAGCAAGATGAGTCATGAGAAATAAAAATATAATGATATTGAAGACCCTTTTCCTCAAACAAGGAGTAATCAATAAGACAGTTACGACATATCAATATACCCTATGCAGGGTAGATCCCTAAGTAAACCCTAGGGTCAAGTAGGGATTCAAATAGGTACACAGGACCCAAGGGGTCAGGAGGAGATCATGCCATGTGTACATAAGGACTGTGGGGTCATGAGAAAGTCATTCCTACGTACATAAGGCCCGCGTGGTCAAGATAATGTCCACCTCTAGCACATGAGGCCAAGGGGTCAATGGGAAAGACACTCCATAACTACATAAGGCCCTTAGGGTCAAGTGGATATCACTCCATAGGTATCTATACCCTTAAAGACCACATGGGAATGTCTAAGGTGAATGGTACTTGAGATGTAGCTATATAGAAGTTATGTAGTGGTGGTTGAAATGGGACTTTAAAGGAAGTTATGCACAAACTCAATTTTTTTGAGGAAACACTATCCCTTCAGTTCATGAAATTTAAGGAAATTTGTGGAATTAAAAAAATCCATGATTTTGAGTCACTATTGATTATTATTCAACCTTAAATTATTACATAATATGTGGATGCACCATCTCTATACACAAAATCAAGGTGAACTTTATGTTTTGAGTGCAACCAAATATTTATTTCACCTTAGTATATGTGTAAAAAATTGGGTAGCCACATTGATATACATAACTTACATATGACGATGAATACCCACAGTTGATACTTATTACATGATTTAGGGTATGGAGGTTTTGCCTCACAATATTGAGGACATAATTCGAAGGGTTATTAGTAGGTTTTTGAAACCTAGGACAAAATACCATCACTAATTGAAAATGTAATCACCAAGTGATAATATCATGCAATGAATGAGAGTGTGGATATACTCTTTGAATGAATTTGGGTTCCAACCTAATTAATATGACAAATTTTCACATCAATGAAAGTTATTTATGATAACCTAGATGAAATTTGTCCATGTTAGGTTTCTAGCCCTAATTCATGAGGCTAAAATGAGTTATCATTCACCTTAACCTGATTAAGTGCAATATTTGGGGACAAAATTTATTTTTAAGGTGGTGTATGTAACAACCTCAAAATATAAGAATTCCATATCTAATTCAATAATATGATGTGATAATCAAAGAATGGTAATAATGGGAATGTGATGACCTGTTTATGAATATTATTCATATACTTAGTTTGAGTCTTCAATTTAAGTAAATAGAGTGCTGTTGATCCTATATATTAACATGATGATCATAGTCTTTGTTTTGGAAGGGTAAGGTATAGGGTGTTGGCCCTAGAAGCCCAATACAAGCCCAATTGGGCCAATAAGGTTTACATATAGGTCCTTGATATGAAAATTGAGGAATTAAGCATTCCCTAATATAAAAAATACTAATGATAATGTTATTATTCATAACATAAGATTATGGGAGAAGTTACAAATAATTATAAGTTATCTTGTGACCAAGGAAATTAATTTAGTAATTACTTGAAAGGAAAGTTTGGTTGATTATATAATGATTTTGGATCTAACATCATGTACAAAAGATGATAATGGAAACCTAGATATAATACCCAAAGTTGGGATTAAATGGAGCTATAACCTAGCCTAGATAATTTTCCCCTAATTTTGGGTTTTATCTAAATGAAAGAAAAAGAACCAAAACCTAGTTGAACTATGGATCAAAGGGTTACATAGGTGGATGAAGTTGTCTCCCGGACCCGAGGAAACCCTAAAATCCTATACTTGACAATATCTTTTCCTTATCTCTTTCCCTCTCGATCACCATAATACTAAATACTATGTGAATTCCCATTACTTTCCACTTCACACACCCAACCAGACTCAGACTAAGGTAGAGATATCTCATTATCGTGGCCTTCTCTATAGATCACGACTTTATCTCCTCAATAGCCTGTATGTGATTCATAGAGCCACAAATCCAACCAATGTACCTATACAATGCCTGAGATACCCCAAGCCAAGACAGAATGACCTTTCCTTGCTTCTAGTACCTCACTCATGGAAGAAAGCACCATGACCAACCCTACGCCCTCCAACTTGAGATGGTTGTAGTACCGTAGAGTTAATAACCAAAGAGGGTGATGGAAGGATCGTGTAGACCTTGGAATCTCTGGATATGGTGATATTATAGATATTTTTCCTTAGAAAAAAAAACACATTACCAACAAAACATATTCAAATTTTGATTCTAATATGAGTTCCTTAGTGCATGAAAATTAAGTGTTTTATACAAGAAAGATAGATTTGATGAATACAATGCTCAATTTAGTAAATACATTTATTTTGTGATGTAAACTACTACTATTGAATATAATAAGATCGTAAGATATTAATGAAGATTCAGGTGATGAGGATACTCTTTTAGGGTTTCAAAGGCATAAACACAATAATAGGATTTGAAACTATTATATCATGTTATAATGATCTCAACCTACATAATCTGATCTTGGTTTACTTAGTATCATAATATGTACAAAATGATAGTTAGGATTCCCCCCAATGCCTAATTTAGGTTTAAATCATATGTGATGGAACTAGTGTTGATACCCTTATTCCTAATCCAAACTAAGATGAACCTAAACCCTACTTTAGGACCTAAGTTAGTCTTAATTAATATCATATAAATATATGGTGAAACCCTAGTGTTATGCATACATATAGATTGAATGATTGATTTCTTGAATGTATCTTTGATTATTGGATTGCATAAAGTAAATGGATATAACTACATGGTGACCCCATTTAAGGTACGTGGTTTTTTATGAGTACCAACACATATCAAAATTTGAATATTGCCTATGATTTCTTGATGTTGGATAAAATAAACAACTTGGATGTTTATTTTAATATATTTCATTAAAATGCCAATATATTTATCATATAATGAAACATATGATATTCTAAACCCATGATTATACCTACTAAGGGGTGCTTCACCTAAGTCCAATGATAAATAGAAAAAGGTGATTGCACCCAAGGTGGTATGACAATCATGGGTTACATAAAATACAAGTTTATATGTGCATATAATTGGATGTTGAATATATGTGTGTACATGTAGACTTTTGTATGCACCCTCATACAAAGTGTGGCAAAATACGATTCCATGTATCTTTTGTCGGGTTGTTAGGTAGTTGGCTTACATGAAAAATAATGGAAGATTTGATAAATACATTTAAGAGATTAATGATAATGTCAACGGAGGATTAGTTAGACATTGAGTAATATCTCCCCATGGAGTAATCTCTCTTTGTGAAGTTTCTCTTTTACTTAAAAGTTTTTGTAAACTCCTTAAAGATGAATATCTCATTCTTTGTATGATTCCAAGTTATAAATGAAACGAAATTATTTTTATTATTTGTTATTTCTTAACTCTAGATCCTAGAAAAATTATATTACAATCTCTCTCCCAATGATCACCCTTCAATGGTTTCCCTCTAGGGGAGGGGGTCATAACATATCTAGTACAAGTTGTTTAGATTCATAGCAAATAAATAAAGTGTAAAACAAAATTTTATTATATCCAATTTATTTGTAATAATATTTCTTCTCTTTCATGATACTTTTCATCTACAATCAGGTAGAATGCTACAATTATATCTCTAGAATGCTTAAAACTTATCTTGAACTATATTTGTCCTAATCTATGGGTATGAAATGAAATCATATTTAATTACTGATATTTTTTATTACCTTACTTTGACATTGGGTAATAAAACAATAAACAACTCTTTAGGTTTGAAAGAGGAGGAATCAACCACTCAATATAATCTTGGAGCCCATGGACTTCATATCTAGGCGATGTCCAAATGTCATGTTGTGTTTATCACACCCAATTCTAGGTATCTTAATTTCTCTTACCCTTACTTGTACCTTTCTCCTATATATTAATATGCAACATCTTTCCCTAATTTGAGAAACATTAGGCTTAATAAAACATATTTAGATAATATGTAATACATACAAGGGAAAGTATAAAAATCACCATTTCAAGGTGAAGTTTAGGGACGTGTTATCATAATACCCCAATCTCAGACTTAAACTTATAGAATGTTCAAGTGAGTGAGGTAAGGAAGATAGAAGGCTAATATGTTAATTAGAAAAAAGATGTAGTTATGGATATGAGTTTATATACTAAATGAATGTTCAATATTAAACTAATGAATTGAGACCTTAAACATTTTCAAAATATAGAAGGGCCTAAATTAGATCTGTCATGCTCCAAGTATGTAATCTACCAAGTTTCAAGTCAATAGGAGGTCAAATGTATCCTTTTATTGGATAAATAAAGAGAAGAGTAAAGTGAAATAAATTCAATTGATTTAATGCATAAAACACTAAAACAGGACCAAAATCTTGTTGGCTTGGACCTATCATGTGGAGCCGGCATGCGACACACAATCTAATGACCCCATTTAGCGAACATGTTCATCTTACGACTCTCCCTTATTGTCTTCCTCCATTTAGAGAATAATGCAATGAAAACCTAACCGTAAACCTTATCATAGTGTTTTCTTACTCCTTAGTCAAGAAATTCATGTGATTCCTCTTAAACTTTACTCATCTCTCCATTATGTCTATTCTAAGATATTAAGTGCATTGTACTATAAGTCAAGGATGAAACACACATTCTAACACTCTCTATCACTGTTAACCTTGAATTTATAAATACAACACCTTAGGGGGTTACCCTTTACATCCTGGTAACCCAAAAATGATCCTCATATCTCCCTACACATATTTCCCCACTCAATTGCAACCAAATTTGTGCCAACTGACTTGACAAACTATTGCTTTTCTCTGGCTATCTCAGTGTGTGATAAGCCCTCAAGCCACCTCTAGCCCAATTGGCTTCATGGTAAGGATTCCTTCACTTTTATCATGGTTTAGCTCATTTATCATCATGTTTACTTCCTTGTTTCACCCCAAACCATCAACATTGCTCATTTGTTGTCTCCTTCAACATGTCGTAGTCAACACAGGCCCCAGTGCACCTCCCAATTTCACTAACGAAACTAGGAGTACAAGTTTTGATGATAAACACATCGAGCACCATATGACATTGTGAATTGATTCTATACTCCAATTGAGTTGTGATCTTCCAGGATTGGTCAACAATAGTTGGACCTTGTGTGTGGAAGAAGAAGCACTAGGTCATGCAGTTGTTGAAGTGACCATGAATTACAATAATGTAATTTATATCACAAGGGCAATTTGACTTTCCAACATTCTAATGTTTTAACTACGCACAATAGTTTAATCAAATGAAATGATAAAACCACCCAAGTTTGGTTATAATTTTATCACATACCACAAGGACAAAATACATACTTTAAGTCTTTAATTTATCTAAAATTGTTTTAAATGATTAAAATCATAAGTAAATAATATAAAGCTCAGAAAAATAGAAAATTATATGTTTTTCACATCAGAAAAAAATCTGCCCAATTTAATGATTACATTTTTAGAATTAAATTTAAAGTTTTTATTAAGGCCTTATAGAGTTTACTAAGTTGGAATGTGTAACTAATAAATATTATACATACTTATATAGGAATTAGGTGTTCAGAAGCTTGACTCTAAACCCTAGGAAGACTTTGGAGAAATTAGACCATGTTCGAGAGGTATTTTCTATTCTTATTTAAATTTGAGCAATAACATGATTATAAACCCATCTTTCCATAATGAGGCATCCTTTGAGTAATTCTCCTTCATGACACCATTTATATACCCCTATGACATATATATTTATATGCTTCTGAAATGTGGAATTATCCTTTGATTTTGGGTTTATTACCCCTCTTGATGTCTTTATATTGTTTCATACGATGTTTATCGAATCACTTCATCTGGTCATATTGTTGGTATGTATACCTAGAGAGCTGATCATATGATGAGTGTAATAGAAGATCTTGTAACTAATTTGATTAATAATATATGCAATCTTTATCTATATATTTGTTCAGTTATGAGATAATGATATAACACGATATATGTCTAAAGAATGAAGTTACTCGCTGAAGTATGTTTTCAGGTTGAGGACCTGAACAGTGAGATCATACAAATGAAAAGAGTACATACATTATTGTTATGTCCCTATTATGATGTTATTGTGGAAGTTGATACACAACAATAGTACATAAGAATAGAGTGTGTTGGTTGATGACTGAATCTCATTAGTCATGGTATGTGATATTAAACTAAAGACATATGTACTTATTAGAGAACAATGTATTGAACATACCCACCTTGAGAGTGATACATGGAAACCATTGAATGGTAGTCAGGATTAGCTCTCATAGTGATAGTGGTGATTTTTTTTCTTAGACCTGAAGTCACTAAACTTATGACATGTTATTCGATGTAATTTGATATCATCCAACGTGACTTTGAATAATGGTTACCATAAAGGTGATGCTTGAATATGTTGTGACACATGGGGAATGATTGTGAGTGATGTAATGGGTTTTTCCCTCCTACTGATGTTGATATGATGGACTCTTGATTAGTGAGACTTAGAAATGTATGGCCATACTCATGTGAATCAATATATGATATGTGAGATCACATGCATCTCAGACAGTCTACTCTAGTTCAAGGAACATGGATTGAATGTTGAGAGGATGATGATTCCATGCCTTGAGTTCAATATGGATATCAGAGACAAAGAAACGATATTACCACTATAACATTAATCACATATTTTAGATTGAAGTTGTTCTCCAATTTTCCAATTACTTGGGTAGCAATGATGTGTTGCTAGATACCGCTCATTGCTTATGATGTCATATATTGGTTATGGACATTCACAACCAATGTAAAATGGGACCTATAGGGTCACACACTTAGGATTCACCTAGAATAGGAGTTTACTCATGAATGTGGTTTAAACTTGATTACTAAAGTGTTAGGTATTATATTTAAACAAGATTGGCTGTCAAAAATCTAAAATGACCAGTTCAGCTAAGTGAACGGATCAATTCAGAAGTGTGAACCGACTCATTTAGGTTATGAAATGACCAGTTTGGAGATTAGTGAGACAGAATCAAGGATTGATACTGACATCATGTTGTGCATAATCGAATATTTAAAGATAATATGACTGCAAAAATGAAACATAGTGAACTGATCAATTCAAGTGTTGAATCGATCATTTTACATGTGAACCTATTGATTCATGGTTTGTAGGTCCAGGAAAATTCATGAAATTTCATCTCTTCGACTCCCAAATGAACTGGAACCCCTGACCCTGGCCTTCCTATACATAGAGGGATAGTCAAAGATTTCAAAAGACACAATAATAAGCTCTAACAATTGTTATCTTCTCACAGTTGTGGTAACATGAGAACTTGAGCAATTCTTACCCATAAAAGGTTGAGGCAACAAGGGAGAGACAACGAGGCAGAGCAAGTCAATGCTAGCACATTAATGTTTGAAGGTACAACTCCTTCTTATTAGTTCTAAAAGAATGAAAGGAGTTCTCAGTGGTCCACGTTGACTTCGTAGAGGCATGAAGGCTTTTTCCACATTGGGGGTACCCAATCTTACCATACTCACTCTCTGGGAGTATTTATTTGATCTACCCACTCATTAGGGGTGATTTCCATCTATAGCCACTCACTGGGGTATTCATGATATCATACTCACTCTCTAGGAGTATTTATTAGCCAACCCAATCTCTGGGGGTGCTTTCCATAATTATCATGCATGGATTTAATTCGAAGATGTTATTTCAGGCTTGAGAAAGTTATTTCTATATACTATTATACTCATATTCACTTTATAGATTGTAAGAGTAAATAAACAAGCATCAAGTAATTTCTCAATCCATTTGGCAAAGCATCTAGAAAATGATGAAAATCAGTTATGTCTGGCAGTCATAAGCATAACCACATACCTTTATCAAGAGTACTTGATGACCAAGAAAAAAAACAACAAAGCAACCAATCAAGCAACTATCCTGAAATTAAAGCATAACACCCATGTGTCACCATTTTGTTCATAAAATCACATTATGACTGATTTGGGGTCCAAGTTAGAGTTGTGGGGTCAGTCTATGGTTAAATTAGGGTTTTGGCTTCCCAAAACCTAATTGCCACTTTTAATGCCTTTTTGGTTTACAAACCTTAATTTTACCATCATACACATTTTTAACTCAAGAAAACCATAATTTGTCAATTTATGAATTATCAAACTCAAAATATATTCAAGTTACCCTTTTTATCCAAAAAGATCAATATTTGACTATTAAGATCAATTAAGCATATTAAGATCATCAAAACCTATAAATTAGGGTTTTTACACATTAAACATATTATAGTTAGCATATTTAGTCACTTTTTGAACTAGAGAAAGATCTAGTCTTGGTTATACTTTTATTACATTCCTCAAAATTTTTTGAGCAAGATTCATATATTATATGCCTTAATTGGACCTTTCTATAATTTTCTAGCATTATTTTAAATTAACTATCTTTGGACCAATTGAGGCTCACCACCTAGGCAGACAACTGAGTAAAGCTGGTGCCACTGGGAAAAAGAAAAAAATACCCTTACCCTATTATGTCGATCCCAGGGGTAAGGAAGTCATTTCGTGGTCCATCGTCCTCCTCCTTTGTTCCTCATCTTTTTGCAAACTAGCTGCATGGATGGTCAACATAATCATTGACTATTCACGTACAAGCCTCGAAGAAGCAAGCAAGTATGCAGTTTCCTTCACCTTGTCTTACCAATCTTAACTGTGATCTCCAATTGTCTAGAGGAGGAAGGATCAAGGGGAATGGACTCAGTATGTGGTAGATCATAAGGAGATGAAAGGTATGGAGAAGCATAGGTGTGACTAGGAAAATTGGAGGTGGGGGTGGCTGTCGAGTTGGGTGGGGTCTTGCAGGCAAACTTGTGGTCTCACAGGGGTTGGTTACCCCTTTTATAGTCATTGACTATAGTGGGTGGTTCAATGAGAACCCTGCAATTTGGCGATAAATTTGATAACCCTCCAATGGGGGAAAAATCTAGGTTGAAACGGTGTGAAAACTCCTCACAAATACATTGGGATGATCTGTGGGTGTGCATATGAACGAAAGTGAAAGGGAAATAAAAAAAGAAACACATTAACATTATTCCTAACTTTCCTTTTTGTTTCAAGATAGACGATGATAGGGAGCCCTTGGACTTGACATCCACGGCTCAGATAACTCATGCAAACTAAAGGGGTCAGATTCACGATTAAATCATGACATCTATTTCATATATCCATTTATCCAACCAATTTAGGATTTCTAGAAAATTCCATATCTCTCACTCTTTTAATCCCAAATTTTAAAGGGAAGTTCTTAATAACTTTCTCTAAGCGTGGGAAAGGTTTGAGAGAAAAACTAGAAAACAAAAGACACTTTTCTTAATCTCCAATTTTTCTCTTTTATTTCATTATTTAAGGCATCAAAACATTCCTTTTCTCTTTATATCTTTTCCATATCCTTTATTTTGATGATTTTTCTTATTTGGACCCATGTGGAAAAAAAAGAAAACCATTAGTGGCCTTTAACACCAATTTTCTAAAGAATTCCACATATTTCCACATATTTCCACATGTAAGACAACAATTATCTATTATTCTTGCAAACATATTTATTATTGGATTTTCTTACTTCCTTTCTTGATATTATCATTATTGGTTTATTAAAAATAGTGTGAACCACAAAATCCAAAGCAATGGTAATTTTGCAAATCAAACCCATACTTTTACAAACAAGGCACAAAAAGCACTTATTCTTTCATGATTTAAAATCAAACAAATATTAAACTATTGTATTCATTGTATTCATTCATCTTCACATTCATTCACACACATGTATATATACATCATTCACATATGCATCAATTCCATTCTCATTACATGTAGAAACACAATTCTCATTGTATTCATTTATCTTCACATTCATTCACAAACATTTATATATTCATCATTCACATATGAACCAATAATTCATTCACATCAAATTCAAAGTTGCAAAAAGTCATAAACACCACATGTATATAAAAATATTATCATCAAAGTTCAAAAAACTCATATATTGTCCCAATCAAATTTAAAGTTTACTTCTTTAGTGAAGGCGTGTGCCCATTGTTCTTGTATCTCATCTAGCTCTTCTTTCATACAAGGTTCTATCATGTCAAATAGTTGCAAAGAGAATGACATAATTGCAGAGTTTGATTTGATATTTTCATATTATCAAATCATACTATTTACTTATGATGATCAATACTATATATAGATTACATTTTGTATATAGTGGATGTCTGGTGCTCCCTATCTGACAATCATGTTCCTACCTGACATCACATAGTATCTACATGCCTAACCATTGACTTGTACAAGATACTATAAATTTACCAACAAAAAATAAAAAATAAAAAAAAACTTAGTTGGCATAAATATGCATTGGAGTTAAAAAAACTACCTCAATGTTCTTGCAACTTAACGCTTTCTTTTTATTATCCACCTTTCCTACAACTTTTTTGAATTCTTTTATACCCCTATAAGTTAATGTAACACATTGAATTGCATTATTAAATAGTCATAGTTAATGATGCATAAATTAACATATGTTTACTAATATAAATATTTACTCACATGAATAATGCCTTTTTCATTTTGTGTCCCCCATTGTCTACATGATCACCCTTAGGATCTATAATACATAGTTAGTGTCTCAAAGAAAATTACCAGCAACACCGGATGATTATTCCTGAATGAAAAGAAGGCAAACAAAAGAAACCTCAAAATCCACAATGAAATGTAATTCTTAATTCAAAATTATAAGAAAAGTAACTGAAACTTACTCAACATTGAAAGGAGTTATAATCATGCTCTTTCTTTCAATTCCAAAATATTTAAATGCAGTTGAGAAGTATTTGATAACTGATATTTCATCTTTATGTACACGACTAATCAAAGATAGTACTTGAAGTGCCACATGGGGTAGTGTGAACTCTGTACACACCCTATATAAGTATTTGCAAAACGTATATCATGTATTCATTAATATATAAGAAAACAGATCAACATATATAAAATGAGGTATTTAGTCATAACATCTCACCATATCCAAAGTTGTATTACAGATATATTCAACCAAGCATAAGTAAACATCTCCACAACATTTTGCAAAAATATTCTAGTATCATGAGCTTGACCTGCAACGTCCTCCTTAATATGGACCATCATAAGCGACTTATATATATATATATTCTCATATTAATTGTCAATTATATATAGATACAAATGCAAAGTAAATTTAGCATACATCAATATAGGAAACTCCTGCTTTGGCCCACACAATCATGCCACATTTTGCATCATGTATTGTCTCATAGTCGAGGTGGCCATATGGCCGTGTAGTCTATTTCCAAGCATTGTAGACAAGTCATGGAATCACTCAAATCGCATTGGTAGGAATTAGAGAACCATGAATCATGTCACCTGGAAGGTGTAGGTAAGTCGTGCCCAGTGCAATGACATATCCTTCTAATAAAAGATGATATGGCCTCAACCCCTACACATTTTTATTTGTGTTATATACCTAAACACAAACATATTATAAAAATCTTACTAAAAGACTACTATATCACAAAAAAACTTAAAATGGACGTGCTAGCTAGCGGGTCCATGGGATTACTCCCGACCACCTCTATCATAGGGTGTCCACCTCGTATAAAGAGAAGGGTTCCACATGTACTGTCTGAGAAGATGAATGAGAAGCATGATACTGTCTCATTGCTTACTCGATTCCCTTTGCAATCATATCTTGTACCTTCTCTTATGATAATCCTCCTTTCTAGGTAGATTTGTGCTTATGCTCTTATGGACCAAACAAGGCTCTTATATCAACACTAGTGTCGACATCCATAACATTCCCAGGATGCTATAGATTACCTAGAGAAACTATCAATTCATCCTTTGTGCCCTCAAAGATGAACTTTCCTTATTTCCTTTTCTCATAGAGATCCCACTAATCATCATCAATAATAATTGGTAAGTAAAACATAACAATCAAGGTCAAAGATGAAAGTGCACTATGAGAGTTGAATTCTACCATTTTTGCAGCCACCTTAGCAGTAGCAAGGTTGGGTGTTTCTCCATATTGGGTTTGCCACACATCTATAAACTTCATTGTGGTGAAGTGGAGGTGTAGTAGTAGTATAGGACTCAACAGTCCCAAGAGGAGGTTGCTAAAAAGAAGACGCCGCCACTCTCTATTGGTGAAGCCTTTTGTAGCCACCCTGATCCAACTTGTGGTTGTGCACATTCTTTGCATGACATTGTTTTAGCATCACTCAAAGCTTGGATAATCCAAAACATATGTTAAATACATAAAATAATGAATTCAAAAGAATGTATTCTAAATGAGGAGGCTTAATACCTTGAATCCATCAGTTTTTCTTGAAGCAACAAATGTGTCCCACACCTTCAGGTCAAGATAATTCTAGTGCTCAATAGCTAACTTCTTCTTCTTGTTCATTATGTATTCTCTTATCAAATTTTTCCTATAATTCCTTAGCATCCTCCCACCATGTTGCATCACCTTTTTACAATGTCGCTTTTCATCAAGGTTATATAAGCTCTGCAAATGTTTATATACTTAATGAAATATTGTTAACAATAGAATTTTGAACATTTTTAAAAATCATAATATCTCACATATAAGTCCTTTCATATGCAGTCTTTCTTGCCTTGATAAACTTTATGCCAAGATTCTACATTTATATCTATTTTTCTTAGATTAAGAACCTCTAGATATTGCACAAAAGAACTGTGATTCTTCCCATTAGGATTTCCTTGATCATCAAACTCGATGACCAACTTTGGTCCTTTACCCCTTTTCTCTAGTAACTTGTTCATCATGATGATGTCTCTTTGACGTGCATGCTCACGATGCTCCTTAGCAAGCTCCACCAGATCTTCAGGGTGCAGATCGTCAACATGCTAAAATCGATAAGAAAAACACATGTCATAAAAAGTGTAACTTATAAATGTGATAGACATTGTAAAATGGACACATATGTAATAAAATAATATAGCTTACACTAATGTCATTCCATGATGGTGCTCATCCTTACGATAATCATCCTCATGATCAGATACATCTAAAAAATCTCATAACATTTAAAAAATAGCCAAACAATGAAATATAATTGATAAAGAATGTAAAATTCACATCTAACATTCAAAAAGATAAAATGCATGCCTCTGGTATTGATTGGAGCTTGGATCAATTAACATTCCTTCTATGTGATCTCCACACATATATAAGTCATTGTTAGCTTCAACATTTGGTTTTAGCAAGCCAAGTGAGAATGGAATAGAGTCATTATACTTGTCATAGTACTCTTCTTCATCTACAGGATCTGCAATACCTTTTACCATGAAAAACAATTGTTAATTCTTCATTTGTAGGATCATCAATATAAAATACTTGCTTTTCTTGTGATACCATTATGAAAGGTTCACCTTCTCGCCAATATTTTCAAAATTCACAAATGTGAAACCCAATTCATCAACTACAGTCTTACTGCCATGTCTTAGTCACATTGAATCATTTAGGGTTTATGTTACGACCCCACCTCCCGATAACCCCCAATTAAGGGAGACCGAGAGGTCGAAGCCGCACCCATGACTTCCGGATCAAAGGTTCGGCAATTAACCAAGAATAATTATCAAATTTTAACATACTATACTTGAAAGCTATAAGAAAATAAATTTCTACATACCTTTTGAAAAGTTGGATCTCTACACTTCTATCCACACCGATACTAATCTATCAAATCCTCCTTTGCACTTTAATTCTCATTTAGTATCACATGTGCCACATTACTGTTTGTTCTTTTCATTGTACCTAAAACGCCAACAAACAAAACGTCGATCAGCCGTAGCTGGTATGCGGGGGAAACAAATAATCAAGCAATTATGCTAACAATGTAATCAAGCAATTAGTCTTTTTAACAATCAATATTACATTTTAAGCCAAACTACTCAATCCATACTTATTCACAACTCTGTGTTGTCCCTGTAAGGACTTATATGGAACCTCTCTAAGGTGACTTGATGGACTTACCCTCTAGGCAGCCAAAGTCTTTCATGACCTGGTGAATCTACCCTCTAGGTAGCCTTTGTACCAGGTCAGCCATTATGACATAGAGAGGATCAAGGATTGAGCTAGAAGGCATATACATTATGTGATAGTCATATTCACTTTATAATTGCATGAACTAAATTCATCCAACAGTTAATTCATGTCATCGATGAAACCTTCGGAAAACCTCGAAAAACTAACTTGAGATATTCATAAGCGTAACCACATACCTTTAATTGTAGTTTTCAAGACATATTCAAATTATGAAGAGTAACCCAATCAACAAGCAATGATGAACAGAAATCCTGAAATAAAAGTACCAATTCCTTTTATTAATAATTATACAATTTCATTATACCATTTAGGATTTCAATTCCAACATTAGGGTTTCTTTTAGAAATCAGGGTTTTACTTCTTCTTTCGCCATTATCATCCTAAATTTATCAAACTCCTAATTTCCCAGTAAATTTCCTTTATTAAGCATCTTATTCCACAAAACATGCTTTTCATCTCCTTTTATCCCAAATTAGGGTTTCCACGTAAATTAACCCTCTTTTTAAATATTGTAACTCTAATTTAAGAACTTTTGCAATCAAATAGTAAATCAAACCACCATTATCATTATCAGAGTCAAACTTAACAATTTGACCTATTGATTTACTAAATTACACTATTAACATGCAATTAGGGTTTCTCATCAATTTTTAATACACTTTATTAGCCAATTAAGGGACTTTTGCAAAACGGAGTGGAAATAGGTCCTGGAAATATTTTTATCATATTCCTTGCATTTTTATACACAACTTTCATATATAAAGTTTTGTCATACGAGATTCCTAGTTATTACTACGAATTTTGCAAAGAAAACTATTTTCCTGATTTATATGCTTAGAGAGGGATTTACCAGAAAATTCTTAGCCGCTTGATCTGTGGACCAGTGGTCCGCTCCTTGGATCCAATGATCCCGGTTGTACGCGCCCAACCACAGCCGTTCCTGCCCTGGAGCGTTGGATTCTACTGAGTCCACAGTGGTCCCTGATCGGACGGCTTCAAGTCTTCGTCTACCTTAGCCTAGCGAGCTTTCGCACGGTCAACTCGAGAGTTTGACTCGGAGCTCTAGGCCTCCGTTGCTTGCTCCGATTGTCCAGGGAGCCTCTCCTCCCCTCGACAAAGTAGAAGGCTGGGCCAATTCTTGGCCAAGCTTCCCCCAACAAGGTCCCCTTGCTCGCCGGATTCCGGCGAGGTCCTCAGAGATACAGAGGTCGAAGGTCAGGTTGCAGGGAGCAATTGACTGAGCGAAAACGCTCCTTGCACAAAACCACAGAGGTCAGGATAGAAAGGAATCATGCCGGTCTTCTCTATCACTCTCCCCTATATATAGGGTCAAGATCTACTTGTGACGGTTTAGGTGTTTCCCAAAACCTCCACCAATCCTAGTCGAACCTGGGAGTTTCTAGTTCGTTTTGATCTCCTGGATGCGATGAAGAACTCGGCCAGCCTGCCCACTCCTTGGTTCTCGAGGAAAATCCGAAGGAAAGTTCCTATGACAGAGCCAGAGTCCCAATCCGTTTGGGATTAAGACGATGACTAGAGCTCGTTGGATTAAGATCCAACGGCCCACCATCCTCACGCTCAACAAAATAGGAAACAATTTCCTAAATCATCAATTAAAGCCAATTTGAGGGAAAGCTTAGAAAATTAATATCTCCCAAACGGTTACTCCTTTATTTACCAAATTTTGAGGGAAGCTTCATCATAGGTTTTTCTTTCTTCCTACAAAATTTGGAGTTATTATAATAAGGATTCGATTCCTTTTCTTAATATGCAAGTTATCATCATATTAATCACATTTTCCATGTTTTCCTTATTTCTTTTATTATTAATTCATGATTTTGAGTTCCTTGAACCCCAACGAACCTATTAACTCGAAATACTATTTTTGGAAACATATTCCATATCCTTTTTCTATATTATTGGATTTTTTTATGTACTCTTTAATTCCATCGATTTGGGCTCAAATAAAAACAAGGCCCACTAAGAAACATACAAACAATTATTCATGAAATCCATTTCAGTCCACATTACATCAATCATGGAATTCATTTATCTTTAAATGAAATTTACAAAGTTTATTACATAATTTGGAAAAATGAGGTTATAACATCCTTCCCCTCTTATAAGAATTTTGTCCTCAAAATTCAGACAAGCAAACAAACAATTCAGGATAAGACTTTTCCATGTCCATCATTGGCCCCTATGTGGCTTTGCCGTACTCATGGCGTTTCTAAAGAAACTTTATCATCACATATTCTTTTCTCTGAGCTCTTTCATCCTGGCGTCTATAAACTGCACAGGTGACTCAGGCCATTTCAGCCTCCCTTGGGGCTCACTAGGTTCATTGCTCAGCACATGGTCGGGTACCTCACATAGTGCTATAAATTGGACACATGGAAAACATCTCCCATTACTCTATCCTGAGGGGTAGGGTCAAACCTAACCATCTCCACCCATCCATCTCTAATGGACCCATGTATCGGGGACTCAGCTTCCTCAGCTGCAGCTCAGAGGGGTCGGATCCTCATTATATTTTCCCACAATACTTGTATGTCAGTCCACTTCGCATCTGCTCATGACTCTCATCGTCTCTAGGCTCCTCTCAGCCCTTGCACAATCAAAGTGACTTCATCTACACGCACTGTGGTCCCTTTTCTATCCATCATGTGGTCCTTTTCTAACCATCATGTGGCCCTTTTCTAACCATCACGTGGTCCTTTTCACCAACATCACCTTACTGAAGTGGTGACTGACACAACCTTCCTTACAAAGCTTCTTATAAAACCCGATATTGGCTATGGTGGTCATTGTCACATCTTTCATAGGACAAGAACTATCTCTAGATATCACCCTGAACGAGCACACATGCCCTCATCAGACCCTTTAGTCTGGATCATACTAACCATAGTTAGGGGTGATAAACTATACTAACATTGAGTTCTTCATGTACCTACTTCCACTTTATGTAAGTGAACCTTTAGGTCAAACTCAAGAACCCTTGAACTCACTTCATGGTGTAGTTGAACCATCTCTCTCACGGGTAGTTCAACTAGATCTATCCCTTGACAGAACTCTTTCTTCCTTATGTCATCTAGGTAAGGCGATCTTCCATAACCCATATTGCATCTCGACCTTCCTCGGTCCAGGGAAGACCTATAACAACATCCATAGTGTTGAGCTCTCATTCCCTCTCAGGGATTCTTTTGTCCTCTATATCGATACACTGGGTTACTGGGGTTCGTCCTTTACCTCCTGGCTTGCATGGCCATAAACCACGTGCAACTTCATCTTAAGCATCCAAATAGCTATTGCCATTTTCCACGGTGTATGGTGGTCTTCAATCATGATTTCCTGTAAGTCATGATTCCTCCGAAACCCTAAACCACTCTAGTCAGGGTTTCATCACCTTCTTTTTCCAAATAAGTGCACTTGAGGTTCTACTTCCATCCTTTCATTGCATCAAGGACTAGACTGGCTAACCAAACAACCTTTAAATTTTCAACATATCTTGTTACATCTGAGTGTTATCCAAACACCTCTCCTTTTCAACTTAGGGTTAGCCAAACAGCCTCTTCTAGCTTCTAGTCAAACAAGTCAGATGTATCTCAACCAGAGCATCCATTACCACTTCACATCCTTAGGTATTAGGTAACATTACACTTCCATGTATTTCACTTATCATATCACCTCAAACTCTATGTCTATCTTGAATAAAGAACACTCTCTGATTTCATCATCATGGTGCTCAAACTCAACCTGGTATAACTTGTAAGTTCTACATAGCCCATGATAAAAACATCCTCATAAGGTGACTACCTCATTCCTCTTAGTGTTTGCAAGCCATCCATGTATCATTCACTTTACCATGGTAGATTATCTTCTCTATCCCCAAATCTCATGGCAATGTTCCAACCTACATCATCTCTTATCCTTGGTGTATGGCATGCGTAATGTCCTATCTCTCACTCCCATAACAAGAGGAAATAAGCATTTGGTTGCAGTCCAAATACAGAGTCCTTCCTATTCCAAGAGTAGAGATGGTACATCCCACCTTACCAATACACCTTTACACCTAAGTTGCAACGTGCCTCATATGTCAACCATTTCGATATCAAAGTTACCTCCATGGAAAACTAGTCTTGAACCCACTTGGATCACCTCACAATCCTTGGTCATCACCTCTAGGTCTATAGGGGGCCGACACTTTTGGGGTCATCCCTCTTCCCTCATGCATCAAGGGAGTGCCCTACTCATCTGCCCTTTGGGTCCCATGAGTTCATGAAGGTGATCAATCTCCTAACCCATGGCCCTCAGACAATGATAGCTGTTACCTCCCAACCCTATGGTCATGTGCAACTGGGGAATTAGGAAACTCCTACTTTCATCAGTCTTATCCCTACCTAACCCTAGGATAAACTTAGGATTCACCATTACAGTACATGTTCACTTAGAACCTTACCCAAGTCTTCATCACCTCTATTTCTGCATTCATGGGCTGGTTCTCATCTATTCATAGGCATCATGGCAACTTGCCTACCTTGGTCAAGCCCCATACTGGTTACCCCCATGGTAACACATTCATATGCAATTAGAGATGGATATCTATGGGTCTACAGGTTCATTCTCCTACCATGTACCTTTCACATAGCTTCTCAAGATCCTATAAGACCTCTTTAGGTTACCTTGAACCAACAACACTGATATACACCCTACAAAAGGGGTCCCTCTCCCAGGATGGGAGGAAAACTATCTCTTGACAACAAGGTCACAAAAATTCTTAGGTCTAGGGTTTACATCCACACGAGCCTACTTAACCCTAGCTAGCTATTAAGGCACAAGCAGATCACCTACTGTACTTTTCTAGGTCATACTTGTTCTCTTTGCTGGATCAAGATCATACATTCTTTTATCATCAACCTAGTTATGAGGGGTTCATCAAACATACCTTTAATATTAAGGAGTTTCCTTTTTCCTTTATACATGAGGAGTACCGTGCTCGCTTCTATAGGAACTCAACTTCTCATCATGAGCATTAGGTACACCACTTCCCCTCTTAGGCCTAGGAACCCTAGGTTCACTTGTAGGTGTCCAACTGCATGCTCCATCTCTTAACTACAAACCAAGCATGAAAAGGCATGACATGCACTTCTGGTCATCCTTCAACTCGAGCAACACTTAGGGTTGGGTCCTCCTTAAGGACAACCAACAAGGTACAGGGCCTCATAACCTGCTACTAAACCTTTCTAGGTCTAAGGAACTCTTCTTCCTACCTCAGAAGGTAAACACATATACCGCAGGCACATAGGCACCAGATGCTTCATCTTCTATCTCTAGGGTTTGGTCCCTCTAAAGACAACCAAGGTATCATCAATCTTCAGGGATCGATCATGAGGCAACCACTATCATCCATTGGTCAGCGTCTTAGGCTTCCAACCTTCTTGCTGGGTTTCCTACTCTCTCTCTAGAGCTAAAACTATAACCAACCTCTCTATAAGAGGTCCTTTCTTCATGAAGGATCGTCCTCAAAAGCATGCTCTACATGGTTGAAGCCTAGGTTCAAACTTATAGTTGCTCAAGATCATCCATAACCCTTTATGCTCCATCATAACTCCTTATCTAGGGTTTCATCCTACTTTCAGCACTATGACGTGCCCTAGGTGCCAGCTACGCCCTACTTGCACAAGCCCATAGGGTTTCTAAGGTTCTTCACTAACATCCTCATCTAATGAGCTATCCTTTCCCTAACATGCACGATCCTTCCCAGGGTTGGGTTTCCAAAGGTGGTAGGTCACCCATGGATCATATGGCATCCCCAAGGCATGTCCTTTCAAACACCTGGTCCAACTCATCTCTCTCTAACCTTCACTTAGGGCTAGGGTTAGCATCATCCTCAGAGGACGTGCTAGGGCTCTACTTGCAATGGAGATCTCTATCTCCAAGACTAACTCATCCTCCTGACAAGAAGGTCTAGCCTCAGGTCTCTTCTGAGAACATGACAACTTATGTCATACGACCTAAGCATGTATATATTCTTTAATTTGCGCTTAATCTATTAAGCTTATGTCCATGATATCTTATTTACATGCTTTTCATTAGTTTGGTGGAGGATTCCTTAAACCTTATTAACCTTACCCATACCTCAAGAGGGTGAGGAGAAGAAAGAAAACCCTAATCCTTTATGTCCTTATCAGAATTTTGTGATGAGAAGGGATGAATAAGATGAGAAGTCCTAAAGGTATATTATTTCGATTCATACCCTAAGACTTTGGCCAGGCACTCACATGGATCCGGGAGTCCTCGTATTCTGACTAGTGGTGCGGAGGAAAATCTTGCCAGCCCCCGGTCGTGATCCTTTTTTAGACACCTCCGTCTTTCGAATACTCCTCTAATAACTCCCTTGGGTTCTATGGAGTTTGTAAAATTTAATAATTATTAATGGTTAACTGAGGAACCTAAGATCTGATACCAAATGTTACAACCCCACCTCCCGATAACCCCCAATTAAGGGAGACCGAGAGGTCGAAGCCGCACCCATGACTTCCGGATCAAAGGTTTGGCAATTAACCAAGAATAATTATGAAATTTTAACATACTATACTTGAAAGCTGTAAGAAAATAAATTTCTACATACCTTTTGAAAAGTTGGATCTCTACACTTCTATCCACACTGATACTAATCTATCAAATCCTCCTTTGCACTTTAATTCTCATTTAGTATCACACGTGCCACTTTACTGTTTGTTCTTTTCTTTGTACCTAAAACGCCGACAAACAAAACGTCGGTCAGCCGTAGCTGGTATGCGGGGGAAACAAATAATCAAGCAATTATGCTAACAATGTAATCAAGCAATTAGTCTTTTTAACAATCAAGATTACATTTTAAGCCAAACTACTCAATCCATACTTATTCACAACTCTGTGTTGTCCCTGTAAGGACTTATATGGAACCTCTCTAAGGTGACTTGGTGGACTTACCCTCTAGGCAGCCAAAGTCTTTCATGACCTGGTGAATCTACCCTCTAGGTAGCCTTTGTACCAGGTCAGCCATTACGACACAGAGAGGATCAAGGATTGAGCTAGAAGGCATATACATTATGTGATAGTCATATTCACTTTATAATTGCATGAACTAAATTCATCCAACAGTTAATTCATGTCATCGATGAAACCTTCGGAAAACCTCGAAAAACTAACTCGAGATATTCATAAGCGTAACCACATACCTTTAATTGTAGTTTTCAAGACAGATTCAAATTATGAAGAGTAACCCAATCAACAAGCAATGATGAACAGAAATCCTGAAATAAAAGTACCAATTCCTTTTATTAATAATTATCCAATTTCATTATACCATTTAGGTTTTCAATTCCAACATTAGGGTTTCTTTTAGAAATCAGGGTTTTACTTCTTCTTTCGCCATTATCATCCTTAATTTATCAAACTCCTAATTTCCTAGTAAATTTTCTTTATTAAGCATCTTATTCCACAAAACATGCTTTTCATCTCCTTTTATCCCAAATTAGGGTTTCCACGTAAATTAACCCTCTTTTTAAATATTGTAACTCTAATTTAAGAACTTTTGCAATCAAACAGTAAATCAAACCACCATTATCATTATCATAGTCAAACTTAACAATTTGACCTATTGATTTACTAAATTACACTCTTAACATGCAATTAGGGTTTCTCATCAATTTTTAATACACTTTATTAGCCAATTAAGGCACTTTTGAAAAATGGAGTGGAACTAGGTCCTGGAAATATTTTTATCATATTCCTTGCATTTTTCTACACAACTTTCATATATAAAGTTTTGTCATACGGGATTCCTAGTTATTACTACGAATTTTGCAAATAAAACTATTTTCCTGATGTATATGCTTAGAGAGGGATTTACCAGAAAATTCTTAGCCGCTTGATCTGTGGACCAGTGGTCCGCTCCTTGGATCCAATGATCCCGGTTGTATGTGCCCAACCACAGCCATTCCTTCCCTGGAGCGTTGGATTCTACTGAGTCCACAGTGGTCCCTGATCGGATGGCTTCAGGTCTTCGTCTACCTTAGCCTAGCGAGCTTTCGCGCAGTCAACTCAAGAGTTTGACTTGGAGCTCTAGGCCTCCGTTGTTTGCTCCGATTGTCCAGGGAGCCTCGCCTCCCCTCGACGAAGTCGAAGGCCGGGCCAATTCTTGGCCAAGCTTCCCCCAACAAGGTCCCCTTACTCGCCAGATTTCGGCGAGGTCCTCGGAGATACATAGGTCGAAGGTCAGGTTGAAGGGAGCAATTGACTGAGCGAAAATGCTCCTTGCACAAAACCGCAGAGGTCAGGCTAGCAAGGAATCGTGCCGGTCTTCTCTATCGCTCTCCCCTATATATAGGGTCAAGAGCAGCTTGTGACGGTTTAGGCATTTCCCAAAACCTCCACCAATCCTAGTCGAACCTGGGAGTTTCTAATTCGTTTTGATCTCCTGGATGCGATGAAGAACTCGGCCAGCCTGCCCACTCCTTGGTTCTCGAGGAAAATCCGAAGGAAAGTTCCTCTGATAGAGCTAGAGTCCCAATCTGTTTGGGATTAAGATGATGACTTGTGCTCGTTGGATTAAGATCTAACGACCCACCATCCTCACGCTCAACAAAATAGGAAACAATTTCCTAAATCATCAATTAATGCCAATTTGAGGGAAAGCTTAGAAAATTAATATCTCCCAAACAGTTACTCCTTTCTTTACCAAAATTTGAGGGAACCTTCATCATAGGTTTTGCTTTCTTCCTACAAAATTTGGAGTTATTATAATAAGGATTCGATTCCTTTTCTTAATATGAAAGTTATCATTATATTAATCACATTTTCCATGTTTTCCTTATTTCTTTTATTATTAATTCATGATTTTGAGTTCCTTGAACCCCAAGGAACCTATTAACTCGAAATCCTATTTTTGGAAACATATTCCATATCCTTTTTCTATTTTATTGGATTTCTTTATGTACTCTTTAATTCTATCAATTTGGGCTCAAATAAAAACAAGGCCCACTAAGAAACATACAAACAATTATTCATGAAATCCATTTCAGTCCACATTACATCAATCATGGAATTCATTTATCTTTAAATGAAATTTACAAAGTTTATTATATAATTTGGAAAAATGAGGTTATAAAAGTTTATCATTTAGATTTTAGGGATAAGGGTTTATAGATTATGGTTTAGGGTTTACAAATTATGATTTAGGGTTTATGGTTTACAAATTAGGGTTTAGGGTTCAGTAATGAATATGTGTGCAACCTATCCTATTCTTGAACACCTAGTCTCACTAGTAAGTGTATATTGTGTATTCAATTTTCAAGAAAATTTTTGTAGCATTTCCCTGCAGTTATCCAAGTACACTGATGTATATGGGAAAATATCCACCTACATATGTACTTAGAGAAAAAATGGGGAAGTACTGATGAAACATATTGAAAATTGAATACGCATTATTCACTTACATCCTAAGTGAGATTAAGTGTTCAAGAACAATATCAAACAGGGGACTATCCAAGATTACTCCTAATGAGTATATATCAGATGGGTTTTTAGGACAATTTTTTTTGTCATTTATATACCTATTATATTAGTGTCATCATTCATATTATAGGTGCAAAATATATACATGAAGAGAGGATTAGAATAATACATGCATTTCCAAGAAAGTGTGGTCCAATTTTCATGTAATGTTTATGTTCCTTCCTTTTTAAATGATTATTACAATATTTATGTCAATTATGCACAGGGAAGGTTAAGGTTCATTAAGTTATGAGAATTATACAATTAGGCATACAAATCTATTTAATTAATTTCCTAATTTAAACAAGAAGCACACAAAAATTTTAGCAGAATAAAAGTTAAGAGAACTCTTTTAATCACTTCATAGAAACACCCAAACAATAAGCAAGATCATGCATTTTGTTTTCCCATCACATGGTACTCAAATATCATAAAAAGAGCACCTTTAGGTACCTCGTGCTTGTAGAATCTATAATGTGTTGCTATGGAAATTGCTTGACCTCCAGTAGAGGGAACATGTAGTGGCCCGAAGCTTCAAGAAACAACAAGACCTGCTTCCCTTGTGACATCAACATAGGCCGCAATGACGATAGTGGTGTTGGTTATCACGAGCGGCAATAGTGGTGGCAGTGGTGGTTAGCACGAGCAGCAATGATGTTGGTGTTGGTCAACACGAGCAGTGACGACAGCAGTGATCAACACAAGCGGTGAAGATTGTTAGAGCAGGGGACTATTAGGGATGTGAAATAGAGAATGGGGGAAAGAAAATTTTTGTGCGTGATATTAAGTCAACTTATTCATTTGTTGCTAGTGACAACTGACGACTTAATATTAAGTGAATTGAGTCATCAGTTTCTAGTGACAATTGATGACTAAGTTTGCAGTCATCCATTTTTCTAAGGGAAATCACTAACTAAGGACATGGACATCAATTTTGGAAGGTAAACTAATGGCAGAGACCCTTATCTAAATAAAAAGAAAGTTGGCCTCAGTAAGGATTAAGACGTAAATTTTGGGAGATACCATATTGACTAAGGATATAGATGTTGGTTTGGGCAAAAAAATCGATGACGAATTCCCTCATCCAAACAAAAAATAAATCAACCTCAGTAAGGACTTAGACGTCAGTTTTGTTGGACGAATCAACACCAGAGAGAAATTTGGGAAGAACCATTTTTTGCGGTGCATGGTGTGAACCCTCTGTCATTGGTTTCTTGACTATTAATCGATACCACATTTTATAATTCTTTCATAGTTGATAAGATGTAAAATGTCAGTTTCACTATTGTTAAACTGACGAGAGAGGTATTTTGGAAGCAATTTTTTCTTGTGAGAAGGGGTATGTCGTTGGTTTTATGACAACTTGCACTAACCTTTTTTTTTGTTTCTTCCCTAAAAAATTAAATTTTGTGGGTTACGTAGGATGTTAGTTTCTTTAAGAGATAACCGACACTATAGGAAAAGCGGTACTCATGTTTTATTCTTCTTTAAATGGTTATGTTTGTTCTCTACAACCAACATTGTAGATGTTATGGTGTCAATATTCCTGCAAAATCAATGTTAAGAAAAGTGACATTAGAGGTAAGAAATGTACAAGTGATCCTTCTCCCCACCATGAGAAAGTTAATATTTTGACTGTTCATGGAGTGAAAGATTCATTCAGCAACCCACAAGTTAAATGGGTAGTGATCACATGAGCCAAGGGCATGTTAATCAAACAACAGACAAAGAAACCAAGTGGTGGTAATGTGATTGATATAGATGAAGATGATTTCATGTTGATTTTGTGATACCATGTGTTCACCTTACACTCCTTTTGCAAATTCTATAATTCCTAGTGTTCCACCCATGATTCTAGTAATTCCTCATGTCATGCCTCGGGGAAATCATGTTGATGCAATTAAAGCTATTACAAGCAAACAACCATTCCCAGATGTATTGGATGAGCCCTTATCATAAAAAACAAGCTAGAAACACAATAATGACATTCTATAGATATTTTCATAAGTGGAGGTGAGTATCCCTCTATTGCATGCTATCAAGAAGATTCCATCTTATTCCAAATTTCTCAAGGATATGTACCCTTTCAAGAGAAAGTCCATGGGAAGGATGCCTAAGAAAATCAAGTTTAAGGAACAAGTGAGATCTATTTTCCAACATGCACTTGCCGTGAAGAGGAAAGACCTAGGAGCCCCACTCATACCTATCTACATAGGGGGAAATCACATAGACCAATCCCTCCTTGATGCTATATAATGCCTATGTGGAGTAGGGTTCAGGCAATCTAAATTTTGCAAGTTGTACTCTCAAATGGGTGGATTGTTCAATTAAAATGCCAAGAGGAAGTGGATGATGTCTCGGTAATGATAGCCAAAAAGGGGAGCAATATTCCAAATAGGTTTCACTATTCTTGAGATGGATCTAGAGGATAGGAACATTCCCATAATTTTGGGAAGACCATTACTATCTATAGATGATTCCAAAATACATGTGCTGGTGGCACAATGACAAATCTCCTTCATGGACATGAAGACAAAAATCGATATGTTCAATATCCCCATCCAAAAATAATGAGATGAGGATGTTGAACATTGTCACTTGAAGAATCCAACTGATTACTTGAAAGATGGTGATCTGGATGGAGCACCTTTTCATAATTTCTGTGATTAATGGGATAAGGAACAACTACTAAATGCAAATGAGAGATCTATCTACTTCAAGAGTGGACAAACACGAGTTCTCAATAGTTGATTGATTGAGAGAACTACAAGAAGCCCAACTGATGGCATAAAACCTATCTCTAGTGGAAGGAAGCCCACCTAGGTTTGAGTACTTTTTCACCCAACCTTCAAGGTTCTAGGTGGCCAAAATGCCTGTTCTACACAAAATGGTCGTGATGGGTCTACCCTACCCATAGAATCCATGTGATCTCTCCCAACTCTAAGCAAATGTCTACCATGACTATGTGATCATTATCCTACTATTTCAAATTTCTTATTCATCCTGAAGATAGCACAGTTTGAAAGTTTGTGGTGGTAGGGAGGTAAGCTTTGATTAACCCCACATTTATCTATATTTCTTGTTCTAAATGTTTCCCAAGATGATCAAATAGTCTGACTTGTTGGCTTTCTGGATATGAAACACTCTAATTTTGATTATACAAATATCCCCTTTTGTGTTACTCAAATGTGCATTTAGTGTTTTATGTTATCAATGAACTTAGACAAAACCCAACAATAAAGAATATGCAATATTTTATGTGTTTGGATGCTTGTATGATAAGTTGTACCATGTATATACTTTGTATAAGTGAATTTTGTGGAACTTTCTAGGAATGATGTAAGAACAAGTGATGATAATCCCTACCCTATCCTAAACCCCTTTTTCACTCTTATATGAAGAGTTCAGGATAGCAAAGTATCATTATAAAAATCATTTAATATGTTCTCCAAAATTTTATAAGTGATTTTACAGAAAGAGTTTTGATCAAACTACACTTCGACCAAGAAAGGGCCATTCTAGAAAAAGAGATGTTGTAGAAAATAGCCATTATGAAAAATAGATTGGCTCTCTCTCAAAGTACAGTTCAATTGAGATTGATCTCAGTCGAACTATAGTTCAACTGAGACTCAGTCCGCAGTCTATATCTGCATTAATTTTCTATCCGTTATAAACACAATTTTTGACATCCCAACGGTTAGTTTAGAATTTAAATTGGGAAAAACACTCCCAATAACTATGTTAACCTTATTAAGTGTTTCCTATATATAGTAGTGCCTATGAACACATAGAATAAACACTTGAGCAAATCTATTACAAGCTATATTTCTCTAAGCTTAGAATTCTACATTGCTATCTTTAGATCTCATCCATAACTCAACAATAGTTTCGTACTCCACCAAATATAGCCTTGCCTATCATTGTGGAGATTTAATTATCATTTGTTCATAGACATCTTCGTATTGTAATCTTCTAAAGATTTGTAATTTCTTCTTCCTATCTTAGTCATCTTGTTGGTTTATGGTGCTCCTCACTCATTCTTGCAAGAAGGCTGTGAAGAATGTTCTTGATACTACTTCTTGGAGAAGGATGCATCCAAGGCAGGAGGATGATTATGATCTACTCCATTGTGTGGCTTCCAACTACTTCTTTTGAGAATGTTGTTGGGAAGTCTATGCGAGCTATTTCATGTGAGAAGGTGGTGTCCAAGGTGAGAGGTTGATTGTATTCTACTTTGTCATGTTGCTTCTAGCTACTTCCTACAAGAAGGTTGTTGGGAAGCCTATATGAGCTACTTATTGTAAGAAGGTTGTATCCAAGGTGGGAGGCTGATTGTGATTTACTCCCTTAAGAAAGTTATCCATGATCTAGAAAAAGAGGGTTATCTTGAACCAAAAAAACACCAGTTGATTTTATGTATCTTATGTCAGTTAAACAAAATGAATACTGTACAAGTTGAAAATCCTAGTTGGGAACAACCATGTAGTGGACTTACGTCTGTTGGTGGAACCACTCCACATCAGGCATCTCTCGAGGTTTGTTTTCATTGTCCAAGTATTGGCTTTACATTTCCACTACATTATCTTTTAAGGAAGTTACTATCTAACCTTCTTATTCTTTGAAATTGCATAAATTTTCTATTAGCTCTATTCACCCCCTATAGAAAATATTCATTGGTGTCAGAGCAGGACTTCAAGGAGCTCCAACGAGTCTTGAAGATGGGGGAAAGTATAATGGGTCTACTCAACCTTGAAGTATCATATGTAGGGCGGTCACTAGTGTTTGACAAGGAAAACTTCATTTATTGGAAGAAAAGGATGCAATATACTTCTAAGGCTTGAGCTTCGACCTATAGAAAATAGTCACCTTACCATATGAACCTCCAATGGTAGAAATGGCTAAATGGGATCCAAATACGGTATGAAATGCAAAGCTATAAATGTCAGAGCAATAAGTATTTTATACTCATATTTATCTTCTAGTGAATTTAATAGGATATCTTCATGCAAAATGACATATGAAATATGGAGAAAACTTTCAGGTAAACATGAAGGAACTCAAGAAGTTAAGAGCACAAAAGTCACTATGTTGAAACATAAATATGAGTTATTTCACATGACTAAAACTGAAACTTTTACTAAAATGTTTTCTAGATTTTCTACTCTAATAAATGATCTGAGTGCTTTAGGATAGTCTATATCATAGGAAGAGCGGGTCTCCAAGATCTTGGGTATATTCCATCAAAATTCAAAGAGAAAATCATTACTATAGAAGAATCCAGTGGCCTGTCAAAACTATTGATGGAGCAGCTCAATGGAACATTGGGAACACATGAAGTGAAGCTTCAACAATAAGATAGAATAGAAGAAGAAGAAGAAGAAATGGCAGAGAAAAGGATGTGGCATTCAAAGCAAGAGATTTAGAGTCACCTTATTCTAGTGACTCATCTAGGAGTTAAGAACAAATGTATCATAAACATAAGAAATATATATTTTCTTCTATTAACAAAAATGCTAGATCTTTTTCCACTGGATGTCACATATGTGGAGAAAAAGGACATTATAAATATATTTACCCACAACTCAACAAAAAGAAGAAGAAGAAGAAGAAGAAGAGGAAGAAAAACTCCAAGGACAAAAAGAAAAAGTCATATCATGCTACCTGGGATGATTCCTTAATCTCGAAGGCAAGTGATGAAGAAATATATCATCCTACAGTGGAATGCTTCATTGTCTAGCCTGACAAAAATGATGAAAAAAAGAAGAAGGTTCACAAGGTAATGATGATACGGTATACCTCTCAACTTTTTCTAAAATTGAACTTATTGAACTTGTTAAATTTACTACAAATAAAGTTGAAAAGTATAAGAAAAAGAAAAATAAATTGGCAAATATTGTTGATTCTTTAAATGAAGAATGTAATGAGCTAAATGATCAATATGCTAGTAAAAAGAAAAGAACATATGAGCTTGTTTTTTAATATGCTTCCTTGCAAACTAAAGTTTCTATTCTTTTAGATAAGTTTAGTAATATGGAGAAACAACCTATTTTTTTGCTCACATTTTGATTATGATCTTCTCCTTGAAATAAATGATGAGCTAAATGATAAAATTGAGATCCTTGAAGAGAACATTTCTATCACTAGAAAATCTTTAGTTACTACTACTAAGTCTCTTTGATGCTTGTAAAGAAAAATGAAAATCTTAAGAGATCTTCAGATACATTTTAAAATAGTAGAAATGTGTTGAAACATATTTTGTATTCTCACGATTATTATGTTGGTAGTTATGGACTTGGTTATATTCCAAGAGATGTTAAAAGAAATAAAAAGCAAGGACCTATTTTTGTTAAACCAAATTCTAGTTCTTACATTTCTATTATTCATGTTACTTGTTATTGTTGTGGGAGATTTGATCATTATGCTTTCTCATTCCCATTCAAGAGAAAAGGTGACAAAAACATGGTTTGGGTCCCTAAAACCTAAAATCTATTTAGATGAGGTTTGACTGATCATTGGCTTCACTGGATATTATTATTTGACCATGAAATTTTATTTAATTTGTTTATATTTAAATGTTTAGTTTTTCAAATTGATAGCTATAAATATTGTTAATTGGTCAAGAAGCATTTAGTCTTGCAGGTCTGAAATGATATAATATGATATTTGATCATAAATGAATATATCTCTCATAGTGATTCAATTTTTTGTTTGAGCACAATTCTTATGAGTATGAGATTAAAGGAGAGCTCGCATTATTTGTTATAAACATGCATATCTATATCATTTTTGTTCTTAAATAGCTTCTCTATATCAATATGGGCTTAACATCCCATACATTTTCTTTGTTGACACAATTTTGTGCATAATGGATTCTCTATATTATTTACAAGCCTAACATCCCTTGAAATTATTGAGAAATCAGTTTTGGTTTTTTCTTTAGAGAATTGGTGTTATACATAGCAACTCTATATTACGGTGGACTTAACGTTCCTTACCATTGACTTAGAGTATCATTTTCATATGTTGTGCTAATGGGGTCCTTTTATCATGAGAGTCTTAACAATCCTTTCATTGGTAATTAGACAACTTTTTGATGTTCCTTGATCAAATATGGCATTTTGTCTATGAAATGTATCCCATTTCAAATGGCTACATCCTTATTTTTCCTTGAGTAAATATATTCCCTCTCTAAAATGGCTATCTTATTGAGGGGGAGTGTCTACTTGAGTATAACTCCTTTTGAATTTGACAAAGGGGGAGAAAAATAATGAATATATATTTACATTTAAAAGGTACGATACTCTAAATTGTCAACTTTCAATATTATCTTATGGAAATATTTGTCATCATAACAAAGGATATTGTTGGATTTTTGGATATGCAACACTCTAATTTTGATGATGCAAATATTTCCCTTTTGTGTTACTAAAAAGTGCATTTAGTATTTTAGGTGTTCAAGGAACTTAGACAAGATCCAACAATAAAGAATATGCAATATTATATGTGTTTCGATGCTTCTATGACAAGTTGTACCATGTATATAATTTATACAAGTGCATTTTGTGCAACTGGATAGGAATGATGTAAGAACAAGTGATGATCAGCCCTATATTATCCTAAACCATTTTTCACTCTTATATGAAGTCTTTAGGATAGCTTGGTGTCACTAGAAAAAACATTTAATATATTTTCCAAAAGTTTAAAAGTTCTTTCATAGACACATTTTTGATCGACCTACACCGACCGAGAAACAATAGTTGCAAAAAAAGAGCCTTGTACAAAATAGTTGTTGTGAAATTTGATAGGAGACCTGCTCTTGGTCAAACTACAATTTGACCAAGATTGATCTCGGTCAAAGTATAGTTCGACCGAGACTCAGTCTGAAGTCAAAATGTATTAAGTTTCTATCTATTGTAAGCTCAATTTTTGACATCCCAATGACTAGTTTAGCATTAAACTTGGTCAAACACTCCCAACATCTATATTGACCATTTCTAAGTGTTTCCTCTATACATGAGTGCCTATGAACACTTAGAATACAAACTTTAACAAATCTATTACATGTTATCTTTCTCCAAGCTTAGAATTCTATATTGCTATCTTTAGTTCTAAGTCATAGCTCAACAATAATGTCTTACTCCTCCAAATTAGCCTTTCCTATCCTTGTGGAGAGTTGATCATGACTTGCTCATATAGATCTTCATAGAGTAATATTTTTAAGAGTTTTAATTTCTTATTCCTCTCATATTCATATTGTTGGTTCTTGGCGCTTCTCACTACATCTTACAAGAAGGATGTGAAGAATATAATTGGTGCTACTTCTTGGAGAAGGTTTCGTCCAAGGCAGGATGTCGATTGCTATCTACTCTGTTGTGTTGCTTCCAACTACTTCTTGCAAGAAGGTTGTTGGAAAGCCTATTAGAGCTACTTCTTGTTAGAAGGTTGCATCCAAGGTGGAAGGCTGATTATGATGTACTCTATTGTATTGATTTCAATTACTTCTTGCAAGAAGGTTGTTGGTAAGCCTATTGGAGTTGCTTCTTGTGAGAAGGTTGCATTCAAGGTGGGAGGCTGATTGTGATTTACTCCATTGAGCAAGTTCTCCTTCATCTAGGAAAGGAGAGTTGTCTGGAGCCACAAAATACACTGGTTGATTTTATGTATTTTGTATCAGTTAAACAAAAGGAATGCAATACATGTTGAAAATCTTGGGTAGGGACAACCAGGTAGTGGAATAACGTCTTTTTACGGAACCACCCCACATCAAGTGTCTCTTGCATTTTGTTTTCATTATCCAAATAGTTTCTTTACATTTTAGTGCATTATCTTTTAAGGAAGTTGCTATCTAACTTTCTTAGTGTTTCAAATTGCTTAAATTTTTTATTAGCTCTATTCACTCCCCCTCTAGATCACATCATGACTAACTCTTATACTTCTCCATCCATAATTTTTGTTCTTGTTTATATATATTCATATCATGTAGTTTATTTTCTTGTATTTTTATGTAATTTTTTTTTGCTTTTCATGCCATTCCTTACCATGCATTGCATTTCATGTAGATTTTTGTAATTTTTGTATGTGTTTTATCTAGGATTTGTTTGTTTGTTATTTGTTGCTTCCTAATTTAGTTTTAGATGTGACTAAAGGAAATCTGACACCATTTTGGCCAATTTTTCCCAAGCTTGATGTACTTGCCTAGTACTGTGTTTCAAATGAATCTCTTCCTATTGTGATGTGAATGCTTAGAATTGGTATCGTGAATCCCTTTAATGAAAATTTTGGCTAAATGAGTTCCACTATGGAATTTTTCATGTGCTCCAAGCCTCTTACAAGTATTTGACTATTTTAATAAAATTTTTATTTTTGAATGACTTGAATGCTTAGGATTACTCATTCCATGTTGAAAGAGTGTAATCTTCTGTATTGCTCATTTTATGCATGGTTTGCCTTTTTGGTGAATGCTGCATGGATTACCTTGCTTTTATAAAATCATACATGGATCTTCACAACCTGTGACCCCTATTTGACCCAACATTTCTTCTATCATCTTCTTATCTCTCCACCTCATGAAAGGATGACGAGAGTGCACATATTATCCTTGTCCACCCTCCAAAAGTTTGAGGTGGCCATATCCATACCACCTCTCTTCTTCCAATCCCCATATGCCTCCTTAGACATGGGGAAGAAAAAAAAGAAATAAGGGATGAATATATGTAATAGACTCTCAAGAAAAGAAAGAAAAGGATGAGTGCTCCTATGTAACAACACTCCACTCCCTTCCACAATCCTTTCTTATCTTTTTGTACCTGGTACGAATAGGGTAAATGAACTATAGACCACACACCCCTACACAACCCAAGTGGGTCATGAGAGATGAAGTGAAGTGTATGATGGTTTCCTAGCAAGTTAAACAACAACTACAATCAATTTGATGTATGTCATGCATGATATAGTCTACCCAGAGTAGTATGAAAGTTGCATCACTTACATTTGTGATTGGTATCCCATAATTGAAGTTCTCTGTTCTTGAATCACATTGAAAAAAAATGAATAAAGAGTAATGTATTGCATGCCTAATTCCACATGTGAACTTACTTTAGCCAATGAACATCATGATGATTGCATTCTCCCATGTTTTTCTTGAATGAAGTGAAAATGAGATTTTGTTAGAGCATACTTTAGGACAAGTATGCTTTAAGTTTGAGGTGGTGATGAAACCCTAATTTAGGTATTCATCTTGTGACCTTTTGTACTTCAATCACATCTAAACATGTTAGAGTGCATAATACTTCCCTCAGTAAGCGTCTTACTGTCAAATGCACTTATTGACGTCCCTAGCATGTTTTTCAAGTACTTAGACAATGATTTGGATGGGTAGGGGAGAAAGAGGATGATTTTAGGATTCGTTCACCCTTGGAGGATACTAAGGAGGGTCCAATATCTTCCCCAACATACCAATAGTGGATAAGGGTCAAGTTAGATCAAAGAACTCCAAAGATTGTCGAAGTCGAGATCAATGTGCAAGTGAAAGAGCTCAACACAACTGGGGTACCATGAAACGACTGTGTTGTCAATGTCAAATGTACAACTAACAATCCATGTTTGAAGTAGCTACAGTAAACCCTCCACCACATCCGTGGTGTCAACCATGGTCATGCTGCCATCTATCCAACATGACTATGGTGGGTGTGTTGCCACCTATCCACCATCGGTCGTGGTATCCACCATGGCCATGTTGTAACCTACCCACCATGATCGTGCTATCTAAGTCCTCCAACTCCAAAATTTATGTAAGATCACCCTACTCCACCTCATTCATTCCACTCTAGCATGACCATTATATACACCACCCATCATGACTATGGTACCCAGAACGATTGTGGTGGCCAACAACCCTAAATGTTCATTCACTAAACTTTAGGTCCCCCCACTTAACCCTAGACCCCCAAGACCTATACCTAACCCTTAAAGGTTTCTAGAGGTCAAGGGTTATCTTCCTTGAGAATTCATTTCACCTTTATATCTCCTATCTATGTCACTCCACTATCAACTCATGAACTTCCTGTAAGACCCTTGACCTAGCTTAGTGCTTTTTGTGTTTGCCTTGCTTAATAAGATGCTTTAACATTAATATGGTCATGTGATGCATCTTAATAACATGTGACATGCCTGTGTTTTTAGTTTGGTTCAGTTTGGTTGATGTTTGAGCTAGTTATGCTTGTTTGGGATCAATTGCAATTTACCCATGTTGAGGGGTTTATCTTGTAATTTGTCACATGTATGTTGTGCCCTTTGTTCTGTATCATTGTGAGAGAGAGAATGATGCTTAAGGGTGCCTTGTTGGACCTTGGTTGATGAGGTGGCATCATGTGTGTTGAGATAGGGTTTCATGGATGGTGGTGTCGACCATGTTGAGTTTCTTGAGTGTAAGGACCTATGGGTGTGCCTTCTTATTGTACTTCAACCGAAGCTCTTCTTTGTTTGTGGTTTGTAGCGACCGTGCTGCCCTGGCATTGGTTTGGGTTGCTAGGGTTTGCATGTATTGAGATGTGTTGCAACCTATACCTTGGTTGGTTGCGTTGTGACCGCGACCTTTGGTTTTGCTTCAACCTAGGTGTAGTGGACCTTAGTGGTCGCTACACTACCTTGCTGTTATCACCCTTTGTTTCGTGCATGTTTTGAGTTCTTGCATGGCTGTGACTTTGTTGGACAAGTGTCATTTTGGTGATCTTATATTTTGACACCTCATGATCTTTACCTCCCTCCTACCCTTGAGTATATAAACCCTCTCTTTCACATGCAAGTATTCCTTTTAGCTCTTTTCTTTCTCTCTTCTCCCTTGTGTTCAGCCTTGAGCTTGGTGGAGTAAGAGAAGGAGCTGGTCTTAGACCTTTGGTGGCTGATCAACTTTACATGTGATGATCTAGGGCTTGATCATCTTCATTGTGGTGGTTCTTGGTGATCTTCCTCCTCGTTGAGTTGTTATCTCTCCTTGATATGGTTTCCTTTGAACCATACCTCTTTCTCTCTTCTCTTGTCCATAACACTATGGATCACCATGGTGTCAATGTTGAGGGACTTCTCTCCATAGAGTTCAAGATCCATGGTTTTCCACACGACTACCTATGTGAGATGATGCTTCGTTCTTTCTACTTTCCTTTCGACCTAGAGTTTCTACCCTTTCTCTTTTGAGATCCTTTGACCTTGGTGTGTTCTTATTCTCTTAAGGTGACCTTGTTGGCTGTGGAGTTGATCCTAGTTGGATCTTCCTTCTCTCTCTTAGAGCTCTTGACTTTGGAGTTTGATCTTCATCTTAAGGCGGGTTATTTAACTTTCCCCTCTTCTATTATTGCACCCTATTCTTGCTTGCATGCTACTGTTCTATATCTACAAAATTTTCATAAGTTTATGGATAATTCTATCTTGTTTTAGGGATTAAGATTTTGAAGTATTCTTACATAGATTACTCTTTCTCCTAAACCCTAAATATTGCACCCAAAATATTAGTGATGGCGTATCTTGTTTCCTCTTGCATGCATCATGTTTGTTGGTTTTGATACTATGTTTTGGTTTGATTTTACATGATTTTGGATGTCTTGGCTTTGGTTTACATGAGCTAGTCACATGGTTACTTGATAGTCTTGGGGGAGGTCATTTTAGGGTTTTTGATGTATCTCTTTCATGGAGTTTTCTCTATAGTGATGCTTGAGTCTCTTGGTGTTTCTCTTCTATTTTGATCGACATGTTTCTTGGAGTTATCCACCTATTTGGGCCATTACATACTTCATGATTTGAGGGTTTTGATGCGAGGATTTTGAGTCTCTTTTATAGGCTAGTTTCATATGTTCTTTATGCGATTATTGGTCATTTTCATGGTTAATATTGCATGATTCAGTTCCTTCAGCCTATAATCTCATTATGCATCAAAGTTACCTTGTTTTATCTCATTTAGTATGAATGATCGTATTTATCAAACTTGATTCGAGTTTATCTTTGATTTTCAGGCAAAATGGATATATACAGCTGTCGATACCATCGACGACTGTCGATAGTATCAACAAGTCCACAGGGAGGTAGCCGCAAAAGAGCAGAAGGTGTTGATACCATCGACCAAGAAGTCGATGGTAGCGAGATAGCTTCAGCGAGTCAGATTTTGACAAGTCGATACAATCGACCAACTAGTCGATATCGACTCCGTCTCTGTAGGATCAACTTAAGTGTCGTATTCCTCAGAAAAGTGACGCCTAAGGTGTCGATACCATCGACCCAGAAGTCGATGGTATCGAGATCATGTCAGAGCAAACCCAGAAAAGTAAAGGACCGCCAGTATCCGGGTGGGTCGATACCATCGACCCGCGTCGATGGTATCGACGCCGTTAGATCAGGTTAATCTACAGCTCGAGTCTAATCGTACGGTGGTGATGTTTTGGTGGCCTAAAGTGGTGCTTATACCTAAAAATGGCAGCTCTAAGCCATCTATCACGTCATTATCCACTGCACAAGTGTCGAGGAGAAGGGAGGAGGAAGAACGGAGCCAGAGCTACACATCGATTGTTCCGGAGGCCGTAGAATGAGTTTTCTACCACCGGAAGGTTGTAGAACTTTCACCCCACGCCGAGGCATGCCCGGATCTTCTGCGTTCAAGGGTTACTTCACATCTATCCACGTTTTCTCCGTGTTTCCTCTTTCCTTCACCATGTTTTCTACTGAGATGAACATGTGGGGCTAATCCCCTTTGTCTTTAGGACCGAGAGTAGCCCAGGTGATCGTTGTATGAAAATTTCAACATAGTTTATCATATTTTGTCTCTAAAATTCGTGGTATGCTATTGTTTTCTCTATTATATCATTGTGCTTGATCACCATAGTGATAATCCAATACCTTTAATTGATTTTGACGAAGAATTAATGGTTGAAAAGAAATGATAATCACATTAATCAATAAATTCCTTGGAAAAGGTGATGTACGATTAATGGTGGGAACCTTTAGACCTAAATTTCATGCACCTTATCTAAGGCATAGGTTACTACTGACATGGAACCAACTTAGGTTAAGGTAGTGAATTTTATCGCGGAAGCGAGCAATTCTAATTCCAGGCCACTACCCGAATTAGGAGACATTTCATGGTAATTGTATAAAACTTAGTACAACGAGAACCCGTGGTGAAACCACAATCCTAAAGATTCCTTTGAAATTGATTAAACCAAAAATTTAATTGATCATTCTATTTTCTTTTGTTTTTATTTTCTTTTTCAAAACAACTCTCTAATTTTAAAACCAGTCTAGCTGATCGTGAGTAGTAGTCTACCGAGAATTCCATTTCCCTGAGTTCGACTCGGGCCTCATAAGGCCTATATTACATTGACGCGTGCACTTGCGTTATACGCACGGTAAAATCGTGTCAAGTTTTTTGCGCCGTTGTCGGGGAAATGACAATTGTCGACACTACGAGTGCTACAAGCGGCCACTCTAGGCTACTTTTTCTTTTCATATTTTTTAATCTTAATTTTTTGAAATTAATCGTCTATCTTTCACATTCTACTTTCGTCTAGCACTGTGCTAAATTAAATCCATCTTTTTGTATGTACTAGTACATGGTGAGCACACACAACATAGACTATGCACGGGCATCATCACAGGTCCCATCTTCGGGATCAGACGACGAGGAAAACAACATCAGAAATCAGTTTGAGGACGCAGATGCAGATTCTAAACCAGGAGCAATGGATGAAGAAAAAACAATATGGGAGAAGATTAAGGCTTCTTCATCTTCTGCGTCAAAGGTGCCTATTAAAAGGCAGGCAATAAACATTCCTACATATAAAATTGATCCGGCACTGATGAATTTGGTCAAATCTCAAGCATTTCATGGGCTAAAGAATGAAGATCCAGTGGCCCACATAAGCACTTTTGTAGAGAACTATGATATGATAAAAATTGACTGGTTTCCATAGGAGTCACTTTACTTGAAGTTGTTTCCCATCTCTCTGGAAGACAATGCATGAGAATGGCTACATAACCTTGATGATGAGATCGTAGAGACTTGGGATCAAATGATTGAGGTCTTTTTCAAGCCATTTTTCCCACCTGAGAAGACCAATGACTTGGTGAGGAAAATTCACAATTTTAGTCAAAAGGCGGGAGAAACCTATTATGAGACGTGGGAAAGCTTCCAGATTATGCTGAGGAGGTGCCCAGATCATGGGTTGGACAAGGAAAAACAAGTAAAAATTTTCTACTTTGCTCTCAATGAGCATGATAGGAGCAACTTAGATTCAACAGGCTCAGGTTTCTTATTGAACAACACAGACACAAGGTGTTGGGAGATTTTGAAAACATGGCTAAGAAACAGTCCTGGGGTGATAGAGATGCACTAGAACGTGTTAGAGCTATAGGGGATGCAAAAGCCATCAAAGAGATAGATGACAAGATGGACCTGATTGTGAAAAGACTTCTAGCAAAAGAAGATTGGATTAGAAGTGCCTCATTACAAGAATGTGTAAAGATGCTTCAAGTGCTCCCTTGTTATTACGTGAAGCACTATGAAGATCTGGGACCGCTACCACCACTGCTTCAATTCTCCTTGGTCAGCCCACCTGAGTTGGAACTTAAACCGCTGCCCCCCCACCTAAAGTATGTTTTCTTGGCTGATAATGAGAAGCTTCCGGTGATCATATCGGCATATCTGAGTGCCAATGAGGAAGCACAACTGATGATGGTATTAAAGAACCACTGTGGTGCATTTGGGTGGTCTATTTCTGACATCAAGGGGATCTCCCCTACTCTTTGCCAGCACAAAATTTGGCTTGTAGAAGGAGACAAGCCAGTGATTCAACCACAACATCAATTAAATCCTAGCATGATGGAGGTTGTCAAGAAGGAGGTGATCAAGCTCCTTTTGGCGGACATCATCTATGCCATTTCAGACTCGACATGGGTAAGCCCCACACAGTTAGTCCCTAAAAAGGGGGGAATCACTGTTACTCAAAATTTGTTGAATGAACCTGTCACCACCCGATTGGTAATTGGGTGGCGTGTTTGCATCGATTACCGCCGCTTGAATTCCGCTACCCTAAAAGATCACTTTCCTCTTCCATTTATTGATCAGATTTTAGAGCGGCTAGCTGGCCACTCTCATTTTTATTTTTTGGATGGCTACTCCGATTACAATCAGATTTCCATTGATCCTAAGGATCAAGAGAAGTCCACCTTCACTTGTCCTTATGGAACCTTTGCTTATCGTCGAATGTCGTTTGGTTTGTGCAACGCATCAGCCACTTTTCAGCGCTGCATGCTTGCTATTTTCTCGGATATGGTGGAGCACTGCTTGGAGGTTTTTATGGACGACTTTTCTGTCTATGGTGTGTCGTTTGAAGAATTTTTGCAGAATCTTGATAGGGTGTTACAGAGATTTGGGGACACACATTTAGTCCTCAATTGGAAAAAGTGCCACATGATGGTAAATGAAGGCATAGTGCTAGGACACAAGGTATCCAACAAAGGACTGGAGGTGGATCCAGTAAAGATTGAGGTTATTTCCAAACTACCTCCACCAAATACGGTGAAAGGGGTGCAGATTTTCCTTGGTCACACGTGATTTTATCGCCGGTTCAACAAGGACTTTTCGAAAATAGCTAAGCCACTTTTAGAATTGCTTGAGAAAGATGTCATGTTTGATTTCAACGATAAATGCCTGCATGTTTTGAGGTGCTTAAGGAAAAACTAATTTCTGCGCCGGTTGTTCAAACACCAAATTGGACTAAGCCATTCACGCTTATGTGTGACGCGTCAGATTTTGCCATCGGGGTTGTTCTTGGGCAGCGTCTTGAGAATAAACCTACAGTAATTTTTTATGCGTCTAAAACTTTAAATGATGCACAACTCAATTATACCACTACTGAGAAAGAACTTCTTGTCGTGGTTTTCTCCTTTGAAAAATTTAGGCAATATCTAGTGGGTTCTAAGGTTGTGGTGTGGACTGATCATTCCGCCATAAAATACCTAATGGAGAAAAAAGATGCAAAACCTAGATTGATTAGGTGGATTTTATTATTTCAAGAATTCGACATTGAAAATAAAGATAAGGCATGTATTGAGAATGTGGATGTGGACCACTTATCTCAGTTAGAGTGGGTTGATGAAAAGGATACCCACATACCCATTACCGAAACATTTTTGGATGAGAAAGTTCTTTCAGTTCGATCGACGGATCCTTGGTTTTCACATATTGTCAATTACCTTGCCTATAAAGAAATCCTGGATGATTGGACCTATCAAGAGAAAAAAAGGTATTTCCACTCTTTAAGATATTATTTTTGGGATGACCCGATTTTGTTGAGACAATGCAGGGATGGAATCTTGCACAGGTGTGTACCGGAGTATGAATATGAGAGTGTGCTTAGTCATTGTCATACACTACCTACCAGCAGTCATCATGCAAGTGCAAGGATGGTGGCTAAGGTGCTAGAGAGTGGCCTTTACTGGCCTACTCAAGGATGCCTATGACTATGTGAGACGATGTGATTCCTGTCAAAGGGCAGATAATGTATCAAAATGGTAAGAGATGCCCCTCATGGTATTCTAAGAAGTTGAGGTGTTCGATCTGTGGGGTGTTGATTTCATGGGACCATTTGTGTCCTCCAACTCCAATTTGTATATCTTACTTACTATTGATTATGTATCGAAGTGGGTAGAGGCAATACCCACAAGGACTAATGATTCTGCGGTAGTGTGTAGGTTTGTAAAAGATCATATTTTCTGTAGGTTTGGTGTGCCATGGATGATCATCAGTTATGGTGGCACCCACTTCACAAATCGAAAATTCGCCGCATTACTGAGTAAATACAGGGTCAAGCCCAATGTAGGCAGCATGTATCACCCGCAAACACAAGGCCAGGTGGAAGTGTCAAATAGAGAAATTAAGAAGATCTTGGAGTGCACTGTGGCCTCGTCAAGAAAGAATTGGAGTGCGTTGTTATCAGATGCATTATGGGCATACATGACTGCATTCAAAACACCTATAGGCACTATGCCTTTTAGGTTGGTTTACGACAGGGCATGCCATTTGCCAGTAGAATTGGAGCACAAATCGCATTGGGCGCTAATGAAGTTGAATTTGAGCATGGACGAGGCTGGGAGAAAGAGAATGTTAGAACTCAATGAGCTAGATGAGCTGAGAATGAACGCCTACGAGAATTCAAGGATTTATAAAGAGCGCACAAAACAAATCCATGATCGCCATATCCAACTACGGATGTTCAAGAAGGGTGAGATGGTACTTTTGTTCCATTCAAGGTTAAAGTTGCACCCTGGAAAATTACGATCATGCTGGAGTGGACCGTTTATAGTAGAGGAGGTGCGACCCCATGGTGCTATCATGGTTAAGGATGGTGACAGAACGTTCTTAGTGAACGGCCAAAGATTGAAGCACTATTATGGGGAGGATTATAAAAGAAAGGTGCATGAGGTTAAATCATGGCACTTAAGGAAGAATGATGAGCTTTATTGTGTCTAGCCTAAGACGTTAAAGTAGGGCACTTGTTGGGAGGCAACCCAACCATTGTTAGATTTTATTTCCACTTACTGAAGTATCTTTCATTAAATTCGTTTTTAGCATAAAAATGATGCCCTGATGTGTGTGTTAAGTGTGCAGGATTGTTTGGGTGTTGATACCATCGACCTTTGTGTCGATGGTAGCGACCAGGGTGCAGAGCGATAGCTACAGAAAAATTGCTCCGTCGATACTATCGACGGCCTCATCGATAGTATCGACCACCCAACAGGTTGATCAACCCAAATTCTGGAGGAGGTCGATAGTATCGACACAATGGTCGATTCTCGTGAGATCCCTGAAGATTTTTAGAAAAATTGGTAGCATAGATATCACTACCATCGATGGCCATGTCGATGGTATCAACATAGCTTCAGAGGATTCCATCACTAAGGCCTTGCGAGGACAAGGTTTGGCAACAGAAGTCGATGCCATCGACACCTCATCGATGGTATCGACGTGACATGTCAGCGATCCACAAGACGCCATCAACGAAGTGTGCCAAACCTGGAGATCGATCCGTGGGATGGGTTGATACCATCAACACCTATCGATGGTATCGACACATCATCGATCCGGGACCCCACATCCATCAATCGACGTCCGTCGATACCAGCGGAAGACGGATCGTGCTACATGTGTCGATACCATCAACATCCCGTCGATGGTATCAACGGGTCAACAGAGGCATCGATCACAGCTATAAAAGGAGGGGTTGAGTTCATTTCTTCCTCACACCTTTAGATCTTCTCCACTCCTATTGAGTTTGAGCACTTGTGAGCAATCAAAGGCGTACTCTGAGAAAGCAAGTGATCTTCTCCGAGTTCTACATCGACTGCAGAGATCATCTTCTCTGACCTTCGTCGAGCTTTTCCTATATACCTTTTCTTCGTCCATCATGGTGAGGACCATGACTTCATCTTCCTCACGCACTTCTCCTATGGAGATTGACACATTTGTGCCACCACCGTCGGGCTCCATTCCCCGTCCGAGGATTGCCCATCCCTCAGCGGACGTGAAAAAAAAATCAACGAGTTGATGAAGCGGCCAATAGAGCCCACTCGTTACGTTGATCGAGTAATGATCCGGGACCTTGGCTTTGAGGACAACCTCAACTATGTCCTCCTTGGATAAGTTGGGAGGAGGGAAACAACATGGGAGGAAGAAATTCCCTACCACGTTGAGGGTCATCCTTTCTTTGGCGAGTAGCCAACTTATAAGGAGATTGTGGCGGAGTTCATGGCATCCCTTGACATCTGTGTTGTGCCCAATGATCTTATCACCACCGACCGCGAGTGGATCAAAGACCGTGTTTCCTTCCGTTTGTTCAACTACAACTACACTATTACGCTCGACCAAATCAACTCAATCTACAACTGGTGGCACTCCCCCGAGCAGTATATGCGACTGGATAATCAAGCCGATTATGATGCGATGTTTGCGGAACGGGTAACCACTCCGAGCGGGAAAATTGATCATCTATCACAATGCGGCGGTGGCTGACTTCGAGAACCTATTCATGCAGGTTTTACACCGTATGCTTTGCATCACCTTCTTTGCTCTAGGCGAGCTTTCTTTGAGAAAATTCCAGGAGACAAATTTATTTTTCCTCTACAAGCTGCTGAAGAGGGAAAAGTTAAACTGGGGTGCATTTTTCTTGACGTGTGTGATGACTGTGAAGAGGAGTAGTAGGAGAGCCCCTATTCATTTTGGGGGACTTATCACGCCACTAGCCCTCTACCTTGGGCTAGACCTGTCATCACTTCCTCCACTAGTCAGCAAAAATCTGGTGAATCTTGCTCATTTCCACCGCTCCAACCTTCTGACAGTTTGTGACGGCATGGTCTATGCGCACTACCACGTCAACAAAGAGTATCAGGAGTGTGCGCTTCTTGATCCCATCTTCAACATCCAGGGGGCCCAACATTTCAGGTGGCCCATTATTTCCATTGATGATTCCAACAGTGCAGAAGATAAGGAGGACAATAACAACGATGACGACGACATGAGGAGGAAGAGGAGATTGTTACTCCTCTTCCGATACTAGTGGAACCGAGGAAGCAGCCACACTTCTATCCGGGTGCATCATCTTCCTCGTAGCCTCCGCCACCACAACCCTCTCAAGAAGGATAGGATGCCTTTTCGATGCAGGGAATGTATGCCATGCTGCAAGGCATTTAGGAGACGCAGCAACTGCATACCGCATCCTTTGCAGGAATCCAGGATACACAAAATAGGCTGTATGAAAATCAACAGGAGATCTTTGAAAATGAACGTTAGTTGTTCGCCAACCAATAGCAGGTCTACGACCGGTTGGGGAGGATCAAGCAACAACAGCAGCCGTTCTACGATCATTACTGGAGTCGCGACTACTTCGGGGGATATCCACAGCCATTGCCCATGCCGCCTTATGATCTGAGCTTTCAGGGGCAGTATCTGTATTGGAACCCCCATACCCAGTAGTACCCGCCATTTCTGCCACCACCACAATAGAGGGTATCATTGTTCCACCTTCTGAGGTTGTTTTTGACAATGTGGCCATAGTTGAATTCAAGTTGGGGGGGATATGGAACAATTTCTATCTTAGTCTTTATTTTTATCTTCTTTTGTTTTAGTATTTTCTAGTTTTTATTGTTTACAACTTTATAGGATCCACATCTATCTAGTGTAATCCGTGGATGTTTAATTTAAATGCATGTCATCTCTATGTTTGTCATATGGGGGAAATTTGAAATTTGAGCATGAATTTAAAAGGGTTTTCAAGAAATTGTAAGCTTGCTTTATTTGAAATTGAGCACCTAACTTATGAAAATAATTGGGTAGTTCAACTTTAAAACATATGATCATAATTTTACATCCTTATGATTCAAGCAATGTGGACGGTTTTAGATGTTGAGCCTAAACTTCCCAAACTGTAACGGGGCTTTAATCTGAAGTGAGAGAGAGAAACCCATTGATTGATTGGTACACATGTCAGTAAGGAAGGACATATAATCTTTTCCAATGGTTCTGTCAATTAGTCTTGTGATCTATCCACCTCATTTCATTCAAACTCCACCATAAGGACTGGGAGCATATTACAGTTTTCACCTTTTAACTGCATGTCATTTAGATAGGCTTACATTATAGATAGTTTTTGCATAAAAAAAGAAAAAGAAAAGAGATTTGTAGATTAGTCATGCATGTACACATTCTAGAGTGTGCATGCCATGGTAGTTGCAAAATTGCTTTCATATAGTTGCATTGTGCATACTTTTGAGCATACAGTACATCATGTGTCTTATGTTTTTCTAAAAAATTTAAAGGTGTTGAACTTGTTCCATACCCTCCAAAAAGAATGCATCAAATGTACAAGTTATGTAAAAGGAAGAATGCCAACAAATAACTCATTGTCATTTCTGAAAATGATGACTAAAAAAAAGAAAAAAAAAGGGATTTGAGAAATAATAAAGAAGAAGAGGGAGAAAGGAACATGTTCTCACCTGAGAATTAAGAAGAATAAGCACATGGTTTAGTTTTCTTAGATATTCCATCTCACTTTGAGACACAATGATATTACATGCATCATTCCACCACAAATGTAGCATTAGGACATTTTCATTTGCATTTTGTATCATGATAGGTCATTAATTTTTATTTATTGCATGGTAAACTGTATTGTGCTTCTTTTTCTTCAACAGCCGCCCAATTCATTCACCCTTTTCTCAAAATGGTAGGCCACCCATGATTTTCTCCTCATCCTTGTATATCAGGAGATATGCTTCCATGTAGATGGTAGTTAGGATATGAGCAACATAGATAGGAGATCACGAGATACACAAAGCCTGAACTGAAGGAATTTATTATAGTAACCGCCTTATTTGATGGTGTTCGTTGATCTTGGGGTGGATATCTCTTATGGACGATCATTGTCACCTTTAGGGTAGTTACCATTCCTTGGTCAGTGAGGGCCGACATGTGCATGTCAGGTGGGAATCATACAGTGATGTCGTTTATTCTATTATGTTCTTTAGTTGACCCTCGCAATTCTATTCTACACTTTTATGCTCGAGGACGAGAAAAGATCTAGCTTAGGGGAGTTTGATGCGAGGATTTTGAGTCACTTTTATAGGCTAGTTTCATATGTTCTTTATGCGATTATTGGTCATTTTCATGGTTAATATTGCATGATTCAGTTCCTTCAGCCTATAATCTCATTATGCATCAAAGTTACCTTGTTTTATCTCATTTAGTATGAATGATCATATTTATCAAAGTTGATTCGAGTTTATCTTTAATTTTCAGGCAAAACAGATATATACAATTGTCGATACCATCGACGGCTTTCGATAGTATCAACAGGGCCACATGGAGGTAGCCACAAAAGAGCAGAAGGTGTTGATACCATCGACCCAGAAGTTGATGGTAGCGAGATAGCTTCAGTGAGTCAGATTTCGACAAGTCGATACAATCGACCAACTAGTCGATACTATCGACTCCTTCTCAGTAGGATCAGCTTAAGTGTCGGATTCCATAGAAAAGCGACGCCTAAGGTGTCGATACCATCGACCCAGAAGTCAATGGTATCGAGATCATGTCAGAGCAAACCCAGACAAGTAAAGGACCGCCGGTATCCGGGTGGGTCGATACGATTGAACCGCGTCGATGGTATCGATGTCGTCAGATCAAGTTAATCTACAACTCAAGTCTAATCATACTGTGGTGATGTTTTTGCAGCCTAAAGTGGTGCTTATACCTAAAAACGGTGGCTCTAAGCCATCTATCACGTCATTAGCCGTTGCACAAGTCTCGAGGAGAAGGGAGGAGGAAGAATGGAGCCAGAGCTACACACTGATTGTTCTAGAGGCCGTAGAAGGAGTTTTCCACCACCGGAAGGTTGTAGAACGATCATCTCATGCCGAGGAATGCTTGGATCTTCTCCATTCAGGGGTTACTTCACATCTATCCACGTTTTCTCCATGTTTCCTCTTTCCTTTACCATGTTTTCTACTGAGATGAACATGTGGGGCTAATCCCCTTTGTCTTTAGGACCGGGAGTAGCCTGGGTGATCGTTGTATGACAATTTCAACATAGTTTATCATATTTTGTCTCTAAAATTCATGGTATGCTATTGTTTTCTCTATTATATCATTGTGCTTGATCACGATAGTGATAATCCAATACCTTTAATTGCTTTTGACGAAGAATTAACGGTTGAAAAGAAACAATAATCACATGAATCAATAAATTCCTTGGAAAAGGTGATATACGATTAATGGTGGGAACCTTTAGACCTAAATTTCATGCACCTTATCTAAGGCATATGTTACTACTGACATGGAACCAACTTAGGTTAAGGTAGTGAATTGTATCGCGGAAGCGAGCAATTCTAATTCCAGGCCACTACCCGAATCAGGAGACATTTCATGGTAATTGTGTAAAACTTAGTACAACGAGAACCCACGGTGAAACCGCAATCCTAAAGATTCCTTTGAAATTGATTAAACCAACCATTTAATTGATCGTTCTATTTTCTTTTTCAAAACAACTCTCAATTTTTAAAACCAGTCTAGCTGATCGTGAGTAGTTAGTAGTAGTCTACCGAGAATTCCATTTCCCTGAGTTCGACTCGGGCCTCATAAAGCCAATATTACATTCACGCGTGCACTTACGTTATACGCACGGTAAAAGCATGTTAGGTTTCTATGTTGAGTGTGCTCACTCTTTGGTCGCTGTGTTTGTGGTGGTTCACCAGAGGTCGTTACATGCATAGAGTTGTTGTGGTCACAAGGTTAACGCTAACCCTAATCAGGGTGGTCACTACAGGTGTTGGTCACTACACTTAGTGTGTGTAGTGGGTGCTACATCTTGGGTGGCGTACATGGTTTGGTCTCTACCTATGGTGATGTGTTGCGGTAACAACAAAGTGCTGACCTAGTGTTTTTCAATACTTGTAAGACGTTAGTGGTCGCTACATGTGGTTTATGTAGAACTCTACATATGATTGGTTGGTGACTAAACCTTGAGCTTTGGGTGGTTGCTACACATGGTCAAGTTTGGTTGGTCGACACTCATGTTTCCTTGTGTGGTCACTATAGTTCCTTATCTCCATGGTCGACACATGTTAATGTTTACATGTTTGTGATGCACTACAACAACATTCACATTAGTGGCATTTTAGAAATGCCACTGTAAAATAATAAACGCCACTAAACATGGTTAGTGCCATTTTTTGTCACTTAAAAAATGCCTCTAGTACCAGTGCCACTAGAAAGATAGTGACGTAAGTTGTAAAAACCACTAAATGTTTGGCTTTAATGGCTTTTAATAATTGTCAAATAAATGCCACTAAAACTTCATTTGGCATTTATAAAAATGCCACTACCCATCAATTGTCTTTTATACAAATGGCACTATTTTGTATTATATTGTTGTATGAAACTATTCTTATTGAGTGCAATGGCGTATAAAAAAAGCCATTGATGACATACTAGTTCTGTATTACTACATTTTCATGGCATTTAGTCATTCAGTTTTTAGTTCATTATCAGGCATTCTAAATGAATGCTCATTGCAGATGAACTCACTTTTCCAAAGGTATGAATATTTTTTATTTATAATAAAATGAAAATTATATGGGGAGGAAATTTTACCTTGCCCCTCATATTGAATACAACACCAATGATATACTTCCACACAATATTTTTGTATTTAGTACAATAACTTATACATCATTAGATCTGTCTCTTCCCTGATATGACTATCTACTTTTCTTCATGCCGACTTCAGAGCTCTTTTAAATGATAAAAAACACTTATCAACATTGACGAATCCCCCTCAAAGTATGCAGTATAATATTGGTGAGATGAGCAAATCCAATATGGTATTGTTCGTGTGGAGGTACTACTTGAGCATTAAATCGAGGTAGGATGGCCATTAGGATGCTTTCGTAAGTATTTTCAAGAAACAATCTCACTTGTATGTAACCAAGACATATGATTAGCTAAAGGTCAAAATACGTGAAATCAAATCAACACGGGTTCATATATCTACTGCATCGACTTTCCACGTCCAAACACTACAAACTAAAGTTGAGAAGAATACCCTTTTATTGTGTTGTTTTGCTGGTACTACAAAGTGACACGATGAGGATGGATAAAAGATTTGAGAATTATCTACTCAGAAATCTTGTTAGGAGACATTGTGAATAACCTAGCAAAACCCACAGTGACGTACAGTGACATGCCATGGAGTGGAAGTACACCATAATTCACCATGAGAAGAGAACATACAGTTTGTTAATTAATATTCCATGAAGCTTGAATCTTCTCCTGAAAGAAAGCTAGTTGATACCTTCATGTTGGTACCTAGAGTTCAAAGCAAAAATCAAAGACTCCCCTTGTGAACGGTAATAGGGGTACAAGAACAACAAAACTAAACCTTGAACAACCAAACAAATAAGCATTCCAAACCCTTGTCTTGGATCTATAGATGCAGAATCCTGTAGTATGGATGACCTTTCCAATTACTGACTTCATGATGCCACCATTGTCTTGGCCAATTCATGAATTAGTTTTCATCCTTAGAGAATAGATCACATACCTAAACTTATTTCATATTTCAAAAACATGAACTAATTACTACATTCTTAGAGAACAGAGAACATACCTAGATATTATAGTAAGATCATAACCATTTCAACAAGGGTGAAGATCCACAATAGGAAGCTCAACAAATTGATAGTGGAGCTCGACTGGGGATTGGACATTTCTGCTGCTTTTCACTACTGATACCTTATGTTCTTATGACTTCTTGTGTGTGTGTTGACTTGAATCTTGGCATGCAACACCAAGAAGTGGAATAGTAGTGACTGAAATAGCAAAAAAGTTATATGGGAAACTAAGAATCAAATAAGATAACTCTCTCTCTCTAGCTACGTCTATAGTTGTTGTTGTAAACATCTTAGGCTTCGCCAACATAAGAACAAGGGAGGACAAACAAGCTATACAAATTGTGTGCTATTTTACACACGTGGGTCAAGAAGGCAGGCAGGGTGTCAATTTCTGTAATATACTTGGACACAATACCATCTCTAACACTCTGAAACCATCCCCTAAATCCTTCTCCCTCACATACCTACAACCACAATGTGAATCAATGTCTAAAAGTGACCACTAACCTAAACAACTTTAAGAGGAATGTTGGCAGATGAAACAGTTGCAACTGCATCGATAACATTGCAAAACATCCACAAAACAAACATATTTTGCTCAAAAAAATTGGTATAAATCAATTGAAGTGAAGAAAAATGTTCATAATAAAATGGGCTCTGGTTTAATATGATAGGTTATGCTTTTGAGATACCTATACTGATCTTTATGCAATAACATAATACTCATATATTGAATGCAACTGTTCATAGTACCCTACAACGTTACAAGAATTGGGTGAAGTTACAGGAAAGTATTACATGGCTGGTATACTTTTCAAAATTGGATGAAGACTTAATGACTATTGTATCTACCATCATAAAGTATCAACAGAGTAGACGAAACAATGAAAAATGAATGAAAATTTCTAAAGAGTATACTTTATTTTATCAATCTCTTTATAATAACTTCATGTAATAAGTTGCACATTAGTTATTAATTTAGTCATGTATGAACTTCCACCCTCCCTTATATCACCCTCTTCTATCTCGACATGGTATTTGAAATTCTTTATCTAACCATCTACGGTCACAAGACTTCCCCCAGTGACATGAAAATCATAGTAATGTGCATTGATGCACACAAACATTTTCCCCACAAATAGTTCTCTTCATGATTTATTTAAGGGCTGAGTTTATACTCCGCACGACCTATGTGAGGGTAGGAGAAGGTGCATATTGGTTGAGAGATCATTGTTCCCATCAATTGAGATCTTATGAATGAAAAAGAGAAAGAGAGGAGAGCAGGAATTCATCTCCCTATAAGGGGTCCAATGATGCTTGCATCTTCAATTACTTGAGGGAAATAGAGGCAACATTGAAAAACTAGTGGGTAACCATCCACATCCTGGTGTATTCCAACAATCATAAAACATGCCTTCATGAAGAACATTATGTCCATGACAACCTATTCTTTGTATACCCCACTGGAAAATATGTAAGAAGGTCCTCAACCATTGACTCTAGCAAAGAGCAAGTTCAACTGACACTCTACTCAAAACCATTGCTTGCTGGAAAGGCCTGTGTATTGTAAAAGGGTAGTACATAAATGGTATAAGGAAATAAGAATGAATGGTATAAGGATTCTATAGGAAACTATGAAAGGTTCACCTAGACCTATCAAACAGGTGGGTGGGTTGGGTTTGGGTTGGGTCGTTGCGGGTTTGGGTCTCACGGGTGCGGGTCAAAAAACGTGTGGAATTAAGACAAACCAAACCTGACCCAACAGGTTGTGGGTTGCCCACGGGTGACTACTTAAAATTTTAAAAAAATGTTGCTAGTGTTTGTTTATACAAGATATGGCACAAAACAATCACGTTGCATACATTGTCACGCAAGATTTATTTATATATATAAAAACATGTTACAAGAAGAGTATCAAAATGCAATGCACCCATGAACAATGCTACAACACGTCTATCAAAGAAGAGCCTAAGTTTTAGAATCACATAAAGACTGGAACAACAGTGTACTACAGACTTTAGATGTTCATACAACCTTAAATAATGACCACCTACAACAAACAGTAAAACAAACAATACAACAATATCTAGTATGAATTGTGGCATCCAAATGAGATGAAGGTTAGATTTGGGAAACTAAAACAAAGGCTGAAATTTAAGTCAATTCTAGTCAGACTGAAATTTAAGTCTAGCAATCGCTGCTAGACTTAGGTTCCTACTTGGTTTGCTTTTGTCTTATGATCTGATTTTGGAGTCTCCGTTACTGTGCTTTGTTAGCTTGAATTGTAATATGCAATTGTGATATGAGTATAGGACAGATTTAATATTTCCCCCTTACTACTAAACCGCATGGATGCAATCTCGCCGCTGCATCTATAAATCTTTTACTGGTAGCTAAATATTCTATCTATTAATAAAATTAGTGTAATTAAGCGGGTCACCCGCGGGTGCCCGCAGATTACCCATGAAACCCGCTAAGTAAACGGGTGGGTATGGGTTTGGGTTTTTTCCGACGGGTGGCAAATTTTGTGACCCAAACCCAACTTAAACGGGTCGACCCATGGGTGCCCATAGATTTTGACCCAGTTTGACATGTCTAGGTTCACGTCAGGGCATACGGAGCATGTGCATCAAACTCTGTCTGGTTTTATAAAGTACTTTTTGTTAAATTAGGAGAAGCACTCTTTGTAGATAGATGTATCATTCTACTTATGGCATGCTAAAATTGTAGCCATGACATACACATTTTTGTAAAGAACCCTCATCTAAATTAAATTCAGGAAAATAATAACTATAGAGTCAGTTTCACAGCAAACGAGTGAAACTGGAAAAGATGCAAACTGATTAGACTCCAAGTTTGCATGTACTCTACAAAACAAATAGAGAATCATGTCCAATCAAATATAGTGTTCTTTATGAATGCATTATAGAATCCAATATGTAGATTAAGGACCTCAATCTACACCACAAGTTGGGTGGAATCACTTGGTGGATAAACTAGCCAAGTAGGGTCAGAATAAGCAAAAATGCAGAGTTAATGAAGTGACATGTGAAGCTCCAAGAGGTCTACCTATAAAATATATCAATGGAACACCTCAGTCCATAAGGGAATCATAGAAATTCTATAAATGATATGTGTGGGACAAACAATGCACACAGATTTGTACAATAAACTTCATAAAGAGAGTATGATTTATGAATAAAAAGATTGCAATCAACTTATTGGATTAATCAATAAAAAGATATTGAACCAACTAAATCAGTTGGGAAATAAGAAAAGTATGATTAGCAAATATTAAGCTCCCCTCCCCCACTAGACAAATAGTGAAATCAGTAGTAAATTTTTGACTCTATAACCAACGGTCTCCAAGTTGTTTGAGCCTCAAATAGCAACACCAAGAAAGTTGGGGGTTGAGCATAGGCCTAGCTACAGTGATAGACACCCAAGCATGAGGGATTGCTAATGATGCGCTTCACCTTGATTGTTGCTACCCAGACAATAGCAATTTTAGCAACATTGCTATTTGTAGGTGTAGAAGAAGAGAGGAGGGGACAAAGCTCCATGAGCATTGGAAAAGGATCCTAGAGCTCCAAGGGGTGAGGAAAATGCACTTCTAGAGGTGGTTTCTCCCTGAGCCCCCATAATAGACAAAGGTTGACTCTTAGCATATAAAGTTCAAGACAAGTAGGGTCCAATCTATAGCATTTGATTTTAGTGGGAACATATTTTATCCATATTTTAGATGCATGAGTGTAGCATGTTAAAAGCTCCATAAAATGATACATGACTGAGAGGAACATCTCATTTACTCATCAGCTCCTCAATGCATCAAAGACAGTCTCAAAAACATCAAGATGCATACAACATCTAGGTAGTTCAACACATATGGACTGAGGTGTTCATGTCAGAGTATAACCTAAAAGAGTGTTGTACCTGCATAGGGCATCGATATTCCTGGCATTCACATAGAAGTGAACTAGAGGAGGATCTTGGAAGAACTAGTTCTCAATTATAAAGAACCATCAACTCATTAGAAAAGAAGTCCATCCTCTAGACTAATTACTTATAGCACTGATAGTTAACTTCAAGTCACTATATAGATGCTATTGTAGAGATGAACACCATTACAACTTAGAGGGACTATCAACAGATGTCTTTACTTCAATGGAGATGAACACCACACAACTCGATTGTTTCTTTTTCTCCATTAGCCACGATTCTTCTTGAATATTCATTTATGACCTAAGTCAACCAACAAAAAGAAACAATCAAGTCATATTAATTTCTATGATATCAGTCTACTATGATCATTTGATTCCTAGTTGAATTATGCAATCCATAAGTTCTTGTAGATTTATTATGCAATGTAAATGAATCATTGCAATTTTTTTTATCTTGTACATTTATCTTTGCATTATGCATGTTTCCTTGTTTCTTAATCGGTAAACTGATTTCTAAAATAGGGTATGTGCATATGATTAAGCTTAAGTATGCATAAGGTAAACATCACCTGGATAAGTCACTTGTTAGAACTCAACAAACACAAGCATTTTTCCTGCAAATTCTTACAATTGCATTGCCATGTAAGAACATGTTAGAAAATAGGAATACTCTTCGACATAAGTGAAATAAAGATGCAGGACATAATAGACCAATAGGTTGATGCATAGTGAATTTGATAAATGATACAAAGAGGCATGTTCTTGAATAACATCAAAGTCCTTAGGTCATATGTAGGAATAACATCTTGAATAAGAATTCACAAAATAGTTGGCCACTAGAAAATTGAATACCTTGTTTTAATGGGGTGGAATGCAGAATTATAAACTTGATTAGTTAGTATAACTATATAAACCATTCTAATGAGGACTTGATCTAAGAAGGGAAGATACAAATCGCAGACCAAAACATTCAATTCAACTTCAAGGGGTGGTACCAACAATTTACAAAGGAGAGTAATACAAGCTTCTTGGGAGCACAATATGATACACATAATATATAAAAATATGATTAGCAGTTTAATATAACAAATGTGAGTTTTCATGACAAATTTATTTATGGTGCAATTTATGTAAAAATGGTCCATAGCCATAAAATATACTCTCCTTATAGTATTTCTAGAAAAGCATAATAATTTGTTTCATTGATGTCCAATGCAAGTACCTTAAGAAGAAGAAAAAAGACTATGACACGTTAATCAAGAAGCATAAAGATCTTTATACATCCTTTTTGATGGAATGAGCTAAATAGAATACCTAGTTAACACAATAAATTTGTCAGTATCTAAATAGAATTTAGTATTTGCCTCATCCCATCCTTTTAGACAAGTAGTCATTTCTAAGTAAAAGAAACATACCAACCAATTGTCATCCAACTAGATGCTGAAACAGAAAGGCTATTGAGAAGATTCAGTTTGGGAATCCTGCATGATAACATATAAACCAAAGCACAAATTGTAAGATAAAAATAGTGCACCACATATGTCTTCATTTCAAAATAGTGTTTTTGATTCATACCTTCAATTTTGGAGGCACCCTTCCACTAGAAGTGCTTAGCATAGTCAATTACTTACATCTTCCTTCTCCCACACTTGATCAGAGTCATTAGAGCTTGTTTTACACAACTAAATCTTCAAAAAGATGAGAATTTTTAGTAACCTGCAAAGAAAGATATATCCATAACCTATATAATGTGATTTGGTCTTAAGAATCACATAAATAGCAAAAGAACATAACCACATAAATAGAAGGATGCAACATCCAGATCCCACAACATATGTTATCAAAAGCAACATCAAAGAGTCTCATCATAAACTAGAATTCAAACTGAATCCATTTTAGGAAAATATCTTAAATTTCATATTCAAACATAAAGAGCAGACATAAACATGATCCTAGAATTCTTTTCCATTATTATAAGACTGCTCACAGTAAATAGGAAAAGACTCCATCATATCACAAGAATTTAGCAGGGCTCATCCTCCAGGACCAAAGGATAGAAAGTTGGGCCATACAAAAAACCTAGAAAATTACATAAAGTGAGGCCAAAGGTCAAGATTTAGAGCAAAAGCCCATTACCAAACTAACTCATAAAACTTCAAAAACCAAAGCATATTGAAATCCTGAAATAGGTAGCAACATAGCTACATAGACATCAGAATCTGAGCAGAAATAGCCTATCTCCTTAACCAAAAAACCAAACGCCAAGATAGAACCAAAATCATCACCATAAAATTTCATTAGTTGAACCATCATTTCAGACCTGAAGAAGTATATCCCAAGAAAATAGAAGAAGACAAACATGGATACAACACTATAATATCTAGATAAAAACTCTAGAAAAGGGTGAAACATGACCATGGAATTTCTAGTTAGTTGTTTTTCACTTACGCATTGAGTTTATTGTCAACTGATTGAATTTGATAACAATCAAGTACATACTGAGTTAATTCAATCACTAGAAAGACAAATATTCGATGCATACTCGTTGGGATTCTCAAACATTGCTCAAAACCATAAACTATTCATAGTTCATGCATTATCCATGATACTAGGATTCTCTACAATAAAATTAAACACAGTTCATAAAAAAAGGATTGTCGTTTGTTAGCGTAGTCTTTGATAATAGACATTAAACAACATTATTTGGATTGTCATGTACGAATAAAAAAATAAATTGAAGAAAACTAACTACGTCGTCTCTTTAGACAGTAACCAAGAATGCAACAATCACTACTACATTAAACATATTTTACAACAGTTCATTTTTCCATTTTACAATAGGTGTTAACTTTGTATTAGATTGTGTGGTCTTATGGGGGGTGCTTTATACAACATGTGATGTGCATGTTGTAATACATGTCTTTTATACAACAATTGAAAGATGTTGTCTTTTAATGGATGGCCCATTGTAATATGGGTGTTTTATACAACATTTGGTGCATCCATTATAATATATATTATACAACAATTGAACCATGTTGTCTTTTATTAAACACACCCATTTCAATAGGGCTATTTTTTACAACATGTGGTGCACCTGTTGTAATATATATTATACAACAGTTGAAACATGTTGTCTTTTACTAAACCACACCCATTGTAATAGGGGTGTTTTTATAACATACAATGTGCATGTTGTAATGTATATGTTTATACAACAATTGAAGCATGTTGTCTTTTGATAAATACACCCATTGTAATAGGGGTGTTTATGTTCACCTAAAGGTTATACATTGTCCATATTTTGATAATGATTCAACAATTCCATTCATATGTATCTAATATGTTTATTCAAGATTGATTTCAGACTTTAGGTACATGAAAAGGTTCAAATTACACAAGCCTTAGCTTGTCCAAGTTCAAGTCAAATGCAATCCAAGTGTGCTAATAAGGAAATCACTTCAAACGACCTTAGAAGAATTTTGTAATCACTTGTATTGATGATATGACTTGTAACTAAGATGAGAAAAATATGCGGGACACTTTATACCAAGGTTTAATCACCCAAAAGTCAATTTAGAAAATTGATCACAGGTTGTTCATCGGTCAAGTTACAATCTCGACCGATCCTATGATAAATTTTCTGAAGATGACCCATCGGTCGAGTTGTACATTCACAGAACTCGACCAACCGACTCTTTGGGCAAACTCAATTTCAGCTCATTGGTCGAGTTCCCCAGAACAAACTCGATCGATAGTTTGAAAATTGGCTTTGTCTTTTAGTTGATTGATCGAGTTACCTTTATTGAAACTCGACTGAATGTACTGTATAGAAAATACAAAAAAAGTGATTATGACCATTGGTGACTTGGTTTGGGTGAAAATAGATCTGTTGCCTTGTGTAAAATGACTATATTTTGACCCCAAGTGTTCCCCAATTTAAGGGAGCACCCCCAGCTATAAATTGCACCCCTTGGAGTTCATTCCAGGTTTGCTCATTCAAGATATTCAAGGTCCTTACTATAGTTGAGTGTGATACTACTCCTTGAGCCCCTTTCTCTCTCTAGTTTACACTTCATTTTGTGATTTGTGAGTGAGTTAGGCATATTGTAAGAGAGTTCCACCCTTGTGCATGTAAAACTCTCATCTTCTCTTACTTCCCTATCTCCTTCCTACATGAAGAAAAGGTGAAGCAAGCTCCATCGAGTGAAGAAGGAGCTGTAGCTGGTCCTCTTCAAGGTTGATGAAGCGGTGGTGATCTTCTCCATGTGAAGGAGAAGGAAAAGGCTGAAGATCCAAGAGGAGAAGCAAAGTCCTTCAAGGTGGAAGACTTGAGCTTGAGTGGGTAAGACCTTGGTGAAGGCTGAAGACTCAAGCTAAGTGGGTAAGTCCTTTGGTAAGGTGGATATATCCTTGTGATTGGATGGGTAAGTCCTTTGGTGGTCTTGAGTTGTAACTCTTATTGGTGATAATATAGAGAAAAGCACTTGCAAAGTCCTGGAGGTTGATCTCTCTAGGTAGTGGACTGACTCACTTCTAGTTTGACATGTGGAACCAGTCTACATCCCTTTGTCAAGTGCTTGCTTTCAATCTCTCTCATCCTTGTTATGCTTTTTAGATATGACTTCAAATTGCAATTAAGTTATTTTTGTAAACTTGATATAATCTGAAGGTCTAATCTATTTTGTGAGACATTTGTAGCTCTATTCACCCCCTCTAGAGACCTTAGATCCAACAAGTGGTATCAGAGCTAAGGTTCTTCTACAACAATCTTGCACAAGATGGGAAGATGGGTGACAACAAACTTGGTTCTCTCAACCTAGAGGGAGGCTTCTCCATGCGTCCTCCGATCTTTGATGGCACCAACTTCCTCTATTGGAAGAGGCGTATGTAGTTCTACATTCAAGGGATGAACTTTGACATGTGGAAGGTGATGGTCACACCTTATAAGGAGCCAACCAGAGTTGTAGCTACATGGAGTGAAGCTACACTCAAAGATGCTCAACTCAATGCCAAAGCCATTAGCATCCTCTATGCAGCCCTCACCCCTATAGAGTTCAACCGGATCTTATCTTGGGACACTGCCTATGAGATTTGGGACAAGTTGTGCATTACCTATGAAGGAACAAAGCAAGTCAAGGAGGCAAAGATCTACATGTTGAATAGCCTTCTAGAGAACTTCAAGATGGGTAAGAAAGAAGGGATTGGCAGAGATGTACTCCAGACTAAATGTCATCATCAATGAGCTGGCTGCATTGGGCAACACTTTGGATAGAGGAGTAATCAACTCCATGATCGTGAGGACTCTACCAAAGAGATGGGAGTCAAAGGTCACCTCCATTGAAGAAGTGAGGAGCCTTGGTGACATCCCAACTAAAGAACTCATTGGCAATCTTCAAGCTCATGAGCCTAGACTTGACAAGCAAGAAGAAGAAGCAATGCAAGAAGAGAAGGAAGCCAAGAAGATGAAAGATAGTGCTTTCAAAGCACAAGTGGAGGCTATCATCCTTCAACAACAAATTGCTTGTTGAACTTCTCCCTCCTCCTCTAGTGAAGATGAAGGCCCTAGTGACCATGAAGCCAACTACATCAAGGGCAAACACTTCAAGGGAAAGCAAGCCTCCTCCTCTTCTACTCTGAGATGCTACGAGTGTGGTCAAAAGGGGCACTACAAGAGTGAATGTCCCAAGTCAAAAAAGTCACACCACAAGGGCAGCTCAAAGAAGGAAGAGGAATACAAGAAGGAAAACAAATACAAGAGGAAGGAGAAGAAGGAGAAGAGACACAAGAATGCAGCTCATGCATCTTGGGATGCTTCATCTTCAAGCAGCTCAAGCTCGAAAGAAGATGGAGAGTTCCACCTTGCACTCATGGCCTCCACTAGTGCAGATATTGGTGAGGTAAGATTGCATGAATTATCTAAGGAAGCTATTATTGACATGCTTATCGCTACCCGTTCATCTTTTGCTAAATGTAAATGTTAAAGAAAATGGTTAGGAAAAATTATTGATGATCTTTATGCTAAGCTTGAAATTCTTAAATTGAATGAGAAAACCAACCTTGATAGTATTGATAATTTGTAAGGGAAATACCTTGATCTTGAAATCCAATACAATGGGGTTGAAGTTGAGAATGATATCTCCCTTAAGAACATTAATAATCTTAAGGAAGAAAACCAAAATTGCCTTAAAGAGCTTGAATTGCTTAAAACTGAAAATGATGAATTTAAGCTCCTTATTGATGCTCGTAGAGAATAGAGAGATGTCTATATCAAAGAGATTAAAATGCTTAAATCTGAAAATGCTAGGTTGCTTGCTTAAGTAAATCATCTATCTTCTAGACCTTTATTGCTTAGTGTTAATTTTTCTTCTATCTCTCTTGAAAAAGACTCATATTAACTAAAGCTTTATGTCTTGAGGCTGATCTTGTGCATGCTAGGGATGATATCTAGTTTATCTTCTACCTTTGTTTCTTTAAATGAGGATAATCATAGATTGAGAGCATCCCTATAGAAATTCCTCAAAGGGAAGAAATCCCTAAATGAAATCTTTGACCATTCTACAAAACAAAGTGGTACTAGTGGTTTGGGATTTGAAGGGGGGGCATCAAAGGGCAAGAGCAAAGCCCAAGGTAAGAAAAAGAGCAAGAAAACCTCTTTCTTTGTAGGAGAGTCTTCTGGCACTAAGAATCCTATGGTTTGTTCTTATTGCAAATGTGATGATCATTACTCAAATTATTGTCCTTAAAAGCCCAAGGGGACCAACCCAAAGATGAAATGGGACCCCAAGCTAACTCTAGATCCCAAAGTTTAAGTTGGGAACTGGCATTTTCCTTTCTTGTAAGAAAAGGGTAGATGGATTGTTGATTGTGGCTGCCCCAAGCACATGACTGGTGACATAAGCCATTTCAACAATTTCACCAAAAAGAAAGGAGGATCGGTCACCTTTGGGGACAACAAGAAAGGTAAAGTCAAAGGTGAGGGTGATGTAGGTGAATCCTTATGTATCAATAATGTTCTTTTTGTGGATGGCCTACATCATAATTTAATTAGTGTTAGTCAACTTCCTTTGAATGCTTTATTCTAGATTCCCTCACCTATCAAGTTATATATTAGGGAATTAGAGATGGTAATCTTTATATTATTTTTTTTGACTCTATTAAGCCTACTGTTGGTAGATGCCTAGTAGTCAACTCAAATGATATTTCTCTTTGGCACCACCGGCATGGTTATGTAAATATGCACCAGCTGAAGAAGTTGAGCAAAAAGGACTTGGTCAAGGGTCTTCCTAAATTGGATTTTGAAAAGGATGAGGAATGCCAACCTTGTACCCAAGGAAAGAAAAACCAAGTCCTCCTTAAAATCAAAAGGATCCCTTAGTACTAAGAGAGATCTTGAGCTTCTTCACATTGATCTATTTGGACCAATGAGAACTCAATTGCTTTGTGGTTCCAAGTATCGCCTTGTTATTGTCGATGATTTCTCTAGATATATTTGGACCTTCTTTTTCATTTCCAAGGGTGATACGCTTGATGTTTTCTTAAGCTTTTGTAAATGAGTTAAGAATGAAGCTTCTTGTGGCATTGTTTCAATCCGAAGTGACCATGGGGGAGAATTTAAAAATGAGTTTTTTGAGAATTTTTGTCATGAATCGGGTTATATACATAACTTCTCTTCACCTTGAACACCTCAACAAAATGGGGTTGTAGAGAGGAAGAATAGGTCTTTACAAGATATGGCTAGGGCCAAGCTTCTGGAGTATGATACTCCTAAGATGTTTTGGGTTGAAGATGTCAGTACCTCTTGTTTTCTGCAAAACTGAGTTTTTACTCATCCTTCGATGAAGGAAACCCCCTATGAGCTATGGCATGATAGGAATCCTTCTATCGAGTTTTTCCACATTTTTGGATGTCCTTGTTTTGTTTTGAATACGAAAGATTCTCTCGACAAGTTTGATCTGAAATCATATAAGTCTTTCTTTCTTGGCTATAGCACTGCTAGAAAGGCTTATAGAGTTGTTAATGTTGATATTGCTAAAGTAGAAGAATCTTATTGAGACTAACCCCTCTATTCCCAAAGATATTGTTCCAAATGATGATGTAGCAGGTGAAGTAATTCCTATTCTTAAAGAGATTAACATCACCCAAAAGGGAAAAGAGGTGGCTACTCAAGAAGAAGACAAAGATGATGAAAAGAAGGATCCACCCCCCCCCCCAGTTTGCAAAGAATCATCCAAAGGATATGATTTTAGGCGATTCATTTTAAAGAGTGAAGACACAAGCTAAATTCAATAGAGAACAAGCCAACAACATTTTCTTATCACAACTCGAGCCTACGAATGTCAAGGAAGATCCTGGGGATGAAGAATGGATCCTAGCTATGCAAGAGGAGCTAGAACAATTTGAGAAGAACAAAGTTTGGACCCTTGTGCCAAGACCAAGTGATATAAAGATCATTGGCACCAAATTGATCTACTGCAACAAGCTTGATGAAAATGGCAAAGTGATAAGAATCAAAGCAAGGTTAGTGGCTCAAGGATACAATCAACAAGAAGGTATAGACTTTGATGAGACATATGCACCTATAGCTAGACTTGAGTCAATTTGTATGTTTCTTGCCTTTACTAGTTATAAAGACTTTCTTTTGTATCAAATGGTTTTTAAAAGTGCATTTTTGAGTGGTACAATTGAAGAGGAAGTGTATTTTGCACAACCTCTGGGCTTTGAACATGATAGCTTACCTAACCATATTTATTTGTTGCAAAAAGCTCTGTATGGACTCAAACAAGCACCAAGGGTTTGGTATGAGAAATTAAAGAACTTTTTGTTATATCATGGTTATCTAATGGGCAAAGTGGATTCAACCTTGTTTCAAAAACACACTTCTAACAATTTTCTTATCATTCAAATTTATGTTGATGATATCATTTTTGGCAGAACTAACCTTGATCTTTGCAAAGAATTTAGTGATATGATGGGTGAACTCACATTCTTCCTCGACTTTAAAATCAAGAAAACGAAAGATGGGAACTTCATCAACCAAGGCAAGTACACAAATGAACTACTTAAGTACTTTGGGATGGAGAACACCAAGCTGATGGACACACCCATGTCAAACACTGCCAAACATGATAAAGATAGCTAGTTTTTATCTAACATATATGTCTTTTCTCTATTTGGATCATCTTTGTTTGCTAATATGCTTAAAATCAATTTTTCATGTTCATTTTTGCCTTTTTTCTTATTTTTGCGTATTTTTTGTAGACACATGTTTTATCATAAAATAGTACCCAATGACGAGTGATATGTTCCTAAGTATGTTCAATATACATAATTCACTTGAAAAATAAATTTAATTAGCACTCAAATGGCTAGAAATTAAGTTTGATGGTTTTAGGTCAGGTTGACCATCGGTCGAGTTACCCCAGGGCAAACTCGACCAATCGATAGTCGAAAGCTTTTTTAAAAATCCAATCAGTCTAGTCTATGAGTTCACAGAATTTGACTAATGGTTGGGCTGGAGCACACTTAAGTTGGGTTTGGCCGACTATTCTCCCTCTCAACTAGAGAAAAGTCGACCGATTCCACCTCCCTTAGCCCTAAGCTCTCCACCATTGACCTCCCCTTCCTCAACCTAGCTCTAATCCAACCTAGGTAGACCATCCTTGACCTTCCCCCTTGCTAACCTAGGTGTGTGAATGTTTTTGGTGGTGTTTTTTATGCTTTTGCTTCCTCTTTCCTCTCTATTTTATTTCCATGGCTTTAAATAGAAGGAAGAGAGCCTCCCCTAGCAATTCACCATCCTCATTTTTGTCTTCCCGCTTGATCCCCTTTTATGAGACTCTCTGTCTCAAATGAGGCTATTAATAGGTATAAGGACCTTCTCCCATAGAGTCCTTTCCATTTTTGCACCCTCTTTGAGCCTCACCCTAGACACCAAGAGGTCATCGATCAAGATGCAAAGTTGTTACACATTCACCATCTCTCAGCCCTGGGTGTTGAATGCACATGCTTCCACAATTCCATGACTAGCATGAAAGTGGTTCACAAATTCTATGTGAACTTGCATTGGAATTATGACACCCTTGTACCCCATCCTAATAATCAAGTGATCCTAACGTCTATGATAGTCGGGAAGAAATTCCAAGTCTCGAAGGATACCTTAAACATCAGCTTCTCTGGTACCGATGAGACTAACAACTGGCGTAAGGATTACTGTGAGTATTTTGACCTTCTTGACCCTGAGGCTTTCTATAAGCAATATGATCTCCCTGACATCCATCGTTACTTGAAGAAATGTCAGTTCCCCTATAATAAGAACAACACCCTTCCCTCCTCTTCCTTGGATATCAAAAGGTGTATCCTTACCCAAGTGGTCAACTGCAACATCCATCTGAAGAAAAATCAAATGGATATTGCAGAGAACACTACGGTCATCATGTATTGCCTCTTAGAGAATGTCAAAGTCAAGTGTTCTAGATACATCCTCCACCATTTGACTTTCTTTGACTCATTAAAGAATACCCGTGGCACCCACTCTCCCTACCCTTCCCTTATATGTGGTCTTTTTCAGTTTGCCACTGAGAAATCTCTCTTCCATGACTTCCATTACAAACCTACCTGGAAGGGAGTATGTATCAGTGAGACCACCATTCAGAAGTTTGTGCCTATCCTTTCCTCCACCACACCTTGTGCCTCTTCCTCTACCTCTACCTCTGCTTCTACACCTGCCTCGACCTCTACCCGAGCACCTCCACCTCCTCAGCATACCCAACATGTTTGTGCCTCATTTCATGTGTCCAATGGAGCCCTCATGGGTTACATGATACATAAATAGGCATACAACCTCCTAGTCTAGGAGCACCTAAACAATGTCAAACATGAACATGTCCTATGCACATCCCTACCCAACCTACCAGACTTACTCAGGAAGTGATTATGCCTTATATGCATACAATCACTTTTACCCTACCCCTCCCCTACACCTAAACCTTTCGCTGCTCCCACACCCTCTGCTGCTGGTGGACCTACTCCCATTGTCCTGCCTCTACCTATTGGCCCCTTGGCCACTCTGCTTCCCAGCCTTGGCAATTTTGCTCCTTCCTTCCTACATGCCAATGAGCTCTCTGCTCTTGGTATGACTTGGGATGAGAAGAATGCTCTTTGGCCTAATTGTCACTTTGGTCCCTCCGTTGATGAGGAGATGTTGGACCAGGTTGATGAGGAGGCTAATGATGTTGATGAGGCTACTGGTGATGGTGAGGATGATGGTGATGCATCTGATGCTGATGATGGCTCTGGTGGCTCTATTGGTGACTCCGGTGATGAAGGTGATGTTGTTGCACCTTCAGACGGAGATGATGACTATGAGCCTGATGTTGATGATGTTGTAGATGATGTTGATATAGATGACCTAGATGTCTAGATGTTCTTAGTTTTTAGTCTAGTTTTCTGATCATATCTATTTTTCTAGGCTATTTTATATTAGAAACATTTGGGTACATGATCTGAGTAGTACTATTCCATCATCTTGGTTTTTCTCATTTTTGCTTGTAGTTTTTCTATGAGAACTTGCACTTTGGGTTTTAATCTATATTTTGTGCACTCTTACTCTTTGATCTATTATATCTTATGAGTTGGTGCCATGTTTCACCATATTTTGATTATGACTTAGCTTGGTTGCTTCTCTCGTCTCTGTTTGGTGTATGTTTTTTGAGATTGCATGTTTTGGATATATGCTTGGTTGTGCTTGGAGATGACCTACTTTTATGCTCTTCTACCCCCTTCCTTTTTGATAATGTCAAAAGGGGGAGAGAATGTTAATGTTTTGAAGCTCAACCATATTGCTTTTATTGCCTATGTGATCCTTTTCTTGTTCATTATATGCTTTATCATGTGACATGCTAAAGGACCATATGGAATGTATGTGTTATATTGCTTTGTGTAGATAGACTAACTATGCAGGTTAAAGTAAGCATAGATTGAAGGGGAGCAATTCACATTGTTCAAATCTTGAAATCCCTTACAATTCACAAGGCAAAGGCATAACTTCAATATCCTTTTCAATATGATTGAGGAATGGTTTGTCATTGTCAAAATGCGGGAGAATGTTGACCTAAAGGTTATACATTTTCCATATTTTGGTAATGATTCAACCATTCCATTCATATGTATCTAATATATTTGTTCAGGATTGATTTCAGGCTTTAGGTACATGAAAAGGATCAAATTACACAAGCCCTAGCTTGTCCAAGTTCAAGTCAAATGCAATGCAAGTGTGCTAATATGGAAATCACTTCAAACGACCTTAGAAGAATTTTGTAATCACTTGTATTGATGATATGACTTGTAACTAAGATGAGAAAAATATGTGGGACACTTTATACCAAGGTTTAATCACCCAAAAGTCAATTTAGAAAATTGATCGCAGGCTATTTATCGATCGAGTTATAATCTCGACCGATCCTGTGATAAATTTTCTAAAGATGACCCATCGGTCCAGTTGTACATCCACAAAACTCGACTGACTGACTCTTTGAGCTAACTCAATTTTATCTCATCGGTCAAGTTCCCCAGAACAAACTCGACCGATAGTTTGAAAACTAGCTTTGTCTTTTAGTTGATTGCTCGAGTTACCTTTATTGAAACTTGACCGAATGTACTGTACATAAAATGCAAGAAAAGTGATTATAACCATTGGTGACTTGGTTTGGGTGAAAATAGATCCGTTGCCTTGTGCAAACTGGCTATATTTCGATCCCAAGTATTTCCCAATTCAAGGGAGCATCCCTAGCTATAAATAGGACCCCTTGGAGTTCATTCCAAGTTTTCTCATTCAAGATATTCAAGGTCCTTGCTATAGTTGAGTGTGCTATTACTCCTTGATCCCCTTTGTCTCTCTAGTTTATACTTCATTTCATGATTTGTGAGTGAGTTAGGCATATTGTAATAGAGCTCCACCCTTGTGCATGTAAATCTCTCATCTTCTCTTACTTCCCTATCTCCTTCCTACATAAAGAAAAGGTGAAGCAAGCTCCATCGAGTGAAGAAGGAGCTGTAGCTGGTCCTCTTCAAGGTTGATGAAGAGGTGGTGATCTTCTCTATGTGAAGGAGAAGGAAAAGGTTGAAGATCCAAGAGGAGAAGAAAAGTCCTTCAAGGCGGAAGACTTGATCTTTAGTGGGTAAGACCTTGGTGAAGGATGAAGACTCAAGCTAAGTGGGTAAGTCCTTTGGTAAGGTGGATATCTCCTTGTGATTGGATGGGTAAGTCCTTTTGTTGTCTTTTGTTGTAACTCTAATTGGTGATAATATAGAGAAAAGCACTTGAAAAGTCCTAGAGGTTGACCTCTCTAGGTAGTGGACTGACTCACTTCTAGTTTGAAGTGTGGAACCACTCTACATCCCTTTGTCAAGTGCTTGCTATCAATCTCTCTCATCCTTGCTATGCTTGTTAGATAGGACTTCATCTTGCAATTAAGCTATTGCTATAAACTTGATATGATTTGAAGGTCTAATCTATTTTGTGAGAAATTTTGTAGCTCTATTCACCCCCCTCTAGAGCCCTTAGATCCAACATTTTATACAACATGTGGTGTGATTGTTGTAATATGCACATTTTATACAATAGGTGGTACATGTTGTAGTTCACTGGACACACCTATTGTAATAGGGTTTGTTTTTCAGACACACCCATTGTAGTAGGTGTGGATAACATAATATGTGTCATTTGTTGTAGTATCATACCTTTTACAACATATCATTAACTGTTGCGTTTGATTAGAGTTTGACATATCAAATTGAACCAATTTTATTGAATAAATTAATCATATTGTAAAATTTATATAGTAAATATGAAATTATACCTTTTTCATTTCACAAAAAAGCACATGATTGAATAAAATTTCCATCAAACCTTGAATAAAACTTGCACTAAATTTAATAAATAATCAATCATCCATATAAATATTCAATAATGCAAAGTAGTGAGTACACACTCTACAATCAAATTAAAAATTAACTATAAAGGTTTCACACATTGGTCTATGTTAAAGAACAAATGTCCATCTCGTGTCACATAATTTGTTGTGTGCTCAAGAACACACGTCTCACACTTGTTTAAGACCTCTTTGATATCTTCTTGGTTGAAGAAACAACCAATATACTTCAAATAATACTGCAAGCATATGTCAAACATATCAACATATTGTCATTTATTTAACGTATTTAGAAATTTGAAAAAACTAAAAGAATATAATGAAAAGGGTGCTTACACATTTAGTAATATTTCTAATTATCACATCATTGATATTTCTCATATACTTCAACACATAATACCCACAATCTTTATTGTTCAGCTGCTTTGGAACTATATAAAATAAATATGCGATAAATTGAAATAACATATTCTAACATATTTTCTCTTGAACCACTAGGTTTATTCAACCAAGAGAGATAAAATGTGAGATCAACCTTACATATAGAACATTTCATACATAATTAACATTGTTAAATGTTCCCTTAGGTACCTTGACCTTTCAGATGGTCTATAGGTTCAATAGTAATATATTCAAGAGGACATCCCATTCTGCTTTGAGTCAATTTTCTCAGCATCAAAATAACATCCTTATTCAAAATAAATTACCAAGTAGTGTGTATAAATGCATAATGAAGAGAGAATGATAGAGGGTAATAAATGGTAGTGTAATTATCATTCAATAACTGACAAAAATCTTTTCTTGCCTTGGAAAAAGAAATAGGCCAACAAGACATTCCATTGTTAGTATTTTATAGCAGCAAAATACAAAAATTCAGCAATAAGAATTGTGATCCTTTTATATAAGGGAAACTATGAAAGAAACAAAAAATAGAATTGGAGAGATCGTAGTTCCCAAAAGAACAATGAAAATTACAATAAACAGAATAGGAGAGATTGTAGTACCCAAAATGTTGTGGATTATGAATGCAACAAAATGGGGTCTTTTCCTTGGATTTAGAGTAGTAGGAGCATCAAATTGTGACCTCGTTTAGAGATAGAGATGTTGATTTAGTCGGTAACTAACTGAGGATGGTTATTTTAATAATGACATATCTTCAGAAGATAGTTATTTTTTCATCTGAGTTGATGGCCTACCAGATTGGCCCTTATCTAAGGGGATGGAGAAGAGCACCATGGACCGTTCAGGGCTTCTCTATCAGTAGTAGGCTCTATACTTTGCTTGCAAATAAGCAGCCTCACCAACAATGGTATACCTCCAACCAGCTTCATGAAAACACATGCATCTAGATAAGTACTTGTCTCATTAGTTCTGCAAGATCTTAGTAAAAAACGTTAGCCCAAGTTGAAAGTAAAAGGAAGAAAAGTGGCATGATCATTTTAAGGTACCAGACTAGATCATGTTTCACTCCCACACCATCATCTGACTACATCTCAAGATCCATATATCCATACACTGGTATTTCTGCATTGGGAACACACCATTATGGCTAGGTTGGCATTGAGATAGGAAGAATCGAGGAGAGGTGTTGAACATTAGTTGGAAGCAGAAATAATGAAAGTAAGATAGATACAGGAGACAAGATAATAGGTTGAGAAAATAGCAGAGATAGGAGGTGATAATAGGGAAGTTGTTGGGGGATGGAAACTAAGACATGGTGGAGAGGGGAGATATGGAGAGGATAGGAGAGGGGAGGAGAGGAGAGGAGAGGAGAGAAGAGAGAGAGAGAAATAGTGTTTTTTTTAAGTGAGAATCTACAATGAGCGGGGTAATTATGGAAAGAGTGATGGAGATTGAGTGGAATTTTGAATAGAGTAGGGAAATAGTTGTATAGAGAGTAAGAGAAATGAATCATTTAGGAAGATAATTTAGATTCAGTAAAAGAATAACAATTAATAAGACATGGGAAACGATAGTAAACAACGTTGTAATATGCATTGTATTGATTTGTGGAATTACATGGTAAAAAATAGTAAACCACTTATTTTTCTGTGAAGTTTATAATTTTTTTGTTTTTGATAAATTGTGTTGTTTACTAAAAAATATTTAAAAGTAAAAGACAATGACACGTTTTAAAAACCATGAAAAAATAGAAAAAATAGAGAATAAAGTGGGGATGTAACTGATGATAGTGTAAATCAATTCATTGAGAATTATTTAGATGACAAATGTGGATTGCTAGTTCATTGGTAAGTGATTGATTATGAAGAGAGGAATAAACTAAAACAAGAGAGACATTTGTGGTGTGTAGTTACAATCAGAGGGGAGAAGAGGAAAAGAAGGGAAGGGGGAGTAAAGAGGTCGTGAGTGTGATCATTGATTAACATGTAACCTATGTTTTTTGGTAGAAAAATTTATACATGTAACATTTATCAATGTGGATGATTCATGTAGGGATAATTAATTACTAGACTATAATATCACATAGGGGTAGTGGCTGAGCCGATCCATAATGAAGGGGTGTACATATAAAAATAATGTTAAGTATTTATGTGACATAGATATAATTTTTGCTTTACAGAAAAAGTAAATGCAACTTCAATTATCACCATCAGAAAAATGGATTGTCAACATATTATTTACCTAATTACTTGGATCCAAAGAGGAAACATAAATGGATCTAAGACAAATAAAAAAAGAGGTTGAAGACATATCTCACCATGTTGTGGGGTACTTAATTTTAGATTTGCTTCAAATAATTTTCTATGTATATCTATTATTGCAAATGATTATGTATACTATAACATTCTACATACGTTTAGGACCTTTTTACATTTAAGATGAGTTTAAAATGGCAACTACTGGCATTGAAAAGATTTGATTTTTTGTATAAGACCAACCATTTCCTTCAATTAATTCTCCATAAATATAGGTCGTTTACAAAAATTACATAAATTTAATGTTCAATATTGAGTGTGTGATTATTATTTATTTCTTAAGACCACACAAGTAATTTCCTACGTGATGAGTTTGACAAGTCAAGTAACTAAAAAGTAACATAAAGTTAAGAAAATTTAATATATAAGTAGTACCACGTGGAAATTATTATAATTATATATAAATCAAGAAAAAATACTATAGAAATTTAAACTTAAATGTAGATACTTATGATGGTGTGAACCTTATTCATTAATTTTACCAAATAAACTAATAAATGTTATGAAAAATTATTGATCGATAAGTTATAAAGATAGTTCTAGACTTATTTCTATGTAGTGTTGGAAATTAAGAAAATATCAAAATATGTTATCTTTGACATTACAATGAAATAATATTTACAATTTAAAAACATAACTTGTGAATAAAAGTATATTTTTAAGGGCTAACTAAATAATGATACACGATTTACATTTTTTTTGACAAATAGTTATTAATGTATAAAAATTCAAAAAGTATGTATATTGTAAAAATATTATCAACAAATTTATCATGACACCATGTACTACTAAAAAAGTATTACATTTCATTTGAATTTACCTTGCCTGTCACGCATTACACCCATAATAGAAAAGAATCCACATACATCATTTTCACAAGTGAAATATACACCCATAGAACATATGTACTTGTTATATTTTTTATATATTTTATTGTTTATATATAGTATAACAATACTTGATATCTCATGGAGTATACCATTAATTATAGATATTGGTTTTTTGCTTCCTAATTACATATGTATTTGCTATATTTCATACACACTAAACTATTTATATATAATACTAAGTATTTGGTCATTCATAATGTATATAATTAATTATAGATATCAGATTTTGTTTCCTTATTACCCATACAACTATGTACTAGCTATATTTTTGATACATTTAATTATTTTATTTCTAAAAATATTTTCCATTTCATAAATTATATTATTAACTATAAAGATCAATTTTTGTTTCATCATTACAAAAATTGGTATAAAGTAATAGTTAGCAAGTTGACAATAATGTATGTGTTTTTGATATAGTTGTGCACATGTTTAGTAAAAAAAATTGTTCATTATGAAATATTGAGATATATTTATAAAAACATTCAATGATTGTTATGAAATTTATCCTAATTTAATATATTTTTATTTGTGACTCTTTACTTAAAATCATACCGGAACTGACCTTATTTATGAAAGAATGCTTACATACTTTGGAAATAGATTAATAGTGTGTGAAGCAGATAACACATAAAAATAAATATTAACTTTGATACCGTGCTAAATATACACAACATATATATGTTAAAAAAAATCAAAATTGGAGGGAGGGTACGTGCCCACACTTGACACCCACTGCATAGGGGTGTTAACAAATTTCAAGAACTTAATTATATGTTCATGGTTACTCAGTGTTAGGTTGACAGAACATATGTTGAAATTGACAATGGCGTGAGGTACAATTGATAACGAGACCGATTGGGTGTTAGAGTGAGGCAGAGGAAAGATGAATGAGAGGGGAAGAGAGGATGCATTCATCACATCAATTAAAAAAAGGAAGTCAAGGCGGCTGAAAGATTTTATATTTTTGTACTAAGATTGACACATGTGATTATACAATAGGTTGGAGTATGTTGTGTAATTATGGTATATAACAATAAGTCAGAGTTTGTTGTAGGACCTTGGTATATAACAACATGTTACATTATGTTGTGTGATTATGGTCTATTAAAACATGTAGCTATTACAACATGTGAACTCATGTTGTGTGATTATGATATGTTATAAAGGGTTAGTCTACATTGTGTAATAGTTGTCTATTACAATGATTTATCATGTGCTTCTATTATAACGGGTCACAAAATGTTGTGTAATTATACTACATAAAAACATGTCGGAGTATGTTGTGTGATCTTAGTATATAACAATGGGTTTCAACATGTTGTGTTATTGTGGTCTATTACAACATGTACCTATTACAACAGGTGAATGCATGTTGTGTGATTATGATATATTACAATGGATTAATCTATGTTGTATAATGATGATCTATTACAATATGTTATCATGTGTGACTATTACAACAGGTCACAATATGTTGTGTTATTAAGGTCTTTTACAACAAGTTTGAGTATGCTATCATATTATAGTATATTACAACAATTTAGCACATGTTGTAGTATCACATATACTACAACGGGTTTGGCATGTTGTAAATCACTTGTGTTGTGCAAAATATAAAATATACAACATACAAATAGGCTTGTTGTGATAATTATACTAACTACAACACAAGCAACACAACTGTTGTGTTTCTCCCGTTGTAAAAAGCATTGTCTTAGTAGTGAATCTTCATACTTCATGTCCTGTAGAAAATGGAAATGACTTTAGAAACTAATTTTGGTTTCAATTATGTATAACTATAAAGAAGTCTTTATGCTCACTGTGGAAATATATGTGTTTTCGGCCATGCTATGATGTTGCCAACAACATCATCAACAAATTGATATTGCTCATAAGGTATCACTAGAGGATCATTATCCACCAAAGAAACCTCTACAAAAACACCAACAAATGATAAGCCTAATATTGCACCTCCCGCATTAATCATGGGGTCAACATCAAAAACTTGAGCAAATGCAATTCTAGCATCTGGATCTGTGAAACATCCAACGATATTGAACAGGGCCAGCTATCTAAGCTTCATAAGTGAGATGGATTGATAGATGCACCATGATGTCAAAAAAACATGGAGGGAATATCTTCTCCATCTCACAAAGTGTCACAGCTATTGCATATTCCAATGCAACAAAATCATTTGGATCTATGACCTTATTGAAAAACCTTTGAAAATAGCGACAAATATTAATAATACATGGCTTAGCATTCTTACTAGGCAAAAAGACACAATGACAGCTAATGGCAGAAGTTGTTGCATCACGACATGATAATCATGGCTTTTCATTGGTAGCATCTTATGATCCTTTGGTCATGCACATCTAGATATATTATTAGATGCATACCTATTTGAAACTATGGTAGATTGTAGGAGGTTGAAAAATAATATGTTTTCATATTTTCTCATTATATAGAAAGCTGGAGGTAGGATGATATAATTACCAACTACTTTTGGATGAAGCGGAAATCTAAAATTAGCATATCCTCCAAATCCTTCCTTGCATTCAAGTTGTCCTTACTTTTTTCCTTCAAACCTATAAATATTCCAATAATACTCTCACATATATTCTTATCAATGTGCATGGCATCGAGATTGTTCCTTACAATGTTAGACTTCCAATATGGTAGTTTAAAAAATATGCTTTTCCTATCCCAATTGGGTGTTGAATCTTTACCTCTTAGCTTTTTCTTGCTGATTACAGTAATTTCATCCTCTAATTGTGATAAGATTTGAGCTCCATAAAGTGATTTAGGTGGACTCCTAAATTCTTACTCACTGTCAAATGTCTTTGGTTCTTTTTAGAATCTGTGACTAGTTGGTAAAAACCTATGATGTCTTCTGTACCAAACTTTATAGCAATGTGGAAATCAATGTGGGACAATATCTTTATTACAATAAGGACATGCTTTGTGGCCTTTAGTACTCCAACCAGATAGATGGGCATATCCTGGAAAATCACTAATAGTCAATAGTAAAGAAGCACACATAAGAAAGATTTCCTTGGTTCCAGCGTCATATGTATGTACACCAATATCCCATAGTTCTTTCAACTCATCAATCAATGGACACAATTATACATCTATATTTTTTGGTGAAGTTGGTCTAGGAATGAGTAGGGACAACATAAAATATGATTGCTTCACACACAACCAAGGAGATAAATTATATGGAACAATCACAACAGGCCATGTACTGTAAGAAGTGCTCATTGTCCTGAAAGGATTAAATCCTTCAGTTTCAAGTCCCAATCAAATATTTTAGCGTATGTAGTAAATTTTGGTTGCATCACATCAAATGTTTTCCATGCAGGTGAATCTACCAGGTATCTTAATTTTTCATCTTTTTCATATTCTTTTGCATGCCACCTCATTAAGGAAGAGGTTTTTGATGACATGAAGAAATGCATTAGGTGTGGTATAAGTGGAAAGTGTTTGAGCATCTTGTTAGGTATTCTCTTTGTTGGTTTTGCATGCGCTTCATCATCATCTGGGCTTGTAATTGTTTTCCATCTTGATGCTCCACATGTATCACAAATTCCTTTATCACCAGAATCCTTCCAGATAACATGCAACCATTTGAACAAACATAAATTTTCACATAATCTAAGCCCAACTCCTTAATCATTGTTTTTAGCTCATAAAAACAATTAGCTAATTGTTCTCCTTTTGGTAACATCTTCTTAAAGAGTATAAGGAACATAGATGATTCTTTCTTACTCAAGCCATTAAGATAAACCATGTGATAGAATTCTAGGATGCAAGCAATTTTTCTATATTTCTTACACCCTGAAAATTGTTCTATTTCAGAATCCTTTAAACTATATAAAATATATCCAAATTGAAATGTTGATCACTTGCCGACTCTACCGCTTCCATATTTCCATCTTCACTGAAACTCATAAAAGCATCATGCAACATATCTTGTAAATTTTTAGCATTTAGGTAATCACCTTGATCAATAGGAGCATCCATTTGAACATCGACATCTTCACCATTAAAAGCCCAAGAAATATATCTTGGGAAGAAGCCATGCCACAATAGATGGCTCAATGCAGTCTTTAGGGTGACTTGGTATACATTAATACACTTTCTACAAGGGCATACCATCTTGTCTCCAATCACTGAATGTTTAAAAGAAAAATCCAAAAATTTTGATACTCCACGTAAGTATTTACTACTCGCCTAGTCATCCTCTGCTATCCAGGACTTATTCATTCTATAAAAAATAGTAAAACATATAACATATATGAGTAAGTATGTCATATCAAAAAATGACTATAAATTTGAGAAAATACTAATGTAATCATGCAAATGAACTACTATGTTTAATACATCAAATGCATCTTTGCTTACTAGAGAACATGGATTTTTTTAGTTTCAATTCCTCAGCAACAATAAATGTCTCATTAGTTACATTGTTTGGTAGGTTTGTCACCTAGATAAACATAGGGCTTGCCATTTCCCTGACAAGGTCCAAAATTTCCTTGATGAGTGATGTATTAGCTACACAAAATAGGTAAACATAGATCAATATACATTTCAATAAAAAGACTCATGCCACTTAACACTTTGGTGACATTTTCACTATATCTCCAAGCTCTCCATGCAACACTTGAGATGAAAAAAGATGTATCTAAACATATTTCATTGATATCTTGTTATCATGATCGACCTAACCATTTTGAACCACTAAACCTAATTAGACCATTTGGTTTGGCTTAGCATGAGGAAATAAACTAGTTAGTTTCTTCTTTGTACATTGTCAGACTGAACACCACACATTTTGTTTGATTTAAACCTGTTTAATTTGAAAATAAGCCATAATGTGTGTATATGTGGTTCACATGAGTTAGTTCTTTCAGTTTCACTATTGATTAATGATGTTATGTATTTGATATGTCATAACGATATGGTTTCACCCTAGATGATATGCTCAATTTTAGCACATGATATGAGTATGAACAAGGAATATAGTTGGACCCAATCAAGAAAGCACATAAACGCAATGGGCCACAAAAGGTTTCTTTTTGTGGGACATCTATAATATAATTTGAAGGTTTCCTTCTTGCTATGGCTATGCTTTCTGAATTAGCTTTTGCAAGTGGAATGATATATGTATCCTAGATCTTTTGCTCATTGTTTGTCAATCACTTATAGGGAGTATTTCTGAATAGTGAACATATATGGATGCTTCAATGAGACACCACACAATTGTGTTTGTCAAAATATAAAATTTAACTATAGGAAAGCTTATGTGCATAGTTATTTAGCCTATTCATGAGCACAATATCCAAAAGTTCCGAAGATGTTATATGCTTTACAAAGCTACCTTATAGTATCTTGTGCTCTAAACTCTTCCAAAGGCATGTTAGCTAAATACTCATTTTCTATATATATATTTTTCAACAGATTGTACTCTGAACAATGTGCTATGAACCTGATGTTCATATTGAATATTGATCCTAAACCTGATGTCAGTATGCCTTCTAGTCAAGGGTAGTACATTGATTCAAATTGGTGAAAACAAGATTGGACATTCAATTGGATAAGTTTAATCCTAAGCCAAATTTCTAGCATGCTTTGCATCTTTAACTCTCTTTCTAACTAGTGGTTAACAATGTCATATACCAACCGTGGCATGTACATAACATCTTGAGGAGATGGTTAGATGAGTCGCATGCATCCTACAACCAACGTAGGTCATTAACTATTGGCTAATAATGTCATATACCAACATGCTCTGTTACAAGACACCCCTTGCGAGTAAACTAAAAAATCATTTTCCACTCACCCTAAAGAGTCCATAAAATAGTGTCACTTAGCATTCTGAAAATCAAACTGCCTATATTCATAATGAGAATGATCTATGAAATTTGGTACAATTCCCAAGCATGCTCCCCTTTCACATGGTGCAACTCAGTAGTCATATATTTTCTACTCCTATCTAAGTCATAGTGTTGTACCAACGTGTCAGGTGGAAATAGTAAGCGTGGAGGGTTTGTAAATAAGTTTCTCATATCGTTAGTAATCATCTCCCACATTGAAAAGCCTTACATGAGTTATTTGGCTAAAATATATATTGAAGGTATCTAGATAAGTACCCATGTTATGATTACATGAATGTGTAATAGTTATTGTAGCAAATTTCGTCCAAGTAAAATACATTCTTCACAAGAGCAATAAATTTATCTATTACTACTACATTATGCATGCAATCGTCCAACTTCCCAATGCATTCAATTTATCTATTACTACCGGATCATGGAACTTAATCACATGAAACTGTATGATATGATTATGTATATTTTTATAGTGAGTAAACATTATGGTCTAGAATGGCATGGGACAACCTTTATTGGTGCCCTTGGACAAATTTATTGTGAATTTCTAGAATTACATAATCCTTTTAGAGAAGTGGCGCATTGTTGAAGATTTTGTGGGGAAGATACAAATATACTTTTGATAAGGTAACATTAGTGCTTCTTGGGATTTTAGTTGTATACCTTTTGTTTGACACCTATGTTTTTAAAATTTCTCATTTGTTTATTTCTTCGAGTGAACATTGCTATTTATTTTGAACAACTATATGGTTATATAAGACATGATAATATGATGGCCCTGATATGTGGATGGATGAATCACAAATTTAACTTTGTGATTATGAACATGTATTAGAAAGTCATGGATTCCTTGGTTGATAAATATAATTATCTCTTTTTTCTTGGTTGGATATAGTTTTGTCAACATACATGTATTTGAAATTAAGTTGACCATTTTTTTGATGGTGGATCAGCTATGATCATGGTCAAGATGTTGGATTTGATGTTTTCTTTGTCTCAACTATTTTCATTCGAGATTGAGATTCTATGAATTTTGTTTCTTTAGATGGACTATGGTAGTACCACCTAGCTATGGTCCATTCTTCAAAAGCATGATGCATCCCTTCTAGTGTCACTCTTAAAAGCAAGGAATTGTTTGTTTTTTTGGACTGGTTGGTGTCTTTTCTTGAAGGAAACTAGAAGTCTTGGGGGTCTTAACAAAGAATCACACAAAAAGTCTCTCAAACCTTATTAACTCACTTCACAACACCAACAATAGTGACTCATATCCGGTTTAGACATAGCAATAAGGATCATACGCCCTAAATATGACAACTTAGAGAAAATCTTCACAACAATCTAACATCATCAGTCTAGAACTAGGTCTAGATGATGCCTAGACATGTAATTGTTTATAGAAAGAAAACATCATAGAACAATAGAGGTATGAAAAAATATTCCTTGAAATCACACCATAAGGCCAATAGGAGAGATCTATATAGATAACATCTCTGGTAAATGATCTACCAACAGCTTTAATCATTAACAACATATTCAATTCCATTTCAGAGTTAAGCGCACAGGGATTGGTGATATAAGAAAAAATAGTAATGAATAATAGTATACATCAAAAAATTGGTTACATATTCACAACAGGACCAAGAAAGTACTTCTTATGTACACCCTATGAATCTCATATTTCTAAATGAAACAATATACAAAGACAGGGCAATTTCACATAGAATTAAAATATTGCTTATATCATATTATCATTAACATTAAGTAGCCTCAGAATCTAAATTGCATTAGTAATATATTTACAAGCATAATACATGCTCTATATGACTTATATTATAAACTGAATGCATCATTTGCATAGAAAGATCCAACCAAGCCTGTATGTATCCATATTCTTTGTTTGACTTCATTCAAACAACATGACAACAAAAGCCAAACTTTGATATGAATAAAAGCCACTAGACAAACTATCCTACTAGATGGAGCAATCGACATAATTTCTTCCTTCGACTAGAGATATTGTAAAATGCCCCATGTATATACACATTAAATCTTAACACTTTTTCCTAGTATCCCTTAGTTCCACTTAACTTTTCATATTACAAGAATACAGTCTAGAAGGGATTTAGAACTAAAGATAATGGTGATAAATTTAAAGAGATTACTTGTTCAGATAGTCCGAGGGAGAGGACTAGATTCATCTGCTATTTGATTGCAGGTTCACCAATGAGTTATGGATGTGTGTTGTTTCTAGGTATGGATGCAATCATATGCTATTTGTTAGACTAAAGAGGGTGATGATTTCACCACCTATGCTAGTTATGCTGGATTTTACATGACACTAAATTCAAACTAAAGAATGGGGTCTTTTTGAAGAAGGGAAGGGTGGTCACAATTGTAGTTCATTGAGTATAAAACCATAAATGTAATCTAAGTGGGGTGACACCGTACTCCTAAAACATGGTAACAGACTATGGAGGTTTTTCTTGTAATGTAATAAGAGATGCTAAATTGATTAGTTTTGGATGATTAGATGTAGTAGTTCTTTGATCACAGGACCTTCTCCACTAGGATAGAAGTTGTAGTAGAGGAGAAGTGATTGAATAATTCGGGATATATCTAACAATGTACCTCAACAGTAGCACGCCCTGGCACTCCGCTCACATGTTGCCGTCCTCTGCACATAGTCACCACCAGCCGTCTTCATAGCAGCTGCACAATCGTCGCTACTAGCAATATGTATGTCGGGCTCCCTCACGTGCCTCTGCACAAGTGACGCCAGCAGTGGCTCCCTCTGCACGTACTCCTCTCCATAGTATCAATTTAGGGTGAAGATCGTGAAGACTATCCTCTCTCTCAACTGCCTCTTGCATACTCACACACCAAAGAGAAACCGGGGAAGAAGATTACAGTTTCTGATTAGAATATGGCTGGGAGCGCGAACGGAAAGTGTGAGAATTGGCTAACTATTCACAATTAGCTAGTGATATGCTTTTAATTTGGAAATTTTATATTTCCACTAATTAGATGTATAAATGCCTATATTATTTAGGACTTCCCAAAAACTCTATAATAGGTAGTTTAGAAGCATTTGAATTAAAAAGTTGCCTTTTTTATAAAATCCACTAGAGTAAACACCATTGATGGGCACTTTTGCTATAGTGATGTATGATCAGATGTGCTCCAATAATGTGGGATTGATGTACCATGGTGTGTTATGATAAGTGCAACATGCGAATCCTAACCCTGATTGAGAATACATGATGTAACATTTATCTTTCTTGAATTGTTTAGCATGTGATGTTGTTTCTCTCTCCTACTTGTGTAACCCTAATGTCGTAGGTTCAATGCACATCATATCTTGTAAATGTTGTGGTATTTATTATATAATATAGGGTGATGATTATGAACCTTGATGTGGCATGCTGAGATAAGTGATCGATGTGATTTGGGTCTTATGACCTGGAGAGGCTCAATGCCTAATGTGAGGTGATATCCTTTAGTGATGTAATGACATATGGTTATCCCAAGATGATGTGATAATGGTGATTACCTTGTATGGAAGTGGTATTATGTGATGATGTGACAAGTTTATACCTTATTCATTTTATAACTTCTGACATTGCAACATATCCTTATCTTTGTAAAGTTTGTTTAGAGTTTGAATGTTGTAACTTAATTGATGCTAAAAGACATCCAATTAGCTTAATTAATCAAGTAAAACCCTAATCATGTAGCTTCCCTATGCCATAGTTCCATATTTAGTGTCAGTATTTGTGGATGGTGAAATAGGTTCTCCCTCAGTGGAATATCAGAGTCATATACTATTGAGTATATGCATGTTCACAGGGATGGCTGCAGTCATACCCTGGTAGGAGAATGGTCAAGGCTATAACTCAAATAATGTGATTCAGTGTATATATGATATATTTTGAGGATTGATGCATTCATACCTCAGTAGGAGTGCGTGTGTGGTCGTAACTTAGTTTTCACTAATGTCGTTCCTATATACCAAAGTGGATTAGGTTGTTTTGTAGGTAGACTCTATATGTCACTGTAGTGGACTCAGACTGACTGAGGGTGTGGGAGATCATAGGAGTCTGACTCATCCTAGATCTTGTATGCCACTAATTTTGACTTAGTAGTGGTCAGTTGGAGGATGAGTGGTGTACCTCATCTCCTCATGGCATAATAAAAGATGTAAAATAGTAGTGTAGTATGTTTTCCTTAGGGTCAAATGTGATTCACGTTGGATGACCCCTTGCCTTGTTTGTTATACTATTTAGTTGATAATGGTCATACATGTTCTTCATATTCCTTATCAAAGTATAAGATGTTCTAATGCTCAGTTGTAGATGCTTAAACTTTCTAATCTGTGTTGTTAGCTTTACTTATATGTGAATATGCTTATCCTATTAATAGTCTTTCTTTTCTTATCTATAATATATCTATGCTTAGAATAGTTGTTGGTGGAGAGTTATATCTCTTGATGGGACGTTAGTATCACCCCATGGGTTTCCACACCTTTTAGGTGGTCTTACATGACGATGTATCATGTGGTTGAGGTTGAGAAACAAAAGGAGCAGTAGTTGTTGAAGGTTGGATATGCTGCTAGTGTTTGTAGTAGAGTCCTATGTGTTCTCCCTATAATCTCAGGTACTTGGGGGTGTTTTGTAGACGTTGTTCATCGATATGAGGTTTTGGCAGTATGCCATGGTTGTACAAATATGGCTTGTAAATGTGAACATGTTATCATATATAACATGTTTGTCCCACATTAGCCACTGAACAGTGATATGTAATATCTTTTGGCATGATATATGATACAGGTGGCACAGTCTGTGGACTTTGATGTAATATGTTTCCATTTTTGTGGTTATATGGAATCAATTTTAATTTACTCTATTTTATGGTAATCTTGGATGTTTTTGAGTAATCTCACTCGTTTAACATCGGGTTGTCACATGAAAAGGTTGGCATTAGATCTTTAGGTTCACTGAGTCTACAGGGACATAGGACTAGGGTTTGTGTTTATTTTAGTGTCATCCAACATATCTGATGCTAACTTCTTATTATGTAGAAGACGAAGAGGGAAAATATGTCTAGAAAACATGAAGAACACGTAGAGAGAAGTGTTGTTGCACCAGGGGGTGGTGCAAGGAGGCATGCTAGGGAGGATGGAGTGCCTAAAGTTCCCAATTCTTCTTTTTAGTCCATGTTTGGACAATTTATGGCCACGATGATGCGGATGGTGGATAGAATGCCCGTACCCCAAGCAAGGGTAGTGGTCCCCATTGAGGAATCCCAAGGTTCTGGGAAGAACTTTGAGAGGTTTTAATGTGTTGGAGCGTTGGAGTATGTGGGTACGACAGACTCAGAAGACGCAAACATTTGGTTGACCGAGTTGGAGAAGGCATTCAAGATCCTCAATATTCCCAAAGACGACAAGGTGAAGCTCACAATGTACCTATTGAAAGGGAGTGTTGGTCATTGGTGGGCCATCGAGGAGGAGAAGAGGCTTGATGTGGCGATCATTTGGGAAGATTTTTGGTGGGAGTTTGTGAGCTGATACTTTTTGAAGACCTATCTAGATGAGAAGATCTCTAAGTTCTAGAAGAAATGGTAGGGATCCACAATGATCAAGAAGTATGAGGCAAAGTTCACAGTGCTTCTGAGGTTTTGTTCGCGTATGGCTTCTACAGACAAGGGGGGATCAAGCACTTTGAGAAGGGTTTGAGTTCAGAACTGATGACGACAATGCTTATTTTGGAGACCAGGAGTGGTTTACCACATTTATGGAGTTTGTCAAGAAAATAGAACAGTTAGTTGTAGAGAAGTGTGAGGCAAATGCCAAGAAGAGACCAACACAGTATCAGGAACAGTGTTCTGGAGGCTTTAAGAAGCCTAATTTTTTAGGATCTCAGTCACAGTAGAGGTCAGCGGTACAGTCTTTGTGGTCGCCAAGTAAGGGTCGAGGCCGTAGTTTTTCACCAGCTGGATCTCACGAGACTAGGACTTGACACAAGTGTGGAAAAGTAGGACATTTGAGGTGGGCATGTCCTGGGAAGGATGATGAGGTGAAGCAATAGTTGAGATAGAGTCAGCAAGAGTCACAAAAATGTCAGTTCAATAGTGGTGGTGGCAAAGGATGTGGTCAGGCATCACAAGTTAGTTCTTCTGGACAAGCTAGTAGAGGACGATAGTGACAACATGCAATAGATCGATTCTATGCTATGAGTCAGCCAGAAGGAGTAGTCAACCCTCAGGTTGTGATAGGTCAGATGGAGTTATTTCATTCCAATTTGTCTTCTTCCTTCTTTATATCTATTTTGGTTGACCCAGGTGTGACGCACTCATTTATCACTAGAGTAGTGATAGCTAGCTATTCTTTGTATGTTAGTCATATATGTGATAGTCTTCACTTAGAAACCCCTTTTGTTGGATCTGCCAAGTTGCGGGAGGTGTGTCCATCCTATGTTCTTTATTTTTTTGGATGCAACATTCAAGTGGATCTTATACCACTTCACATGCATGGATCCAATGTGATCCTTAGAATGGATACTTTGGAGAAGTATGGGTGGTCTTGGACTATAATGCCAAAGTGGCGACGTTCTTTGATGTAGATGCTTCATGGGTCTTCCAAGGAGATAGGAAGATTCTTCTGATGTGTTTGGTGTCACCTATGACAACAGAGAGGCTGGTGAGGTAGGGCTTGGAGGCTTTTTTGACACATGTGGTGGATACTAAAGTGAGTAGTCCTAGTATGCAGGAAGTACCATTTGTTTGTGAGTTTGAGGATGTGTTTCCCGATGAGTTTCTTGGTGTTCCCTCACTTTAAGAGATTGATTTTGAGATCAATTTGATTCCCAGGACACAACCGATAGCACTGCACCATATAGGATGGAACCAACTGAGATGCAAAAGCTAAAGAAGCAGTTATAGGAATTGCTTGAGAAGGGCTTTATCAGACTGAGCACTTTTTCTTGGGGTGGTCCAATGCTTTTTCCTAAGAAGAAAGATGGTTCTATGAGGTTATGCATCGATTAACGACAACTAAACAAGGTGGCGATCTAGAATAGGTACCCTTTGCCACAAATAGATGATCCGTTTGACCAGTTGTGAGGTGCCATAATGTTCTTGAGGATAGATCTGAGGTAAGGACACCATCCATTGTGAATCAAGGTAGACGATGTACCCAAGTCAGCTTTTAGGACTCGGTATGGTCATTACGAGTTCATGGTTATGCCGTTTGGGATAACTAATGCACCGACAACATTCATGGACTTGATGAACCGAGTGTCAGACCTTATCTTGATCAGTTCATGGTGGTGTTCATCAATGATATACTAATCTACTCCCATGAAAACCAACAAGAAGAAACAACTACAGCAGGCGTTGACCTTGTTGAGTCAGCACAAGCTATACTCTAAGTTTAACAAGTGTGAGTTTTGGCTGAAGGAGGTGTCTTTTCTGGGACACGTCATATCTGCTAAATGTGTGCGAGTGGATCCCAAGAAGTTTGAGCCTGTATTAGAGTGGGAGAAGATGAAGACACTGACAGAGGTTCGTAATTTCCTTAGGTTAGTAGGCTATTATAGAAGGTTCATTAAGAACTTCAGTGCAGTGGTGTTACCCCTAACAAAGCTGACAAGGAAGGGTGTGTTTTTTGTCTGGGATGACAAGTGTCAGCGTTCCTTCCATCTTTTGAAGGAGAAACTAACCAGTGCACCAGTCTTGGTTCTACCGGAACAAGGGAAAGGTTATATTTTCTTCTGTGATGCATCAAAGAATGATTTGGGCTATGTGTTGATGCAAGATAAGAACATGATTTCTTTCTCTTCGTGGCTTCTTGACACATGACCTTGAGCTTGCATCGGTGGTTGATGCAGGGGTTTTGAGTCGCTTTTATAGGCTAGTTGTACACTCATTTTATGCGCTTATTGGTCATATTTGTGGTTAATATCGCATGATTCAATTCCTTTAGCCTATTATCCTTGCCTGCATAAAATTCATCTTGTTTTACATTGTTTTGTATAGAGTATCATATTTCTCATATTTGATTTGTGTTTTTCTCTCATTTCCAGGAAATTTACAATTCTAGACCCGTCGATAGCATCGACAGAGCAACAGTATCAAAGCCGGAGAGGAAGCAGATAGTTTGATACCATCGACACTTTGTCAATGGTCTCAAAAGTCCAACAGTATGCCAGTGGACACCCCATCGATACCATCGACGGGAATGGTCGATGGTATCAAGAAGGCTTCAGGCGGCTTCCAGAAAATGAAGAAAGCATCGGTACCCTAAGGTGTCGATACCATTGACAACCCGTCGATGGTATCGACGTCGTCGGATCATAGTTTTGTCCAGAACAACTTCAATCGGATGGCTGTGTTCTTTTGGCGGTCGTAAGTGGTACCTATACCTAGGAAAAGATGGCCCAAAGCCGTAATTCATGTTCTATTCCGTTGCACAAGTCCCGAAGGAGGAGAGAGCGAAGAACGGAGCTGAGAGCTATGACTGGGAGATTCCAGAGATGCAGACAGAGTTTTCCACTGCTGGAAGGCTGCAGAATGCTCATCCCACACTGAGGATCACCCGGTTCTTCTCCATTCAGGAGTTACACCATGTCCATCCATGTTTTCTCCTTCCTTCATGGTGTTTTTCATTGAGATGAACATGCGGGGCTAATCCCCTTTGTCTCTAGGACCAGGAGTAGCTCAGGCAATCGTTGTATGACTCTTCTTACATAGTTTATCATAATCTGTCCCTCAAATCCTTGGTATGATATTGTTTTCTCCATTGCTATCATTGTGCTTGATCAGCATAATGGTAATAGTATACCCTTAATTACTTTTGACGAAGAATTAACAATTGAAAAGAGGCAGTAATCACATTAACTAATAAATCCTTTAGAAAAGGCAATGTACGGTTAATGGTGGGAACCCAGAGACATGTTTTTCATGCATCTAGTCTAGGGTATAGGTTACTACTGGCGTGGAACTGACTCATATTAAGGTAGTGAATTGTATCATGGAAGCGAGAAATTTTGGCTATAGGCCACTATCCGGAAAGGGAGACGAATTGTGATAATTGTGAAGGAATTAGTACAATGAGAACCCGCGGTGAAACCGCAATCCTAGATATTTCTTTTGAATTGATTAAACCAACCATTTAATCGATTTATTTGTTTTCTTTTGTTTTTATTTTTCTTTTTCAAAACAACTTCCAAACTTTTGCAATCAGTTTAGCTGATCACGAGTAGTTAGTAGTAGTCTATCGATAATTACATTTCCCTATGTTCGACTCAGGCCTTACAAGGACTATATTACATTGACGTGTACACTTGCGTTATACGCACGGTAAAGTCGTGTCAAGTTTTTGGTGTCGTTTCCGGGGAAACGGCAATTCTCGGCACTACAAGTACTTCAAGCGGCCACTCTAGGCCACTTTTAATAATTTTAATAATTGAGAGTAAATTGTCTATCTTTCAAATTCTTTATTCGTCTAGCAATGTACTTAATTAATTTTTCACATTTCAGGTACTAGTGCATGGTGAAGATGCGTAGTATAGACTACGCACTGCCGACACCTAAGATTCCACCTTCGGGATCGAGTGACAAGGAGGAGCATATCTACAATCAACCCGACCACTTAGACACAGATTCTGAACCTGAAGTAATGGTTGAAGAACAGACAATATGGGAGAAGATCACGACTTCTTCCTCATCTTCATCTAAGGGGTTGATCAAAAAGTAGGTGATCAACATTCCTACATACAAGATTGATCTGGAACTGATAAACTTGGTCAAGTCTAACACATTTCATGGGCAAAACAATGAAGAAGCGATGGCCCACATCAACACATTTATGGAAAACTGTTATATGATAAAGATTGATAGGTTCCCACAAGAAGCACTCTATTTAAAGCTTTTCCCCAGTTCTCTTGTGGGAAATGTACGTGAATGGCTGCACAATCTCGATGACGAGCACGTCGAGACCTGGGACCAGATGGTAGAGGTCTTCTTTGAAAGATTCTTCCCACCCGAGAAGATGAATGACCTCATGAGAAAGATCCATAACTTTAGTCAAAAGGTCCGTGAGACTTATTCAGAGACATGGGAGTGCTTTCAGATCATGCTAAGGAAGTGCCCACATCATGGGCTGGACAAGAACAAGCAAGTTAAAATTTTCTACTTTGCTCTCAAAGAGCATGACAGAAGCAATTTAGATTCAGCGGGCTCAGGCTTCTTCTTGAACAACACATGTACAAGGTGTTGGTAGATCTTGAAGAACATGGCCAAGAAGCAGTCGTGGGGTAATAGAGATGCACCAGAACAAGTTAGAGTTGCAGGGGAATCAAAGGCATTAAAGAGCTAAATGAGAAGATGGACCAGATAGCAAAGAGTTTGCTAGAAAAAGAGGATGAAGGATCTGATGATGAGGCATAGGTCAAATTTATGCACCAACAACAAGGGTATAGGAATAATGATTACTCTTGGAGGAAGGATAAGAAGTTTTCATGGAAGGATCCCAATAACTTTCTGCAAGATTCGGATGCCAAACCACAACCTACTGTAGAGGAGAAGACTAATGAGTTGCTCAATAAAATTGTGAAACAAAACCAAGAACTCATGAGCACTTTCAGCAAGCAGCTGCAAACTCAAGGGGAATTTATGAATCAGTTAGGAAAGACGCTAAAAAGCCATGGGGAACAAATGAGGACACTTGAGACATCTTTAGCACAGATGGCAGCGGAGATTGTGAGTCTAAAGCAGCCCACAATGCAAGGTTTATCGGGGAATACTGATGTTCCCAGAAAGAACCATCAAGCTAAGGCCATTCTATTGAGGAGTGGAAAGAAACTTTTAAACTCCAAGGTCGATGAACTGAGCACACCACATCAAGAAGACGTAGGTGAGGCCGCAGAGGATGTTGTAGTTATAGAGACAGTGGAGGATGATGCAGAGATGGCCACAGAAGAGCCCATTGCAGAGAAAGAGGCTGAGAAGAAGAGAACGTTTTATGTGCCACCACATCAGAGGGCACAGACCGTCCCAGTTCCTTATCCAAATAGTCTGAAGGAAAAGAAAGTTGATGCACAGTTCAAAAAGTTCCTGGATAGCTTTAGGAAACTTTCAGTCAATATTCCCTTGCTAGAGGCTATTGAGCAGATACCCTCCTATGGTAAGTTCTTGAAGGATATAATAACCAAGAAGATAAAGATTTTGGACACTGAGGTGGTAGTGCTTAATGAACATGTCAGCACTTTTATTCTGGGAAAATTGCCACCAAAGCGACAAGATCCGGCAATTTTAATATTTCATGCTATATTGGGAAGGTGAAATTTGGTGAAGCACTATGTGATTCCGGTGCAAGTATCAAATTGATGCCTCTCTCTACATTCAAAAAGTTGGGTCTTCAAGAATCTTGACAAAGCAACATGACAATTCAACTTGCAGATAATTCTTTGGTACGACTGTATCATATTTGCAAGGATGTCTTAGTCAAAGTTGACAGGTTCATGTTTTCGGCTGCTTTTGTTGTCATGGAGATGCAAGTTGAGCAAGGGAATGAGCTGCTCTTAGGGAGACCTTTCCAAGCCACTGCCGATATGATATTGGAGATGGGTAGAGGTCGGTTGACAATGGGTATAGCTGATGATAGATTCGAGATAGGCATACTGCCAAATTCAAAGCAGTCACAAGCGAATGAGCAATGTCACAAAGTGAAGCACTTTGATCATAACATTTCTCTTTGCTTAGGGAAGTTGTTTCTTGCTATGGCTCACGTCATGACGAAGGTAGATAAGGGAACAATTGTTGTGGACATCATGGAACAAACAAAAGTAGTTTCTCTTGTTAAAGTTGTGGGTTATCCCAATGATGAAGAAGAGTAAGTCTCACTGTCTACTGAGGATGAAGCTATAGCAGTCTCCATGCTTGACTCATACCCACAATTACCTCTTGAAGCTTATATGTTTAACATGATGGATGATTGGATGAGAAGTAAGTCATTACAAGAATGTGTTAAGATGCTTCAAGTGCTTCCTTGCTACTATGCCAATCACTATGAAGAGCTAGGATCGCTGCCACCACCGCTTCAATCTTCTTTGGTCAGCCTGTCGGATTTAGAGCTTAAGTCGTTGCCCCCTCACTTGAAATATGCATTCTTAGTGACTGATGCAAAGCTACCGATGATAATTTTAGCATATTTGAGTGTCACTGAGGAAGAACAGTTGATGATAGTGTTGAAGAACCAACATGGTGCATTTGGGTGGTCAGTTTCTGACATCAAGGGGATCTCCCCTACTGTTTGACAACACAAGATCTGGCTCACTTAAGGAGCTAAACCTGTGATTCAACCACAACGTTGCCTCAACCCCGTCATGATGGAGGTCATCAAAAAGGAGGTGATCAAGCTTCTCTCCGCGGGCATTATCTATGCTATTTCAGACTCTACATGGGTGAGCCCAACACAGGTAGTCCCTAAAAAGGGGGGAATCACGGTAACTCAAAATATTTTGAATGAGCCTGTCACCACCCGATTGCTAACTGGGTGGCGTGTTTGCATTTATTACCGTCAGTTGAATTCCTCCACTTTAAAAGATCATTTTCCTCTCCCATTCATTGATCAGATTTTAGAGCGGCTGGCTAGCCGCTCTCACTTTTTCTTTTTAGACGGCTATTCCAGCTATAATCAGATTTATATAGACCCTAACGACCAAGAGAAGTCTACTTTCACTTGTCCTTATGGGGCTTTCGCATATCTCCAGATGTCGTTCAGTTTGTGCAACACACTGGCTACTTTTCAGTGTTGCATGCTTGCTATCTTTTTGGATATGGTGGAGCGCTGTCTAGAGGTTTTCATGGATGACTTTTCCATCTACGGTGCGTCTTTTGATGAGTGCTTGTATAACCTAGACAAGGTGCTACAAAGATGCGAGGACATACATTTAGTCCTTAATTGGGAAAAATGCCATATGATGGTTAGCGAAGGCATAGTGCTTGGACACAAGGTGTCTAGCAAGGGACTGGAGGTAGATCCAGTGAAGATTGAGGTTATTTCCAAACTACCTCCACCAAATTTGGTGAAAGGGGTGAGGCGTTTCCTTGGTCATGCGGGGTTTTATCGCCGTTTTATCAAGGATTTTTCTAAAATCGTAAAGCCATTATCGGAATTTCTCGAGAAGGATGTTGTTTTTAACTTTAATGATAAATGTATGCATGCCTTTGAGGTTCTCAAGCAAAAGTTGAGATCCGCACTGATTGTTCAAACACTGGATTAGACTAAGCCCTTTGAGCTTATGTGTGATGCGTCAGATTTCACTGTGGGATCCGTTCTTGGGAAGCACCTTGAGAACAAACCCACAATTATTTTCTATGCATCTAAGACTTTGAATGATGCCCAAATTAATTACACCACCACTGAAAAAGAATTGCTTGTCGTGGTTTTTGCATTCAAAAAATTTAGGAAATATTTGGTGGGGTCTAAAGTTGTGGTATGGATGGATCATGCCGCCATAAAATACTTAATAGAAAAGAAAGATGCTAAGCCTAGACTCATTAGGTGGATCTTACTCTTGCAAGAATTTGAAATTGAAATTAAGGACAAGGCAGGCATTGAAAATGTGGTTGCGGACCACTTGTCTCGGTTAGAGCAGGTAGATGAAAGAGATACCAACATACCCATTACCGAGACCTTTCCGGATGAGAAAATCCTTTCCATTCAATCTAAGGACCCTTGGTTTTCACATATCGTGAATTATCTCACATCTAAAGAAATTTTGTATGATTGGACTTATCAAGAGAAAAAGAGGTTTTTCCATTCTTTGAGATATTATTTTTGGGATGACCCTATTTTGTTGAGACAGTGTAGGGATGGAATTTTGCACAGCTGTGTACCTGAGAGTGAATATGATAGTGTTCTCAGTCACTGTCATACATTGCCCACTGGCGGTCATCATGTGAGTACGAGGACTGCGGCGAAGGTATTAGAGAGTGGCCTTTATTGGCCTACACTTTTCCGAGATGCCTATGATTATGTGAGGAGGTGTGATTCATGTCAAAGGGCAGGTAACATCTCAAAATGGCAAGAGATGCCCCTCAATGTATTTCAATAAGTTGAGGCATTTGATTTGTGGGGCATTGATTTCATGGGACCCTTTGTGTCCTCTAATTCTAATTTGTATATTTTGCTTGCTGTTGATTATGTGTCAAAGTGGGTAAAGGAAATACCCACAAGGACTAATGACACTGCGGTAGTGTGCAGGTTCGTGAAGGAGCATATTTTTTTTAGGTTTGGTGTGCCACGGATGATCATTAGCGATGGAGGCACCCACTTCATGAACAGGAAATTCGATACACTATTGAGCAAATATGGGGTCAAGCATAATGTAGGTACCCCATATCACCCGCAGACACAGGGCCAAGTGGAGGTGTCCAATAGGGAGATTAAGAAGATATTGGAGCGTACAGTAGCCTCTTCAAGGAAGAATTGGAGTGCATTACTACCGGATGCACTGTGGGCATATAGAACTGCATTCAAGACACCTATAGGAACCACGCCTTTTAGGTTGGCTTACATGCGGGTTTGTCACTTGCTGGTGGAATTAGAGCACAAGGCTCATTGAGCGCTAAGGAAGTTGAACTTGAGTATGGATGATGTAGGGAGAAAGCGAAGGTTAGAGCTCAATGATTTGGATGAGCTAAGGATGAATGCATATGAGAACTCAAGGATCTATAAGAAGCGGACAAAGCAAATACACGATCGCCACATTCAATTGTGAGTGTTCAAGAAGGGTGAGAGTGTCCTATTGTTCAATTCGAGGTTGAAGTTGCATCCCGGGAAATTGAAATTCAGATGGAGTGGACCTTTTGTTATAGAGGAGGTGCAACCCCATGGTGCTATCATGGTGAGAGATGGAGAAAGAACATTCTTGGTGAATGGTCAAAGGTTGAAGCACTATTATGGGGAAGACTACACAAGGAAAGTGCATGATATCAAACTCATGGCACTAAATGAGGAATGAGGAACATGCATGCATCTAGCCCAAGACGTTAAATGAGGCGCTTGTTGGGAGGCAACCCAACCTTGGTAGTGTACATGTTTGTTTCTTTAAATTTTTTGCATTCCTAGGTAGTTTTCATTAATTTAGAACTTAGTCTTTAAAAATGATACCCTGATGTGTTTGTTGAGTGTGCAGGATGGGGAACGCTCGGTACCATCGACATCTGGGTCGATGGTGTCGAATTTAGAACAGCCGACAATTTTGCCAAAATTTCATTCCGTCGATACCATCGACATCCTCGTCGATCGTATCAAAACTGGAATAGGTGAAAAAGGATTGGGCGTCGATTGTATCGACTCGTCGTCGATGGTAGTTAGTTTTCTGGAGATTTTCAGATGGATTGTCTCAGTGATTTCGATACCATCGACACACTGGTCGATGGTATCGACATGTCTACAACGACATTGACCGGTCAGATTTTGCAGGGATCGAAGGAACACACAGGTGTCGATACTATCGACACATGGGTCGATAGTATTGATGACACGTCAGTGATCCGAGGTCTTCATCGAGCGATCCACAATGCCTATCCATGGACCGTGTCGATGGTATCGACACCCTGTCACTACCATCGACACAAGGCCGATTCGGGTCCCCACATCAAGCCGTCCACAACCGTTGATTGCAGCGAGGGGCGGATTCCAACACCCGTCGATACCATCGACGGGACTGTCGATGGTATCGACGCATCGACAAAAGACCCGGCCGTCCCTTATAAAAAGGAGGGAAAATCTTCATTATAAACACACAATCTCATTGCCTACCCTCCACATATGAGGCTTAGCATCCCAGAGCACCCAAGAGCAACCAAGATCACCGCCTACGATCGTCTCCGAGCATCTTCTCCGGCTTTGCGGATCTCAATCTTCTCCGAGCGCCCTGATCATCTTCTCTGAACTCCTTTCTCTTTTCTTTTCTTCACTCGTTTCCATGCAACCATGGTGAGATCGGGAGCATCATCATCTCGGGCTGCACTACCCGCCCCGCAGTAAGGATTAGTCTCTCGCTCGAGGCTAGTCCATCCATCGCCGGAGATAAAGAAGGTTTATGAAGAGTTATGGAAGCGGCCGATTGAGCCAACCCAGTATGGTGACCACGAACTTATCAAGGATCTGGGTTTTGAGGCCAATATGGCCTATGTGCTGTATGGACAATTGGGCAAGTCCCCTGAGTTTTGTCGTGACCACACCGACGGTCATCCATTCTTCAGCGGATGGCCTACCTACAAGGAAATTGTAATTGAGTTCCTGGCGTCACTCGATATTTGTGTCATTCCCAATGAATTAGTGCCAGCGCGGACAACATGGAAGGAGGGGGTGTGTCTTTTCGCCTCTACAATCGGGACTACAATCTTACCCTCTATGAGTTCAACACGATTTATGGGTGGTCCCATAACGAACTGCATCAGCCACCAAATAATGTTGATTATGAAGCGATGTATGCAAAGATGGTCACCATACCCGAGGGGTATTCTATCAGCTGGCACCACACTGCTGTAGCTGATTTTGAGCAACCTTTTATTCGGATTCTTCACCGGATAATTTCCAAGTCATTCTTTGCAAGGTCCAAGTTATCTCAGAGCAAGTTCCAGGAGATGGATCTCTTCTTCCTCCATTGTCTGCTAGAGAGGACACCGATCAATTTTGGAGCATTCTTTCTCACGCACATGATGGCGGTAAAGAAGAATGTTTCTCACCGGGCTCCAATCTACTTTGGGGGCCTTATTACTCATCTTGCCACACACTTGGGGCTTGATCTTTCTGGGCTCGACAAGATAGAGAGTTGAAACATGCTCAACCTCTCTCACTTTGTCAACTCCGGCCTCTTTGAAGCTCTACATGGCATCGCCTATGCCATATGTCATGTGTGAGGTGTCTTTCAAAGGGTGCAATTGCCCGAACCTGCTTTCAACATCAGACCAGGCCAAAGCTACAAGTGGTCGATCATTGATGTTGATGATGAGGAAGAAGAAGTAGCTCAAGAGGTGGCGGCTCCAGAGGGAGACAATGATGAAGAAGGGGAGGAGGAAGCCACTATTCCTCTTCGACGACAAGTTGCTATGAGAAAGCGTCCATGAAACTATGGAGCATCCTCTTCTTCCCAGCCACATCCTCCACAACCCTCCCATGACAGAGATGACCCCTATTCTATGTAGGGGATGTATACCATGCTCCAGTCAATCTAGGAGTCCCAGCAGACAATGCTGCAGTCACATCAGACAGCTTTTACAGGGATCCAGGATACGCAGAATAGGCTCTATGAAAATCAGCAGGCGATCTTTGAGAATGAGTGCCAGCTCTTCACCAACCAGCAGCAGGTCTATGACAGGTTGGGCAGGATAGAGAAGCAGTAGTAGCCTTTCTATGATCATTACTGGAGTAGAGACTACTTTGGGGGATATCCACAGCCACCGCCCACACCACCCTATGATCCCAACTTTCAAGGGCACTATCTAGAGTGGAACCCCCATACCCACTAGTACATTCCACACCCACCACCTCAGTAGTAGCAGGGTATCACTGTTCCACCTTCTGAGTTTGTTCTTGACTATGAGGTCATAGTCAATTTCAAGATTGGGGGGAGATGGAACAGTTTCTATCTTAGTTTTATTTTATTTTCTTCTATTTGAGCATTTTTCTTAGCTTTTTGCAATTTTTCTTCTAGTTTTGTCATTTGTTTTATTTATGATTTTTTAGGACCCACTTTATATCTAGTGTAATCCGTGGGTGTCTAATGTAAGTGTGTCATCTCAATGTTTTTCATATGGGGATGATGTGTGAATTGTTTGAAATTGAGCACATAACTTATGAAAATAATTGGGTAGGTCAACTTTAAAACATATGATCATAACTGTATATCCTTATGGTTCAAGAAATGAGGACGGATATGGATGTTGAGCTCTAACTGACCAAACGGTAACGCGACTTTAATTTGAAGTGAGAAAGAAAAACCTCTTAGTTACCCTATGCACATGTCAGTAAGGAGAGACATATAATCTTTTCCAATGGTTCTATCATTTAGTCTTGTGATCTATCCACCTTAATTCATTCACACTCCACCAAAAAGAACTGGGAGCACACTACAGTTTCTCATCTCTTGATTGCATGTCATTTAGATAGGATTGCATTATAGCTAGATTTTACATTAAAAAAATGGAAAATAAAAATTTTCTGTAGATCAGCTATGCATGCACACATTCTAGAGTGCATGCCATTGTAGTTGCATAATTACTTTCATGAAGTTGCACTTTGCATATTTTTGAGCATATAGGACATTATGTGCCTGATTTCTTCTACAAAATAAGAAAAGCGGGTAACTTGTTCTATACTCTCTGAAAAGTAGATTGTAATGCATCAATTGTTGTAGTTATGTGAAAATAAGCCCATAGAAAAAAAACTATGTTTTGCAAATATTTCCATAGTCAATTGAAAAAATTGGGGCTTGAAAAAAATTGAAAAAAAGAAGAAAAAAAATAAGTAGAAATCAGAGGGAGAAAGGAACTTGTTTCACCTGCATAATAGGATGAATAAGCACATGATGTAGTTTCGTAGACATTCTATCTCACATTGAGATGGAATAGTAGAGCATGCATCATTCCACCTAAAATGTAGGCATTAGGTCATTTTCATATGCATATGCATCATTTAGATCATTTTTGTTGTTTTTTGCATGTTAAATTGTTTTATGCTTTCTATTCTTTCACAGCCGCCCATTCCATCCACCCGTTGCTCAAAATGCTAGGCCACCCATGATTATCTCCTCATTCTTGTATATCAGGAGATCTGCTTCCATTGTAGATGGTAGTTAGGATTTGAGCAACGTAGATAGGAGATCACAAGATGCACCATGCATGAACCAAAGGAATTTATTATATTATCTTCTTTATTTGATTGTGTTCATTGATTATGGGGTGGACATCTCTCATGAATGATCATTGTCATCTTTAGGGTAGTTATCGTTCTGTGGTTAGTGAGAGCCGGTATGCGCCTTATAGGTGGGAATCATACTGTGATGTCTTTTATGTGATTATGTTCTTTAGTTGACTCTCATAATTTTATTCTATAGTTTTTTTGCTCGAGGACAAGCAAAGTTCAAACTTGGGGGGGGGGGTGTTAATGGAGGGGTTTTGAGTCCCTTTTATATACTAGTTTTACACTCGTTTTATGCACTTATTGGTCATATTTGTGGTTAATATCGCATGATTCAATTCCTTTAGCCTATTATCCTTGCCTGCATCAAATTCATCTTGTTTTACATTGTTTTGTATAGAGTATCATATTTCTCAAATTTGATTTGTGTTTTTCTCTCATTTCCAGGCAATTCACAATTCTAGACCCGTCAATACCATCAATGGTCCGTCGATAGCATTGACAGGGCAACAGTAGTAAAGCCGAAGAGGAAGCAAATAGTTTGATACCATCGACACTTTGTCGATGGTCTCGAAAGTCCAACAGCGCGCCAGGGGTCACCCCGTCGATACCATCGATGGGAATGGTTGATGGTATCGAGAAGGCTTCAGGCGGCTTCTAGAAAATGAAGAAAACATTGGTACCCTAAGGTGTCGATACCATCGACACCCGCCGTCGGATCAGAGTTTTGTCTAGCACGACTTCAATCGGACGACTGCATTCTTTTGCCGGCCGTAAGTGGTACCTATACCTAGGAAAAGATGGCGCAAAGCCGTCATTCATGTTCTATTCCATTACACAAGTCCCGAAGAAGGAGAGAGTGAAGAACAGAGCCGAGAAATACACCCCGAGAGATTCCAGAGATGCAGAGAGAGTTTTCCACCACCGGAAGGCTGCAGAACGCTCATCCCGCACTGAGGATCACCCGATTCTTCTCCGTTCAGGGGTTACACCATCTCCATCCACGTTTTCTCCATGTTTTCTCCTTCTTTCATGGTGTTTTGCATTGAGATGAACATGTGGGGCTAATCCCCTTTGTCTCTAGGATCGGGAGTAGCCCGGGCAATCATTGTATGACTCTTCTTACATAGTTTATCATAATTTGTCCCTCAAATCCGTGGTATGATATCGTTTTCTCCATTGCTATCATTGTGCTTGATCACCATAATGGTAATCTAATACCCTTTATTGCTTTTGATGAAGAATTAACGTTTGAAAAGAAGCGCTAATCACATTAACTAATAAATCCTTTGGAAAAGGCGATGTACGTTTAATGGTGGGAACCCAGAGACATGTTTTTCATGCACCTAGTCTAGGGTATAGGTTACTACTGGCGTGGAACTGACTTAGATTAAGGTAGTGAATTGTATCACAGAAGCAAGCAATTCTGGCTACAGGACGCTATCCGGAAATGGAGACGAATTGTGATAATTGTGAAGGAATTAGTATAACAAGAACCAGCGGTGAAACCGGAATCCTAGAGATTTCTTTTGAATTGATTAAACCAACCATTTAATTGATTGCTTTGTTTTCTTTTGTTTTTATTTTTCTTTTTCAAAACAACTACCAAACTTTTGCAATCGGTTTAGCTGATCGTGAGGAGTTAGTAGTAGTCTATCGATAAGTACGTTTCCCTGTGTTTGACTCGGGCCTCACAAGGCCTATATTACATTGATGCGTACACTTGCGTTATACGCACGGTAAAGTCGTGTCAGTGGTCCATGCTTCGAAGATTTGGAGACACTTCCTTTATGGCGAGAAGTGTCAAATCTTCACCGACCACAAGAACCTACAGTAAATTTTCTCAAAACATGAGTTGAACATGCAGTAGAGACTCTAGATGGAGTTAATTAAAGATTATGATTGCACCATATATTACCATCTAAGGAAGACAAATGTGGTGGTGGATGCTTTGAGAAGGAAGTCATGTACGCTACATTTCTGACAATATTTCCCATCTTTTAAAGGGCTATTCTATTTTTCTACAAGAAAAGAAGGACAAATGGGCTCAATAAGCCCACCAAAAAAGGATATTGGTTCCCATGTCATGACTGGCTGAAGTGTTGTAAGAAACCGTCACATGGGCTCAACTACTCACAAGGTATGGGACAAGTCACAACCCGCTACAGCTTTTACCCGGCATGGTGTCAGCTCGTCACAGTTGCAACCTAATACGATCAACAACCCGACAAGAACACCTGGCGGTGCCATAGCCTGATATGACTTCATCCCGTCATGACCAAATACAAACCTTACCACTGCGAGATACAGCGGTCAGCCCATCACACATTTATTGCCCGATATGCCTTGATGCCCAGCACCACAATAGGCTGGCATGGGTTGTCCTGCTAACTACTAGCAAGTACAACCCGACACAGCATAGTGGGTGACAATTGTGATGGGCCCCATTCAAAGCACTAGCTAAGGCCGTGCATAGTTAGACATGTGGACCAATAAATCCACAACCTCCAACAACCTTCTACTTATAAATAGTAGCTACATGCCTATGATGGGATGGGCTAGATTTCCTAGGAAGCTAGTGCCTAGGGCAGAGACGCGACGAGCCAAGTCCCCATGATTTCACAAAGTGATAGTTAGGTGAGCACATTCCCATCCCGCTCGGGATGGGACGAGTTCACTTAAGATCATTACGGTAGTAGCAGAAGGCACAAAATGACCCTTGAAGCTTCTCCGAGCATGTCAGGTCTCTGTCCGAACTCAACCTGAGGCGGTCATCCTGGATAGGTAAAATCAACACAAAGAACCTAAGAACCAAGGATAGTGCTATTTTGATATGTATCTAAACCGATACATCTTTTACCCATAATGGTTCGTGGCACAACACGGTCATGACCCGACACATCCGTATTGCGTTGAAGTCGTAACCCGATACGACCCTTACCCATCATGGTTTCCGACCCGATACGGTTATAACCTGACAAAGTCATAACCTGATATGGCCACAACTCGATACCGATTTAGCACTATCGTGTGTCAGTTGTTGTGTATATCGGTTCCCTAAATCAAGGAGACAGATATTTATCTTTCTTTTTTTCTTTTTTACTGCATTTACTTTTACCAAGCAATTCATTGTAACTGAAGCACTATTCTTCTCTATATTTACTGGAACCTGTGGAGTATTTCTTGTATCATTTTGTGCATCACTTTATTTCATTGAATGACGTCTTTCTGGCATCTGGATTCTAGTAACTTCTCTCTGTTACATGCTTTTGACTAGATATCAAATTGTGTTCCCTATTTTGACTTCTTCGAGAAAGGAAAGTCACAAGCTTCTAGAACTTAGTCTGGTTCAGGTGTACGAGAGTGCCTGGGACCAGAGTTGCATCTCATCTATTTTCCATGTGAGACTATGCCTGGCCCCTCGAGAGAGAGGTCACTAGTACATGTTTCATTGGTGCTTTCTTTGAGAGAATAAAACATCGGGTGTATACTGCTACAGCTTGTTTTGTTAAAAGTTTACTTTCTTCATGCTTGCCCAGATGATTGTTCTTTCTCTTCAGCTTCCTTTATGTAAAACTACCTAAAAACTGCTAAATCCCAAAAATCATGAGCTTGTGCAACAAACAATAGAAAATATTAAAATGATACAACAACTATTGAAGGCAACCCATGGTAGGCAAAAATCTAATGTGGATAATCATCATAAGTTGTTGGAGTTCCAAGTGGGAGACAAGGTGTTTCTCAAGGTCTCTCCTTGTATAGGCGTGTTGAGGTTTGGGAAGAATAGTAAGTTGGCTCCCAGGTATATGGGACCTTACCTTATGGTGGCACATGTTGGGAAGGTGGCTTATAAGTTGGAGTTGTTGTTGGTATAGTATGCCCAGAGAACCAATCATATGATGATTGCAATGAGGCATATTATACTGAATTTGATAATGATAAAGGTAATTCCATCTATTATGATTGTCTCGGTCATGAGATGATGACACATACATGATAGATATCTAAAGAATGATGTGACTCGATGACATATGTCTTCAGGTTGAGGACCTGAACAATGAGACCATATGTAGGATAAGAGTACATACATTCTTTTTAAGTCCCTAGTCAGATATTACTGTGGAAGAAAAATAGACAACAGTAATACATAAGACTAGAGTGTGTTGACTGATGACAAAGTCTCATTAGTCATGATATATGATATCAAGTCAAGTATACATATATATGTTAGAGAATAGTATATCAGACAGACCCACCGTGAGAGTGATACATGGATACCATGGAATGGTAGTCACAATCGTCTCTCATAGTGATGATGGTGATTGTGGTTCTTAGACCTAAAATCACTGAACTCATCACATGTGATTTGGTACACTTTGACATCATCAAACGCATTCCTAAAACATGGGTGTTATAAAGGTGATGGTTGGGTGACTTTGACATATGGGGATAGACTGTGAGTGATAGAGATGGGATTTGTCCCTCCTACAAGGAGTATGATATCCAAGGCCCCTTGATAAGCGAGACTAAGAATTGTATGGCCATACTCATGTGATTTAATATATGATATGTGAACTCACATGCATCTCATACAATCTACTCTAGGTCAAGGAACATGGATTTAATGTTGAAGAGGACGATGTTCCATGCCTCGAGTTCAATCTGAATGTCAGCGACAAAGGAACTATATGATCATTATAACACTAATCACAAATTGTAGGTTGAAGCTATTCTCCAACTTTCTGAGTTACTTGGGTAGCAATGATGAGTTACTAGATTCTTCTCATTGCTTGTGATGCCATAAGTTGTTATGAACATTCACTGCCAACGTAAATTGGAACCTGTAGGGTCACACACATAGGATACCCCTAGAAGAAGAGATTGTCCATGAATAATGTTTAGATTGAGATTAAAGGTATTTAGGTACTCAATTAAACATACAATTTACTGACTGGACTCAGAACTATCAAGTTCAAGTGTTGAACTAGCTAGTTAGAGTGTCAGGTCATCTGGAGACTGCATTGGCAATGTCAGAACTGCCAACCGACTGGTTCACCCAGGTGAGCCGATCGGCTGGTGTGTGCCAACTGACTGGTTCACCCTTGTGAGCCAATCTTCTAGTGTGAGCCAACTGACTGGTTTACTTGGTGAACCGGGTGGCTCATAGTCCTGCCAACCGAGGAAATTGGGATTTTCCCGATTGGAGGAAAATTTTCATGTTTCACTTTTTCAATTCGATTGGAATAAGGACTAATCTTTTCATTAATCAGAAACGATTAAGGAAAGTCAATTTTGGGCAAGTATGGGAAGTGAAACGACTGGTTCACTTAGTGAACTGACTGGTTCACACTCCCAACCAATCGGTTCACTAGTGAACGGATTGGCTCACCTTGCCAAACGATCGTTTCAGTTGTGAAACGATCGGTTCACCTGCCGCAGTACAAATTACTCATGGAATTTTTAGATCCTTCTACTCCCGAGTAGACTAGGAACCCTGACCCTGCCCTCTAATATAAATAGAGGGGTAATGGGGGCTTCTCAGAACACACAACTCAGAACATCTGTTGCTCTAAAAAGTTATTCTCCTCTCTAGTTTTGGTAACCGAGAGGTCCGAGAAAGTGCTACCCGACTAGGGAGGCATAGCGAGGGAAAGACAACTGTAGAAAAGCAGTATGAGTTTAGGAGAGCAAGTTGGTGTTAGTACACCAACACGAGGGTCGTATCCTTCCTACCAGTTCTTCTAGAATGACAGGAGTTCTAGGTGGTCTGTGTGGACCATCTACAAAGGTGGGAGATGTCTGCCGCTCAGAAGGACACATCAGCTGCATTCCGTGGTGGAGGCCAGAGTCCATTGCGAAGACCAGGAGCTGCACAAACACCATCCAAGACATGGCATTGAAGACCGCACATGGCTACGAGGTATTGTCACTAGGCAAGCCCGATGACCAGGTATATCTTGTTAAAATCATCCTACGCATTACATAGTCATTGATGCGATCTCCTGTTATGGGTTAATGTCCAGTTAATTTTTTTGTTTCTACTTCCTACTCTGAGGCCATAAAACCCAAAAGTGATATCAGAGCCACGTCAACGTTATGTGTTTTAGGATAAATCGATCACATTTTGGTTTTATTATCATTTTTTTATTGCATACGATGTGAATATTCAAAATGATGTATGTGCATATCTGACTAAATACCACATGTGACCACAAACTAATATAGATATATGATATGGTATATATGCAATTAATACGTGTTTCTGTAAAACAGTTTTGATGGTGGATTTGTAGCATGATTATGGCCTATAAACTGTATGTGTGCTTGGTTGGTTATGGTTTTTTGCATCTCGATTTGCATACCGAGCTTCTACCTTCTATCCCACATGTAACTCAAGATAATTTGAGATCCTTTCTCCTCTACCTTTGCTCCCCTCGAACGTAACTCGAGATTTCTCAAAGATTATGTAAAAGGAGGATAGTTTATTTTCTGTTACATCGAATAAGAAGACGCTCAACACCAGATAAGCCAACCGCATGGAAGACTGAGGACGATTTCTATGATTGATCCAGATCGACCGACTAATGGACCAACCACTTGTTGGAGGTGTCCAGACATCGGAGGCCAGATCGACCAACCAGCTGACCAGAAGGCGAACTGATCGTGTCATAGGATGAGCCGGTCAACCCGTAATGGTTCAAGCTTAAAGATATTCATCAACAATAGGTTGCATATGATGTATACCTTAGATGATCGTAATTCATTTTGGCTCGAAGGAATTACAATAGGATGGCCATAATGATCACTTTTATCGATATTGCATGTTATCTCACTATGGTTATATCATGTATATGATATGTAGTATATATGTGGTGATTGGATATGTATATGTACTTATATTAAATCCCTCAAATACAATATTAAGTTGAAGATGCCTTCCAAAAGTAGCACACACGAAAAACTTGTTCGACTAAGTGTGGGAACGCTTCACGTGGTGAAATGTCTACCTCATGGAAGTGAGATGGTGAATATGTGGGTCTGCCTTCGTAGGGTGCATATTCATCGTGTTGGCTTTTGGGTCAAACTTAACTTGGTGACCTTGATTGGATCAAGCACCTTGAGGCATGCATATGTTTATGGTAAAGAGTTGTGCATATCATCTATCCAAGAAGTACATATGATGCAATTGGCATGATTGCCTACCTTAATAATTGGTCATGAGCGTCAGCATTGGTTGGGTATTGATGCAATTGTTTTGGATCTTGTCCACTAGAAGATTATACACTAGAATCTTCTGAATTGATGGTGAGGGCTATCAATTTGATCAAAATAGTGGGAGCAATAATTAATTAAAGGCATAATTAATATCATCAAATTTATCATATCAAACAAATCAAAGATGTTTTGAAATGTTGCAAAATTCTTTTGTAGAATCCAAATGACAAATACAAATACATTATCATTGTGATCAGTTCATAAATGGGATAAACTTCAAATCTGGTTTAGGACCTTTGAGAAGTATTCTCAATAGTGAGTGTAAACTCTAAAGTCCTTGAAAGACCAGAGCCAGTGGAACCACTCCAAATGCGCCTAAGGCTAAAATTGGATGCTTACTCGAAGTATGCCAATGATGCCTAAGACATAAAGAACCTTATTCTAAGCTATATGAACTATGAGTTGCATAAAGAGCTTGAAGCATGGACAGTCTTGATATGGTTATACATCTTAAGGATCATGTAAAGCATGAAAGGTATAATGTCTTCAAAGTGATGTTTGACTATAATCAGATAGATGGAGATCAAGTATAATCTCATATGCTCAATATGATTGTATATATAGAATAACTGTGATTTCTTATAGGTCAACAGTTGACCAAACATATGATTATACAAATCGTTGTGTGAATCATATAGTCAATTTATAAAATGTTAAGAAACTTGGCCAAACCACTATTTGAAATGCTTGGCATGTTGATGCAAAGCATGAATGAAGAAAGGACAAAACCTGTGATAATGATCAATAGAGTGAAGTCCATAGACTAAAGCAAGGTCAAGAAGTGTTCTAAAGCCAAGCTTAGGTCCAAGTCTTCATCACTCAAGATATGGAGAAGGGGTAAGTGTAAAAGGGAATATGTCCTTGTTCACTTATAAAGATAAGGAAAGAAAGTGCCACCATTGTCACTTGTTTGACATTGGAAAGGGAAATAACCTCTTTATATAGGATCTCAGGAAGATGATAGAGATAGAGATCTCTACTTCAGGACCTAAGAGGAAGTAAGCTAGAAATTATGTGGAGCAAGAGTTGCTACCATTACAGTTACATTATGACATTCATGGGCATGTGATAGAATTAGTGAATTGCTATTATATACCTGCCATCAATGAAAATCGTCATACGTCTTGTATGGACAAGAGTGTTATGGACTGATGTTTCATTTTAAAGATATGATCTTTGATGGAAATTCCTATGTCTCATTAACTATACTTGATAGTTAGAGAGACAAATGTGTGTGATACATGTAATGAATGACATGATAACTCAAACTTGAATGCCTATAGAGATGTCATCTAGAGCGCATCAATGAGAATTGCATTTCTAGAATCCATATGATGGATATCTAGACTCTTTTGGTTGTTGAACCAATAGAGACATGCTAATCTCATTTATTGTGCAAAATGACAAAGGTTCTTCACTAGATGTAGTGAGAGGATGATTATTCTATTTAGGATTATACATATTGATGTATATAGAACTTTTAGAATAAATGCTAAAGGTAATCAATAATACTTCAATATATTTATTGATGAGCTTAGTAGATATGATAGTTTGTATTTGGTGAAATACAAACATGAATCTCTTAAAGTGTTCAAGAAGATCAGAATGAAGTACAAAATTATCTTGGTATAAGTATTTAATTTCGATATGATCGATTTGGAGATACTATGAACCAAGAGTTTGAGAACCTTCTGGAAGATCATGATAATGTATCATGATGGACTCCACCTAAAACACAGTGATAGTTTATCATGAGAAGTGTATCAAAAAGAAGGAATCACACCTTGTTGAGTCAGAGTGTGATTACTAGCTAATCTTCAAATTTCCTTTTGGGCACATGCTTAACATTGGGAATAAAGAAAATCATAAAATGTTGTGGAATCTCAAAGTTCCTTAAGAAACACACAGAACTCATGGTTCTTGTAGAACACACCTAGAGCTTGACTGATATATGATATCTTATGGACAAGAAGGCGGTGAGTTGATCATATGATGAGTCAACAATCTACCTAGAAGCTAATGAGAGCCAGAAACTGAGATATGGCTTGAAGCCATGAAATCCAAGATGGACTCCATGTACATCAACAAAGTATGACTTTGGTTGATCCACCTGAAGGGGTAAAACCCATAGGATACTTTTAGGACTTCCAGAAGAAGACTGGAATGGAGGGTAATTTGGTTGTAAAGCATTTCTAACAAGTTCAAGGTGTTGAATATGATGAAATCTTTTTAGTAGTTACCAAGGATAAATCTATAAGGGTAATGCTTGCTATTATAGCTTAATATGACTATGAGATTTGGCATATGGTAGTTAAAACCACATTCCTTAAATAGAATATTGTGTAGGATATGTACATGACACATCCTAAAGGTTTTATAAATCCAATAATGCAAATAAAGTCTATAAAGTTGTATAGATCAATCTTTGGATTGAAGCAAGCACCTCAGAATTGGATCTTCAATTTGACAAGATAGTCAAAGAGTTTGACTTGAGTTAGAATGAAGATGTAATGTGTGATTACAAGAATATTGTGGGACCATATATATATTCCACATATTGATGGGGAGTATCATCCTTATACTAAAAAAGCTGGCAACGAAGTGCATTCTAAAAGGTTTTTAGAGAAGCATCCTATGTGATAGGAATCAAGATATATATAGATAGATCAAGAGGGCTTCTTATCCTTCGAAAGAGAACATATTTTGGCTAGATATTGAATGAGTTCAGCATGGTGAGAGAAAACGTGTCCATGTTCCATAGAGTTAGTCTCTCAAGAGCCAAGTGTCCCAATTCTTATGAAGAATAAGGAACACATGGATAGATGCCATATGCATTTGCAATTGGATCTATCACGTATGAACTCATCTTGTTATCTTGTATGTATTAGACATGACAAGAAAATATGAATGAATTATCTTTTATGTATTAGACATGATATGAAAGATATGAACTCGTCATCTTGTATGTATTGGACATGACAAGAAGATATGAAATCATCATCTTGTATGACAAGATGATATAAATATCCAATAATCCCATATGTATTGGATATGATGAATGGATATCTGTCAAACTTCAGTAAGAGTTACTGGAATACCATGAAGGGCATTTTTGTGTACTTGTGAAGTACTAAAAGGATTAGTTCTTTAATTATGGTAATAAGGAAGAGTTGGGTGTAAAGAGTTACACCGATGCAAGCTTCTGAATGACAAAATTGTGTTTGACTGTAGAATAAGAATTGTTAGTTGGAAATGTTTCAACATAAGACAATTGATTAATTATACAAGAAGAAGTCGAGTATCTTAGTGTTAAGAACAATGTGAAGGATATTGTATGGATCTAGAAGTTCATATGGATGAACTTGTGGGAGGTTTTGACCATTGATGACTCAGTAGTAATACTATAACAACAATGGAGCTAATGGTTAGGCAAAGGAATCTCAGATAGCATACTATAACACTTCCATCTCATACGAGTTGTCGTACAGTGAAGGGATGTGAAACATGCAATATACCGACTTGAAGAAAATGTTGTTTACCCGCTATAAAAGCACTTCTGCAACAGAAACATGATGGATATGTTGAGATCACTTGGAATATGATTCGTGGGTGATTGTCTCTAAGTGCAAGTGGGAGTCTATTGGTATAGTATGCCTAGAGAGCTAATCATATGATGATTGGAATGAGGCATATGATACTTGATTTGATAATGATAAAGGTAATTTTGTCTATTATGTTTGTCTCAGAAATGAGATGATGACACATACATGATAGATGTCTAAAGAATGATGTGACTCGATGACATATGTCTTCAGGTTGAGGACCTGAACAATGAGACCATATGTATGATAAGAGTACATACATTCTTGTTATGTCCCTAGTCAGATATTACTGTGGAAGAAAAATAGACAATAGTAATACATAAGACTAGAGTGTGTGTTGACTGATGATAGAGTCACATTAGTCATGATATATGATATCAAGTCAAGCACATAGATATATTTTAGAGAACAGTATATCAGATAGACCCACTGTGAGAGTGATACATGGATACCATGGAATGGTAGTCACTATCATATCTCATAGTGATCATGGTGATTGTGGTTCTTAGACATGAAATCACTACACTCATCACATGTGATTGGGTACACTTTGACATCATCAAACACATTCCTAAAACACGTGTTATAAAGGTGATGGTTGGGTGACTTTGACACATGGGGATAGATCGTGAGTGATAGAGATGGGATTTGTCCCTCCTACAAGGAGTATGATATATAGGTCCCCTTGATAAATTATACTGAGAATTGTATAGCCATACTCATGTGATTCAATATATGATATGTGAACTCACATGTATCTCAAACAGTCTGCTCTAGGTCAAGGAACATGGATTGAATGTTGAAGAGGATGACGTTCCATGCCTTGAGTTCAATCTGGATGTCAGTGATAGAGGAACTATACGATCACTATAACACTAATCATATATTGTAGGTTGAAGTTGTTCTCCAACTTTCTAAGTTACTTGGGTAGCAATGATGAGTTACTAGATTCCGCTCATTGCTTGTGATGTCAAAAGTTGTTATGAACATTCACTACCAATGTAAATTGGAACCTACAAGGTCACACACATAGGATACCCCTGGAAGAGGAGATTGTCCATGAATAATGTTTAGATTAAGACTAAAGGTTTTTAGGTACTCAATTAAACATACAATTGACTGACTGGACTCACAATTATCAAGTTCAAGTGTTGAACTAGCTGGTTAGAGTGTTAGGTCAATTGGAGACTGCATTGGTAATGTCAGGACTGCCAACCGACTGGTTCACCCAGGTCATCCGATCGGTTGGTGTGTGCCAACTGACTGGTTCACCCTTGTGAGTTGATCGACTGGTTTGAGCCAACTGACCAGTCCACTTGATGAATCGGGCGACTCACAATCCTGCCAACTGAGGAAATTGGGATTTGCCTGGTTGGAGGAAAACATTCACGTTTCACTTGTTCAATTCAATTGGAATAAGGATTAATCTTTGCATTAATTGGAAATGATTAAGGAAAGTCAATTTTGGGCAAGTTTGGGAAGTGAAATGACCGGTTCATTTAGTGAAATGACCGGTTCACTAGTGAACCGATCGGCTCACCTTGCCAAATGACTGTTTCAGTTGTGAAACGATCAGTTTGCCTACCAGAGTACAAAATATTCATGGAATTTCTGGATCCTTCTACTCTTGAACAGACTAGGAACCCTGACCCTACCCTTATTATAAATAGAGGGGTAATGGGGGCTTCTCAGAACATCAGTTGCTCTGCAAAGTTATTGTCCTCTCTAGTTTTGATAACCGAGAGAGCTCGAGCAAGTGCCACCCAACTAGGGAGGCACAATGAGGGAAAGACAACTGTAGAAAATTAGTCTGAGTTCGGGAGAGCAGGTTGGTGTTAGTACACCAACAGGAGGGTCGTCTCCTTCCTACATGTTCTTCTAGAACGACAGGAGTTCCAGGTGGTCCGTGTGGACTATCATTAGAGGCGGGAGATGCCTTCCGCTCAGGAGGACACGTCAGTCACAGTCTGTGGTGGAGGCCAGAGTCCATGGTGAAGACCAAGAGATGCACAGACACCATCCAAGACATGGCATTGAAGACCACACATGGCTGCGAGGTATTGTCGTCGGGAAATCCCCAGGACTACGTATATCTCACTAAAACCATCATTCCCATTACATAGTCATTGATGCGATATCCTGTTATGGGTTAATGGCCAGTTAAGTTTTTTGTTTCCGCTGCCTACTCTGAGGCCATAAAACCCAACAGTTGCCACCTAAGTTGCATAGGTTTCATCTCATGTTTCATGTTTCAATGTTGAGGAAGTGTCACGCTGACACAGAGTTGGTGTTGCAGCCAGTAGAGGTTGAGCTAGATGAGGATGTGTCATATGTGGATGGTCTAGTGTTGATCCTTGATAGAAGGGTGAAGAAGAAGGATATTGTGTTGGTTAAGGTTTTATGGCATTATCATGGTGTATAGGAATCCACTTGGGATCTTGAGGAAAAGATGCATAGGAAGTACCCGTCTCTATTCGCGTAAGAGATTTCAAGGGCAAAATCCTTGTTAGGGGTTTATGGTTGTAACACCCCTGACCTAGCTTAGTGTGTGTTTGTGTTTTCCTTGATTAATAAGATGCTTTAACCTTAACCTGATCATGTGATGCACCTTAATAACATGTGACATGCATATATTTTTAGTTTGAACCAGTTTGGTTGATGTTTGAGATAGTTATGCTTATTTGGGGTCAAGTTGCAATTTACCCGTGTTGAGGGTTTATCTTGCAATATTGTCACATGTAGGTTTTGCCCTTTGTGCCTTAGCATCATGAGAGAGAGAATGATTCTTAGGGGTGCCTTGTTGGACCTTGGTTGATGAGGTGGCATCATGTGTGTTGAGCTAGGGTTTCATGGATGATGGTGTCGACCATGTTGAGTTTCTTGAGTGTAACAACCTATGGGTGTGTCTTCTTATTGTGATTTAACTAAAGATCTTCTTTAGTTGTGGTTTTTAGTGACCTTGGTTCCCTAGAATTGGTTTAAGTTTCTAGGGTTTGCATGTGTTGAGATGTGTTACGACCTTTACCTTGGTTGGTTGTGTTGCGACCAATACCCTTGGTTTTGCTTCGACCTTAAGGGTGTAGTGGACCTAAGTGGTCTCTACACTACCTTGTTTTTATCACCCTTTGTTGCATGCATGTTTTGAGTTCTTGCATGGTCGTGGATTTTTTGGACAAGTGTCCTTTTGGTTCTCTTATATCTTGACACCTCATGATCTTTACCTCCCTCCAACCCTTGAGTATATAAACCCTCTCTTTCACATGCAAGTATTCCTTTTAGATCTTTTCTTTCTCTCTTCTCCCTTGTGTTCGGCCTTGATCTTGGTGGAGCAAGAGAAGGAGTTGGTCTTGGAGCTTTAGTGGCTGATCACTTTTACATGTGATGATCTAGGGCTTGATCATCTTCGTTGTGGTGGTTCTTGGTGATCTTCCTCCTCGTTGAGTTGTTATCTCTCCTTGATATCGTTTCCTTTGAACCATACCTCATTCTCTCTTCTCTTGGTCGTAAGACTACGGATCACCATGGTGTCAATGTTGAGGGACCTCTCTCCATAGAGTTTGAGATCCATGGTTTTCCAGGGGAGTACCTAAGTGAGATGAAGCTTCTCTCTTTCTTCTTTCTTTTTGACTTTGGATTTATACCCTTTCTCTTTTGAGCTCCTTTGAACTTGGTGTGTTCTTCTTCTCTTGAAGTGACCTTGTTGGCCGTGGAGTTGATCCTAGTTGGAGATTCCTTCTCTCTCTTTGAGTTTGTGGCTTTGGAGCTTGATCTTCATCTCATGATGGGTTATATAACTTTCCCGTCTTCTATTATGACACCATATTCTTGCTTGCATGTAGTTTTTCTATATCTAAAGCATGCTCATAAGTTTATGGATAATGCTATCTTGTTTTAGGGTTTAAGATTTTGGAGTATTCTTGCATATATTAATCTTTCTCCTTAACCCTAAATATTGTACCCAAAATATTAGTAATGGCGGATGTTGTTGCCTCTAGCATGCATCATGTTTGTTGGTTTTGATACTATGTTTTGGTTTAGTTTTACATGATGATGGAAGTCTTAGATTTGGTTTGCATGAGTTAGTTACACGGTTACTTGATTATCTTGGAGGAGGACTTTTTGGGTTTTTGATGTGTATCTTTCATGGAGTTTTCTCTATGGTGATGCTTGAGTTTCTTGGTGTTTCTCTTCTCTTTGATCGACATGTTTCTTGGAATTAACCACGGGTTTGGGTTGTTACATACTTCATGTTTTGAGGGTCTCTATATTGAGAGTGCTCACTCTTTGGTCACTATGTTTGTGGTGATTCACCTTGAGGTCGCTACATGCATAGAGTTGTTGCGGTTGCAAGGTTAACCCTAACCCTAATCAGGATGGTCACTACAAGTATTGGTCGCTACACTTGGTGTGTGTAGTGGGCTCTACACCTAGGGTGGTGTACATGGTTTGGTCGCTACCTATGGTGATGTGTTGTGGTCGCAAAAAAGTGCTAACCTAGTGTTGGTCCATACATGTGAGACCATAGTAGTCGCTACATATGGTTTATGTTGAATGTTGCATATGATTGGTTGGTTGCTACCCCTTGATCTTCAGGTGGTCACTATACATGGTCTAGTTTGGTTGGTCGACACTCGTGTTTCCTTGTGTGGTCGCCACATTGCCTTATTTCCACGGTCGACACATGTTGATATTTATCTTTGTGTGATGCATGATTTGATGTGCTACAAGAATGTGGGAATGATGTACCATGGTGTATTATGATAAGTGCAACATGAGAGACCTAACCCTAATCGAGAATACATGATTTAACATTTATCTTACTTGAATTATTTAACATGTGATGATGTTTCTCTCTGCTACTTGTGTAACCTTAATGTTGTAGGTTGAATACACATCATATCTTGTGAATTCTATGGTATCTTTTATATGATACAGGGTGATGATTATGAGCCTTGATGTGGCATGCTGAGATAAGTGATGATGTGATTTGGGTCTTATGACCTGGTAGAGGCTCAATGCCTAATGTGAGGTGATATCCTCTAGTGATATAATGAGGGATTATTATCCCAAGATGATGTGATAATGGTAATGGTCGTGTATGGCTGTGGTATTATGTGATGATGTTCAAGTTTATACCCTATTCATTTTATATCTTCTAACGTTGAAACACACCCTTATCTTTGTAGAGTTTGTTTAGGGTTTGAACGTTGCAACTTGATTGATGCTTAACGACACCCAATTGGCTTAACTAATCAAGTGAAACCCTAATCATGTAGTTTCCTTGTGCCATAGATGCATCTTCAGCGTCAGTATTTGTTGGGTGGTGAAATGGCTTCTCCCTCAGTGAAATATCATAGTCATATATTGTTGAGTATATGCATGTTCACAGAGATGGTTGTAGTCATACCCTGGTAAGAGAATGGTCGAGGTCGTATCTCAAATAATGTGATTAAGTATATATATACATATATATATGATATATTTTGAGGATATTTGTGATCATACCTCGAGAGGAGTGAGGTTGTGGTTGTAACTCAGTTTTCACTAGTGTCGTGTCTATATACCAAGGCGGACTGGGCTGTTTTCCAGTTGGACTCTATATGTCACAATGGAGAACTCTGATTGACCGAGGGTGTGGGAGATCATAGGAGTCTGGCTCCTTCTAGATCTTGTATGGCACTGATTTTGACTTAGTAGTGGTCAGTTGGAGCATGAGTGGTATACCTCATCTCGTCAGGGCATAATAAAAGACGTAATACAATCGTGTAGTATGTTTTGCTTCGGGTCAAAATGTGATTCACATTCGATGACTCCTTGCCTTTTTCTTATATTGTTCAGTTGATAATGGTCAAGCATGTTCTTAATATTCCTTTAAAAAGTATAAGATGTTCTACTATTCAATCGTAGATACTTAAACTATCTAATTTGTTTTATTAGCTTTATGAATATCATTTAGTCGAATATGTTCATCCTATTTATAGTATTTCTTTTCTACTCTATAAACTATGTGTGCTTATAATAGTTATTGGCAGAGAGTTATAACTCTCATTGGGACGTGGTCTCACCCTGTGGGTTTCCACATCTTTTAGGTGGTCGTGCACGATGAGGTAGAGATTGTGTGGTTGAGGCTGAGCAGCAAGAGGAGTAGTAGTTGTTGAAGGTTGAATATGCTTCTAGTGTTTGTAGTAGAGTCATATTTGTCATCCATGTACTCTTAGGTCATTGTGGGTGTTTTGTAGATGTTGTCCATCGATATGAGGTCTTGGCAGTATGTTGTGTGTGTATAGATATGGCTTGTATATGTGAACATATTATCATATGTAATAGGTTTGTGGCACGTTATCCACTGAACGATGATATGTAATATCTTTTGGCATGATATATGACACAAGTGGCACAGTCAATGGACTTTGATGTAATATATTTCTACTTTTGTGGTTATATGGAATTGGTTTTAATTTACTCATTTTTATGGTAATCCTAGATGTTAGTATTAGTTCTGCATTTTGTTTTGAGTAATCTCACTCGTGTGGCATCAAATTGTCACATTTCCACCCCAAAATCCTTCCTTCCACAAAATCCTCCCTTACAGGCTTTTAGTCACTTTCCATTTCATTTCCATGCCATTCCACCTTGGAGGAGGGAAGTGCTTAACCTTGTAGCTGCTGGAGAAGAGACTTCATCCTCTACATCAAGCTCCATGGCTTCTTCTACCTCTTTCTTCTCCATTTGTATATTTTCCATTGTCATGAGTTGGCCCCTCTAAGCGAGTTAGTTGTGGTTAAAATCTAAGTTTGATTCCATGTTGGGGGAAAGTAATATGTAAACTTTGTAATTTTATTTGATAATGATTATGTGATACTTTTCACTCAATTTCCATGGATTGCTTGTTGATTAGTGCTTGTCATCACTTAGGATTCTAGGGAAATGGATAATTTGTAGTTATTTTGGGATTTGCTTCTATGTTCAACTAGTGGATCCCTAGCTAGCTACTCATCTTCCTACATGTTAGCCAATTCTCCTACACCTAGGTGCAAGACGTAAGTAGCTAGTTTAAAAGTATCTAATGTGATTGGTTTGGAGCTACCTAAAGGCTAGATAGCAGGGGATGTGATGTGTAAATCCCTCATCCCACCCTACATTACTACCCTTTCCCGCAATTGTTATAAGAACTTATAACCTAGAAACCTAGACTTGATTAGATCCTACTTGAATTCCACCTAAACCCTATTCAAATGAGCCTCATAAGGGTGGATAGGGAGTAGTCCCCCTATACACCCCCTATTGCATCCATAGCCAATTAGTAGTTTAGCTTAATTGTCTAGCATCAAACTTATTTTTTGGTTTGATGCTCTAATGGAATGAACATTGCTTGCATGTTATGACCCCCAACCTAGGTTCTAGTCACATTACCCCAAATGACACACACTTCTCATTAATTGCTAAAACCCTAATTGCCTTCTTTCTTAGCTCATCTTGACTTAATTAGTTCATTTCCTTGTTCATGCTAACTTAACTTGCCTAGGATAGTTAATGCTCTATTGTATTTAGTTGTGTTTGTTCTTTCTAGCTCTTACTAGTTTAGGCCCTTAATAGATCTTTTTTCCTAACTTTCTAGTTTAGTGCTCTCTCTTTCCTAGTTCAGATAATTGCTCTCTCTAGGTTGTTAAGTAGAATTGTTTTTCTATTGTAGTTTTAGAGTTAGATCTTACCTTTCTTGCCTTAATATATTTCTCTATTCTTGCTTAGGTTTCATTTTTTTTCTGTAATAGGATTAAATGTCAAGGGTTAGAGTAGGTTTCATTCTTGCTTCCATCAATTTCTTGTCTGAGCCATACTTAGTGTAATCAAACCAAATCCAAGCCAAACCCTTGAACCTAGACTCTGTGTGAGGAACCTAGCTTAAGCAAGCATAGCTCTAGTGCCCCCTCTTTCCCTTGGGTTCCACTTTGACTTACTTCTCCTATACTACTCCCAAGCTCCTACACATGTGGATGTGTTTAGAAGTGTGACTATCGTGTCCTATAAATTCAAAAGGACATGTTATGTGCCCTAAGGCACATCTAATCAAAATTCAATTGGTTGGGTGTTGATTGGTGGACACACCAGTAGTCATAAAGAGAAAATGAATCTCCCTTTTAGTGCACGAGTTTACTTCCTACTATGTCCTCACTCAAACATGACCTACACGAGAGGGGTTGGTCCTTAACGTCTCTATGAATAGATCGCACTTGTCGAGAGGTAACATGGGTTCAACAGACATGGGTTTTGATCCCAATACACCTCGAGACTACAAATGTTGTCATCAGATGTGAGTGCTAGGAGAGGGCGGTGTTCTCAAGGCCTTTGTATGTCCAACTCAGCAGTTGCACCAACACCTTTAATAAAAACCCATATTACATCCAGGGATCCAACGTGAGGTTTGCACCCATTCCAGATGCGTACGTTTGTAGGAGTGTAACTGACAAGTGCAAACTTTTAATATTTTCTGAAGAAAGGCTCATAATACCAATGCATGAAAGAGAAACCATAAGTAGATAAGCAAGGAATCACACCATTACTCAAGAAATAAAAGACTTTTTTCCAATCCATATCTTCTATTCATCATTTCTAGATTAAAAAACAAATGACAAATGGGAAGTGGATCTAAAACCCTAAATAGGGAAGCTCCCTCGGATGCCTGAAGTAGAAAACTAGGATAACTTTGAAAATGAAAAATGGAAGAAAAAGGAAACTATCTAAAAAAGCTTGACCAGAGGCTACATGGCTAGGGGACCCATGAATCACTTGATCTATGAGCTAGGGGCCCAAAAATTGTTGTGATATGTGGCCATGCACCTAGGTCAATAAGAATATAAAAAAAATGAAAAAAAGAGAAAGTATAAAAGACACACAAAATACGCATGAAAATGCTTAAACTTAGTGAAAAATGAGGAATTTAACCTAGGTCATTTGGCGGCCCCTAAGGGAGTCGCCTGTATATCGTACGCTACCCAAGAAACATAATATTGTTTGATGTGTATATTTGGTAGTGAAACTTAGCTTGGTCATTGCATGGAAAATAAGGAAAAAAGTGTTTGGAGTCACCACCACATATTAGATGAAAAATAAGGAAAATTCAAAAAAGAATCATGAGTCTACAATGGAAAGTTGATCTGGCATCAGAGTTGGATTTATAAAAAATAAAATAAAATGAAATGAAAAAATAGAATCCATTGATCTTGTTATGAGTGGGGAAGACTCAACACCCCTATCTCTCCTGTTAAACTGATATTGACATGTATTGAAGTATTTTGAGAAAATGGTGTTTTCATTTTAATTAAAATAAAAAAAACAATAAAACAATATTTTATTTGTGGGAAGATATTTAAGTATGTGTCCTTATCGTCTAAACCTAAAGACTAAAGATCGTAACATTTAGGTGTGTCCGCATTGTGATTATTTGAGGACCTCACGGTGGAGATCCCACATGAGTGGTTAGGACTGATGCATAGAAATCCTTTAGAGGACAAAAAGAATATTTGAACTAAGACAAGATCTAATATTTTATGAGATTTTATGAGAACATATATGTACATAGATCACATGTGCAGTATAAGCATATATGAATAGTTATATGGAGTAAAAGTAGTTAAGATAAATCAAAGCAACAATTAGAAATACAGTCAGATTATCATTTTTACAGCCTAAAAACACTCAAAAGCAGGTGGTGTGAGAGGAAGGATCCTTTAATCGGGAATAATGGATCAAATAAAAGAGGAAGGTAGTTCACTCTTTGTCTTCAGGAGAGTTAAAAGTGGCTCATAATACAATGATTTGGGGGAGCTATTTATCGGATGGAATAAAGGTCCAGAGTTCTATACAAAACCTTCTAGAAGAGATGGTGATTGCCATGATGCACAACAAGGAATGACTCACGGATCAAGGCAATCCACCACATGTCAATTGATAAATGATTCTGATTGAGATGCTCGGGCTAGACAAATTATTTTTTTTTTATTTTCTAATTATTTTAGGAATGTTCTGGAGAAAATTTTCAAAAATCATAGAGTTTGAATAAAATAAAAAAGAGAGATAAGTGAGGATTATCCCTCAGATTTACAAAAAAGATTTAATATATGTGGGTAAAAACAAATATTTTATTCTGTATAACTCCACTAAGTAACTTATGAAAAAGACTAATAGAAAAGAAGAATTGATGAGCAAATTGCACTTATAGTCTGGAACATAGATTTCTTCATAGAAAGCCTCAAACTTGATAAAATTTTGGAGAAATAAATATAATAAATAGGTGCAAAATATGAAAAAATAGGAATACATGTGAGAAAATGATAAAGTGTGTGGAATGTGGAATGGACTTCATCATTATATAGAGAAAATATAAATCATGAGTTTATGATGACTGAGTAAAAATGGAGTATCAACAATACCCAACTCTCGGGTGCAGTCATGTGTAAGACTACAAATTTGGCTACAAACTTCAAGAATCACATATGTGTGTTGTTAGAAGAAAGGCTTGTCCATACTAGCCATGTAGTACCATTGAGCAGGTGTGGATTGAAAAAGATACAAATCTATGAATTGAAGGCTAAATGTATGATTGATATGGTTCTTCCCACCGTAGGTGAAGTTATGTGATTTATCATACTATGCAACATGAGTACCTCCCTTATAGTGGGTTCAAACAAGCAAGCATAGACACACCACTTCTTTAGGCATGTGTTGGTAATTTGTTTCCAAATATGAAAGTAGCTCAAATGGAAGAAAGACCAGAAGAATAATGTTGATAAATTTCTTGAAGGAGAACATAACTTTTGCTGATAGTGTTTAATGTCGAGATTGATAGGATCATGCGACTTATCATGTTATATAATATTGTATATTATGTCAGACTATTGGAAATTTCAAACTACTACTATACTTTGGAGTCAATAGATCATTCTTCCTATTCTTGTTAATTATATGCTTTATTTGAGCTTATCTTATTGTTTGATATTATCTTTTCATTTATCCTAATGTAGTTTGACTTTATCTGCTCATTTAGCCTTATTTGTAGTTTGGCCTTATGTTCTAGTTTAGCCGTCTGAGTCATGTGTGGACTTAATAAATAACACCAAAGGCCACATGATAAGAGTGTGTTGAAAGAGATAGTCAAAGAGGATAGAGAATGCAAGCCTTGAAATAGGAATTTTATTAGTAAGATGTGAGGATTATGAGAGAGAAACAATTTCTAATAATCTTTTTGAAGGCCATTATAGAATTTGCAATATTCTTTCTTGAGATTATTGATTCCATAAACAAGGTTGATATATTCTTCCTTTTATATGTTTATAATTTATCTCACATAAAAGTTCGTGTAGTATTATGAGTTTCCACTTGTTATGAAAGTATACGGGCATGTGTCTCCTTTATACCAAGTATATATGACTATGCTCTTCCTTCACTAGTACAGATATCACCTTTAGCATCGGTTAAATATAACCTTAGAAGTCAGTTCACAAGCGACACCCAAGTGGGTGACACTAAATGTAGGCGCCTTAAGTGTCAGTTTCACAACCGACGCCATAAAGTTGTCCCCCGATTGCAAACCCAAAATCCGCGCCAGCAGGGGACAATATGTGTCGGTTAAAAATCCATAACCGACACCAGGTTAGACCATAGGTGTCTGTTAGCAACAAAAAACTGATGTCGTTAAAGTATAAAGATGTCGGTTAAATATTTTTCACCGACGAGTTAAGTTTTTGTTGTCGGTTTCTGTTGTTAACCAACGTCTATGTTTTGATTTTTTTTTTCTTATCAGCTTATAGGCCTGATGTTCGGCTGGTCAGCAGGATGCAGAACCAGAAGTTCAGTTTTGAACTGTAAGTTTACAACATCCATTGATTTCAGCAAACAACAGGCCACAAACCTGCAAAATTAACAAGGATGGAAAATATTTTTAATATATGGAATGATTCACACACATGTATAAGTACATTTCATTATTATGATTTCATCACACACATGTATAAAAAATTAGTTTTCATTCATCCATTTCATATTCACACACATGTAGCAACCTACAGTTCTATTCATTTCATCTATTTTCACATTCAGACACGTACATGTAGAATTAAACATTCATATATTCATCTTCAGATAAGACAATTTAGAAAAATTCATTCAGACATGTATATATAAGTGTGTCTTTTTAAAGTTTAACATGCCATCAAATACAGAAATAATTATGACAACAAAGTTTAGAAATATCATTCTTTATCATTGTCATTATCATCATCGCCATCAGTATTCCAATGATAATAAAAAATTCCCACTACTTGTAATGCTTTTGCCCATTGTTCTCTTACATTATATAATTTTCCATCGTTTAGGGAGTAAGTACATCTAATAACTTTTCACCTGTAGCGAAGTCACTGGTTTTAAACACCTACAAAGAGAATGACGTATATATAAATTAATAATATATAATAAGATTGATATATTTCATATTATCTAGTGAGACTATATATAATACATGTTGTATGGTATCGATTTTCATTGCAGCATATTTGATAATTAGGTCCATATATCGCATCACGTAGTATGCACATGCCCAGCCATTGTCTTGTATAGCACACTATAAATTGAAATATACAAAATATTAACAAATACAAACAAACATAGTTCACATAAATAATATATATATTAGAGTCAGGAAATTACTTTCACATTCTCCCAAAGTAATGATTTCGTTGTCTTGGCCATGTTTCCTCCAACATTTTTGAATGCTTATAAAGCCCTACATGTTAATGTAACACATTAAATTGAATTATTAAATAATAATGTAATAATAGATGTTAACGGATATAAAAAAATATGAAAGATTTCTCACGTGAATAATGGCATTTTTATTGTGTGTCCATATAATGAGTCTAATTCCTTCCCCGAAGGATCTAGATAATAAACATTCCACGTCTTCGGTACAATAACCAGTAACTCCCAATGCCTACCACTAGAGATAAGAAAGTTAAAAATTAATAACTCAAACTCCAAAATAAAAATGTAATTTTCTTAAGTCCAAATTATAAGCAAAGTAAACTTACTCAACATCGAATGGAGCTATTATCACCATCTTCTTTTTTTACCAAAACATTTAAAAGCAATAGAGTAGTATGATGTAACTGATGAAGGGTCTTTATCTACAAGACTGATCAAAGTTGGAACTAGAAATCCCACATGGGAAAATGAAAAATCTTTACAGACCGTGTGTAAGTGGCTACAAAACATGTATTATGTATGCATTAATATATAAGAAACTAGATCACTATATATAAAATAAGGTATATGGATATATAAACAAGATCTCACCATATCCGTAGCTCTATCATAGATGTATTTAGCCAATCATAATGAAACGACTCCAAAATATCTTGTATAAATATTTGGTTATCGTATGATTCGCCTACAACATCCACCGGAATAGAAACATTTATAGGAGAATTTGGGTCATGTCCGCCTATCCATACTTCCATACCCTTACAATTAGGACCTAACGAGTCGTATAGGTTCCTTGGAAGCCAACTAGGTACTTCAGGAAGAGGTGGAAGTGGAGGTGGAGGCGGAGCTGTAGCGGGTTTCTTCCTTTTGACCTGTATATATAATTTCAGATCAATTGACTTGCTCGTATATACACGCTAACAAATTAACGTAATATAAATTTACCATACAATATCAGTATAGACGACATATGCTTGAGGGTACAATATCACTCCGCCTTCTTCTTCACCAAGCATTTCATAATCTGGGTGGGCATATGGCAATGGATGATGCCTCCACGGGTGGAGTACAAGTCTCAGGTTCACACGAACCACACCAACTGGAATTGGAGTGCCATGAAACATGCCTCCTGGAAGGGGTGGGTAAGCCTCAGCCTCTGCAATGATAAATTCTTTTCTTTTTAGATGGCATGGATTCAACCCCTACAAATTTACGTAAAGTATGTTATATACATATATACATAAATATATCATCTTGAAAAGATTAGCTACTATTTCATAAAAATACTTATAGTGGACGTGCTAGGTGGTGGGTCTACAAGATTAATCCCAACTACCTCTATAGTAGGACAAGAGTAACACACCACAGATACTGTCTGAGTGGTAGTCTGAGATGCCTACGACTTGCTCATTGCTTCATGGAGTTTCTTATTAAGTGCTTCCTCGACTCTCCTATCAATTAACTGATCTACCTATAGATGGATAAAAGAAATGCTAGCTTTTGATTATTGAATTCCCTTTTGCAATAACATTCTAAAAAAAAGAATAGGTTACCTCAGCTTTTGAAAATCCCGCTTTTGGGACATGTTTGCATTGTGATGGCCCAAAGAACGCTTTTATGCCCACACCAGCGCATGCACCCCTAACACATCCAGGATGCTCTGGGTTACCAAGAGCAACTATCAATTCATCCCTTGTGCCCTCAGGGATTAACTTGCCTTGCTTCCTCTGCTCATGTAGCTCCTGCTAATCGTCAATAGAAATTGGTAAGTAAACACAATAATCAATATTGATTGCTCTGAGAGTTGAATTTTACCATTTTTGCAACCGCCTCAGCAGTTGCAAGTTTGGTTATATCTCCTTTCTTATTTTTCCTCCCATATATCCACACAGCATGGCGAGGTAGAGGTGCGGGAGTAGCAGTAGAGGACTCCCCAGTCTCTTGAGTAGCAACAGACTCAGCAACAACAGTAGCCTGTAGTCTTTGGCGAATGCCTGCATAGCCTTTTGGACCCATCGTGTGGGCATGCACATTCAGTGCACGTCTTGCTCTTTGAGCATCGTTGATAGCCTTGTTAGTAAGCACATTTATTTGGTTAGTAACACTAAAGGTCAATCTTGAATAGGTGAATACATAAGAATGTATATTAATGAAATTGGGAGTGGTGCTTAATACCTTGAATTTATCAGCTTTCCTTTTGGCAACAAACTCCTCCCAATCATTGGGGTCTAGGTAGTTCCATTTCTCAATGACAGACTTCTTCCTCTTCTCAGCATCTTGTATGTAATCTCAGGTGAGATTTGTCTATAGTTCCTTAGGACCCTCCCATAGTGTTGCATCATGCATTTACAATGCAGGCTTTCATCGAGTTCAAATATACTCTGCAAAATAGAATTGCTTTTAACTAGTATCCTAAAAATTAGCAATCTGCAAAATAGAATTACAAATAATAATAACCCACGCATAGTTCCTTCCATACTAAGTCTTTCTTCCCCTTAGGAACTTTACACCAAGATTCTACATTAGGACTACAATGGCTACGAGTAAGAACCCCAAGATATGAAATAAAAGAGTTGTGATTCACTCCAACCGGATTTCCTGCATGTTCAAAATCCACAGCTAGTTTGGGTCAATTGCCCCTTTGTTGTAGTAACTTGTTCATCATAGTGATGCCCCTCACTTTTTCAATTTTTTTTGCTGCTCATCAAGTGCCCCAAGTTCTTCAAGGGGTACATAATCAACCTAAAATTTGACCCAAAAAACACACTTACAGGATATAACTATAAATGGACATATAGATAGAAATATAGGATATATTTTAAAAACATACATTGGCAGGCACCGCATTCATATCCTCACCCTCACGGTAATCATCATCATAATCATCATACTCATGCTCAGCCATCTGAAAGTGTCATTAAAAAATCAAACATTTAACATTTAACATAACTAGAAGATAATAAAACATTGTTAAGTTCACATTCAGAAAAATAAAAAATATAAAAAAATAAAAGCATGCCTCTAATACTACGATCTTTTATCAATTAACATTCCTTTTGTGTGATCTTCGTGCACATACAAGTCATCGTAAGCTTCAATATTTGGTGTTGGCAACCCAACTGAGAATGGACTGGAGTCACCATATTTATCATAGTACTCTTCTTCATCTATAGGATCTTGAATGAACTGTCTTTTACCATGAAGAACAACCAACCATTTATCATTTATAGGATCATCGATATAAAATACTTGTTTTGCCAGTGATGCCAATATGAATGGTTCACCCTTCTTGCCAATCTTTTCAAAGTTCACTAATGTGAAACCCAATTCATCCACTATAACTCCTTTGGTGTTATCAACCCAATTGCATTTAAAGAGTGGAATTCTGAAATCTACATAGTCAAACTCCCATATGTCTTCAATGAAATTGTAATATGACATTTTAGCTTCACGTGGACTCTTATCCTTTGCACTTACAAAAAACAATGAAGACGCTTGAAGGGTGACCCCACTGTTTTAGACGAAGCTCTTATCATCTTGACGCTTTATGTAATATGAGAACACATTTATGTCAAACCCTTCATAAGACATAACATTCAATTTTGGTTTAAAGGCGAGACATTTGATAGTTTTAGCAGGATCATTTACTGTTTGAGATAGTTGATGTAAGACTTTATATCAAACCACTTAATAAATATCTTGTTATGCTCTCTAGCAAGCCACATTGAATTGGCTCGAGGATATTGTTTCTTGATAAAATTGGTATGTTCCTAGATATAAACACTCACTTTGTCAATGTTGTGTAAAATATACAAGTGACCTTGTTCCAACTGCTCACGGCTGATTACTTTCATCCGTGATCCTAAAATTCCTTTGCCTGAATACTCCTCAATATTCTTGTCATTAACAGGAGCATCATTACCACTCAGAAAGTCATTGCAAAAATCCATAACCTCTCTCGCCATATAACCCTCAATAATACTCCCTTCAGTTCGATAACGGTTTCGAACATCACCTTTAAAAACGCTCATGTATCGTTCAAAGGGATACATCTAATGCAAGAAAATCGATCCCAACATTTTCACTTCCCTAGTCAAGTGGACAACAAGATGTACCATGATATCAAAGAACAAAGGTGGAAAATAAATCTCAAGCTGACATAAGGTAACAACCACTTCTCTTTGCAATTTATCGAGAGTATCATTGTCAATAACTTTGCATCACAGACTATTGAAAAAGAAACAAAGTCTGGTGATTACAAACCTTACATGCTTCGACGATATAGATCAAATTGCCACGGGCAATATTTGTTGCATTAGAGTGTGACAATCATGAGATTTAAGACCTATCAACTTCATATCTTTCATTGATACCAATCTACGGATGTTTGATGAGTAACCCTGTGGCACCTTAACATTTACCAAGCAATCACAAAAAGCTTTCTTCTCCTTTCTAGACAACGTGTAACAAATAGGAGGTAAGTATGTTCTCTGATTGCTACTAACTACTTCTGTTAATTTTGTCCTTATTCCCATTTCACGTTGGTCCATTCTGGATTTTATCCCATCTTTAGTCTTACTTGGTATATTCAACAGAGTACAAATGATGCTATCACAAATATTTTTCTCAGCGTGCATGACATCGATACAATGCCTGACTGCCAAAGAACTCCAATAAGGAACACCCTAAAATATTGACTTCTTCTTGAATAAAGATTTGTCACTCTGTGTGGCCATGGTACATTGTGATCTCTTACCAAATTTATTGACAAAGTCTTTTACTCTTTCATAAACAACCTCCCCTGATATAGGTTTAGGTGCACTCTGTTCCTCATTTCGTCCATTGAACGCTTTGCACAACCTACAGTACATATGGAATTTTGGAAGAAACCTTTGATGACCAAGATATACAGTCTTGCCACCATATTTTAGTCATATTGAATCAGTGTTATCTTCACATATAGGACACACTATAGATCCTTTGACACTATATCCAGACAAATTCCCATATGCTGGAAAGTCATTAATAGTGCAAACGAAATGTCTCTCTTCGTGAAGCATCATAGGTCATCACACCTTCACCCCAGAGTTTCTTTAAGGAGCTATTTGGGTGAGGTAATTAGAGGTGGTATTGTATTCCATTTCGGTATTCTAAGTACCATACTTATAATAGTCACATTTGTATACTCGTATGTGTTTTTATCACAGCCGTATTCTAACTGTGGTATTTCTGGACACATTCAATCGATGGACCTCACAAAAGACGCCGAAACTGGCGTGATTTGCAATCCCATGTTCCGCCTCGACTCCCCCGACGTCTCACCCCCCCCCCCCCGGACTATATCCTCTCACTGAGGCCATCGCCTCCGTCACCCCCCGAACTGTCTCCTCTCGCTGAGGCCGCCGCCTCATCCAATTCACGTCGAGACCATCCCTATTGCCCAATGACAAGCCGTTCTGGAAGGAACTACATGGGAGGATTCGAGGGAAGCAATGACGTCATCCTCCTCGCCAAACATTTCCTCCACAGGTGCTGATGTGAAGAGTATCGGTGTTGTCCGGCAGCGTTGTCGGTGGCGACTCGGAGTCTCGGACAGCTTCCACTGTCGGGCGTGGACGATCGCCGGCTGTGGAGATCTGCGACGTGGGATGTGGTACGCTGCCACATGGGCAGGTTGTGAGATGTGTGGTTCTCTTCCTCCATAGGCACACTCTAGATCCCACACTTACGGACGACGACGGGGACAAATCCTTGTACCCAAATCTGCACTCATCCAAATAACACAATTATCCATTACCGACTTTGTTAATCAAGCAGTCGGAATCCCACATTCACTAACTACTACAGTAGTTACAATGGAGCCGCCCAAACAGCCCCTAAGTCATCAATCAGAGGTTCAAGATAAATTTCGATATCATTTCCAGGTTGTTTAGGGCCCGAAATCAACAACGGCAGCATAACATACTTATTTTTCATACACAATCAGGGAGGAAGATTGTATATAACAAGCATAACTGGCCAAGTGCTATGTTGGCTACTCAATGTCCCGTACAGATTCATCCCATATGTACAAAGCCCAAGTCTTAGATTCCTGACTTCTTCACCAAATTTAGGGTACAATAAATCAATCTTCTTCCACTGTGAGGAATCAGACGTATGTCGTAGGATCCCATCATTATTTTTCTTAACATATGCATGCCACCTCAAATTCTTCACATCTATCGAATTGGCAAACAAGCGTTGAAGTTGTGATATTATAGGTAGATACCACATCACCTTGGCAGGAGAACCAGTTTTGGACTCCCCCGAAGTCACCATTTTATACCTTGACGCACCACATTTTGGACAATATTTCAAATCCACATAGCCCTTTTGAAATAATATACAATCATTCAGGCATGCGTGTATCTTCTTGGCCTCCATTCCCATTGGGCACAACAATTTCTTTAACTGGTATGTTGAGATTGGCAGCTCGTTTCCTTCAGGAAGAATTTCTTTCAACAAAGACAACAATGACGTGAAGCTTTTGTCGCTCCATCTATTGTTAGCTTTTAGCTTATACAATCTCAACACAATACTAAGCTTCGTAAACTTAGTACAACATGTGTATAACGGTATCTCAGCATCATGCACAATGTTTCTAAACATGGGATGTGGATTGGTGTGCTCTACCCCACAACCATCCAACATCGCATCAACAATGTCTACTGGAACTGGTTCGTTCACATCTACGTCATCGGAGGCAATTTCTTCTTCCACACAAGCACTGCTATTGACATCCACTGATTTCTAGTTTGAAATCTCTCCATGCCAGTGTCATTCTATATAGCCTTGTACAATCTCGTTGCACATGACATGAATTTTGATTTCGTCACCAGTGCTGCCTTTCAAGTTGTTACCGCAATGCCTACATGGACAGTAGAACCTATCTCCAGGTTGTTTCCTATGTTCCTCAGCAAATCTAATAAACTGATCAAGACCAGAAATAAACTCTTGGGTGCAGCGATTTGGAATGGACATCCATGATCTATCCATTCTATGATCAAAGAGAAAACAAGTATATATTAGGGTTGACGGTGTTATATATGATAAATGTATACCAGCTATCCCATTCTTGATCACCTAATCTCACTAGTAAGTGTATAATGTGTATTCAATTTTCAAGAAATTTCAGCAGTATTTTCCCGCAGTTCTCCAAGTACACTAATGTACATGGACAAATGCCCACCGACATATGTACTTAGAGAACAAATGGGGAAGTGCTGATGAAACATCATGAAAACTGAGTACACATTATACACTTACATCCTAAGTGATATTAAGTATTCAAGAACAGTCCTAAACCGGGGACTATCCCAGATTTACTCCTAATGAGTAAATCTCAGTCGGGTTTCTAGGCCAATAAAATACATGTATATATATTGTCATTCATATACCTACAATCATAGTATCATCGTTCATATCCTAGGTTTTGTGTAACATCATTTAATTCAATTCATTATTCCATTTGGATAAGTTCATTCATTCATCATTAACTCAAATCAATCATAATCAACTACACAATTGTGAAGAATAATTATATATTGAAATAAGTTAAATCAATCACTAACAAGAGAGAGAGAAAGTAATAATAATTTATTAAATTCATTCATTCATCATTAACCCTAGTTAGTCGTTATTAATCAACTACACAGTTTTGGAGAACAAATTATATATTGAACTAATTTCATTCATTCTTTGTTTAACCCTTATTAATCAATATTAATCAACCCTAATTAATCAACAATAATCTTACAGAAAACTCTCCGCACTGGCGGAGCAGGCTGTGGTGGCGGCGGTCGGAGGTGGATGTGGTCGCAGCTGTAGTCGGAGGTGAAGGCGGAGATGACTGAAGCTGCGGTGAAGCAGGTGGCGAGCGATGGCAGGATGGCGGGCTGTGGCTGTGGTCGTTGGCGGAGATGACTGAGCAAACGAGTGGCGGCGGCGGCGACTGAACAGGAGCGGTGGCGGTGAGCTCCTCAGCAGCGGTTCCTCTCCACAACGGCGGCGGCGAGCTCCTCTCCATAACGGCGGCGACAAGCTCTTCTCCACAGCAGCAGCGGTGGCGACGAGCGACAACACAGAATCGCAAGACCTAGCTTGAGCGGCAACAGAAAATCAGGAATGAAATAGAGAAGGGGAAGAGACTGGCTCGCGCCGGTGATATTCAGTTAATTATCGGCGTCGGTTGTTACTTAAAACCGACGCTTAACACCATCTACAAATACCAGGATGGGGTGTTCGTCGTCGGTTTCAACGTATAATAACCGAAGTCTATCCACATACGCCGACAAAAAAATTTGGGCTTGAGTTACAATCATAGTTATTGGTTTGGAACCTAACACCGACGCCTATTAGGCAAATTGGGGGGGGGGCGATTTTTGCGGGGACAACACACGAATAAACATTCTCGTCGGTTCCCATGCAACACCTGACGCAGAATAAGGTATGAATTTTTGCCTCGCGAGGGGTATTTAGGTGTCTGTTATGTTTTAAATAACCGACGTCATATGGGGGGGGATTTCGTGAGGCTTGGCGCGGAACATGAGTCGTCGGTGTGTACACAACCGACGTAGAATGGAAAATTTTGGAGGAAATTTTTTTTCCTGGAAAATTGTATTTCTCGGGTGATTTTGGATGTCGATTCTTGTTTCCACCAGCCGACGTTAAAGAAAAAGCGATAGCCGTGTCTTTTTTAAAGCGGTCGGCCTCCAGACATAGGTGTCGGTTGATAGTTTTAACCGACATCGTAGTTTACTAGCGTCGGTGTTTGATTTATAACCGACACCAGCAAATGTGACGTTATACGTCATTTCTGTACTAGTAATTTGATGTGCTCATGCCAAGCCAATGCCAGTCGACTACTTCAAACACTAAAATGTACTTAGTGTCTAGTAAAATGTACTTAGTGTCTAGTACTATCATCGTCTTATGATCCCCATCTTTGCACGGTTTAGTTTCTCTAATTATATGAAATATGACATCGTCTTATGATCCCCATCTTTGCACAGTTCACTTGGTCCACATATCTCCATCGGGTATGAAAAAGTAGCAAATCTATCTTTTTTTGCGTTTGTTGTGCTATTCTAGAGGCGGCATGGCAACCAAACGTATTGGACATTTTGGCTGATATTTGCTACGTAGTTTAAAGGATAAATATGATGTTGTGCGGATTAGCAGACTGAAAAATCGTCTAATGACGTGCCGCTGCAAAATTAGTTATGTATAGGGTATAATAGACTTTGTCCAAATAACGAAAATTACTTCCATATCATTCCAAATGAGGACATTTCACCTTCAAGTCTACTTGTCGTTGCGCCAAACAACTATCATCTTACACAGAGTTTACATATCACTAATTAATTACCGATGACAAGCAAACCTATCACAAATCATATACCAAACACAACCTTTTATCATCTCTGCACCTCCTCACGTTAGCAAAACAGAAAGAAGCAATTACCTGCAATACCCACTCTACTACATCTGCATGTGGCTGGTTTTGTTCTAAAATAACCTCATCAACCATAGTACAAACAACTTGCATAAGTTCTGACGTTTTCGATTGGAAAACCATTAAAAACACTTTGGCCCATACAGGTCTCGAACCTGTGACCTTCGCGTTATTAGCACGACGCTCTAACCAACTGAGCTAATAGGCCTCGCGATCATCCCCACTTTATGGTGATAATTGAATCAATCCGAAATCTATCGGCCTCCCAAAGATAATTACAGAGACCCCGAGCTTGACACAACAAAAACGTCACTGATACCCACGGCACTGTGGCCACAGCGTGGTGACTGATGATTAACTAAGAAGTCGTGAACTCGTTAGTCTTGTCCGTTTGGTTGCATCCTTAATTTCGACCTCTCCATCATTTTGTTTGGTTGGTCGCTGCAGAAAACAACAACTGATATATAAAACAACTATCTCTAGTAAGATAAATACAGTTGCCGGTTGACTATAAGCTGGAATTAAGGCATAAAAAGTTCATTTATATGTAGATACTAGGCATATGCATGTGCGATGCTTGAGTTTGAGATCATTTATGAACATAAGGTTCTTATAACCATTTGTATTTTTGAGTAATATCATGATCAACATTTGATTAGTTCAAAACACATAATTATATTTTGTAATTAATAACATAACCAAATATCTTCATAGAAGTATTGTCTAGATAGTAGTTACAAAAGGATAAATTTGAGATGTGATGTGTATATGAGGGTATATAACTATTGTCATGTCCTATATATGGTTGAAACTTGACAATCTGGGTGTAAGCTCTAAAGTGACATGACTATATTCAGGATAAAACACATCTCTTTAGACTTCACTTATAGCTAGGGATGGGAAAACAATCAGGTCATACCACGTTTTAGTAAGCTTATGGACAAACTCAAATTGCCAACTGGGAGACATGTCAGCTTTGGACTATATCATTGACAAGTTTTAACTCTTATGCGGTCAATGCAATATAATACAAGTGTTAAATTTGGGTCAATTCATATAACACATAAAATTAATGATTTTAAACCAAATATATAAATACATTTCAATATTATATGTTATAGGCATTGAGGAGGTGATATGTGATGTCAAAAATTTATATTATATCTACAAATAGGACATTCTTTTCTATATAATCTACCATGTAGGGAAAAAGATTCAATTTTTTTTAGTAATTATAAAAATGCTCTTTTATTTAATAACAAAACCTGAAGATTTGGGGGTGTCTAAATAGGGTAAGCGTCCGACCAAGCTAACACTTTCGGGCTATATTTATGAGCATAAAAACTTGACTCAAATCTAACTCATGTAGCCTATATAGGTGGGTCAGGCTAAGAACTTTGGCATATATGTTTTTTGTGCACCCTGTCCAATATGAGGTAAACATGTATCAAAAAATCTAGATACTCATATTAATGACACATGCATTTATATATATCAACCCATTATATATACAAATATAGAGAGTCAAGCTAGAATACGCTCGAGTGGATCTGGAGCAGAATACACTCAAGTAGTTTTTCATGATGCAATATCTTTTTTAAATTTGATCCCTTGATCTTCTTAAACATCTTGTGAATAGCTTATATAAAAAATTTGAGCCCATTTGGACATGTATAGGCCATATTATAAAGATCACAAAAATAATCCATTTCAAATTAGTTTCTTGCGTCGATTTTGTTACACTCGGAGTGACTTACACTCATCCAAATGGGCTCAAAATTTGTATGCAGCCTAACTATAGTACGGAAATGAAGATCAATGGTTTACATTTTGCAAAAGAATAGACTTTATATGCAAGCACCACTTGAGTGTACCATGTGATATGTACACTCATGTGTATTTTAGCCTGTATATATATATATATATATATATATATATATATATATATATATATATATATATATATATATATATATATATATATATATATATATATATATATATATATATATATATAGTGTATGTATCTATATATATGTGTATATAAGATGTGTAGCTTTTATAACAAAAAGTTCGTACTATATTTATGTATACAAAATATTGGGTTAACCTAAACTAAGATATATGTTTTTATTTTTGTCTTATAAATATCCACTATATTGTGTTAAATAGACCATCGTGAAACCGAGATTTCTTAATTAATGGGTGTTGACACTACATTTTTACTCAAAAATTCATGATTAATATTAACTCTTTTGTGAATGATGAAATCAATTTCATATTTGTTGCTACATTTTCTCACATTTAATCCTTTCCCCCACATTATCCACTTTTTACCATACTTTTTCTCATATTTATTCAACTCCTTTTGATCCACCACCACCCAACTCTGGACTTCCTTGATACAAATATTCTTTTAAGAAAAAAGTATGATTAACCCGTAATTTTTGCATTATATATGCTTATTTCATAAATTATGCAAATGAATTGTCCTAAGTAAAATGTTCCTCTTTTCTCCTCAGATACTCAATTGCTTTTTCCTGATAAACTTGAGAATAATCTTGAACTATCTTTCTTTCATTATTTTATTTAGAACCCACTATTTTCCATTTTTTCCAGAACATTTATGAAATAACTGGAAAATAAAAAAACACAATGCATCCTCTCTAGGCCACTCGATGGATTAGAGAAATTTTCCTTGATCTATGCACCACACAATGTGTGGCACATTGTGACATCTCCAGATTTATGAAAACTTAATATGATGTGAGACATCCAAATTGAAACCCTCACCTCACCCAAAATCCCAATTTAAACACCACACACTCGGCTAAGAAGAAGAAAATAAGAGGTAGTCAAAAGATAACAATAATAGCACATGTACATGAATAATAATAAAACCATACAACACATGTCCACCGTTCAACATATAATTATAACATGAATTGTTACAACATTTGATGTTAAACATTGAGCAACAAACTATTGCATATACATGTACTACCACTAAACAACATGATCTTAAGATAATAGGTCCACATGTACATTAGCTCACCATACAACTCTCAACTATCCTGGCCCTTCAAGATCATATGTCCACAACCTAAACAAAAGATTACATGTGGTACACGCCAGCACAATATTCAAGAATATTGTATTGAGTATGCCTACGTGTCTTTTATATATCTCTCATTACTAAGATTGGCAATAAGATAAAACTAATACTTGGCAGTAACATCAGAAATATATAACAAAAGGCATATACTTGAATAAAGATGTTTATTAACAAAAGAGAACACATATTTTAGGCACATTTTCCATTATATCATCCATGCATTGACCGCCAAAGGTTGAATGCATTGAAGGCCTTATGATCGACTACCAAAGAGTTGGATAATTTCATAATGTAATTAGACTACTAAAGAGTTTGACCACTTTCAAGTACTTGACTACCAAAGAGTTGAAGTACTTTATTTTCCAGCACTTGACTACCAAAGAGTTGAAGTACTTAGATATATGGAACAAATATATTATATTTCATGTGTTCATAACGATAAGTATGGAAATCTCAAGCAACATAGCATACAAGAACAATCATTTCATCCAATATCATATGCCAACTATTTTACTACACATATAATGCAACCATACTGAATAGTAGGCCAAGTACAAGGTAAGGGCATACCTTCCAAATAGATATTCCTAATCATCACATATCCCTAAGGTCAATTATATCTCGGTCAACCCCTGATTAAGACAAGATCACATATCACCATAAGGTTCTCATCATCTTAACCCTAGTCGTGTTCATTAGGGTTTTACTTAGATCATTAGGATATGTGCATCATTACTTGTATTCTTGTCTTGGAATTATCTTACTGAGATCATGTTCCAGATTATGGTTTATTTGAATGAACATTAGTTTCCATAGTATTGTGTGTACATATTAACCCTAGGTTACATCATTAACCTAAATTAGGGTTTCATAACATGTATTAAGGGTCGTCTTCATATAACATGAATTCTATGCATCTAACTGATATCAAAGTTTCATATTCACTTCCAGTTATATATATGAGGGTGTTCCATAAATTTCATCATTTATTGAGCATGTATGTATTTATTACATTTTATTTAGGGTTAATAGCAATAATAAGCCATATGGAGCAAATTATGTGATTTTGTGCATCAATATTACAATCTCTGACATTAGATGCATTATAAACATGATTATGGATTTACTAATAATTATCATAATTTTAGGTCACCGTTTGATATTTATTATCCATGAAACAAGCATTTCACAACTTACATGATAACACTGATATTAGAGCATCAAAAGCCTAATATTATGCTTTCACGTTGTTCTACTCATTTTTCTGAACATTTTGATATATTATTTGTAATTTTTGGATAATCGAGCTAATTATTGTGAATTATACAAAATTTGAGAATTATTTGGATTTCTGACCTTTTCTGGCCACTCGAAAAATGCCATGTGTCGTCTATGGTTGTGCAACTCCTTTGCTTGCTACAGGTCAGTTATGTCTTGGTTCACTTTTGAACCCAGTCTAGTCTGGGGAAAGGCCGGTTTAGGGCTCTTTTTTCCTCTTGTTTCATGCAAGTCTCCTTTCTCGCGTTCTTGCCTTCCTCCCGATCGCAAGGCTGCTATGCGCCTACCCATGTTCTTCATGGCATCGGTAAGGCTAGACTTGCCGGCAAATGATCAGGCACACTCCTCCTCCTTTCCATCACCTTTTGTAGCACAGTGCTTCTTTGCAACGATGCTGACCTAGATATGGTTCTCCTCAACTCCTTGCTTCTGCTGGGAGACTCTAGTGAGCAGTTGTCGCTGATCCTTTGGTATTGTTGTGGATCTCCCGGATCATTGAGAATCTGTGGTCTCTGATTTTCCTTAGATGCAGGCATTGCTACTTCAGGATGGGCCATGGCCACCGTGAGGAACTTCTCTGCCAAGAAAGACACACCATCGAACTGGTGTATGCCATCGTTGAGGCTCCTCCTCTGTGATCTGTAAGGTCTGCGCTCCTCTTAGTTAGGTCTTCCATTTCCTCTGTCTAGTTTGTTTTCTGACCACTCTCTTCCTCTCATCTTCTCCTTCTTCTAGTCTGTGCATCGCCATGGAGAAGACGTAGGAAGTGGGAGTCTGTTTTCCCTCGTCTCTGACCCTCTAGTCTCAGCTGAGGGTCCTCTCGATGATCCAAGCTCAACTGGTCTATTTACTTTGCACGTAGCTTGTCTTCCTCAATGTGCGATCATGGGTGGCCAAAACTTACATCCACTATGTTGTCTCTCTCTCTCTCTCTAATTGTAAGATAGTAGACAACTGGGAGTCATCCCTCCAACCCATCCTATGGCCTAGACATTGCCACTTAGTCAATCTGAAGCCCATTAGGTCCATGGCTCACAAGCCAGTGGTTCGCATGAAACCATGTTGTATCAAACCTTAGGATAATTAATTGATAGACCTAGTTCTAGAGTCACCCATACATGTCTTATTACACCAATGTCAAACCATAACATCTCCTTCTAGGAACTTCAAAACTTTATGAAATTTGAGCCATAATTTTATCCTCATCATACATGCATTCCATTAAACTTTGGTGCCAAGTTATCATTATTTGGCCACTCAACCACCTAATCCAACGTGACACATAATTAGGCCATTAATCATAAGCTTAACATCATATAATTCTCAACTTTTGTCATCAAAACGCATATGTGCATATTTGAATCTCAAATCCATTTACAAATTTATCCAAAAGGGTATTAAAGAACATAAAACGTTCACTCTATCACATCCTACACACCTTAAAATAAATTTCATCCGCAAAATTAAGCTAAAAACCAGTCCATCACATCATGTAACCTAGGGTTAATATGTGCACAAAATACTATGTAAACTAATGTTCATATAAATAAGCCATAATCTAGAACATGACCTCAATAAGATAATTCCAAGACAAGAATACAAGTAATGATGTACATATCCAAATGATCTAAGTAAAACCCTAATGAACACGACTAGGGTTAAGATGATGAGAACCTGATGGTGATATGTGATCTTGTCTTAATCAAGGGTTGACCAAGACATAGTTGACCTAAGGGATATGTGATGATTAGGAATATTTCTTTGGAAGGTACACCCTTACCTCTTACTTGGCCTACTATTCGGTATGGTTGTATTATATGTGTAGTAAAATACTAGGCATATGATATTGGAGAAAATGATTGTTCTTGTATTCTATGATGCTTGAGATTTCCATAATTATTGCTATGAACACATGAAACATAATATATCTATTCCATTATATCTAAGCACTTCAACTCTTTTGTAGTCAAGTGCTGGAAAATAAAGTACTTCAACTTTTTGGTAGTCAAGTACTTGAAAGTGATCCAACTCTTTGGTAGTCTGATCACATTATGAAATGATCCAACTCTTTGGTAGTCGATCATAAGGCCTTCAATGCATTCAACCTTCGGCAGTCAATGCATGGATGATATAATGGAAAATGTGCCTAAAATATGTGTTCACTTTTGTTAATAAACATCTTTGTTCAAGTATATGTCATTTGTTATATATTTCTGATGTTACTGCCATGTATTAGTTTTATCTTATTTTCAAGCTTAGTAATGAGAGGTATATAAAAGATATGTAAGCGTACTTAGTACAAATTTTTTGAATATTGTGCTGACATGTACCACATGTAATCTTTTGTTTAGGTTATGGACATATGATCTTGAAGGACCAGGATAGTTGAGAGTTGTATGGAGATCTGATGTACAGAAGGACCTCTTGTCTTAAGATCATGTTGTTTAGTGGTAGTACATGTATATGTAATAGTTTGTTGTTTAATGTGTAATATCAAATGTTGTAAAAATTCATGTTGTAATTATATGTTGAATGGTGAACATATGTTGTATGGTTTTATTATTGTTCATGTGCATGTGCTACTATTGTTTCCTTTTGACTTCCTATGATTTTCTTCTTCTTAGTCTAGTGTGTGTTGTTTAAATTGGGATTCTAGCTGAGGTGAGGGTTTCAATTTGGATGTCACACATTAGATTAAGTTTTAGAAAATTTGGGGACGTCACAGGTGGTATCAGAGCATGAATAATAGCAAAGCCTGGCATTTGCTCATTATGAAACTCAACCTAAAGAAAACCTTGAACTTAAAACAAATCTTTAGGGTTAGATTAGTCATCTCATAGAGACTAGGTCTGACCTAGCCTCTAGGTTAGCACCTAGATGTCTGAGAACTAGGTCTAGACTGGTGCTTGTTGTATAGCAAGTCCTTAGATGTTGTTCTTTCCTTATAGTGCAGCGGTATGGGACGTTGCATTATTTGGAAATGATGTACATCACAGGAAGAGAAAAATTTGGCATATGATACATCTATTTTTTGGGTAGCTACAGTAGTCTACACCCTATTATCACCCTTTTCATTAGGTGACATGACACTAGACTCTCTACTATGTGTGGGACACTCGTTTTGTGGATTTGGTTTTTAATTCCAAATAGATCGAGACTTGATAGTTTTCTCTAACACTTGTTTTATTAGAGAAAAACTATATAATATTTTATTATACATGTAAGTATTACAAAAATGTGTACCCACACATGTATGAGTAGGAGGTAGTCATGCAACCTAAGTGGAAGTGAATGACATCAGTCTAGAGGAGAGAGTAGTTCTAGATTAGATGTCTAGAGCCTTGTTGGAATATGCAATAGATGGAATATATGTAATAAGATTAGATGATTATCTAAGTCTTATAAGGATGATATAAGATAGTTTATGATGACATATGTTGTCTTTAAGGATTAAGGTTTAGTTTTGAGGATTTGAAATATGTTTTGATGATGCAAGTATGTGTGCTTTCCTAAGTTAAGCTAAGTTGAGACAAGGTTGTAAATCAGCATGAGCCTCAAGCTCTTTTATGAAGGAGGACCTCTAGTGTTAGGACCAGTTTTAGGGTTAACTCCAGAGAGGGTGAGACCCATTAGGAGAAGGTTAGAGAACCTGAAATCCAAGATATGAAAATGATGAGAAATATGTGATATGATGTCCTAAACTAGAATACTCCTGAGTGATTGAGTTGAGTTGCTTTATGCATGACTCCTATAGTCTTGTTGAACCCTAGATGTCCTTGGGAGAACCAAACCCTAGAGATAAAGAGAGGCTGGTTGTATACATACACATGAATATGAATATGAGTACCTGCCATCTGGGTGAGGGAGAGAGAGCCCAAGACCCTACAGGAGATAACTATGTTTTAGTTTCTATGAAGCCTCATGCTCAGGTTGGTGGTTCCCCATGTAGGATTCTAGTGGGTATATATAGAGAGAGTTTTGGTTAAGCATGTCTCATGGGTAAAGACCTATGAAAAGAATGTCATAGCATGTTTTGGTTTGTGCTTATGTGGCTAGAGCTTGTAAGGCTATCACTAGTGCCAATGAGGTAATCCAAGAACCCTAGACTAAGAGAGGAAATATAAAGTATATGCATATGAGATACTCATAGAGTTGAGTGAGCTTAGAGGGGATAACCATGACACTACCCTCAATGAAATGAGTCAGGAGAACCTCAATTGGACTAGATAAATTTTGATATATATTTGACAAGCCACATCTATAAGTAACTCTAGCACAATCACGGTAAAAATATGTAAGAGTGTGCTCTCATCTTGATATGTGATACATGTATATGACATGGTGAAAAACCTAGATATGGTTTAATATATCCCAATGTAATGGTTAACCATATACATGAATAACAATGACTTTATAAGATTGATGAATCCAACTACAAAGTCAATAGTAAAGTTTGTAACCTAATATGAGACAGTGAAAAGAAATAATATTAATGATGAATTTTGAATGTGGTGTTAATGTTAGTGCCCAATAAAAATGTTGAACATAGTTTGTAAAATTAGTACAACATAATGATGATGGCATCTTGATACAACATGGATAGATAAAGTGGGTTAATTATAATTAACTCCTTCAACAAAAAGTATATGTTAATGTTGAAATCTTAATGTTCGTGTAAAATGAGGATGTAAATCCTAAGATATGAAAGATTTCATGACATAATTAGAGTTTAAAACTCTTCTTTTAGACTTTTATAAAGGGATGTTTCATCCTATATGTTTTTGAAATCCTCCAATTAGTGGTTTGGATATGGATTTAGAGCTTTGTTTTTGGATATGTTGCACATAGAGAGGTGCCCTATATGTGGAATTCAGATCTTTAGTTTTCCTCAGAGTAGGAGGATGGCTTAATTTTAAGGACGAAAATTTCTTTTAAGATGTATATGATGTGATGGATTGGATTTCACCTTAATTTTGAGGACAAAATTTCTTTTTAGGTGTGTAGGATGTGATAGAGTGACCTTTTGATGTTCTTGAATACCCTTTTGGATAAATGTGTATATGGATTTGAGATTTGAATATGCATATAAGTAATGATGACAAAAGTTGAGAATCATATGATGTTAAGATTATGATTAATGGCCTAATTATGTGATGTGTTGGATTAGTTGGTTGAGTGGTCAAAAAATGATAACTTGGCACCAAAGTTCAATGGAATGCAACTATGATGAGGATAAAACTATGGCTCAAATTTCATAAAGTTATGAAGTTCCTAGAAGAAGATGTTATGGTTTGACATTGGTGTAATAAGGCATGTATGGGTGACTTTAGAACTATGTCTATCAATTAATTATCCTAAGCTTTGATACAATAGGTGTCACGTGAACTAGTGGCTTGTGAGCCACAGACCTGATGGGCTTCAGATTGGCTGAGTGGCAATGTCTAGGCCGTAGCATAGGTTGGAGGGATGACTCCCAGTTATCTACTATCTTACAGTTAGAGAGAGAGAGACAGTAGAGTGGATGGAAGTTCTGGCCACCCATGATTGCATATTGAGGAAGATAGGCTATGTGTAAAGTTAACAAACCAGCTGAGCTTGAATCGTCAAGAGGAACAAATAGAACCCTCAGCTGAGACTAGAGGGTCAGAGGTGAGGGAATACGGACTCCCAATTCCTCCGCCTTCTCCATGGTGATGCACAAACCTGAAGAGGGAGAAGATGAGAGGAAGAGAGTGGTCAGAAGACAAACTAGACAGAGGAAATGGAAGACCTGATGAAGAGGAGTGCAGACCTCACAGGTCGTGGAGGAGGAGCCTCAACGGTGGCATACACCACTCTGACGGTGCGTCTTTCTTGGCGAAGAAGTTCCTTGCGGAGGCCATGGCCCATCCTAGAGTAGCAATGCATGTATCTAAGGAAAATTAGAGACCGCAATGTCTCAGTGATCGGGTGAAGGAGATCCACAGCAATACTGAAGGAGTAGCGGTGGTTTCTCACCAGAGTCTCCCAGCAGAAGCATGGAGTCGAGGAGAACCCTATCAAGGTTAGCATCATTGCAAAGAAGCACTACACTGCGGAAGATGATGGAAAGGAGGAGGAGATGTGCCCAATCACTCGCCAGAAAGTCTAGCCTCATTGGTGTCGTGAAGAATAGGGGGAGGCGCATAGCAGGCGCAGGCAAGCTTCTCACCCACTAGGAGAAGCCGCACCAGAGCCTGAGAGGCCGGTGGTAGAGTAGGTGGTTGAGCAAGGTTCTTGGTCATAGTATCTCGTGGCGAGGTGGATGATCCCTTGCCAGAATCTTCCCTCATGCGGCAGTGCTGGTATCCATGAGGTACAAAGATCACATCATCTCTACGATTCGGAGGAAGGCGAGACGAGAAAGGAAGCTCGCGTGAAATAGGAGAAAAAGATAGCCATGAACCGACCTTTTCCCAGACCAGACCGGGTCTAGAAGTGAACCAAGACAAAATTGGCCCGCAGTAAGCAAAGGAGCTGCGCCAGCCGTAGAGGACACGTGGCATTTTCTAAGTGGTTCAAAAAGGTCAAAAATCCAAATAATTCTCAGATCTTGTATAATTCACAGTAATTATCTCGATTATCCAAAAATTACAAATAATATATCAAAATGTTCAAAAAAATGAGTAGAACAACGTGAAAGCATAGTATAAGGCTTTTGATGCACTAATCTCAGTGTTATCATGTAAGTTTTGAAATTCTTATCTCATGGATAATAGATATCAAACAATGACCTAAAATTATGATAATATATCATTCAATCCATAATCATGTGTATAATGCATCTGATGTTAGAGATTGTAATATTGATGCACGAAATCATGTAATTTGCTCCATATGGCTAATTAGGGCTAATAACACTAAATATAATGCAATAAATACATACATGCTCAATAAATGACAAAATTTATGGAACATCCTCATATCTGTAACTAGAAGTGAATATTAGACTTTGATATCAGTTAGATGCATAGAATTCATGTTATATGAAGATGACCCTTAATACATGTTATGAAACCTGAATTTAGGTTAATGATGTAACCTAGGGTTAATATGTGCACAAAATACTATGGAAACTAATGGTCATACAAATAAACCATAATTTGGAACATGATCTCAGTAATATAATTCTAAGACAAGAATACAAGTAATGATGCACATATGCTAATGATCTAAGTAAAACCCTAATGAACACAACTAGGGTTAAGATGATGAGAACCCGATGGTGATATGTGATCTTGTCTTAATCAGTGGTTGACCAAGATATAGTTGACCTCAAGGATATGTGATGATTTGGGATATCTCTTTGTAAGGTACGCCCTTACCTCTTACTTGGCCTACTATTCAGTATGGTTGTATTATATGTGTAGTAAAATACTTGGCATATGATATTGGATGAAATGATTTTTCTTGTATGCTATGTTACTTGAGATTTCCATACTTATTGCTATGGACACATGAAACATAATATATTTGTTCCATTATATCTAAGCACTTTAATTCTTTGGTAGTCAAGTGCTAGAAAATAAACTACTTCAACTCTTTGGTAGTCAAGTACTTGAAAGCGATCAAACTCTTTGGTAGTCTTATCACATTATGAAATGATCCAACTCTTTGGTAGTCGATCATAAGGCCTTCAATGCATTCAATCTTCGACAGTCAATGCATGAATGATATAATGGAAAATGTGCCTAAAATATGTGTTCTCTTTTGTTAATAATCATCTTTGTTCAAGTATTTGCCTTTTGTTATATATTTATGATGTTACTGTCGAGTATTAGTTTTACCTTATTGCCAAGCTTAGTAATGAGAGGTATATAAAAGACATGTAGGTGTAATTAGTACAATATTCTTGAATATTGTGTTGACGTGTACCACATGTATGTTTTGTTTAGGTTGTGGACATGTGATCTTGAAGGACCAAGATAGTTGAGAGTTTTATGGCGAGCTGATGTACATGTGGACATGTTGTCTTAAGATCAAGTTGTTTAGTGATAGTGCATGTATATGTAATAGTTTGTTGTTCAATGTGTAATATCAAATGTTGTAACAATTCATGTTGTAATTATATGTTGAATGGTGAACATGTGTTGTATGTTTTTATTATTGTTCATGTACATGTGCTACTATTATTCCCTTTTGACTTCCTCTGATTTTCTTCTTCTTAGCCTAGTGTGTGGTGTTTAAATTGGGATTCTCGCTGAGGTGAGGGTTTCAATTTGGACGTCACACATCAGATTAAGTTTTAAAAAATCTCCAGACATCACATACATTGCCCCAATGTGAAGTCTCCTCCAAAAGATTCTATCTATAATTGAAAACCTTGATTCATCCTATAAATACCCCCATACTCACCATATTCAAGGGTGCTTTTGAAACTCTTGAAGCCAGAACATCAACTAATTTTTTCTTTACTAATTCACATTAATTGTGATTACAAGATACTTCCTTTGACACCACCTACCTCTGGACTCCATTAGGGTGTACAAATTGTAATCGTGTCATGCTCCTAACTACTAATTTTTTTTATTGATCTTATCTACTTTTAACTATTTTTACCGTTATAATTGTTCATATCCACTTAACTACTCATATGATCTATTTACATATCTCTGTCCGTCTAATCTTGAGAAATACTTGATATTGCTCTTAATTATATCTTCTTATCGTTCTCTAAAGCTTCATACACATCGTTCCTAACCTTTCATGAAGGGTATCCACCGTGGGAGGTCATATAGCTATTAGTACCCCAACTCACCTAAAAAATATGAGCTTTAGAGATATGTAGGGAAGGACACTGACATCTTTAGTCCTACAATACACACTTGTTTTAGTTGTTGTTCTTGTTATATTTTGTTTTCTTTTTAATCAACCTGAAATTATAACTTTTAAAAACAAAATACTTAGAAATGGCTCAATGCTGGTATACTGGGTGAGATGGGGATGTTAATCCTTTGTAACATACTCAAATCTAGACACATAGTTGTATCCTCCCTTTTCTAGGCCCTAATCGACTATATTTACAATGAACATTTGATCTACCTAGTTCATAATGCATTAGAAATAATAGGAGCCAATCATTGTCATAAATTCATTAATACCCTTTATAAATGATAAAATAACCATAATACACTCAATAATAAGACTTAAGGAACAAATATACCAAATACCATGCTTGACTCTAATTTGACACACTAACATATTATTAGGGGTATAAGATGAAATGAATCAAATTAGTGTGTAATAAGTATTCGAATTAGTAAATACAGTAAATATATGTATGATGTACAAGTAATGAAATCTACTGTTAAACATCTTCAAAATGTAACATTGATGGCACCATTGGATTTGTCACATGTTAATGGATCTACTTATCCATTTTGGTATCAATCGGACAACAATTGCCCATTCATTTACTAATTTGAATTCCTAACTAGTATGCACTCTTGTATTCATGCTAATTACATTTCCATGCCACTGGTTCTCTTTGTCCGTGAGACCCGCTCCCTCCCCCTGACACGATCAATGCATTCTCCCGTATATGCGAATCGCAGACGACCGGCAGGGTCATTTCTTTCTCTTCTCCGCCTCCACTTTCTTTTTTCTCCCCCGATTCCTTGCATCCTCTCCACTACCCCTCTTCCCTTCCTCTTCTCTTCCACTCTCTCCTCGTCTCCTCCTCTTCTCTCCTTCACCCCCGCCTCTTGTGCTCCACCATCGTGACTGCAAGACGGCAGCTACCCGTCATTGTTCCTGCTCGATCACCACCACCGCCTTGAGCCGCAAGCATCCCTAGTCATTACAGTAACAGCATTACATCACCGCCCTCATGGTGGCAGCGTTGCCGGTCGGATACAGTCCCTCACCAACAGCAGATCACCTCTACAGCAATCTGCAGCCGACGACAACCAGAGGATCCTGTCACCCACCCCCCTTCAATCTTCATCGACTGCCAACATCTAACAGAGAGGGAGCTGCGACACCCTACTTCTCCTTGGCGCCAAGGGCCCTAGCCGCCGGCGATCTGGCCCTAGTGCCCAGCCACCGGCACCTCATCATCTCCACCACGGAACATCATCATTGGGTACAGACCCGGCGCCTCCGACCTCACCTCTGCAACTAGCCGCCTCCTCTACGCTGATCCATCACGGTTGCAGACCACCATTTGTGCCCCTATTCCTGCTGTTGTTTGGTCCAATGGTTGTTGGTGTCTCTGCTCAAACTGAGAACCCCCAGTCGTCTACATCCACATGAAGGTGCCGCTCCTATTCGGGTGTCTTCCACCAACATCGTGATCGCCAACCAATGAGAAACAGTTTGCTCATCCTCGACCTCCCTCTTCTATTACTTCTTCTTCTTCCTCCCACACAACCTACAGATCTGCCACCGCCTCCTCTCCTCCATGGGTCCTGCTGGCGGCGGAGAGGCTACACCTCCAGACTCAGTGGCTATGAATGGCACTGCAAATCTGCAGATAGTGAAGGATGATTCTTCAAATGGAAACCTCTACCACCCCAACTTCCCTCACAACTCGTTAACCTCCAACTTTCTAGTTCTGAAGATTCGGTGTGGGTGATCCTCAAAAATCATATAGGAGCACCATCATCTCAGTTCTAAAATTCTATAGTCATGGTGGCGTGGTTCTTTCTTGGATTGACGATGTACTACCTGCTCAACCCCAAAGCCACTCTCACCTCCACCACTAGGGTCACCGTTGAAATCTCTCCACATATGTAGAATTTCCAACCATCACCCAAGCACCACAACTGTATCTCATCCCTCGTTGTTGGTGATGGACAGTCACTGATTCAGATCTCTAACCGAAGTCTATGCCTACCATGTGCCTGCTCATTGTCCCAGCCCAACGCCAGTAACAAGACACAACTTTGCCACTTCCTTTATCCCTAATAGCTTAACAGTCTCTATCAGCTCTCCAGATCATACTTACCACACAACCAGGTATGTGTGTGTACTGCCCCAAGACGATTCACATATATGTTGTCTTCAGTAACAACAAAGAGAAAAGAGCACAAGGTCAAATCCATTTCTCCTCTGGGATGGTTACTCATGATATACGAGATCCAGGTCAGTGCTTACCCCTCCTTGTGGATCAATTGTTAACAACCAATTGATGCTTAATGTTTTCGTTACTAGTTAAGTTTATCCCTATACATATTCAGATATGAAACTTAACAATACACTTACATCAAGATATATGATCCTTTACTATTATAGATACCACATTAGCATGCTAGCATATTAGTGTACAAGCAATACAAGTATATGTATCACAAAATTCATCTCCTATAATCCTAAATCTATAAACTTGATTAGTAATAATACACTTGAGAATGGATTTGACAATAACCAAGTGGATTAATGATACGGCGGTTAGCTATGGTGATGATCTATACTTTTGACTGAGTACCTGAATAATTATCATACTATTATATATATGTTGAGTACTACCATTTAGATGTGATATGTAATGAAGTTGTTGTTAAGAACTATTTTCAAATCCCTAAATATCTTTTGACCACCAAAACTCCAAATAAACATATAGGCATATTTGATGATAATTAGAAATACATGCTAGTCCAAGTAACACATCTAGCTAGATTGGTCTATTTTGAATAAAATAGAATATTAGAGAAACAATATGTTTAGGAGGGTTTCTTTATAAAAATTAGTATGGTTTAGACAACAAAAATATTTATTATAATCCATCTAGATAATGCATACTCCCATTTAGGGAATAATCAAGAACTACAATGTGTATACACATTAGTATGCAGTTTAAACATGTGGTTAGGATAATATAAAATCATATGGTATTAGATAAAGAATAACATGTAAGACCTAAATTATGGGGATTTATATCGTTGGTGATGCATCTACAAAATCTATATAACCTCAAACTAATGTAATTAAGATGAAAATTTATAACGAAAACAAAACTAAAATTGTAAATGGTGAATCTAATTCTGAATAACACAAATTGTAAAATATTTGATTTCTATCCAAATAGTAATGATAGTCTTGTACCTTGTAGATATCTCATTGTCAATTCTTAGAGACTTGTTAGCTTCACCCCTAGAGATAGGGTTAGGTGAGAATTCTAGGTATGTACACTCTCTATTTTTATTTTGGGCATTAAATGACTGAAATCCATATATCTTTTAATGAGGCATCTCTTGAATTGTAAATCCTTTTTAAAATCTAAATATTTGGACATTTATTGCTCCTGATATGAATTCTTTTTGTTTCTGTGATATTTAAATTGCTATGTTCTTATGGGTCTTTGGGCCCCTCCTGCCTTGTTGTCTTTTATTTAAAATTGACTAAAATGATAGTCTTGCCACTCTATTTTATGCATGCTACATGTTTGACTAGAATATCTAGAATAGCGGTACTTATGTACAACCATATTTATATAGGGCGTGCGTATTCCGCCCGGGGTGTGCGTTTCCACCCTTGTTTATTTTTAGGCCATGATCCTATGGTGTTATGGCCCTATTTTAGGTATATTTAGTCTACATTATTATGCATGCAAATATTCTTGTTTTAAAAAGAATCTGTGGATGAATGTTGTGGCAAGACACTCTTTTATTATCATGCTTGTAATCTGAATTTAATATGCCTCATTTATTTTGTTTCATTTCTTTTGTTACTTTTCTCTTGAACATACCTAATTGCAAATAGCCCCCTTTTCTTGAGGGAACATCTCTTTTTTTACTTTTAACCCTATATAATGCCCAAAGCGTTTTATAAATGTACATGCTCAACCTTTGCTGACCTCTTGTTGTTTCCTATGTTCTGGGTGATGTTCCCTTCCACCCAGGTTTAGGTACATTGGAAGACATGAGCTCAAAAAGATCGCTAACACGACATGAACTTAAGGATAGCTTGGAATGGCTGGGTTACCCTCTGCTATATGGCTTATTTGTAGTTAGTTCAAATTGTTGTAATATCACCTTTTATGGTGATGAGCAATTGTATTAATGATTGATGAAGTAACTTTGTAATAGTTTTGTTCCGCTGCTTATTCATTATCATGCTCTGTAATTTGTGCCATTTGAGAAATGATTGAAATACCTCCTTTCCTTATTACCTTTTTGGTACGTTTGGGAGTGGATGGGCTATTTCTTCAATTCAGTGAAGAGTGGATCCCATATCGGGTCTCACTCTTTACATCCTTCCCCACTTGTAACAAGTTCTATAGATCCAAATTTCTGGTAATGTTGTTTTGTTATCTATCTGCACTGCATGCCAGATCAATTTTCCACCATGGATTCACAATACTCTATCATGATTTTCCTTGTTTTCCATATAAAACATGGTGGAGACTCCACAAACATTTTCTTCTTCTTTTCTGTGTGAATGCTAAACTAAATTTCACTATTGAAGATATGTGTGGGTCATGTAGTTTTGGGGTTTGGTGTGACAGACTGACAACTCTTTTGGGGATTTACAAAAGAAATATGAGTTTAATTCCCCATTTTCTTTGTAATTTTAAATGTTTTGGATGTATTCAAGTCCAATTTTTTGTGTTTCTACTTTTTTTCTATTTTCAACAGACGTAGGCCCACTCATCACCATGTTCTAAGGGCCTCTGGCTCATGGATCGAGGTTATCTATATGGACTTTGTGTCTTATCAAGTCTCATTTTTGTCCAATATTTTTTTATCTTTGTGTTTTTTTTCCCTTATAGGTCTTTTTGTTATTCTATTGTCGTGGAAGGGTTTTAAGTGAGATTTCCTTTGTAGAGTTTTGAATATATTTCCCTTGTCATTTTCTTCATTTAATATAAATAAAAAAATAAAAAAAATCTAGAAAAAAAATAAAGGATGAGGGGAATACATAGCTTAGAAATAATATCTTTTCTTTCTTGAACTAAGTATGTGATTACTTGGTTATCTACATGTGGTTTGTCTTCCATGCTTCATTATTGTGGGCTTTCTTCAAAATCCACTAAAATTTGGCACTTGCACTTCATACTCATATGACTTATGCATCATTGAATTGGTTCAAACCTCACGTTCGATCATTGGATTTGACATGGATATGTCAGTAAATGTACTAGCGTAATGTTAAGCTAGACGTTCAAAAGGCCTTGAGGATCTCCCCTCTCCTATTACTCATGACTAATTATGGGTGTAGTAGTCACAATGTGTATAGGGAGCAATATCCATATTCGTTGAACCTAGGTTACCCCTTCTATGAGCATCATCTTCCCACAGCAGTTAAGGACCAAACCCTCCTATGTAGATATTGTTTAAGTGAGGGCATAAATTGTATCTAAACTCACATGCTAATTGGGTAGGGTTATTTTCTCTCTATTAGCATGCATTGTGGTTGTTTCTAGAATAATCTGGATTGTTGCTAACATCTTTGTGTGTACATGATAATGATTTCAAATCAAACTGCAAAAATTAACAACATTTCAAATAAAACAATTTTAAAAAGATTAACAATGTTTATTCAAATTCAAACAATTTTGCAAAGATCATTACTCTATCTTAGAATCTAACAATTCTACAAAATTAACAACTTTTTAAAAATCAAACAATTTTGCAAGATCAACACTCTTTTACAAAATCAAACAATATTGTAAAGATTGAAAATCTTTTCATAATCAAACAACCTTACAAAGATGAAAAACCTTTTTGAAAATCAAACATATCTTGTAAAGGTTAAAATACTTTGCTTAATCAAGAAATCTTTAAAAAAATGACAAGTTTTTTATATTTAAGAAATCTTAAAAAGTGTAAGCGGCCTTTCTCAAGTAACCTTCTTGAAACCCCACTGAGTTAGATGGTTCTTCAATTTAAAAGAGATGTTACATGTCAATTATGGGTCTGCCGGTCATAATCGTCATCCTAGACTATTAACTAAACTAGACCATCTAGCCCCTTCAATGTTTATATCCTTGGTCTGTGACTAGGACCTAAAACTAGACTCTCATAATCCTTTCCTATTATATCTATATGGCCCTACACTAAGAGCTTAAACTAATTAACAACCCACATCCAATTTCATTGTGAAGTTAGAGAATTCAAGACAAGGTTCCCTCCCTTTTTACCTCGTACCACTTATAAAGGGAGAGTGCCCCCAATAGAAACTCATCAAAATTAGGAGGAGAACTGTGAGTCATGGATGCTTCCAAAGATTTAAACTTGGGAATCCTATTAGACAAGGACACACTAAGGAGGGAAACAATTGATTTATCACAATCACTAGCTTAATCTTGATCAACCAATCTACCCCAACATTTCCCCTTTTTTAAATAACCCTGTCGGGAAACCTACCTAAGGCATGTCACATCTCTCTAGTCTCATAGGACAATTTGTCATTCTACTTTCTACCCCAATTAATCTACCCAGCAATAGCATTGACAAGTGCATCTCAAGCTAAGACTGAAGAACTCAATCCATATCACTGAAGCTAGGGGTAGGTCTTATCACTTAAAGTCTTAATAAAAAAGAAAGAACTTTCACCAAATCCTTCATTTTAGGAGAATCGTGGAAGAACATGGAGTATCCTTTTTTGTCTCCTAAACCAAAGGGGAAAATCCTTAATTTTTTTATGTGTGAAAAGGGATTTGTCCCAAAGAACAAAAATTCTCAGGTCTTAGTATTACATCCTACTTTTGAATCCCGCTGGTCTTAATTTCAAGACGTCATTGGAAAACCAAGGAGCCTATACTTCACCTAGTCTTAAAATCAATTGACTCAAGTAGTTGAAAGAATCAACATGGTTTGAAAGTCTGATGGTGGCATCAATGGAGATGTTAACATCAACAAACAAGACAAGCCAATTGGAGGGGAGAAGCCTAGGAAAGCCATAGTGATGTCTATATCTTATGTCTCTCAATAAGACCCTCAACCATGCATGTAAGAGCACTAAAAATGCCACCTTTGTTCCCCTGCTAGGCACAAGATATGCCATTGGGTGGCACCATCCAGGGTTCTCTAGGCAAGGAGGTTCATATTACAACTCTTCAACATTGTTCTTCCCATATGGCATGCAGAACCCCCAACAGCTTCACCCAACACTCTTTCAAACTGGGGTCATATCAGTGTCCACCATTTGTGAACACTGAGACTCTAGAAGTGGCAACATTCATCTTGATCCCCGAGGGTGAGGCCGAGTGGAAAAGAAGGAATTAGAAGTATAAGCAATGAAGGAATGCCTTAGAGAGACAGAGAAAACTAGCATCACAATAAAGTTCAAGAATAGTACATGAATGGTAGAGGACCTATCCCTAGCCTACATTCATTCTACCCACAACCACAATCCTGGTATAGTCCATATGTGGGAGGAATGTATAGATTCCCACCACCAGTGTACACAAAGGCACCGACAATAATCAAACTATCAGTGATACATGTGTTAGTCATCAACCAAGAAGTCATAGTTCCAAACCTGCCATCAAAGAACCCCTCTTCTTTAAAACTTTGTATAAGATCAAACATATAGAAGGAAATAAGGATAATGGGAAAAATTTTGTGACTTCTACCATTTCCCTGATGCAAAGTTGCTTGACAACTTCAACATAACCAAGTTCCATGAGTACTTTGGGAAGGGAGATCCAATGGCCACATAAAATCATACTACTCAGACATTTTGGAAGTTCAAGATGATGATAAGGGGGTGATCTGGTTCTTTACATGAACCTTGACATGTCAAGCCTTAGCATGGTTCATCAAGAAGGACATGACAACTATGAACACCTAGGACAAGATTTCTAAAAGATTCATTTATTAGTACGTTTGGAATCTAGACCAAGTCCCTACCAAGGAGGTCCTGGAGGCACTACTGAATAAGAAGGAAGAAATCTTCTCTAAGTTTTTTGGAGATTGAGAGAGAGAGAGAGAGAGTTGGCCACCATGATAGAATTCAAACCTATAGATAAAGATGTCCTAGACATGTTGATTAGAGTGGAAACTCCAGCCCTCACATCCATGTTGTCCCTAAAAAGGTAAAACACTTTCCTAAAACCAATCCAAGCAGGGGTCTAGATTGATAGTTTCATCAAAGGAGGGGTCTACCAAAACATAGGCCTCACCTTTTAGCCTCAGTCCACTTGCATAGCGACCGATCATAAGTCAAAATTAACCAAGGCTAAGGTAGTATATCCAATAGTGGGAGCTATACTTATTTCTTCTGGAAATAGTAAATGAAAACAACTAGTCATCTAAATATCGCCAGTTCAAGTTCCAACGTCTAAATATACAAATGTCATGACACTCAAATAGAAGAAAGCTCAAATAGGGACACTAAACTACCAGCAACATACATGTCACCACAATATTTCAGGCTTCCTAAAAACTTTTATGGGTACACATCAGCACTATTTCAATAGTCTATGCAACAAGCGATGGCGATAGACCCACGTACAACAAATAACTTGCCACCCCAAGTGGAACCAGTAACAACTACTCTTGCATTTGAAAAGCCTCCCAATTAAAAAGAAAGTTCACTCCCTTGGGAGCTTCCCTTAGCTCAGTCCTTTTTTTGGTCACCCAAGTGTGTTTCCTCCTCATTATTAAGTATAAGTCAAAAGAACAGAATAATAGGCCAACACAACATCAACATAGTCCAAAGTTCAAGAAAAGACAAAAAAGATATCTATATAGGACTATACAAAGAAATGTAATTAGTATAAATGAAATTCCATGATCTATCAATCTTAGGAACCCACTCCTAAAAAATGACTAAATTCCTATACTTGTAGATATGATATAAGATAGTTTGGATCATTATTTTCATCTGAAGATTCCTCCATTTTAGAAGAACATTTAGACTCCCTGGGAAGCAAGGGTAGATTCTCAAGTCAACAACACACCCCATAGAACTCTTCAGAAACTACAGTAAAAAAGCATATGATTCCAGTTTTTGCCTTGACATTTACACAAATGACAAATAGAAGTAATATAGGATCCTCTTCTTCTCAGCATATCCATGGTCGAAAGACATTGAATAAACACTTTCCAAGCATAGACTTTAAATGTAAAAGGAATATCACCTTTCCAAAACCAATCATACCAAACAACTACCTATGAGATACTTCAGCAAATATGATATGCTTTCTTTAGATTGGTATGCTCCTCACCATTGAGAAGAATACAATCATCCTTCATACTTGGATTGTAGTTTTTAATTAGGAACTTTTTGAGTTCAAAGAGTCTTCTATTTTAAGGGATGTTCTAGTTTCCCTTACTGATAATAGATGAAATTCGGGCCATATTGCTCTTTCCTAGCAGCAAAGACATATTAGAATCAAACTTCTGATTAAGATATTGAATGCATTTGAGCCAAGGGTCCTTCCAAATGAGGATCTTATCACCTCTATCAAGTTCGAACTAATGGTGGAAGCAATAAATTTCTACTCCTCAATAATAAGTTATTCCAGCACCAAGAGTGATTAGTAGATAGAGAACAAGTCCAAATAGAATTTAACTTTAAATACCTGCCACTTATCCATCTAATCCAAATAGAATCTTTTCTTTCAAAAATGGACCATAGGTTAATGATCAGGCTACCATTACATAAATCTCTAGCTTTCCTAATGTTGAGACCTCCTTCTCTTTTTGGTTTAAATTTTTGTCTAAGATGAATATGATGAGTCTCTTCTATATCCCCCCAAATGAAAGCCCTATAGACTCTATCCACTTCATCACAGATGCTAGCGGGCAAAGGAAAAAAATTAGTCCAGAATTGTACAATAGCATTGAGAGTAGATTTAGTGAGCTCTATTCTCCATGCTAAAGAAAGAAATTTCATTTTCCAGGAATCAAATTTGCACTTTAGTTTATCCATCAATGGGTAGTAGAGATTTTTGGTGAGTCTCCTTGAGAAAAGAGGAACCCCAACATAGGTGGTAGGAAGCAAACCTCCACCAAGACTATCCAACATATTAAAACTATATGCCATTTAGCTAGTGAACATAGTGATTTTTCCTTGGTTAAGCTTGGGCCTAGAAAGGTTGCCAAATTTAGTAAGGATATCATTAAGGACACTAGCATCATTTTGGTTCGCCTCCCCAAAAATCATGAGGTTGTCAGCAAATATAATGTGAGAAACTTGTCCAGTAGTAGTACCCATAGGCTTAAAGATCTTTTTCTTAACAACATTGTTCATCATGCTAGAAATTCCTTGCATACAAATAACAAAAAGAAGGGGGCAAGAGTATCTCCTTTCCAAAGACCTCTAGAAGGTTTGAAAGAAGTAGAAGGTCCTCAATTTATAAGAATCTGGTAGCTAACTGAGTCAAGAATGCAGTTAATCCAATTGCACCAACAACCAGGAAAGCCCATCTTCTCCATAATACAAAGGAGGTATTTCCCACTCACTGAGTCATATGCCTTTGTAATATCAGCTTTAAGACACATCTTCTTGACACTAATCAGGTTTTTAAAGTTGCTTAACAGCTCATTGGATAAGAGAATAATACCCTTTATATTCCTCCCTTTAGTAAAAGCACATTGGCTTATATCAATAGTATCAGGCAAGACAAGACTAAATCTATTGGCCATGATCTTTGAAATGATCTTCTAGATAAAGTTACATAGAGCAATCAACCTCAAATACTTTAGGTTAATTGTAGATTTGCATTTAGGAACTAAAGTGATAAATGTGTTGTTGATTTCCTTTAGAATTGTTCCTTTCTAAAGGAAATATAGGACAACTTTAGATATGGTATCACCCACAATGTGCCACGAAGACTTAAAGAATAGGGCATTGAACCCATCTGGCCCAGGTGCTTTATCACAGTCTGCATCCTAAATGACTTAATCTATCTTATCTCTAGTCACCTTGGAAGACAAAAGATCAATACGACTTGTCAATCACTCTCCCAAATAATCAGACTCCTTCCTTTTTCAATGAACTGCTCATAGTAGAATTGCAAAATATGAGTCTTAATAATGGCATTATCAGAAATAAGGGAACCATTAATATTCAAAATTTTGACGGAGTTGCTCTACCTGTGAGTTTTAAGAGAATTGTACAAAAACTTTGTATTTTTATCCCCACATTTTAACCACTGAACTCTAGATTTCTGCCTCACTAAGATCTCTTCTTCATCAAGAGATTGAATGGCTTTAATTCTTTTCTCCTTGGAAATGTCTCTAAGAATAGGATTATATATATTGCTATCAACTTCAATATGATCTTGAAGAGATTCATATTCCAAAATTCTAGTATTATCAATGATATTACCAACTTTGTTCTTGTTTCGGTCAATTAAAATTGCTTAACCACCTTGAGTTTCTTAACAACTTTGAAAATCAGGCAGCCTTTGATATCAACTTTCCAAGATTTCTCAACAATCTCAATTAAGTCACCATAGACATTGTTTAGGCTGGTCTCTTACTCTTCCTTGATTTAATCATACATCCATATCCTAAATCATTGAGAAATGCTTAATTATCACCTTCTATACTTAGATTTCACTCTATATGCTTAAATGTGTGATTACTGTAGACTGAATTGCATCCTTTAGGAAGGATATCAAAACCTATTTCTTACATTTAGCTTTTAATACAATTCTAGTGTTAATAAAGTGTCTTCTTGTTGTGTTAAGGTTGAAATATGAAATATATGTGATTTTTCCCAAATAATGACTATTTTGTGGTTTCTGGCTTACCATAATGATGAGAAATAAATTATGAGATTTTTATTTATGTAAGGGTTCTCATCAAGATTGTATATAAAATATTTATATAGTTTACATGATTTTGGAAATATATTCAACATAGCTCACATATCCAGAAGTAGCTCATCTATACTTTAAAATGACATATATATGCTTAACCTTGTTTTAATGACAACATGCTCATACACTGGAGTCTGATCATTAAACTTTTTGTGGATCTACATGACTATAATATGAAGATAATTATACTAACATTTGTAAAAATTAATCCTCCATTAATGTTGAAACTCTTGATGGACGAAAATAGCATATTATGTAATAGACAGGCAGTTTAAGAATGTTTTGAACCTTTATTTGATTCCCACGATTTTCTATACATGATCTCATAGTAACATTCCTTATACCTGCTTCAATCCATTAAAAATAATGTGAAATGACCTTGCAAACCTAGCACCGATATGACCTAAATGGTTTTTTGAACATTATCATGATATCGTGTACCCTAATGGGTAATTTGATATATATGTATATTGGGAGGAATTATATCTTCTTAAGATTCCTACACACATATTAAGTTATATATAAATTTGTAAGTAAAATACTTACATGCATTATTTTTATTATGATATCATAACTTTCAATTAAACATGAAGTGATTTGGGGGTTTTACAAATCAAAAACATGAACTTTATGCAATTAAGGGAAACCTTAGTTGAAAGTTGCCACCTGATTGAATATCTCCCCTTTTCAGATTAATATATATGCTTCTATTCTCTTATCTTCCTATAATTATAATAATTGAACAAGTGTGATATTATTTGATGTATTTTGGATATGGGATATAGAAGTAGTCTTGATGTCTTGAGGATTTTTCCTTGAAGCTAATGATGTGGGTGTCATCATGGGAATGATGGTAGGATATGATGGTTAGAGTCTAATCCATGATTATATGTAAATGAATTAGAAGATAATGGCAAAAATTATAATATACTTAATATGGACTTTTAGGTGGTCATGTGTGATGATACACTTTACCTTGAAAAGATAAGATATACTCTACAACAATTAAGTAGGCCCTAAAGGAGATATGTGATGTGGTGTGAATACATCTGAATTAAATGTCCTTTGAGAAAATTGTATGTGGTGTACTTAACATTAAATACTACTCTTATAGAACATTAATGCCTTTATATAATAGCCATGATCTTGTTTGAAATAGGTTTTATATGTCGATATGGTTGATCTATGCTTACTTTTGGCCTTCATGTACTGCACTATGATTTGATCATAACTTTCACCCTTTGAATTTTTATCTAAAATTTTGGATCTTGTTTCTTTAATGTCCTATGAAGAAATTTGGGAAATTCCAGGTGGATATGAGATTCCTACTAGTACTTATTCTTATTTTAGCCTTAGTGGTACTTTGGGCCTTGTTGTGCCCTATAATTGGTGAATTGAGGCCTTATTATGGCCAAGGATGGAACATGAATCAAATCTTGTGTGGTTTGGAATTGTTTTATTTTTAATGTAGTTTCTATATATAATTATTTTGTATAGTCATATTTGTATGCTTTATTTGTAACTTGTTGCAATTAAAGAAAGACAAATTGGCTTAATTAATCAAGTGTAACCCTAATCATGTAGTGTCCTATAACTATAGAGATATCTCAATGTTAGAACTGTTGGTATGTATGCCCATAGAGCAAGTCATATGATGATTGTAATGGGATACTTTGTAAATGATTTGAATAATAATAAAGGCAATTTCCAATCTATATGTTTAAACTGTTTCTGAGATGATGGTGTAACATGATAGATGTCTAAAGATTGTTTTTACTCTATGACGTATGCTTTTAGGTTAAGGACCTAAACGATGAGATCATACGGATGTTAAGAGTATACATTCTTGTATAGTCCCTAGTCAGTTGTTATTGTGGAAATAACCATAGACATCAATAACACTAAAGACTAGATTGTGTGTTGGTTGATGACAGAATCTCATTAGTCATGATATGGTGATATCAAACCAAGCACATAGGTACTTGTTAGAGAACAAGGTACCAGACAGACCCACCGTGAGAGTGACACATGGAACCATGACATGGTAGTCACAGTCAGCTCTCACAGTGATGGTGGTGAGTGTGATTCTTAGACCTAAAATCACTGCACTCAACACATGTCGTTGGGTACACTTTGACATCATCAAACGCAGTCCTGAAACATGGGTTGTTATAAAGGTGATGATTGGGTGGCTTTGACACATGGGGCTTTTGAGGGGTGAGTGATAGATATGGGATTTGTCCCTCCTGAGGGAGTTTGATATCCTTGGCCACTTGATGAGTAGGATTGAGAAAGGCATGCACATGCACGTGTGAATCAATATGTGATATTGATGTCATACACATCTCACTCGGTCTACTCTGAGATCAAGGAAATGAATGAACATTGACAGGATGACTGTTCCATGCCTCGAGTTCATTCTGGATATCAGTGACAAAGGAATTATACATTCACTGTAACACCATTCACAGATTGTAGGATGAAAGTTGTTCTCCAACTTTCTACTTTCACTTGGGTAGCAATGATGTGTGACTAGGCACCGCTCTTTGCTTGTGAAGTCATAAGTGTTATGGACTTTCACTGCCAACGTGAAATGGACCTGCAGGGTCACACACATAGGATTTAACCTGGAAGAGGAGTTTTGTCCACAAGCAATGTTTAGATTGATTACTAAAGGAGTTTAGTAGTTCAATTAAACACTCAATTAATCGATAGCTCAATATCATAATGTTCAAGGTGTTGGACGCATTGATTGGAGTATCGGATTGATTGAAATCGCAATTGACTGATTTTGCCCAACCTGTGCTCCCAACCGATCGGTTCATGTGATGAATCGGTCGGCTGAGGTTGCTGAACCGGTCGGCTGGAGTGTCCAGGCCGATCGGCTCATGCCTAGGTTGAAACGACCGGTTCAAGGGTTGAACCGATCGGCTCAACTGGTGCAACCGACCAGTTGGGAAAAAGTCATGTCGGCAAGAATTTTCCTTTGGTTTCAAATTGCCCAATTCGATTGGGAATAACATTGGTATTCAATACCAATTGGGAACGAAACAAGGAAAGTCTTTTTGAGCCGGATTAGGACTATGAACCGATCGGTTCAGGGCACCAACCGATCGGTTGGAGTGCCCCAAACGATCGGCTCAGGTCCAACCGATCGGCTCAATGGCCGAACCGATCGGTTCAGTTGTGAACCGATCATTTCAAGTTGCGAACCGGTTGCTTTTTGTGGAAAATTCTCGAACCCTTCTACTCCTGCATTAGTCCCGTATTGCCGGGCACAGAGAACCCTGTCCCATGACCTGCCTATATATATAGGGGTATTGGGGGCTTCTCAGAGTATGACTCAGTGCATGTTGATTGCTCTGCAAAGTTGTCGTTCTCTCTGGTTTTGGTAACCGAGAGAGAGCCCGAGCAAGTGCTTCCCGCAAAGGGAGGTGCAGCAAGGGAAGGACAACTGCAGTTGCAGTCGACAGCAGGAGAATGTGTTGGTGACTAGTACGTCAACAGGAGGGTGCGACTCCTTCCACTTCCTTGTGGGACAAGGAGAGTGGAGTTCTGGGTGGTCCGTGTGGACTACTTCAGAGGCGGGAGGTCACTGCCGCTCAGGAGGACAACTGTCATCCGACAGTCCGGTAGGAGGAGGAGTCTTCAGTCCCGGTGCGACCAGGAGTTGCACAGACACCGTCCAAGACCGGAGGTGAAGACCGCGCAAGGCGCGTGGCATTGTCGCCGAGCAAGCCTCGGGACAAGGTATGATTCACAAACCATCTTTCCTATTATATAGATGTTGACGCGATTCCTTTTGTTCCGGGTTTTGGGAGAAATTTTTTTTTTCCGATGCTTCTCTGCCTCCTATAAAACCCAACAGTGGTATCAGAGCCAGGTCAACCTCTCTATATTTTAGGATTATCGATATGATCGATTTTGATTTGTCGCCTTTATTTATTGCATGCAATGCGAATAATATCGGCTTTATACATGTCCAGTCCACAAATCCCTAATATACATATATGATATGTAATATTAATGCACTCGATACGCGTTGCCCTTAAACAAGTTTTGTGGTGGATGTGTAGCATGATTATGGCCTATAAACCCCTATATCTGTGTATGGTTGTTTGTGTGGTTGCTTGCATCTCGGTCTGCGCACCGATTCCCTTTCTCATATTCCTGATGTAACTCGAAATAATTCGAGAATTCTTTTCCTACCTTTGCTTCCCCCGGATGTAACTCGGGATTTCACAATTGTAAATAGGATAGATTTTATTTCATGTTATGTCAAAAAACGGCAGACAACCTGAAGACGATTGGTTGGTGATCCAGACGGCCGGTTAGAGGAACGAGATGAGCGGGTGGCGACCTGAGAAGATGCACGATGACCGGTGAACCGATCGGCTGGAGGCGCCAGTCGATCGGCTGGTGGCACCCAAACAACCTACCTGATGGCGAGCCGATCAGTCATGGAGATGAGCTGATCAAACCCAGAAAGGCAGGCACAGATTTCATCTTGTACAGGTTGCATGTGATGTAGACCTAGATAACCGTGATTCCTCTTGGCTCGAGGAATCACAAATAGGATGGCCATAATCATTGCTTTTTATCGTTTATGCATGTTTTCTGTGGGATATAGCATGTATATGATACGTACTATATATTGTGGTGATTGGATATGTATATGTATATAAAAAACCAAATCCCTCATTAAATATTAAGTTTCAGATGCCTTCCAAATGCAACACACGTGAAAAGCTTGATCGACCAAGTGTGGGCACGCCCAAGCGTGGTGCACCTTCTATCTCGTGGAAGCGTGAAGGATGAATATGTGGGTCTGCCCAAGCAGGGTGCATGTTCATCGTGTTGGCTTTGGGTTGGACTTAACAAGGTGACCTAGATAGGATCTAGCGCCTTGAGGCATGGAGATGATCATTGCAAGGAGTTGCATATGACATCTTTCAAGAGTTGCATATGATGCAATTGGCAAGAGTTGCCTACCTGGAAGATCTGAGTTGTGGGTGACAGCCCAAGCTGGTTCATGGCTCAGAGGATTTCAGGATCTTGACCCACTAGAAGATTGTACGCTGCAATCTTCCGAATTGATGGTGAGGGCTATCAATTTGAGTCAAAATAGTGGGAGCGGTAATTAATTAAAGGCCTAATTAACTATCGTCAAATTTTATTCAAATCAAATCAAAAGGGTTTTGACAAATGCAAATTTTCTCTTGTAGAATAGCAAAAGAATCATCTTTTAAAATGGGCAAATTAATTGAGAATAAATTCCATAACTGGTTGAGGACTGTGAGAAGTGTTCTGCACAATCCAGATAAACCAGGAGCCTTAGAATCCACTCTATGTACGCTTAATGCGTTGGTGAAGAAGAAAGTAGGTAAGGGAGAGAAGTGTTCTCTCGCCAAACCAATTTCTTCTACATGGAGAGGATGGAAGGAACAATGGAGGAAGAAGTCAGAGATAGAGATCTCTACTTCTGATGTATACGTTATAGAGATTAACTTTACTACTTCTTCGTCATGGGTACTTGATACCGGATGCGGATCTCACATTTGTTCAAATGTGAAGGATCTTAAGAGAAGTAGGCCTTTGGGGAAAGGCGAGGTTGAACTACGTGTTGCAAATGGGGCAAGAGTTGCCGCCAGTGCCGTAGGAACCTATGAGTTAACTCTACCTAGTGGGCTAATGATAGAGTTGAAGAACTGCTATTATGTACCTGCCATAAATAGGAATATCATTTCCGTCTCTTGTTTGGACAAAGATGGATTTGAATTTCTTATTAAGAATGGAAAGTGTTCCATTTCTAAAGATGGGATCTTTTATGGCAGTGCCCCTATGTCTTATGGTCTATACCTGATGGACTTGGAGACAAGTGTATACAACGTAAACACCAAAAAGCAAAAACTCAACGACTCAAACGAAACATATCTCTGGCATTGTCGTCTAGGGCACATAAATGAGAAGCGCATTTCTAGACTCCATAAAGATGGTTATCTAGACTCTTTTGATTATGAATCAATAGAGACATGTGAATCTTGTTTGTTGGGCAAGATGACCAAGACTCCCTTTTCAGGTAAAGGTGAGAGAGCTAGTGATCTATTAGGACTCATACATACTGATGTATGTGGGCCTTTTAGAACTAATGCCAGAAATGGGTATCAGTACTTCATTACCTTTACTGATGATTTTAGTAGGTATGGCTATGTGTACCTGATGAAACATAAGTCAGAAACCCTTGAAAGGTTCAAGGATTTCATGAATGAAGTACAGAACCAGCATGGTAAAAGTATTAAGGCACTTCGTTCTGATCGAGGTGGAGAATACTTGAGCCAGGAGTTTGAGGACCTTCTGCGAGCCCGTGGTATTGTATCACAATGGACTCCGCCTGGAACACCACAGCATAATGGTGTGTCTGGAAGAAGGAATCACACATTGTTAGATATGGTGCGATCAATGATGAGTTTTGCTAATCTTCCGATTTCTTTCTGGGGTCATGCTCTTGAAACCGCCGCGTTTACTCTTAACCGTGTGCCATCTAAATCGGTTCAAAAGACACCATATGAGATATGGACTGGGAAGCGTCCCGATTTGTCTTTTCTGAAGATTTGGGGTTGTGAGGCTTACGTTAGGAAAATGTTTCCTGATAAGCTTGGACCCAAATCCGATAAATGTTATTTTGTTGGATACCCCAAGGAAACGAGGGGATACTATTTATACCACCCTACTGACAACAAAGTGTTTGTTGCCAGGACAGCTGTGTTCCTAGAAAAGGAATTTATTTCCAAAGGAAATAGTGGGAGGAAAGTAGAGCTTGAAGTGGTTCAAGCCCAACAAGAAAACATTGAACCGGTAGATGTACCAGAAGAAAATGGAGATTCACAAGGTGTTGTGGAATCTCAGTCTCCTCAGGTAACACAAGGACCTCGTAGATCTAGTAGGACTCGCCTTGAACCTGAGAGGTTTGGATACCTTGTAACTCAGGAAGGTGGAGAGTTGATCATAGATGATGATCCAACTACCTACGTAGAGGCTATGGAGGGACCAGATTCTGAGAAATGGCTAGAAGCCATGAGATCCGAGATGGAATCCATGTACTCCAACAAAGTATGGACTTTGGTGGAACCACCCGAAGGGGTAAAACCCATAGGGTGCAAGTGGGTCTTCAAGAAAAAGACCGACATGGATGGCAATGTGCAAACTTATAAAGGCAGATTGGTTGCAAAGGGATTTCGACAAATTCAAGGTGTTGATTATGACGAAACCTTTTCTCCAGTTGCCATGATTAAGTCCATCAGGATCATGGTTGCTATTGCAGCTTACTACGACTATGAGATTTGGCAGATGGATGTTAAAACCGCATTCCTTAACGGGAATATTCATGAGGATGTGTATATGACACAGTCTGAGGGTTTTGTAGATCCAAAGAATGCCAATAAAGTCTGTAAACTGCAAAGGTCAATCTATGGATTGAAGCAAGCATCTCGGAGTTGGAATCTTCGATTTGATGAAGAAGTCAAAGTGTTTGGCTTTATTCAAAATGAAGATGAACCTTGTGTGTACAAGAAGGTTAGTGGGAGCTCGACCACATTTCTCATATTGTATGTGGATGACATACTTTTGATGGGGAATGATGTCTTAGCCTTAGAGAAGGTAAAGACTTGGCTTGGGAAAACTTTCTCAATGAAGGACTTAGGAGAAGCATCCTACATTCTAGGAATTAAGATCTATAGAGATAGATCTAGAAGGCTTCTCGGACTAAGTCAGAGCACGTACATTGACAAGGTGCTGAAGCGGTTCAGCATGGAGAACTCAAAGAGAGGCAACGTCCCTGTGCTACATGGAGTTACCGTCTCTAGAGCTCAATGTCCCCAATCTTGTGAAGAGAGGGAGCGTATGAATGGGATCCCATATGCATCAGCCATCGGATCCATCATGTACGCTATGTTGTGCACACGCCCAGATGTCTCGTATGCTCTCAGCATGATGAGCAGGTACCAGTCAGATCCCGGGGATGCTCACTGGACAGCCGTGAAGAACATCCTCAAGTACTTGCGAAGGACTAAGGATCAGTTTCTTGTGTACGGCGGTGAGGAAGAGCTGGTTGTAAAGGGTTACACCGATGCAAGCTTCCAAACCGATAAAGATGATTACAGATCGCAGTCAGGATTTGTGTTTTGCCTTAATAATGGAGCTGTGAGCTGGAAGAGTTCCAAGCAAGAAACAGTTGCCGATTCTACTACAGAGGTCGAGTATATTGCTGCTTCGCATGCAGCAAAGGAGGCTGTGTGGATCAGGAAGTTCATTTCTGAACTTGGTGTAGTTCCCAGTAGCTGTGATGCAATTGAGCTTTATTGTGACAATAATGGAGCTATTGCACAAGCTAAGGAGCCCAAATCACATCAGCGGTCCAAGCACATACTGCGGCACTTCCATCTCATACGAGAGATCGTACAGCGAGGAGATGTGAAGATTTGCAAAGTACCAACTGAAGACAACATAGCTGATTCACTGACTAAGGCCCTTTCTCAGCAGAAGCATGATGGTCATGCTAGGTCACAAGGACTGCGTTTCCTTGGTGACTGGCTCTAAGTGCAAGTGGGAGTCTGTTGGTATGTATGCCCATAGAGCAAGTCATATGATGATTGTAATGGGATACTTTGTAAATGATTTGAATAATAATAAAGGCAATTTCCAATCTATATGTTTAAACTGTTTCTGAGATGATGGTGTAACATGATAGATGTCTAAAGATTGTTTTTACTCTATGACGTATGCTTTTAGGTTAAGGATCTAAACGATGAGATCATACGGATGTTAAGAGTATACATTATTGTATAGTCCCTAGTTGGTTGTTATTGTGGAAATAACCATAGACATCAATAACACTAAAGACTAGATTGTGTGTTGGTTGATGACAAAATCTCATTAGTCATGATATGGTGATATCAAACCAAGCACATAGGTACTTGTTAGAGAACAAGGTACCGGACAGACCCACCGTGAGAGTGACACATGGAACCATGACATGGTAGTCATAGTCAGCTCTCACAGTGATGGTGGTGAGTGTGATTCTTAGACCTGAAATCACTGCACTCAACACATGTCGTTGGGTACACTTTGACATCATCAAACGCAGTCATGGGTTGTTATAAAGGTGATGATTGGGTGGCTTTGACACATGGGGCTTTTGAGGGGTGAGTGATAGATATGGGATTTGTCCCTCCTGAGGGAGTTTGATATCCTTGGCCACTTGATGAGTAGGATTGAGAAAGGCATGCGCATGCACGTGTGAATCAATATGTGATATTGATGTCATACACATCTCACTCGGTCTACTCTGAGATCAAGGAAATGAATGAACATTGACAGGATGATTGTTCCATGCCTCGAGTTCATTCTGGATATCAGTGACAAAGGAATTATACATTCACTGTAACACCATTCACGGATTGTAGGATGAAAGTTGTTCTCCAACTTTCTACTTTCACTTGGGTAGCAATGATGTGTGACTAGGCACCGCTCTTTGCTTGTGAAGTCATAAGTGTTATGGACTTTCACGGCCAACGTGAAATGGACCTGCATGGTCACACACATAGGATTTAACCTGGAAGAGGAGTTTTGTCCACAAGCAATGTTTAGATTGATTACTAAAGGAGTTTAGTAGTTCAATTAAACACTCAATTAATCGATAGCTCAATATCATAATGTTCAAGGTGTTGGACGCATTGATTGGAGTATCGGATTGATTGAAATCGCAATTGACTGATTTTGCCCAACCTGTGCTCCCAACCGATCGGTTCATGTGATGAACCGGTCGGCTGAGGTTGCTGAACCGGTCGGATGGAGTGTCCAGGCCGATCGGCTCATGCCCAGGTTGAAACGACCGGTTCAAGGGTTGAACCGATCGGCTCAACTGGTGCAACCGACCAGTTGGGAAAAAGTCATGTCGGCAAGAATTTTCCTTTGGTTTCAAATTGCCCAATTCGATTGGGAATAACATTGGTATTCGATACCAATTGGGAATGAAACAAGGAAAGTCTTTTTGAGCCGGATTAGGACTATGAACCGATCGGTTCAGGGCACCAATCAATCGGTTGGAGTGCCCCAAACGATCGGCTCAGGTCCAACCGATCGGCTCAATGGCCGAACCGATCGGTTCAGTTGTGAACCGATCATTTCAAGTTGCGAATCGGTTGCTTTTTGTGGAAAATTCTCGAACCCTTCTACTCCTGCATTAGTCCTGTATTGCCGGGCACAGAGAACCCTGTCCCATGACCCGCCTATATATATAGGGGTATTGGGGGCTTCTCAGAGTACGACTCAGTGCATGTTGATTGGTCTGCAAAGTTGTCGTTCTCTCTGGTTTTGGTAACCGAGAGAGAGCCCGAGCAAGTGCTTCCCGCAAAGGGAGGTGCAGCAAGGGAAGGACAACTACAGTTGCAGTCGACAGCAGGAGAGTGTGTTGGCGACTAGTACGTCAACAGGAGGGTGTGACTCCTTCCACTTCCTTGTGGGACAAGGAGAGTGGAGTTCTGGGTGGTCCGTGTGGACTACTTCAGAGGCGGGAGGTCACTGCCGCTCAGGAGGACAACTGTCATCCGACAGTCCGGTAGGAGGAGGAGTCTTCAGTCCCGGTGCGACCAGGAGCTGCACAGACACCGTCCAAGACCGGAGGTGAAGACCGCGCAAGGCGCGTGGCATTGTCGCCGAGCAAGCCTCGGGACAAGGTATGATTCACAAACCATCTTTCCTATTATATAGATGTTGACGCGATTCCTTTTGTTCCGGGTTTTGGGAGAAAATTTTCGTTTCTGCTGCTTCTCTGCCTCCTATAAAACCCAACAAGAACATGTTGGATAGTGAAACGAGTCTCCTTTTAGGAATCTCATTAGTGAGAAGGAGCTTAGAGTGATATATTATTTAGTATATGTGGATGTAGGCAGGGTTTTCTCTATCATCCTAACTTCAAGGTATTATGACAACAACTATGGTTGTGTCTCTATTTATATGTGATTGAGAGAGGCTACGATCATAAATCAGATTTGAGGGTTGTACATGTAGTTTTTGGTTCCATGGCCTATTTACCTAGATGGATTAAAGTTTTTAGTAGGATGTTCATTGTTCCCTATAAATAGTTAAGATGTTGTGCCACTATAGTTTTTCACTTGTACTGAGCAAGGGAAAGAGATCTTTAGGAGTCTGGTAATCCTAAGATCTAATACAAGATTGATCGCGACTTGACAGTGCTGAACTAGTAATTTGAGTGGTGCACCTAAAACTACCTAGGGCTTAATAAAACATGTAACTCAACCATTTAGTATATCTGAGGGTTATATTGTCAAATACCATTTGATTTATTATAGTGTTCTTATTATTTTCACGTTTTGTTATGCTTCATGATTTCTTTATAATTGTAGACATCACCTAAAGCATTGTAAGTAAAGTTACCTAGTACTATAAGTAGATTTTTTTATAATAGTAAATGTTTTATACACTTGTCAGTAATATGCCTTGAACTGCATCATGGAGTGATGCAGATAACTAGATATTGAAATGAATAATAAATTTCTCCATCTTAAAAGGTATCTATCTATGTTTATATCTTGGTGGGAGTAAATCCTGTCATTGGGACTCTTTCAGAGTCTTATGTGGTTCTTACACAATGTTTTTAGGTATGCTAGCATAGTGAAAGGGACGTAGTGGTCAAGATGTAACTAGTTATAACATAGTTGAGTTTAGATTGTCCATGTACTCTCACTTTCTCGAGTGACGGGTGGGTAATTTATCTTGGATATGATGGGCTTCTTTCCTTGATGTTTCTTTATGATATGATTTCTACTTGGGTTAGACATCTTATATTGTTGTGTTTGCATAGATATGGATCATCTTGTAAACCTATTTATTGTGGTAAATGAAAGGATTTTAGTTTCTCTTGCTATCTTTTCTGGTAACATCCTAGTTCTTGAGGTCTCAAATAAAATGATCTTAAGAGGAATGATTGCATGACCATATCACCAAGGTGCACCTCCTTTTCAAGGATTCCATCACTAATAACTCTATGGTTAAGCATACTCAACCCAGAGTACTACTAGGATGGTTGACCAGTCGAGAAGTTGATTCTGACTTGTATGTGAGCGAGGACAAAGCATGTAGTTAAGGCAAATGGTGGTCTGTTGGGCCAGTCATCATTCCTAAAACTCTAGTAGAGCCTTGGGTAGTGGGATCAGGTGTTACAAATGGTAGCAGAGCTAGAACCCCTCCATAGTGGGGCCTACATGATTATGTGGCATGCTAGTCTTGAGGTGTGTAATCCAAACATGTTGGAATGGGATATCCACGGTGATGTAGCCACCCTTGTATTAGTATCCATGATCGGGAACTGGGTGCCCACGGTCCATTCTGGGTCTGCATTGAAATGGGGAAATATCATGAGGCCCTATAGATGAGCCTTGATAAGGATGTCAAGAGTCTAAGTGAGGAAGATTGTAATGCCCCAGGTCATGAGGTCTCTGATAAAATGATCTTAAAAGGAATCATTAGACTATCTGTGTCACCAAGGTGCACCTCCTTTTTAGGGAGTCCATCATTTAGAATTTTGTTGTTAAGTGAGCTCAACCCAGAGTAGCCCTAGGATTGGTGACTAGTCAGAGAGTTGATACCAGCTTGTACGTGAGGACAAAGTGTGTAGTTAAGGCAAGTGGTAGTCTATGGGACCATTCATCATTCCTAAAACTCTACTAGAGCCATAGGCAATGGGCCCCAAAGTTACATGTCTTTTCTTGAGATGATCTAAATGAAAAATATTATGCTTGTATATGACAACATGTGATATTTTGTGTCGATTCCTTGTAATTAGATCTTTATGGAGATTGTTTCATTTGGAATTTTTCAACTCAAAACTTATGGTTGTTAGTTTTAAGTTGGGTTATTGTCTAAGGACTTGTACTAATGATCACTTGGTATTTGATCATGGTATCGAAGTATGATATCAAAGTGCAGGGGTTAGCTGGGTCTACATGTACAATAGGAATTAGGATTAAGATGATTACAAGTGATGAACATGGCACAAACACAATGCATTCTACCTAAACTTAGTGTTTGGATACCCCAGTCAAGTATCCAAGTACTGAGGGAAGAGTTGGTATGGAACTCTCTGGCTATTCTCTTTCTGAGTACTATGACCAAGTAGTCAGTTGAAAATAGCATGAAGAGTATAATAAAATATAAAAGATGATGAAAATAATGAGATAAATATGATGAGAGATGTGGAACCCTAATTAAATCTAGAGATGTTGACCAAGAACAATGTATAAAATTGGTAAAACTAATGATAAAATATACTACATAAATCACTTGAGAAAGATAAAATCCATATTTTAACTCATCAAAACCTAATAGTTTGATGACTAAAATAAAAGACATGACACTATGCATGGTTCTTAACATGAAAGTGAACTATGTAAAAAGGAGTTTGATGAGTACACAGAAGATTATGGAGAATATATGTAATGAGGAATTTAAGGTGTAAAATCCATAGAAGTAAAGGATAACTCAGATAATGAGTATGGGTTGAGATGGTAAAGATGTCAATGTTAGATGAGAAGAGTAGAGATTGAGGTAATATCAGACCAACCAATGTGTGTAAGAAAGAATGGAAGTAAACAATCATGATGCAACAAGGATATTAGAGAATTTACTTAAGGAATGATCTCTTATGAATATAAGAATGTGAATAATAATGAGGGATAGAAATAAATATAAAGAAAGATGAGAAGAAAGAATCCCTATTTTGATGTAGAATTAGTTTCATTTCAAGGATATATGATAATTAAGATGAAATTGACAATGAATGTCATAAAGAGAGGCAACTAAAATATTTTGCTATAATAATGACTAAACATTTAGAACATATTATGAAGAAATGAGAATAAATGGTGACATGATGAGTTGATATGATATTGATCTACTCCCTTTCTATGTGAATCTATGGATCAAATGCTTTACGAGTAGGCTGGTTTAACAAGAATGTGTTCTAGTCATAGAACAAAGCCTGATGCTAATAATCAAGAGGAAAAGTGAGGCAATGTGGAATGTATCCATATGATGTTGAGTTAGATGTGAAGTTATAAGAATCCAAAGTCTATTACCAAGGATGAATAATATTAGCCTAAACACATAAGCATTTATTGATTGGATGATTTTAGGCTCAACATTAGCTAATGTTCTTAATATAATAAATCTTATTAAAAAATTTATGATAAGAAGAGTACTTACATGAAAATGAACATAAAATATGATGATTCAACCTTTAAGGGTAAAATGACAAGTATAATTATCAGGGATTAGACAATAATGATTAACAGATAATGACTAAGAATATTGGAGCATAATAATCTTGCTAATTCCTATGAAAATACCAAGGAACCTGGGTAAAAGGATAAATGATGCATAAAAAGTAGAAGCTGCAAATCAGTAATACACAAGGTACCTAGGAAACCAGAAGAAACTTTATGATAATCAATGCACTAATTATGATGGTGTAACATAATCCGTGCCTAAGCGCTTTGAGATAGATTTATAGGATTCTTGTTGTTGTTCTCTATCCTAGATTGGGATTTTGAGGGAGAAATCCTCTTGAGTGGTTTATGGTTGTGAGACCATGATCCTAGATTTATGATACTATTTCTCTAATCTTGATTATCTATCATAATTGCATGATTAATTAATATTTGATATAAATTGATTAAGAGATTTTTCTTATTTGGTTAAATTTGTACATTGTTTTCCCTGATTCCAAGTTTCCTTGCTAGTTGTGTACTTAATTGCAAATTCAATATAGTATGGTGTCCCAATTGAATATTATGTGAAAAATATCCAATCATGTATTTTCCTTCATAGTCATACTTCTTTGAGCCTTAAATTCAATTGGTTAAGAGATGCCATTAATTAGCCTTCAATTGAACAATGTTTGCCTTGATCTTGTAATTACATGTACATGTGTGGACTAATATGAAATTTTCTAAAAAACATGGAATAAATTGCAATTTATGTATAAATTAAATAATTCCATTTTCTCCTACATTGTGATGCAATTTATGAATTTCAATGCTATTGAGACTGCTTAAGCAAGGTCAAGTTTTCCCTCCTTGTCGTGGGCCTAAATAGCTCATCTATATTGTGGATTATTTTAGTATTTTGTCCTCCTAACTTATATCTAATAAAAACACCCAACCCCCTCTTCTATTTTAAAACAAAGGGACCTCTTAGGACAAGTAGTAGTATCCTGGAAACCTCTAGGATCTCCTTAGACCTCTATGGCCCTAGTTTTGTGCTTACATGGTTGTGCATGTTGGAGATGCAACTTCCTTGGTGGATCTTTGGCCTTGCAATTTCATTTTCACTACCATTTATGAGATTTATACTTTATTATCTCTCTTATCTAATGTCTTACATATCTTATTCTTTCTTATTATGATCTCAATTGATTTATATGGTGTTTATTGCACCAAACAACTGAAGAACCCTCTTTTCTCTTCTTTTGGGCAAGTTTTGCCCTAGAATATGCATAAAGCAGTCTTGGGGCCTCTGGAGGGCTCTTCATGAGTTATGGTGTTGAGGTAGTAGTTTCTAGATTGAATTAATATTCTATGAACGGTCATCACATTGAGGAAGGAACCTGCATGTACTTATATGTATATGCATGTCTATGCATATTGATGATCAAGCTTCAATGGAACATCCCAAGCATGTTTCCTTTGTTTCTAGCCTTCAACATATAAGATCATCTCCATCCTATATATTTTTCTTTATGTTTTTTACTTCTTATTCCTATTGTATGAAATCCATTGTGACCCATGGTGGTTTTATCTTTCCAGATCTAAAAATCCCACCTTTTTCTCTCTTTGACCTATGTGAGACTGGATCTAGCTAGATGGAGCTTATATGGAGCTTTGGGAGGTTGGTGTTGATGTTTGATGGCTGGTCCACGTGGTCTGAAAGGGGATGATCATTCCAACACATTTTTCAAGTGGGTTTATTACTCCTTCCTTGATTTCATAATACATTGATAGCCTAAATAATAGAGAAATTGTTAACTCTCACCTTCTAAGATCTTGCTCTAAATGGTTAAATGTCTTATCATTGTAGACTAATTTTCATCCTTATGGGATGATACCAGGATGTATTTCTTACCTTTATGTTTTAACACTAATTCATAATATTAATAAAGTGTCTCCTCGTGGCTTTAAGGTTGATAATCCGAAAGTTATCTGACTTTTCCCCAAAAATGAGTAATTTATGGCTTTTGGGATACCATAGTGATGGGAAACACATTATGTGATCTTTATTTATGTATTGGTGATAATATATGTTGTATATAACACATTTCTACATGTTACATGCATGTGGAAATATATTGAACATAGGTCACATACCTAGAAGTAGCTCATCTAGACTTTAAAATGGCATATATGTGCTTAATCTTGTTTTATTCATAACTTACTCATACTTTGAAGTCTGATCATGAAACTTTGCATGGTGCTACATGACTACAATATGAAGAGAATCATATTACCAGAGGTAAAAATTAAGCCTTCATTAGTGTTGAAACTCTATGTGGCCAAAAATGGCATATTGTGAAATAAATAAGAACTTTGAAGGATGTTGTGAACCTTGTTTGAGTCCCACAATTTTCTATACATAACTCTCATTGTAACATATCCCTTATTTCTAATAATTTATTGAAAATTAATGTGAAATTACTTTGTGACTTTGGCATTGATATGACCTAAATGGTTTTTTGAATCTTATCATGATATTGTGTACCTTAATGGGAACTCCGATATATTTGTATATTCGGAGGATTTATATCTTTTAGAGCTTCCTTAATACTTGTACTAACTGAGTAGAAGAGTTCTTTAGGAGTCTGGTAATATTAAGATCTTAAATAGGTATGATTTCAGCTTTGGGTTGGGCTGCTAGTAGTTTGATTGGTACACCTCAAACTACCCAGGGTTTAATAACATATGTACCTCATCTGTTTAGTAATTCTGGTTAGGATTATACTGACAAATAAGATTGGATGTTACTATTTTTCTCTTATTATGTGCAAGTTTTTTTATTCTTTATGATTTTTTTTATAATTGCAGGAATCACCTAAAATAGTCTAAGTAATGTTATCATTATCACATTTAAATTTGTTATAATATGAAATGTTTTATACTCTTGTCATTAATAAGCCTTGAACTAAATTGTGGAGTGATTGGGACAATTAGAAATTCAAATGAATAATAAATTTCTCTTTGTTATTTATAGTCCATCTTAAAAGCTATCTATGTATGTTTATATCTTGGTGGATTAATCCTCTTGCTAATACTCTTTTAGAGTCTCACATGTTTTTTCTAGAGTGTTCTTTTAGGTATGCTAGCGTAGAGAAAAGGATGTGGGGATCAATATGTAACAAGATATAACATAGTTGAGTCTAGATTGTCCTTGTACTCTCACTTTCCTAAGTGATGGGTGTGTAGTTAATCTTGGATATGATGGGTTTCTTTCCTTGATTTATCTTAATGATTATGAGTTGTAAATTAGGTTAGACATCTTATACTATTGTGTCTTCATAGATATGGATCATCTTGTAGACCTTTTTGTTGCAACTAATGAAGATATTTTAGTTTCTCTTGTTATCTTGTCTAGTCTTGAGATGATTTCAATGAGAAATATTATGCTTTTATATGACATCATGTGATTCTTGTGATGATTGTTTGTAACCAGATCTATATGTGGATTATTTTATTTGGAATTTTTCAACTCAATTTTTGTATTTGTTAGTTTTTAGTTGGGTTTTTGTTTAAGGAGTTTTTAGTTGGGTTTTTGTTTAAGGACTTGTCCTAATGATCACTTAGGGTTTGATCATGGGATGAGTCCTTACTGTTTGAGACATCCTAAGAGAAACTCAAGGAGAGAATGAGGGAGAGGAGACTAGAAACTCATGACTCTCTTTGAGTACTTGTGTGGATATCATGCAATTGAGTTTGCATAGTGAAATCATTATGGATGAAGATCTTCACCATCATCACAAAAATCAAGGTGACAGTGGAATGACACATTCCATAGTAGGTGTGAATGGCAAGATGACATGATCGGTTAGGCGCACAATATGAGATGATGGACTCCATGGAGGAACAATGTGATTTGCCATAGGGAGCATGCAAATCTAGGTGACACTCTTTGGGGCGGAACTACATGATCTGCCACAGACATCCATGATAGAATAGTACAATCTACCATAGATAAGTTCTAGATGGTGTCAACAAAGCCATCTATAAGACCTCAAGATCCATGCAAATCACCAACAAATTTGGATAACTTATATCTGATAACCACTAATAGATTTCTACAATTAGCCACAAAAAAAGTTTTTTGCATGCATCCCAAGGCAACAGTCAAAATGCCAGTGACATCTAGAAGGATTTTCAATTCTTGATCCAACAAAATTCAAGAGGGGTGTATATTGATGGGTCCACAACTACATAGAACATTACAAGTTGAATCATCATAACTTGTTCCATGATAATTATACTTGTAAAGCACAAGCTGGTTTTTGTGCGTTAGGTAAATTAGGCTTACATTATTCTCAAGGAAAAAAATATTCTACTGTGTTTTCCACTAATGAGATTCCTATACATCTCATATAAAGTCAATTATGTACGATATGAAAAGAAGTAGACCATTGAAGAAAGGGGTGGTGGATCTACATGTTGCAAATGGAGCATGAGTTGTTTCCAATGTTGTAGGCAACTATTATTTTTCTTTATCAAGTGATCTTGCAATGGAGTTAAAGAACTATAATTATGTACGTTCCATAAATAGAAAATGAATATTTTGTATTTGTACAAGAATAGAAAATGTAAGCAGCTTGGTGAATCTTCAAGGCTAATGGGACACCAGTTTTCTAAACGAATGGCTGCCTATACAGATAGTTGATAGAATAACAAAGCTAGCTATCCCTAAAGATATATATGGGGAAGACTTAAGATTTTGGAACCTGACAGCGAATGGAAGCTACACAAAAAAATCTGCTTATCAAAAACTAATAGAGGGTAAGTGTCTTCCTACAACAGGGAATTGGGATGACATTTGGACATTAAAGACATCCACTCATATCAAGACCTTCTCCTGGCTCGTCATGCATGAAGCCTTGTTAACAAACTCAAGAAGGGTACAGAGGAAAATTACAACTGACAATACCTTCCCAAGGTGTTCCAAGGGCAGTGAAACTTTGCTTCATGCTATACATGACTGCGAGTATGCTAGGGCGGTTTGGGATGACCTTATTCATGGTAGGGACTTATCCAACTTCTTCAACAGCTCTGATTGTAAGCAATGGTTCCACGAACACATGCACAATAAGGATGGTACTTCTATTCTCTTCTTAACGACATGCTGGCATATTTCAACCTGTAGGAATAAATATGTATTCAACAATGAAATCACCCCCACCCCAAAGCAAAGTAGATACATCATCAAAGAAGCAAAAGCTCAACAAATTGCCTTTGAGGTGGAAACAGGGATTCAGAAGACACAGTTGAGTGTACAACCTTCTCCTATGGTAATCGGCCATGACTATAACCAATTTGCATCTTCAGACCATACAAAAATTACAATGCCAACACTCCCAACTACCACGTGGTTGCCTACTCCTATACATCCATGACAGTCAGAGATCAGCAATGTCCCTCCTTCACTTACATATCCTTTAGAACTCCAACAACCTACAGGGGTTACCTCAATGTGGGGTTGATTCAAGTCACATCATGGAGAAAGCATCATAAGGCTCAACTCATTGCACCATGATATCTCAAGCAAGAGAATATACCTAGACTAGTAGCAATGATTTCAATCTATGGGTGAGCTTCTATTGTTCAATTTATCAACTTTGAAGATTCTTAACAATTATGGATAATAACGATAGCACATGTAATGGGTAGGAAAACTAGACATCATTTATAATAATTGGTCAATTGACTCTATGTTATTAGCATATGCATATATGGTACTTGGTGTAACATTTCTAGTTAAGAAGTTGCTAGATATGTCTGTCATTTATATCTTGAATCCTAATACAATAAACATCAGATTAAATAGTATAATTGGTAAAATTAGGTATAATAAATTTCTAGTTTACGTAGTAGACAACAACTATATTAATCATACATGATTATACACTTAAAACTATATGGTGACTTACAAAGGATTGAGGCCTCCTTTAAGGTTGTGTCCTAGCAATATATATTAGAGTAAGCTTGGAGATAAGATACCGACTTATGAAGTATTTTGACCTAAAATAAAACATCTTGACTAAATTGGAGGTTAAGAAGGGAAGTATAAAATAAAGACATGTTTGATTATGAATAAGTGTATATCCATAAATAAATGATAAGATAACACTTAATGTTTGACTATGTGTAGAATTATTCAATCATGCCTTACTGCAAGTTTAATTGAGGAATGGTAGAGAAAATCCCAAAATCTAGGCTTAAGTAACCAAAAACAATATTTGTAAATTAATAAAATATATTAGTATATGTCTTGACTGATATGTCAAATATATTGATCTAGGAGGAAACAATGATTGGAGGGTGACCTATACTTTTAGAATTAGTAATGAGGATAACATCTATGAACTCCTCCCTATTTAATTTTGGGCATAAATCGACTTAAATCTACTTACAATGAGGAATCTTTTGAATATTGTCTACTTTTATTCATCCATGTTGCAAATTATTTATTTCCTGATATTGAATAATCTGAGTCCACAATGCTTGATAAATTTTTTGTTTCCTAGGGTCTATGACCCCACCTATTTTTTTGTTTGTACTTGGAAATGTGAATGGAGAATGCTTACTATCTTTCTACTCTATTTATGCATGTTAGATAATTTGACTAGATAACTACCATAGACATTTATGCGTAACCATTAGGGTGTGCTTTTCTATGCGGGGTGTGCTTTTCTGCCCTTATATACACAAAGGCATGTTTTTCTACCTAGGGTGTGCTTTTATACCCATTTTATATAGGCCAATGACTCAATGGTGTCTTGTCCCTACTATATCTATCTTTAGTCAATATATATTTTCAATTGAATGATTATGATTTTTGTGATATTGTGAATGGTTAATGGCAAGATTTGTTATATCACTTGTTTATTTATATGCCTCATTCATTTGGAATTCATTTACTTGATATATCTCTTGTTGGATCTTACTTGTCATTTGATGACCCTCCTTTTTATAGGAACATCTTTTTTACTCTTCTAACCCATTTCAATGCCCAACATATTGTTAAATGTACGTACTCAACCTTTTCTAATACATATCTTATTTTCTTGTTTTCAGGGTGTACCCCCAACCCAGGTTTAGGTGCTTTATAGGGCAGAGACTCAGGATGATCCTGAGCTCACTGGTGGTGATCATAAGGACAACTTGAGATAGCCTTGTTAGCCTATGCATATGGGATTATGTGTATATAAATGTAACCTTTTTATCTTGGTGTACACCCCCTTAGGGTGAAGAATGCACATATATAAAATATTTTGTAACTTTGAAAATGGGAATGTTTTCTTCTGCTTAAATATTTCATGGCTCATGTTTGTATCATTGAGGGGGACACTGTCATGTCCTACTCCTTACATAATGGTATCAGAGCCTACACAGTCAGTAACTTGACTATTTCAAGTTATCCTGGATTGTTCCTTAGTAGGTAGGTGACCCTTTAGAGCTTGTTGGCATACCTAAACCTGAATTGTGTTTACCAATTAGGGTTTCACCCCTATCCATTCTGGTGATATATATGTATCCCAAACAAAGTATGTTAATGACCTAGTTTTGGGTAAACTCTTATCAATCCTACCATCTCTTTATAGGTATAGCTTTCTATACATAAAGGTTCACTCTCCTAGGAAGTAGCCTCTACCTCCCGCCTTAGGGAGGATAATTCATATACTATAGAGAGTAGGTTTAATTAATTCACATAATTGTGTGTAACCCTAGTACAAGTCATTAAACCTTTTGCTTTTGTTGTTTTCTAGCATGCCAACGATGCACACATTATATGGACTAAGCATGCATGGATACAAACTTAGAATGTTGACATGGGTTTGATATTATGAGATGTTCTTTGATAGTATGTGATGATATGAACTAGATCCTTCTAGGTTATACTTATATTTACTGCAACATGGAGTTATCTCAACATAGTTTTGATTGAGATTCACCATTTAAGGGTTGGATACTATCCTAGCTAAACTTGGGATATCTCATAAATGAGGGTTGTTAAAGGAAGATATAGATCTTTGGGATTTCACATGGGTTTGATATTCTGAGATGTTCTTTGATAGTATGTGATGATATGAACTAGATCCTTCTAGGTTATACTTATCTTTACTGCAACATGGAGTTATCTCAACATAGTTTTGATTGAGATTCACCATTTAAGGGTTGGATACTATCCTAGCTAAACTTGGGATATCTCATAAATGAGGGTTGTTAAAGGAAGATATAGATCTTTGGGATTTCACCCCATACATATACATAAGGTAAGAGTTACTCTTATCTCCCTTGTTCTATAAAGGAATGATCACAAAGCTATATCAGATAATAAAACTTTATGCCATGTTATTCCCGAGGACCTATGGAGGCATAGTCATGTTCAGAATCTTAGTGGATACTCTTTTTCTTGAAACTCTAGATGTATACTAACACCAAGGTAATTTGAGGTAGTTACATCTAGGATTTATCCCTAAAGAGTTTATCACTCTCTTATTGCCACGATGTAATTAGTTTACCTAATATGTGAGATGAGGAGTTGTTTGACTATCTAGTTCACCTGGGCTTGTAATGACACCATGGATGTAAACAACTAGGAAAGTAGAGACCCTAGTCTCTTCTTAATATGGTTACACAATATTATAGATAATGATATTTTGGGATGTGATATCCTAAGTCACGATTAAGAGGATGGTGGAATAATGGATTTCATGCCTAGTTGGAACTACTAGAAGTTAATTGCATCCTTGAAGAAACATGTATCCCCTCCTAATCTAGAATTTGTATATGCTTGTTGTATTATTTTATGATGTGTGTAGAGAAGCCTATTTTGAGAATATGAAGTGATTTTAGGGTGATTGTATATGTTGTATGTGCTACAAAGTGGTCGAATTGGTTCTTGGATCGATTTTGGTGCCATTTTTGGATTTCCATCGTAGGATTTTCAACATCAAAAGTATCTTCTCTATTATACTATATAGGTACAAAAACAAAAAGATTTTTGGATTTTATCGATGGTTTTATGAACCAAGTCACCACAATATGAAGTTTTGGGTATCAAGGAACCTTTAAGAAAGAAAACCCCCTTGATTGGGTAAGACAACCTAGAAATCCTAGAGTATTACCCCTTTAAGGGGTGGAGTCTTATACACTTCACTGATAGGAGTGTAACTTAAGGTCTACCTTATCTTAATAGAGGATGAAATAAGTAATACTTAGGTAATTTCTAGTAATATTGTCAAATACTATAGATACTACCTAACTAGGATGAATGAGTAAGAATTACTAATTTACCTCCATAATTGTTATTTCAAATAAACAATGTAATTATATGGATCATAGTTATAATTATTACTCTTACATCCAATATAAAGAAAAGAAATAAAGTTGATAATACAGGTCCTGATTATAAATGTTGAGGTTTTTTCTCCTAATCTAGTTAATATGCCAAGTTAGTGGTTGCAGTTTGAATGATCCCGAAGAAATACCTAGTTATTGGAAATCTATCATTCTAAGTTAGATGATGGAAAAAATGAAATGGTAGTAAAACATAGAGACTTTATGCTACTAACATTGTGACATGATAAGTAGTAGCCAAACCACCATAACAGTGCAGGTAATCATGACTAATATGATCTTGTTGTCCTAACCCTAGGAATTGGTGTTACTTACCTAGCTAAACCTCTAAGTAGTATAATGGAGACATTTGGTATGGAGCAACATTGCTTCACCGTAGAAGTGTAATATAAGGTTGACATGAAATTTTGTGTTATCATCAATTACTTTAGTAAACTAGAAATCCATGATTCAAATAGGATATATAGCTTAGTGAACTAGACTATAGCTGGGTGGATTTCGGGGATAAAATTCTCTTTAAGGAGTGGAGTATTTTAACATACCTAAATCTAGGATCGTAACGTAATATTTTATTTTCCCAGAATCATTTCCCATTATGTTAACTTTATTTTTTTTCTTTTCCCTAAATTAGAGTGTACTAGGATAAATTAGAGTCCAATAAACTCATGATATAATTATTCCTTTATATAAAGTTTTAAAATAAATAAATCAATTACTTTGACAAGTGGGGTTAATCTAATAAAAACACCATTTACTAGTTGTCCATTCTATTTCAATACTCCAGAATAATCCTATGATTATAATGTGAAATAAGTTAAATTGATAGGACTTTTGGTGTCACAATTGACTTAGTAGGAATAAGTGCAGTAAGTGAGAATTTAATATAAAAAGAATGAAAACAAATACCTAATGTCTTCAAAAGTGGAAGCTAATATTAAAATTGAATTACATGACTCCTCATAAGCATGCCCTTTAATTTGCATGTCAATCAGATATTAAGTGTTGTCCAATGAAGTTAGTATTGAAAACCTTAATTAACTTAGGATTTGATAGATGTAATTGAATACACATTTAGATATTTTCTAAAAAAAATTCTCCCCTCAATGTAATGCCTAATGCGTTACTCCTTCCCCTTCAACTGTGCAACCATAGCGACGGGCAGTGGCATTCGCAACGGGCGGTGACCATGTTCCTCTCCCTCTTCCCCATCGTTTCTCTTCCTTCCTCTTCTATTCCTTTTCCTCTCTGCCTTGCTCATCTATTTATTCTCCTTCATTGTCCCTTTCCCTCTATACACATAGTAGAAACCCTAGACGCATTGCACCATATTCCTTGGAAAAAGAACAACCGTCGGTAGGCCCAAAAGCCTGTAATGGCATTGATCATCCTCTTCACTTTGACCTTGTGCCAACTGCCAGATCTAGCAGCCGTCTTCCTAGATGACCCTTCTTCTCCCCCGTCCTCCCCTCCAACCATAGAAGTTCCACAATGCAAATGAGCATGGATCTACAACTTGCTGCCCTTACATATGAGATATGACCCCGACAACCACAACCCTCTTCTTCTTCCCTCCTTGCTTTTCTCTCATCCTACACCCTAGCCACCCACAACTGTAGGGCTTTGCCTCCACCTACACAATCCATTGTAAGGCAAAAAAATTTCGTCCACCAGTGCTCACTGCTAGATCAAGTAGCCACAATGTTGCCTCCTCCTACAAAGTGGGAACCACATCTACAACATTCTCCTATGGTAATCGACCATGACTATAACCAATTTGCATCTTCAGACGGTTGATAACCTACAACCCCAGCACTCCCAACCACCACGTGGTTGCCTACTCCTTTACTTCCATGATAGTCAAAGATCAGGAGTGTCCCTCCTTCACCTACATATCCCTGAGAACTTGGACTCCCTACATGGGTCACCTCAACACTAGGTTGATTCAAGCCATGTCATGGAGAAAATATCATAAGGATCACCTCACAGCACCATGAGGTCTCAAGCAAGAGAATTGACCTAGACTAGTGGCAAAAATGTCAAACTATAGGTGAGATTTTGTTGTTCAATTTATCAAACTTTGATTCTTAACAACTAGGATAAAAACACTATCACATGCAATGGGTAGGAAATCGATTCATTATTTAGAATACTTGGTCAATTGACTCTATGATATCAAAATATGCATACATGTAACTTGGTGTCACATTTTTAGTTAACAAGTTGCTAGATATCTCCATCATTTATATACTGAATCCTAATACAATAGACATCATATTAAATAGTATAATTGTTAAAATTAGGTATAATAGATATCTAGTTTATGTAATAGACAACAATTATATTCATCATACATGTATATACACTTGACAGTATATGGAGACTTACAAAGGAGTGAGGCCTCCTTTAAGGTTGTGTCCTAGAAATATACATTAGAGTATGCTTGGAGAAAAAATATTGACTTATAAGTATTTTGACCTAGAATAAAACATCTTGACTAAATTGGAGGTTAATAAGGGAAGTATAAAAGAAAGACATGTTTGATTATGAATAACTTGATATCCAAAAATGAATGATAAGATAACACTTAATGTTTGACTCTATGAATAATTATTCTATCATACCTTACTGGAATTATAATTGGGGAATGGTAGAGAAAAACCCTAAATCTAGGCTTAAGTAACTGAAAATAATATTTGTGAATAAATAAAACATATCTGTATAGTCTTGATTGATATGTGAAATATATTGATCTAGGAGGAAAGAATGATGGGAGGATGACCTATAATTTTAGAGTCAATAATGAAGACAATAGATATGTACTCCTCCCTATTTAGTTTTGATCATAATTTGACTTAAATCACCTTATAATGAGGCATCTTTCGAATTTTGTCTCCTTTTATTTATCCATGTTGCAAATTCTTTATTTTATGATATTGAATCATTTGGTTCCACAATACTTGATGAATATTTTGTTGCCTAGGGTCTATGACCCCACTTGTTTTGTTGTTTGTACTTGAAAATGTGAATGGTGAATGCTTATTATGTTGCCACTCTATATACACATGTTACATAATTTTCCTAGATAACTACTGTAGATGCTTATGTGCAACCATTAGGGTGTGCTTTTATACATGGGGTGTGCTTTTACCCTTATATATACAGAGGAATGATTTTTTGCCTAGGGTGTTCTTTTCTACCCATGTTATATAGTCCAATGACTCAGTGGTGTCTTGGACCTACTATAACTATATTTAGTCAATATATATATTTGCATGCAAATGATTATGACTGTTGTGATATTGTGAATGGTTAATGGCAATATGTGTTATCTCACTTGTTTATTTGTATGCCTCATTCTTTTGTAATTCATATTCTCAATATATCTCTTGTTGGAACTTACTTATCTTTTGATATCCTTCTTTTAATGGTTAATCTCATTTACTCTTCTAACCCATTTAAATGTCCAACATATATTAAACGTATGTACTCAAATTTTGTTGATACATATCTTGTTTTACTATTTTTTTGGTGTTCCCTCCACCCAGGTATAGGTTCTTTATAAGGAACAAACTAGGATGATAGCGAGATCATTGGTGATTTTAAGGACAACTTGAGATAGCCTTGTTATCGTCTGCATATGGGATTATGTGTATATAGATGTAACTTTTTATATTGTTGTGTGAAGAATGCATGTATACAAAATATTTGTAACTTTGTAAATGGTTATATTTTCTACTTACTTAAATATTTCATGGGTCATGGTTGTATCATTGAGTGGGCCACTATCGGGTCCCACTCCTTACGACATGTTGAGCCAGAGTAGTACTATGATGAGTGACATGTCCAAAAGTTGATCTTGGATTGTGCGTGAGTAAATACGAAGCACGTAGGCCAAGCTGGTGGCGATCTGTGGGGCCAGTGGTCATTCTTGGAACTCTAGTAGAGACTTAGACAATGGGCATGGGTGTTACAAATGGTATGAGATCCACTTCACCTCCAGTAGGTGGGCCTCATGTGGACATGTGACGTCCCTCTCTTGAGTTGTACGGTCTAGGCATGTTGGAAAGGGGTTTTCAAGTTTATGGAGCCACCCTTGTACTGGTATCATCCAAACATGTTGGAAAGGGCTATCTGAGTTGATGGAACCACCATTGTGTTGTTAGCTATGAATGGGAGTTGGGTTTCCATGACCATTTTATGTATGCACTAAAATGGGGAAGTGATTATGAGGACATATAGTTGAAAATTGACAAAGATTTCAAGAGTCTATGTGGGAGATATTGTAACGTATCAGGATTTGAGGTATCAAAATGATCTTTAAAGGAATGATTGGACTGCCCATATCACCAAGGTGCACCACCTTTTTCCATGGATCTCATTAGTAAGAACCCTATGGTTAAGTGTGCTTAGGTAAGAGTAGTATTAGAATGGGTTACCTATCAAGAGGTTGATCATGGGATGTGCTTGATGTAGGACAAAGCTTACATTCAAGGCTAGTGATGGTTTGTGGGGCTAGTTGTCAATTCTAGAACTCTACTAGACACTTGAGTTGTAGGCCCGAGTGTTTGTAGATATTATTCTAGAAATTATGGCAGCAATAATACATTAAGAATAGTATGTGTTTTTACTGATGACTATGTCTCGTTAGTCATGATATTGGATATCAAGTCAACGACACATGTACTTGTTATGAACAAGTACACTGGACAGACTCAACTTGAGATTGATACATGGAATCCATAAAATGGTATTCCAAGTCATGTATCATGTGAAAGTGGTGATATTGGTCCTTTGACTAAAGTCACTTCAATGATCACAAGTTGTTCGGTGTAATTTAACATTACTGAATGTGACCTTAAATAAGGGTTGTCATACAAGTAGTGACAGGGTGCATTCTAATATATATGTATTATTTTGAGAGATGTACAAGAAATTTGTCCCTTCTAATGGATTAATATCCTAGACACTTGATGAATGAGACTATGAAATGCATGGTCATGCTCAAGTGAGTCAAAATATGATATGAGCTCATAGGTATCTCTAATAGTCTACTATAGATCAAGGAACATAGATTGAACATTAAGAGGATTCCATTTGCATGCCTTCGATTCAACCTAGTTCTTAGAGATGAAGGGAATATACAATCATTGTAGCACTTGTCACGATCTAGGTTGAAATTGTTCTCCAACTTCACCAGTTATTTGGGTAGCAATGAATCCTTGACAGATACCAATCCTTGTTTGTGAGGTCATAATATGACTATAGACATCACTACCAATGTAATTTGGAGTATATCGGGTCACACTCATAGGATACATAGGGAAGATGAGTATAAAAATGAAGACATGATTGATTGGTTAATAAAAGTTTTAGGTAATCAGTTAGATCATCAAGGACTAACTAGAAACCTAGTCAAATTATTGGAAAGTCTAGCCGCATGATTGGATAGAGTAGTCAATCATCTGGAAGGTCCAATGGATTGATTAGGTTGAGAGTAGCACAATAGGTCAATTGGATAGATCAATCGCTTGATTGGACAAGGTGGTGCAATCACCTTTCTAGATGGTATTAGTGAATCGACTGATTAGATCCAAAATTTTCTAAGCCAGTCTAGTCGCCTGACTGGTTGTCTTGGATGGGCCGCTAAAAAGAAACCTAACCCAACCCATCTTCCCGACTAGACTAAGTTGTAGCCTGACTAGCTGCTTGCCAGTAGACTACTAAAAAGCAATCGCCGCCTTTTTGTTTTCCAAGATTTATTAGGAAAACTACTTCTTTTCCCCTCATATGTGAAGGGGCATGACAACTAGATTTTTGGTTACACATTGTTGGACTTTTGAACCCTATTAGTCATTACCCATAAGGTGAGAGATAGAAGGAGACATTGTGAAACTCTAACATGTTACCAACTGAAAGGTTGTTCCTTGCCTGCTAGCTCTAGGAGCATGACATGGGGTTCCTGATCATCAACATGGACGATATAAAGATGTAGACGCCTTTGTGAGTATGTTGGGAGACATCATTGGCACCTTATACCATCTATATTCACATGAGCACCGTCACCTATCTACTCCGTGGAAATGGTATACCCACATACCTTCCTTCTTGTTATATTGTTGTTGATAAGATATGCTTGTGGGAATGCGATCTTATTTGTTTTTGTTGTTTCCTTTGTGCACATTTCCTCCAAAAATCCCTGCACCTCTCCTTCCTCTTTCTCTCTTCATTCTAGTATCCCTAGGTGAGAGAGGGAAGTGACAGGGTGTTTTCCTTGATATGCTCTTAGGGATACTTTAGTTGGGGGTACTAGGGTGTAGTTGTATGAGTTTATAGTGCAAAAATGTACAACAAACTCACACTTTGACATCTGAATGCATGCTACCAAACATGATCTTAGCAAAAGGTATTACTTAGTGGTTGGATGGAGATAGAGGTAGGTGGAATACCCTTCAACTACACCCCACACCACTCCCTACCCCTATGTGTATTAGGAGAACCATGTCTAGAAACCTAGACTTGGAGTAATCTAGGCAAATTTCTACCAATCACTTAGTTAATAGATCCTCATAAGGGTAGATGGTAAGTGACAATGACTATTTTTCTACTATACACCACCATGTCACCCCATGACCAACTAATAGGGTAGGGTTCATACCCTACATTATTTCTTTTTTTTCTTCAGATAGTTTACTTGTTAGATTTATGTGCACAAGTACAACCCTTGTACATGGTTCATTATTATATACCCTTAACAGTTGATGATTTTATATCCCTCCCAAACATACCAATCCCAATTGCTTGCTAGAACCTTAATTTCCTCTTCCAGGCTAGTTGTCTTTTGATTGCATAATCTACTTTCTTGTTCATGAAAGCTATTTATTTCTTTAGTTACTTGTGTTAGGTTTTAGTTAGTCAATTAATGGGTGTATTTTTATCCTTCCTTTCTTAATTAACCAACTTGCTTCCTTGTACTTAGGATTTCTCTTAGTTAGGTAGTGTAGTTTTTCTCTTAGCTTGTTCTTTAACATTAATTGTGTAGGGTGAATCTAGGTTTAATTCTTGTATTTCCCTTTTTCTTGTTTATATTATTTTAGCCCAAAACCAACACTAAATACTGAATCCCTATACTAATTTAAAAACTCAAATGAATAGTCTAAATCCTCTAGCATCCTACCACACTGTTAGTAAATTTGGTCTTGACTTTCTTCTTCTTCCTATACTACATCTCGAGCCCTTGCACTTTTATATGACTTATCTATGAAGAGTGTGCCTTAATTTAGGTGATTTTTTAGCCTGATTTCACTTTACAAGGAGTGGATTCTAAGACCTAACTAGTTCTTTGTTTCCAACTTTTTCTAGTATCCCTTACCATATCTATTCTTTATTCTTTGTTACACTTACAACTGTGGTTCCCAACTTCATTATCTTTTCTTGATTGTGCATTGTTCAAGTGATAGTGCATTTTTTGTAGTCATTCCTTGTCTATTGAATATTCCTTGACATATATCAATATATGTTATATAACACAAAGGAACAAGTGTAAGCAAGCAATGGGGGACCATGAAGAAGAACACCAAGGTGGTCTACCAATTTGACCTCCACTGAGGCCCCTACATGATTACTTCATGTTGGGAAAATACACCTCATCAATTTCAACAAGAGTAGAGTATATATATGGACATGTGGTCTCCATTTCACCGTCTCTAGTGAACTCCTTCCTAATTTTTATGCATTAGAGAATGAAAACTTCTACATGCCCATTGATACATTCTTGGAGACTTTCTCCATTCTACACTCTGACTACCATAGATGATTCTATCCACCTCACCCTCTTTCCTTTCTCCTTGAAAGATAAAGATAAGGAGTGGTATTACACAAAAATTGAATTGATGACATAATAGGCCGTGAAGAGTGAGTCGCTCAAGAAATTCTACACCATATCCAAACTCACTCAAATAATAAAAGACATCACCTCCTTTAGTCAATTGGGCCATGAGTAATTCCATGAAAGCTGGGAGAGATTTCAAATGCTACTCAGAGACTACGCACACCATGAATTACCCCTATAGCAACTGGTACAATATTTGTACTCTAGACTACTTCAGTGGGGCCAAATAGTGGTATCTTCCTCTTGTGGTGGTACATTCATTGTCAAACCGTCTAAAGAACAATGGCCTTTGTTTGAGCACTTGGCTGAAAATTCAACGCGTAGAGCATCAAGTACAACTAATGATTATGATAGAAATTTTGGTGCTACCCCATTTACTCCACCACCTTCTTCATAAAGTGATGCCAACCTAAAAATGATGAAAAAAATCCTTGTTGACATGATGAATCTAATGAAGATTCCGGTGGGAATCACCTCCAACCACTCTATGCAATCCATTGAGTCCCTTGAGGAAGAGGTAAAAGCTATGCAATCTTTTAGGAACTGCAACAACCAAGATCCCATGTCCCAATCTTACGCTCACTAGTTGAGAAATCATCCTAATTTTTATGGAAGAAACAAGGTAATTATGTATAAGATCAGCCTATTTTAAGTATTACCTTTCTAATATATATATTAATATATATATATATATATGTGTGTGTGTGTGTGTGTGTGTGTGTGTGTGTGTTTATTGAGGACCCTTACTGGATCTAAATGATCAAAACTCGGTACATAATAGTTTAATACAAAATAAAGAACTTGATCCTAAAATTTGGTAAAAAAGGTTTATTCAACTAGAATGATCACTCAAATTATCCAACTTTGAAGTTCCCAAAGTAATTTATCAATCCTATTATGTCAACTATTTCAATTCCATATTTATAATCTAAATGTGTTCCCATTTTGCTTTAGAACCCACCATCTAAATGTTGACTACTGATGTAGTATTACCTGCAAATAGACCAATTTGAATGTGTAACATCCTTAACCTGGGTTATGGCTTAACCCTAGAAGTTTTGCTTAAGTTATTTACAAACTTGTTCTAATCTTTTGAAAAGTAATTTAGACTCTTTGTGAAGTTTATTTTCAAGTGTGAGCTTAATCGAAAACTATTTGTGCATTATATGATAGTCTGAGTGTAAAGTGCAATTTACCCAAGATGAGGGGTTACATTGCAATATGTCACATTATGAATGTGCCTTAAGTGTTTTGGTATCATAAGATAAAGAATTATGCTAAGTGGTAGCTTGTGGAAAGCCTAAATTCCAAGTTTGAACTTGTTTGAATAATGTTAGTGCCTTGTGTACCAATTTTGGTACAAACTGTAAATTACCCAAAATATAGGGTTGAGATGTAAAATTACCACCTCTAGAGTTTCCCTACTTCCTCTATGTATCATTTAGAGGAGATAGAAAGAAGGAGACACCATGTTGGATTCATCTATAAATGACGGTACTCTTGGTGATGAAAAGACCAAGAGATGATGTATAGTTGAAGCCCTTACTTGAGTTGTATCAAGCTGTAGACTTGATATGGGAGTTCCTATCAGACAAGGAGCCATAGATGAGATCCCATATAGGTTTATGGACTCTTTTAAAAGTCCATGATGGCCTAAGAACCTCAGGTAGGTAATCCATGATGAGTTAGATGTTCCATACAAAAAGTAGTATCAGTTTGCTTATTTGTGAGCTAAAGATGAGATATCTTATCCAACAAGATAAGGGATGGCCAAAATATCATCTCTAGATAATCCTCAATAATTTTGCATGTCAATATATATATGTGTACATGCATGGACATGTGTCAACCATGCGTGGCCACGTGTCACCTAGTAGTATATGGTGATGACACCTCTTAAACACTCTCTCTCATAAACTCAAGTATATATACCTCTCCTTTCACCTACTAATGAAAGTTTATGAACCCCACAACTCTATTTCTTTGAGATATCATGCATACCCTATTAGATATAATGCATATTAGCTTAAGGATCAAGGGGAGCTCGACCACCAAGCTTAAGGTAAGGCCATGGTCATCTTCAACCTTGGTTGAAGCATGATTTCAAGGTTATAGATATTCCTCCCTTTTCTTCTTCACCAAGTTGTTTATTATGGTGATTCCTTGTATATGGAGGATTTGTGAACGAGCCTTGGACCTTGGATAAGCTCATCTTCAACCTCAGGAATGTGAAGCTTTGTAGCCTGGAGCTCTGAATTTTTTCATGAGGCGGGTTATATAACTTGAACCCAACTATGTTATTATTCACCTTCAATATTGTTGAACTTGTTGATCTACTTTCAATTTCGAAATCCTTTGATAAATTGATGATCCTTTGAGTTCCAAAAGTATCTTAGGACTGTTTTCCATAATAAAAAACAGTAAGAACAAGAATCTAGAGGTTGATGATGATGACATCATCATGGTTCAACCCGATATTGGGTTGAAGAACCTCTAACCCGATATGATGAGGTGAACACCACTAGCACGATGTGGTGATGAGTAGGTACCTATTGCATGATATGATGATGAAGTGCAAACCTTGTGCATGATATGTTGTTAACCATACACTTTGTGCACGATATAAGGTCAAGAATAGACCCTATGCATGACATGAAGTCAAGCATATACTCCCACCCGATATAACAAACCCTAGGTGATAATTAAATCTGACATGTTGATATGAACACACCACAAACATGAGATAGTGAGAAGTGTATACCTCATGGGCGATATGAGTAAAACATATACACACCATGAGCACGATATAGGGTCAAGTATTCACATCCTACACAATATAGTGACAAGATTATACCCTAGCCCGATATGGGTTGAAACCCTAGTTGATGATATGAAACCCGATATGTCAAACCCAAGATGATGGGTAACTCGATATGGAGATGAATAATACCCCATGAACGATATGAGTGATACCTACATATACCTTGTGCACGATATGAAGTCAAGTCCATACTTCATGGATGATATGTTGTTAAGTGTATACTTTAACTAATATCATGTTGAAACCCTGGGTGATGGAATGAAACCCGATACACCCTATATTTTATGTGAAGGATTGTTGTGAAAGATCTCAAACTGATATATAGCTTGTCATCCAAAAATATGATAGGACTAATCCTTTGAAAGTATGAAAGAATATAAGCATAACGGTCTACCCAATATGCCAACCCGATATGTTAGCCAACATGATAACCTGATATACCAATCCAAGGTGGTAACCCGATATGGTATTGTGAATATACTACTTGAACGATACTATGATGAGGCATATACCCTATGCCCGATATGGTGCATACCTTGTGCACGGTATGGCAGAAAGTATACACTTATACCTGATATGAGGTTAAGCTTTAAGCTCATACACGATATGAGGACAAGTATCTCTAACTTGAGATGATAGAACCTAAGTGATACTCAATCCAATATGAGTACATGATGTGGTGTTAGGGGATACACGCTAAACACAATAGGGAGATTCAGTTACACCACATCCCCGGTATGGATACCCGATATGATGTTAAGATGGTATCTCAAGCACAATATGGTAGCATACACACCTTTATACCCAATATGTTGGAAGCATCTCAATTCAATGTAATTGATGGAGTAGCACATGAATTGTGTTATGTAAAGTAATACATTAAGACACAAAGAGTTTAATGGAGTAAGTGTAGGCCAATGTAACTTGAGAGAAGGATTGAGCCAAAATATGATGCAATCAACATCCTAATAAGGACAAGAGAGAAACTTTTACATGTGTGATAAACATGTTAATAAGCATGTATTGATACTCCTAGAATGTGTGGAGTATGAATTAGAGTTTGATTCCTGATAATATGATCTTGAATCCTTAATTTGTTAATAAGGGGAAAACCTAACCCTAATGAAGGGTGATGGTATGTACTTACAACCCTAATCAGTTAGATTAAGAAATCCTAACCCTAATAATGGGAAGATCACATAGTGATGATGTGAATTTGAAACCCTATTTGGTTAAAATAGGCAATCCTAACCCTAATAATGGGAAGGATGTATTTCTCTTAAATTGCATAATGATGTCATATATTGTTAGAGTTTTTTATCATAAAGTGCAAACTATTCAAGAATCATGAGATGATGAGCATAGCCAGGTATGAGCTATGATGTTTTATATGATACAGATTTAAATGAGCCTTGTGAGCCATGTTAAATATATGTACAACAAGTATAATGATTATGCAATATGATATCTTGAAAGATAATATTGTTGCCTAGTGAGAGGTGACAAGATGTTTAATGAACCATGTGAGCTATGTGAAATATGTGTACAACAAGTGTGATGAATACCTTGGTCTGAGGATCTAGAGGTAACAATTACCTGTTATAGAGGTAACAATGTTCAGTGATGATCTAAGGGTTTGAATACTCAGATCGAGTAATCATGATAATGATGATGTTAAGGGATTAGAATTCCCAGTAATGTGATAAGGGACTGAGATCCCGAGTGTTATGTATCTAAATGTGTTCCAAAGATTAGAAAAGTACTTGATAGATGTATTACACCTTTCTTTGTAGCATTTGTTTATGATTGATGCTTATAACTTGTTTGATGCTATAAGAATATTGTAATGCACTTAATATATCATTTGGAACCATAGAATATAGTCGCACTGGCCATAGATCCATCAGCGTCAGAATTTGTTGAAATGGTGAAACGGGTTTTTCCCACGGGATTACCTGGAGCACATATTTTTGAACATGCGGGGGTGTGAGCTTGGACAGCCATGTGTTGACCGATCCCCTTACATCCACAATCTTGGGGATTGTCTATATGCCATATCCTGACACAAGTGTGACTGCGATCATAGACTCATTAATGAGCACGGTGAACTGGCACATGGCTCAGAGTATGGCTATATGTCATGACTCAATAATTTTATAACTAGGGAAGGTTGTAGGTCTGTTTTCCCCTGAGAGAGTGCATGCTACGGCTGTAACTCTAAGCAAAGATGCCACTATACCCTGGCAAGCTCTTTTTGCAGTTTGACACAATATGGCACTGCCAGTTGTCTCGTATTGATCGAGGCGGGAGAGGCCTTGACAGCCAGCTCTGTCATTGACCTTGTATGGTACCGACTTGTGAGAATTTTGTGGTCAATTGGAGCATGAATGGTATACTTCATCTCCTCAGGGCATAAGTGTGATTGTAATATGTAATCAAACGTGTAGCATATTTTCTTAAGGATCGAATACGAAAAACATTGGTTGATGTATATTTCTTTTATACATCTTAATAAGATATATGTTATACATGTTTCTTTATATTCCTTGTAAAGTGAATAAATGATTTATGGTTTTATCATAGATAGTTGCATAACTTTAAGGAAAGAGATTACTCTATTCTTCTTATAATAGTGATTAATCCTGCTTGTTAATATAAAAGAACTTCTGCTCAGTTTTATACTTCTTAACTGTGATAATAATATTGTTGGCGGAGAGTTATATCTCTCGCTTGGACAATTATCTCACCCCATGGGATCCACAATTTTTAGGTGGACGTGCACGAGGAAGTAGAGACCTTTCTACAGAGGGAGAACACAATTGGGATAGCAGTAACATCTTAGGTTGAGTGTAATGTCTATCGTGTCTTGTAGATAGAAGTCATATGTGTCGTCTCTGTACTCTCAGGTCCTTGGAGTCAGTACGTAAATGTTTTATAAACAATCTGAGATTTTGGCTTGTATGCCTCTAGGTTTTATGTTGCTTCAGTATATGTTTTGACAAAGCAACTATTATTATATGTTATCCTCAAGATGAGATGGTACAATGTATGTACAATGTGAACCTTGAAGTATATAAACTTTTGGTTCTTTCATTAAGAATCTCCTAGAAGAGGATCTCTTTGCAAAATGGTTTTAATTTTTAGTGATTTTGTTAATCCGCTGCTTATGGTTATTCCGCAATTATTTACTGGTGATGGCTTGATTTGATGTCGGGTCGTCACAGGATGTATCATTCTAGAGTAGAACTCATCTAATAATTTGTACATATCATGTTACAACTACAAAATACAAATGTCTTGAAGGTTAATATATTTTTCCTAATAGGTTATAGTCATTGTCCTATTAAATTAACCTCATTTGATCAAAGTTTTGTTAAAACAAAATTTTAAATTACATGATGTGAAATAGTTTGAATCTGCCATCTTGGAATACTTATCCTATCATAAAATCATAGAACTTGTCTTTGTTAGGATTTTTTAGTTCTTTATTATTGATTTAAATTAAAAAATCATGGAATGACCTAGATCTATAATCATGCATCCTAAGCAGGGCTACTGGTATGGTTGTAGCACTTGATCTTGCTCTTTAGCTTCCTTCAATCACATACCAATATGTTTACCTTTCCCTTACCTCGTAATCCCTGTACAAACACAACACAATATTCATTATCTAGCATTTAGATCAATATCCTTACCGAATAAGTGGGATACAAGGGCCTTGTTGAAACATTTTCACATAGTTGAGTTGGCCTATAGGAATATCAACCTTAGAACATCATTCCATATGTTTGGATTAGATATTTGGCATGTGTACAACCTGTGATGGATATCTAAAGGTTATTTATAACTCTATATCCATATGCCCCTTTATACTTCCACTTTAGGTGAGGAAGCAATATATAGGAATGAACCCTTGATGATTGAATTGATCCAAGACGCTACTACTTTTTGGAAAGGGAGATATTAGGGATTCCTCTAGGGTACTCTGATACCCTCATTAAAATTTTCATATAAGTAGAATCTACTTATTGTTCCCTTCCACCTTTCAATAGTATCTTCCTATTCTTAACATTTAGTACCTTCTCTATTATTCCTAATTTTCTATTTGGTAGGATCATATTTCTATACAACAATCTCATGAAGATCCCCAGTACCTTCAGTCTTCTCTCTTGTTTTAGGTTGTCTATCAATTATCCTTGCCAGATGTTAAGGATATTGAGAAGTCAAAAGAGGTAAGAGCATGTAAATGACTATACTAAATTGGAGATGTTTATAAGTTGGTGGTATGACTATGTTTTTTGGTATTGCATATGCTCTCCTTGTTTCCATCAGTAAAATTTGGGTAAATGTGACACCCTAGTCCTAGTATATGATTACGACATCATATTACATCCCATATATTGTAGGATCTTGTTTAGAGATAAGAAAAATTAATGCAACAAAGAGATTACCACTTAGAAAAATGTACCCATCATTAGCATGTGTGTCCAAAATATCATTAGCATAATGTGTACATAAAAGCATATGCATTCCAATTTTTAGCATTCTATTTTATAGATAGGAAAAAACTGTGAAAAATTATAAAGTTGAAGAATAAATAATGTACTTCACATAATAACACAAACTTAATTCTATAATCAAGAACACCTGAGTGACCAGTGGATCTATAAAACACTACAACCTAGATATGTTCATCAATATTACCATAGTTTAATTTGAAGAGAACAATTTTTGTGGTAAATAGTTAACCCAAAGTATTCATTTTTTCCCTAATACACATTACTTAATCCTTACATATTGAAAATGTACATATAATGTGTACTTAAATTCTAATTTAAGCTTAATATTAATATGTAGAACTCACTTATAGAATAATAAGACATGTATGTTATCATGGATGACCTAAATGTTGAATGGTTATAAGTAAATGAAATATATGCACGTATAAATCCATGTGTATTGTGCGGTAATATATGTAACTGTAATTTCCATTAGATGAATGAGAACATTCTTTCATGTGTCACATATTTTGTTAACATGCTTGGTGATGCAAATAATAGAAATAGTGTAAACATGCCTAAATACACATAATTAGTTGAAGATGTGCAAAAAAGAAAAAGTGTATGAATTGGGTGTTCAATACAATTTGTGTAACTTAAGTTGCAACTGTTAAGGTAATATCATACAATATAGAAGAAATGTCTAATTTTGGATAAAAATGTATTTCGTGCAAGATAAATTGTGACAATTCTCTCATGGGATGATAATCCCAAACTAATTTTCAATATAAAAAATGGAAAGTAAATTTATATCTTGAACAAGAGTGGTTTGATTGCAAATTTCAAACAAATGTACAAGCAAATTCTAATCACCCTTGGTTCTCTTTACCTAGTCATGTACTCAATTTACCCATTAAAGGGTACCTCGTGTACATGTGATGCTCTCTCTCTCTCTCTCTCTCTCTCTCTCACACACACACACACACACACACACCTAATATAATCTTGATTCATGTTATAAAAGAACCATCGTTGGATATTGTATATTTCAAGAAGAGTCAAACTCACGTGACTGCATGACTATCTTGGTCCGATGACGATGTTTTACATTTACCATCTCGTCTTCAAGCTGTTTGCAAAACTGCACATACATTGGATAAGGTAGGACAACTAACCAGAACGCAAAAACAACAAAAGGAGGAAAAAGAGACAGTGAAGGTCACAAGCACGGACTTAGCAGCGCTCGTGAGTCCAGTCTATCATGGCGAGAACATGGAGAGTGGCATGGCTGTAGTAGCAAGAGAGACAAACACAGTGTGTGGTGGGGGAAGGCATGCCTGCCATAGCATAGGCGACAACGACCGTCAGAAACCGCGCCCGCTTTCGCTTTTGTCATCTGGCGAAAACATCATACCTCCACCTCGTGACTCCCAGCTACCGGTCCACACGCGAGCTGCCAAAAAGCAGAAAACGTGCATGCCATCGTCTCTGCTGTTTGGAACTCCCGCCCCAGCTAGCCGCAGACTCTCTCAGCAGCTGCTCGGCACGAACCCTATCCGGGAATTCGCGCCATCGAAGACGACGCGGAACCCTTGTTGCTGTATGTTTCCGACGATCGACACCCCTCCTCCGGCCTCGGCAAAAGCGAAACAGTACAGCACCGGTCCGGGACCGACGGCGGGCTTCCCGCGCAGACCTGGCACCGCCTTGCGCTGCACGGGGATCAGGTAGTTCTCCGGCGGTAGCTCGACGTCGGCTCCGCCGGCGAAGTGCAGCGTCAGCGTTGGCACGCGCACCACAACACCGCCGCGTCGGTTCCCGGCTCCTGCCCCGGGGTTCGCCACGTTGAAGCACGTGTCGAAGAGCGAGTACCCGCCTTCGCCGGACGGCGTGAGCCCGCCCGCCGCAACAGCCATGGCCGCGCGAAACGCGTCGCGGAGCGCGGCGTATGCGGGCTTCGAAAGGCGCGTCACGGCGGTGCCGGAGTCTACGATGACTCCGCCCCGTCCCGTCGCAGCGTCCAGACTTAAGCCCGCTTCGGCGCTTACACCGCTAACGCGCGCCCCGCCCACGCTGATGCCATCCAGTGTCACGTAGTAGAAGCTGGGCGCCTTGGGGTTCGTCACCATCGGCGTGTACGCAACCGCCGCCGCGTTGGTGTCGTCTCCGAACACCAGCGTCGACGCCCGGTTCCGTGCAGAAGCGCCGCCGGAGGTGCGGTCGACTAGACAGTACGAGAACTTGTTCCCGAACCGTGACCCTGCCTGGGACGGGAACGACATCTTGCCCTTCCCGAGACCCAGAAGCCCCGCAGCGCCGACGAACAGGCCTTCATTGTAATGCCCGCATCCGAGCGCGATGCTGTCCACACGGACCTGCCCTTCGGCACCTTGGAACGTCAGCGACTCCTTGACGAGCTCTCCGGAGGTGACGGACCCGTCGCCGTAGGACACCTCGTAGAGGCACGCTCCCCGGCGAGTGTCGCAGCCCGTGTTCGCGGCGTCAGGAGCGTGGCAGAGTGGCGCGTCGCATGAGATGGCGGAGAAGGAGGTGGAGTTTGTAGGGGAGAAAACCGGGTCGGACTGCGGGTAGCAGCGGCGGCAGGGTGTGCACTGTAGCCACACCAGGTCGCTGCCGGTGTCCACGACCAGGGAGGCAGCGGACGCCGGGCTGCCGACGCCGACACGGACGAAGTACTCCCCGCTACCCTGTGCGAGACCGGAGACCACCGGCGCGCTGAACCGGCCGGATGTGGCGTTGGCGATGGCGGCAGCGAGGGAGGCCGCGCGGGCCGCGTCACGGCGGAGGCGGAGACGGAGGATGTCACCGGCGGTGGAGGCGGCAGCGCTGCTGCTCAGGTCACCGGAGGGGATGAGGGAGTCAATGTTGTGAAGATGTAATCGCACCGAGGTTTTGCTCTGCCTCAAGGTGGCCGGCTGCAGCTTCTCATCATCGTCGACGGGGTCATAGAGGGGTGTAGGATCCTGGAGAGACGGTAGGCGGAAGGCTTGTAGTTGGGGGCACTTTTCAACGCCGGGGCTGGCGGCGAAGGTGTTACCCGCGAGCTGAATGAGCAAGAACAGACATAGGAAGGTGCCCGGTTGCTGGAAGGCCATGCTTAAGGTTTGGCCCGTGATAGGGACGAGGTAGGAAAACTGAGGAAAACGATGGCGGGCAGCAGTGCGGAGCAGGGTGCGCAAGCAAGGCCATCGGGTTATAAACGGGCATGAGAGGTTGTTTATGTCATTATCTTCGCGTCCTCTTCCACCTCGGCGACTACTCCCAAATGGGGAAGTAGTAGACTTTACCCCACCCATTTTTATTTTGTAAACATTTTTGATACGATAGGAAAAAAACCAATATAGCACACGTAAAAATACTTACGTAAAAATATTTACCAATATAGTACTGTTGCAAAATATTTCTTAAAATAGCACACTTTAGACTAAAAACGACACTTTGTGTGGAGGTTTTTGTATTCAGAATTGAAAAACGTCACAAATATTGGTGTGTTTATTTTAGAAATAAAAAAAATGAAAAAAATAAAAAATAACAAAAGTGCTACTTGAAGAGGCGTTTTCATCTTTGAACTTAATTCTAACGTTAAACTAAAAGCTCCACTTAAAGTGGTGCTTTTGATGTTTTTTTCAAATTTTTTATTTAAAAATAAACACGCCAATATTTTTGGCGCTTTTCATTTTCAGATACAAAAAATATCATTTTGTGTGGCGGGTTCTACAAAAAGTGTGTTATTTTGGGAAATATATTGCAAAGTGTACTATATTGATAAATATTTTTATAAAAGTATGCTAAATTGGTTTTTTTCCTTAAAAGTATTGATTTAAATCTCTCATCAACATGTGGTATTAATCTGGAAAGGGATATAACAGAGCGTCCTATCATAGCATAAACGTCTCTGCCACACTAAGTGCAAATTTGGATCCTAATCTTGTGGGCCCTTTCTTGATATACACCCAGAGCCTAATGCAACCGAGACTTCATTTTGGTCTCGACATGTAACGTCGGACTGACTTGCTTTTAAATAACACTCCAACGGATGAAGAAGACTGAATTCAATTTAAGTCTAGTGGGGTTTGCTCAAGACATGAATGTTATTTTGTAGGGCTCTAAATAGATTGGGTATTATAACTTATCAGTCACTCATACTTTGTGAGGTAAGGTAAGGATAAACATAATTTATATCCATGACTCATTTATCGTTTGTCTATTTTACCCACATCTGAAGAAGACACGATAAAAGAGAAAGTTTACCTGACCTGCTTCACTCATTTATCTATTAACATAACTTTGAACTAATAACTTGAGATTTTATTATGTTGATTTATGCCCGCTAAATCTCCAACAAGTGCCACCACTATTTTTAAAATTTGTATTATTATATGATTATAAAAAGTTAATTAAAAAATCGGTAATCGTATCATGTAAAACCCTTTTATAACCATCCATCATGGACACAAATAACTCCTCGATGAGAAACTATATGGTAGAAGATCTAGAGCTTTTTTAGAGATAAGTGCTAGGTTATATGTTGGGTTAGCTATCTGTATTTTGGGTGTATATCACCTAAAACCACTATTTATTACTATCTAAAAACTAGTTTCTAGAGTGTCGTGTGTTTGATGTAGGAGATATCATATAGTGATAGTTGCAAATTATCATTGTTCTATCTTCATGATTTTTTACATCTTTCATTCATTTTCCTATCCATTTATCACGTGGGTAAATTATAGTGTTAAGGTTTTTGAAAATAGGTAATTACCTAACCTATTACCAACAAATTTTATGTGATTAAGGGTAAGGGTAAACCATTACCATACCCATTTTTAGCCCTATAATCGTGCTCATCCATAATGAACTCATTGGGATGACAACGAGATGAGATGTGGGTTACTTTTGGAACCAAAACACATTCACATATCTTGTGTTGATGACCAAAAGGGTGGTACACCAAAAATGTTTACCAATATAGTACTGTTTGTAAAATATTTTTCAAAATAGCACACTTTGGTTTAAAAACGTCACTCTGTATGGAGCTTTTTGTATCCAAAATTTAAAAGCCCCACAAATATTGGCGTGTTTATTTTAGAAATAAATAAATTTGAAAAAAAATAAAAAATAGCAAAAGTGCCACTTGAAGTGGCGTTTTCATCTTTCAACTTAATTCTAACGTCAAGCTAAAAGCTCCACTTAAAGTGGCGCTTTTGATTTTTTTTATTTTTTTTTCAATTTTTTTTATTTAAAAATAAACACGCCAATATTTTTGGCACTTTTTCAATTTCAGATACAAAAAACGCCATTTTGTGTGGCAGGTTCTACACAAAGTGTGTTATTTTGGAAAATATATTGCAAAGTGTGCTATATTGGTAAATATTTTTATAAAAGTGTGCTAAATTGGTTTTTTTCCCTTAAAAGTATTGATTTAAATCTCTCATCAACATGTGGTATTAATCTCGCAAGGGATATAATAGAGCGTCCTATTTCATAGCATGACCGTCTCTTCCACACTAAGTGCAAATTTGGATCCTAATCTTGTGGGCCCTTTCTTGATATACACCCGGAGCCTAATGCAACCGAGACTTCATTTTGATCTCGACAGGTAACGTCGGCTTGAATTGCTTTTATATAACACTCCAACGGATGAAGAAGACTGAATTCAATTTAAGTCTAGTGGGGTTTGCTCTTTGTAGAGCTCTAAATAGATTGGGTATTATAACTTATCAATCACTCCTACTTTGTGAGGTAAGGTAAGGATAAACATAATTTATATTCATGACTCATTTATCGTTTGTCTATTTTACCCACATATGAAGAAGACATGATAAAAGAGAAAGTTTACTTGACCCGCTTCACTCATTTATCTTGAGATTTTAATATGTTGATTTATGCCTGCTAAATCTCCAACAAGTGCCACCACTATTTTTAAATTTTGTACTATTATATGATTATAAAAAGTTAATTAAAAAATCGGTAATTGTAGCATGTAAAACCCTTTTATAACCATCCATCATGGACACAAATAACTCCTTGATGAGAAACTATATGGTAGAAGAACTAGAGATTTTTTAGAGATAAATGCTAGGTTAGATGTTGGGTTAGCTATATGTATTTTGGGTGCATATCACTAAAACCACTATTTATTACTATCTAAAAACTAGTTTCTAGAGTGTCGTGTGTTTGATGTAGGAGATATCATATAGTGATAGTTGCAAATTATCATTGTTCTATCTTCATGGTTTTTTACATCTTTCATTCATTTTCCTATCCATTTATCATGTGAGTAAACTATAGTGTTAAGGTTTTTGGAAAATAGGTCATTACCCAACCTATTACCAACAAATTTCACGTGATTAAGGGTAAGGGTAAACCATTACCATACCCATTTTTAGCCCTATAATCATGGTCATCCATAATGAACTTATTGGGATGACAATTAGATGATATGTGGGTTACTTTTGGAACCAAAACACATTCAAATATCTTGTGTTGATGACCAAAAGGGTGGTACACCGAAATAGTCAAAGATACCTCTTGTCTCTCACACTAAAATAAGACCATATATGGCAGTCCCTCTCTTTTTATTAATATAAATGTGAACCATTAGAGAGAAACTCAAAACCTAATTCTAGATTATGAGACAAAATAACTAATTCTCAGCAAATGTGACTAACACGGTTTATGAAAAATATGGATAATTTTTTCCTTTTTCTTTCTTCTAAACCTCGTAACAATATCACCTCAATGACAACATATTTAATCACCACAAATTGTGTTCGACTCCATTAAACTAGAATCAAGACTTATTGCTCAAATACAATTTAGTTTACATCAGTTACATGAATATGAAATAACAAACTCGATCTACAACTCATTCCAGAAAAGAGAGAGTACATGGTCATTCTAATCTAGATTATTCAATTAACATCTTCTTTGTCACCACCTCTCCACTAGTACATTCCATAGCATAGTTCTCAACAAATATTTAAAAAGACATTAGAACTAGCCATAATGTAAGCATATAAACATTGTATGTCACTCATCATGCTCTAAACATGCTTTTCATACAACATATACATGTTTCACTCAATTTCTATACATATGAATAAATCTCAAAACATGAACATGCATAGCACACTTAATACCTCTCTTACTATTACCACTCTTTAGTTAGGACTACTATTCAAAGCATAAATGATCTCTTTAGAAATCATCAGAAAAGATCATTCTCAGAATACACATATCCTAACGTACAATTACAATATGAGAGCACATTCTTATAAACCAATTCATATCCTTGAACCTCATCTTGTAATTGAATTAATCTATACTATATGCACTCCTTTATCCCTCCATTAACATCATTATTAATTAGCATCATATAGCTTGTTATTTTATGGTTAGGGATAGGTTCTTAGATCTATCTACTTATTTTCATTATTTTTCCTTCATTTCATATTTATTAGTTTTAACTTCTTTCATTTCATTTTCAGGACTACTATAGAAACAAATCATTCTAAATTTACTTAATGCATAAAGTTCTCTCACTAAAATCCTTCATAATATAATTTGAATGCATTTCATTCAATTTAGGTCAACCCACATGTAATTAAAATAAATAGACTACATGCTTCATTATGCACATTTTACTAATTTCATTCTTAACTTGTCAGCACCATTCAACTCATTCTTGTCCATTTCCATTCTTATAATTAGATGAGTGTACCATGTCATTGACTTCCAATGGCATTCTCTTAATTAAGAATGATCATTTAGTTCCTTATATTACTACTCACTTTAGATTAAAAGACTGGATTAGGTTACATATTCTTACACCATAATCTCTAATCATCCTTCCCAATCATGCTTATGTGGCATGTATAAAAGGACCCACGTTCATGTGAGTGTTTACTCATTATTCCATATATTATATTAAAATAGATGCATTGGGATTAGACCATATGAGTAAGACTCATCATCTTTGACTGAAGTATTAATACATATAGTTCAACACTTCATCACATTTACAAGATTATATACAAGTTCTACCTTTATGACGCATACTCCTCTTAATATTAAATTTCTAGAATTTTCAAGAAGTCATCTCAGTTCAACACATCATAAGAATCATATTTTTCATTAATCTCATTAAGGTGTACAGAGGTTCATTTAGTCCATTTCAAGACAGAGAAGCCCTAGATTTCATACCACAATCAATCAATCATTGACAAGCATAAATGATTCATTGACTCCTTTGAGTCCATCCCTCAACATTAGCCCTAGACATGATTTCCTTCATATCAAACCCTCATATACTGATGATCCTCATGTACATAACATATTCAATTCAATCAAGGATTCAAATTTTAGTTGAGCAACTCATGATTATTGAGTTCAAATATGATTACATACATGTCAACAAAATTTCCAAGCATATCGCCCATTGTCTAAGTTTGAAGAAAAATTGATATAAACTGGTATATTTATCTATCCTTAAGACTTTCCATATATCTTGAATCAATAGATCATATGAACTATGAAAATACAAATTAATGAGTAAGGATCTAAATCAGTAGCATTTATTTTCCCAAAATCATCCCAATTGATTATACAATTGCATACAAATATTAGCAATGATCTTGATTACTTTAGCTAGATATAAGGCTTTCAGGATGATAATAGAGCTTAATAGGGATACAAACACTCAGATAAGGTGACAAGAACCTTAAAAACGTAGGTCAAACTTTGAATTTCTAGAAATCAAATCAAACTCTAGCCATCAACTCCTTTTCTTCCTCCTTTCAACTCAGAAACCCTATTTTTGGAGGATAAAAGAGAAAGAAAGAGAAAAGATGGTGATTTGATATCATTTTGATTCAAAATAGAGGAGGAATGAAATATAGACATAGGAGAGAAGATTTACCATGAAATCATATCTGGGTTTGAAGAACTTACATGAGTTTGCAAGCTACAGGGAGTAACCCTAGTTCATCACTTCTGGTGATTTCCTCCTGCAAAACTCTAAATCTCCTCTCTCTTGGAATTTTCATTTCTTAGACAAGAACCATGGATTGTGGGATCTACTAGGGTGTTAGGTTGATCATATATATGATATTTACAATCAAGTCTAGAAACTATTTGCACTCTTCTTTTGTTTTTTGATAGAGTGGTTGGTCGACTGAGTTGTCACTGACAAGAAACTCAGCCAATACCACACTCTGCATAATCCAAATATCATCCAAAAATTATGAAAATATAACTGATTGTTTGAAATTTAATTACCAAGTTATATTTAAAATATAAGATGATTTGGATTTACCAATAAAAATATAAAAACAAATACTTGAGTGTTATATTTCAGAGAGAATGCATGGTTAGCTGAGTTTGTCCAGTGGATACTTGATTGGGAAATACGTCGGGATAATACTAAAAAATTCTAATATTTTGCAAGAACATTTACATTTGAGTTTTGCAACCATATAAAAATTCAAGTAAATCATAGCTACATGTAAAACACTAGAAACCAATTACTAGACCATTGTATTTATCAAATTATGTATACATACGCTAACATAATCCAAATTTGGCTGATTAGGACTTTTGATTCGAAAACCCTAATTATTTAAAACAAGGCATGCTTAGAGTTTCTCATTAGGTTAAAAACCATAAAATCAAAATATCATCATCAATCAAAATTAACCAATGATCATTCTAGTTAATCATGTAATCATCTAAGTAAACCATAATTAGATGGCTAATTTGAAAATAGCCCATTACAAATTCTCCCCTCCTTTTAAGATCTTGTATTGAAATAGAAGAAAATATGTGGAGATCATACCATATAATCATGCATCTCTCTTAGTGTCTCGTTAGATAGTTTTTTAGTTTATGGTTATGTCATAGCACAACATTATCTCACTTTTGGGATCTTTTACATTGGAATCTTGAATTTACTAGCATTAGATGGTTATTTCATCTCCTATCATCATCATGTTTCTCTTTGAGTATTAAATACACTTATTTCAAAAATCTTGGTGATACATCACTGTTAAGCCGTGATTTACATCACTGTGACGTCCCTAGATTTTCTAAAACTTAATCTGATGTGTGACGTCTAAATTGAAACCCTCACCTCAGCGAGAATCCCAATTTAAACACCCCACACCAGGCTAAGAAGAAGAAAATCAAAGGAGTCAGAAGGAAACAATTAGTAGCACATGTACATGAACAATAATAAAACCATACACACATGTTCGCCATTCAACATATAATTACAACATGAATTGTTACAACATTTGATATTACATATTGAACAACAAACTATAACATATACATGTACTACCACTAAACTATAGGATCTTAAGACAACAGGTCCACTTGTACATCAGCTCGCCATACAACTCTCACTATCCTGGATCTTCAAGACCATAACCACAACCTAAACAAAAGATTACATGTGGTACACGTCAGCACAATATTTCATGAATATTGTACTGAGTACGCCTACGTGTCTTTTATATACCTCTCGACATATCTTAGCAATAAGTAAAACTAATACATGGCAGTTATAAAGAAATATAAGAAAAGTGTATACTTGCACAAATATATTCATCAACAAAAGAGAACACATATTTTAAGCTCATTTTCCATTATATGTTTGTGCATCTGCCTACCAATGGGATAGATGCATCCAGGCCTCATGATCTACTTACCAAAGAGATAGATCATTGTACATGTGATCTGCTTACCAAAGAGATAGATCACTCACTAGCACTATGCTTACCAAAGAGATATAGTGCTTGATATAATGGAACAAATATATTATGTTTGATGTGTTCATAATCATAAGTATGGAAAGCTCAAACAACATAGTATACAAGAACAATCCTTTCAATCAATACCATATGCCAAGTCTTTACTACTATATAACACAAGCATATTGTATAATAAGCCAAGTAAGAGGTAATGGCGTACCTTAGATCAAGAACAAACCTAATCATCAGATATACTCCTGATGTCAACTATATCCTTGGTCAACCCTGATAAAGATAAGATCACATACGATCATCAGGTTCTCAGCCTCTTATATCTCATCTTAACTCTAATCATGTTCATTAGAGTTTCTCTTAGTTCATTAGGATATGTGTGTCATTACTTGTACTCTTATCTTATGATTATCTCACTGATGTCATTTTCCAGATTACATCTCATTATCAAAGTTCATCATCTGAACATTAGGTTCCATATCCTTTTTGTACACATATTAACCCTAGGTTACATCATTAACCTAGATTAGGGTTTTATAACATATATTAAGATTCATCTTCATATAACATGGATTCTGTTCATCTTTATGATCTCATAATTAAAATTGAGAGTCCATATAACGATATGAGAGTGTTCTGTAAATTTCGTCATTTATTGAGCATGTATGCATTGATTGCATTATCTTTAGTGTTAATAGCCCTAAATAGCCATATTGAGCAAATTACATGATTTCGTGCATCAACATCACAATTACTGGTATGCAAAGGATTATAAGCCACATGTATGATTTACTGGCACATTCTCATAATTTTAGGCCAACGTTTGATAATTATTATCCATTAAAGTAATATTACATGCCTTACATGATATCACTATGATTTAAGCATAAAAAGTCTGATATGATGGTTTCATATTATTCTACGCATTTTTCTGAGAATTTTAGTACCTTAATTGTATTTTAATGAGCATCGAGCTAATTATTGCGATTTATTGAAGATTTGTGAGATTATTGGATTTTTACCTCTTCTGACTAATGAGGCGATGCCACATGGCTATCAGGGCAACAAATCCTTCTCATGGGCCTTGTTGGTTCAGCTTCAACCCGGCCGATTCGTGCCTGGTTCACTGCTACTGGACTGGGTCGGCCCTCTCCTTTCTTCCTTCTCCTCGCGTGACACGGACTCCGTGTTAGTCTGTAACACGGCTGCCGCCCGCAGCCTCTCACTCAAACGCCGCTGTGGCTGCTCAAGGAACGGCTGAAGCTAGGGCTCTACAGGGAAAGTTGTCGACCATGCTGCTGTGCTCTGTGAGCAATGCCAGCTCCTCCTCTCGCATCAGATCCATGCGCTCGCCGCCCATGGCTCCGTCTCCGGCTTCTGTCCTCTCCGCACAAAAATGCTGCCGCCTGGGCAAGGTTCCTGGCGTGCAACCAAGAATCGTCATTGTTGTTGAGCAGCAGGTCCTTCCTCCTCATAGACTCAAGGATCTCACCTGGAGTGGCTGCTTGTACAACGATGAAGCAAAAGTGGACATACCCTGGCCCCCATGCCGCCGCCACACAAATCAAAGCCGGCGAGAGGTCGATCTCCAGACCATCCTCCCCATGACGCCGCCGCCGCACAACTTGTCTCTAGTGAGGAAAACAGCCACCCACTGTGGTCGACGCCTCTGTGCGTCTCCCTATTCCTTTCTCTCTCTCATTCAACGTCGTCGTCCATCCAGTTCTGGGCACGATTTTCTGCCATGGGAAAGGTTTCCGGCGAGCATTCAACCTTCGTTTCCCCTCACCCAGCTCCTTCTTTCTCGGCGCAGATCGTGTGCTTGGGTTCTCCTTCTCGGTTCTTTATCTGCCCGCTCGACGCCGACTTCCATCCGTGAGCTAGAACTCTGGCGAGGCTAGAGGCAGCTGATGTCCTCTGAACTCCCTTTCCTCTGTACGGTGGAGTGAAAGGTAAAGAAGACCGAGAGCTAATACTTCTTCATCTCCCAAAGAGTTTCCAGCCTAGAGGGTTCGTTGAATCTCTATTTGCATGCATCCATATCATGTCCTATACCACGATTGTGGATCGTGGTAGCATGGGTAGCAGCATAACCTCCCACGTCTCTGTTTCAGACTGAAGGTAGGGTAAGGGTTCTGCTCCATTGGATCTGGCCATTCAAAGGGTGTGATGATGCCACATAGCCAATCTGTGGCTATGCATCAACTGTGCAGATTCAGGATAGTTCTACCCACGTGACTTGTCTACTCATGGACAACATAGGCTATAAGGATATAAGACTTTGATACATTGTACTTGGAATGAATATTATTCACTATATTCATGCCTAAATAACCCCGTTTAGGAACATTGAAATGTTATGAAACTTTGACAACAACTTTAAAACAACTCAAGGTACTTCCTATCCAAATTTGGTGCCAAAAACATTCATTTGACCTATCCAATATATACCTCAACATGGCATAAATTAATAGATGTTAGTCACAAAGTCAACATCAATCAACACTCAAAGTTACCAAAAATACTTGAAACTTCTCAAAACAACCCAAGATGTATGAATCCACTTATGTCATTGGACATCTAAGGATTCTAAAAGTCCACTCCATCAAATCCTACACACCTTAAAAGAATATTCGTCCTCGGAATTAAGCCAAAAAAAATCCAGTCTTTCACATCATATACATCTAAAAAGAAATTTCGTCCTCGAAATTAAGCCATACTCATACTCCAAGGACAACTCAAGGTCCTCATCCATATGTAGGATTTGCATCCTTATATTACTCAAGCATTAGGGTTCCTACATCATATTACCATGTTCTAAAGGAGTTAACTAACATTAACCCATTATATCAAGGTGTCCTCAACATTTTATTTAGCTCATTGTTAGAACATGTTCATCATTAACATATGCCTTTTAGGAGGGAGTTAACTATAGTTAACCCACTTTATCCATCTAGGTCATATCAAGGTGTCATAATCATTATGTTGTGCTAACTATCAATCTATATTTTTAATATTTATTAAGCACTAAGATTAGCACCTTATGTAACAAATTTCATTCATTTGATCTTATTGCATTGATCATAATAAATTGCAACATTTACTAGTGATTTCTTCACAAGATTAGCCAACAATATCACATTATCATCATTATTCATGTATATGGTTAACCATTTATACATTGATATCAATTAAAACCATCTTTGGATTTCCATCATATAATGTCTATATATCACATCTTGAGATTAGATCACATGCTTACGTATTTTATTATCTAATGGTTGGGCTAGAACAAACTTATACAAGTGGCTTGTGAAACATATATCAAAACTTTATCTAGCCCAATTGAGGTTCTCCTAACCCATATCATGACGGTAGTGTCGTGCTCAGTCTCTCTGAGTTAACTCAACTCAATGAGTATCATATGCACCAACCATATCTTCCCTCTCCGTCTAGGGTTCTCAGGTATACCTCATAGGCACTAGCTAGAAGCTTCATTAGCTCTAGCCACATAAGAACAAACCAAAACATGCTATGACATACTCTTCATAGATCTCTAACCATGAAACATCAGACCCAAAACTCTCTTATATGCACCACTAGATTCCTATGTGGGAAACCACCAACCCGAGCATGAGGCTTCACAGAAACTAACATAGCTACCTCCTCTAGGGTCTTGGGCTCTCTCCCTCACCCAGATGGAAGGCACTCATATTGATGTTCGCATATGTACATGTAACTAGCCTCTCTCTATCTCTAGGGTTTGGTCCTCCCAAGGACATCTAGGGTTAAAGACATCTATAGGAATCATGCATTAAGCGACACAACTCATTCACTTAGGAGTAGTCTAGTTTAGGACATATCATATCACATATCTCAGAATTCTCATATCTTGGAGTCTCGGTTCTCTGACCTTCTCCCTGTGGGTCTCGCTCTCTCTTGAGCTAACCCCAAAACCGGTCCTAACACTAGAGGTCCTCCTTTGTAAAAGAGCTTGAGGCTCATGCTGACTGAATACCTTGTCTTAACTTATCTCATCTCATCTCATAAAAGAACGCATACTTGTGTCATCAAAACTTATCTCCAATCCTCAAACTGAACTTAAGTCCTCAAAGACAAACATATATCATCATAAACTGTCTTATATCATCTATATATGACTTACATCTCATCATCAAAACTTATTTCATCTATTCCATCTATCATATATTCTAACAAGGTTGTAGACATCTAATCTAGAACTACTCTCTCATCTAGACTGATGTCATTCACTTCCACTTAGGTTGCATGGCCACCTCCTACTCATACATGTGTGGGGACAAATTTTTGTAATACATATACATAATAAAATATTGTATAGTTTTTCTCCGATAAAACAAACGTCAGAGAAAACTATCGAGGTTCAATCTGATTGGAATCAAAACCAAATCCAGAAAACGAGTGTCCCACACATAGTAGAGAGTCCAGTGTCATGAAAACTAGTGAAAAGGGTGAGAACAAGGGGTAGACTAGTGTAGCTACACTAGACAACGTGCGCAATATGTCTAGGGTTTCTCTTCCCTTGATGCACTTCATTTCAAAATAGTGCAACGTCCCATACCGCTGCACTACAAGGAAAGAACGACATCTAAGGACTTGCTACTCAAAAAGCACTAGTCTAGACCTAGTTCTCGGACATCTCGGTGCTAACCTAGAGGCTAGGTCAGATCTAGTCTCTAAAAGACGACTAATCTAACCCTAAAGATATTATTAAGTTCAAGGTTTTCTGGTTTTGAGTTGCATAGTGAGCAAATGTCAGGATTTGCTATTGTTCATGCTCTGATACCACCTGTGACGTCCCTGGATTTTCTAAAACTTAATCTGATGTGTGACGTCTAAATTGAAACCCTCACCTCAGCGAGAATCCCAATTTAAACGCCCCACACCAGGCTAAGAAGAAGAAAATCAAAGGAGTCAGAAGGAAACAATTAGTAGCACATGTACATGAACAATAATAAAACCATACACACATGTTCACCATTCAACATATAATTACAACATGAATTGTTACAACATTTGATATTACATATTGAACAACAAACTATAACATATACACGTACTACTAATAAACTATAGGATCTTAAGACAACAGGTCCACCTGTACATCAACTCGCCATACAACTCTCACTATCCTGGATCTTCAAGAACATAACCACAACCTAAACAAAAGATTACATGCGGTACACGTCAGCACAATATTTCATGAATATTGTACTAAGTACGCCTACATGTCTTTTATATACCTCTCGACATATCTTGGCAATAAGTAAAACTAATACTTGGCAGTTATAAAGAAATATAAGAAAAGCGTATACTTGCACAAAGATATTCATCAACAAAAGAGAACACATATTTTAAGCTCATTTTCCATTATATGTTTGTGCATCTGCCTACCAATGGGATAGATGCATCCAGGCCTCATGATCTACTTACCAAAGAGATAGATCATTGTACATGTGATCTTCTTACCAAAGAGATAGATCACTCACTAGCACTATGCTTACCAAAGAGATATAGTGCTTCATATAATAGAACAAATATATTATGTTTGATGTGTTCATAATCATAAGTATTGAAAGCTCAAACAACATAGTATACAAGAACAATCCTTTCAATCAATACCATATGCCAAGTCTTTACTACTATATAACACAAGCATATTGTATAATAAGCCAAGTAAGAGGTAGTGGCGTACCTTAGATCAAGAACAAACCTAATCATTAGATATACTCCTGATGTCAACTATATCCTTGGTCAACCCTGATAAAGATAAGATCACATACGATCATCAAGTTCTCAACCTCTTATATCTCATCTTAACTCTAATCGTGTTCATTAGAGTTTCTCTTAGTTCATTAGGATATGTGTGTCATTACTTGTACTCTTATCTTATGATTATCTCACTGATGTCATTTTCCATATTACATCTCATTATCAAAGTTTATCATCTGAACATTAGGTTCCATATCCTTTTTGTACACATATTAACCCTAGGTTACATCATTAACCTAGATTAGGGTTTTATAACATATATTAAGATTCATCTTCATATAACATGGATTCTGTTCATCTTTATGATCTCATAATTAAAATTGAGGGTCCATATACGGATATGAGAGTGTTCTGTAAATTTTTCATTTATTGAGCATGTATGCATTGATTGCATTATCTTTAGTGTAAATAGCCCTAAATAGCCATATTGAGAAAATTACATGATTTCGTGCATCAACATCACAATTACTGGTATGAAAAGGATTATAAGCCACATGTATGGTTTACTGGAACATTCTCATAATGTTAGGCCAACGTTTGATCATTATTATCCATTAAAGTAATATTACATGCCTTACATGATATCACTATGATTTAAGCATAAAAAGTATGATATGATGGTTTCATATTATTCTACGTATTTTTCTGAGAATTTCGGTACCTTACTTGTATTTTTATGAGCATTCAGCTAATTATTTCGATTTATTGAAGATCTATGAGATTATTGGATTTTTACCTCTTCTGACCAATGGGGCGATGCCACATGGCTATCAGGGCAACAAATCCTTCTCATGGGCCTTCCTGGTTCAGCTTCAACCCGGCCGATTCATGCCTGGTTCGCTGCTACTGGACTGGGTCGGCCCTCTCCTTTCTTCCTTCTCCTCGCGTGACACGGACTCCATGTTAGTCCGTAACAAGGCTGCCGCCCGCAACCTCTCGCTTAAACGCCGACGTGGCTGCTCAAGGAACGGCTGGAGCTAGGGCTCTGCAGGGAAAGTTGCCGACCGCACTGCTGTGCTCTGTGAGCAATGCCAGCTCCTCCTCTCGCATCAGATCCATGCGCTCGCCGCCCATGGCTCCATCTCCGACTTCTGTCCTCTCCGCACAAAAACGCCGCCGCCTGGGCAAGGTTCCTAGCGTGCAACCAAGAACTGCCATTGCTGTCGAGCAGCAGGTCCTTCCTCCTTGCAGACTCAAGGATCTAACCTGGAGTGGTTTCTTGTACAACGACGAAGCAAAAGTGGACATACCCTGGCCCCCATGCCGCCACCACACAAATCAAAGCTGGCGAGAAGTAGATCTCTAGACCATCCTCCCCATGAAGCCGCCGCCGCACAACTTGTCTCTAGTGAGAAAAATGGCCGCCCACTGTGGTCGACGCCTCTGTGCATCTCCCTATTCCTTTCTCTCTCTCATTCAACGCCGTTGTCCATCCAGTTTTGGGCGTGATCTGTTGCCATGGGAAAGGTTTTCGGCGAGAATTCAACCTTCATTTCGCCTCACCCAGCTCCTTCTTTCTCGGTGCAGATCGTGTGCTTGGGTTCTCCTTCTCTGTTCTTTATCTGCCCGCTCGACGCCGACTTCCATCTGTGAGCTAGAATTCCGCCGAGGCTAGCGGCAGCTGAACTCCTACGAACTCCCAATCTGCTGTACGGTGGAGTGAAAGGTAAAGAAGACTGAGAGCTAATACTTCTTCATCTCCCAAAGAGTTTCCAGCCTAGACGGTTTGTTGAATCTCTATTTGCATGCATCCATATCACATCCTATACCACGATTGTGGATCATGGCAGCATGGGTAGCAGTATAACCTCCCACATCTCCGTTTCAGACTGAAGGTAGGGTAAGGGTTCTGCTCCATTGGATCTGGCCATTCAAAAGGTGTGATGATGCCACATAGCCAATCTGTGGCTATGCATCAACTGTGTAGATTCGGGATAGTTCTACCCACGTGACTTGTCTACTCATGGACAACATAGGCTATAAGGATATAAGACTTTGATACATTGTACTTGGAATGAATATTATTCACTATATTCATGCCTAAATAACCCCATTTAGGAACATTGAAATGATATGAAACTTTGACCAAACCTTTAAAACAACTCAAGGTACTTCCTATCCAAATTTGGTGCCAAAAACATTCGTTTGACCTATCCAATATATACCTCAACATGGCATAAATTAATAGATCTTAGTCACAAAGTCAACATCAATCAACACTCAAAGTTACCAAAAATACTTGAAACTTCTCAAAACAACCCAAGATGTATGAATCCACTTATGTCATTGGACATCTAAGGATGCTAAAAGTCCACTCCATCACATCCTACACACCTTAAAAGAAATTCCGTCCTCAGAATTAAGCAAAAAAAAATCCAGTCTTTCACATCAAATACATCTAAAAAGAAATTTCGTCCTCGAAATTAAGCCGTACTCATACTCCAAGGACAACTCAAGGTCCTCATCCATATGTAGGATTTGCATCCTTATATTACTCAAGCATTAGGGTTCCCACATCATATTACCATGTTCTAAAGGAGTTAACTAACATTAACCCATTATATCAAGGTGTCCTCAACATTTTATTTAGATCATTGTTAGAACATGTTCATCATTAACATATGCCTTTTAGGAGGGAGTTAACTATAGTTAACCCACTTTATCCATCTAGGTCATATCAAGGTGTCATAATCATTATGTTGTGATAACTATCAATCTATATTTTTAATATTTATTAAACACTAAGATTTGCACCTCATGTAACAAGTTTCATTCATTTGATCTTATTGCATTGATCATAATAAATTACAACATTTACTAGTGATTTCTTCACAAGATTAGCCAACAATATCACATTATCATCATTATTCATGTATATGGTTAACCATTTATACATTGATATCATTTAAAACCATCTTTGGATTTCCATCATATAATGTCTATATATCACATCTTGAGATTAGATCACATGCTTACGTATTTTATTATCTAATGGTTGGGCTAGAACAAACTTATACAAGTGGCTTGAGAAACATATATCAAAACTTTATCTAGCCCAATTGAGGTTCTCCTAACCCATATCATGACGGTAGTGTCGTGCTCAGTTTCTCTGAGTTAACTCAACTCAATGAGTATCATATGCACCAACCATATCTTCTCTCTCCGTCTAGGGTTCTCAGGTATACCTCATAGGCACTAGCTAAAAGCTTCATTAGCTCTAGCCACATAAGAACAAACCAAAACATGCTATGACATACTCTTCATAGATCTCTAACCATGAAACATCATACCCAAAACTCTCTTATATGCACCACTAGATTCCTATGTGGGAAACCACCAACCCGAGCATGAGGCTTCACATAAACTAACATAGCTACCTCCTCCAGGGTCTTGGGCTCTCTCCCTCACCCAGATGGAAGGCACTCATATTGATGTTCACATATGTACATGTAACCAGCCTCTCTATATCTCTAGGGTTTGGTCCTCCCAAGGACATCTAGGGTTAAAGACATCTAGAGGAATCATGCATTAAGCGACACGACTCATTCACTTAGGAGTAGTCTAGTTTAGGACATATCATATCACATATCTTAGAATTCTCATATCTTGGAGTCTAGGTTCTCTGACCTTCTCCCTGTGGGTCTCGCTCTCTCTTGAGCTAACCCCAAAACCGGTCCTATCACTAGAGGTCCTCCTTTGTAAAAGAGCTTGAGGCTCATGCTGACTCACAACCCTGTCTTAACTTATCTCATCTCATCTCATGAAAGAACTCATATTTGTGTCATCAAAACTTATCTCCAATCCTCAAACTGAACTTAAGTCCTCAAAGACAAACATATATCATCATAAACTGTCTTATATCATCTATATAAGACTTACATCTCATCATCAAAACTTATTTCATCTATTCCATCTATCATATATTCTAACAAGGCTCTAAACATCTAATCTAGAACTACTCTCTCTTCTAGACTGATGCCATTCACTTCCACTTAGGTTGCATGGCCACCTCCTACTCGTACATGTGTGGGGACAAATTTTTGTAATACATATACATAATAAAATATTGTATAGTTTTTCTCTGATAAAACAAACGTCAGAGAAAACTATCGAGGTTCGATCCGATTGGAATCAAAACCAAATCTAGAAAACGAGTGTCCCACACATAGTAGAGAGTCCAGTGTCATGAAAACTAGTAAAAAGGGTGAGAACAAGGGGTAGACTAGTGTAGCTATGCTAGACAACGTGTGCAATATGTCTAGGGTTTCTCTTCCCTTGATGCACGTCATTTCCAAATAGTGCAACGTCCCATACCGCTGCACTACAAGGAAAGAACGACATCTAAGGACTTGCTACTCAACAAGCACTAGTCTAGACCTAGTTCTCGGACATCTCGGTGCTAACCTAGAGGCTAGGTCAGATCTAGTCTCTAAAAGACGACTAATCTAACCCTAAAGATATTATTAAGTTCAAGGTTTTCTGGTTTTGAGTTGCATAGTGAGCAAATGTCAGGCTTTGCTATTGTTCATGCTCTGATACCACCTGTGACGTCCCTGAATTTTCTAAAACTTAATATGATGTGTGACGTCTAAATTGAAACCCTCACCTCAGTGAGAATCCCAATTTAAACACCCCACACCAGGCTAAGAAGAAGAAAATCAAAGGAGTCAGAAGGAAACAATTAGTAGCACATGTACATGAACAATAATAAAACCATACACACATGTTCACCATTCAACATATAATTACAACATGAATTGTTACAACATTTGATATTACATATTGAACATCAAACTATAACATATACATGTACTACCACTAAACTATAGGATCTTAAGACAATAGGTCAACCTATACATCAGCTCGCCATACAACTCTCACTATCCTGAATCTTCAAGAGCATAACCACAACCTAAACAAAAGATTACATGCGGTACACGTCAGCACAATATTTCATGAATATTATACTGAGTACGCCTACATGTCTTTTATATACCTCTTGAAATATCTTGACAATAAGTAAAACTAATACTTGGCAGTTATAAAGAAATATAATAAAAGCGTATACTTGCACAAAGATATTCATCAACAAAAGAGAACACATATTTTAAGCTCATTTTCTATTATATGTTTGTACATATGCCTACCAATGGGATAGATGCATCCAGGCCTCATGATCTGCTTACCAAAGAGATAGATCATTGTACATGTGATCTGCTTACCAAAGAGATAGATCACTCACTAGCACTATGCTTACCAAAGAGATATAGTGCTTCATATAATGGAATAGATATATTATGTTTGATGTGTTCATAATCATAAGTATGGAAAGCTCAAACAACATAGTATACAAGAACAATCCTTTCAATCAATACCATATGCCAAGTCTTTTCTACTATATAACACAAGCATATTGTATAATAAGCCAAGTAAGAGGTAATGGCGTACCTTAGATCAAGAACAAACCTAATCATCAGATATACTCCTGATGTCAACTATATCCTTAGTCAACCCTAATAAAGATAAGATCACATACGATCATCAGGTTCTCAGCCTCTTATATCTCATCTTAACTCTAATCGTGTTCATTAGAGTTTCTCTTAGTTCATTAGGATATGTGTGTCATTACTTGTACTCTTATCTTATGATTATCTCATTGATGTCATTTTCCAGATTACATCTCATTATCAAAGTTCACCATCTAAACATTAGGTTCCATATCCTTTTTGTACACATATTAACCCTAGGTTACATCATTAACCTAGATTAGGGTTTTATAACATATATTAAGATTCATCTTCATATAACATAGATTATGTTCATCTTTATGATATCATAATTAAAACTAAGGGTCCATATACTGATATGAGAGTGTTCTGTAAATGTTGTCATTTATTGAGTATGTATGCATTGATTGCATTATCTTTAGTGTAAATAGCCCTAAATAGCCATATTGAGCAAATTACATGATTTCGTGCATCAACATCACAATTACTGGTATGCAAAGGATTATAAGCCACATGTATGATTTACTGGAACATTCTCATAATTTTAGGCCAACGTTTGATAATTATTATCCATTAAAGTAATATTACATGCCTTACATGATATCACTATGATTTAAGCATAAAAAGTCTGATATGATGGTTTCATATTAGTCTACGCATGTTTTTGAGAATTTTGGTACCTTACTTGTATTTTTATGAGCATCGAGCTAATTATTGCGATTTATTGAAGATCTGTGAGATTATTGGATTTTTACCTCTTCTGACCAATGGGGCGATGCCACATGGCTATCAGGGCAACAAATCCTTCTCATGGGCCTTCCTGGTTCAGCTTCAACCCGGCTGATTCGTGCCTGGTTCGCTGCTACTGGACCGGGTCGGCCCTCTCCTTTCTTCCTTCTCCTCGCGTGACACGGACTCCATGTTAGTCTGTAACACGGCTGCCGCCCGCAGCCTCTCGCTCAAACGCCGCCGGGGCTGCTCAAGGAACGGCTGGAGCTAGGGCTCTGCAGGGAAAGTTGCCGACCGCACTGCTGTGCTCTGTGAGCAATGCCAGCTCCTCCTCTCACATCAGATCCATGCGCTCGCCGCCCATGGCTCCGTCTCTAGCTTCCGTCCTCTCCGCACAAAAAAGCTGCCGCCTGGGCAAGGTTCCTGGCGTGCAACCAAGAACCGCCATTGCTACCGAGCAGCAGGTCCTTCCTCCTCACAGACTCAAGGATCTCACCTGGAGTGGCTTCTTGTACAACGACGAAGTAAAAGTGGACATACCCTGGCCCCCATGCCTCCACCACACAAATCAAAGCCGGCGAGAGGTCGATCTCCAGACCATCCTCCCCATGAAGCCGCCGCCGCACAACTTGTCTCTAGTGAGGAAAACGGCCACCCACTGTGGTCGACGCCTCTATGCGTCTCCCTATTCCTTTCTCTCTCTCATTCAACGCCGTCGTCCATCCAGTTCTGGGCGCGATCTGCTGCCATGGGAAAGGTTTCTGGCGAGCATTCAACCTTCGTTTCCCCTCACCCGGCTCCTTCTTTCTCGGCGCAGATAGTGTGCTTGGGTTCTCCTTCTCAGTTCTTTATCTTCCCGCTTGATGCCGACTTCCATCCGTGAGCTAGAACTCCAGCGAGGCTAGGGGCAGCTGATCTCCTCCGAACTCCCTTTCCTCTGTACGGTGGAGTGAAAGGTAAAGAAGACCGAGAGCTAATACTTCTTCATCTCCAAAGAGTTTCCAGCCTAGAGGGTTCGTTGAATCTCTATTTGCATGCATCCATATCATGTCCTATACCACGATTGTGGATCGTGGCAGCATGGGTAGCAACATAACCTCCCACGTCTCCGTTTCAGACTGAAGGTAGGGTAAGGGTTCTGCTCCATTGGATCTGGCCATTCAAAGGGTGTGATGATGCCACATAGCCAATCTGTGGCTATGCATCAACTGCGCAGATTCAGGATAGTTCTACCCATGCGACTTGTCTACTCATGGACAACATAGGCTATAAGGATATAAGACTTTGATACATTGTACTTGGAATGAATATTATTCACTATATTCATGCCTAAATAACCCTGTTTAGGAACATTGAAATGTTATGAAACTTTGACCACAACTTTAAAACAACTCAAGGTACTTCCTATCCAAATTTGGTGCCAAAAACATTCGTTTGACCTATCCAATATATACCTCAACATGGCATAAATTAATAGATCTTAGTCTCAAAGTCAACATCAATCAACACTCAAAGTTACCAAAAATACTTGAAACTTCTCAAAACAACCCAAGATGTATGAAACCACTTATGTCATTGGACATCTAAGGATTCTAAAAGTCCACTCCATCACATCCTACACACCTTAAAAGAAATTCCGTCCTCAGAATTAAGACAAAAAAAATCCAGTCTTTCACATCATATACATCTAAAAAGAAATTTCATCCTCGAAATTAAGTCGTACTCATACTCCAAGGACAACTCAAGGTCCTCATCCATATGTAGGATTTGCATCCTTATATTACTCAAGCATTAGGGTTCCCACATCATATTACCATGTTCTAAAGGAGTTAACTAACATTAACCCATTATATCAAGGTGTCCTCAACATTTTATTTAGCTCATTGTTAGAACATGTTCATCATTAACATATGCCTTTTAGGAGGGAGTTAACTATAGTTAACCCACTTTATCCATCTAGGTCATATCAAGGTGTCATAATCATTATGTTGTGCTAACTATCAATCTATATTTTTAATATTTATTAAGCACTAAGATTCGCACCTCATGTAACAAGTTTCATTCATTTGATCTTATTGCATTGATCATAATAAATTGCAACATTTACTAGTGATTTCTTCACAAGATTAGCCAACAATATCACATTATCATCATTATTCATGTATATGGTTAACCATTTATACATTGATATCAATTAAAACCATCTTTGGATTTCCATCATATAATGTCTATATATCACATCTTGAGATTAGATCACATGCTTACGTATTTTATTATCTAATGGTTGGGCTAGAACAAACTTATACAAGTGGCTTGTGAAACATATATCAAAACTTTATCTAGCCCAATTGAGGTTCTCCTAACCCATATCATGACGGTAGTGTCATGCTCAGTCTCTCTGAGTTAACTCAACTCAATGAGTATCATATGCACCAACCATATCTTCCCTCTCCGTCTAGGGTTCTCAGGTATACCTCATAGGCACTAGCTAAAAGCTTCATTAGTTCTAGCCACATAAGAACAAACCAAAACATGCTATGACATACTCTTCATAGATCTCTAACCATGAAACATCATACCCAAAACTCTCTTATATGCACCACTAGATTCCTATGTGGGAAACCACCAACCCGAGCATGAGGCTTCACAGAAACTAACATAGCTACCTCCTCCAGGGTCTTGGGCTCTCTCCCTCACCCAGATGGAAGGCACTCATATTGATGTTCACATATGTACATGTAACCAGCCTCTCTCTATCTCTAGGGTTTGGTCCTCCCAAGGACATCTAGGGTTAAAGACATCTATAGGAATCATGCATTAAGCGACACAACTCATTCACTTAGGAGTAGTCTAGTTTAGGACATATCATATCACATATCTCAGAATTCTCATATATTGGAGTCTAGGTTCTCTGACCTTCTCCCTGTGGGTCTCGCTCTCTCTTGAACTAACCCCAAAACCGGTCCTAACACTAGAGGTCCTCCTTTGTAAAAGAGCTTGAGGCTCATGCTGACTCACAACCTTGTCTTAACTTATCTCATCTCATCTCATAAAAGAACTCATACTTGCGTCATCAAAACTTATCTCCAATCCTCAAACTGAACTTAAGTCCTCAAAGACAAACATATATCATCATAAACCGTCTTATATAATCTATATAAGACTTACATCTCATCATCAAAACTTATTTCATCTATTCCATCTGTCATATATTCTAACAAGGCTCTAGACATCTAATCTATTACTACTCTCTCTTCTAGACTGATGTCATTCACTTCCACTTAGGTTGCATGGCCACCTCCTACTCGTACATGTGTGGGGACACATTTTTGTAATACATATACATAATAAAATATTGTATAGTTTTTCTCTGATAAAACAAACGTCAGAAAAAACTATCGAGGTTCGATCCAATTGGAATCAAAACCACCTGAAAACGAGTGTCCCACACATAGTAGAGAGTACAGTGTCATGAAAACTAGTGAAAAGGGTGAGAACAAGGGGTAGATTAGTGTAGCTACGCTAGACAACATGCACAATATGTCTAGGGTTTCTCTTCCCTTGATGCACGCCATTTCCAAATAGTGCAACGTCCCATACTGCTGCACTACAAGGAAAGAACAACATCTAAGGACTTGCTACTCAACAAGCACTAGTCTAGACCTAGTTCTCGGACATCTTGGTGCTAACCTAGAGGCTAGGTCAGATCTAGTCTCTAAAAGACGACTAATCTAACCATAAAGATATTATTAAGTTCAAGGTTCTCATTTCCTGCCTTTTACATAGATTCTACCTTCTACAGGGTGCAACAAGCTAACCTTTGACTCATCATAGAAGAGGACTTCCTTGTAACTTTTTAGCCAGTCCATGCCCAGAATAATGTCGAAAATAGACATTTTGAGCAAGATGAAGTCGGATGGAAACATATTTCCCCAAATACACAGGTCTAGGGTTGGAAGCTTGAGATAAGAGGAGCATATTCTACCACTAGGGGTTTTGACATCTAGCACATGCTCCATGAATTCAGACTTTATCTCTAGCATAGTAGCAAACTGAGCAGATATAAATGTATTTGACGAGCCAAAATCAAAAAGTACTTTGACAGGGTACATATTAAGGTGTAGAGTACCTTCAATCACATTATTCTCATCATCAACCTCTTCAGCATACAGAGCAAAGACCCTTCCATTGTGCCTCTCCACAGTCGAATGGTGTCCTTGTTGGTTATTGTTGCATTTGTTGTTATGGTTGTGGTGATTGTTGTTGTTGTTCCTCAGGGGTGGATTTTGACGTTGTTGTTGCTGCTGGGTGGGGGCCTGTCCTCAGTTGAACCTAGGACAGTTTGGCCTAATGTGACCGACTTAGCCACACTCATGACAGGTAGGGGCAGGCAGGTCATTCCTATGGTGTGGTGCATTTCCAGATGGACATCTCCTGGGAGGATGAAATTGGGAGAAAGTGTTGCACCTATCACGCCCTTGTGGACCACCATGGTTCTTTCTCTTTTTGTTGTTGTTGTGAACCAGAAGCGTGGAAGCCAGGGTATGCCTCCACGACCAGAGATTTGTCTAGCATTTGTTGGAAGGTGAGCGGGAGCTAGGGCACCAGGTGACGCCCTATGTTGTAGTTGAATCCTTCAAGGAAGACGATTGCCCTCTGCTCTTCAGCTAGACCCACAACGTAACGTTCCAGCACCAGGAAACATTGTACATACTATGAGACTGACATATTCCCTTGTCACAGACTGTAGAACTCGGCCTCCTTCTTCTTTAGGTAGGCCGTGCAGATATACTTTGCCCGAAATATCTGAAGGAACTCATCCCAGGTCATAGTTGTTGTGTCTCGTGTGCGGGTTATCCCATTCCACCAGACCCGTGCCAGGCCATCTAGGACATAAGATGTGAAGCGAACTTTAAGATGTGGGGGACATGCCATGCCATCGAATGTGCATTCTAGGGCTACCACCCAATCATCCGCCTTGTCCACCATGTTGTTCTCAGTTTCCCCCTTGAAGTATGGAGGCGGCATCTTGATGAAGTCATTCAGGTTTGGCTCCTTATGCTTGTTGGCATGGGCAGTAGCTACAAAAAGCTGCCCCATCAAGGTAGTGGAGAGTAGTTGTCTCAACATCTCCAACTCCTGCTCAAGTGTCAGAGGTGTCTCAAGAGTTTCAGGGTTGGTGTCGTTGTTGTTTGAGCTTTCACCGAACAAGTTACCCATCCTGAAAGACAAGTTTTTAGGGTAAGATTTCTAGGAGTATAAGATATAAAAAGATAAGGCTACTATTGCCTATAGGCATGCTATTTCAGGCATTCAGTATCAGAACAGGCCAGGCCAGGTCATATGAGCTCAGGAGTCCTCGTTACCAAGCTAGTGGGGCAAAGGAAAATATTTCCACCCCCCAAGATCTGACCCTTTCTAGACACCATCACTTTCAACATCACGCCCTAGTAGCTAGCCTATAGGATTTGATACCATGCTGTAAGGAGGTGAGATCACCCCCTTAAATTTAACAGAAAATACAATACATCCCTCAAATTATTAAAAACATTGTGATGGAAGAAAGTATGCATAATAAATCCATTTAAATAGGCATGGACCAAATACAATCATTGTCAATAGTAGCAACGAAAGAAAGTAAGATGAGAAAACTAAACTATTAAATAGATTGTTCCAAAAGAAGAAGTAGATGAGAATCTCGGATATTACAAAGCTTTAATTTCTGGAGTTCATAACATATATTTTTTTAGCAAGGTCTTAGCAGCATCAAGATTGTCATGATGGCAACTTTATTCCTGCCCTAGGTTTCCTTGTGCTTGGTCTAGCCCTTATCCTAGTTCTGGGTGGTTGGGGAGCACCCAACAAGAGAAAGATAAAAATTTGTGTCACAAAATGATAAGGTACAAGAAGCATTTTAAGGAATGGAAACATTAAGATTCTCTACTCTAAAAATGTTCAAGAGTATGAGGCATATAATTCAAATGGGATTTCTACCAAGCATATAAGTTAAATATAGAACAAGCATGATTCATTATGACTAAGCTAAACTAACATAGGGTGAGGCGCCTACCAACCTCAGCCAGGAGGAGAGGGGAAACAACATCCCAAACCTTAAAATATATAAAAAGTGGCAGGGGGACTAAAACCCCAGTGCATATGGCAGGGGGACTAAAACCCTAGTGCCCTATGGGTGACTTGTACTCATGTACACTACATTAGTTAACTAGTCAAACTATCATTATCATTCTTACAATTTACATTGGCAGGGAAAGCAATTAGCAATAATTCAAGTGGGGTCCAATGACCCAAACATGGCCAATAGATAACCATATAGGATGTTCATACATCAAGATTTCATGTTGGATGCTCAAGTGAATAGTTTAAGGGAAATATTTACATGGCAAGGTTTAAATCATATCAACAAGGCAGGTGGGGTCCAATGACCCAAATTGTATCAAGGGATATCAATATAGCAGGTTTATACATTAGGGTTACAAATTGCATGTTCAAGTGGATGATGGAGAATATTATCATAATTATGCATCATTTGGGAAAACTAGGTTTAGCATGATTAGAAGCCCACATAAGGTGTTAGAATGCACATACCTATTCTTTCTTTCTAGATCATCCCTTATCCACTAAGATGTCAGGTCCAAACTCACTTTAACCTAGGTACAATGGTTTAAACATGTATTAGGTTACTTAAAAGTACTTTAAGTGTTAAATGTACAAATTTATAACCTTGGATTAAAACTTTGGATTTTGGGTCTGGAAATAGGACCAAACGATTCCTAATATTTTTCTAATCAAGAAAACATATTTTCTTTTCAAAAATAGAGTTAAAATACTTTAATTGTCACTTTATAACACTTTATACATTTAAATTGAGGTTTGAATTAATTATCAGAGTTGGGATGAAAAACAGGACTCAAAACTTGAAAATTCAGATTCTACATAATTTTATGTTTCCAATGAGTATTTATTTATATTTTTTGATATTCGAGCGATTTACTACGAATTAAAAAAAACTAACCAATCAGAAATTAAATAAATGCCACGTGGCCAAAGGGGATCACGCGGGCCGGATCGCATCAAAGATACGGAGTGACCAAAATTCCCTTTGTGAGAGAACTGGAAAAAAAGTCGCGTGGGAGCAAATCGGTCATTTGACCGTCGGGTTTCTTCCCTGAGCTACTCGCCATGGCGGTAGACTCAACCTCGGGTGATTTGGGCATTTCCGAAATACTCGATCAAAACTCAAACTTAGATATGGAAAATAAAGAAGAGAGGTAGACGAACTTGTTGGTCCAAGAAATTTGGATGCACGTGATTCGTAGCATCAGGGAGATGCACTGCAAGCTTAGGGTGCAAAGCTCCTCTCCATCGACCACAGGCACTTCCTCAGACAAAATTGAGTGGATATGAGGGCTGCTAGGGGGTCGACGAAGCTGGGGAGGGTGTTATTTATAGGTGTGGATGTTTGTGGAGCCGAAACATAGGTGGAGGTGAGGAGCCATGGTCGGACAGCTTGGGCTCTTCTCCTATAGTTCATGGGAGGTGATGAGTTATGGATCAATCGATGCGGGAGGTCGCCACAAACTTGTAGGAGAAGAAAGATCTAGAATCGGTGAAGAAACGAGGGAAAAACATGGGAAGGAAGCGAGCGGTGGCTGTTCGTTTGTTTTTCAGTTAACCGGAGGTTGAAGATGAGGCGTCAGCCGTCAGATCCAATTTGCGTCCACCTTCAAATGTTGGATCTTGGTCTATGATGGGTCAGGCATGCGACAGATCAATTAAAACCGAACTTAAGCTTAAATGTGCATGTATTATTGATATCTTAATGATATAATGTCACACTTTATTAGGAAATTGATTAATACATTTGGGAGGCTAAATGAACTCCAAATAACTTCAAATTTTCACCCTAGGTTGCTAATGATGTCTAGTTTCATGCTATATAATTATATTTTTTTTTACCCAATCTTTGGCCTCCAATAATAATGTTGCTTATTAAAGCATATATTAATATGATCTTTGGGCAAATGATTATATATAGCTTTTATATGCAACCCTTGGTTTCCAAATCTGAGATATGGAGTTCAAGAGTCCTCTACTCACTTATTACATGAATTTTCAAGTTTAATTAGTCCATAATAAGAGTAAGGTATGAAGGTGGGTTATTATTATTCACCATTTTAATTTACACTTGCTAATTAATTCACTTCTTATCCATTAATATTTATTCTTGAGCTCCAACATTATCCATTAGTCAACTAATTCGTGGTTTAGTGGAGATTTGCATAATTACCCCATCAATTTAACAATTCGTGGTATTTTTGCACCTAACCCTCAAATTGGCATAAAATTGTACTTCAACCATCAATTTCTCAAATATTCAATATTAAGGACACAAAATGGAGAAGAAAGAAATTAACATAAAAATTGAGTTGAAAATGATAATTTTATTGAAACTCAGGATGTTACATGCCCAGACGAGAACTTTCGAAGGGATATCTCCAGAGTAGTAAGTGTGTGATCTGTGGGTAACAAGACATTGAGCCTACGAAGATGCTTACACAAATTCTATTTCCTAATAGATGGTTCGCTTACTCTATTTGGATAGTTGTATCTTGTATTGATATGTTTTGGATGTGTTTGCATGTGTAGTGGTGGTGAAACCCGATTCCACCCTAGTGATCACCATCATTAATTTAAACTCATTTTTAATCCCGCTCTTTTACTTTCCTTGCAATTAGTTTAACTAAACCCAAGTCAACTCTTGTTCTAAATATTAGTCTTAATTCAACTAGATATGACTAGAAATATTCTTAAAAGCATTGTCTTTTGGGATTCAATCCTTAACTGTACTGCGATAAGAGTCGTCCACTTGCGGATGGTATTATTGCACAAGGTTTTGGTAAAAACTTAGGGATTTCATCCCTAGGTGGATTTGTTAGTGCAGTAAAAATCCACGTCAATTTCTACTGAGATTAATTATGTGTTGAGTAGTAGTCCTAACTGAAGAGTGGTAAATTGTAAGAGTGGAGTATTAAGTGTCTTATGCATGTTCATTCTTTGGGATTTATTCATATGTATAGAAACTGAAAGAAACAAGTATATGTTGTATGGAAAGATTATTCTGAGCATGATTAATGACATAATATGTTTATATGCTTATATTGTTGCTAGTTATAATGCCTCTGTGAATATTTGTTAAGAACTTTGATATGGAATAGACTAATAAGAAATATGTTGAGATTGAATTTAACATGCATCCATTACATTTGATAAACCCAGATGATGTTATATGCTAGATAATGAGATTATGTGTCTGGCTAAAAGCACACATGGTCACTACTATGAGAGGATGTGGAAATAGAAAGTATCATATGTGTTGCAAATTACATAGTATTGTGCTTCTTATTTTAGTCATTGTCTTTCTTGATAAACCCGATCTACTTTATGTTATTCTAGTTATGCAATACTATACACATATAATAAATGATATTAATCTTCTGTAAAAGTTAGTAGAAAGGATTAATAACAAATGAATTGAAGACACATCTAGTTAGGTTCCATGAACACCGTGAGTTTCCCCTGTGTGCCACACTAGAGAAATGAGATTGATCTCCTTGTAGTAATCAGAGTATTTTGTGGAGTGTAGATGTAGACCTTGAAGGTTAGACCAATAGTACTAAAGGGATGAGTCATCTGGTGTGTTTCTTCCCTAAATGCTTTGTTGTGAAAGTCTATGTCCATGTGGAATAGACTCTGATGAAATGAAATTTATGAAACATGTGAAATATGATGATATGTGATAATCTGATATGAAGTTATGTTGGTTCCTTTCTCCTTTACTCGAGATGAGGACTTGAGCCTTTTTTGGAAACCCTATGGTGGACCAAGGTATGTTTTTGATGTTTAGGGTGTCTGACTCAACCCTAATATAGTGATGGTGAGTCATTGACATGAGAATTAGGCATGGTGACTTCTACTTGGTGAGGTACAAGCCAAGCAGTTTCAGGGAAAATATAGACAAGTAGACTAGCCATGTAGTATATGAATCAAATTTTTGTTACATGGCTTTTAGTACTAGCTCATGGACCTACTGTTGTTAAATATATCTACTTGTTGCAAAAATTAATCATTCTTTCATAAGGATAATGTTTTCTATATTCTTATTTGTCTTGTTAGGAATATGACCTTAAATGTTGATAAGTGGTTCATGTTGGGATATTATATCCACTCTAAATGTGATTTGGATTTATGTGTCATTTTAATGGCTATTTTTTGTAGACATGTCTTATGTATCCTTCAACTTTAGGACTATAGGATATGTTCCTCGTCCAACAGGTGGGGTGTCACAAAGATGATTTTATTTTTATGTATTGATTCTAGATGTATAGATCTTGACATGTTTGCCACACTAAAGGACTGTCATTCTGAACTAAGTACCATCTATTGATTTATTCATATACATGCTCTAGAAGATGTTTTAAAGTTGGATTTGGCCTGAGTGATCACCTTATCTAATTGATTAGTTTATTATCAAAAATTGTATTTGAGTCGTTGCTAGAATTATCTGCTGGAGTTCTTAATATCTACAAATTTTTTTCAAGTTCATTATACTTAATGTGATGCTGATGTTGATGCATGTACTCAGCTTGAGTGGAAGGTATTCATTGACTGGGGCTTTATATGAGTCTAACGAGGTTGTTTCAAATGTTTTTAGGTATAATGTTATCTAGTGTAGCGATCGTGTCAAAGAATGTGTAAATAGAATAATCTAGACTAGAATTTCCATGTATCCTCTCTTTCCTGGGATGGGTTGTAGATCGAGTGTGTTTGTTCATATTCATGTAAGTGATGTAAATTGAATCACATGTGAGTAATATGTCTTGATTTTGGTTTTAATGGAGTTGACTATGATTTGTGGTGATTAAATATGTTTTCATTGAGGTGACATTGTACTAGGTTTTATGATAAAGGTAAAGGAAAAATATATCTATTTTTCATATATCGTGTTAATCACATTTGATGAGAATTCGTTGTTTTGCTTCATAATCTGGGTTTAGGTTTTGGGTTTCTCTCTACTAGTTGGCATTAATGTTGATCAAAAGAGAGATCCCAAAAATGTTGTATTAGATCCTAGGTTAGATAAGTCTTTAGATAATAGGATCTAGGTCTAAATGATAATATGAATATTAAACATAACTTGAATGATGTGCATACTGATTGAACTCAATATTCAATTACTTTGGTCAAGTATCCGAGTATTGGGATAAGTTAGTATGGAATTATTGATTGTAGTTCATATGACTGCCCTAACCAAGCATTTAGATGAAGATATTTTGGAAGTATAACATGACGAGTCATGATAATAAAAAAGATAAAATAGAGAAAGAGTAAGTATTATATATTAAATTTGGAATCTAAGACCAGATTGAAATTTCATGTGCGAAAGATGATTGACTCTAATTGATTATTAAGATATCTTCTAATGAATCTTATTACGAGTATGAGACTGGAAATTGTCAAAAAATGAGAATTGAGGATGATGCCCACTAAATGATCTTCTTCATGAAGAGAACTGGTGGATGCAGATAATAATACACAATGATTTATAATCTGGTTCCATGAGATACCTAATCAGATTATAAGTAAATAAGAAAGGTGATTGTGATGGAGTGGACTTTTAGAATCCTTAGATGTCCAATGACATAAGTGGATTCATACATCTTGGGTTGTTTTGAGAAGTTTCAAGTATTTTTGGTAACTTTGAGTGTTGATTGATGTTGACTTTGTGACTAAGATCTATTAATTTATTCCATGTTGAGGTATATATTGGATAGGTCAAACGAATGTTTTTGGCACCAAATTTGGATAGGAAGTACCTTGAGTTGTTTTAAAGCTGTGGTCAAAGTTTCATAACATTTCAATGTTCCTAAATAGGGTTATTTAGGCATGAATATAGTGAATAATATTCATTCCAAGTACAATGTATCAAAGTCTTATATCCTTATAACCTATGTTGTCCATGAGTAGACAAGTCGCATGGGTAGAACTATCCTGAATCTGCGCAGTTGATGCATAGCCACAGATTGGCTATGTGGCATCATCACACCCTTTGAATGGCCAGATCCAATGGAGCAGAATCCTTACCCTACCTTCAGTCTAAAACAGAGACGTGGGAGGTTATGCTGCTACCCATGCTGCCATGATCCACAATCGTGGTATAGGACGTGATATGGATGCATGCAAATAGAGATTCAACGAACCCTCTAGGCTGGAAACTCTTTGGGAGATGAAGAAGTATTAGCTCTCAGTCTTCTTTACCTTTCACTCCACCGTACAGAGGAAAGGCAGTTTGGAGGAGATCAGCTGCCGCTAGCCTCGCCGGAGTTCTAGCTCACAGATGGAAGTCGGCGTCGAGCGGGTAGATAAAGAACCGAGAAGGAGAACCCAAGCACATGATCTGCGCCGAGAAAGATGGAGCCGGGTGAGGGGAAACGAAGGTGGAATGCTCGCCGAAAACCTTTCCCATGGCAGCAGATCGCACCCAGAACTGGATGGACGATGACGTTGAATGAGAGAGAGAAAGGAATAGGGAGACACACAGAGGCGTCGACCATAGTGGGTGGACGTTTTCCTCACTAGAGACAAGTTGTGCAGCGGCGGCTTCATGGGGGGGATGGTCTAGAGATCGACCTCTCGCCGGCTTTGATTTGTGTGGCGGCGGCATGGGGGCCAGGGTATGTACACTTTTGCTTCGTCGTTGTATAAGCAGCCACTCCAGGTGAGATCCTTGAGTCTGCAAGGAGGAAGGACTTGCTGCTCGACAGCAATGGCTGTTCTTGGTTGCACACCAGAACCTTGCCCAGGCGATGCCGTTTTTGTGCGGAGAGGACAGAAGCTGGAGACGGAGCCATGGGCGGCGAGCGCATGGATCTGATGTGAGAGGAGGAGCTGGCATTGCTCACAGAGCACAATAGTGCGGTCAGAAACTTTCCCTAAAGAGCCCTAGCTCCAGTCATTCCTTGAGTAGCCACAGCGGAATTTGAGCGAGAGGTTGCGGGCGACAGCCGTGTTACAGACTAACACGGAGTCCGTGTCACGCGAGGAGAAGGAAGAAAGGAGAGGGCCGACCCGGTCCAGTAGTAGCAAACCAGGCACGAATCGGATGGGTTGAAGCTGAATCAGGAAGGCCCATGAGAAGGATTTTTTGCCCTGATAGCCATGTGGCATCACCCCATTGGTCAGAAGAGGTAAAAATCCAACAATCTCACAAATCTTCAATAAATCGCAATAATTAGCTCGATGCTCATAAAAATACAAGTAAGGTATCGAAATTCTCAGAAAAATGCGTAGAATAATATGAAACCATCATATCATACTTTTTATGCTTAAATCATAGTGATATCATGTAAGGCATGTAATATTACTTTAATGGATAATAATTATCAAGCGTTGGCCTAAAATTATGAGAATGTGCTAGTAAATCATACATGTGGCTTATAATCCTTTGCATACCAGTAATTGTGATGTTGATGCACGAAATCATGTAATTTTCTCAATATGGATATTTAGGGCTATTAAAACTAAAGATAATGCAATCAATGCATACATGCTAAATAAATGACAAAATTTACAGAACACTCTCATATCGGTATATGGACCCTCAATTTTAATTATGAGATCATAAAGATGAACATAATCCATGTTATATGAAGATGAATCTTAATATATGTTATAAAACCCTAATCTAGGTTAATGATGTAACCTAGGGTTAATATGTTTACAAAAAGGATATGGAACCTAATGTTCATATGATGAACTTTGATAATGAGATGTAATCTGGAAAAGGACATCAGTGAGATAATCATAAGATAATAGTACAAGTAATGACACACATATCCTATTGAACTAAGGGAAACTCTAATGAACACGATTAGAGTTAAGATGAGATATAAGAGGTTGAGAACCTGATGATCGTATGTGATCTTATCTTTATCAGGGTTGCCAAGGATATAGTTGACATCAGGAGTATATCTGATGATTAGGTTTGTTCTTGATCTAAGGTACGCCATTACCTCTTACTTGTCTTATTATACAATATGCTTGGGTTATATAGTAGTAAATACTTGGCATATGGTATTGATTGAAAGCATTGTTCTTGTATACTATGTTGTTTGAGCTTTCCATACTTATTATTATGAACACATCAACCATAATATATCTGTTCCATTATATGAAGCACTATATCTCTTTGGTAATCATAGTGCTAGTGAGTGATCTATCTCTTTGGTAAGCAGATCACATGTACAATGATCTAACTCTTTGGTAAGCAGATCATGAGGCCTAGATGCATCTATCCCATTGGTAGGCATATGCACAAACATATAATGGAAAATGAGCTTAAAATATGTGTTCTCTTTTGTTGATGAATATCTTTGTGCAAGTATACACTTTTCTTATATTTCTTTATAACTGCTAAGTATTAGTTTCGTCATCTCAGCCATCAAAGCCGAAAATCTTATCTCGCAAGGGTGTAGGGAATTTCTTGCCTCTATAGTTCTTGATGCTACACCCCCTGTTCTCGACCATATAGAAGTGGTGAAGGACTTCCCTGATGTCTTTCTTGAAGATCTACTTGGGTTGCCTCCTACTCACGAAGTGGAATTCTCCATCGAGCTTGCACTTGGGATGTAACATCCCTGACCTAGGTTATGTGTTAACCCTAGATGTTTTTCTTAATGAGGTTGATTATATGCTTGCTCTTATCTTTTGAAAAGTAATTAATGCTTAAGAGGAACTTATATTTAAATTTTAGTCCTTTTTGAACAATGTTTTGTTAGTTTTGGACTAAAGTGCAAATTACCCAAGTTGAGGGGTTAACTTGCAAATTATTCATGATAAAATGTTCCTCAGATGTTGAAGCATCATAGGAATGAGTATGATGTAGTGGTATGGCTTCCACAAGCTTGAGCAACAAGATAGAGCTTGTTGAGCAATCTTTGTTCATTAAAACCTAGTTTTGGTGTAATGTGCAATTTACCCAAAATCTAGGGTTCAATATGCAAAATACCACTTCAAGAGGGTACCTCATGATTCTTGGAATCATTTATAGAAAATAAATTGAGAGGGGCGCCTCATTTGAATCATTTTGGAAGAGAGAGAATCTTGATATTAAAATAATCAAGATTTAAGCATAATTGGAACTTTACTTCAAATTAATGCAAAAAAATAAATATGTTAATTGAAGTGCCTTCAAACAAAAATGATATGGTTGAATTATATAAGTGTGGACGTCCTTATGCCTTGCTATGGCACGAAAATATCTCAAAGTGAGTGGAGAGCCCACTCACATTAGTTAATTAAAAGTAATATCCACTAAAAATGGGATATTAGTATTATATGAATTAAGGTGCTTAATTTGTTTTCTGTTAATTTGTGGATAATGAAAAGGAACTAAAGGTTAATAAAGGTGCCTTCGTATACAAGGGAGTGAGGGGAGTATGTGGCACAATTTGGGGAGTTGAAGGATTGCTTTTCAACTTTCTCTCTTTGTGAAATTCCTTTATAAACACTTCATTTCCCACTCAACCAAAGACTCTTTTTTGGATTTTATTTCTTCCTTGCTTTGTAAGAGCACAAGGGAACTTAGGAGCAGCAGGGGAACGAACCTAAACCTGTAGGTAAGCTCGTTGATCATCTTCAACCACGAATTCATGGCGGAAATCACAAATCAATGCTTGATTTCTTCATTTCTCCATGCAATCTTCCATCCTAGCCAAACCTTTTCACTCAAAAGCTTAAGGAATGAACCTTGTGAAGTTGATAAATCTTATTCCACCATTAAATACGTGGATTTGGAGCTTTGAAGCATTCTTTGAAGGTGGGTTATATAACTTGAACCCATTTACATCATTATTCAATTCCAATTTTCAAGTTATGTTGTTTTCTTCTTCTTCTTGATTAATTGCTTGTTGGAATGGGTGATTCTATGAAATCAATAGTAATGTGAACCTTAGAAATGAAGGTAGATGATGATGAAATCATCTTGGACACTTTTACCACAATTGCAACTCCAATCGGTTTTCTAATAAAGTTGGTCAATCAGTTTCACCAAACCGTTTGGTGACCAAACGATTTGCAAACCATTTGAGGAATTGGGTTCAAAACCGTTTGGGACAGTTGACCGTTTGGATTGAGTTGACCGTTTGGGACAGTTGACCATTTGGATTTGATTCGACCGTTTGGAATGAAACGGTTTCTAAACCGTTTGATGATTAACGATCTTCAAGATCGTTTGGTGTTTAGGGTTTCCAAAATAGATTGAATGGAAACAGTTTTCAAAACCAGTTGAGGTTGACGATGTCATAGATTGATGTTGATCCAATGCTATCTAATTGGATTAATTTTACAGAGAGCAGCATTGTTGCACCAGGAGGAGGTGCAAGGGATCAAGCTAGGGAGGAGCCAATACCTGAACATCCCCAGTTTGACCTAGCTATGATAGAGAATCCAGCCTTCCATACCCTGTTTGTCCAGTTTATGGCGACTATGACACACATGGCTGATAGGATGCCACCACCTACACCGAGGGCACCAACCCACCATGATGGACATGGAGCTGGAAAGACTTTTGAGAGACTTTGTCGGGTTGGAGCCATAGATTATGCTGGTACAACTGACCCAACAGATGCTGATTTGTGGATGATGGAGCTAGAGAAGGCTTTCAGGATCCTTGACATTCCTCAAGCTAAGAAGGTGAGACATGTTGTATATCTTCTAAAGGGGAGTGCTGGCCATTGGTGGATGATAGAGGAGGGCAAGAGGCCAGGTGTAGAAGTCAGATGGGAGGAATTCCGAAGAGAATTCATCATTAGATACTTCCCTTAAACTTACATGTATGAGAAGATCTCTCAATTTGAGAGGATCATGCAAGGACAGATGAACATTAGCGAGTATGAGGCAAGTTCATGGAGCTTTTGCGGTTTTGTCCGCATATGGCAGCCAATGATGAGGAAAGAATTCGATGTTTTGCGAAGGGGTTAAACACTGAGTTGACCATTCCTGTGTCTGATCTAGAAAATAGGGAGAGGTTTTCTACTTTTGTGGAGTCTGTAAGGAGGATAGAAAGGTCTGTAATCGAGGAACGATAGACCAGTGGTAAGAAGGTGTGCACTCAGTTCCAAGGACAAAGGTCCGAGAGCTTTAAGAAGCCAAGGTTTTCTGCAGCGACAGCACCATCAAGATTCAATACTCAAACGCAATGGACGTCAAGTAGGGGTAGGGGCCGTAGTTTTATTCCTAATAGAGCCATGAGTACAACATCAAAATCAGTGACTGGACCTCAGAAACCTTATCCTGAGACCAGGATTTGTCACCAGTGCAGACAAGTTGGACATCTGGCAAGGGATTGTCCAGCTGGGAACACAACGGTGACTCAACCCCAGAGGCAGAGTCAACAAGACTCACAAAGGAGGCAGTTTTCCAGTAACACTAGAGGACATGGACAATCATCCCAAGTTGGATCATCGACACCCAATAATCGAGCATCGGGTCAACATCAACCAACGGCTATATTCTATGCAATGAATTAGCCTGAAGCAATAGTCAACCCTCGGGTTGTGATAGGTTAGATGGAACTATTTTATTCTGATATGTCTACATCATGCTTCGTATCTGTTTTAATTGATCCGGGTGCTACACATTCCTTCATCACTCGAGAAGTGATACTAGATTACAATATGACAGTTGGTCATAGGGTAGAGAGTTTGATGTTGCAAACTCCTTTGTTGGGATCTGTAGTGTTGTAGGAGGTGTGTTCTCCCTGCATTTTTTCTTTTTATGAACATCGCATTCATGTGGATCTTATACCACTTGAGATGCACATGTTTGATATAATTCTTGGGATGGACACCCTAGAAAAGTATAAGGTTGTCTTGGATTGTGAGTCCAAGCAAGCTATGTTCACAGATGATAGTGACACATGGATCTTTCAGGGAGACAAAAAGATTCTTCCAGCCTGTCTTGTGTCAGCTATGGTAGTTGAGAAGCTGATGAGGCAAGGATGCTTTGCATTCTTGGCACATGTGGTATACACCACAGTGGAGAGTTCTAATCTTTCTAAAGTTCTGATAGTTAGGGAGTTTGAAGATGTATTCCTTGAGGAACTTCCAAGTGTACCTCCACCCCTAGAGATTGATTTCGACATAAATCTAATCCCGGGTATGCAACCAATAGCAAAAATACCGTATAAAATGGCACCTGCTGAGATGGCAGAGCTCAAGAAACAGTTGCAAGAGTTGCTTGAGAAAGGTTTTATCCGACCGAGTACTTCACCATGGGGTGCTCCAGTTCTCTTTGTTAAGAAGAAGGATGGATCGATGCGGTTATGCATTGACTACATATAGTTAAATAAAGTAACTATAAAGAAGAAGTATCCTTTGCTAAGGATCGATGACCTGTTTGATCAGTTGCGTGGTGCAACTATCTTTTCTAAAATAGATCTGAGGTCGGGATACCATCAGTTGAGTATCAAGGAGAGTGACATACCTAAGTCTGCCTTTAGGACAAGGTATGGTCACTATGAGTTCATGGTTATGTCGTTTGGACTGACCAATGCACCAGCTGCATTCATGGAACTAAAGAACAAAATCTTTCGACCTTTTCTTGACCAGTTCATAGTAGTTTTCATAGATGACATCTTGATCTACAGTTGTGGCATATATATTACAAAAATAAGATCTACTTAAGCAGAAGCGTTCGTTAACAGTGGATTACCAACAATCACTAAAAATTAAAACCATTTTACAGAGAGATCCACACATAGGAAAACTCTTTCATAAAGAACTAAAGTAATTTAATTACATACTAGTTCACAAGTACATGTCATGTATCATCTTTTTATGAGAATTACAAACATCAACTACCATGTTAAACTATACACATGCAGTATAAAATCTCGAGGCACTAAGCCAAAATCTCAAAAGCACTAACTATTACTCTGAGGACCTGAGAGTACAGAGGCGACACATAGGACTTCTATACATATGTACAAGATGTGACAACCAGTGTTTCCACCTGAGAAATCACTGTTGTTCACTTCTACTACTCCTGTTGCTGTCCTTCACCTACTGAAGGATTCCTTCCTCCTCATCCACGTCCACCTAAAAATGTGGATCCCACGGGGGTGAGACAATTGTAAATTGCCCCAGCGAGAGATATAACTCTCTGCCAAAACATTATTATTGCAGTTTAATTGAATAAAACTGTGCAAATGAATTATTAATGATCAAGCTCTATTTCATTGCTTCACATAGCTAGGAGCCAACATTGATAATATAAGCATTTAACCATGCTTGTTTATTCTCATCACCTATCATTGAATGAATATCAACACAAGATATAAGTTCCTCTCTCAACTTTACCAGAATATGATTACATCATGCTTTATTGATTTGGATTAACCTTTTCATAAGGCATATTAGCCTACGCTTATCAAAGTGCATTACTTCTCAATGTAACAATTGACATGACACACTTCATGTGTTACTTATCCAAGTACATTGGATTTAGAATACATCAAGGTGTATCCATCTTGAGGTATTTATCATGTCTTGATGTATCACTTCCCTCATCACCTTTATCTTACTTGAGTTTATTAACTTATCTTGTATTAGGATATTTCCCATACTGATACTTTATGCACTAGTTCATCACATGTATCATGTAATGTATTGGTCATAAGTCACTTATTTAGAATATACAACCATTGCTAATGATATGGACTCATTTTTGAGTTAAGGCAATATTGATATAAGGCCATCCATTACTAATCCCTTTAGGCATTTCACTTATCAATAAATTAGTCACTATTCTATTATTAGGAATAGGATTTCCCATCTTTATCAACTAGGGTTTACATATGGTTTCACCCTTAATTAGGGTTTTACATAACATCTCTGTATTAGGGTTTCACTTAACATAACCCTTGATTAAGAATTTCTCACATCATCACCCTAGATTAGGGTTACACCAAGCATTGCCCTAAATTAGGGTTGGGGTTCATCAACTTTCTCAATTAGGGTTTCATGATCTCTTTATCAAGGATCATACCCTAATTACATATTCTATATATATTTTGAATGTGTTGAGGCTGGATTGCTACATGATTATTATACATGTATGAATTTCTTTCTCTCATCCTCTCTAGGATATTCATTACTCCAATCTTGATTAGATTGAGTCAACCCTTTATTCAAAAACATACATTTAGGGTTAGCATAGTGTATTGAGTCATTTCTTCCATAAGCATCAAAGGTTAACCCCTCCAAGGGTACCAATCATCTAAGTACATTAAGGATTTAAGTATTGTACATATCTTTGATAATCATCATTATCAATCATGGGATCAACTAATCTTTCATCACTTTAAGTCTTTAATAAATTTTGTATATGTTGAACCTCCATTCGATTTTGACCTTTGAATCTCCAAATGATTTGAAGTTAATTGCCCTCCAAACGGTTTTGAAATCCTTTGGGCATCTAGGGTTAAGACCATTTGCCCTCCAAATGGTTTTTGAAACTGTTTGGGCACTCAACATTAGAAACTGTTTGAACAATTCATCACTAAGATTGATTTGACAAACCAATAGTTGAAACTATTTGAAAAATGAAACCACTTGGTCTTTCAAATGGTTTTGAAACTGTTTGATTCCAAATGGTTTCAAGACCGTTTGGACTCAAACGGTTTCAAGACCGTTTCGTCCAAAACATCTTGAAACTGAATGAATCATTTTGGGTTACTTTCAATCAATCAAATAGGGTTCCAATTATTCAACCCATAATTATTGTAATCATTGGAATTACTTCAATTGAAACAATTGAATCACCATTCAATCATGACCTCAACTGACTTCAAATGGTCTTGAGGTCGTTTGACCTCAAATGATCTTAAGATCATTTGGTGTCAAACGGTCTTGAGACCGTTTGACCCATCCAACCACTAAAATTGATTGAATTCAATTAGGGATTCTTTAACAAATTGATTTAGAGTTTGCAATCCATAAGCCCTAAAGTATTGACCCATTTTGAAATTAATTCAATTGAAAACCATTGGATCATCATCAAATTATAACAAAACCTGACCTCAAACAGTTGTGAGGTCATTTGACCTCAAATGATCTTAAGACCGTTTGATCCCAAACGGTTTTGAAATCGTTTGGTTTCAAACAATCTTGAGACCGTTTGGAATCAAGTCATTGAGACCATTTGCCCAAGATATTAATTGTGGTGTGTGCTTATGATGACATCATCATCTTAAAGCTAGAATCCTTCGAAACTTGTTGTGATCTTCATGGTGATTTCATCAATCAATCAAATAAAATTTTGGGAATGAAGAAAGAATCAACAATTGATAAAGATATGGAATCAATAATAACATTCAAGGGTTCAAGTTATATAACCCACCTTCAAAGAAGCTTCAAAGCTCCAAACTCCATGTATCTAATGGTGGAAGAAGCTTTCTCAACTATCCCAAGCTCGTGCTCAACTCTTTGAGTGAAAAAGATTGGCTAGGATTGAAGATTGATTGGAGAAAAGAAGAAATCAAGCATTGATTTGTGATTTGCGCCATGAATTCGAGGTTGAAGATGATTAAGGAGATTATCTACAGGTTGGAGTTAGTTCCCCTGCTGCTCCTAAGTTCCCTTGTGCTCTTCCAAAGCAAGGAAGAAAGAAAATTTGAAAAAGAGTCTTTGGTTGAGTGGGAAATGATGTGTTTATAAAGGAATTTCAAGGAGAGAGAAAGTTGAAAAGCAATCCTTCAACTCCCCAAAAGTGTGCCACTTAACCCCCTCTACTCCTTGCATACGAAGGAATCCTCCTTTGCCTTTAATGCTTCTCCATTATCCATGAAATAAAGGAAAACAAATTAAGCACCTTAATTCATATAATACTAATATCTCATATTTAGTGGATATTACTTTTTAGTTAACTAATGTGAGTGGGCTCTCCACTCACTTTGAGATATTTTCGTGCCATTGCAAGGAAAATGGTCGTTCATCCTTGTTATAAAATCAACCATCACATTTCGGTTGAAGGGCACTTTAATTAACATATTTATTTTTGCATTAATTTGAAGTAAAGTTCCATTTTTGCTTAAATCTTGATTATTTTAATATCAAGATTCTCTCTCTTCCAAAATGATTCAAATGAGGTGCCCCTCTAAAATTATTTCCTCTAAATGATGCCAAGAATCATGAGGGACCCTCTTGAAGTGGTATTTTGCATATTGAACCCTAAGTTTTGGGTAAATTGCATATTACACCAAAACTAGGTTTTAATGCACAAACATTGCTCAACAAGCTTTTTCTTGGTACTCAGGCTTGTGGAAGCCATACCTCAGCATCATTCTCATACCTATGATGCTTCAACATCTTAGGAACATTTTATCACGTAAAATTTGCAAGTTAACCCCTCAACTTGGGTAATTTGCACTTTAGTCCAAAACTAACAAAACATTGTTTCAACATTATTCAAAAAGGACTAAACTTGAATTATAAGTTCCTATTGAGCCTTAATTACTTTTTAAAAGATAAGATAAAGCATATAATCAACCTCATTAAGCAAAAAATCTAGGGTTAACACATAACCCAGGTCAGGGATGTTACAAATTATCCACCCCTAACAAGGATTTCGTCCCCGAAATCCCAGGAGGAGGAAGAGAGTTATTACTCATGTCATCATATCTCTAGATAACATCTCAATGTCATAGAGATTGCATAAAGCTGTGTCCAGTGCCAGGTTCTCCTACTTAGACTTATCATTTGAATCTATCATATAAAGCCTATATTCGATTGCCATGTCCCTGAAGGAAAGGATACAAAGGAACATATTCCTTTTATCATCCCCTCATTCCCTAGGGTTATTTATCAAAAAAGACACATGTATTTAGTTGAGTAAACCCACTTAGAAACTCTTATTTAGTTGGGAAAGTTCACTTAGCAATCCCTATATAGTTGGAAAAGTTCACTTAGCAATCCCTATATAGTTGGGAAAGTTCACTTAGCAATCCCTATATAGTTGGGAAAGTTCACTTAGCAATCTCTATATAGTTGGGAAAGTTCACTTAGCAATCCCTATATAGTTGGGAAAGTTCACTTAGCAATCCCTATATAGTTGGGAAAGTTCACTTAGCAATCCCTATATAGTTGGGAAAGTTCACTTAGCAATCCCTATATAGTTCATTCCTTTCTTTATTATTATCTAACGTGTTCATGAACATTTTGTGGTTTTATCACATTTCCCATTTCCACATCATGGGAAAAGATCTTTGTTATTCACACATGCTTTATCAGACAGGGATCATCTCCCTTGTTCTTATTCTCATTTTATGAGGATCATATTCTTTTTCTTCCTCGTGCATACAACTTGATCTGAAATTATCTCAGGTTCCTCTTTCTCATAGGATGTGATGCAATTATCCATACCATATTTTCAGTTTCATTATACTCATTAGATTGTCTCAAAATGACTACTTGATCAGAGTAATCAGAAAGATAACAATCTAAGAGTTCTATACTTACCCTATCCCCAATAATTATATACCTGGCTAGGGTATACAAGTACTGAGATTAGGTGGTATGCACTTTATGTACTATTATGTTCCTTATTTTTTGTATCATCATCATCACATGATTTAACATTCCTAGACTTCCTTCAGGTACCACATGTATACCTCTTCCTTTTTCACACAGATAAGGGAAATTATAAAGCATTAAAAAGAATACTAAACAAAATATAAATCCTCATCTTCCTTGTGTCCTCATAGGACTTAATCAAAGGAAGCTCAAAACAACTACTTTCTTATTTTTAACACATCGAATCATGAAATGAAATATCAGAATGAATCTATTTCATCTGACCTGTCACAACCCGATGGTTGACTATTGCATCAGATTGATTCATTGCATAGAAACTCGCAATTGCTTGTTGTTGACCATGTTCTCGATTGTTGGGTGTTGATGAACCAACTTGGGATGCTTGTCCACGTCCTCTAGTGTTACTAGAAAACTTCCTCCTTTGTGAGACTTTCTAACTCTACCCCTGGGGTTGAGTCACCATTGTATCCCCAACTAGACAATCCTTTGCTAGATGTCTTGTTTGTCTGCATAGGTAACATACCCTAGTCTCAGAATAAGGTCTGTGAGGTCCAGTCGCCGATGTTGATGTTGTACTGGGGGCTCTATTCGGAACAAAACTACGTCCCTTACCCCTACTTGATGTCCATTGTGTCTGGGTATTGAATCTTGATGGTGCTGTCGGTGCAGAAAAACTCAGCTTCTTAAAACTTTCAGATCTTTGTTCTTGAAATTGAGTGTACACCTTATTACCACTGGTCTATCGTTTCTCGATTTCAGACCTTTCTATCCTCCTTACCAACTCCAAAAAAGTGGCAAACCTCTCCCTGTTCTCTAAAACAGACATAGGAGTGGTCAGTTCATCATTCAACCCCTTCTCAAAATGTCAAATTCTATCCTCATCATTAGCTGCCATATGCGGACAAAACTGCAAAAGCTCCATGAACTTAGCTTCATACTCGCTAATGTTCATCTATCCTTGTCTGATCCTCTCAAATTGAGAGATCTTCTTGTCTAGATACGTCTTAAGGAAGTATCTACTGACGAATTCTCATCAGAATACCCCCCATCCAACTTCTTCACCTGGCCTCTTGCCCTCCTCAATCATCCACCAATGGCCAACATTCCCCTTTAGAAGGTATACAACATGTCTTACCTTCTCATCTTCAGAAATATCAAGGATCTTGAAAGCCTTTTCCAGCTCCGCCAGCCATAAATCAACATCTGTTGGATCAGCTATACCAGCATAATCTATGGCTCCAACCCGACGAAGGCTCTCAAAAGTCTTGTTGGTTCCATGTCCATCATGGTGGGTTGGTGCCCTAGGTGCAGGTGGTGGCATCCTATCATCCATGAGTGTCATAGTCTCCATAAACTGGCCTAACAGGGTATGGAAGGCTAGAATCTCTATCATAGCGGGGTCAAACTGGGGATGTTCAGGTACTGGCTCCTCCCTAGCTTGATCCCTTGCACCTCCTCCTAGTGCAGCAATGCTACTCTCAGCAGCATGTTCTTCATGTGATCCAGACATGTTCAAGTTCTTCTTCTCCTATATGATCAGAAGATACTATTAGATAGATTGGAAGACACTTAGAACAAACTCAACAACCTTAATCCTATGTCTCTGTAGACTTAGCGAACCTAAATCTCTGATACCACTAAATTGTGGCATACCGATCACAAAAACAAGATCTACTTAAGCGGAAGAGTTCATTAATAGCAAATTACCAACAATAACTAAAAATTAAAACCATTTTACAGAGAGATCCACACATAGGAAAACTCTTTCATAAAGAACTGAAGTAATTTAATTACATACTAGTTCACAAGTACATGTCATGTATCATCTTTTTCTGAGAATTACAAGCATCAACTGCCCTGTTAAACTATACACAGGCCGTATAAAATTTCGAGGCACTAAGACAAAATCTCAAAAGCACTAACTATTACTCTGAGGACCTGAGAGTATAGAGATGACACATAAGACTTCTATACATATGTACAAGATGTGACAACCACTGTTTCCACCTGAGAAATCACTGCCGTTCGCTTCTACTGCTGCTGTTGTTGTCCTTCACCTACTGAAGGATTCCTGCCTCCTCGTCCACGTCCACCTAAAAATGTGGATCCCATGGGGGTGAGACAATTGTAAATTGCCCCAACGAGAGATATAACTCTCCACCAAAACATTATTATTGTAGTTTAATTGAATAAAATTGTGTAGAGGAATTATATATTCAATAGTAGATAGATCAATGCCTAAATAGATTAGAGCAATATTCTTATTCAAAGCATTTCAGCTATAACTTGATAAAGCAACATGATACTTATTCAATGAGGAATTAAAGTACATGTATAACATTTATCTTTCTAGGATATGCTAAGAAGAGTAACATCATCCTTCTCGATCAGTACAAGATTATATGGCAGAGACATCATGTATCAAACTACAATTAGCTTCCTAGGGTATATTGACATCTTTGCTATAGAGTTATAGCCATAGCATATACTCTCTTCAGGCTTAGATCACACAACTAATGCCTGGTATTATTTTGTGGAGTCATGGCCTGTAGCCATACTCTTTTAATAAAGTATTGTGATCTTAATCCCTCATCGTATCAGGTACATTTCCATTTCTTAGCAAGTTCATCATCATGATTATAGAATATGATATTCAAACCCTCAGTTCATCACAGAATACTTGTTACCACTTATCAGGTAACTTAATACCTTCAGGTCATCTGACCAAGGTAATCATGATTCTTGCTACACAAGCATTTTGCATAGTTCACAAAGCTTATTTCACCTCTTGTTACCTCTTAGTAGGCAACAAGGAAATTATGGATCATTAATAACTTTAATAAAAGAAACATCATAGCTCATACCTGGCTATGTTCATCTTCTCATGATACCTGAATGGTTAGTACTTCATGATAACAGTTATAATGCTTACATATCAACACCATGAAACATAAGGTAATACCACTATTCCCTTTTTAGGGTTAGGATTTCTCTTACATATCATCACCCTCCATTAGGGTTTTCCATAAATAACCATTTAGGTTCTCAAGATCATATTATTAATGATCAAGCCCTATTTCATTGCTTCACACAGCTAGGAGCCAACATTGATAACATAAGCATTTAACCATGCTTATTTATTCTCATCACTTATCATTGAATGAATATCAACACAAGATATAAGTTCCTCTCTCAACTTTACCAGAATATGATTACATCGTGCTTTATTGATTTGGATTAACCTTTTCATAAGGCATATTATCCTACACTTATCAAAGTGCATTACTTCTCAATGTAACAATTGACATGACACACTTCACGTGTTACTTATCCAAGTATATTGGATTTAGAATACATCAAGGTGTATCCATCTTGAGGTGCTGGGAGTGATATTTATCATGTCTTGATGTATCGCTTACCTCATCACCTTTATCTTACTTGAGTTCATTAACTTATCTTGTATTAGGGTGTTTCCATCCTAATACTTTATGAACCAGTTCATCACATTTATCATGTAATGTATTGGTCATAAGTCACTTATTTAGAATATACAACCATTACTAATGATATGGACTCATTTTTGAGTTAAGGCAATATTGATATAAGGCCATCCATTACTAATCCCTTTAGGTGTTTCACTTATCAATAAATTAGTCACTATTCCATTATTAGGAATAGGATTTCTCATCTTTATCAACTAGGGTTTACATATGGTTTCACCCTTAATTAGGGTTTTATATAACATCTCTATATTAGGGTTTCACTTAACCTAACCCTTGATTAAGAATTTATCACATCATCACCCTAGATTAGGGTTACACCAAGCACTGCCCTAAATTAGGGTTGGGGTTCATCAACCTTCTCAATTAGGGTTTCATGATCTCTTTATCAAGGATCATATCCTAATCACATATTCTATATATATTTTGAATGTGTTGAGGCTGGATTGCTACATGATTATTATACATGTATGAATTTCTCTCTCTCATCCTCTCTAGGATGTTCATTACTCCAATCTTGATTAGATTGAGTCAATCCTTTATTCAAAAACATACATTTAGGGTTAGCATAGTGTATTGAGTCATTGCCTCCATAAGCATCAAAGGTTAACCCCTACAAGGGTACCAATCATCTAAGTACATTAAGGATTCAACTATTGTACATATATTTGATAATCATCATTATCAATCATTGGATCAGCTAATCTTTCATCACTTTAAGTCTTTAATCAATTTTGTATATGTTGAACCTCCATTTGGTTTTGACCTTTGAATCTCCAAATAGTTTGAAGTCAATTGCCCTCCATACGGTTTTGAAACCATTTGAGCATCTAGGGTTAAGACCATTTGCCCTCCAAACAATTTTTGAAACCGTTTGGGCACTCAACATTAGAAACCGTTTGAATAATTCATCACTAAGATCGATTGGACAAACCAATAGTTGAAACCGTTTGAAAATTGAAACCACTTGGTCATTCAAATGGCTTTGAAACCGTTTGATTCCAAACGGTTTCCAGACCGTTTGGTCCAAAACATCTTGAAACTGAATGAATCATTCTGGGTTACTTTCAATCAATCAAATAGGGTTCCAATTATTCAACTCATCAATTATTGTAATCATTGGAATTACTTCAATTGAAACAATTGAATCACCATTCAATCATGACCTCAACTGACTTCAAAAGGTCTTGAGGTCGTTTGACCTCAAACGATCTTAATATCATTTGGTGTCAAATGGTCTTGAGACCGTTTGACCCATCCAACCACTGAAATTGATTGAATTAAATTAGGGATTCTTCAACAAATTGATTTAGGGTTTGCAATCCATAAGCCCTAAAATATTGACCCATTTTGAAATTAATTCAATTGAAAATCATTGGATCATCATAAAATTATAACAAAACCTGACCTCAAATGGTTTTGAGGTCGTTTGACCTCAAATGATCTTAAGACCGTTTGATCCCAAACGGTTTTGAAACTGTTTGGTTTCAAGCGATCTTGAGACCGTTTGGTCTCAAGTCATTAAGACTTTTTGCCCAAGATATTAATTGAGGTGTGTGCTTATGATGACATCATCATCTTCAAGCTACAATCCTTCAAAACTTGCTGTGATCTTCATGGTGATTTCATGAATCAATCAAATAAAATTTTGGGAATGAAAAAAGAATCAACAATTGATAAAGATATGGAATCAATAATAACATTCAAGGGTTCAAGTTATATAACCCGCCTTCAAAGAAGTTTCAAATCTCCAAACTCCAAGTCTCTAATGGTGGAATAATCTTTCTCAACTATCCCAAGCTCGTGCTCAACTCTTTGAGTGAAAAAGATTGGCTAGGATTGAAGATTGATTGGAGAAAAGAAGAAATCAAGCATCGATTTGTGATTTCCACCATGAATTCGAGGTTGAAGATGATCAAGGAGCTTACCTACAGGTTGGAGTTCGTTCCCCTACTGCTCCTAAGTTCCCTTGCGCTCTTCCAAAGCAAGGAAGAAAGAAAATTTGAAAAAGAGTCTTTGGTTGGGTGGGAAATGAAGTGTTTATAAAAGAATTTCAAGGAGAGAGAAAGTTGAAAAGCAACCCTTCAACTCCCCAAAAGTGTGCCACTTAACCCCCTCTACTCCTTGCATACGAAGGCATCCTCCTTTGACTTTAATTCTTCTTCATTATCCATGAATTAAAAGAAAACAAATTAAGCACCTTAATTCATATAATACTAATATCCCATATTTAGTGGATATTACTTTTTAGTTAACTAATGTGAGTGGGCTCTCCACTCACTTTGAGATATTTTTGTGCCATTGCAAGGCACATGGTAGTTAATCCTTGTTATAAAATCAACCATCACATTTCAGTTGAAGGGCACTTTAATTAACATATTTATTTTTGCATTAATTTGAAGTAAAGTTCCATTTATGCTTAAATCTTGATTATTTTAATATCAAGATTCTCTCTCTTCCAAAATGATTCAAATGAGGTGCCCCTCTAAAATTATTTTCTCTACATGATGCCAAGAATCATGAGGGACCCTCCTGAAGTGGTATTTTGCATATTGAACCCTGAGTTTTGGGTAAATTGCATATTACACAAAAACTAGGTTTTAATGCACAAACATTGCTGAACAAACTTTTTCTTGGTACTCAGGCTTGTGGAAGCCATACCTCAGCATCATTATCATTCCTATGATGCTTCAACATCTGAGGAACTTTTTATCACGTACAATTTGCAAGTTAACCCCTCAACTTGGGTAATTTGCACTTTAGTCCAAAACTAACAAAACATTGTTTCAACATTATTCTAAAAGGACTAAAATTGAATTATAAGTTCCTATTGAGCCTTAATTACTTTTAAAAAGATAAGAGCAGGCATATAATCAACCTCATTAAGCAAAACATCTAGGGTTAACACATAACCCAGGCCAGGGATGTTACAACAGTAGAGATGCTCAACAGCATGAGCAGCACCTCCGCCAGGCTTTAGCTTTGCTAAGAGAGCATAAGTTGTATGATAAGTTTAGCAAATGTAAGTTTTGGTTACCAGAAGTTTCTTTCTTATGACACGTAATATCTGCCTCAGGTATCCGTGTTGATCCTAAGAAGGTAGAATCTGTCTTGCAATGGGAACAACCAAAGACACTGATGGAGATACACAGTTTCTTAGGATTGGCAGGCTATTACATGAGGTTCATTAAGAACTTCAGTTCTATAGCTTTACCCCTAACCAAGTTGACCAGGAAGGAGGTTCCTTTTATCTGGAATGATAAGTGTCAACATTCTTTCCAGCTGTTGAAAGAAAGATTGACAAGTGCACCTGTGCTGGTGTTACCTGAGTAAGGAAAGGGGTACATAGTTTTCTGTGATGCATCTAAGAATGGCCTAGGATGTGTGTTGATGCAGGATAATCAAGTGATTTCTTTTGCTTCTCGACATCTTAAGAAACACGAGTAAAATTATCCAACACATGATCTAGAGCTAGCTGTTGTGGTCCATGCTCTGAAGATCTGGAGACATTATCTCTATGGAGAAACATTCCATATTTTCACAGACCATAAGAATTTAATATATATCTTCTCTCAACATGAGTTGAATATGAGACAACACCGCTGGATGGAGTTAATCAAGGACTACAATTGTACAATTGATTATCATCTAGGGAAGGCTAATGTAGTGGCTGATGCATTAAGCAGAAAGTCATCATCACCAGTACTAGATAAAGCACAATTGAATTCCTTAGTGTGCTCTAAGAGAGATGTGCTCATCTCCTTGAGGCAAAACAATATACAGCTTAAGGTATCACTGTTAGCCAAGTAGTTAGTTGAGATGCACATAAAACCTACTATGAGACAACAGATTAAAGAAGCACATCAAGTTGATATTGTGGTTCAGCAGATCAGGTCAGAGTATGGTAGTGAAAAATGGAATGACTTACATGAGTTAGAGGATCAAGTAGTTTGTTACCATGATAGGATGGTAGTGTCTGATGCCAATGACTTAAGGAAGTTGGTTTTAGAGGAAGATCATTCTTCGATGTATGCAATGCGTCTAGGGAGCATCAAAATGTATCGTAACTTGAAGGATATGTATTGGTGTCCAGAATTGAAGAAGGATGTAGCTGAGTTTGTTATGCAGTGTCTGGTGTGTCAGTAGGTTAAAGCTGAACATCAAAAGCCCGCAGGAACAATGCAACCTTTACCTATACCGTAGTGGAAATGGGATCATGTGACCATGGACTTTGTGGTTGGTTTTCCTAGAACAACCAAAGGTCATGATTCCATATGGGTGATAGTTGATAGGTTGACTAAGACAACACATTTTCTTCCTGTCAAAACAACCTATACTACTAAGAAGATGGCACAGATATATGTAGGCGAGATAGTGCGGTTGCATGGGGTACCAACTACTATTGTTTCTGATAGAGGTCCCCAATTTACAAGCCATTTTTGGGAACGACTCCATAAAGCTTTGGGTACACAATTAAGGTTTAGTACTGCCTTTCACCCACAAACAGATGGACAATCTGAGAGGACCATACAAACCTTGGAGGACTTGCTTAGGGCATGTGTCCTTCAGTTTGTAGGAAGTTAGGATCTACACCTTAGTTTGATAGAATTTGCTTATAATAATAGCTATCAGCACAGTATTGACATGGCACCATATGAAGCATTATATAGTAGACGTTGTAGGTCTCCTTTATGTTGGTATGAAATAGGAGAAAATCAACTTTTGGGTCCTGACCTTGTGCACTAGACAACTGAGAAGATTAAAGTAATCCAACAACAGTTAAAGGCTGCACAGGATAGACAGAAGTCATACACCGACAAACGGCGTAGACCCTTATAATTCCAAGTTGGAGACAGAGTATATCTCAAGGTCTCACATTGGAAAGGTGTTCTTAGATTTGGAAGGAAGGGGAAGTTAGCTCCTAGATTTATGGGTCCTTATCCAATCATTGAATGGATTGGAAAGGTAGCCTATAAGTTGGAGTTACCACCTGAGTTGCATAAGTTGCATCCAGTGTTCCATATCTCCATGCTGAGAAAGTGTCACCCTGACACAGAGTTAGTTCTGCAACCTATGGAGGTAGAATTAAATGATGATATATCATATGTTGAAGGACCTGTGATGATCCTTGATAAAAGAATTAAAAAGATGAAAAAGAAAGACATATGTCTTGTAAAAGTTCTCTGGCATCATCGTGGCATTGAAGAAGCTACATGGGAACTATAGGAAGAGATGAGGATGAAATACCCTTCTCTTTTCTCTTAATGTTTTTGTTGATGATTTCGGGGATGAAATCCCTGTTAGGGGTGGATAATTTGTAACATCCCTGACCTGGGTTATGTGTTAAACCTAGATGTTTTGCTTAATGAGGTTGATTATATGCTTTCTATTATCTTTTGAAAAGTAATTAAGGCTTAAGAGGAGCTTATATTTCAATTTTAGTCCTTTTTGAACAATGTTTTGTTAGTTTTAGACTAAAGTGCAAATTACCCAAGTTGAGGGGTTAAATTGCAAATTGAACATGATAAAATGTTCCTCAGATGTTGAAGCATCATAGGAATGAGTATGATGTAGTGGTATGGCTTCCACAAGCTTGAGCAACAAGATAGAGCTTGCTGAGCAATCTTTGTGCATTAAAACTTAGTTTTGGTGTAAAGTGCAATTTACCCAAAACCTAGGGTTCAATATGCAAAATACCACTTCAAGAGGGTCCCTCATGATTCTTGGAATCATTTAGAGAAAAGAATTTTATAGGGGTGCCTCATTTGAATCATTTTGGAAGATAGAGAATCTTGATATTAAAATAATCAAGATTTAAGCATAATTGGAACTTTACTTCAAATTAATGCAAAAAAATAAATATGTTAATTGAAGTGCCTTCAACCAAAAATGAGATGGTTGAAATTATATAAGTGTGGATGTCCTTATTCCTTGCAATGGCACGAAAATATCTCAAAGTGAGTGGAGAGCCCACTCACATTAGTTAATTAAAAGTAATATCCACTAAAAATGGGATATTAGTATTATATGAATTAAGGTGCTTAATTTGTTTTCCTTTAATTCATGGATAATGAATAGGAGCTAAAGGCAAAGAAATGTGCCTTCATATACAAGGGAGTTAGGGGAGTATGTGGCACAATTTGGGGAGTTGAAGGATTGCTTTTCAACTTTCTCTCTCCTTGAAATTCCTTTATAAACACTTCATTTCCCACTCAACCAAAGACTCTTTTTCTGATTTTCTTTCTTCCTTGCTTTGGATGAGCACAAGGGAACTTAGGAGCAGCAGGGGAACGAACTTAAACCTGTAGGTAAGCTCCTTGTTCATCCTCAACCTCGAATTCATGGTGGAAATCACAAATCAATGCTTGATTTCTTCATTTCTCCATGCAATCTTCCATCCTAGCCAAACCTTTTCACTGAAAAGCTTGAGGAACGAACCTTGTGAAGTTGAGAAAGATTCTTCCACCATTAAAGACGTGGAGTTGGAGCTTTTAAGCATTATTTGAAGGTGGGTTATATAACTTGAACCCATTTACATCATTATTCAATTCCAATTTTTCAAGTTATGTTGTTTTCTTCTTCTTCTTGATTAATTTCTTGTTGTAATGGATGATTCTATGAAATTAGTAGTAATGTGAACCTTAGAAATGAAGGTAGATTATGATGACATCATCTTGGACACTTTTCCCACAATTGCAACTCCAATCAGTTTTCCAATAAAGTTGGTCAATCAGTTTCACCAAACCGTTTGGTGAACAAACGATTTGCAAACCGTTTGAGGAATTGGGTTCAAAACCATTTGGGACAGTTGACCGTTTGGGAAAGTTGACTGTTTGGATTTGAGTTGACTGTTTGGAATGAAATGGTTTCTAAACCGTTTGATGATTAATGATCTTCAAGATCGTTTGGTGTTTAGGGTTTCCAAAACCGATTGAATGGAAACGGTTTTCAAAACTAGTTGAGGATGATGATGTCATAGATTGATGCTGATCCAATGCTATCTAATTGAATTAATTCCAAAGGGTTCAACACTTGAAGGTTCATTGAGTATCAAACCCTAAATAGAGTTGTTAAAGAAACCCTAATTGAATTCCACCAATTTTAATGATGGAATGGGTCAAACGGTCTCAAGACCGTTTGAGGGAAAATGACCTCAAGACCATTTGAGATCATGTCATGCCAAGGATAAATGGTGATTCAATGGTTCAATTGAAGAATAATTCAATGGTTCAATTGATAGGTGGTTCAATGATTGAAACCCTGAATCAATTTGATTGATGGAAAACCTAATTGGTCCATTAAGTTTTGAGAAGGTTTGGACCAAACGGTCTCAAGACTGTTTGAGTCCAAATGGTCTCAAGTCCGTTTGGGATCAAACGGTGTCAAGACCATTTGAGATCAAATGGTCTCAAAACCATTTGGAGATCCAAGTGGTTTCAAGAGTGATTTGTTCATACAGTTTCAATGTACTTTTGCTTAAATGGTTTCAAGGGCTAGTTTCCCAAACTGTTTCAAACTGTTTGAGATCCAATTTCTTCAAGATCATTTGAAGATTGATGTGCTTCAAGACCATTTGAAGGTCAAGGCACTTCAAGATCACTTGAAGGTTTAATTGAATCAAACCATGTAAGTATAATTTACCCTATGATTGTTGATGATGTTTATCAAAGGTAATTCCAATGGATGTACCTTCAAGATACTTAAGTGGTTAGTACCTTTTGAATGGTTAACTTTTGATGCTTATGGAAGCAATGACTTGATACAATATGTAATTAGGGTATGATCCTTGATAGACAGATCATGAAACCCTAATTGAGAAGGGTGATGAGCCCTAACCCTAATCTAGGGCAATGTTGAGTATAACCCTAATCTAGGGTGACGTGTAACCCTAATTTAGGGTAATGTTATGAGAAACCCTAATTCAAGGTATAATTCCATGTGAAACCCTAATTTTTGGGTTATAATGTATGAAACCCTAATCTTGGGCTATGAGATGATAAACCATAACTCTAATGTTGGGTAATGAGATGTATAACTCAATTGACATAATATGGGAACCCTAACCCTAATGAGGAAATAGTGGAGTTACCCTTGTATTGCATGGTACTGATATGTAAATGATATTGCTGTTATTCTATGAATTAACCATGCAGGTATGATGAGATGATGAGCATAGCCAGGTATGAGCTATGATGCTTTATTTATTGAAAATGTTTTGTAGGCCTTATGAGCCTTCATATGCTTTGTTGCCTAGTGAGAGGTAACAAGAGATTAATAGGCCTTGTGTTCCATATGAGATGCTTGTGAAGCAAGTATCCTGATTACCTCAGTCAGATGACCTGAAGGTATTAGTTACCCAATAAATGGTAACATGTGTTCTATGATGAACTGAGGATTTGAATTACCATATTCCATAATCATGATGATGAGATTGTTAAGAAATGAGAAAGCACCTGATGAGACGAGGGATTAAGATCCTAATACTTCAATGAGATTTGAATAGTACTTGATGTAAGTATTACACATTCTTTGTAGCAATTATCATAGTAATTAATGTTTGGAAACTTGCTTGATGCTAAAAGAATATGGTAATACATCTAATTAATCAAGTGATATTATATAATGTAGTTGCCCTGACCACAAATCCATCAACATTAGAATTTTCTGAATGGTGAAACGAGTTAAAACTGGGAACACATATTTTTGAATATGTGGGGGTAATTGGGCAATTATATCCTCATGCCCCCATAGGAATGGTTGCGGGCTATATCCTATGTACGGGATTGGTTACATACCATAACCCAGTATGAGTATGGCTACGGGCCATGACTCCATGATATGATACCGGACATTGGCTACGGGCTATAACCCTGAAGAGAGTATATGTTATGGGCTATAACTCTATAGCGAAGATGCCAATATACCATGGCAAGCTAATCGTAGTTTGACACATGATGTCTCTGCCATATAATCTCGCACTGACCGAGAAAGATGAGGTCTTGGAGTCTGGCTCTTCCATTGACCTTGTGTGGTACCGATGCTTAACGTAATCGTGGTCGGTTGGAGCATGAACGGTATACTTCGTCTCTTCAGGGCATTAAGTTTAATAGTAAAATATAATCAACCGTGTAGTGTAATTGCTTAAGGTTGAAATACGATAATTACTGGCTGATGTTATCTTGCTTACTATAGTGAATAAATGTTATACATGTTTTTCATGTTCCTTATTGAAAAAGTGTTATGCTGCCTTATCAAGTTATAACTGAAGTGATTTGAATAAGAATATTGTTCTAATCTGTTTAGACAATGAATTATCTGATGTTAAACATTTATGATTCCTCTGTTCAGTTTTATCTTATTAAACTGCAATAATAATGTTTCTGGCGGAGAGTTATATCTCTTGCTGGGGCAATTTGAAATTATCTCACCCCGTGGGATCTAACTTTTTAGGTAGACGCGGAGGAAGAGGCAGAAACCCTACAGTAGGGGAAGAGCAGCAACAACAACAATAGGAACAACAGTGATTTTCTCAGGTGGAGACATTGGTTGTCAAGTCTTGTATATGTGTAAAAAGAGTCCTATGTGTTGTCTCTATATTCTCAGGTCCTCGGAGTCGGTAGTTAGTTTAATGAATTGATCTGAGATTTTAGTTTGATGCCTCGAGATAATTATACTGCCTGTGTATAGTTTTAATAGGGCAGCTTATGCTTGTAACCTCGAGAAGGAATGGTGTAAGAGATGTACTTATGAACCAGAATGTAATTGAATTACTTTGGTTCTTTTAGGAAGAGTTTTCCAATGTATGGATCTCTTTGTAAAAAGTTTTAATAATTAGTGATTTTTAGTAGTTCTGCTACTAACAAATTCTTCCTCTTAGTTGATGATGCTTTGTTCGAACAAAATATCACATGGGACTTCACCCATCTTGAAGCCACCTTACCGCTTAGCACTTGCTGAACTCATTGAGTTAAAGAAGCATCTTCAAGAACTTCTAGATATGGGGTTCATTCACCCAAGCATTTCTCCTTGGGGAGCCACCATCCTATTTGTAAAGAAGAAGGATGGATCTATGTGAATGTGCATGGATTATCACATGCTTAATCAGGCCACAGTGAAGAATCACTATCCACTGCCTCGAATTGACAATCTCTTTGACCAAATCAAGTCTGCCACTGTCTTCTCAAAGATGGACTTGCGGAGTGGCTACTATAAAATGTGGGTGAAGGTTGAAGACATCCCAAAGATAGCTTTCAAAACTAGATATGGGCATTATGAATTTCTAGTCATGCCGTTTGGTTTGACTAATGCCCCAACTGCTTTCATGGACCTGATGAATCGAGTTTTCTGCCCCTACCTCATTCAATTCGTTGTGGTTTTTATTGATGATGTCTTGATATATTCAGAGTCGGAAGAGCAACATCGCAAGCACTTGAGACTGGCACTCAATACACTGTGAGAAAATAAACTTTATGCTAAATTCTCCAAGTGTGAGTTCTGGATTAAAGAAGTTATGTTTCTGGGTCACGTCATTTCTGGAGGACACATTGTTGTTGACCCTATGAAGGTTGAGTCGGTGACCAAGTCGAAGACTCCAATGAATCCATATGAAATCTGTAGTTTCCTCGGTCTGGCAGGTTACTACAGGAAGTTTATCAAAAACTTCTCAGAGCACGCTCTTCCTATGACAAAGTTGACATGAAAGGACATCAAGTTTGTTTGGTCGCCTAAGTTTGAGGACAATTTCCAAAAGCTGAAGCAATGCCTGAGCAAGGATTGGGATGCGTTCTAATGCAAGAAGGCAAGGTGATCACCTACGTCATTTACACTGATACCTCCAAGCAAGTATTGGGATGCGTTCTAATGCAAGAAGGCAAGGTGATCACCTACACCTCTCGCCAGTTGAAGCCGAATGAAGAAAACTGGCCGACACACAATTTAGAGCTCGCAGCTATTGTTCATGCTCTAAAGATCTGGAGACATTACATCTATGGCGTTTAGTTTGAGGTCTTCTCTGATCATAAAAGCTTAAAGTACCTCCTGACACAAAAAGACTTGAACCTGAGACATCGTAGATGGATGGAGTATCTCAAGGACTATAACTTCACCATCACTTATCATCCTAGTAAAGCCAACGTAGTTGCTGATGCCTTGAGTCGAAAGAAGTCTGGGATATGTGCTTCTATAACTTGTTCCATTTGGAAGAACATGGAGTATGTTTCTGGATGGTGACCGCAACTGATAGAAATCCCAGATGATGAAGTTGACGATAAGCTATGTGTTCACATGGCTAGCCTGTCAATCACTCCAAGCTGGATATCCGATATTGTTGTTGCCCAGTTGGAGAGTCCTGAGCTAGAAGGAATGAAAGTCTTAACCTTGAAACCGCAATCTGATTTCTCTATTGGAGTTGATGGTGCACTCCGTTTCTGACAAAGATTGTGGGTTCCTAATGTTGACGAATTGTGAAAGAAGATTCTCTGTGAAGCTCATGGGTTCAAGTACACAATTCACCCCGGCAGGACCAAGATTACAAGGACTTACAGTGCAATTTCTGGTGGAAGAACATGAAGTTGAATATAGCTCTGTTTGTGTCAAAGTGTTTGACTTGTCAACAAGTTAAGATAGAACATCAACGACCTAGTGGTCTCCTCCATCCACTTGAAATTTTAGAATGGAAGTGGGAGAACATCACGATGGACTTTTTCACTAGTTTCCCCAAGACCAAGAAAGGCTACGACGCTGTGTGGGTTGTCATTGATCGACTCACTAAGTCTGCTCACTTTCTGCCTTTCAAGTCCAACTACAAAGTGGAGGATATGGCACAGATATATTTGGAGTGGATAGTTCGTCTGCATGGTGTACCGGAAGTGATAATTTCTGACCGTCATCCTAAGTTCACCTCTCGTCTATGGAGTCAGATACAAGAAGAAATGGGGACTGACCTACGGTTCAACACTACTTATCACCCACAGACCGATGGTTAGTTTGAAAGGACTGTACAAATCTTGGAAGATCTGCTTCGCGCTTGTGTGATGGACTGGGGAGGTGCATGGGATAAATATCTACCTCTGGCTGAGTTTGCTTACAATAATAGCTACCAAGCCAGCATAGGGATGCCTCCGTATGAAGCATTATATGGAAGACCCTGTCATTCCCTATTGCATTGGGATGATGTGGGTGAGCATTCCTTAGTGAAGACTAACAATATGCACATGATGATAGAGAAGGTTCAACTGATTAAGAAGCGTATGAAAGCCGCTCAAGACCAACAAAAGATGTATGTTGACAAGCATAGGTATGATGTGAATTTTCTTGTTGGCGACCATGTGTTCTTGAAGGTCAAGCCAATACACTCTATTACCTGATCCAAAGTCAAAGCCAAGCTTAGCCTGCATTATGTGGGACCTTTTGAGATCTTGGCGAAGATTGGGGAATGTGCATACCGCCTGGCTCTTCCTCCTTCTTATGAAAAGATACATAATGTATTTCATGTGTCCGTGCTGAGAAAGTATGTGAAGGACCCTTCTCATGTACTCACAATAGAACCTTTGGAGATTCATGAAAAGCTAACCTATGAGGAGCTACCTGTAAAAATCTTAGACACTCAGGTGAAATAGTTGAAGCATAAGGAGATTGAGTTAGTGAAGGTGTTGTGGAAGTATCATGGGCTAGAAGAAACCACTTGGGAGCTGAGAGCAGAAATGCTCTGATCTCACCCTTCTCTTTTTGTATGAGATTTGGGGGACAAAATCCTTTCTAATGGGTAGAGTGCTATAACGTCTCAAGTTTCAATAAAATTATCATTTTCCACCTCAATTTTTATGTTAATTTCTTTCTTCTCCATTTTGTGTCCTTAATATTGAATATTTGAGACATTGATGGTTGAAGTACAATTTTATGCCAATTTGAGGGTTAGGTGCACAAATACCACGAATTGTTAAATTTATGGGGTAATTATGCAAATCTCCACTAAACCACGAATTAGTTGACTAATGGATAATGTTGGAGCTCAAGAATAAATATTAATGGATAAGAAGTGAATTAATGAGCAAGTGTAAATTAAAATGGTGAATAATAATAACCCACCTTCATACCTCACTCTTATTATGGACTAATTAAACTTAAAAATGCATGTAATAAGTGAGTGGAGGACTCTTGGACTCCATATCTCGGATTTGGAAACCAAGGGTTGCATATAAAAGCTATATATAATTATTTGCCCAAAAATCATATTAATATATGATTTAATAAGAAACATAATTATTGGAGTCCAAAGGTTGGGTAAAACAAAAATCTAATTATATAGCATGAAACTAGACGTCATTAGTAACCTACGGTTAAAATTTGAAGTCATTTGGAGTTCATTTGGCCTTCTGATTTATCCCTATTTTAGGGCTTTATCTTGTGTCATTTTGCATTTCAGCCACATCTATACTTGTTAGATTACATGTTATTTCCCCCAATATGCTTATTTCTATCAAATGCACTTATGGAGGCTTTTCGCATGTTTTATAGGTACTTTGTCCACTACTTGATGGCATGGAAAGAGGATGGTCAAATCTAGGGTTTCCTCATGCTTGGAGGATCCCACAATGAGGCCAAAACCACTTCCAACCTACCTCAAGTGGTCAAAGAATGTTTTGAAGAAATACCCTCCATGGATGATCAAGTTTAAAGCTCAAATTCATGGGAGAGACACCACCACGACCGTGGTACCCCACCACGGTCATGGTGGACATGCCCCAAGCACAAAAAATCACTAAAACTCCCAAAAAATGATGAAAATGGCCAAAACGACCGTGGCGATCAACATGCCCGTGGACATAGGTCCCCACCACGACCGTGGTGACCCCCCACGGCCGTGGCCATCCATGTGCATATCCCTGTGATCTCCACATTTTAATTCCCATGACCGTGCCTATCCACCACGACCGTGGTCTACCCTACCCACCACGACCGTGGTGACCCACCATGGCCGTGCCACCCACAAAATCTACCCATTTTCCCACTACTTTCCCCATTTTCCCTTACTTAACCTAGTGTTTCCCCCACACCTATATATACCTAGGTGGAGGATGGGGCACGAGGCTATCTACCTTCTACCCCTTCCTAGCTCCCCAAATTTCCACCCACTCCATTCCACTCCATATCCACCTCAAATCCACTCCATTTCACCATTTCCACCACATAACCCCCATATCTAAGCCTTCCATCCACTTCCTTTCATCATTCCACATCATTCCACCCAAGGAGAAGAAGGAGGACATCCTTGCAGCAGCTAGAGGGAGGAGATTCCTCATCTACACCGAGCTCCATGGCTACTTCTTCCTCTATCTCCTTTCTTTTTGTATTTTGCTTTGTTATGAGTAGCTAGGCCCCTTGGGTGGGCTGTTTGGGGGAAATTATGTTACTTTGATACCATGTTGGGGAAAATGACATGTAAAACGTTATAATTCCATTTGTTAATGATTATATTATGTTTGCATCTCGTTCTCCATGGATTGCTTGTTGTCTTGTGTGTGAAATCACCTAGGAATTTAGGCAAATTGCTTGTATGTGTGAATTTTGGGATTTGCTCCTAGGTACAATTCTTGGATCCCTAGGTTGCCTCCCATCTTCCTACATCCTAACCAATCTCCCAAAACCTAAGTGAGAGATCTAAGTAGCTAGATTAGGTAATTCTAGTGCAATTAGCATGGAGCCTTCTCAAGGCTAGAATGCGGGGGAATTGGGGTCCAAAACCCTAATCTCACCTCCCCATTACTACCCTCGACCCCTAATTGCCCTAGGAATGACTAATATAGAAACATAGACTTGATTAGACTCTAATTGAATTGTACCTAATCCCTAACCCAATTGAGCCTCGTAAGGGTAGTAGGGGGTGTTAGGGACTAGTTCCCCTATGCACAACCTAGCATATCCATGGCCAGTTAGTAGCTTAGGTTAATTCATTAGACTCTAACTTGTTGTTTGGTTTGGATAATCTAAATGGAATCATAATGTTCATATGTCACCCCCCAACTTAAGTGATAAGTTCATACCCCTAGACATCCCACACATCTCTTTATTGCTTAAAACCCTAGTTTTATGCTTGCTTAGCTTAATTAGTTCTTTCCTTGCTTAGTTAGCTTCTTGCTTTGCTCTTGTCTTGTTCATGCTAGTATAGCTCTTTAATTGCTCTTTTACTTCTCTCTTGCTTGCCTTAGTATAATTTGCCTTTTCATACCTAGCTTAATCCGTTCTTGCTTGTCTAGCCTTAATCTAGTCTAGGGTTAATGTAGATTTCATTCTTGCCTTTAATTCCTCACTTGTTCATAGTAGTTTAACAATCAAAACAATCTTTAAACCCTTAACCCTAGTCTTCGCAGTAGGAACCTAGCCAAACTAACCTAGCTCTAGCACCCCCTCTTTTTTTTTGGTGAAGTCGGGAGGCTCTCTATTCATCTCACCCTCCCCTCGTGAGCAAACAAAGATCAGAATACAACTCCTGCGTACTACCGCAGGTAAACCCCCTCACAAGCAACCACATGCCCCTCACAAACAAAACAACAAACACAAGACACCCAAGAAACAAAACCAACCAGCTAGCTGGGATATCGCATCACCATATAAGGAACACCCTTCTTCTCGAGCTCAATCATGCCGCGAATCCTGGTAGGAGTTCTTCTGCAATCCGATATCACCATGGGCTCAGGTGTAAAGCTCAACCATCGACCAATCGCTTTGGGAATGGAACTTATGCAACAATGAACAAGGGAACCTCCAATTGCTTCCTCCTCAAGGATGCTTCTAAGATCTTTCATAGTTTTGTTCAACCTCCAAGGGATGGTGTTATTACCCCATAACATATGGTAGGTTCGAGTGTCATCAATCTCAATCACCGAGATTCTCAGGAACTGATTTTCAGCAAACTTTAAACCTACCACACAAGCTTGGATCATGGCAGTGATATGATCATCAGCCATGAGCCACGCTCTCGTGGTCTGACAAGCAGCAGCAGGGTGGTTTCGAACAATACTCGCCATCCACCACCTTTTGTGACCATCATGGTCAGGACTTCTACCAACAGAGATATTCATCTTCATCGTGTTGATGTCAGGGATCATCCAATTCATGAGCTTCACTTCTTTGAGCACGTAATTCGGATCATCAATCCCGATCAGATTCAACCTTCGGTGCTCCTCGCGATTCGCCAGGACGCGGAAGCTCTTCTTCTTCATCATAGAGTTAACTAGCTCTATCATAGAAACCATCTCCTTCTCTAAAGGCAACTTCCTTCCGTCATATCGAGCTCTACATCTCCAACGCCAAATATAGAAAGGGATAATTACCCCAAGACAAGCAGTGATCCATGACATAACATTCTTCGATGTGCCAAGCGAGATACAACTCAGAAGATCTTGTTTGTTAGTCGGCCTGACTCTATCGGTGATATGAACAAATCTATCCCAGAAGAAATCCGCTACCTGTCCATGGAAGATCAAATGGTCAGAATCTTCAGTGTGGGGCTCCTCACAGCAGTCACATTTAGACGCAAGGGCAATATGGCATCGAGATATGTTTTCATCTGTCGGGATTACTCCCTTAAAGTATTTCCAGACTAAGGAGCTGGCTTTGGGCGCATCAACGTTCCAAATATGCAGAATATCATCAGATTCATCATCATCGTTCTTGGTCAAAATCTTCTTCATCGATCGGATGGTGAAGTTACCTGCCATCTCCGGCGACCAAACAATATAATCATCATCCTCGTTTATCACTTGATTAGCTTTCTTGATCAGATGGAGGCCATCATCATCAAGGATCTGTCTCAGGGATACCCAATCCCAACCTTCATCGAAAATCCAGAAATCTCGGACAAGAAACTGTTGGTTCCTATCACTGGTATAGATGGCATGATCAAACAGCCTAGCATCACACCACAAGGCATCCCAGAAAGGGATCATACCTTTCCCCACGATCCATCTACAATAGGGATAAACCAGTGGAAACATGTTCCAGATCTTTTTCCAATAAGTAGAGGCTGCATCACTATATCGTAAGTGGCTTGGATGGCTGGCTGATCTGCTGAAAGCACGATTCATGTACTTGGCTCGGCAGAAATTGGCCCAGATAGAGTCTTTGGATATCACCTCCCAACTAGCTTTTGCCACGAATGGGTCACTGATGATCCTGGTGTTGTGAATGCCCATACCTCCCGCTTCAATCGGTAAAGCAATCTTCTTCCAATCTAGCCATGCCTTGCGATGATGATTCTCACGATCATTCCATAGGAACTTAGAAAGAAGTGCATCAATGCGGTCGCAGATACCCACAGGGATGCCAACAGCCGCTGCAGTGTGGACAGTAGATGAGGAAAGCACATGCGCTATGAGCATCTTACGGCCGGCAAACGACAGGAGGCGAGACCTCCACGAGGCGATCTTCTGTTTTATTTTCTGGAACAAAGCTTCATAGTCATTAAGACTGTATCTTCCCATCTTGATCATAACCCCTAGATAGGTAAAGGAGTTCGCTGTGTTGTCGATCTCTAGAGCATTTGCAATGCTCGTGATCAGCTCATCATCTTTACTTCCAATGGTACAGATGGACTTATTGCGGTTGATCAATTGAGCTGAGGCCGCCTCATAAGACTTCAGGGTCTGATTCACACGAGTCAAAGTCTGGTGCTGTGCGTTCAGGAATAGAACCACATCGTCGGCGTAAAGCAGTAAGAGAGGGGCCGTACCATGACCTCTAGTCCGGAACCTATCCAACGGATACAAGCGATCCTGATGATGAAGATATCTAGAAAGTATCTCCTCAAAAATAATGAAAAGGAGGGGTGAGATCGCATGTCCTTGCTTGAGACCACGAAGCAAAGGAAAGAATCCCGCGTTCTGACCACTGATCGATATAGAAGCCCAGGTATTCGAGAAGAAGCTCAAACACAGATTGCAAAACTCCTCTGAGAAACCAAACCGCATCATTATCATCTTCAGAATGTCCCATTCTATTCTGTCAAACGCCTTAGCCATGTCGATCTTTACCATAAGGTTAGGATGCTCACCACCTTGTTGAATGTCATGCATAAGCTCTTTGGCCATCCGGATATGATGTGTGATCTCCCTTCCATGTATGAAGGCGGCCTGCTCCTCCGAGATTAACCTCGGCATGAAAGGAGACAACCTATTACTAACCACTCTAGCCATGATTCTTAACGCAACATTCTCAATGGAAATTGGCCTAAAGTCCTTCTCAATAGCTGTGGGGTTGTCGACCTTTGGAATGAGCAAGATCTTACAGCAGAAAAGGCTACGGTGGCAGTTCTGCCCTCTAAAGAACGATTCAGTCATCGCCATGAAATCCTTCCGGATCGTATTCCACATCTCAGTGAAGAATGGCACAGTGTACCCATCAGGTCCCGGCGCCGTATGCCTGTCCATCTGATCAAGGGCCTGCCGAACCTCCTCCTCCTTTGGTACAGCAGCTAAGGTGCAGTTGTCATCAAAAGATAGCTTCTCGGGAATATGCTGTAACATATCATTCAACTTATCCTCATCATAGGGAGATCTGTCTCTATAGAAGCGACTATAATGATCAACAACTATCTGGGCAATGCCCTTCAGCTCTTCCACCTTAGTACCATCACTCAAGTGTAAGAAACAGACATTATTGTGCTTCATTCTGGCCTTCACTATAGCATGATAGAAACAAGTGTTTCTTTCGCCGTCATTCAACCAATTTATCCTCGACTTCTCCCTCCATATCTTGTCTTCAGTATCCAGAACATCTTGGAGCTCTTCTTCAGCTGTCCTAAGGCTCATCTCATTGATATGAGACGGGTTGTCATCAAAAGCGATCTGAGTAGTGTGCACCACATCCTCCAGGTCCTTCCTCTTCTGAGCGATGCTGCCATATGTACGCTTGCTCCACGCTTTTAGCTCCTTTCTAACTTTCTTAATCTTATCAAAGAAGATATTAGACGGATGGCCATTGGACTCCTCGTCCCAGATGCGGCTGATGATCTTGCGACATTCTTTGTTCTGTAACCACATCTGCATAAACACAAATGGTCTAGGACTGTGAAGATTTCTTTTATCACCCGGCTGATACAACACTGGACAGTGGTCCGACACTCGATATCAAGTAAGATGATTGGTAATCAGTCTAGGAACTCTCACACTCCAAGGTTCATTAAGAAGGGTTCTATCCAATCTCTCCCAGATTGTGGGGGTGCCATATTGCTTATTCACCCAAGTAAATTTGCTACCTTCAAAGGGTGCCTCTCTCAGATTCACATCGTGAATGAAGGAGTTAAAGTCCATGACCTCCTGAAAGTGTCTATTAACACCTCCCCTTTTCTCCGAGTTGTTCCGAATGATATTGAAATCACCCATGATCATCCAGCAGGCGTCACCAATCAAGTTTGACAGGTCGATGATATCCTCCCACAAGATTCTCCTATGCGTGTAGCTACAGCTCGCATATACCATAGTAATGAACCCCACATTGTTATTGTCATCAGTAAACTTAACAGTTAGATGTTGCTCGTGCAATCTGACAATGGATGGGTTGATCGCCTTATCCACAAAGATCCATATCTTCCCACCTTCGGCCTCATTGCTCGCCGACCAATCCAACCTGACTATGTCGAGCAGCTCCTCTGCTTCAACCGCATGAAGAAAAGGCTCCGCAACACAAACGATCCTCGGTGAATGTCGTCTACATAACCTTCCCAGAACCTTTCTGGTCTTGTTGTTGGCCACCCCTCTTATGTTCCAGTAGAGGATCTTGGAATCCATGATTTAGGATCAAGACTGCTACTCCACTGACCCCCTTCATCTGCGATCTCCCCTTTGTCGCTCTTCCCAGTCATCATCTGTGAACGGGAATTCTCCATCGGAAAGGCGTCTTCTGTGTGCATATCTATGATGGCCCTCAGAGTCATTACGAGATGATCTACGTGGTTCATTTGTGAAACTGTTTCCACGAGATCTTGGGCGAGAACCTCCTTCATCTCCAAAGTGTAAGTAATCTTCAAGGCTTCTCTGGGTTAGCGGTCTTCTAATACCATCTTTGTCGTCCACATATCTGTTGTTATGGGTATCCTTCGGTGGTTGTTGTCGCCTTTCTTCTGCTTCTACCACAATAACATATGTGCATTGCTCCTTCTCTGTAGATGTAGCCGCAACTATCTCCTCATGATCATGATATGTGGGGTCTCCGTTCACATAGGCCGTTCTGTGAATATCAAACGCCTCCATCGGGATGTCAAGTTCATCTCCTATCTCAGTCCTCGAAAAGAGACTGGATCTTGGACTGCCTCTAGAAACAATCTGAAGCAAGACATCCAATCTTCGATCTCCATATGTCAGTGCGACATATTGGGGAACATCCTCTTTGAAAGCTTCCACTAGGACTAAGATTCCGGAAATATCATCTGGGTTTCTTATCCAATCAGAGACAAGGATCAAACTTCCAAAGCTATTTACTATACTGTCGATGGCGTCATCATCTCGGCACATAATAGGAAGGTTAGCTATCCAGAACCAGAGAGCTTCTTTTCTAGAGCATCTCTCTCCATTCTCCAAGGATCTGATGGTAATGTTTGCTCCTTTGAAGACGAAGACACTATCTTTACAGGCCTCCCTCGCTTCCTCCTTGCTGCTAAAGAAAGCCACGACTCTCCATCTAGAGTGTCGATAGATATCTGTGGCATGGTTCCATCTGATCTTAAGGTTCTGATAGATGTCCTCCCATGCTATGTGATTCGGCCAGGATATCTCCACTGCACGTTCCAGAGCAATCTCCTTGTTCTTCCTCTCTTCCGTATTAGGACCCAGGTTCACCGCTATTATCTTGGGTACGTGCATAGGTGCGCCACAAGCAGGGATTCCAACACTCAGCGGCGGGAAGTCTGAGCTAGAGTGTATGTCCGGGGGCGGAGATGCAAGCTTGACCATGCACCTTCTGGCCACATGCCTAGGTTTAAGGCATTTGTAGCAAACTATCGAGCTATGACATTGTGACTGCCAGTGCCCCCTACCTAAGCATCGGAAGCACGTATCCTTTGGCAGATTTGGCGTCCATGATCCTTGATGGGAGTTTCTCCTATCATCCTTCATATATGCATGCGACTGTCGCGGGTTATGCCTCTGATCATCTTCTTGGATTGTTCTCCTCGCCACTTGGTTGGACGGAGCCGGCCTAGGCACTTCTGCCTTGTCGCGTAGGGTGGAGTGCTCTTGCATCAGATCCGCAGTCTCGATCGTCACTGCCTCTTCTGCGGTCTCATCTGAACAATGGGTTACAATGTTGGCACCCGTAACCCTAGGTATCTCCTGCTGCAAGGGAGTAGGTTCATCAGAATGCTCGTCCGGAGCCGTCTCCGTGTCGTCAATGCCCTTATCATGCATGACGTCTCGTGTTCCCTCCCTGCGTCCTGCTGAGACCTCCGTTGCCTGCTGGATGTTTACTGGTGACGGTGACCGGAGGACGTTCCTGATGTCTTGGATGATCATGTCCGGCGGTGTGGAGAGGGCAGCGAAGCCCTCGCGTCTGTCTCTCACCGCCCTCTGCGCGTTCATAGCCTGGACGCTCTGCCTTATCACTCTGCGTGTGAACGGAGACGGTAACATCGTCGGGACCAGGAGAGGCCAGATCTGGGAACAACGGGAAGGAGTATGTCGGTGGACTCCGGGGGGTGGGGTGCCCACCCGAAGGGAAGGGAATGACGGCGGCCGCCGCCTAGGATCGCCCTAGGATCGCCCACCCGTCCTAACCCTAGGTTAGCACCTAGATGTCTAAGAACTAGGTCTAGACTGGTGCTTGTTATCTCCTAGGTCTGGATATTGATGAACCTTAGTGGGTATTCTCAAACTAGAGTTCATTAAGAAATAAGGAAGAATACACAAAGAAACTACTTGGTAAAAAGTAAGAGATTGTGAAGATGCTTCATATGTTGATATCTATAAGAGAATGTGTGACTAATTTCCCCAAAACTGAGGACCCTAGGTTGAAGACAATCTTGACCCCAACTACATTCCTTTAGATATGCTGAGAAGAGGGTTGCTGAAAGGTGAGCACCCCCTCTTTTCCCTGTGGATCGACCCTATACTTGCCACCTTCCTATACTACGACACGACCCCATGTGCTTGCGGGTGTAGTGTTTTAGTGTGAGTAGGTGTTAAATTAGGTTTATAAATTTCGAAAGAAAATTCCCATCACGTGTGTTCTGACCTCGTGGGGCGCATCTAGTCAGGTCAAATCAGCTAGTGTGTTGCACCTCTAGCGGAAGCACACCACCTCCCAAATGCATTAGTCAATTTCCTAATAAAGTGTGGCATTATATCATTAAGAAATCAATAATACGTGCACATTTAAGCTTAAGTTCAGTTTTAATTGATATGCCGCACGCCCGGCCCATCGTGGACCGAGATCCAACGACCGAAGGTGGACGTAGATCGGATCTGATGGCCGACGCCTCATCTTCAACCTCCGGTTAACTGAAAAACAAATGAACAGCCGCTGTTCACTTCCTTCCCACATTTTCCCCTTGTTTCTTCACTGATTCTAGATCTTTCTTTTCCTACAAGTTCGTGGTGACCTCCCGCATCGATTGAGCCATAACTCATCACCTCCTGTGAACTGTAGGCGAAACACCCAAGATGGCCGGCCATGGATCCTCACCTCCACCTATGTTTCGTATCCACAGACATCTGCACCTATAAATAACACCCTCCCCAGCTTCGTCGGCCCTCTAGCAACCCTCCTATCCACTCAATTTTGTCTGAGGAAGTGCATGTGGCCGACAGGGAGGAGCTTTGCACCCTGAGCTTGCAGCGCATCTCCCCGACGCTACGAAGCATGTGCATCCAAATTTCTTGGACCAACAAGTTCATCTACCTCTCTTCTTTATTTTCCATATCTAAGTTTGCGTTTTGATCGAGTATTTCAGAAATGCCCAAATCACCCAAGGTTGAGTCTGCTACCATGGCGAGCATCTCAGGGAAGAAACCCGACGGTCAAATGACCGATTTGCCCCCACACACCCTTCTTTTCCTATTCTCTCACAAAGGGCATTTTGGTCACTCCGTATCTTTGACGCGGTCCAGCCCGCGTGGTCCCCTTTGGCCAGATGGCATTTATTTAATTTCTGATTGGTTAGTTATTTTTAATTCATAGTAAATTTCTTGAATATCGAAAAAATAGAAATAAATACTCGTTGGAAAACTAAAATTATGTAGAATTCGAATTTTCAAGTTTTGAGTTCTATTTTTAATCCCAACTCTGATAATTAATTCAAAACTCAAGTTAAATGTATAAATTGTTATAAAATGATAATTAAAGTATTTTAACTCTGTTTTTGAAAAGAAAATATGTTTTCTCGATTAGAAAAATATTAGGAATCATTTGGTCCTATTTCCAGACCCAAAATCCAAAGTTTTAATCCAAGGTTATAAATGTGGACATTTTACACTTAAAGTACTATTAAGTAACATAATACATGTTTAAACCGTTATACCTAGGTTAAAGTGAGTTTGGATCTGATATCTTAGTATATAAGGGATAATCTAGAAAGCAAGAACATGTATGTGCATTCTAACACCTCAGTTGGGCTTCTAATCATGCTAAACCTAGTTTTCCCAAATGATGCATAGTTATGATAATATTCTCCATCATCCACTTGAACTTGCAATTTGTAACCCTGATGTATAAACTTGCTATACTGATATCCCTTGATACAATTTGAGTCATTGGGCCCCACCTGCCTTGTTGATATGATTTAAACCTTGCCATGTAAATATTTCCCTTATACTATTCACTTGAGCATCCAACATGAAATCTTGATGTATGAACATCCTATATGGTTATCTCTTGGAAATGTTTGGGTCATTGGGCCCCACTTGAATTATTGCTAATTGCTTTCCCTTCCAATGTAAATTTTAAGCATGATAATGATAGTTTGACTAGTTAACTAATGTAGTGTACATGAGTACAAGTCACCCATAGGGCACTAGGGTTTTAGTCCCCCTGCCATAGGCACTGGGGTTTTAGTCCCCCTGCCACTTTTTATATATTTTGAGGTTTGGGATGTTGTTTGCCTTCTCCTCCTGGCTAAGGTTGGTAGGTGCCTCACCCTATTTTAGTTTAGCTTAGTCATAATGAATCATGCTTGTTCTATATTTGACTTATATGCTTGACAGGAATCCCATTTGAATTATATGCCTCATACTCTTGACCATTCTTAGAGTAGAGAATCTTAATGTTTCCATTACTTAAAATGCTTCTTGTACCTTATCATTTTGTGACACATACTTTTATCTTTCTCTTTCTGGGTGATCCCCAACCACCCAGAACCAGGACAAGGGCTAGACCAAGCACCAGGAAAGCTAGGGCAGGAATAAAGTTGCCATCATGACAAGGTTGATGCTGCTAAGACCTTGCTCAAAAATATATGTTATGAACTCTAGAAATAAAATCTTTGTAATAGCCTAGATTCTCATCTACTTCTTCTTTTGGAACAATCTATGTAATAGTTTAGTTTTCTCATCTTACTTTCTTCCACCACTACTATTGACAATGGTTGTATTTGGTCCATGCTTATTTAAATGGATTTATTATGCATACATCCTTCCATCACAATGTTTTTAATAATTTGAGGGATGTATTGTATTTTCCATTAAATTTAAGTAAGGGGGTGATCTTGCCTCCTTACAGGGCATAAACCATATTAATCAATATTCAAATCCTAAGTATTGAAATTCTTGCAACAAAGGAATATAATAGATCATGCAAGGCAGGTGATCAATCCACAAAGCATGTATTAAATGATTAACAAAGAAATGGAAAGTTATATTCAAGCCATGGAATGTTATAAGATGAACATATAAGTATGGGCAACGAGGCTAGTCCCCACACCCCAGTGAAATAGACTACTCGCTCCTCATTATAGAAATAAAAAAACAAGAGAGAGGAAAGATTCTGCCATAGTCATGGTGAAGCAGATGGTCGTGACTCGGTGGTTAAACATTCTTCTACACGATGGCAGGGCAGATCTGGACAAAGAGGGGAAGAACACCAAAATAGATGAGGATGATCTTCTCTCTCCTTTTTCCTTCTCTTCTCGTGATCTTGCTCGTAGGAGATGGAGTAGTGGAGAGTTGATGACAGAGTAGCAAGGACACCATAGAGGTAGTCTTTGGCTGTAGAGATCCTCTTACTTGGCTGGGCATAAAGCGGCAACCTGTCAGTGTGGATGGAATGGAAGTGATCCCTCAAATGAAGGAGGGGGTCATCAATTTATAGGTGTAGATTTGGAGTGCACCGACTTAGCTTCCCCAGTCATGACCTTCAGTAACGACCGTGGTACTCCTTAGCATGACCGTGTTGGGTGTGCGTCCGACCGTGCTGAGGTACCGCAGTCGCGGTCCTATTTTGTAGTCGAGGTGGTTGTGCCACAATCACGGTCATTTTGTATCAATCGAGATGTCTGTGTCACATTTGCGGTCATGTGCTACAATTGTGAGGGTGTATCATTTACACTGGGGTGTCATGGTCACAACACCTTGGCCTCAACCCGAAAGTACTGAGGTGGGCTCGATCATGTCGAGTGTCGGTCGACACTATGTCTTGGCTGCGGTCGCAACATCCTTCTTGGTCATTGTCGTGACATCATGGAACAAATCCACCCCCGCACGGGGGGTAGGGGAGCTATTTCTATGGGTCGATGGCCTGTGTCATTGAATCCTTTGACTGATGAGGATGCTTTCTGATGAAGGAACTGGCCATTAAAAATAGGGTCCAAATTATATAAAGTTTCATGGGTCCACTAGTCGTTTAGTGGGACCACAGTCTCCTAAATTGGTGCACATAGTGCGATACTTAATCCTATACTAGAGACAAATGGATTTGATCAAAATTATAAATAATCATCTGAAACTGAGGAAAATTGTATATGAGAAGATTCAGGGGGCATATGAGAGATTTCAATGCAAAATTGAGCCAAAAATGGCTACTAAAACTAAGACGAATATGCATTCATCAGAAATCCATTAGAGAAGGCCATTCTCAAAATACAAGTATCCTAACATACAATTACAATCCAAGAGCACATTCTTATAAACCTATTCATATCCTTAAACCTCATCTTATAATTGAATTAACATATACTCATATGCATCCCTTAATCCCACATTTGAGATCATTATTCATTAGCATCACATAGCTGATTATTTTAGGGTAAGGGTTAGGTTCCAATATCCATCTGCTAATTTTCATCATTTTCCTTTCATTTCATATTCATTAGTTTTAACTTCTTTCATTTCATATTCACTACTACTCGAGGAACAAACCATTCTAAATTTACTCAATGCCTAAATTTTCTCTCCCATAGAAATCCTTCATAATATGATTTGAATATATTTCATTCAATTTAGGTCAACTCATATGTAATTAAAATAAATAGACCCATAATGGCCCATGGACACACAACTTCCAATCATGGACAGTGCAAGGGTGGCTACATACCACAGATAGCCCTTTCCAACATGCCTGGACTGCATGACTCAAGGCTAGTATGCCACATGCCCATGTGGGACCCACCAACTGGATGGGTCATGGCTCTAATACCATTTATAATTTCCCAAGCCCACTTCCCGAGGCACAAACCACCATTGTCCTTCACTGTGCACTTTATCCTCACTCATGCACAAGTCGAGATCAATTTCCCGACTAAAGTTACCCATCCTAGTACTACTCCAAGATGAACACTCTTAACTTTGGAGTTCTTAGTGATGGGATACCTACAAAGGATGTGTACCTTGGTGATACATGTAGGTCAATCATTCCTTTTAAGATTATTTTATTTGAGGCTAAAAATCATGGGACATTACATCATCATACACATTTCATCAATTTCATTATTAACTTGTCATCACCATTCAGTTCAAGCTTGTCCATTTCCTTTCTTGTAATTTGATGAGTGTACCATGTCATTGACTTCCAATGGCATTCTCATAAATGATCATTCAGTTCCTTATAATACTACTCACTTTAGATCAAAAGAATGGATTCGGTTACATCTTCTTACACCATAATCTCTAATCACCCTTCCTAATTCATTGCTATGTGGCTTGTATGAAAGGACCAACACCCATGTGAGGGTTTACTCATTATTCCGCAAATTATACTAAAATAGGGATTAAAATATATTATTAGGAATCTTCATATTTAATTGAAGTACTAATACCTACAATTCAATATTTCATCACATTTACAATATTATATACAAGTTCTAGCTTTATAACTCATACTCATCTCAATATTAAATTTCTAGGGCTTTCAAGAAGTCAACTTAGTTCAACACATCATAACATCATATTATTCATTAATCTCATCAGGGTATATAGAGGTTCATTAAGTCTATTTAAAACACACAAAAACACTAGATTTCATACCACACAATCAACCAATCATTTACAAGCATACAATGATTCATTGGCTCATTTGAGTCCATACCTCAATAGTAACCCTAGACATGGATTTCCTCCATATCAAACCCTCACATATTGATGATCCTCATGTACATAATTCATGTAAGGATTCTAAATTTTAGTTAAGCAACTAATGATTATTAAGTTCAAATATGATTACATACATGTCAACCAAATTTCCAAGTATATCACCCATTGACAAAAATCGAATCAAAATTGGTATAAATCAAAATAGTTATATGTCCATAAGACTTTCCATATATCTTGAATCAATAGATCAAGAACTAGCCAAATTAAAACTAATTAGAAAGAATCTAAATCAGTCATATTTATTTCCCCAATACCATCCCAAATGATTATATAGTTGCATACAAATACTAGCAATCATCTTTATTATTTTAGCCAAATATAATTAAGCTTTCAACATGATTACAGAGCTTAATAGTGAGAGAAACACTCACCTACGGATATAAGCACCTTAAAAACATAGGTCAAACTCTGGATTTTTAGAGCTCCAATCAAACTCTAGCCATCACCTCCTTGTATTCCTCTTTCCAACTTAGAAACCCAAGAAATGGAGAATATAAGAGAAAGAAGAGAAAAGTTGGTGGTTTGTTGTTATTATGATTTAAATCAAAGGAGGGATGAAATATCAACATAGGATATAAGTAGCACCATGAATCATATCTGGGGTTGAAGAACTTACACGATTTTGCAAGCTTTAAGGAGCCAAAATCCTAGTTCGACACTTTCCACGATTTTCTCGTTCCAAACCCTAATTCCCCTCTCTCTCAATTTTCATTTCTTGGATAGGGACTATGGATTATGAGATCTACTAGGGTGTTAGTTTGATCATATAGATAAATTGAGGTGCATTGGATATTTACAAACAAGTTCAAAAACTATTTCCAGTCTTCTTTTTCATAAAATTACACCAAATGGAGCATTAGAAGATTCCTTTAGGGAAGCAATCACAAGGAACATCCTATGTCCTTAATCACATGGGACAAGGTCACCAACAACAAGGAAAATGGAGGAATTGGCATTAAAATAATGCAAGAATGGAATCTGGTCCTTTTAGCGAAGAACGCCTAGGAGATACCTACTAACAAAAACACCATTTAGTATAATTTCATGAAAATAAAATAGAATAATTACACTACAAGGAGGATGAACCACAATTCTTGACTGGAGCGAGCAACCTTGAAATGCAAAGAATTAGTCTAAGATAAATCCTATGTCTAACCGATAAATAGTAAAAACACTCTCATTTGGAAGGATGAATGGTTACATGTGGGTATGAGACTAGAGCAAGTAGTTAGAATAACTATCCCCGAGGAGCTGAAAGATCTATAGGTGGCAAGGGTTGTTCTAGAAAATGGTCTATGGGATGAGATGTTCCTCACTGAATGGCTTCCACATGAAGCAATGAGCAATATCCTTCAGATAGAACCTCCATGCATCACTACAACTAAAGATATGATAATATGGGAAGCCACAACTCAAGGTAGATTTTCTACAAAATTAGCATATCAAATCAGACGAAGACAGAGAGACAAAAATGTTGAGGGCAAGTGGATAAGCTATAAAGGGTGAAAGTCTTGGCCAAAGTCAAGTTTTCATGTGGCTCCTCCTACATGAAGATCTACTCACTAACAACCGTAGAGTGCAACAACAATTGACTATTGAGAGTAAGTGTGAGAGATGCAACCTGTACGAAGAGATATGCTTACATGCTTTTCGTGATTGTTGGTATGCGACAGAGGTATGTAGAATGTCTTCTCAATGAAAACATTCTCAATAATGAATATCATGATTGGTTAAAGAACCAACTAAAAGAAGAAGGTCCCCACTATAACTGCTTCATGATAGCAGGTTGGCATATTTGGAGTGCAAGGAACAACCACGTGTTTAACATTGCATCAAACAAAAAACCCACTAGGTGCATTACATTTTTAAGGAGATAAAACTCTCAGATTTTGCTTGGTTGATTGAAAATAAGGGAAACCCAACAATGCACACACACAACTGGAGTAGACCAACCCCTAGATATGTTAAAATGAAAATAGATGTAGTGTGGGGGAAAGAACAAGGTAGATGGAGAAGTGATCATCCGCAATGAGGGCGGTAGGTTGATATGGGGACATGGGTGGAAAATACAGGCAACATAAGCAACTCATGAATAGCTTATCACTATTGCAATAGCACTAGAGATCGCTAAAAGGAATGGATTCTAAAAACTAGAGGTCGAACTATAAGGTTCTTGTTGAAATATTGCAGACAACACCACACCATAACCCAAAATATGCAAGAATAATCAGAAGAATACAAATAGAGAGTGGTTGATTAACTTTGACAATATATCTTCCAATAAGGTTTCTAACACCTTATCATAGTATCAAGTAAAAAATAAGTATGGGATTTTTTATTAAATCAGACCCCCGGACAATGTTCCATTTAGAGGAGGACAAGTGTTATGGTAGTAGTACTACCAAATTTAAATTTATCTCTAATTTATATGTTTGTAATGTTTTTCGGTATTCGATCGTAAGAGGAGGGTGAGATGAATAAGGGAGCCTCTTGGTTTCTCCAAAAGAAAGACAGACTGGTTGATCAATTGAGTTGTTACTGACAAGAAACTTGATCGACACCACACTCTGTCGAACCCAAATATCACTCATAAATATTTAATTAAATATCTGATATTGAATTACCATGCAAAAATTAAAATTTCAATTCATTTTTATGTGCCAATACAAATATCAAAATAAATACTTGACTGTTATATTTCAGTCAGAATGCATGGTCGACTGATTTGTCCTATAGAAACTCGATCGACAAACATGTCAAATAAATACTATATTTTTTATATTTTGCAATAAAACTTACATTTGAGTTTTTCAAACCATATAAAATTTTAAGAATATCAAAATTGTAGATAAAATACTAAAATTCATTTACCATACCATTATATTTATCAAATTCTAAATTCATATGCTACCAAAATGCTAATTTGGCTGATTAGGATTTTCCATTCTCAAACCCTAATTTTTTGAAATAAGGCATACTAGAGTTTCTCATTAGGTATAAAACATCATAATCAAACTATCATCATGAATCAAGATTAACCAATGATTTTTCCAGTTAAGCATGTAATCATTTAAGTAAATCCTAATTAGATGGCTAATTTGAAAATCACTCATTACAAGATCTCTCTCTCTCTCTCATGTCTCTCTATATCTTGTTTCTCTCTCCCTCAGCCAAAAACAAGATACAATGAACTTCAACTATTTCCACCTTTGATGAATCTTCTCCCAACTATCACATAGTGATAATTCTTATAGCCTTGTAGATCATTATTTTATGTTTCATCTCAGAATATAATTTCTTATCGCTTCCAACATAGTCATCATCCACTTTGATTTCATTAATATTACTCCTCCTCATGTATATGTGCCATTAGTGCAATATGGTAGTTCACTAATAATGAATACACTCACACCTAGTCGTACAAGAGAATTCTTTTTGTTATATACTTAATAATGGTGTAAGTGAATATTTTTTTGATGTATATTTCAATAAAGTCATGGAACATATATATTCCTCCTCTTAGGACATAATTGAGTTTTTATTATGTATGTAAACTATTAGTAATGTATAAAATAATCTATTTTATAGATAAAAACATTTTTTACATCATAATTTATGATCTTTAGAATTACCATCAACATGGATTCTGACAAATACATTAAGTCAATATATTATGTCTCAAAGAACAATATCAAATTGTAAGCCTACTACAAACAAACTTATGTTTTAGAAGAGGAAAAGCATTTCAATTCAAAAACACTACTAGTAAAACCTTATATAGTAGAAGAGCTAAATGTTTTTCTTTTAAAAACACTTCAAGTATAATATTACATTTTAGAAGATGAAAATACTTGACGTTTATAAACACTACCACCATCTTTGTGTTGATATATGTCCTTTATATGTAGATCCAAACAAAACGGGCTTTGCCTAATAACAAGCCTTTTCTCAAATGGAATCATGATCACTTCCACAATAACTCTCTAATATCAATTCATGGCAAATAATTAATGAACTTGACCATGTTGTTGAGGTTTTACCATAAGAAAAATTAGATTAAGAAGTAAATACATGTGAAGCACTCGATCTAATCGGTTGGGTCATAAGTATAACAAAAATCATAGTCTTGTATGTATCATCCAAATTATCGTACAAAATTTTTCCTTTCCAAAGTATTTTGTTCATATGTATAGTGAACCTAGTTAAAAGTATTTGTTGATTCTTGATCATAAGATGTATGAAGTCTCGTATATAATTACTTTGGGTCCATGTTCACCGAACAAATCCTATATTATATAGAATCATTAATCTTTGTTGTTGAAAACTTATATCCAAGTTCAGTTGTAAAAGGGATATGTAAGCTAGGTTCAGTAAACAAACAACTCGCTATTAAGAAAACAAATGAATTCTAACTCATTAAATACATAAACCTAGGTTCTGTGAACATTTGAACCCCATTATGAAAAAATCTTGGATCCTATTTCATGGAAGCATAGACCCATGTTCATCAATACTATGATAATTATGTTTTAGGTGGAGTGAACTACTAAATCATTTTTTTATTACAACCAAACTCTCATTCATAATTATTTTGATATACTATCAGTGATAAGTTGATTTCTATTTCTAAAATAATCTAGTTGATGTATCATACATACGAGAATAGTTGCAATCCTGGTTTCATCAACAACAAAATTCTTATTTAGAAGATAACTGAATTCTTATTCTAAATTAAATATGTTGAATCCCAGTGAACTATTGAATCCCAATTTAGAAACATGTTCAATCTTAGTTCATTTATACAATGGTCCTAGTTTTGAACATTAAATTTGTATTCCAATTAATCACAATGTACAATCCAAATTACATATGACATGGTCTTTTTCACTTCGACAATGTTTATAGAGTAAATTACTAGACATTTGTTGAGTTCATTATAGTATATAAAGCTCATGATTTCTATAAAAACTTGTGCACACCATGTATGATTTGGCTCAAGTAGGGGTGTCAACAAATTCAGTTTGGGTCGGTTCTGGGTCAAAAATTCTTGTCTGAATTGTTTGATTGTCAAATCCAAATCCGAACCCGCACCCTGATTTTACTGATACCTCTCAACCTAGAATTGATATGGATCGAAAAATCTAAACCCAAAAAGAAACCCAAACTTAGATTTGAAATTTATATTTTAGATAATTTTTTTAAATAGAAATACCTACATGATTGTAAATATTTCATTATATAAAATAAACTACCAAAGATGTCAATCATCATATAATATCAAATATTTATAATATTTTTTTCTTTTATTAGAGAAAATAATACCAAAAGTAAAATATTAATATCACCTAAATAAAATAAAATCACAACATAGGTGCAACATCACATATATCATACTATAAGAATAGATATAAGAATACATATATCATACTATAAGAATAGATATATCACATACCAAAAAAACACATATTCATATCAAAACGTATCTCATCAAACCTATCGAGATGACTATACCATACTAAAACAACATTTACACCATATTATAATGACATTTGTAAAACAAAAGCATCATTAGTGTTACCTAACACATAAGAAAATTCTACACAATAGGAACATCATAATACTATTAAAATAACACATATATAACATCAAATAACTAAAATATGTTGCAATATCACATATATTATACCAAAAAAACACATATATCACTTCAAAATATATCCTATATCCTATATATATAGTTATATAAGTAAGTATTTAGAACCCAATTTTGTTTGGTTTCTAAACCCAAAACTTACTCGGTTTAGATTTGGACAAGTAATCTTAAACCCGAAACTGACTTAAAACATCACAACTAAAACTCAAACTTAATTTTTTTCCAAGTTAGACACAAGAAAGTTCACGGGCTCAAACAACTTTTGACAACCCTAGGCACAAGGATTGATTTAATAAGAGTTATATTGGCAAGGACATGGAAAAAAATCAAATTTAGTACATGAAATATTGGTGCAATAAAGAGGGATTATGAATGGATAGTAACCTCATTGATGTTGTGAGATCTACTTTTATATATTAACCTCAGTCATGTTCTGTCACCTTAGGTAAATGGATAGTCGTATTTGGTAATGAAGGATGATAAATTTGATTATACTTATACATATACTGTACTTATTTTGGATATACTTGGTTATGGTGGGTATTCTTGAAACCCTAATTATGAACTATTTGGGTTCCAGGGAAAATTTGAGGTTTTTATGAAAGATGTGTGACATTTTATTGTTGTTTTGTGTCCACCTACATGTTTCAATCAACACATAAGAATACCTTGAAGATGTGCAACCACATTATAAAAAAATCTAAAAAAAGAAATTATATTAACTAATATCATCTAATAAATAAGCAAGAGTAAGAGAAACTAAATACTTCCAACAAGGTTCACATCCACAAGCATAGATAGGAAGTCCCATCATATTGTTATACCATTATGTAACTATACAATATTAATCATATGTCCTCCAGTCAGAACCTATTCAAAAGGAAGGTATATGAGTCATTATTCACAACATAAACAATATATAAAGGCATCAAAATTTGAGTTATAAATACATAATCATGTAGAGCACTGTGTTGACTTGATTGTACAAAGATGAATCTAGTATACCATTGGAAAAAAGACTCCCACTTCTAGTTCATTGTTGCCTTGGGGAAGGAGACTCCTCACCACAAAACCCTTGTGAAAGGTTCTAGAACCTAAAAATGTTATATACCATGAGAGTGACACTAAAGTTCCAATGATATATAGAGTGCATGTAAGGGAATAAAAGTATGCAAGATTTATGTTGAAAAGATAATTCTATATTGAATAGTAACATATGAAGTAAAAATTAGAGAATCAAGAAAATATAAAAACACAAGTACATCTATTGTACAAGTAAGGCTACAAAGCGTACTCACATATTTTGATACTAATACATGAATAATTTGGAATGTATTATCTAGATGATTGTTTATGACTATTAATTCCCTTAACTTGCTAGAGTATTTTAGATTATCTAATATCACTAAGATCCTACTATGCCATGGTCAGTCTGAGTATAAAAAGTAGTGGCTTATAAATTTGTGTCCTACATAAAGAGCATGTATTCCATAGGTACTTAGATCATGACACTTCTATGTATCACATGTATCACATGTATCATATTACATATTTTTCAATCACATTGGAAAGAGATCCATATAATAACATGAGCTAAGGTCTTTGTATCACTTAAACATAATGGGTGAAGTGAAGGAACTAAGAGGACCATACCTAGTATGGCTTCTCAGTAACTATATGAATCTAAGTACCTACTCACACTCCCTGGGAAAAGGATACTCATTTTTCTTCTCCAACATTTGAAATTTGGCTATGCTATCTGATTCACATGGAAACTACATAATTGAGGTATCACTTCTTAAGTATTCTAGTTAGTCAACTTTCATGGAAAAGGGTATAAAAATCAAAATGTTCTACTAATGATTATATAACTACAACATTACAGGTGACAAAATCCTCCATTATATCCAATGTGCCCAATCATAGCCAAAATTTTCATCTTTGGGCCATGCATGATGTAATAAAATATTGTCAACAGTCAGATTAAGGTACTATAATATCATCTCAGAAGAATTAAAAATATGTAGAAAGTTTTAGTATCATGTTTCATCATTTGAGCTCAAAAATCTAAAATTTGTAAAAGAAAACATTACAACAATAAATTTAGGACCATTATATGAAAAATATAATTTCATGTAGATATAATATAGTAGAGCAAACATATTTTTCATTTTAGAATATAAAGCTACTGTAGACATGGAGCAAATCTCGACATTCCCAAGATTTTGAAAAAATCATTCTAATTATCGCCACTTTAGGTTATATAGTATGGATTTAGGTGATATTAATGATTATAAAAAAAACCAAAAAATTATAAATAGACAACCTTATCACTCAGCTTATGGTGATAATCAAACTAGAAGTTATAGATTTTTCAGTAACGGGGCATAGAGGAAAAACAAAAAGTTTCCTTATTGTTTTACCAAACGCTATATTTGTCGTAGCTATAAAATTTTGGTGATCAAAAGATGTATAAAGGATAAAGATTATACATTTATACACACAAGTTGTCTAACAAATAGACACAACTTTGGCAGTGTAGAACTCAAACTTTCGGTCTAGATCCAAATTGTACACGGAGGAATTCGAGGTCTACCAAGAAAATTGAATCGACCACCAAGTTGATGCACATTTGTCTTCTCTGCAACAACTTATTGTCATCTTGTAGAAGGGCTTCTCCAAGCCTCCACACGTGCTCCTCTACTTGTACATAGTACATGTGTATGAGGGAAAATGTGGTGTATCACTGTAACGACCTTCCCCCATTATCCCCAATTAAGGAGGACCAAGAGGGAAAGGGACATTATCATAACTCTAGGATCAAGGTTTAACAAATAACCAATAATAATTAAAAATTTCATTGAATGGAAAAGAGTTTGATTATAATATGAAGATAGAATCTCCTCTAGGGAGTTACTCTGGAAAGGGAAAAGCTAAAGTTTGCAACATAAAGTAAATCTATCTATAAATCCTCCAGTAGACTTTAATCATATTTTCTTTTGATTTCATCTTCTCTGGAAGTCCATTTCTTTAGATAATTTGGAGATTAATGATGTGAAATTAAAACATGATCAATATATTTCTATATTGAGTATGTGAGGGAAATAAAATATACACATGTAGGTGTAACAACATTTATCATTACATAATCAAACATGCATTTTCTTTTCTAACTTCTCGACCCATATTTACTCATCCTATATGGTATACCCTCTGTCTAGGGGAGCCTTTATGCTGGACCCTCTATTTAGGGTTTAGTCCCTGCATTGGACTCACAAAGCCTTCCTTTCTGAGCTTGGTTTTATATCAACCTTCCTTTTTAGGCTTGGCCTATAGTTATCTTCCTATCCATACTTTATCACTAGTCATTCCCATAATGACTTATTTCTCCCGCGTGCTCATTAAACACACTTGAGATATAAATTTGAGGTTTGAGCAAGTTATATGTAACAATCTCACTTTTCAACATCCCCAAATTAAGGAAGGACCTTAAAGTGAGGTAATTACAAATGGTATCAGAGCCAATTAACCTTTAGTAAGTGGTCCCCACTTGAGCTTGTGGCATTCCAGACTATGAACCGTGTGGTCCATGCATGTTGGAAAGGGCTATCCCAGTTGATGGAGCCACCCATGCACTGGTAACCATGATCTAGAGCTAGGTGTACATGGGCCACTTGGGTCTGCATTGAAATGGGGGCAGATTATGCGGCCCTATAGTTGAGCCTCGACAAGGACGTCAAGATTCTAAGTGGGGGAGATGGCAACATCCAAGAATTTGAGGCCTCAGATAAAATGATCTTACAAAGAATGACTGGACTATCCATATCACCAAGATGCACCTCATTTTTAGGGATCCCATCACTAAAGAACTTTGTATTAATCTTGCTCAGCCCAGAGTAGTACTAGTATGGGTGAATATTCAAGAATTTCATCTTGGCTTACACATGAGTGAGGACAAAGAGAAAAGTTAAGGACAGAGGTGGTCTGTGGGGCCAGTCGTCATTCTTGAAACTCTAATACGGCCTTGGGTAGGGGGTTTAGGCATTACAAATGGTACCATAGACACACATTTTTTCAAATAATATATAATAGTTTATAATTTGAAGTAATCTATAGAAAGATAAGGAGAATTATCAAGGCATGACCTAAGGTAATGGTGTCTAGAAAGGATCATGGTTTTGGGGGCTGGAAATATTTTCCTCCGCACCATTAAGTTGGTATATGAGGTCTCCCTTAGCCAAGGATACCGGCCTGGCTAGAATCTAGGGTCTGTGTGAAGTAATGTTTCCTCTAAGTCTTCTCATTCCTAACTTCATCCACTTATCATCCTCTTTCTTAATAAACCCTAAGAGATACTTCCCTCCTCATCTCAAGTTAGGGTTTTTGAGAAGAAGATTAAGGTAACCTATGCCAATTAATGTATATGTAATGTGGAAATAATGAAGTAATAAGAAAAGCACTTTATTGGTTTTCCCTTGCAAAGGTAAACCCTAGATGGATCTAGGGTAGGTTTAAAAAAGCCTAGGTGACTCAAGGATTCATAAAACCCTAAAGTGCATGGGTAGTTGATGCATGGGTTTTTAATCATTTTCACAGGCATATTTTCTGTGATTTTCTGTGTTGATTTGTCATTTATTTGATTAATTATGCATGAAATGCTATCAATAGCTTGTTCTATCTAAATGCATCAAATTATATGATTTTTACTATTTTAAATGGTTTAATATCCATCCCAAGTACTTATCCACGTTCTTGTGCAATTTCAGGTACCATTGAGCTTCACAGACTCAATACTACCAACACTAAAAGTCGGTGGTACCGACTTCACATCAACACTGGACTAGAAGACTCGCCCAGACTCAATACTATCGACACCCAAAGTCGGTAGTACCAAAACCACATCAGTAAAGCACAACAATGAATTGAGAAAACTCGATACTATCGAGTCCACTGACTCGGTACTATCGGGATGGCATCAGGGAAGAAGTACTCAAGTGACTTAAAGACTCAATTATATCTATAAAAGTCGATAGTACCAACATTGGGATGAATCACGAATACCCTAGAAACTCGGTACTACTGACTTTCCAGTCGGTACTACTGAGTCTGCCCGATTAGACAATCTGAAGATAGCACTATAATCCAATGGCTGGCATTATTTCGTACCTAAGGGAGGCAGGCATTTTTCATTGCATGACACTAGAGATAGAGGAGAGAAGAGCAAGGAACCAAAGGCTTCACCCGAGATGATCCGAGCACCTTCAGAAGGCGAATCTATAGCCAAAAGATAGAAGATTGCACGCACGACATAGGGGATCATCTGGATCATCCATTCTCTAGGGGTTACTTTCATTTTTCCAATGTTTCCCACATTTTTCTCTTTGTCTACCATGCATTCGTCAATGAAAATAATGTGGGGCTAAACCCCTTGATTCCTTAGGATCTGAGAGTAGCTCGAATATGCATTGTAATGGATTTCCATGCATTAATATCATCTTTATCTCTATTTTCCAGATATAAATCTATAAAATTGTCTTGTTCTATTTATGCTTGATCATGATAGATAGATAATCAGACCCTTAATCATTTCAGGAGAGAGGTTAAGGGTTGGAAAAGTATATATTTACCCATTTATTGCACCCCTTGGGAAAGGCGGAGAATAAATGGGAGGAAAAACCCATAGATGAATCATAAAGCGCCTAAATAATCAACCAATTACTATGGAAATGGGATTGACGTTAGAATAGGTAGTGAACTACACTGCAGGAGTGGGTAATTATGGCTATAGACTCTTTATCCAGGGATAGGGGTAATAGATATTAGTGTGTGTAGTTAAATGTTATCAAAGGTGAAACCTGTAGCATCCCTGACCTGGGTTTAGGGCTAACCCTGATTGTTTAGCCTGAATAAGTTTCTTAGAACCTTAATATAATCATCTAAAATGTTTTTTTATCTGGTGACAAACTTATGTTATAAGTTTGGTCCTATTTGAATAATGTTTGAGAAATGTTCTCTTATTTTGGACCAAAATGCAATTTACCCAAGATGAGGGGTTATATTGCAATATTTCATATTTTGAACATACCTCATGTGTTTTAGTATCATCAGAGAGAGAATTATGCAAGGTGGTGGCTTGTGGGAAAGCCTAAATTCCAAGTTTGAACTTGTTTGAATAATGCTAGTGCCTTGTGCATCAATTCTGGTACAAATTGTAAATTACCCAAAATGTAGGGTTGATATGAAAATTACCACCTCTAGAAGTCCCCTACTCCATCCTAGTATCATATAAAGGAGAGAAAAAGAAGGAGGCACCATGTTTGAATCATAATTGTATAATGGTATTCTTGGTGATGAAAAGACCAAGAAGGGTTGAATGTGAAACCCTAATTTGAGCTTGTATCGATTTATAGAGTCCATATGGGAGTGCCTATTGGCAAAGGGGCCATATCGGGGATACCATATCAGTTTTTGGACTCTTAGAAAAGGCCATGATGGGAAAAGCACCTCAAGGAGGTGAATTGTATCTGTTTTCAACTTCCTTGGAAAAGTTGTATCGGGTTGTGAATAAAGTGGTGATTGAGTTGAGATATCTTATCCAAAGAGATAAGTGATGGCCAAAATATGATCTATAGATTATCCTCAAGTGTTTTTCATGTCAAGATAAATGTGAGTGCATGCATTTACACGTGTCAACCATGCATGGACACGTGGCACCTAGTAGCTTAAAATGATGACACCTCATATACACTCTTCTACACAAACCACAAGTATATATACCATCCCTTTCACCTATTAGTAGAAAATTTTCAAATGTTAATACCCTCTCTCCCTTAGATATCATGCATACTATCTTGATATCATGCATAGGAAGAAGGGTAACATGCATAGAGCCTTTTATTGGCAATAGAGAAGAGATATCGACCAAATGAAGTGATATCGCCCAAGTGAGGGATATCGGCCACAAAGTGGTGATGTATTATGCATAGTACTAAGGATCTCAAGTCTTGGACCTTTCATAAGCTCATATTCAACCTTGGGAATGTGAATATTTGGAGCTTGGAGCTTTTAAGTTGCTCTTGAGGCGGGTTATATAACTTGAACCCAACTATGTTATTATTCATTTCCAATATTGTTGAAATTGTTGAAATACTTTCAATTTAGAGTCCTTATGATTAATTGATGTTCCTTTAAGTTCCAAACGTTCCAAATGTATGTTAGGACTATTTTCCATTTCTTAGGGCAGTAGGTATAATAGTCTATAGGTAGGTGATTGTGACATCACCATGGTACAACCCGACATAGGTTGAAATACCTTAAACCCAATATGGAAACCAAGATGAAGGGTAACCCGATATGGAGATGGGTGATACCTCATGAATGATATGAGGCATGTCTAATGAATGATATGGGAGGTGCCTACTTACACCTTATACATGATACAAGGTTAAGATCATACCACATGCACGATATAGTGCCAATGGAACACTCTAACCAATATAGAGTTGAAACCCTAGAGGATAGGTTGAAACCTGATATACTCTATCCTTTGTATAATGGATTGTTGTAAAAGAATTCAATAAGTTATCTAAATTGTCATGTAAATATATGATAAAAACTAATCCTTGAAGATATAAAGGTTGTGAGCCTAAGGGTTTACCTAACATGGTAACCCGATATGTCAATCAATATGGTAACCCGATATGTTACCCAACATACAAACCTGATATGACAATCCAAGGTGGAAACCCGATATGGTATTATGAATATACCACTTGAACAATACAATGATGAGGAATACATCCCATGCCTGATATGGTGCACACCTTGTGCACGATATGGAACCAAATGTACCCTTGAACCTGATATGAGGTCAAGCACCTAGTTCATACATGATATGAGGATAACTTGAGATGATAAGAACTAAGTGATAGCCAACCCAACATAGGTGCACGATATGGAATGGGGGATACACCCTAAAACTCAATATGGTCATATGGGTATACCATGATTCCCGATATAGATACATGATATGGTGGTAAGGTGTATCTTAAAACCAATATGGAATCATACCTACACCTCTATACCCGAGATGGAGGAAGCACCTCAACCTAATACACTTGATTGAGTGACACATGTAGTTAGTTAAGTCAAATGATACATTGACACATGAAGATTTTAATATACCTTGATTAAGTGAGTCAATGTACCTTAAATAAAGGGGTTGAGCCAGTATAATAGAATATGATGCAATCAAAATCCTGAGGATGAGAGGGAAAGTTATACATGTGTGATAATCATGTTATGAGCATACATTGATACTCCTAATAGAAGTGGAGTATGAGTTAGGGTTTGATTCATGATAATATGATTTTGAAACCCTAATCGACTAAAATGGGAAACCCTAACCCTAAAGTGAATAGTTGTTGCCTAGTGAGAGGTGTCAAGATGTTTGTTGGGCCTTGTGAGCCATGTGAATAGTTGTTGCCTAGTGAGAGGTGACAAGATGTTTATTGGGCCTTGTGAGCCATGTGAATAGATATTGCATAGTGAGAGGTGACAAGATGTTTATAAAAGCCTCATGTAAGAAATGGTAATGTTCAAAATAAACTAGGGAAATGGAAACCCAGTAACATCATAATAATAATAAATGGTTATAATAATAATGAAATATTGGTCATACATGCTTTATGCTTATAGACAAATAAGGGCTATAGTGTTTTAGATATTCTTAAATGAGCTAAGAGGAATACTGGTATTATATAAAGGATATGAATAAGTATGATGGCTTGGCCAAGGTATAATACCTAGTAAAAGTGATGTGGTATTCAATGATGAAGTTAAGGGATTGACATCCCATAATGAAAGTGAAAGGGAAACATAAAGGTATCCCAACTACTATGGGATCCTTAGCAATATGGCCATGATCTATTAGGATTGGCAGGGTCCAATACCTGGTTGTGATCTCACGATTGGTACAATCCAATACCTAGCTGAACTTTATGATCTCAAGATTTGTACAATCCAATACCTGGATGAACTTTATGATATCAGGATTGGTACAATCCAATACCTAGTTGAACTCTATGATATCAGGATTGATACAATCCAATACATGGCTGAACTCTTTGATCTCAGGATTCATACAATTCAATACCTGGCTGAACTCTATCAGGAATGGCAGAGTCCAATACCTGGCTGTGATCTCAGGATTGGTACAATCCAATACCTGGCTGAACTCTATGATCTCAGGATTGGTACAATCCAATACCTGGATGAACTCTATCAGGATTGGCAAAGTCCAATACCTGGCTGTGATATCAGGATTGGTACAATCCAATACCTAGATGAACTCTATTAGGATTGGTACAATCCAATACATGGTTGAACTCTTATAAGATCAATACCTGGTTAGCAAATTGGTTGATGCTAACAAATAGAAATGAGAATGATTTATGGATATCATACCATGATAATATTATCATAGGATAAGCTTGAGATGTTGGCATAATATGATGGGTAAATGATACACATGTTTTTCTTATTCCTTATAAAATGAACAGATGATTTACTACCCTATCGTAGATAGTTACAATGCTTTAAAAGATGAGAAATGTTTTAATATGCTTATCCACAATGATTAACCTTGCTTAGTAATATAAAAGAACCTCTACTCAGTTTACTACTATTTACCTGTGATAATAACATTGTTGGCGGAGAGTTATATCTCTCACTAGGACAATTGTCTCACCCTATGGGATCCACAATTTTTAGGTGGACATGCACAAGGAGGTAGAGACCATTCTGCAGAGGAAGGACAACAACACTAGGGACAACAGTAGTAGCTCAAGTTGAATATACTATATGTCGTGTCTTGTAGATAGAAGTCCTATGTATCGTCTCTGTACTCTCTGGTCCTTGGAGTTAGTACATGATGGTTTTATGAACAATTTGAGATTTTGGCTTGTAAGCCTCGAGGATTTATGTTGCGTCAATATATGTTTTGACAAAGCAACTGTTATATGTTATGCTTTAGATGAGATGGTACAGTGTATGTACAATGGGAACCCTAATGTATATAAAGTTTTGGTTCTTTCATTAAGAGTTTTCCAAGAAATGGATCTCTTTGCAAAATGGTTTTAATTTTTAGTGATTTTGTTAATCCGCTGCTCATGATTATTCCTCTTAATTAGTAATGATTTGGCTATCGGTTTGGTGGCAGTCGTTACAAAACCAGCGTCCTGAGAAATTCCCTTAAATCTGAGTAACTTAATCCTTAAGCTTGTTTTGTTTTTGCAATTGTTTCTATTTAATCAAACCTATTCACTTTTATCGGCCAAGCTGATTAGATCATAGTTAGTAGCAGTATTCTAGAGAACGTTTCCCTATGTTCAACTTGGGCCTCAAAAGGTCTATGTTACTTCGATACATTCACTTGCGTATAACGCACGGTAAACATGTGTCAAGTTTTTGAGACCGTTGCTGGGGAAACGACAACAGCCAACACTACGAGTGTTGTGGTCAGCCACTCTAGACCAACCTTTTTTTGTGTTTAGTTCTATTTCACTCAAAGTTGAATCATAACATCATTATTGTTTCTATCTCCACTATCATGTTCTGACAGTTATTTTTCCACTTTCAAGTACTAGTGTATGGTGCATACTCGAGCCCACGATTACAGAGAGCGATCTCCATCGGGTTTCGGGCAAGCAGCTCTCATTCATAAAGAAAGGGAATTTAGAAGACTATAGATAGATTCAACTAAACTCCACCACTGAAACCTCCGCCTAAAGGACCTAAAACACTAGTGGAACCTGAGTCAGAAGGATTGGGTGATGGAGTAGAAGAGCAGACGATATGGGAGAAGATCAAAGACTCTTCCTCAATAGCTGAAAAAGGACCAATCAAAAGACAAGCCATTAGTGGGTAGCTATAATATCAATCGAGGATTGATCTCTCTAGTCAAATCCCAAGCTTTCCACAACCATAGTTCTGAAGACCCGATGACACACATCGATAAATTTGTTGAGAACTGTGATATGGTCAAGATAGATAGAATACTGACGAGTGTCATATATCTAAAACTATTCGCATCATCTCTGGAAGACAACACAAAGTTGTAGTTTCACAATCTCAATGATGAGTGTATCGAGACATGGGATAAGATGATTGACACTTTCTTTGAGTGTTACTTTCCTCCACAAAAGACAAATGAACTGGTGAAGAAGATCTATAATTTCAGGCAGTAGGCTGACGAATCATATTCTGAAGCATGGAAGAGATTCTAAAATATGCTGAGGAAGGTACCTCATCATGTTATTCATTTTTTGGGACAGATAAAGATCTTTTACTATGATCTAAATAAGGGAGAGAGAACCACACTTGACAATGCAGGAGCAAGTTTCTTCCTTAACAACAAACCTGCCCGCTATCATGAGATATTAAAGAACATATCCAAGAACCAGTTGTGGGGAGATGAGAGAGAGCTTCCTACAATCATCAAAAGTTTCGGGGAGTCCAAGGTCATCTCTATATTAAATGAGAAGCTGGACCTGATTGCAAAAAAATTGTGTGCCAATGATAGACCACCTTCAGAAGAAGAAGAAGAGGAATGCAAATTTGTGCACCAACAACAGCAGTATCAAGGCAATTTCTATTCATGAAGGAAGGATCCTAAGTTCTCATGAAAGGATCCCAACAATTTCCAACAAGACCCTTCTTAGGCACAACAACTCAAGTCACAATAGTTTGGTGGCCAAGAATAATATCAACAAGAAGAAAAGAAGATTGACCGTATCAAAGTAATGCTTGGAAAGATGGTAAGTCAGAATGAAGTTCTTATTGGTTAAACTTAGAGAGAACTCCAGAACCAAGGGGCACAAATCCACAACATGGAAACTCATATTTCTCAAATAGCAGTGGATGTGGGTACATTGAAGTAGCCAAACCAGCAAGGGTTCCCAGCAAACACTAACGTACCTTCTGGAAATCAACATGTCAAGGCAATCCTATTCCATAGAGGTAGTATGCTACTGAATGATGCACCAACAAGTTTAGGTGCAAGTGAAGTTACAGGAACAACAACTCAGACTATGACAACAGATGCAGATAAACCAAATGTGTTAGAAAAGGAGAAGACAACTGAGGGGCACACTGATGAGGTGGAGGATATAAGATCAAAATCATATGTGCTGCCTCATCAGAGGACACCAGTGACACCAGTGCTCTTTCCAAACAGCTTGAAGGAAACCAAAGCAGATTGGAAATTCTAAAAATTCTTAGATGGCTTTAAGAAATTATCTGTCAATATTCCACTCATTGATTCAATTGAGAAGATACATCGTATGACAAGTTCATGAAGGACATAATCAATAAGAAGAGAAGGTTACCTAAGGTTGATGAGGTGGTGTTAAAGGAGTAGGTGAGTGCTTTTATTCTGGGAATACTACCTCCTAAAAGATAGGATCCAGGTTGTTTCAACATTGATTCATAGGAAAGACTAAGTTTGGTGAAGCGCTATGTGATTTAGGGGCAAGCATCTTATGCCTTTGTCAACTTTCAAGAAGCCAGATCTCAAGGAGACTAGGAAAAGTAGTATGACTATTGCATTGGTTGACAACTCTGTGGTCAGGCATTTGGCATTTGTGAATATCTTCTAGTGAAAGTGGACATATTTGTTTTTCTTACTGACTTTGTGGTGATGGAAATGCAGGAGGATCATGGAAATAAACTCTTACTAGGTAGGCCATTTCAAGCCATGACTGGTATGATTCTGGAAATGTCCAGAGGATGTCTTACCATGGGCACCCATGATGACCGGTTTGAGATTAAGATGCATGAGCACTCACAAGAAAAGGGGGACAAAGCACAATGCAACATGCTTCAACATGTGGAGGGAATATTTCTCTATTTCTGGGGAATCCATTCCTCGACATCGCTCATGTAATGATTAAAGTAGATAGGGGCACTTTAGCAGTGGATATTATGGAAAACACCAAGGTGATCTCATTAGCCAAAGTAGTGTGTTACCCAGATGATGAAGAAGAAGACTATGACTCAGATACCATAGAGGAGGTCACATCTGATTCCTTATTATAGACATATCCAAAGTTATCATTGGAAGCATGCTTGATGAACATGATGGAGGACAGTACATGCAACCACTCTCTAGAAGAGTGTGAATTGATGTTGAAGGTGCTACCTTGCTACTATGAAAGAATTTTTGAAGATTTGGGACCACCTCCTCCACCATTGATCCCATCTCTATTGAGCCCACCAGAGTCAGAATTGAAGCCCCTGCCACCGCATCTGAAATATGTCTTCCTGGCTGTAGAATCAAACCTCTCGGTGATAATATCATCATCCTTGAGTAGTGAAGAGGAGAAGCAGTTACTCACTATGTTGAAGAACCACTGAGCCACTTTTGAGTGGTCAATAGAAGACATCAAAGGAATCTCTCCGAGCTTGTTCCAGCACAAAATTTGACTGGAAGAAGGAGACAAGGCTATAGTTCTACCTCAGAGGTGACTCAACCCTATCATGACTGAGGTAGTGAAGAAGGAAGTGGGCAAGTACCTATCAGTAGGTATCATTTTTGCAATTTAAGACTCTATGTGGGTTAGCCCAACTCAAGTAGTTCCTAAGAAAGGGGGATCATTGTCACAACTAATGATGTTAATGAGTTAATCTCAACTAGGTTAGTGATAGGGTGGCATGTATACATAGACTACCGACGTTTGAATGTCGTCACCTTAAAACATCACTTTCCTTTACCATTCATTGATCAGATCTTGGAATGACTCACCAGTCGTTCACACTTTTACTTCCTCAATGGGTATTCCAGTTATAATCAGATTTCGATTGAGACAAATAATTAGGAGAAATCTACTTTCACCTGCCCTTATGGCACATTTGCATATAGACAGATGTCGTTAACCTTTGTAACGCCCCCGCCACTTTCCAATGTTGTATGCTTGCCATCTATTTTGATATGGTAGAGCAGTGCTTGGAGGTGTTCATGGATGATTTTTCTGTGTATGAAGAGTCATTCAGTGATTGCCTATACAATTTGGACATGGTTTTACAACGATGTGAGGACACTCACTTAGTCTTGAATTGGGAGAAATGTCATATGATGGTGAGGGCATAGTGCTTGGACACAAGGTGTCCAACAAGGTTATAGAAGTAGACCCAGTTAAGATAGAGGTTATCTCCAAGCTACCTCCACTGACATCGGTGAAGGGAGTGAGGAGCTTTTTGGGACATGCTGGGTTTTATCGTCATTTTATTAAAGATTTTTCAAAAATTGCTAAACCTTTATTGGTATTGTTGGAAAAAGATGCTGAATTTTCTTTTGATGAATTATGCTTGAATGCCTTTAAAGTGCTAAAGGAGAAGCTTAACTCCACACCTATCATGCAGGCTCTTGATTGGAGCCTACTGTTTGAGCTGATGTGTGACACATCAAATTATGCAATGGGAGCTGTGTTGGATCAACACAAAGATAAGGCTCCTACAGTCATATATTATGCGTCCAAAACCTTAAACGATGTGCAACTCAATTATACAACCACCCAAAAAGAACTCTTAGCAATTGTTTTTGCATTTGAGAAGTTTTTCCAATACCTAGTTGGGGCTAAGGTTCTTGTTTGGACCGACCATGCTGCCATCAAATACCTGTTACAAAAGAAAGATGTGAAACCTAGATTGATTAGGTGGATTTTATTTTTATAGGAATTTGACATAGAAATTAAGGATAAGGTAGGGGTGGTAAATGTGGTAGCAGATCACCTATCTAGGTTGGAAAGAGTGAATGAAAAAGATGTAGATATCCCTATTGTTGAGGATTTCCCAAATGAAAAACTTTTTGCTATTAAGACCAAGGATCCCTAGTTTGTTGATATTGTAAATTATTTAGCCTGCAAAGAGATGCTTGCAGATTGGGGATACCAAGAATAGAAGATACTTTTTCATTCATTGAGGTTTTACATCAGGGATGACCCGATTCTTCTTAAACAATGTAGGGATGAAATTTTGAGGAAGTGTGTACCCAAATGTGAGGTTGAGAGAATTTTATCACACTATCATTCTCTACATATAGATGGGCATCATGCTAGCTCTAGGACCGTGATCAAAGTCTTAGAGAGTGGGTTTTACTGGCCAATGCTATTTAAAGATGCTCACAATTTTGTTCATCATTTTGATGCATGTCAACGTGTAGGTAATTTTTGTAAGCAACATGAAATGCCACTAAATGTGTTTTAAGAGGTTGAAGGGTTTGATCTATGGGGCATTGATTTCATGGGCCCATTCATGCCATCTAATTCTAATCTTTACATTTTACTTGCGGTTGACTATGTATCTAAGTGGGAGGAAGCAATTCCAACCCACACCAATGACACACAAGTTGTGTGCATGTTTGTGAAGGATAACATTTTCTGCAGATTTGGTGTCCCCCGACTGATTATTAGTGATGGTGGACCACATATCACCAATAGGCAATTTGGAGCCTTATTGAGTAAATATGGGGTGAAACACTGAGTGGGTACTCCTTACCACCCATAGACGCAAGGTCAAGTTGAGGTGTCCAACAGAGAAGTGAGGAAGATTTTGGAAAGGATAGTCTCAACTAATAGGACAAATTGGAGTTTTGTGCTTAGTGGAGCCCTTTGGTTATATAGGATGGCCCGTAAATCACCTATAGGAACTACACCTTTTAGGTTGGTTTATGGACGTGCTTGCCATCTATAAGGTGAAATGGTCGTTGAAAAAGCTAAATTTTAGACTATATGAAGTAGGTAGAAAGAGGTTACTAGATGAGCTTAGGATGGATTCTTATGAAAGTTCTAGAATTTATAAGAAGAGGACGAAGAATATTCATGATAGGCATATCTTGAATAGAGTGTTTCTCCCGGGACAAAAGGTTCTTCTTTTTAATTCTAGACTTAATTTACATCCGGGCAAATTGAGGTCGAAATGGAGTGGACTATTCATGATTGAGCAGGTTTTTCCCCAAGGTGTTGTCATGATTATAGATGGGACTACGTCATTCATTGTCAATGGCTAGAGATTTAAGCACTATTATGGTGGGGAAGTGGAGTTAAGAATATAAGAAGTGCAACTTATGGAAATCCATTAGATTCTTTCTCTTAGGAACATCTAGTCTAGGATGTTAAACAATGGCACTTGCTGGGAGGCAACCCAACCTTCAATTCTCTTTATTCATTTTCATTTTAGCATTGTAGTTGTCTTTTCATTCTTCTTTCTTGTAAAAAGGTACCTTGACCCATTTGTAGGAGTGTGTAGATCATATAAAGTCGGTACTATCGGGTCCACAAGTCACTAGCACCGAATTCAAATCAGTGAGTTATCCACAAAAGAAGGACAAACTCAGTACTACGAACTTGACCAGTCGGTACTACCGAGTCTCTGAAGATCTTTGATCACCTAACTGATAAGCACTCGGTAGTATCGATGTCTGAGTTGGTACTACTAACTTTTTAGCACTCTTAGGTTTGAAATATAGAGATGAAAATTTGAAAATACTGACGGAACAATCGGTAGTACCGACACATGACATCAACAATCCGTGGACAATCGATTCAATGGTGGATGCAATCTTCATAGAATGGTTGGTAGTATTTACCTACAACTCAAGTTGATACTACCAACCTAGACTCGATACTATCGACTCCAAGCTATCTGCATTCGAGACATCATTAAACATCAACTGTCGATACATCCGAGCCACAAATCCATGCTTGCAACTTAGTACTACCGACTTAAGAGTCATTAGTAATGACTCTTCCTATCTCATATATATAAGGAGAGGTGGTGAATCCATTTTTTTCACACCACCTCCTCCACTCCTCCTACAATTCAGAGCAAAGCTGCATTGGGTACCGACAATCATCACGGAGCCTCTCTTTCTCCATCCTCCTTGCATCGTCATCATGGAACCAAGAAGAGGTCCTTCTACATTGGTGGAGCAAGGAGAATTGGTCCCTAGAGCAACACACATTCAACATCCATCCCTGGAGGTCAGGAAGGCATATGAAGAGCTTCAGATAAGGATGATGGTTCCAACGCAATGTGGAGATTGTGTCTTGATCAAGCGAGCAAGCTTCACCGACAACCTATGGTGGGTTTGTCAATGCTAGATAATGGAGGGGGATAACCCTTTCTTTAGCGACTAGAAGACCTACCTGGAGCTTTTCCTTGAGTTCTTGGCATTTCTAGAGGTTCTGGTCACCTCTGAGAAATAATTAGGAGGTGAATGGTGGGAAGGCAAAGTTTGTTTCTACCTCTTCAACACCAACTACTCCATCACTCTTCTGGCATTCAACCACACCTTCAACTGGGCTCACATCCCAGAATGCTCTACCCCTTTAGATTTCGACTATCACCTAGCTTGGGAGAAACTAACCGAGGTGCCAGAATGCTTTCACATCAGTTGACACATCAACTCTGTCACTGACATTGAGCACCCCTTTGCTCAAATTCTTCACCGCCTCTGCACTGACACTATCTTCTCTCATTCTGCCTAAGTCTAAGTGAAGGCCCAAAGGACGGACCTCTACTTCCTTTATAGGCTATTAGAGGGAGAAATCGTTAGCTATGGGTCCTTCCTTCTCCTCTATATGATCTTAGTTCAGCACAATGTTCAGGGGAAAGTGCCAATTGTGTTTGGGGGGCTGATTACCCCAATTGTGCTACATATCCACCTTGACTTATATACCATCGTGTCGATAGAATATATGATGAAAATGGATCTACAACACATCCACAAGGTGAGCCTCCTCAACTTACACCATAACAGGGTGTAAACAATCTACACACATCAAGGATGGTTCTGGGAGCGTAGCCTCCCTAACCCCATCTTCAACCTGTGAGGAGTAGCACATCTTCGGTGGCCGCTGGACGAGGGAGAGGAAGAGGATGAACCCATGGAAGCAGCCTATGACAACAATGAGCATCAAGGTGATGATGAAAACTTCGATGACGACAATGAGGAGGTGGAGTTGACCATACCCATTACCCAAAGAGCAGTCCCACGCAAAAGGACCCACACCTATTCTACCTCAACTTCATCTACTCCACCCCTTCTCAGGAGGAGCATGATCTGTACAATATGGCAGGTATGTATGGGATGCTTCAAGAGATGTAGACAGGATAGTAGCAACATCAGGCGATGTTGGCTGGTGTGTAGGAGATAAAGGACGTTTATATCAAAATCAGTAGGCAATATATGAGAATGAACGCCTTCTCTTGGATAACCAAGAGAATGCCCACATGTGCCTACATCGGATGGAGCAATATCAACAATCATTCTTTGACCATTACTGGAACCAGGGGTACTTTGGAGGGTACCCGTAGCCACCGCAAATACCACTGTCATATCTATCTTCTCAGGGGATGTTTTCTCCCCATGACCCCAATATGCCACATCCACAACTTCCTCCATTTTGAGAAACAATACCACTGTTCCACCTCTTAAGTGCGAGTATTGACTATGTGGACATAGTCTTATTCAATCTTGGGGGGGAGGTGTTGGAACAACCATCTATCTTAACTTTTTATTACCTTTTTATCTTAGTTATTTCATTTTTATTTTGTTTTATGCAATATAGGATCCACACCTATCTAGTGTAATTGTGGAGCAGTAAATGCATGGTTTAACATATCAAATGGGTTGTACTCATAGGTGTCCTTGCATGGTTATGGTCATCTCTTTATATCTTGATTTTGCAAAAATCTTTCTACAACACCACTTTAGGAAGTGTTTGGTTAAGTCAGCTTTAGGACATAGGATATGAATGAACATCTAAATCAACTAGGAATGTGAATGACGATGTTGGTGAGCCTAAACAGATCAAATCTTTAATGAGATCTTAAATGGAAATCTAAGAAAGAAACCTTAAGATTACCCTATGCATAGGTCATTAAAGAGGGACATATCATAATCCTATGAAAGACATTATCTCTTAGTTATGTGATTCCATCCATCTCTTCCATCCAATTTTGACTCACCACCTCAAGATGAATGAGTACTCAAACTTATTTCTTTTGATTGCATGGCATGGCATAATAGGTGAAATGATAGATTAGCTTATTCTTTCTTGTATTTGAAAAAAAGAAGAAAAAGTTGCATTTGTATGCATGAACAACTTTAGTGCATACCACCTTAGTTGCATAGAAATTTCATATAGATTACATACATTTCATAGCATTCATTTCTTTTTGTCATGTGGATTGTAGTCTCCATTTATGAAGATTGAAGCAGGGACATACCTTCATATCCAAAAAAGGAATAAAAAAAAGTATGAACTAAAAGCCCGAGCATAAATCCAATCATGTTGAAGATAAAAACAATTATGGGCTAGAGAAGAAAAAAAACAATATCAAAATTTCTTAGAGAGAAAGTATGTCCATGAGTCTTCTTAAAGAGATAATTTAATCCACATGACACATTTATTTATTTTTGACAGTCTCATTTTTTTATGAGATAGCTTCATACATGCATCATCTGTTAAAAAATATAGTAGGCATTAGGATTCATGCATGACATTCTTTTCACTCATGTAGGTCATCATTCTTTATGCATATAAGTTGGATGTACTTGTGATTCTACAATTTCCACCTATCTCATATAATTAATTGCTCTTAATGGTAGGCCACTCAAGTGATTTATCTCCTCATCCATTCTTATAAGGAGATCTGCTTCCAATTAGTTGGTAATTAGGAGAGAGAAATTTAGAATAGGGAATCACATAATGCACCAAGCGAATGCCTGAATAATTATGATATCAACCGCTTTCTTATTAGTGTTCATTGATCAAAAGGTGGACATCTTCTATGGATATTTTTGGTTGTTTCATAGTAGTTATCAGTTCAGCGGTCATTGAGGCCAGTTTAGCGATTGTTTGGTGGACATGATTAAGAAAAGAGTTCATATGTTATATCGTTTTGCTTAATTACATCAAATATATCTAAGAGAGTGTTTCTTGAGGATGAGAAACATTCAATCTTAGGGGAGTTTGATGCATGGGTTTTTAGTCATTTTCACAAGCATATTTTCCTTGATTTTATGTGTTGATTTGTCATTTATTTGATTAATTATGCATGGAATGCAATCAATGGCATGTTTATCTAAATGCATTGAATTATATGATTTTTACAGTTTAAAATGGTTTAGTATTCATAAGGAGTTTTCTGAATGATGGCTAGGGGTGCACTAGGGCTTAAGGGGGGGTGGCGGAAATCAGGGGCGTGGATCTGGACTTGGAAGACGGGGATGAGGCTTCAGTGGGGGTCGGAGCAGCAGTAGGCCAAACACGCACTGTGGAGATGGGAGGGAGGTATTGGATGATCGTGGAGGCAGTGGTCACGGAGAACCACAGGGGGGTCTTTGTCAATGTAGCCAAGGTTGGAATCAACCTGAACTACAATGTCATGTGCGGAGAAGGAAACCAAGACAACGACGAACAGTAAGAAGGTACACAAATCTATGATAAGGTCTTTAACGTCACCAACGATTGGATGACAGAAGATGACACGCCGCCTCATATTTCAAAGAACACGACTGCTAAGTCTCCTCTCTTGGATGCGAGTAACACCAGATCCAGAAATACGACATCTGATCTCAGAAGTACATTCAAGGAAGCAATGCTGGGAGGAAAGGGATCAACCTCTCGGGAAGAGTTTTTAGAAGAATTGGAATCTGGAGATCTAAAACCAGAGGATATAGAATTGATCACAGACAAAGGATTCCCAGAACTGCATATCTCTCTAGATGTGGAAGAAGTTCTTCTGCTTCCATGGAAGTTTGCGGTCACTGTAAAACTCATTGGTAGAAGCGTTAGCTACATGACTATGGAGGACAGATTGCAATTACTATGGAAACCGATTGGAAGGATGTAGATCTTTGAACTGAATCTGAACTATTATGTCATGCAATTCTCATGTAAAACAGATTATGAGACCGCACTTACAGGTGATCCTTGGTCGATGTTTAGCAGCTGCTTGATGGTTTGGAAATGGGATGTCAACTTCCAACCTTCAGAAGGACTTCCAAACCACATTGTAACATGGATAAGGATATTGAACCTCCCATTACACCTGTACTATTCTGCTATGTTTGAGAGAATAGGCCACACACTAGGAACGCTAGTGAAGGTGGACGAGCATACAATCAAGAAGATGAGAAGTCGCCTTGCAAGACTTGCAATTGAGTTGGATACCACGATACCAGTACAACCCACCATTATCATCAACGGTTCAGAATTCAAACTGGAGTATGAGGTCCTACCAGACCTATGTCTTTGCTGTGGAAAGCTGGGACATAGTTCTAAGGCTTGTACACCTGCCACTAAGGATCATGAGACAGAAGTGAAAGAGGAGGCGGCAGGAGTGAAATGGTCAGACGAGGATGGCAAATGGCATACATACTATGGAAAAGGAATTCATGCCAAATGGAGACAACGCAACAAATAGAAGGAAGGTAGAAAATAAGAAGATGGAAATAGGTACAAACCCATAGCAGTGGATAATGAGGAGGAAGATGAAGTTGAAACCTTCCCACAGAAGCATGTGAATGTAGAGACGGACATTTCAGAAACCAGAGGACCAAAGGTGTGGAAGAGGAAGAAGATGGCGCACAACATTGAAGAAGATGTAAGGCATAAAACTAATCTTTTAGGAAACTCAAGTGGAGGTCAAGCAGTAAGTACCAATGGGGCGCATACTACAGATCAACCTACTGCAGACAAGGTAGTACATGATGGGAACCATACAGTAGTTTTTCCAGACATAGATGAGGTTGTTGAAGGGGAATCATTGTAAGAAGCACTCACAAAAACCATAACAGAAAATGAAGATACAATGAAACCCACCAGGGCAGGAAAATAGAATCAGAAAGGAAGAGGTGCCAAGGGAAGCGACACCAAATTCAAACACACTAGTACAGGTTCGTATAACTTGAGGAATGGTTCCCGAATCAATAAGGAGGATCATGTTGGAATATGTGGAGTTTAATGTTGTCATTAGTGTATACAAATCCATGAAGCAAGCACTAAGACATATCGACTGTTGTTTACTCCAGAGATTGAAGATTCAATTGGCATGTAAAGCTATCCAAGCTTCAAGGAGTTTGGTTAATTACACAAAACACCAGCCTGTCCCTCATATATTTGAGGGTACGATGGACTTCAGGTCTATCATTATTATAGGAGCTAATAATTGTAATGGTACTGATAATACCGTGTTTTATCCCTTTTGGTCAAGTTTGTTTTTTGTAAGCTTTCTTAAGATGAAATAGATGTTAAGGTTTTTCCAAAAAAAATATTCATCTTCAGTACTTATCCACGTTCTTGTGAAATTTTAGGTACAATTGAAGAAATGATTCATCAAAATAATGAGTCACCCATTCCATCTATATGGACACGTCTGAGATCAACAAATGCTGGGGAGTTCCTCTATTCAATCCTTTTCTTTCTTCTTGTTGCTGGATATTTCATTCGTATACATCTTCTCTTCATAGACTTAGTACTACCGACACCAAAAGTCAACGATATCGACTTCACATCAGTACTAGACCAGAAGAATCACCTAGACTTGATACTACTGACACCCAAAGTTGGTAGTATGGAAACCACATTAGTAAAGTGCAAGAATGAATCAAGAAAACTTGGTACTACTGAGTCCACTGACTTGGTACTATAGAGATGGCATCATGGAAGCAATGCTTGAGTGACTTAAAGACTCAGTGCTATTGAGACAAGTTGATAGTACTGACATTGGGATGAATCTTGGCTACCCTCGAAACTCGGTATTACCAACTTTCCAGTTGGTACTACCAAGTTTGCCAGATCAAGCAATCTGAAGATATCTGTGACAAAGTGGTTTCTGGATTAATTCTGAGGATGAAATTTCTTTTAAGTTGTGTAGGATGTGATGAAGTAGACTTTTGGAATCCTAAAATGTCCAATGACACAAGTGAAGTCATGCATGTTGAGTTGTTTTGAGAATCCCAAGTGTTTTGGTAAAGTTGGAATGTTGGTTGAGATTTATATAATGATTAAGATCCATAAGTTTATGCCTATTTGAGGAATTTAATTGATTGGTCTAATAGTTGATTTTTGACACAAAATTTGTGTACAAGGTACCTTGAGTAGTGAGGAAGCTATGGTTAAAATTTGGTGGAAATTGGGTCCTCCTAGAGAGATATTTAGGTTTGAAATTGGTGAAATAATGTGCATATTTGATGTTCATAGACCTAAGTTTGTGGTTTAATGGATGTGTCATGCACCCCTTGGTTTGGGATGCGTCTGCGTGGACAAATCCTAGACATTTGTGGCTAATCTGATGGTTGAGGCCCTTGACTTAAGTGAGCCACTGATCACGTTTTAGTCTGGGTCCTTTGCAGCTGTTGGATGCACCTTGGACGGTAGGATCCTTATACCCTACCTCTGAGCAGCCTAGATATCGTGGGTTGCAGTGAGTGGGAAGGTAGGGCCTCGCTCCACATCATGTTTGTGGCCTGAGAAGGGATGAGGAGTGGGTGGTTTCATTCTCATCGCCAAAACCTACTATTCGACCCCTCATTTGAGGGATATGGAGAAGTAATGAGGGAGTTCCAGTTCCCTCTTTCTGATGGCTCTCCACTTCCCACCCGTACAAGCTGAAGAGGAGGATGAGACTGGAGAAGAGTAGGTCTCAAAGGGGAAGGTCACTGAGCCTTCAATGGTGTTCCATCAGGCCAGAAGTGATGGTAGACAACAATGGAGATCATGGGTGATCCCTTGCCGAGACCTACTGTGCGGTGGTAGCTTTCTCAAGCTCAGTGAAGAGCTTCAGGTAGAGGGAGAGTGACTGTGAGAGACTAGAAGGCTTCAACATAGTGGAGGGCAGTGTCACCAGGGGACAAAGAGGAGGATAACAGTGTTGTGACGGATGGCGTTTGCAGCGGCGGCGTGGTGGCTGGAGATCTCAATGATTCGGAGTCCTAGAGATGGAACAACGAAGTTGAGTAGCTATGGAGGTCAAGCAGAGGTCACCAAATGTGTTGGTGGCCCTAAGAGCCGAGAAGGAGAACTCGAGCCTGAGCTATTGCTCTCCGGAGGAGCTGCCTAGCGGCGATGCTCTGTTTCTGAGTCACACAATCGAGCGGGCCAATAGTTGATCGTGTGAGGAAGGGAAAAGGTATAGAACTGGGTCTAGGCACCCAGAACTAGCTGGCCCAACACAAACTAGGAGAAGAACAGGCCACAATAGACAAAGGATGCACTCAACCCTAGTTGCCACGTGTCAGTAGCCGATTGGCCTAAAAAGGAAATTCCTTCAGAAATGTTCAGATCTTACAAAATTCATAATAAATAGCCCGCTTATCAGAAAAATAAAAATAATATACCCAAATGTTAAGAAAAATGAGTTGAACAAATGGAACTATAATATCATGCTTTTGATGCACTAATAATAGTGATATAATGTAAGATGCGTAATGCTTGTTTAATGGATAATAAATACCAAACAATGGCCTAAAATTATGAGAAAATACCAATAAATCTATATTCATGCTTTTAATCCATTTGTAGTTACATACGATGATGTTGATACAAGAAATCATTTAATTCTCTCCATATGCCTAATTATAGCTAATAACCCTAAATAAAATGCAATTAATACATGCGTGCTCAATAAATGATTAAATTCATAGAACACCTTCATATTAGTAATTAGAAGATAATATGTAACTCTGAGATCAGTTTATATATATGGAATTAATGGAAACATGATAATGACTCTTCATGTGATATAAAACACTAATATTCTAAATGAATATGGTCTAGAGTTAATATGTACACATAATCATATGTAATCAAATAATCAGATTATTGATCATAATCTGGAATACAACATCAGTAATGTCAATCCTAGGTAACAAGAAGAGAAGACAAGAATACAAGTAATGATGGTAATATCCTAATGAGATAAGGTAAACCCTAATGAACATAACTAGGGTTAAGATGATGTGAATCTAATGCATGTCATATATGATCTTATCTTAACCAGGGGTTGACCAAGGATATAGATGACATGAGGAATGTGTGATTAGGAATATCTCTTTGGAACGCCATTACCTCTTACTTGGATTATTATACAATATGCTTGTGTTATATGGTAGTAAAAACTTGGCATATGGTATTGATTGAAATGATTGTTCTTGTATGATATGTTGCTTGATTTTCCATACCTATTGCTATGAACACATCAAACATAATTTATTCTATTCCATTATATGAAAGCACCAACTCTTTGGTAGTGTGCTTGGACCCAACTCTTTGGTAGTGGTCACATTGTACATATGATCCAACTCTTTGGTAGTGATCATAAAGGCCTTAATGAATTCAACCTTCGGCGGTCAATGCATAGATATATAATGGAAAATAAGCTTAGAATATGTCTTCTCTTTTGTTAGTGAACATCTTTGTGCAAGTATATGATCTTTCTTATATTTCATTATAACTGCCAAGTATTAGTTTTATCTTATTGACAAGATATGATGAGAGGTATATAAAAGACACATAGGTGTACTCAGTACAATATTCTTGAATATTATGCTTACGTGTACCACATGTAATCTTTTGTTTAGGTTTTGGACGTGTTCTTGAAGATCCAAGTTAGTTGAGAGTTGTGTGGCGAGCTAATGTACAAGTGGACCTGTTGTCTTAAGATCCTGTAGTTTAGTGGTAGTACATTTATATGTATTAGAAGTTTGCTGTTCAATATGTAATATCAAATGTTGTAATAATTCATGTTGTAATTATATGTTGAATGGTGAACATGTGTTGTGGTTTGTTTATTGTTCATGTGCATGTGCTACTGTTGTTTCCTTTTGACTCCCTTGATTTTCTTCTTCTTAGCTTAGTGTGGGGTGTTTAAATTGGGATTCTCACTAAGGTGAGGGTTTCAATTTGGACGTCACACAATAGATTAAATTTTAGAAAATTTGGGGACGTCACAAGTGGTATGTTGCTCGATTTTCCATACCTATTTCTATGAACATATCAAACATAATTTATTTTGTTCCATTATATGAAAGCACCAACTCTTTGGTAGTGTGCTTGGAAGTGACCTAACTCTTTGGTAGTGGTCACATTGTACATATGGAAGCACCAACTCTTTGGTAATGTGCTTGGACCCAACTCTTTGGTAGTGGTCACATTGTACATATGATCCAACTCTTTGGTAGTGATCATAAAGGCCTTAATGCATTCAACCTTTGCCGGTCAATGCATGGATGTATAATATAAAATAAGCTTAAAATATGTGTTCTCTTTTGGTAATGAACATATTTGTGCAAGTATATGATCTTTCTTATATTTCATTATAACTGCCAAGTATTAGTTTTATCTTATTGCCAATATATGATGAGAGGTATATAAAAGACATGTAGGCGTACTCAGTAAAATATTATTGAATATTGTGCTGACGTGTACCACATGTAATCTTTTGTTTATGATTTGGACATTCGTTCTTGAAGATCCAAGTTAGTTGAGAGTTGTGTGGCGAGCTGATGTACAGGTGGACCTGTTGTCTTAAGATCCTATAGTTTAGTGGTAGTACATGTATATGTATTAGAAGTTTGTTGTTCAATATGTAATATCAAATGTTGTAACAATTCATGTTGTAATTATATGTTGAATGGTGAACATGTGTTGTGGTTTGTTTATTATTCATGTGCATGTGCTACTATTGTTTCCTTTTGACTCCCTTGATTTTCTTCTTCTTAGCCTAGTGTGGGGTGTTTAAATTGGGATTCTCACTGAGGTGAGGGTTTCAATTTGGACGTCACACAATAGATTAAGTTTTAGAAAATTCGGGGACGTCATAGGTGGTATCAGTGCATGAACAATAACAAAGCATGACATTTGCTAATTATGCAACTCAAACTAAGAAAACCTTGAACTTAATAATCTTTAGGGTTAGATTAGTCATATTTTAGAGACTAGATCTGACCTAGCCTCTAGGTTAGCACCTAGATATCCAAGAACTAGGTCTAGACTGGTGCTTATTGAGTAGTAAGTCCTTAGATGTCGTTCTTTCCTTGTAGTGCAACGGTATGGGATGTTGCACTATTTGGAAATAACGTGCATCAAGGGAAGAGAAACCCTAGACATATTGCACATGTTTTCTAGAGTAGTTACACTAGTCTACCGCTTGTTCTCACCCTTTTCACTAGTTTCATGACATTGTACTCTCTACTATGTGTGGGACACTCATTTTCAGGATTTGGTTTTTGATTCCAAACAGATCGAACCTCAATAGTTTTCTCTGACGCTTGTTTTATCAGAGAAAAACTATATAATATTTTATTATATATATGTATTACAAAAATGTGTCCCCACACATGTACGAGCAGGAGGTGGTCATGTAACCTAAGTAAAAGTGAATGACATCAGTCTAGAAGAGAGAGTAGTTCTAGATTAGATGTCTAGAGCCTTTTTGGAATATATAATAGATGAAATAAGTTTTGATGATATGATGTAAGTCTTATATAGATGATATAAGATGGTTTACAATGATAAATGTTTGTCTTTGTGGACCTAAGTTTAGATTTGAGGTTTTGAGATAAGTCTTGATGATGCAAGTAACTAGGCTTTTATGATATAAGTTAAGCTAAGACAAGGATGAGAGTCAACATGAGCCTCAAGATCTTTTATGAAGGAGGATCTCTAGTGTTCAGAACAGCTTTAGAGTTAACTCTAGAGAGAGTGAGACCCATTGGGATAAGGTTAGAGAACCTAAACTCCAAGATATGAGAATTCTGAGAAATATTTGTTCTGATATGTCCTAAACTAGAATACTCCCGAGTGAATGAGTTGAGTTGCTTTATGCATGATTCCTATAGTCTCATTGAACCCTAGATGTCCGTGGGATGACCAAACCCTAGAGTTATAGAGAGGCTCAATATATGTGTGCAAGTGGAAATGAATATGAGTGACTGCCATCTGATTAGGGAGAGAGAGTCCCAAGACCCTGGAGGAGGTAACTATGTTTTAGTTTCTATGAAGCCTCATGCTCGGGTTGGTGGTTTCCCACATAGGAATCTAGTAGTGTGCATAGGAGAGTTTTGGGTAAGCATGTCTCATGGGTAGAGAACATATGAAAAGAGTATCATGTTCTTGTTTGGTTTGTGCTTAAGTGGCTAGAGCTTGGAAAGCTATAGCTAGTGCTAATGAGGTATATCTGAGAACCCTAGACCAGAAGGGAAAGATAAAGTATATGAATATGAGATAGTCATAGAGTTGAGTGAGCTCAGAGAGACTGAGCATGGCATTACCCTCCGGTATGGGTTAGGAGAACCTCAATTGGACTATATAAAGTTTTTATATATGTTTGACAAGATGCTTGTATAAGTTTTGTAGCACAAACCTGATACGTAGATAAGAATGTGTTTTAATCTTGAGATTTGACATATGGACATGACATGAAGGAAAATATACAAATGGTTTAATAGATATCAATGCATAAATGGTTAACCATATACATGAATAATGATGCTAATGTGATATGGTTGGTTAATCTAGTGATGAAATCACTAATAAAGTTTGTAACCTAATATGTGAGTGAAATGAAATAAAATAAGTGATGTGTTAATCTTAGTGCTTAATAAAGATGAAAAATATAGTTTGACAGTTGGCACAACATAATGTTTATGATGCCTTGATATGATCTAGATGGACAAAGTGGGTTAATTATAGTTAACTCTCTCCTAAAAGGCATATGTTAATGTTGAACATGTTCTAACAATGAGCTCAATAAGATATTGATGACACCTTAATATAATGGGTTAACTTTAGTTAACTCCTTTAGAACATGGTAATATGATGGGGGAACCCTAACACATGGGTAAAGATAAGGATGCAACACTAACATATGAGATATGTCATGGCATAACCTAAGCTTCTAAACCCTTGTTTCAATCTTTTATGAAGTGGTGATTCACCTTAGATGTTTTAAAAACCTCCTAATAGTAGTGTGGATATGATTATGGAGCTTTTTTTTTGGATATGTTGCACCTAAGATAGTTTCCTACATATGAAAGAATATCCTTAGTTTTTCCTTGGAGTATGAGTATGGCTCAATTTCGAGGACAAAATTTCTTTTAAGATGTATATGTTGTGACAAAGTGGTTTCTGGCTTAATTTCGAGGAAGAAATTTCTTTTAAGGTGTGTAGGATGTGATGAAGTAGACTTTTGGAATCCTAAAATGTCCAATGACACAAGTGAAGTCATGCATGTTGAGTTGTTTTGAGAATCCCAAATGTTTTAGTAAAGTTGGAATGTTGGTTGAGATTTATATAATGGTTAAGATCCATAAGTTTATGCCTATTTGAGAAATTTAATTGATTGGTCTAATAGTTGAGTTTTGACACCAAATTCGTGTACAAGGTACCTTGAGTAGTGAGGAAGCTATGGTTAAAATTTGGTGGCAATTGGGTCCTCCTAGAGAGCGATATTTAGGTTTGAAATTGGTGAAATAATGTGCATATTTGATGTTCATAGACCTAAGTTTGTGGATTATTGGATCTATCACACGCCCCTTGGTTTGGGATGCGTCTGCGTGGACACATCTTGGCCATTCATGGCTAATCTGATGGTTGAGGCCCTTGACTTAAGTGAGCCACGTATCACATTTTAGACTGGGTCCTTTGCAGCTGTTGGATGCACGTTGGACGGTCGGATCCTTATCCCCTACCTCCGGGCAGCCTGGAGATTGTGGGTTGCAGCGAGTGGTAAGGTAGGGCCTCGCTCCACATCATGTTTGTGGCTTGAGAAGGGACGAGGAGTGGGTGGTTTCATTGTCATCGCCAAAACATACTGTCTGACCCCTCATTTGAGGGATATGGACACAGTGGAGGTGTAACACCCGGCCCACTGCCCAAGGCTCTAGTAGAGTTTCAGGAATGAAGACTGGCCCCACAGACCACCACTAGCCTTAACTGCGTGCTTTGCCCTCATGCACGTGCAAGCCGGGGTCAACTTCCCGATTGGTCACCCATCCTAGTACTACTCCAAGCTGAGCATGCTTAACTATGGAGTTCTTTAGTGATGGGCTCCCGAAAAAGGAGGTGCACCTTGGTGATATGGGTAGTCCAATCATTCCTTTTAAGATCATGTTATCTGAGGCCTCAAATCCTGGGATGTTACAATATCCCCCCACTTAGGCTCTTGACATCCTTGTCAAGGGTCAACTATAAGGCCTCATTATCTCTTCTCCATTTTAGTGCAGACCCACAATGACCCACGGACACCCAGCTCCTGATCACGAAATACCAGTGCAAGGGTGTCTACATCAACCATGGACAACCCTTTCCTATATGCCTGGACCGCACAGCTCAAGAGTGGCATGCCATGTCCATGTGGGCCCCACCTACTGGAGGGGTTATGGCTCTGATACCATTTGTAACACCCGGGCCCACTGCCCAAGGCTCTAGTAGAGTTTCAGGAATGACGACTGGCCCCATAGATCACCACTAGCCTTAACTGTGTGCTTTGTCCTCATGTACGTGCAAGCCGGGGCCAACTTCCCGACTGGTCACCCATCCTAGTACTACTCCAAGCTAAGCATGCTTAACTATGAAGTTCTTTAGTGATGGGCTCCCGGAAAAGGAGGTTCACCTTGGTGATATGGGTAGTCCAATCAATCCTTTTAAGATCATGTTATCCGAGGCCTCAAATCCTGGGATGTTATAGGAGGGCAGTGCCACCAGGGGCCAAAGAGGAGGATAGTAGTGCCAGGACGGATGGCGTTTGTGGTGGTTGTGTGGTGGCCGGAGATCTCAGTGATCCAGAGTCCTAGAGATGGAACAGTGAAGCTGAGCATCCGTAGAGTTCAAGCAGAGGTCGCAGAAGGCGTTGGTGGCCCTAAGAGCCGATGAGGAGAACTCGAGCCTGCGCTATTGCTCGCTGGAGGAGTTGCCTAGTGGCGGTGCTCTGTTTCTGAGTCACGCAATCGTGTGGGCCAACAACTGATCACGCGAGGAAGGGAAAAGGTATCAAACTGGGTCCAGGCACCCAGAACCGGCTGGCCCAATGCAAACTAGGAGAAGAACCGATCACAACAGACAAAGGATGCATGCAACCCTAGTTGCCACATGTCAGCAGCTGATTGGCCTAAAAAAGTAATTCCTTCAAAAATGTTCAGATCTTACAAAAATTCATAATAAATAGGCCGCTTATCAGAAAAATACAAATAATATACCCAAATGTTCAGCAAAATGAGTTGAACAATATGGAACTATAATATTAGGCTTTTGATGCACTAATAATAGTGATATCATGTAATATGTGTAATGCTTGTTTAATGGATAATAAATACCAAACGATGGCCTACAATTATGAGAAAATACCAGTAAATCTATATTCATGCTTTTAATCCATTTGTAGTCACATACGATCATGTTGATAAACGAAATCATGTAATTGTCTCCATATGGCTATTTAAAGATAATAAACCTAAATAAAATGCAATTAATACATACATGCTCAATAAATGATGAAATTCACATAACACCCTCATATCAGTAATTAAAAGATAATATGTAACTCTGAGATCAGTTTATATATATGGAATTAATGGAAACATGATAATGACCTTCATGTGATATAAAACCCTAATATGCTAAATGAATATGATCTAGAGTTAATATGTACACATAATCATATGTAATCAAATAATTAGATTATAGATCATAATATGGAATACAACATCAGTAATGCCAATCCTAGATAACAAGAAGAGAAGACAAGAATACAAGTAATGATGGAAATATCCTAATGAGATAAGGTAAACCCAAATGAACATAACTAGGGTTAAGATGATGGGAATCTAATGCATTTCATATATGATCTTATCTTAAACAGGGTTTGACTAAGGATATAGATGACATGAGGAATATGAGATTAGGAATATCTCTTTGAAAGGTACACCATTACCTCTTACTTGGCTTATTATACAATATGCTTGTGTTATATGGTAGTAATGACTTGGCATATGGTATTGATTGAAATGATTGTTCTTGTATGACATGTTGCTTGATTTTCCATACCTATTTCTATGAACAAATCAAACATAATTTATTATGTTCCATTATATGAAAGCACCAACTCTTTGGTAGTGTGCTTGGAAGTCACCTAACACTTTGGTAGTGGTCACATTGTACATATGCAAGCACCAACGCTTTGGTAGTGTGCTTGGACCCAACTCTTTGCTAGTGGTCACATTGTACATATGATCCATCTCTTTGGTAATGATCATAAAGGCATTAATGCATTCAACCTTCGGTGGTCAATGCATGGATATATAATGGAAAATAAGCTTAAAATATGTGTTCTCTTTTGTTAATGAACATCTTTGTGCACATATATGATCTTTCTTATATTTAATTATAACTGCCAAGTATTAGTTTCATCTTATTGCCAAGATATGATGAGAGGTATATAAAAGACACGTAGGCATACTCAGTACAATATTCTTGAATATTGTGCTGACGTGTACCACATGTAATCTTTTGTTTAGGTTTTGTACATGTGTTCTTGAAGATCCAAGTTAGTTGAGAGTTGTGTGGCGAGCCGATGTACAGGTGGACCTATTGTCTTAAGATCCTGTAGTTTAGTGGTAGTACATGTATATGTATTAGAAGTTTTCTGTACAATATGTAATATCAAATGTTGTAACAATTCATGTTGTAATTATATGTTGAATGGTGAACATGTGTTGTGGTTTGTTTATTGTTCATGTGCATGTGCTACTGTTGTTTCCTTTTAACTCCCTTGATTTTCTTCTTCTTAGCTTAGTGCGGGGTGTTTAAATTGGGATTATTGCTGAGGTGAGGGTTTCAATTTGGACGTCACACAGTAGATTAAGTTTTAGAAAATCCGGGGACGTCACAATATCACTCTAATCCAATGGCTGGCATTATTTTGTATCTTAAGTGATTCCTATGACTTGAGGGGAGTTCGGCCAGACCTAAGGGAGACATTTGCTTTCTATTGCACAACACTAGAGAAAGAGAAGAGAAGAGAAGAGAAAGGAACTGAAGGATTCACCTGGTACGATCCAAGCACCTCTAGAGGGCGAATATGCAATCGAAAGACAATAGATTGCATGCACGACGTAGGGGATCATTCAGATCATCCATTCTCCTTGGGTTACTTTAGTTTTTCTATTTCTTTACCATGTATTCATCCATGAAAACCATGCAGGGCTAAACCCCTTAAATCCTTAGGATCTGAGAGTAGCCTGGGTATGCATTGTAATTGATTTCCATGCATTAATATCATCTTTATCCCTATTTTCCAGATATAAGTCTATGAAATTGTCTTGTTTGGTTTATGCTTGATCACCATAGATAGATTATCAAACCATTAATCATTTTGGGAGAATGTTAAGGGTTGGAAAAACATAGATTTACCCATTTATTGCACCTCTTGGGAAAGGTGAAGAATAAATGGGAGGAGAAACCTAGAGATTAATCGTAAAACACCTAACTAATCAACTAATTACTATGGAAATGGGATTGGGGTTAGAATAGGTAGTGGACTACATTGCAGGGGTAGTTTTGGATACATGCTCTTTATCCATGGATAGGGGTAATAGATATTAGTGTGTGGAGTTAATCGCAATGTTATCTATGGTGAAACCAGTGTCTTGAGTAATTCCCTTAAATATGAGTAACTTAATCCTTAAGCTTGTTTTTTTTGCAATTGTTTCTCTTCAATCAAACCAATTCACTTTTACTGCCCTAGATGATTATTTGATAGTTAGTAGTAGTATTATGGAGAACATTTCCCTGTATTTGACTCTAGCCTCAAAAGGCATGCATTACTTTGATACATTCACTTGCTTATAATGCACGGTAAACATGTGTCAATAGTCTCTAACATAAACCCTAAACCCTAATCCTAGAAAATAGTAGTGTAGGTGAGATAGAAACCCTACCCGTATAAACCCTAATTAGGGTAAGCATAAAAAGGAAAATCCAAATGAATTTAGGTGACCAACTCTCTAGTGCATGCATGCACGTCAAGAAATTAATTCATGAGTCATGTGAAGAGTTTTAAGAAACATAAGAAACTATGAGTAACAAATGATATAAATATAACATGCTCAAACCCCCATGCTATCTCTGGAAGTTTGTATATTGAAATAAAGTCATGAATATGACCAACTCCCTAGAGAGGAAGGTCATAGAAGATCAAGTACCTAGAGGGAAAGGTCAAGAAGATCATGCCCAAAAAGGGGAAGGTCATAAAATATCAAGCCCCTAGAGGGTAAGGTCATAGAAGATCAAGCCCCTAGAGGGGAAGGTCACATAAGATCAAAACCCTAGAGGGGAAGGTCATAGTAGATCAAGCCCCTAAAGGGGAAGGTCATAGAAGATTAAGGCCCTAGAGGGGAAGGTCATAAAAGATCAAGCCCCTAGAGGGGAAGGTCACAAAAGATCAAGCCCCTAGAGGAGAAGGTCAACATGGAACCAACCCCCTAGAGGGGAAGGTGTCTTGAGACCACTATAGGGACAAAAGCTAGAAGAGGGTATTCCCAGAGTTTGTGTAGAAAAATGGGTTGAGAAGTTATAAACAAAAATGCATGTTCAAAAATATGAAACCCTCAATTCAACTTTTAGGGTTGGTTTCGCAACCTGGGGTGGGTCAATCCAAGAGTGGGAAAAGAACCTACAGGGGAGGCAAAACCCTAAGCCTGTGGGGTCATGTTGTAACCTCCTCTTGTGAGTTAAGAAGACACCCTAGGCTAGGACCTTCCCTAGAGGGGTGAGTTGATGAATTAGTTTGAGAATCGAGGTAACCTTCAATGTCACCTAAAACTTGGAAAATTAAGTATACAAAACATGAAGGCACATACATTATTTGAACCAAGGTATGCCATCTCTGAGGGACACAAGGAAAAGTCACTGAGAAAGTGGTTGATAGTAGAAGGCCAAGACTAGAAGGGAAGGTTGTTGACACAACGTCAATATTCACTCAAGGTCTAAATTTACTAAACCCTTATTCTGTTGATGAATAACCATTCCACTTATTTGTGTCTAATGATTCTACTCGAGTGACTTCTTAGGTATAGATAGACTCCAAATGCCCTAACTTGGAGAAAAGACTAGACAAAATCCATGCAAGTGCACTTTTATGGAATATGATGTATATCCATTAGAATCATGTTGTAAATCACTTGTAATGATTATATGACTTATTATTAAGATTAGAAAAAACCATGAGCACTTAAATTGAATATTTAAGCACTTTAATGACATTTTCCAAAATTCATTACAGACTATTTTTTGATCGAGTTACAAACTCGACTGATCCCTTGATGGATTTTGAGAATTCATTGGTTCGTTTGAGTTTCACATTCATAGAACTCGATCGATCCCTACACTCTGCAAAATTGATTTCAAGAGATCGATCGAGTTGTACATAGGACAAATTCAACCAATGCTTCAAATTGACTTTGTTGCATAGTGCAATCGATTGAGTTACCTTTATGAAAACTTGACTGATAGCACTATACTAAAAGTGCAAAAAAGTGTTTTTAGCCATTGGAGTGTTGCAAAACTCGAAAAAATATCCATTACAACACCCCAAATAGCTTGTATTCATACTTAAGTGTTCCTACTGGCTATTGGGCATCCCCAATTATAAATAAGATCCCTTGGGCTTCATCCCATGGTTATCCAAGCACTATGATGGTCCCTATTCTATAGTTGAATGTATCCTACAACCTCTTCTCTCTCTCTAAGCTTAATCACTTGCTACATTCATTAGAGTGAGTAGGATATGTGTAAGAGATCTAGTCCTACATGTATATCTTGTGAGGTTCTGACGTCCTCCACCTCCAAATCTCTCATTTCAACCATGAAAATGAAGGTTCTCTCTCTTGCCTAAGAGAGGTGAAGAAGAGAAGGCAAGGATAAAGATTTGAAGCAAGAGTGGGTAAGCTTGGTGAAGGCTGAAGACTCCTTGCTCAAGTGGGTATGTCCTTGGTGAAAACTCTCTTGGTTGAAGATCCAAGAAGAGTGGGTAATTCCTTCAAGGCTGAAGACTTGGTGCAAGAGTGGGTAAGTCCTTGGTGAAGGCAGAAGACTCCTTGTACAAGTGGGCAAGCCCTTGGTAATGCCGAAGACTCTTTGTATTAGATAGGTAAGTCATTTGGTTGGTTGTTGGCTCCCTTCTCCTCAAAAGGAAAATTGGGTATCCTTGTCTCGTAAAAGGAAGGTTATATGTTGTAAATCTTATAAGTGAATATAAGGAGGGAAACATGTTTCAAAAATCATAGCAGTTGACCTTTATAGGTAGTAGACTGACAAACTCCTAGTTTGGAGATTGGAACCACTCTACATAGCTTGTGTTCTTGTGCTTGTTTGATCTCTTTCATTCTTTCTATGTATGTTTAGTTGCACTCAAATTCCTAATTAGTAACCTTATCTTGTGATATATCTTGAAGGTCTAATGAATTTTGTTTAAGTGCCTTTATAGCTCTATTCAACTCCCCCTCTAGAGAAAATCACCCATCCTAGATCCGACAAGTGGTACCAAAGTGGGTCTTCTCCAAGCATACATTCACAAGTAGGAGAAGATGGGTGACTATCAAGGTGGGAGGTACCTCATCAACATTCCAATCTTTTATGGGAGAAATTTTCTTTATTGGAAAAGAAGGCTACAATTCTACATCTAAGGATCAAGTCCTGAGATATGACAGATGGTGGACCATCCATACAAACTACCAGAGATAAAGATAAAATGATGGGATGAGGCTACCTTGAAGAAAGAAACCTTTATTGCAAGATCCATCAACATTCTCTATGCCTGCACATCCTCCACCAAGTTCAACCGGATTTCCTCTTGTGAGACAGCCAATTAGGTATGGAGAAAGCTATGCATCACTTATGAAGGGACAAAGCAAGTGAAGGAAAACAAAGTCTACATGCTCAAAGGGCTTCTTGAGAACTTCAAGATGGGAAAGAAGGAAAGGATAGCCGAGATGTACTCAAGGATCAATATTATTGTAAATGGTCTTGCCATTCTTGGTCATCCTATGGATAGAGGAGAGATCAACTCAAATGTCTTTAGAAATCTTCCCAAGAGGTGGGAATCCAAGGTGACTTCCACTGAAGAATTAAAGTCTCTTGGTGATATTCCTATTGAACAACTCTAGGAAATCAACAAGCCCATGAAGCCACACTTGACAAGAAAGAAGAAGAAGAATTAGAAGAGGAGAAAGAGATCAAGAGAATGAAGAATGCTAAAATCAAAGCACAAATTGAAGCTATTGTTGGTCAAGCCTCTCATGTTGAAAATTTCATGTACTCCAAGGGTAGACTCTACAAAGGCAAGTATTCCTCCTCTATCTGATGCTTCAAGTATGGAAAGAAGGGTCACTTCAAAGAAGATTGTCCATAAGGAAAAAAGACCTATCATCACAAGAGAAGAGAAGAGAAGTACAAGAAGAAGGAGAAATGGCACAAAAGCTCAAGTGACTCCTCCAACTCAAGCTCAAGTGACTCCTCCAACTCAAGCTCAAGTGAAGAATCAAGTAGAGGATCTAGCTAAAGCTCTAGTGATAAAGGAGAATGTCATTTTTCTCTTATGGCATCAACAAGTGAAGATTCAAATGAGGTAAATCTAAACCCATTAGATAAAGAATCTTTAATTTCTATTATTTGTTCTACTTGTGCCTCTCTTAGTTTATAAAAAGAAAAAGAAAAAGCTTGCTAGAATTATTGATATTTTGCATGTAGAAATATACGATCTTGAACATGCTAATATTTGATTTCTTGATGAAAACAATGCTTATCTTAGTTGAGTAGATTCTATTAAAATTGAAAATGCTAGTTTGCTTGATAAGATTAGATTTCTAGAAACTCAAACTCTTATGCCTAGTTATAATGAAGAGCATAATAATATTATCAATTCTCACATGCTTGATATTAATGTTCTTAAAACTAAAAATGAGGATAAAGAATTTTCTTTGTAAGGATTAGAATACGAAAATGATGTTTACCTCTCTAAAATTGCTTTGCTTGAAAATGAGAATGCTTTCTTGCTTGCTAAAATCAATGTTCTTGAATCTTGTTCTAGTTCTACTATTAGAGAGACTAATGTTGATTCTCTTCATATTGTGAAAGATTCTTACATGACCAAAACTCTTTGCTTAGAAACCAATCTTTTGCATGCTAAAGATAATATTAATAATTTGTATTCTACTATTGCTTCTTTTATGCATGATAATCATAGTTTGAGATCTTCTATGTGAATATTCTTAGATGATAAAAAGAATCTCAATCAAATCCTAGATCATACTACCGAAAAAAGTGGTAGATATGGTATTGGACTTGATAGTAGCCAAAGGAACAACAAAGATGAAGGGCCTTCAATTTTTAATGAAGAATCCTCTAGTTCCAAGGCTAGGAGATCATATAATTATTGCAATGAAATTGGTCATCATTCTACTTATTGCCCTTTTAGGAAAGCACCTAAGAGAAATAGGACTTGGGCTTCTAAGATAACCCCTCCGAACCTAAAAATATGATCGGGGACCATTTCATCTTTCTTCTTATAGGTCAAGTACAATTGGACTGACTTGAGCTATTATTTTGCAAATTGAATTCTCAATACACATTAAAGAAGAAAGGTGAGATGTGTATGGGGTGGAAATAAGTGGAAAAGGAATGGTAAGAACAGAGGTAAAGATATTCATGGTCATATCCAGTCACAATGTGTTTTTGCTGAGTTAGTAGGCACTATACATATGGTTTTTGAGTCAAAAATGGTATATTGTGATTCTCATCACTCTCTTTCCCAAAAAATATTTCAAATGCTTCCATATTGCATTACTAACTTGCTTACACATCTTTGGATATGGCTTATATTTTTATCATGCCTATAGATATGTTTTTATGAGATACCAATAATTGTATCAGTCGAGTTTATCCTATGAGAAACTCGACCGACAAGCACCAATGGGTGTTTCCAACAGTTGTTGTCTGTCAAATTTTTAAAACACAGAATTCGACCAACAACACTGTGCACATAATATACAATTGGCCTTTGGGATGAGAATTTCCCTCTCAACTTGACTTTCTCAACCAATAGCCTGATTCTTTAGCACTCCCTTTGGTACCTTTATATATGCATATTTCTATGCTTTAAATTATCTATCTTGCATACAACTCTATAAAACTAATTTCTATAATTTTGGCATCCAAAAAGTGGTATCCATATATCTTTGTAATTACTTGTCTTGAGTTTTTGTGCAGGTTTTGATGATGATCTTTTAAGTATGGTCTCTTTGGATCTCTTGGTTGTGTATTAAAATGCTTCTGCTGTTCTCTAACTTGCTACATCTGTATAATTGTATATCTTATTTTGATACAACCTTGAGGTTCTTAGTGATAATCATATTTTGGTAATGATGCATAGTTGCTAGTAGTTTATATCCTTTCTTGCTTATGAAATTGCATATCTTCTTGTTTAGTTATATCTCTACACCTACTTCTAGCTTGGTCTTTAACTTGTGAATCTCTTACTATGATCTATATCATTCTAGTAGTTTTAAGTAGTGATAATATCTACTAGTAGTTCATATACGTGTAGTTCTAGCATTTCTTATCTTTTCATCAAGTGGTATTTTACTATACGTGTAGTTCTAGCATTGCTTATCTTTAAGTAGTGATAATATTCTACTAGTAGTTCATATACGTGTAGTTCATACTCAAACTTCTTCCTTGGCTTGCATATACAGTTTATTGAGTTACTTGATTACATTGACTTATGATGAGCAACAAATAGAGCTATATTGCATGCAAATTTTGAAGTTTTTGAAGAATTTATGTAGTATTTTAGTGTTCTACTCTAATATCAAATTTTGGTGCAAAACTAGTGTTTTTTTATGTAGAAATGTCCTTATAAGAAAGGCTCATAAAATGATCCATCATATTTTTGGGTAAATTCCATCGTATTGAGGGTCAAAATCGCGATTATTATTTTTTGTAGCACATTATGTTATAATTTCAAGGACCTTTTTGTTATGTTTCCTTGATTATTGCTAGAACTACATCTAAGGTTGTTCAAATACATATCTTGATTTATGTTACATACTATGCTTGGACAAGCCCCTAGTGTTGCTCTTCTACTCTCCACTCTAACTTTTGATATCTACTTTTTCTAACATGTTTCATTTTAGCTCTTCAAACCCTTAATTTTTGAAATGACAAAGTGGGAGAAGGTATGTATTATGTTAGACAGGGAAAAGGCATGTGTGAGGAGAAATCATGTCTTATGTTAAGGGGAGAAAACATATATGTAAAACATATATGAGTAGAAGACATAGTTTCTATAAATGTTATAAAAGCTAACCATTCAAGAGAAATAACATCAATTGAGGGGGAGTATGCGAACTCCATAAGCATCAATTAAGGGGGAGTATGTCAACTCATTTCTATTGAAACCCCTAAGTTTCTTCAAAGGTATGATTTTACTTAAAAAGCTTTCAATACATTTTTGGAATGGTTTGTCATCTTCAAAAAGTGGGAGAATGTTGACTCAAGGTCTAAATCGACTAAACCCTTATTTTGATGATGACTAACGATTCCACATATTTGTGTCTAATTTTCTACTTGAGTGACTTCATATTAGGTATAGACACACATTAAATTCCCTAACTTACACATACTAACTTGGAGAAAAGACAAGTCAAAATCAATGCAAGTGCACTTTTTTGGAATATGATGTATATCGATTAGAATAATGTTGTAAATAACTTGTAATGATTGTATGACTTGTAATTAAGCTTAGTAAAAAACCAGGAGCACTTAAATTGAATATTTAAGAAATTTAATTACATTTTCCAAAATTATTTATAGGCCATTTTTCTATCGAGTTACAAACTCGATCGATCCCTTGATGTATTTTGAGAACTCGACTGATCCCTACTCTCAGCAAAACTAATTTCAAGTGATCGTTTGAGTTGCACACATGACAAAATCAACTGATGCTTCAAATTTTCTTTGTCGCATAGTGCTTTTGGTCGAGTTACCTTTATGAAAACTCGACCGAACGCACTGTACAAAAAATGCAAAAAAGTGTTTCTAGCAGTTGGAGTGTTGTAAAACTCGAAACAATATCTGTTACAACACCCCAAACAATTAGCATTCATCCTTAAGTATTCCTTCTAGCTAGTGGGCATCCCCAACTATAAATAGGACCACTTCGGCTTCATCCCATGGTTAGCCAAGCACTATGAAGGTCCCCATTCTATAGTTGAGTGCATCCTACAACCTCCTCTTTCTCTAAGCTTAATCACTTGTTACATCCATTTGAGTGAGTAGGATATTTGTAAGAGAGATAGTCCTACATATATATCTTGTGAGGCTCTCACTTCCTCCACCTCCCAATATCTCATTTCAACCCTAAAGACAAAGGTTCTCTCTCTTAGCTAAGAGAGGTGAAGAAGAGAGTGTAAGATTGAAGACTTGAAGTAAGAGTGGGTAAATCCTTAGTAAAGGCTAAAGACTCCTTGCTCAAGTGGGTAAGTACTTGGTGAAAGCTTCTCCTTGGCAAAGGTGAAGTCAAAGGCGGAAGATCCAAGAAGAGTGGATAATTCCTTCGAGGCTGAAGAATTGGTGCAAGAGTGGGTAAGTCCTTGGTGAAGGAAAAAGATTCCTTGTTCAAGTGGGTAAGTCCTTGGTAAGGTTGAAGACTCTTTGTATTGGATAGGTAAGTCCTTTGGTAGGTTGCTGGCTCCCATCCCCTCAAAGGGAAAATTGGGTATCTGATAAAACCCACTTTATGGCTGCTAAAACTTATATTTTACTATCAAAATAGCCTCCAAACTTAAATTCCTCTTCGTTTTAGTCTATTTATTATGAAGAATCATGCCCACTATGCCCCTGACAATATTTCCCATCTTTTATAGGACTTTTCCTATTTTTCCACAAGAAAAGGAGCACCAATGGGCCCATCAGGCCCATCATCAACGAAGTCCATGTTCTAGCCCAGTAGCTCACCAACATCCGAGGCTGACACACCCCTCTTACCCGTCATGGTCGGTACCTACTACAATAGCAACTCGACGCGGGCGTGTCGTGCAGGAGTCTTAGCCCGCTGCGACCCCTACCCAATATGGTGCCTAACTCGACACAGTTTCACAAACTGATGAGGTCGTTACCCAATGTGGCCACCCCTCGATGCCATAGCCTGACAAGGCCCCAACCTGCCATAGATGTACACGACACACTCACTACTCGACACTCCTCCAACCCGACACACATGATTGGGCGATAGCCGTATCGGTCCTTCTGAAGATGCAAGAATGAAGCCACAGATAAAAGAAACATGGACCAATAAAAAGCTACAAATCCCATCAACTTGTTGCCTACAAATAGCAGCTAAAAGCCTACGATGGGATGGGTCAGACCCTACAGGAGCTAGTCCCTAGAGTAAAGGAGCTAGTGTGTTGAGTCCCTCGAAGTCTGCCGAGCGAGAGCTAGGTGAGCACACCCCCATCCCGAGAGGGATGGGAGGAGTTCAGTTAGGGACCATTTTGGTAGCAACAAACAACACGAGATGATCCTCAAGGCCACTTTGAGCATGTCGGGTTCCTATCTGGGCTTCAACCTGAGATGGCTTGCCCGCCTATACCTGACACAAAGAACTCGAGAGCCTTAAGATAATGTTAACCCGATATGTATCCTAACCTGATACGGTACCCAATCCGATACAGTCTCTACCCATCATGGTTGCAGCCTGACATGACCAGTAACTTGACATGACCGTATTAGGCAGCGGTCCTATCCCGATACAATCCTTACCTTTCACAGTACATGACCCGACACGGTTAGTGACCTGACACAATCATATCCTGATATGTCCTCTACCCAGTACCAGGTTAGCATCATCTTAGGTGTCAGTCACTGTGTACTTCAGTTTCCTAAATCAAGGAGACTGATACTTATCTTCCCTTTACAACATTTTCTTCCTTTTAATTACATCATTGTAACTAAACCATTATGCTTCTTTATGATTATTGGAGCCGGTGGAGCTTATCTCATATCATTCTATGTATGCCTTTATTTCATTGAATGATTTCTTTCTGGCATCTGAGTTCTAGTTTCTTCTTTCTGATTCATGCTTTTGACTAGTTATCAAATCGTGTTTCTTGATTTGACTCCTTCGAGAGAAGGATGTCGTAAACTTCTACAACTTGGTCTGATTTAGGTGTACGAGAGTACCTGGAACTAGAGATGCACCCGGTTTATCTTTCCACACGAGCCCATGCCTGGTACCTTTGAGAAGAGGAACATAGTGCAAGGTTTGTTGGCATTTTCTTGAGAGAAGAAGATGCTAGATGTAGGCCATTACTACTTGTTACGATTACTTTTTATTCCTTCATGCTATACTCTAATGATAATTTTGTCTCCTTGCTTTCCTGTATGCAAAAACTACCATAAAGTAGCTAAAACCCAAAATACCCAAAGCCTTAATCTTTCTGGTACCTCCCCTTGGAGATAGGTTTAAATTTAATTCTTTGTGATTTTTTTCACTGCAACAAACCCTTATCCTTCAACTCTCCGGTGTGCTTAGACTAGTAAGACTTGGGTTCTGAAGTACTATTCTCCTAGTCCCTGTGTTTGACCCCGAACTACTCCGACCCTGTGCTAGTTGCAGGAGTCTTAAACATTTGGGTATTATAAATTATTAAAGTCGGATGACCTAGACATGCCTCCATTTTTTGGACCCACGTTTAAGACCTATCAACCTTTTGGCACCGTTGCCAGGGGCTTGGCAAAAAATATCATTTTACAAACTCGAGTTTTACTTGCATTTTGCCAAAAACCTTGTACATATGCATATAATATTGCATATACTTATTGGACATAATTTCTACAACACACTCACATTTTTACATCTCTTCTTTTCAGGTACTTTTTCATCTCTTCAAAACCTTCTATTTTCTGACAAGCAATGGCTGAGGAAGCACCTAAAGCTTGGTCTCTTCATTCTTTTGTCCAAGTCAGGGCAAATGAGGAAAGGAATTCAGTGGTGGAGCAACTGCTCAATGTGGCTAACTTTGAGCTGAAGCTAGCTTTTCTCTAGCTGTTGCAACACAAATGTTTCGAAGGAAACACTAGTGAAGAGAATCCTTACAATCATCTTATGACGTTCAAGAGGACCTGTAAGACTTTCAAGATTAACAGGGTCCCAATATCTTATATCTACACCCAGTGCTTTCCTTTCTCCTTAGGGTCTGACTGGTTTTGTGTAAGTGCAACAACTACGGAATTCATTTTCACAAAATGGAAATTGATTTCCTAGAAAACTAGTTCCTAGTGACTGGTTTGAAAGTTGTGTTTCCTTGAAAATAAGGCAAAAATTGGGAGTTAGGGCAAAGATTGAGGGAACAGTTTATAGCTTGAGAGTTGTAGCATCGGCGCTGCCGTGGGTGTGGGAAGGATTAATCCTATTCCCTGCTGCCTCGGAACAAAAATTAACGTAGGAAGGATTAAATACTATTTGAGTTTCTTGCTGAATCGAACAGAGATTAACACCATAAATAAGTTGAACCCTCGCCGCCGCCTTCACATTGGTTGGTTGTGTCTTGTGGGTTGAGGTCGTGGCTGGAGATATATGCGGCCGGTGCTTGCTGCAGTCTTGGTCGCTAGCAGAACGGCACCAAGTCTATAGGTAGCAGGAAAACCGTCGAGGATTGCCAGCTCCCCCTTTTGCAGCCGCTTGCCTGGTCGAGTCGGGGCTGAACGAGAGGAAGAAGGGAACGAGCGAGGCACGACTTGCGACGGAACTTGTTTTCCGGATGCTTTCTTACAGAACTTATTTTCGGAAACATATATATATTGTTAGAAGTCCAAGGAAAATTAGGGAACTCAAGTTCGGGACTTACACCAAACCAATCATGTAAAATTTTAAAGGGAACTTGACTTCCAAAGTTTTCAGGACAAATTACACCAAACCAGTCAGACCCTTAAGGGACAAAGCTCTAGAGTGGTACTCAAGTCTCTAAGATGGGAGCCTCCCTGAATGGGAACACCTGGCCAACACTTTTATTGCTAAATTCTTTCCTATAGAGAGATCGATAAAGTGTCAAAAAAAGACAACCAGATTCTCACAGAAGGTTTTAGAGAACTTGCATGAAACCTACGAAAGATTTCAAGGTAATTAGCGAGAGTGCCCGCACCACGGTTTTTTTGAGCCCAAGCTAATCACCACCTTCTACAATGGGCTATGCATTGGAGAGAGGAAATCCTTGAATGCTGCAATAGGCAACGATTTCTTGGGGTTTAGTGCTCAAAGAGCCAGGGAGATTATAAACAATATGGCTACAAATCAGCAGGACATCGAGTATGATAGAGAGTCAACAAGTCACTCTACCCCTGGAGGATCAAAGGTGATGGAAGCACTGGAGGCCAAGTGAGACCAAATGATAATTGATGTTCAAACCTTGAAGGAGCAGAGCTACAAAGGCAAGGTCCGACAAGAAGTAGTCAGAAGCTGTGTCACGTGCGGAGAAACGAACCACCTTTCTGACTTTTTCCCACACACAACCGTGCAGAGTGAGCTTGATGACAAAAGTATGGAGAATGTAAGTTATGTCTAGTATCGATGTCCCGAACATCCCAGATTCTTGTATTGAAACACTAGCACAACAGAGAATTCTCACCAGTTGGTAGGTGAAACTTCTTTAGGGGGACATCAGAATCAACAACGCCAGACATGTTTCCAACAACAAAGAAGCTACCTGAATGCCTAGCAAGGTAAGCAACAACGGTCATCAATGATGATCGAGTTAATGTCCTTTTCCAAGAAACAAAATGATCTGAATGAGAGACTACACAAAAGTTCTGTGGACAACACAAAGTTGCTCAGTTTAATGCAACAATAGATAGGAGGTTTCTCGGCTCAAATCGGGGAGCTCCAACAACACAACAAGCAAATAGATCAACAGTTGGCAAGCTTGGCTCAGAGTATAAACCATCTAGTAGGGCGATTCCCATCTAGCACCGAGGCAAATCTATGAGGAAATGAAAGTATGAAAATGGCCATCCTGAGGTCAGGAACAGTTATACACTCAATGGATGAAAAGAGAGCAACAGTACCAGTCAAAGAGGCAACCCCTGAGGAGCTAGCAGAAGTACCTACAAGGCCAAAGAAAGTGATAGAGAAAGGAGGTGATGATGTGAATTCTGAAGAGCATCTAGATAGGTACGCACCCCACATACCTTTCCCGCACATGCTAGTGAAAGCACAGTTAAAGAAAAGATATGAGAAGTTTATGGCTACTGTGAACAAGCTGCACCTCGACATCCCCTTCTTGGATGCCATCGAGTAAATGCCTACTTATGTGAAGTTTCTCAAGGACCTAATTTCAAGAAAGAAGAGAGGAGAAGATGTTGAGACTGTGAAGCTAGCACATATGTCTAGCTCTTTCGTTAAGGCAAGCATGCCTTCTGAGAAGATAGATCCTGGCACCTTTGTTATTCCCTTCTAGGTCGGAGACAACATGATCTGAAAAGGTGTAGCAGATCTAGGAGTGAGCATTAGTCTAATGATGATGTCGCTTGCAAAAAGATTGGGTCTTACTGACATAGTAAGTACGAATATGAGGATCTAGCTAGTAGACCACACTTTTACAAGACCTGTTGGAGTAGTAGAAGATGTGCCCATTAGGGTTGGGCGATTTTTTATACCATGTGATATCATTTTGATTAACACCTTGGAAGATCCTAGCTACCCAATGATTTTCGGACGACCCTTCCTAGCGACTGGTAGAGCGCTCATCGATGTGGAGGAAGGGATGATAACGATCAGAGTTGGATGAGAGCATATCGACTTCAACATCTATGACTGCATGAAAACCCCCTCATTCTTTGAGTCTTCTTACTTTGTTGAAAGCTACCAACAACTATGTAATGAGGTAAGGGAGGAGAAAGCTATGGTGGACCCACTAATGCATGCTTTAGTTGGCAATGCATTGGAGGTCGATGACCCAGAGGTGAAATAACTCTTTTTATGGATGCTAAAGAACTACCTGAAGGAGATAGCCCAATTGAGACAGTAATGTATGCTGCACTACATAGCAATCCCACCGGAGAAAAGAAGACCCCGCCAGAACTGAAAGTTCTACCAAAAGGTTTAGAGTACAAATTCCTAAATAAAGAACTAATGAATCTAGTTATTATCAATCTAGAGTTAAATAATAATAAGAAGGAACAGTTGTTAGTTGAGATGAAGCTATGAAGGAAGGCCTTAGGTTACTCAATTGGAGACCTAAGGGGCATCAACCTTTCTATGTGTATGCACAAAATCCATCTCAAAGATAATTCTAAACCCTACACCCAACCGCAACAGAAACCAAATGAGAAGTTGCGAGAGCTGGTTAGCAAAGAAGTAATAAAGCTTTGCGATGCTGGAATCATCTATGCTATCAGTGAAAGTACATGGGTGAGTCCTATTCAAATAGTCCCTAACAAGGGACATATCACGCTAGTCAAGGAAGACAATGGGGTTGAGGTTGCAACCAAGACTGCTACTAGTTGGCGGATGTGTATAGATTATAAAAAATTAAACACCGCCACCCATAAAGATCACTTTCCTCTCTTTTTCATCGATCAGATGCTTGAGCGCCTGGCCCATCATTCGTACTTTTATTGGTAGGATGGGTACTCGGGGTTTTATCAAATCCCCATTCATCCAAACGATCAGGAAAAGACAACCTTCACCTGCATTTATGGAACCTATGCCTTTAGAAGGATGCCCTTTGGGCTCTACAATGCTCCCACAACCTTTCAACGGTGCATGAATGTTATCTTCACTGATTTTTAGAAGATAAGTTGGAAGTCTTCATGGACGACTTCAATGGCTATGGCGACTCCTTTGAATATTTCTTGAATAATCTATCTTTAGTGATGAAAAGATGTGATGAACAAAGTCCGACCCTCAACTGAGAAAAGTGCCATTTCATGGTACAGGAAGGAATTATTCTCAGACATAAAGTGTCAAACAAAGGCATCAAGGTTGATCAGTCCAAGGTGGAAGCAATTGCAAAACTCCCTCCACCCATGTCTGTAACAGGAGTCAAAAGCTTCCTAGGGCATGTCGGCTATTATAGAAGGTTTATCAAGGATTTTTCAAAGATTACAAAGCCATTGTCAAATTTGTTGATGAAGGATGCTAAGTTTGATTTCACAAAAGAATGTCTCATGGAATTCTCCACCTTAAAGAATGGTCTAGTCTCTGCACCCATTATTTAATCACCCAACTGGAACTTTCTGTTCGAACTGATGTGTGACGCCAGTGATTATGGTATAAGCACAATCATGGGGCAAAAGAAGGAAAAAAACATCACATAATCTTTTATGCCAGCAAAAGGTATGACGAGGCCCAGACGAGTTATGCCACCATAGAGAAACAAATTCTAGCCATCGTCTACACATTCGACAAGTTTTGTTCTTATCTTGTGGTCTCTAAGGTGACTGTTCACAGGGACCAGGGGCAATCAAATATCTGATGCAGAAGAAAGACGCCAAGCCTAGGCTGCTGCACTGGGCATTACTTTTACAAGAATTTGATCATGAGATCATCGACAAGAAGGGTACCAAGAACATGGTCTCCGATCACTTATCCAGGATCAGAGTGGAGGATGACCACCCGTTGCTGGTCAATGAGAGCTACACTGATGAAGCAATCTATGTTGCCCAAATAGCTAATCTCAAAGGGACCTGGTATGCTAATATCTGCAACTATCTTACCTATAAACAACTACCCCTAGAGATATCTTATAATTAGAAGAATAAATTCTTCTCTGATCTGAAGTACTATTACTGGGATGACCCTCTATTGTTCAGACTTTGCATCGATAACCTCTATAAAAATGTATACCTGAAGAAGAGACCCTGAAGATCTTGTATGAGTGTCACTCCTCTCCCTATGGAGGACACTTGGGAGTTGAAAGAACTACAACCAAGGTTCTCCAATCTGGTTTCTATTGGCCCACTATGTTCAAAGATGCCCACACCTATGTTAAAGCCTGCAATGAGTGCCATAGAATCGGGAATATTTCCTACATGAATGATATGCCTATGTCAAAGTGGATTGAAATTGAAATCTTTGACGCATGGGGAATCGACTACAATGGACCTTTTTCTTCATCATATGATTTCTAGTACATTCTAGTTGCAGTGGACTATGTCTCCAAATGGGTGGAAGCCATACCCACTACCACTAGTGACACCACCCAAGATTTGGAGTCCCTCGAACGGTGATCAGTGACAGTTGATCGCACTTTGTTGAAAATCAATTTGAATCACTTCTGTGAAGGTATGGGGTTTGACATAAGGTTCATACACCATATCATCCCCAGACGTCTGGCCAAGTTGAAGTCTTGATCAGGCAAATCAAACAGATTTTAGAGAAGATAGTTGGAAAATCCCAGAAGAATTGGTCCACCAAGATGGATGATGCTTTTTGGGCGTAAAGAACAACATACAAGATGCCAATTGGCACCACACCTTACCGTTTGATCTATGGGAAAGCATGCCATATACCTTTCGAGCTAGAGCATAAGGCATTTTGGGCCATCAAATGTCTAAATATGGATTCATCCCTAGCCGGCAAGAAGAGGTTCCTCCACCCTCAAGAGCTTGAAGAACTTAGGTTTCATGCATATGAGAATGTGAGGATCTATAATCAAAGAACTAAAATCTGGCATGGCTCCCACTTGAGGAATAAAGATGTCAAAGAAGGTTACAAGGTTTGCTTTTTTAAATGTTCTATTTGAATTTTTCCAGGGAAACTACAGACTCGCTGGTCAGGACCATTCATGTTAGCCAAGATATACCCATCGATAATGATGGAGTTGTACGACAAGGATGATCATGCAAAGGTCTTCCCATTCAATGGATACTAGGAGAAAAGATTCTATGAAGACAAAGATTTCAAAAGAAGATCTGAATTGCCCCTGAATGATGCCAAAGTCGCACCCACTGAAGAAGCCTAAGCAAGACTGAGGATGTCATTCTAATGAAAAAAACCACAACGCTCCTTGGGAGGCAACCAAAGTTTTTACTTTCTTAGAATAGGACTATTATTTCCTTTTCCTGCAAAGTACATTCTGAACACTTTTACTGTAATAAGGCCCTGAGTCTGTGCACACCCCGCACGCACTGACTTTTACATTTTCTGGGCCACTGACTTAGTTATATTGCCTTGATATGTAATACTAGTTGAGGCTGAGGTTCACACTTAGGACAGTGATGTTTTACAAATCAAGCGTCTTTAACTTAAGATTTTGTTATTAATAAGTTTTTATGGTTTCTTAAATTCAAATCATGTGTTACATGCATATCGGCCATCCATATTGTGCATGCGTTGCACGTCGTGTAGTCCTTTCAGCTAGGACATATCGGACAAACCCCTTTCTTACGCTCGTATCGTGCAGACCCACCGATTCAAGCCTGTGTTAGCCGTATCGCGTATCGCATGTCGAGCTACACTCGTGTCGCGTTGCGCTGATGTATCGCCCATACGTGTCATGCAAAGAGTGCCTGGGTAATGCATGTCGGATGATGCACCAACTCTTTCTAAGACTCATGATACAATAGGATTAGACGAGTTTTACCTTACTTTATAAGGTGATTCTTGAGCATGCGTGACACGTGTCCCCGTTTTACTATTTCACCACCCTTCATGGATGGCTATATAAGTAACAAGAGTTTAACTGTGTCGGGTTACCAAAGTTACCAAGATTTTACTCCCATATCGTGCAAGCTCTCATATCGCTCAAAGCTACCCTTAACTCTTGTATCGGGTTCTCCAGTCTCCCATCCTCCTGTGTCATGTTCACCCGCTTCCTTCCCAATAAGGTAATACCATGTGGCACGCAACCTCTATCGCGTGGGTCTATCACTCATACATATCGCACACCCTTAATGTCAAACCGTATCATGATACCACGTATCGAGTTCCTACCTGTATCAGGCAAAGCTTCAAATGCACATCAATTTCCCTATGTACCACTCTAAGCATATTGGATTTCCATCTATGTTGCACGTGTGTATCACATCGAATAAGTTTGGGGAAGCCTACCGACTCACGCCAAGTCTGCGCGATGCATGTGTCGTGTAGATGTATCGCGTTCTTAGTTTATCGATTGTTGCAAGTGCATCACTTTCTTATATACCCGATACAGGTTTTCACAAGTATCACACAAGAACATGTCGAGTTCCCTTGATATCGTGCACTTACGCGTCACGCAGAAGGAATGACAAGTTTTTCTCTAACTCAACACTATGCTTTCTTTTGTAACCCGATACCGGTTTTTGCAGTATCGCCTAAGCCATATCAGGTGATTCTTACTAAGTTTCAACTTTGATGCTTTCATGTATTGGGAAGAGAAATTTTTTCCAGTATAACCCCTTTTACAATTTAAACGTGTTATTTTTTATTTTTTAGAAAATGGCATGCATAAAATAGACCGTCATCCAAGTCTACAAGCAAGGCCGAATGATCAACCCTGAAGCCACAATAGTGGCAATAGCAGGGAAGAAATGCCCTAACCCAACAACAGCTGGGACCTCTGAGGCAGAAAAGTGGCCTCGCACTGAGGCAAAAGCAACCCCAACTACAACGGTGGAGCCTAAAGCTCTCACCCACTCTCCAAGATGCTTCGTGCTAAGAGACACAAAGCATCAATGCCGCTACACCGAGTTGGCGGTGAAAGTCTACTGCCCGACCAGATTCTATCACCAGTCTTCTTTCTGGCAGATCGACATCTTTGAGAGATTGGACAACATTCTCAGGGCCGCTGGACCCTAGAAGATATGCTTCAGCTTCTCCAACTTGTACACTGAGTTGATGAAGGAGTTCATCTCCTCCCTCTTCTGGGTATCAAACACCCCAAAAGGTACAACAGAGGAGACCGACTGCAAGGGCGCCTCTACAACTAGGAGCACGAGATCTCGGAGAGGCGGCTCAATAAAATCTTCTCCACCAGTGCAACTGAGAAAGAGTTGCTCAACAACAAAGCCCACATCAGTGATAACGATGGCTTCGACTTGGTCAAGCTATGGAAGAAACTGATGGACGAATCTTCTTATAAGCACAGGAGCAAAGTGACTGCAGTCTACTCTTGCTTCTGGCACATTATCTACAACATCATTGTCAGCCTTCTTTTCAGCAAGTACGAAACTAGTAACTTTTACATAGAAGAGCTGCATCTTATCTGGTATATCATAGCTAGCAAGCCAATCATCTGATCAAGGATGCCACCAAGGAGTATAATATGGGAGGAATCATAAACCTGATCACGATTGGGCTCGGGTATCCAAAAGAGCCACTGGGCCTGTCACGGACCAGGGGTGATGACAAAATCGACATCAAATTCCTCACCAGGGTCAACAACATAAAGAAGGAGGGTCACCAACTCTTCTATAGGTTCATAAGAACCGATCTCCTAATACTGCTCCCAGGATGCATCAACTACGATGTAGAAAAGCTAATATTCATGATGGCAGAGATCGAAGCTCTCATCATCGATGTAGCCTACACTGACCAGACGGTTATACGATAGAGGATGGCCACGAGAAAGGGGCCTACATCTAAGGCGACTCGATGGGACAAGTCACCGGTGGTCATTTTTGATGACTCTCGAGTCGCCACCACCGCCGAGCTAGTAGTTACTACCCCAGTAGCAGCTACCACAACAACAACCACCACAACTACAAAACTGGTGCCGACCGCCGTCCCCACAGTTGATACCGTCGGCACAACTGGGGCAGCCACAACTATTGCTGCAATGGAGTCAGTTGCCGTGGCGCTGCCAGCTTCAACACTACCTGTAATGAGAGCAACCGTAGCCACACATTCTATGCAGCCAGACACCTCTCGCGATAGCGAGGAGACCTTTATCGAGCTCCTAAATGTCCATCTCAGGTCTGTTTAGTAGACCCCTACACTTCCAACCATGACAACAACGGTCGTCATGGAGGATGAAGTTGAGAGTCGTGTGGCCGGTCAGCACCCACCTACCCCGCCGCCCTCTCCACAGCCCCACACTGAGATGGCAGATACAACAACAAAGGTGCCAACGTCACACCCAGAGGCCACTCCCTCACACACTGTCTTGGTGGACTCAACCCCTACAGATGATACACATTCCACAGGTTGTACCACCAAGACAAGGAGCCACACTAAGAGCCACAGTCGATCGATGCTCCCCCCTCTCTGGGACATTCCTTCGACTACGAGTTTGATATCTTGTAAAAGGTAACACGCAATAATATTGCTACTTTTTTCTCCCTAACCTGCACAATTTAGGCTTTCCAACAACAACTAGGAGAATAGGAGTGCCAGTTGCTAAGTCTAGTTGCTCTCCCCAGCCAACTAGAAATAATGAATCAAACGATGCAGGCCTCACTATAGCGCTTGAACACTGTTGAGCAAAGGCTCAAAGTGAGGGACACTCGTTGCCGTTCACGGTGATCTTAGAGGTCACCATCATCACTGTTGTCCTCATCTTTATTGTCATCATCATTATCTTCTTCCTCATCCTCTTCCAATGCCAGCGGGCCCTCCAAACCTTCAACATTGCCCGAGGAAGAGGCGACCAAGAAACCCGCCGACGGGACTCCTACAGAGCATGAGAGCACCCACGACATCGACAACACTACCCCTCTATACCCACTAGAGATAAGCAAAGCAATAGAAAATCTATCTAACAACCTAGCAGATAACTCATCAGAGGGAGAAGGGGGTGACTTATACAACTCGCTAATAGCACAATCCCCTAGACTGAAGAACTCATCGACTGATCAATTGTGTACACCGTCTAAGATCTCGGTCTTCGAGATGGTCAATTTCGACAGACGCACCATTAGGTATCTGATGGTTTGTGACCCAAAACTTTTGAATAAGGTCCTGAGATCATAGATCGACAAATAAGCCGTCATGTGGAGCAATGAATACTTCTTCATACAACGATGAGCACTCAAGGGGATATTCCGCTCAGAAGCCGTTGTAGGAAAGATCCTCTTCAAAATCCTAGAAAGCGCAATGATCGAGAATATTGTGCTCAGGTTAGGCTAGTAGCAAATCTGCAATGCCACTCCTGCCTTGGCCAGATATCTGCTAACAAGAGCAGATGAATCATAGATAGTGGTTGACATGATGAAGCAAGAACACAAACCCGACCTGGTACTGGCCCTATACAATCGTAGGAAGCATTGGTTTCTCTGCATGGCCGACCTTCACTGCCACAACATTAGGCTATTCAATTGTTGTGATGTAAAGGTTCCCACCTAGATTAGGCCTTCATTCGTTCTGAAGATAGAGACCTGAAGCTTCTAACTCTCTGCCTTCACCGAGTCATTAAACAAGGCATCCAACGCCACAGTGGCATTTGGAATTTCTACTCGATAAGGGACTTCCCAGTCCAGCAAGACTCGGGAAGTGGCAATAGCGCTTTCATCGTATTATGCACCATGGAGCTTATGAATATTTTTAAATACATGTTGTAGCTCCAGGACACAAACTTCTATCACCTCAGGAGCATATATGCACTTCTTTCGATAAAGGATAAGCACTATTTCCTAGATCTAAAACTCCCTAAAGATCTGCTGGAGACTGATTTCGATTCTCACTCCTCTCTACCTAGCAATCCTATAAGAAAAGGGGCCATGGACTCTCCTGACATCTATAGGCCAAGCAAGCAACCAGAGAACATGCAAGACCTGCTCGCCAATGAAGGTGCTTATATTTCACCTACAGTCTCAGACTCTGTCATCATCAACTTTGACCGTTCAGCTTGAAACTCTCTATCTCAGGAACAGGTCAATCAAATACTCAAACATCTTGTTGATTCTAACATTTTAGATATGATCTATAAGAAGGATACTACAGTGGTCCCCATTGATGACCTAGGAGACCTAGTCAAGGTTGGCGGGTGTCTAGCTATGATGGTGGCATCAACTTACATCCCTATCTTACAAGAGAAGATTGGACAGCTCTACATCACCCATCTGATGTTGTTCAAAGATCTATGTCTAGCCGATGAAATAGGGGAATGCCAGCTATTTTAGCAATAGATCCAAGAGTGTATGCTGCACATAATTTTCCTTCCTATGCTACATGACAATCATTGGACACTTGTCATGCTATACACCAATGCTCGCGTTGGTATCTTCTACAATAGCTCAGACACCAAAAGTGACAGGCTGACGGAATATGCTACCAAGCCAGAAACACACCTTGAACAGCTAGCAAGAAAATACTACACCGAGGTGGTGGCCATGATAAAGTCATATTTTGAAGATCTGGTAGCAACCTGGCACGATTTCCATTTCTACCACCGCAGTTCATAGCAAGCCCCTCTATCAAATGATTGTGGAATATACATGTTCCACAGGATATCATGTGTGTTAGCACTGAGGAAGGCATCAGAGAAGCTCCATGACCTTGACTACCATAGCTAATGAGGAAAATACATCATGGAGATCCTATCTATTGAAGGAGCACACATTTGTTGAACCCTCATTGATCTGTGACTACCCTTTCTTATTCATCTCACTACTCTGGGACAAAGTGTGGGATAAGTTTGGGGGGTGGATTCATCATAGCATCAGCGAGGGAGGTATTGTAAATGTTTTTCCTCTTTTCATTTCCTTCATCATACTCCATGTATACACTGTGTATATAAATTCTTTACAGAAAGCAATACATACACACATACTGCATGTTTTCAAAAACTTGTACAAATTACTTTATCTTAAATACATGGTACAACTTCTAGTTTGTTCTCTCCACACCTAAGGCTGTGTACATTTCGGCTATGCTCTCTGGAAAATAAAGTCTTAAACGAAAAAGACTATAACATTTATGTGCCAACCTTGTAAAATAATTTCCATCCGTCTAAGAGATGTGCATGAGAGGGAAAAAGCTACCCAAACAGCAAAGTTCCAGTTTTCCTACACAACAAAACCCCAAAAGTGAGAAAAGCCTTATGCGAGTGAATCAAAGAATGAGAGTTGTGCCCCCCAAATTTTTTTTTCTTCCCAAAGGTACCCATCTTTAGGCATGGTAGATCCGGGGCAGTGGTACGTAGGATGTGAAATCACTACTCTAAAGCCAACTGGCTTGGACTCAGGGACCACTAGCCCACTAATAGACCCATACATGGATGGCATGATGAGAAGCAAGAAAAACCCAAAAGCCTTAATCCTTCCTGAAACCCCCACTTCCTACCTACATGATTCAAAAGTTTGGTGTGAAAGCTAACTTCAAATAACATACACCAAAAATCTCACAAAAGCTCAGAGAGATTTCTATTCAATAAAGGCAAGGGAAAAGTCAATTTGCTCGTGGTCAGAAGTAATTTTCCTCAAGACATTTCAAAAATCTACTTAACCTTTGTACAAAGACTACATCTAGCTTTTAAAAGTACCACAAACAAAGGTTTTAAAATAAGTATAGATCAATTGAGGACAATCAAATCGCTAAGTTTAGGAGGGGTTGATAACACCCACTTTATGGCTGCTAGAACTTATATTTTACTTTCAAAATAGCCTCCAAACTTAACTTCCTCTTCGTTTGAGTCTATTTATTATGAAGAATCATGCCCACTACGCCCATGACAATATTTCCCATATTTTGCAGGACTTTCCTATTTTTCCACAAGTAAAGGAGCATCGATGGGCCCAACAGGCCCATCAACAATGAAACCCATGTTCCAGCCCAGTAGCTCACCAACATCTGGGGCCGACATGCCCCTCTTACCTATCATGGTCACCACCCTCTATGACAGCAACCCGTTGTGGGCATGTCGTGCAGGAGTCTTAGCCCATTGTGGCCCCTACCCGATATGGTGCCTAACTCGTCACAGTTTCACAAATCGATGAGGTCATTACCCGACGTGGCCACCCCTCAACGTCATAGCCCGACAAGGCCCCAACCCGCCATAGCTGTACACGATATGCTTTCTGCCCGACGCTCCCTCATCCCAATATGCATGATTAGCAACAACCGTATTGATTCTTATGAAGCCACAAGAATGAAGTCACAGATGAAATACACGTGGACCAATAAAAATCTACAACTCCCATCAACTCGATGCCTATAAATAGTAGCTACAAGCCTACGATGGGATGGGTCGGACCCTGTAGGAGCTAGTCCCTAGAGTAAAGGAGCTAGTGTGTCGAGTCCCCAAAAGTCTGTCAGGCAAGAGCTAGGTGAGCACACCCCCATCCTGAGATGGATGGGAGGAGTTCACTTAGGGACTATTTCGATAGTAGCAAACAACACGAGATGATCCTCAAGGCCACTTTGAGCATGTCAGGTTCCTATCTGAGCTTCAATATGAAACGGCTTGCCCACCTATACCTGACACGAGGAACCTGAGAGCCTTAAGATAATGTTAACTTGATATGTATCCTAACCCGATATGGTACCCAACCCAATACAATCTCTACCCATCATGGTTGCATCTCGACATGGCCAACAACCTGACATGACTGTATTAGGCAGAGGTGCTATCCCGATACGATCCTTACCCATCACAGTCCATGACTTGACAAGGTCAGTGACCTGACACGGTCATATCCCTATATGGCCTCGACCCAGTATTGGGTTAGCATCATCTTAGGTGTCAGTCGATGTATACATCGATTTCCTAAATCAAGGAGACTGATACTTATCTTCTCTTTACAACATTTGCTTCCTTTTATGTACAACATTGTAACTAAACCATTATGCTTCTTTATGATTATCAGAACCTCTGGAGCTTATCTCATATCATTCTATGTATTTCTTTATTTCATTGAATGATTTCTTTATGACATCTGAGTTCTAGTTTCTTCTTTCTGATTCACACTTTTGACTAGCTATGGAATTATGTTTCTTGTTTTAACTCCTTTGAGAGAAGGATGTCATAAACTTCTAGAGCTTGGTCTGATTCAGGTGTATGAAAGTACCCGTAACCAGAGCTACACTCGATTTATCTTTCTGCACGATCCCATTACTAGTACCTTTGAGAAGAGGAACCCAATGCATGGTTTGTTGGTGTTTTCTTTGAGAGAATAAGACGCTAGATGTAGGCCGCTACTTCTTGTTACGATTAAGTTTTCTTCCTTCATGCTATACTTTGATGATAATTCTACCTCCTTGATTTCCTGTATGCAAAAACTACCATAAAAACTACTAAAACCCAAAATACCCAAAGCCTTAATCTTTTTGGTAACTCCCCTTGGAGATATGTTTTAGTTTAATTCTTTGTGATTCTTTTGCACTACAACAAACCCTTATCCTTTGACTCTGCGGCATGCTTAGACAAGTAAGACTTGGGTTCCGAAGCACTAATGTCCTAGTCCTTGTGTTCAACCCCGAACTACTCCGAGCCCATGCAAGTTGTAGGAGACTTAAACATTCAAGTATTATAAATTATTAAAGTCTGATGACCTAGACATGCCTCCATGTTTTGGATCCATGTTTAAGGCCTATCAGTATCCTTGTCCCAGAAAAGGAAGGTCATATGTTGTAACTCTTATAAGTGAGTATAAGTATGGAGACATGTTTTAGAATTCCTAGAGTTTGACCTCTCTAGGTAGTGGACTGACAATCTTCTAGTTTGGAGATTGGAACCACTCTACATAGCTTGTGTTCTTGTACTTGTTTCAATCTCTCTCATCCATGCTATGTATTTTTAGTTGCACCCAAATTCCTAATTAGCAACCTTATCATTTGATATATATTGAAGGTCTAATGAATTTTGTTTAAGTGCCTTTCTATCTCTATTAACCCCCTCTAGAGAAAACCTCCCATCCTAGATCCAACCAAGGTCGTCAAGAGACCAATACAGGGATATAAAGTGAATAACATGTACCCTAAGAGATGAAGGATTTTTGGGTTAAAGAATTGCATATGTAGATAATGTGCTCTAGATAAACCCTAGGCTTGATAGAGCCCTAAGTCAATCCTATGGTCAAGTAGGAAGGATTAAAGGTACTTGAGACATATGAGGTCAGGAGGTGATCATGTCCTAAGTGCATAGGACCATAGGGTCAAGAGATAGCCATCCATGTTTTCTTGAGGGACATGGACCAGGAGATTGACCACCTTCATGAGTTCATGAGGCCTACAAGAATATGTGATTGGCAATCCATAACTTCATAAGGTCTATGATGCTAAGGGGAGGTCACTCCAAAGGTACATGTACCCATAGATACCTTAAGGAAATAACTAAGGATAATGATACATGATATGTAGATGTAAAGAATACAAGAATTTATGTAATAATATTGAAAAATCTATAAGAGGGTAATAATGTGAGAAATTTGCACATCCATAAAGGTTGTTAAGATGATCTAGATAAAGATATCCAAGTAAGATCGCTATCTCTAAGGTTTGAAGCTAAGTTGAGTTATCAATCACCTTAACCTTACTAGGTTTGAATTTTGGGAATGAAATTCCTTTTAAAGAGGGGTGAATGTAAATTCCTCAAACTTAGTGAATTTGAATCATATAAATATAAGGCTTGAGTTGATAAGTAAATTTCCTATATGTAATTGGTAAAATAATAAACTTACCCTATTTGTGGCATGGGTGCAACCCATGGCCCAAGTGAGGACCATTAGACTATCCACTTTGCAAATAGATCCTTGTGGCACAAGTTTAAGAAATAAAGAAATTCATGCATAAATAGATAGTAATGACTTTATGGTTTGTTAAAAAATGGAATTATGGAATAATAGACAAGTTTCTAAAAGATTATATGATTATGTGTAATTTAGATAATTAAGGGATTATTTATCTACCCATGAATGACAACATAAGATTTGAGGCATAAGAAAGTGTTATCTCATCCTGACATTAGGAATACTTAAAGATAATAAAGAAATTCTAGAATTTCAAATAAAAGAAACTTCCCATGTGATACCATCATTGAGGAAGGATAAATCCAAAAAGTTGAAAGGAAATAGATTAATTGTGATCTTTATAATTCCATTATATGTTTTCTTAATAGGTAAGACAAAGGTGCTGTTTGGTTTCCTTTTTGCATCAATTTATAATCAGTTGAAAGAAAAATACTTGTGGAAGGAAAATGACTAATGTACCTAAAAATTGATGCAATCCCTTTTAACAAAACTATTGGTCAAGTTGTTTGAACATAAAAATCTATCAAGGAAAGATGCATGCAACTTGTTGTTTAAGATAGGAAACACATCATGTAGGAAGAAAAATCACCAAAAGATTTCCTTGATCACCATATATATAGGTAGGGTTCCACCCTTTTGTTCAATAGTCCCTCTTCCATAGATCTACCCTTCCTTCACGACTATAAGAAAACATGGTTTCCCTAGCTTTCTTTCTTGGCCTCTGGACTTGCGGTAGTGAGGAGTAGACTCTTCAAGGCCACCCAACAATGGTGTAGTAAGATACAACTGGGGTGTTTTCGAGGCCACGACAAGGGATTTGGATATAGAAGTGGTAAGAGGCTGACATGGGTGAAGATGGCGATGGAGATGATGACTCAAAACCATGGAGCACCAAAGCTCTTTCAGGTAGTGGGTGGCCTGGTGTAGTGGTCGATCCCACCAAAGTTGGGGAAGTCACGATGATACTCAATGCCCATGAATCAGATGAGTTCCTATATGCGTTCTTCGTGAGAACAATAATGGAAGATGGGTGACTTTGACCATCCAAGCAGTAAGTGTAGAACCATGGTTTTGAGCACTGTCACTACGACAACATCTTGGAAGGTGAAGCTGACATGAAGGTGGTGCTTCTTGAGGGCATGTTGCCAATGGGTGAAAGTTGGACACAGCCTGTGCACCGACGGGGGGATCAGAAAAGGCACAAACTGATGTTGTGGGCTAGCATGTGTAGCATCATGGTGGCATAGAGGAAGACCTGACTCGACAGGGGTTGGTGATAGTGGTCTAAACTATAACCGCAAGCATCCTGGGCACAGATCACACAGGAAAATGTGGCTTCATCCTAACAAGGGCGTCAAGCATGCCCTAGCATCCCAGAGGGATGAAGCCTCAATGTTCACATGTAAGACGTTTACTCATCCTAGTTGTGGACCCAGTCCCAAGCCCCCATCAGGAGCAAGGCCCAAGTAGTGGCCCAAAATTGACCCTGACCCCAAACTGTGAGGCCCTAATACAAGTAATTACGATTTAATGATGATTTATTGGCCTCATATTTTCTTGCTTGATTGGATGATATGCTTAAAGTATATATGAAGTATGATTGCATGATCTGCATGGCTCTTCATTGAGGTATGTGGTTAGGATTTTGGCTACTCCCAATATGGATTGCCAATGTTTGCTGAGGATTTCTCGAGGATTGTATAATAAACTATTGGATGTTTATTTGCTTTCTGCTCAATCATAATTCCACTATGAGTATCACATAAGGATTAGAATATGTGAAGAAAATGCTAGTTCTTATTTTCATGTAATTGACTGGCTATATGTTGTTATCTTACTTACACACCTTCACATGCACCCATGTACATAGAATAGCAATATATTGATCCATGTTTTGTTTCATGTCATTTTAGGTAAATGAAAAATACGAAGATATCAAGACATTATTAATGACATGAAATTACTTGAAGACATTAAAGCTAAAAAGGAGGACTAGTTAGATACTTCTTCTAATTTGTATTAGTTCCATGTTCAAAATTCATATAACTCCTTAGAGAAGCATTATTGTATATCCTATCAACAATATTTTTGAAATAATGAAAATTATTTTCTATTACTTGTTATTTGTTAAAATCTAGATCTTGGAGATTTTTAGGTAAAGGATCTCAACTTTAAGGTGCTTCCTTAATTGAGGTACGCTGAAAAGTGAGTTCGTTACATTATATTTATATAAGATGATACTCATAGGCTCCTTATAGATTATAGGAAGTAAATAAACAATCAAGAAATTCAACTACAATGCATTTGGGAACCTAAAAAAACCATGGAAGTCGATAAGGTGAGTATTCATAGGAGTATCCAAGTACCTTACCTCAAGGATGACTTAATGTCCAAGTAAATAAGAGTAGATGCAACCAATCAAGAAATCAACCTATAAGTAATGTATAACACCCAAGTATTACCATTGTGTTCACAAAATATACATTAAGACTGACTTGGCTCTAAGTTAGGGTTCTGGGGTCAAATTAAGTTTTCATTAGGGTTAGCCTTCCCAAACCCTAATTATCATATTTTAAGTCTTTTCAAATGAGGAAACCTAATTTTGGAAACATGTGAAGTCTTCAACCTATATTATATCCAAGGTGCTCTTTTTATCAATTTAAATTAAACTTTACTCATTAAGACCAACTAATCAAGTTATGATCCTCAAATCCATGAAGCTAGGGTTTACATGTATTAAATTACATCAAAGTAGGCACCTTTATGTACTTTTTGAGTTTCATATAGAATTAGATCATGAATTTTTTTATTGGATTCTATTTGATTTTCTGATAAAAAAAATATATGTTAGCTATATTTGGACCTACAAATGATTTCTAGAATACTTTTAGACCAATTAGAGGCTCCCACATTGGCGGATGACTAGATAATGAGGCACGATGTGGGTACACAATTGAGCCAATTAGCTTGTTTAATGGTGGCACCTACACTTGAATGGCTCAAGCAAGAAATGATGTGAAAAGGATTGTCTTGCCCACTAACCTTTCAATAACAAGATGAGGGCAGAGTGGTAAAATCCCCATTTCTTGTGTTCAACCTTTGCGCTTCCTCCTTCTTCATGAATAGGTGAGTCAACTTGGTAGTTGACTCTGGGCTTCTGGCTTCATGAGCGATAAGAGAGGATGTCGTCTCCTTCGGCCTGCCCCGCCGAACTTTCTTTTGGTCTCAATTTGTTAGGAGAAAGTTGGAGCAAAGAGAAAGGGAAGGGTTTCTTCTATAGTGTTTAGAGTGGAAACGAGAGGGAAGAATAGGAACTATTAGAGAAATAGGGGTCTAGGAATAAAGCCATAGGACTCACAGGGTCTCACGAAGTGAATCCTAGTTTTGTAGAGGAGTCCCTATGCCTTTTATAGGCATGACTATCCAGAGTTCGTTGCCAACTAAGTCTGTAATTTGGGAAAAGTCTTTATATCTTTTCAAAGTGGGTAAAAATTCAGGATGGTTGTGTTCATAATGTCCCTCCAAATTCAAAGGGCGAGGAATAAAGAGAGGAGGTGATTAAGAGACGAGAGAATTGGGCACTGGGTGATCAAATTCACTGTTCACATACTTTCCCAATTCGTTTCAAGCTAGAAGATGAATGGGAACCATTGGATCTTAGTTCCAATATCTAGGAGCACATGCGTCAACTAAACGGATGAACCCTATGTTTTCTTATCCTGATTAAAGTTTGACAAATCACATATAAAAGAGTAAATCCTCTCACTTTATGGAAAACCATTAAATTCATATTTATATCCTCCTTCATCCAAATGATTCAAAATTTAAAGGGAGGTCTTATATTAACTAAATCTCAGGTTGGGCAAGAGTTGGTGCCAAAAATTGAAAGTTAAATACATTTTTATTTACCTCTAAGTATTTCCTTTATTTAAGGCATCTAGTAACTCCTTTTTTTACCCAAATTTGCAAACAATCCTATTTTAGTATGTTCTTTCTTTTGATGGAAGTTAGGACCAAATTTATGCCTTTTAGTTGTCTTCAACATATATTTCTAGTAATTTCTAAAAAATTCCCTATTTAGTTACCAATTATCCACTACTTTTCGTAATTTATATAAAAATTGAGTTTTCCACTCTTGATTTAGCCAACAATTATTAATGAATTACTGAAAACAACAAAACACACAAACTCTCTTTTCATGTGGACAATTTTCATTTTAAATACTCACTTATTAAACAAGACATAGAAAATGTCAAACTTTCTAATATGTCTTTAACAATACATTATTTGCATTCAAATACATGTATAAATACATTAAAAAATCCATGTTATAACATCCTTTCCCTCTTATAAGAATGTTGTCTGCAAAATTCGTCTAGCCATTCAAAAAGATGGGATGATACTCGTCCATGTCCGTCTTTAGCTCCCATTTGGATTCATCCTCACCATGGTGCTTCTAAAGAACCTTTACCATCTCAATATTTTTATTCCTAAGCTATTTCACCTTGGAATCCAAGATCCTCACAGGAGAATCAAGGTATGATAACCTACCTTCGAGTTATATAGGTTCGATGTTCAACACATGGGCATGATCCTCCACATAGATCTTTAGATTGGACATGTGGAACACATCATGCATCATGCTCTATTGTGGTAGTAAATCTAGATGATTAATGGCCTCACTAACCCATTCTATAACCTCAAACAAACCCACATACCTAGAGCTCAATTTTCCTTTATTTTAGCTATGGCTCAAACATGTCATATTTTTAGAAAAACATGATCTCTTACAACAAAGTGCATATCTTTCCGCTTCGCCCCAACATATGACTTCCATCGATCCTAGAATTTATTTAGCCTTTGCTTGATCAAAGTGACTTTATTAGCATATAACTATAGTTCCTATGACATGAGCAAGGTCTTCTCACTGACATCAACCCAATGAAGTGGTGACCGACATGATCTCCCATAAAGAGTTTCATATAAAGGCATCTCGATACTATCTTAGTAACTGCTTTTGTAGTTAAAATTAGCTAAGGGTAGGTATTGTTCATATGATCCACCCAAATCTAGTAGACATGCTCTCAACAAATCTTATAGGGTCTGGATCATACGTTGTGATTGACCATCATTCTGGGGATGATAGGATGTGTTGAACTTCAACCTTGTGTCAAGTTCTTCTTGGACTTGTTTCCAGACCTTGGAGGTAAACTTAGGGTCACGATCAGAGATGATCAAACTTGGAACACTATGCAAATAGACTATCTCTCTAATTTAATGCTCAACTAGGTCTGACACCTTGGTAGTGGTTTTTAAAGCAAGGAAGTATGCTGACTTGGTTAGGCAGTCCACCACGACCCATATAGCTTCATGTCCTTTTCTTTTCTTGGGAAATAAAATCCATAGTGATTTGGTCCCATTCCCATTCAGGTATCTCAATGGATTGCAGCAACCCACCATGTCATTGGTGTTCAACCTTCACCTTCTGGCACGTAAGACAACTAGCCACATATGAGGCTATATCTTGCTTCATTCATGGACACCAAAAGAAACGTTGCAAGTCTTTGAACATCTTAGTGGTGTCGAGGTGTACAATGTACTTTGATCCATGAGCTTCTTGCGAGATGTGAACCTTCAAAGGTGAATCATCAGGAACCCAGATATGATGCTTATATCAGATTCCGCCAATCACACCCACTGAAAGGTGTGTTTGAGGCTTTGCCATCAAACCCTTCATCTTCTCTAGATCTGGGCTTACTAGACATGCTTCTACAAGCTCAGTCAATAGGTCAGGCATGATTTGGATATTGGGCAAAGTGATTCTATCTTGCAAAGGTTGTGGAGTCCATCTAGCAAAGTCTTCCAGTCTCTTCCACTAAGTGACCAAACTAGCCACACAACTGAGACATTTATGACTGAGGGTGTTTGCTACCACATTACCCTTATCAGGATGGTAGGCTATGGTGAAATTGAAATACTCTAGATAGTCCATCCACCATTATTTTTGTAAGTCTAGGTCCTTCTGAGTCAACAAGTACTTCAGGCTATTATGGTCAGTAAAGATATCAATGGTAGCCCCATACATGTAGTGTCACCAGATCTTCAAGGCATACACAATTGCCACAATTCCAAATGGTGGGTCGGGTAATTAAACTTGAGTTGTCTTGAGGCAAAGGTGATCACATGTTGGTTTTGCTCTAACACACATCCTAAGCCCATCTTTGATGCACCGATGAAGATTACAAAACCATCATTGCCAGACGATATGGTCTAGATGGGGGATGGGGTAAGATTTTCCTTGAACTCCTAGAATCGTGCTTCACACAAGTCAGACCATACAAAATTATCATCCTTTTGGGTGAGCTTGGTGAGGGACAAAACAATCTTCAAGAAATCTTTGATGAATTGTTGGTGATACCCAACCAATCCTAGGAAATTGCGAATTATATATGGGGAATTTGGTGTTGTCCATTCTCAAATGGCCTCTACTTTGGTAGGGTCTACCAATACAATTTCTCTAGATATAATGTGTATGAGGAACATAACTTAGTCTATCCAAAACTCGCATTTCAAAACTTCCTATAGAACTTCTTCTTTCTCAGGATATCAAGGACCTTTGATAGGTGATCACATTATTGTTTTAGGTTGTCATAATAGATTAGGATGTCATCTATGAACACTATGAAAAAGGTATCAAGGAAGGGATGGAATCATTATTTATGAGGTTCATGAACACACTTGGAGCATTGGCCAACCCAAAAGGCATTAGCAAAAATTCATAGTTGCCATAGCGGGTTTGGAAAGTAGTTTTGGGATGTCTACCTTTTTGACTCAAAATTGGTGATATCTGAATCTTAGATTAGTCTTTGAGAAAACTCGAGTGGTTTTAAGATGATCAAACATGTCATCTATGTGGGGTATGGGATACTTATTCTTAATTATTGAATGATTTAGCATTTTGTATTATATGCACATGCAGAGTGGTCTGTCCTTCTTTTTTACAAAGAGGACAGACACTCCCCATGGGGATGTGCTGGGCTGGATGAAGTCCTTGTCTAGGAGTTCCTGTAGTTTCTTCTTTAACTCAAGCAACTCGACAGGAGACATCCTGTAATATGCCCTTGAAATTGGGTTTATTTGAGAGCTAGCTCTATTGATATATACACTTCTCTCTCTAGAGGTATGTTTGTCAAGTCATTCAGGAACACATCAACATAGTCCATGTCTACCTCTATTTCCTCTAAGGGATGCATCTCAGGCTTGGCTCAATAGATATAACTAAGAATGATAGACATCCTTTAGGTACCATTCATTCTTCCTTCATAGTTGACACATATAGGTTGGTGGTGGTATCTTTCATACCTCTAATGGTAAAGGGTGGATAACCTGGTTTATCTATCCTTATTTTCTTTTCCTTATAGTCTATTTTTGCATTATAGTTATAAAGCCAATTGATTCCTATAATGACATTGAAACCATTCATATCAAGGAGGATAAAGTCAGTAGGGAGTTCATTATTCATATACTTAACAGGGATGACCGATGTCTTTAAGAGGGATGAGACGATACAGCCACTAAGTGTGTTGACTTCTAGAACGTATCCTAAGTCCTTGAAATCCAAACAAAGCATAGTTGCAAAATTTCTTTGAAATGAAAGTATTGGTAGAACCAGAGTCAAATAAAACTTTAACAATGTGTCCCATGATATCAAGAAATCCTACATCATGTTTATGGCAGTGAAAATTACGATGCATTTTCATGGTAAAGGATAAGAAACAGAGTTCTACAAATGGTTACCTTCTATGAGTCGATTGGCATTGGCATGAGCTTCCTCATTATCAATGGAAAAGACTCAGGCCTATCAATGTTCTCCAGCAACTAGGGCAGCTCCTTATTGTAACAACTGCCTCCCGCTATTATCCCCAATTAAGACTGACCAAGAGGGCAAGGGCCATTATCATAATTCAAGGATCAAGTTTTAGCAAATAATCAATAATAATTAAAATTTTCATTGAATGGAAAAGAGTTTGGTAATAATATGAAGATAGAATATCCTCTAGGTAGTTACATGGAAAGGGAAAAACAAAAGTTCAAAACATAAAGTAAATCTATATGTAAATCCTCTAGTAGACTTTAATCATATTTTCGTTTGGTGTTGTCTTCTTTGAAAGTCCATTTCTTCATAAATTTAATTTGTAGATTAAGCTAAAACTACGTGAAAAAAATGGTCAGTAAATTTCTATACTGAGTATGTGGATAAATAATATATATGCATGTAGGTGTAACAACATAAGTTGCAATTATCATTATATAATAAAACATGCATTTTATTTTCTATCTTTTGGACCCATATTTACTCATTCTATGTGGTATACCCTTTCTTTATGTGAGCTTTTATTTTGGACCCTCTCTTTAGGGTTTAGTCCCTGCAGTAGACTCACAAAACCTTCCTTTTCAGGCTTGGTTTTATATTGACCTTCCTTCTGGGCTTGGCCTAAAGTGATCTTCCTATCTAGGCTTGATCACCAGTCATTCCCATAATGACTTATTTCTCCTACATGCTCATCAACTAACTATAGATAGAAATTTGGGTTCGAGCGAGTTATATTTATATAAGATGATACTCATAGGGGACTTATAGATTGTAGGAAGTAAATAAACAACCAAGTTGTTTAAGTGCAATCCATTTGGGAAACTTGGAAAACAACATAAGTCGATAATGTGAGTATTCATAGGCATAACCACATACCTTTCCTCAGTGATGAATTAATGTCCAAGTAAACAAGAGTAGATGCAACGAATCATGCAATCAACCTATAACTAATGCATAACACCCAAGTATTACTAATGTGTTCACAAAATATCCATTAAGACTGACTTGGCTCTAAGTTAGAGTTTTTGGGTCAATTTAGGGTTTTGTTTGGGTTAGGCTTCCCAAACCCCAACTATCACATTTTAAGGCTTTTAAACTTAGGAAACCCTAATTTTAGAAACATGTGAAATTTTTAACCTATATTATATTCAAGTGCACTTTTTATCAATTTAAATTAGACTTTACTCGTTAATATTAGCTATTCAAGTTATGACCCTCAAATCCATGATACTAGTGTTACATGTAATTAACTACATTAAAGAAGGTATCTTTATATACTTTTGGAATTAGAGATAGAATTAGATTATCAAACCAATTTTTTTGGACTCTACTTATTTTTCTGATCTAAAACATATATATGTTTGCTATATTTGGACCTACCAATGACTTTCTAGAATTATTTTAAGTTAATTACTTTTCACTAATTAGAGCTTGCCACATTGGCGGATGACTAGATAAAGAGGTGCGTCGTAGGGCCATGGGTGAGCCAATTGTATGTGCCATGGTGGAACCTATGCCTGCATCGCTCAAGCTAGAAATGGGGGTGAAAACGATCGTCTTGGTGACTAACCTTTCAATAGTTGGAAAAGGACAGAGTGGTAAAATTCCCCAGTCTTGTCTTCAACCTCTGTGCCTCCTCCTTCTTCCCAAACAAGTGAGTCAACTTGGTAGTTGACTCAAGTTTTCTATCTTCATGAGCGGCAAGAGAGGAATCTGTCTCCTTTGGCCTACCCACCAAACTTGCTTGTGGTCTCAATCAGATAGGAGAAGGCCATAACAGAGAGAAAGGGATGGGGTTTCTTCTCTGTTGTGTAGAGAGGATACGAGAGGGAAGAACAAGAACTAGCAGTGCAATTTGAGTTTGTGAACGAACCCACATGACTTGTAGTGTCTCAGAAAAAGAATATTTGTCTCCCCGAGGAGTCCATATACCTTTTATGGGCATGGCTATCCATAGTTCACTACTGCATGAGTCTACAATTTGGGGAAAGTCTTTATATCTTTCAAAGTGGGTAAATCTCAAGATGGTTGTGTTCAGAATCTCCTTCTAAATTTAAGGGGCAGGGAATCAAGAGCAGAGGTGACTAGGAGACAAGAAAATTGGGTGTTGGGAGATTAGATTCCCTATTCACATCCTTTCCCAATTCGTCTCAAGTTAGAAGATGATGTTTCCTTATCCCGATCAAAATGTGACAAAACACATATAAAATAGTTAATCCTCAAAATTTAGGGAAAACTAGATATATATATATATATATATATATATATATATATATATATATATCCTCCTTCATCCAAATGATTCCAAATTTTAAGGGAAGTCTTTTATTAACTAAATCTCGGGTTGGGCAAGAGTTATTTCCAAAGCTCCAATGTTAAATACCTTTTTATTTTCTAGTATTGCCTTTATTTGAAATATCTAAGGCATTAATAACTACTTTTCTTACCCAAATTTTGCAAACAATCCCATTTTGGTATATTCTTTATTTTGGTGCAAGCTAGGACCGAATTTATGCCTTTTAGTTGTCTTCAACATATATTTCTATAAATTTCCAAACAATTCCTTATTTAATTACCAATTATCCATTACTTTTGGTAATTTCTATATCATTGACTTTTCCACTCTTTCTTTAGCCAATAATTATTAATGATTTAATAAAAAAATAAAACACATACAATTACCTTTTCATATGGAGAATTTACATTCGAAATCCAAACTTATTATAAAGGACATAGAAAATAATATCTCCATAACAATCCATTATTTGCATTCAAATATATCTCTAAATACATGCAAGAATCTAGGTTATAACAACCACCTTAGCCACCAAGTTGAAGCAAGGAATAGGAGTTTTTGATGTGCTAGTTGTCCCAGAACTCTCTTTCTTCTCCTATCTTGGGAAGCCGCCCTTAGGGAAACTACCTCTCTCTTTAAAAGGTTAATATGATGTTTAACATGTCTCACCAGTTGTGTCTCATGTGCCTAAAATATACCTCTCACCCTTTTGAATGTGTCTCCTTTATATACAAGAGTCATGGGCTTGGAAAACTCTAATTCTAATATCTTTCTAAATCAAAATCCCAAAATATCTTTAATACTAAAAACTTGGACTATAATTACATTATCGCCCAAATAAAATTCCCATTTGGCCAGATAGGTCAATCCACGTCTTAATCTGAATTCCTTGTTGAATTCCCAGTTGGCCGATTGGGTCATTCTGTAGTGAAAATTAGTTGATCCATTGACAATCATTCATGCCATTGAACCAACCAATCTAGTCGACCGATTGGACATTCCAATCGCCGAACTGGGTAGAAAGTCAGCATGTTTATGATTTAGAATTATTCTAATCATATTTTTAATTATGAAATTTAACTACCTTATGCATCCTTATGTGTTCAACCCAATAAGTTCCTACATGTGTTTGTAGCATTGTTCAAAACCTCACAAGCACAGATTGGTTTGTAGCCACTCATCATTTCCACCCAAGTAATACAAAGGAATTGGAACATAACTACAACTTGTAAAGTGATAAATGTTACCATAAATGTGTAATCCCTTTGTCATAGATATCTAGGTTGAAACTAAGTCATGCATTTGTCAAGTTCTACACATTCAATAAATGTTCTTTGAATTAGAGCAGACTATTTAAGATACCATGAGATCAATATCATATATCAACTAACATGAGAAATGCCACACATTTCCATGGTCTTGGCTATCAAGTGACTGGGATATCACTCCAAAAGAGGGAAATTTTCCATTTGCATCAATCACTGTCATTCCCATGTGACACAGTGCATCCAATCACTACCTTTTGGGTAATGCTTATTTAGAGAATGTTGGTCTAATGGTCAAAGAACAAAGAACAACATGTGATTATTGTAGTGACTTCGGTCTAAGGATCACAATTAGTGCTCACATTGATATATGAATCTGACATGTCATTACATGACTTCCATGTGTCATACTCAATGTGGGTTTGTTTATTACAACTTATTCTCTAACAAGTACCCATGTATTCGATATCATGACTAAAGAGACATAATCATCACTCACCATACATGCTAGTCTTCTATATTATTATTGTCCTATAATACCCACAATAATAATTCACTAGGGAATAACAAGAACAAGTACTCTAAGTTTAGATGTAATATCTTGTTCATATACTTAATTCAACCATATGTCATCGAGTCAAAACACTCTTAGGACATTATTGAGTTTATTCATTATTTCAATACTAAAACAAACATATTAAGTGGAATTGCCTTTTATTATTAGTAAAATCAAATACAAAGTATCCATGTTACAATATCACATGATGGATCTTAGGGAATACAAGCACTAGTCTCCCAATTGAACTAGAGTCAATCAATAATATATCTAATTTCAAGTGATCAAGCATGATCGTCATGCTTTACTGTGAAAGTTTTAGTCAAGGGATCATCAATGCTGCTTTCAGTTGGTACTCTACAAATCTTAGCATCTCCTCAACATAATTCCTCTCATATGATATGGTATTGCATGGGTATTATCTTGGAATGATTATGCAATCTAGGTTCCTTAGCTTGTGCAATGACTCCATTGTTGTCACAGTATAGTTATACTACATCTTCAATGGTTGGAACTACCCCAAGTTCACTAATGAACTTCTTGATATATTTTGCTTCCTTTTATGTATTGGACATGGCAATATACTCAACCTCTATTCTAGAATCAACCACTATATCATGCTTGGAACTCTTATAGCTCAAAGTTATACCATTTAGGCAAAATATCCCAATTTTGATCGGTAATTATCCTTGTCGGTTTGGAAGATTACCTCAGTGTAACCTTTTAAATCCAACTTTTCCTTGCCAACACAAATTAGGAATTGATCCTTTGTTCTTCTCAAGTACTTAAGGATGTTCACGACAGCTATCTAGTAACTATAAATGGGGTCCAACTACTACTTGCTCATCATGCTCAAGGCATACGAGACATGTGGGTGCATACATATCCTACCATACATAATAGATCCAATTTCTGAGGCATACATAATCTTACTCATGCATGCTCTCTCTTCCAAAGTGTTGGGCATTGGGTTTTATAAAGACTTATTACATGTGACATGGATACTTTTCCTATCTTAGGATCTTCCATTCTAAACCTCTTTAGCACTTTGTCAATGCATGTACTTTCAGTTAGGCCAATAATCCTTCTAGATCTATCTCTATATATCCTGATTCCCAATATACAAGAACCTTTGCCTAAGTCCTTCATGGAGAAAATATTTTTCAACCAGATCTTAAATAATTGTATAGTACATATGATATTCCATCAATAGTATGTCATTTATAAACATTAGTATAAATGTAATTGTGCTCCCACTAACTTTCTTGTAAGTACAAGGTTTATCTTCATTTTGAATAAAGCCAAACTATTTGAATGTCTCATCAAAATGAAGATTCTAATTTTTAGTTGATTGCTTCAATCCATAGATTGACATGTGCATCTTTGAAACATTATTGGCTTCATTTGGAGAAATAAAACCTTTAGGTTGTGTTATGTATACATTATCTATAATATTCCCATTAAGGAAAGTAGTTTTATCATCCATTTGCCAAATCTCATAGTCATACTAAGTTGTAATAGCAAACAAGACCTGATGGATTTAATCATTGCCCCAACAATTAACACTCATAATACTCAAAAAATTTAACTTATTTGAAACCTTTTGATATCAATCATCCTTTGTACGTTTGTACATTGTCATCCATGTTGATCTTCTTCTTGAAGACCCATTTCCACCCTATGGATTTTATCCCTTCAGTTGGATCCACCACAGTTCATACATTGTTGGTATACATGGAGTTCATCTCATACCTCATTTTTTCAAGCTATTTCTTAGAATATGGTCCCTCAACATCCCATTGTAGGTTGTGAGCTCATCATCCTCAATGACCAACACATCGTCTGTGATAACCCGGATTTCATGGTTCTGATACCACACATAGAATATGAAGACCTTGAATGATTATTAGATATAATTTAGTCCAATTACAATGAATAGCTTTTTATTCACCGACTTGGGAACTTATGAGTGCAAGAGGTCCATTTGGTAGTCATAATAAAATCAAGTGTCCAATTGATGACACTTGAGGTATATAGGAATCCAAATGGTTCAATTATGAATACTAGAGCGCATGATGATCAAGATCACGAGATCAATATTATTTCATCATGGTTGGTGAATAATTGATTCATAGTTGAGGTTTACACACTTATTTATGAGACTAATCGAGGAATTTAGTTACATGACCAATTGTTGCAAGTTACATCTCAAACTTAGTAGTATGAGGCCTTGGGTTATGAGGGACCTATGGTTCAAGTTTCATGTGAATAAGGGGTTTCTACTAGAAGATATAATAGTTTGAAGTTGTTTCCATTTCATTCTAATGTTCTGCCAAACCTTGGTCATCCGGTTTATTTAATAAATATTATGGAACGTGACAATGATATGTCACATAGCCTTGAGGACTTTAGAGGTGCTCTATTTTAGTGGGATGATATTGTTGCACAAAATCTATGACCGACGGATGGTGATCATGCGGCCTCTAGTTCATCTTCCACCTCCGAAATGGGCGGAACAATAACCTTTGACTTGGCAGTGGATCATCCCCACCGATCCAAGCGAGAATCAAGAGCCAAAGTGGCATCTTGAGTACCAGAATAGATCCTAAATCCTAGGGGATGCCCAACGACCCATTATACAGTGCCTGAGATGGTATGTGTCACCATTTCTTCTCGCCTTCTCCCTCTCTCATCTCCACCTGCGATTGCAGAGCGTAGGCTAAGATGGGCTATGATGCAGAGCAAAATAGGAGGGGTACAACCCTTACCAAACTGGTCCTCCTGGCTTCGTAGAGTCATTTGAGAGGTTATCATCTTGCGTATAGATTCCTCACGAACTCCCAAGCTCGTCATCTCCGACCATGGAGGGTGGCCTTAGGGATAGGTCTAGAGCCTTGCCCACTCTCTTTGAAGACTACCCTCTCTTTTTGAAGAAGGAAGCGAGGCTTCTAGATGTATCAATTGGGTGAGCAAGTTCTGGGATGGTGAATCCCCAATCTAAGTCACCCTCCTCTGCTACATCTCCAAGTGAGAATCTACATCGGGCCACTGACACTTCCCCTGATGCTGTGAGTCTCCGTCGAGATGCGCCCACACCGAAGCTATCCTTTGGAGCCATCAGCTGAGGAGGAAGCAGTGGATCACGAGGTCAGATGGGAAGAAACCCCATTCTCACTACACCTTCGTCGTCCGCCTGGATCCAAGGCGAGATCTGAAGGGATTTCAGATACAAGAGGTAGTCGTCGGGGTTGCTCATCCCTTTTTGAAGGTGGGTTCGATTCCCTTCCTGGTGTGAAGACCACTTTGTTGTGCGCAAGACAATGGAAGATTCTCTATGAGGCGGATGTGTGTACAAGGTGAACAGAGTCCCCGATGGCAAGTACATTCTGGAGAACCCATTTGGGCGATTAGTGAAGAAGGTCGAGCGGTCCAGGCTTTTGACCTAGGCTAGACCCACTTTGAACCAGCCACTTCAATGAAGAATCAAGCGACTCATGTATGACCCAACATCGGACCAGAGTTCTTCCACATGAGCTACGTGGCACCGATCCAACGCCCAACACCAAGAATCTGATGGCCAATGAAATTCCAGAAAAGGTAAATAACTCATTTATTGTAAAAATCTTAGAAATATGATTAAAAATAGCTCATGTGTCCAAATAATTACCCAAAAATATCCCTGGACTCAGAATAATGTCCTCTACATTACTGGACCCTTAGATCAGACCTTTGACGAACAAGTAATGGTGATATTTAATTTAGATGAGAATGCTTCAATTAAATGGTATAATTAGAAAATGGTTGAGATTAAATCTGATAAAAATAAATTTGAACCTTGATATCATCTAAAAACTAATTGTGGACACCTATCTTGATATTATTGAGCAATTTAGGGCCTTTTCTCATTATTGCCTAATTACATGTTTAATCCTCATTTTAATTATAGAAAATAGACTAAGCATCAAAAAATTGTGAAAATTAAACCAGATCTAAATAATGAACTCTAGATCATTAGAAAAATATCAAAGATATGATTAGATTAGTTTGAACCTAGATTTGGTCAAAATTCTAAATTGGACCTAAATACCATTAATATTGGTGAACCTTGTATTAATGATGAATATTTGTTATTAATCAGGTGATGACCAGAGATGTAGATGATCCAGAATATAAATAGGAATCTCTGAACTCAGGTACGTGGGATTTATTAAGTATATGACTAGTTTTCGTGAATGCATAATGATATGATGTACTTTGGATGTTTTATTTGCATATAAATTCTTGGATGCGTATTAGTATTATATGCTTCACCAAAACTTAATGAAACATAAATGGACATTTTGATGAGTTGTAGCTACTAGTGCACATGGCCCAGTATGGATGTATGTTTCCTAACATGGATGTATTATGAATTGCCCATGTTAGATGTATGATAAAATAGTTTTGCCCATACTGGATGTATGAGAAATGCTTATAAAATTGTAGTACAACTGCATCAAATGAAGTGTATAAAAGATGTGTTTACCTGATTATCGCTTTAAATAATGCTTTCTTTTACTCTTTCTTTCTCAAGTTATTTCAATTATGCAAGCATATTAGTATGTATCTTTCTACCCACGTACACAACACCTTGTGTGTTGATTCGTTGTTTCACATATGTTTTAGGTTCAGAGATAGCATGGAATAAAAGACAGGAAGTGAGCAGTTGTATAGGTTGTACCTATTGTGTTAAGATCCTGTTAGCATACATGTTCATAGACTTGTAAATCTTCTTTAAATATGTAAATGTAAGCCAAGCTGTAATAATTCAATAAATATACATGTTGAATGTTGTGTATGTTATGGTTGTATGTTCATATATGTGTATTATGCTTCCACATCGCTCTCTGATATAATTGGATGATGTTTTCGGATTCTGACATCTCATTCCCAATAGGGTTTGGAGAAATCAAAATCTGGGGATGTAACAGTTGGTATCAGAGCATGAACAATAGCTACACCTAAAAATTGCTCACCATGAAATATAAAACTAAATTTCACCTATCACTTTAAATCCTAGAAACTTAGTAAGTTGTTTTGTAGGAATAAGTTTTGACTTTGCCTCTAGGTTAGAACCTAGATGTTCGAGAACTAGGTTTAGACAAGTGTGTGAAACCCTTTCCATATAGAGCTCATATGTATTGGGTAGTTACACTAGTCTACATCTCATTCTCACCATTTCACTAGGTGACATGACACTAGACTATCTACTGTGTGTGGGACACTCGATTTTGCTGATTTGGTTTTGTTTTCCAATTGGCTCGAGCCTCGACAGTTTTCTCTAACGTCTTCTTTCTCAGAGGAAAACTATATAATATTTTATTAAATATAAGTAAATATAAAATGTGTCCCTCACACTGGAGAGTAGTTAGTGCTCATGCAATCCAAGTGAAAGGGAGTGACATCAGTCTAGAAGAGAGAATAGATCTAGATTAGAAGTCTAGAGCCTCATAAGATTATGTGATAGATAGATAGACAAAAGAAAGATGAAGGAAATAGGCATATAGAATCGTATCTAACTTTGACCTATGATGGTATAAGTTTCCTTATTAAGATTTGAGTTGTATATGAGTTGAATCCACTCTTAGAGGATCTATGCTAAGTTGTAATGAGGAAAGTACATTCCCTTTTCCTACTTAAGATAAGCTAAGTTAAGATAGAGACGAGTGTGCATGAGCCTTAAGATCTTATACAAAGAGGATGTCTAGTGGTAGGATGAGATATGTGGTGAACTCTAGAGAGAGCAAGACCCACAGGGAGAAGGTCATAGGACCTAGCCTCCAATATATGAGATATGTGTTAAAAAAATGTCCTACACTAGATTACTCTCGAGTGTTGAGTTGAGTCCTTATGCATGATTCAAATCTATATGTGAGAATTTGGTAAAAGAAAAGGATGGGTAGATGACCCATTTGATAAAGTCAATCCTTTGGTTGAGTTAGGTCCTAGCTGGAGTGACATATTTTGTAAATCTCATCATTAGTTGCAAGTGAGGTAATATATGAACCCTAGTTATGAGAGTATGATGCTATGTGCAAAAGATACTCAACATACATGTTCTCCCTTCTTCTTATCTTTCTTAATATGTGATGAGAGAAACCTCCCTTGAGCTATATAGATTATTTATATCTTATGAGTCACTCGTATAAGCTTGACCTGTTCTATATTTTTCCCCCCTATATCATACATGTAATATCCAAGTTTGAAATCATGATAAAATTGACTTGGTATATTCTCTTTCCCTTCATATCATACATGAGACATATAAATATAAAATCATGATCTTGATATAAAGATATTTTTGGATCATAGGATATATGATCAGAAATATAGTTCGTAACTTTGATCCTTCTCAACTTATGCTTCTAAGTTGAGTATGAATATCACACCATAGGGTGAAACCTTAATGGTCAACCACGTTACGTAAGCCCTTCTTATGTAGAAAACTCCTAATATCAAGGATGAAGATACATCTCCTCGAATGTTGAAATCATTGTAAGATGTTGATCATAAAACATATTAATGATGTTAGATTTGAACTATCTGAATACCATGGCATATAAACGAATTCCTCTTGAAATTTAAAAGTGTGAACAAAACATGTACCCTTAGGGTTGATGTAATCCTAAGATATCATAATGTCATGTTATGGTTAAGTGATGCTTCCATATATATATATATATATATATATATATATATATATAAGGTGGGGTAGATAAACCCAAGAATCTCTAGACCCTAAAGTTGACAACTTAGAGTGCATGCAATTATGGTGGTCTTAGAACCTAAGCAATGATGATGTATATGAAGCTGAAGTCCTAAATAACCTCTTAAGGATGAGATTGGTTAAATTTCGAGGATGAAATTCCATATAAGATGGGGTGAATGTGATAACCCAAATTTCATGGTTCCGATACCACACATAGAATATGAAGACCTTGAATGATTATTAGATATAATTTAGTCCAATTACAATGAATAGCTTTTTATTCACCGACTTGGGAACTTATGAGTGCAAGAGGTCCATTTGGTAGTCATAATAAAATCAAGTGGCCAATTGATGCCACTTGAGGTATATAGGAATCCAAATGGTTCAATTATGAATACTAGAGCGCATGATGATCAAGATCATGAGATCAATATTATTTCATCATGGTTGGTGAATAATTGATTCATAGTTGAGGTTTACACACTTATTTATGAGACTAATCAAGGAATTTAGTTAGATGACCAATTGTTGCAAGTTACATCTCAAACTTAGTAGTATGAGGCCTTGGGTTATGAGGGACCTATGGTTCAAGTTTCATGTGAATAAGGGGTTTCTACTAGAAGATATAATAGCTTGAAGTTATTTCCATTTCATTCTAATGTTCTGCCAAACCTTGGTCATTCGGTTTATTTAAGAAATATTATGGAACGTGACAATGATATGTCACGCAGCCTTGAGGACTTTAGAGGCGCTCTGTTTTGGTGGGACGATATTGTTGCACAGAATCTATGACCGACGGATGGTGATCATGCGGCCTCTAGTTCATCTTCCACCTCCGAAATGGGCAGAACAGTAACCCTTGACTTGGCAGTGGATCATCCCCACTGATCCAAGTGAGAATCAAGAGCCAAAGTGGCATCTTGAGTACCGAAATGGATCCTAAATCCTAGGGGATGCCCAACGACCCATTATATAGTACCTGAGATGGTATGTGTCACCATTTCTTCTCGCCTTCTCCCTCTCTCGTCTACACCTGTGATTGCAGAGCGTAGGCTAAGATGGGATATGATGCAGAGCAGAATAGGAGGGGGTACAACCCTTACCAAACTAGTCCTCCTGGCTTCGCAGAGTCATCTAGGAGGTTATCATATTGTGTATAGCTTCCTCACGAACTCCCAAACTCGTCATCTTCGGCCATGGAGGGTGGCCTTAGGGATAGGTCTAGAGCCTTGCCCACTCTCTGAAGACTACCCTCTCTTTTTGAAGAAGGAAGTGAGGCTTGTAGATGTATCGATTGGGCGAGCAAGTTCTGGGATGGTGAATCCCCAATCTAAGTCACCCTCCTCTGCTACATCTCCAAGCGAGAATCCACATCGGGCCGCTGACACTTCCCCTGATGTTGTGAGTCGTCGTCGAGATGCGCCCACACCGAAGTTGTCCTTTGGAGCCATCAGCTGAGGAGGAAGTAGTGGATCACGAGGTCAGATGGGAAGAAACCCCATTCTCACTGCACCTTCGTCGGCCGCCTGGATCCAAGACGAGATCTGAAGGGATTTCAGATACAAGAGGTAGTCATTGGGGTTGCTCATCCCGTTTTGAAGGTGGGTTCGATTCCCTTCCTGGTGTGAAGACCACTTTGTTGTGCGCAAGACAGTGGCAGATTCTCTATGCGGCGGCTGTGTGTACAAGGAGAACAGAGTCCCCGATGGCAAGCGCATTCCGGAGAACTCGTTTTGGCGATTAGTGAAGAAGGATGAGCGGTCCAGGCTTTTGACCTAGGCTAGACCCACTTTGAACCAGCCGCTTCGATGAAGAATCAAGCGGCTCATGTATGACCCAACAGAAGACCAGATTTCTTCCATAGGAGCTACGTGGCACCGATCCAACACCCAACACCAAGAATCTGATGGCCGATGAAATTCCAGAAAAGGTAAATACCTCATTTATTGTACAAATCTTAGAAATACGATTAAAAATAGCTCCTGTTTCCAAATAATTACCCAAAATATCCCTGGACTCAGAATAATGTCCTCTACATTACTGGACCCTTAGATCAGACCTTTGACGAACAAGTAATGGTAATATTTAATTTATATGAGAATGCTTCAATTAAATGGTATAATTAGAAAATGGTTGAGATTAAATCTGATAAAAATAAATTTGAACCCTGATATCATCTAAAAACTAAATGTGGACACCTATCTTGATATTATTGAGCAATTTAGGGCCTTTTCTCATTATTGCCTAATTACATGTTTAATCCTCATTTTAATTATAGAAAATAGACTAAGCATAAAAAAATTGTGAAAATTGAACCAGACCTAAATAATGACCTCTAGATCAGTAGAAAAATATCAAACATAAGATTAGATTAGTTTGAACCTAGATTTGGTCAAAACCCTAAACTGGACCTAAATACCATTAATACTGGTGAACCTTGTATTAATGATGAATATTTGTTATTAATCATGTGATGACCAAAGATGTAGATGATCCAGAATATAAATAGGAATCTCTGAACTCAGGTACGTGGGATTTATTAAGTATATGACTAGTTTTCATGAATGCATAATGATATGATGTACCTTGGATGCTTTTATTTGCATATAAATTCTTGGATGCGTATTAGTATTATATGCTTCGCCAAAACTTAATGAAACATAAATGTTCATTTTGATGAGTTGTAGCTACTAGTGCACATGGCCCAGTATGGATGTATGTTGCCTAACATGGATGTATGATGAATTGACCATGTTAGATGTATGATAAAATAATTTTTCCCATACTGGATGTATGAGAAATGCTTATAAAATTGTAGTACAACTGCATCAAATGAAGTGTATAAAAGATGTGTTTACCTGATGATCACTTTAAATAATGCTTTCTTTTACTCTTTCTTTCTCAAGTTATTTCAATTATGCAAGCATATTAGTATGTATCTTTCTACCCACGTACACAACACCTTGTGTGTTGATTCGTTGTTTCACGTATGTTTTAGGTTCAGAGATAGCATGGAATAAAAGATGGGAAGTGAGCAGTTGTATAGGTTGTACCTATTGTGTTAAGATCCTGTTAGCATACATGTTCATAGACTTGTAAATCTTCTTTCAATATGTAAATGTAAGCCAAGCTGTAATAATTCATGTTGTATAAATATACATGTTGAATGTTGAGTATGTTATGGTTGTATGTTCATGTATGCGTATTATGCTTCCGCATCGCTCTATGATATAATTGGATGATGTTTTCAGATTCTGACATCTCATTCCCAATAGGGTTTGGAGAAATCAAAATCTGGGGACGTCACATCGTCTTGTTGAGTTACACGAAATCCATATCTCTCTGGCTCAAGATGTGCCCTACTAGACCTTTGAGGTTCTTGTTCTACAATAAGGACTTGATTTTATGCAATAACTTGTGGTTCCTCTTGTTCCTTATCTACTTCCATTGGTGCAATGTTATCTTGTTGATATCAAATTTCTTTGAGTTCTATTTTCTACCCATTGGTTCCTCTAGAAATATATTCCTTTTTGAGGAATATAGTACAACTAGCAATGAACACTTTTTTGTTAGATGTAATATAGAAGAAGTAACCCTTAGTTTGCTTAAGGTATCCAATACAAGAAACATTTTTCCATTTTGGTTCCAAGATTTCCAAAAGATTATTTCTTGACACAATATTAAGATCCATATATATTCATGAAAGACATATTGGGACATTTCCCATTCCACATCTCATATGTTGTCTTTTTAATAGATTTGGAAGGTAGTCAGTTAATTGAAAACTTGGTGGTTTGAAAAGCATGTCTCCATAAAGAAATTGGAAGATCATATAGACTCATAATTGATCACAACATGTGTAACAATATGCAATTTCTTCTTTTTGACACCCATTATGTTGTGGTGTTCTAGGTGGAGTCAACTATGTACAATACGACAGTCTCTCAGAAAGGCTTCAAATTCTTAGCTAGGATATTCTTAACAATAATTATATTATAGTGTTTTAATACTTTTTCCAAGTAATTTTTGTACTTAATTCATGAATTTCTTGGAATTTCCAAGTCATTCTGATTTTTGTTTAATAAGATACAAATATCCAAATCTATTGAAGTCATCAACAAATGTGATGAAGTACGGATATCCACTACTAGGACTTGAGATAAAAGGTCCACACTTATTAATATTTATGAGCTCAAATAAATCACTGACTCTCTCACTATTTCCAGTTAAAGGTGGTTTTATCATCTTGACAATAAAAAACACTCACATGTCTCTATTGATTCAAAATCAAAAGAATCAAAAGAGTTTAAGGAAATATCTTTATGGAGTCTAGAAATGTGATTCTCATTTATATGCCCTAGACGACAGTGTCAAAGATAATTTTTATTTGAGTTATTGAGTTTTAAATTCTTCATAATTATGTTATATACATGTGTTTGAAGATCTAATAAATAACGACCACAGGACATAGAGGCATTGTAAAATTTTTTACCATTCTTTATTAGAAATTGAAAACCATTCTTGTACAAATACAAAATATACATTTTCTATTTATGGAATGTACATAATAATAGTTCTCTAACTCCATTGTAAGATCCCTTGATAAAGATAAATAATAGTTGCCTACAAAAGTGGAAACAACTCATGCTCCATTTTCAACATGTAGCTCCACCACCCCTTTCGTCAATGGTCTACTTCTTTTCGTACCGTACATAATTGACCTTATATGAGATGTATAGGAATCTCAGGAGCCGAAAACACAGTAGAATAAATTTTTCCTTGAGAATAATGTAAGCCTAATTTACCTAACGCACAAAAACTAGCTTGTGATTTACAAGTATAATTATCATGGAACAAGTTTTGATGATTCAACTTGTAATGTTCTATGTAGTTGTGGACCTGCCAATATACACCCCTCTTGAATTTTGCTGGATCAAGAATTGAAAATCCTTTTATACGTCTCTGGAATTTTGACTGTTTCCTTGGGATGAGTGCAAAAAAACATTTTTGTGGCTAATTGTAAAAATCTATTAATTATTATCAATTCTAAGTTATCCAAATCAGTTGGTAATTTGCGTTGATCTTGAGGTCTTATAAATGGCTTTGTTGACACCATCTAGAACTTGTCTATGGTAGATTGCACTATTCTGTCATGGATGTCTGTGGCAGATCACGTAGTTCCACCCCAAAGACTGTCACCTAGATTTGCATGCTCCCTATGGAAAATCACGTTGTTCCTCCATGGAGTCCATCACCTCATATTGTGTGCCTAACCGATCATGTCGTCTTGCCATTCACACCTACTATGGAATGTGTCATTCCACTGTCACCTTGATTTGTGCGATGATGGTGAAGATCTCCATTCATAATGATTTCACTGTGCAAACTCAATTGCATGATATCTACACAGGTACTCAAAGAGAGTCATGAGTTTCTAGTCTCCTTTCCCTCATTATATCCTTGAGTTTCTCTTAGGGTGTCTCAAAGTGTAAGGTCCCATCTAATGATCAAACCCTAAGTGATCATTAGGACAAATCCTTAAACAAAAACCCAACTAAAAACTAACAACTATAAAAACTGAGTTGAACAATTCCAAATAAAACAATCCACATATAGATCCAGTTACAAACAATCATCACAAGAATCACATGATGTCATATAAAAGCATAATATTTCTCATTTAAATCATCTCAAGACTAGACGAGATAACAAGAGAAACTAAAATATCTTCATTAGTTGCAACAAAAAGGTTTACAAGATGATCAATATCTATGAATACACAACAATATAAGATGTCTAACCTAATTTACAACTCATAATCATTAAGAAAAATCAAGAAAAGAAACCCATCATATCCAAGATTAACTACACACCCACCACTCAGGAAGGTGAGAGTACAAGGACAATCTAGACTCAACTATGTTAAATCCTGTTACATATTGATCACCACATCCTTTTCTCTACGTTAGCATATCTAAAAGAACACTCTAGAAGAACCATGTGAGACTCTAAAAGAGTATTAGCGATAGGATTAATCCACCAAGATATGAACATACATAGATAGCTTTTAGGATGGACAAAGTGAAATTTATTATTCATTTGAATTTCTAATTGTCTCAATCACTCCATAACTTAGTTCAAGGCTTATTAATGATAAGAGTATAAACCATTTCATATTATAACAACAATCTTCTCATAGTAAAATAATTTTAAATGTAATAACAATAACATTACTTAGACTATTTTTGGTGATCATTGCAATTATAAAAAAATCATAAAGAATAAAAAAACGTGCACATAATAAGAGCACAATAGTAACATCCAATCTTATTTGTCGGTATAATCCTAACCAGAATTACTAAACGAGTGAGTTACATATTTTATCAAGCCTTGGGTAGTTTGAGGTGTACCAATCAAACTACTAGAAGCCCACCGCAAAGCTGAAATTAGCCTTGTATAAGATCTTAAGATTACCATACTCCTAAATAACTCTTCCACTCAGTCAGTACAAGTATTAAGGAAGCTTTAGAAGATATAAATCCTCTGAATATACATATATATCAGAGTTCCCATTAAGGTATACAATATCATGATAAGATTCAAATTACCATTTAGGTCATATCAATGCCAAAGTCACAAAGTAATTTCACATTAATTTTCAAGGAATTAACTAGAAATAAGGGATATGTTACAATGGGAGTTATGTATAGAAAATTGTGGGAGTCAAACAAGGTTCACGACATCCTTCAAAGTTCTTATTTGTTGTACAATATGCCATTTTTTCCATAGAGAGTTTCAACACTAATGAAGGCTTAATTTTTACCTCTAGTAATATGATTCTATTCATATTGTAGTCATCCAACACCATGCAAAGTTTCATGATCAGACTTCAAAGTATGAGAAAGTTATGATTAAAACAAGATTAAGCACATATATGCCATTTTAAAGTCTAGAAGAGCTACTTCTAGGTATGTGACCTATGTTCAATATATTTCCACATGCATGTAACCTGTGGAAATGTGTTATATACAACATATATTATCACCAATACATAAATAAAGATCACATAATTTGTTCCCATCACTGTGGTATCCCAAAAGCCATAAATTGCACATTTTTGGGGAAAAGTCACATAAATGTCGGATTTCAACCTTAAAGCCATGAGGAGACACTTTATTAATATTATGAATCAGTGTTAAAATATAATGGTAAGAAATAAATCCTAGTATCATCCCATAAGGATGTAAATCAATCTACATTGATAAGACATTTAACCATACAGAGCAAGATCTTAGAAGGTGAGAGTTAAGCATTTCTCTATTATTTAGGCTATCAATGTATTATTAAATCAAGGAAGGAGTAAGAAACCCTCTTGAAAAATGTGTTGGAATGATCATCCTCTTCCATACCATGTGGACCAGCCATCAAACATCAACACCAACCTCCCAAAGCTCCATATAAGCTCCATCTAGCTAGATCTAGTCTCACCTAGATCAAAGAGAGAAAAAGGTGGGATTTTTAGCTCCGAAAAGATAAAACCACCATGGGTGATAATGGATTTCATACAAGAGGAATTAAAAGTAAAAATCATAAAGAAAAATATATAATATGGAGATGATCTTAGATGTTGAAGGCTAGAAACAAAGGAAACATGCTTGGGATGTCCCATTGAAGCTTGATCATCAATATGCATAGACATGCATAGACATATAAGTACATGCAAGCTCCTTCCTCAAAGTGATGAGCCTTCATAGAAGATGAACTCAATCTAGAAACAACTATCTCAAAACCAAAACTCATGAAAAGCCCTACAGAGGCCCCAAGACTCTTTAATGCATAATCTAGGGCAAAACTTGCACAAAAGAGGAGAAAAGAGGGTGCTTCAGTTGTTTGGTGCAATAAACACCATATAAATCAATAGAGATCATAATAAGAAAGAATAAGATAGTTAATACATTACATAAGAGAGATAAAAAAGTATAAATTTCATAAATGGTGGTGAAAATGAAATTGCAAGGCCAAAGATCCATTAAGAAAGTTGCATCTCCAACATGCACAACCATGCAAGCACAAAACTATGGCCATAGACATCCAAGAAGATCCTAGAGGTTTCCAGGCTACTACTACTTGTCCTAAAAGGTCCATTTGTTTTAAAATAGAAGAGGTGTTCTAGGATTTTTATTATATATAAGTTAGGAGGACAAAAGACCTAAACAATCCACAATATAGATGAGCTATTTAGGCCCAAGGCAAGGAGGGAAAACTTGACCTGGCTTAATCGGTCTCAATAGCATTGAAATTCATAAAATGTATCACAATTATGTAGGAGAAAATGTAATTATTTAACTTATACATAAATTGCAATTTATTCCACAATTTTCAGAAAATTTCATAATAGGCCACACATGTACATGTAATTACAATATCAAGGCAAACATTGTTCGATTGAAGGCTAATTAATGTCTTCTCTTAACCAATTTAATTTAAGTATCAAAGAAGTATGATTATGAAGGAAAATACATGTTTGGATATTTTTCACATTATATTCAATTGGGTCATCATACTATATTGAATTTACAATTAAGTACACAACTAGTAAGGAAACTTGGAATTAGGGAAAATGATGTACAAAATGAACCAAATAAGAGATATCTCTTAATCAATTTGTATCAAGTATTAATTAATCACACAATTATGATAGATAATCAAGATTAGAGAAATACTATCATAAATCTAGGCTCATGGTCTCACAACCATAAACCACTCAAGAGGATTTCTCCCTCAAAATCCCAATCTAGGGAAGAGAACAACAACAAGAATCCTATAAATCTATCTCAAAGTTCTTAGGCAAGGATTATGTTACACCATTATAATTAGTGCATTGATTATCATAAAGTTTCTTCTAGGTTCCTAGGTACCATGTGTATTATTAATTTGTAGCTTCTACTTTTTATGCATCATTTATCCTTTTACCCAGGTTCCTTGGTATTTTTCATAGGAATTAGTGAGGTTATTATGCTCCAATATTCTTAGTCATTATTTGTTAATCATTATTGTCTAAGCCCTAATAATTATACTTGTCATTTTACCCTTAACGGTTGAATCATAATATTTTATCTTCATTCTCATGTAAGTACTCTTCTTATCATATATTTATTAATAAGATTTATTATATTAATAACATTAGCTAATGTTGAGCCTACAAATCATCCAAACAATGAATGCTTGTGTTTAAGCTAATATTCTTCATCCTTGGTAACATACATTGGATTGTTATAACTTCACATCTAACTCAACATCATATAGATACATTCGACATTGCCTCACTTTTCTTCTTGATTATTAGCATCAGGCTTTGTTCTATGACTAGAATACATTCTTGCTGAACAAGCCTACTCGTAAAGCATTTGATCCATAGATTAACATAGAAAGGGAGTAGATCAATATCATATAAACTCATCATGTCACCATTTATTCTTTTTTCTTCACAATATGTTCTAAACGTTTAGTTATTGTTATAGCATAATATTTTAGTTGCCTCTCTTTATGACATTCATTGTCAATTTCATCTTAATTATCATATATCCTTGACACGAAACTAATTCTACATCAAAATAGGGATTGTTTCTACTCATCTTGCTAAATATTTATTTCTATCCCTCATTAATATTCACATTCTTATATTCACAAGAGAGCGTTCCTTAAGTAAATTCTCTAATATCCTTGTTGCTTCATGATTGTTTACTCCCATTCTTTCTTACACATAGTGGTTGGTCTGAGATTACCTCAATGTCTACTCTTCTCATCTAACATTGACATCTTTACCATCTCAACTCATACTCATTGTTTGAGTTATCCTTTACTTATATGGATTTTACACCTTCAATTCCTCATTGCATATATTCTCCATAATCTTCTATGTACTCATCAAACTCCTTTTTACGTAGTTCACTTTCACTTTAAGAAACATAGTGTCATGTCTTTTATTTTAGTCATCAAACTCTTAGGTTTTGATGAGTTAAAATATGGATTTTATCTTTCTCAAGTGATTTATGTAGTATATTTTATCATTAGTTTTACCAATTTTATACATTGTTCTTGTTCATCATCTCTAGATTTAATTAGGGTTCCACATATCTCATCATCTTTATCTCATTATTTTCATCATCTTTAATATTTTATATACTCTTCATGCTATTTTCAACTAACTACTTGGTCATAATACTCAGAAAGAGAATAGCCAGAGAGTTCCATACTAACTCTTCCCTTAGTACTTGGATACCTGAATGGGGTATCCAAACACTGAGTTTAGGTAGCATGCATTATGTTTGTGCCATGTTCATCACTTGTCATCATTTTAATCCTTATTCCTATTGTACATGTAGACCCAGCTAACCCCTGTTCTTTGATATCATACTTCGATACCATGATCAAATACCAAGGGATCATTAGTACAAGTCCTTGGACAATAACCCAACTTAAAACTAACAACTGTAAAAATTGAGTTGAAAAATTCCAAATGAAACAATCTCCATAAAGATCTGATTATAAGGAATCGACACAAAATATCACATGTTGTCATATACAAGCATAATATTTTTCATTTAAATCATCTCAAGAGCAGACATGTAACACTCGAGCCCATTGCCTAAGGCTCTAGTAGAGTTTTAGGAATGATGAATGTCCCCATAGACTATCGCTTGCCTTAACTACATTCTTTGTCCTCACTCACATACAAGATGGGATCAACTCTCTGACTAGTCACCAATCCTAGGGCTACTCTAGGTTGAGTTCACTTAACAACAAAATTCTAAATGATGGACTAGCTCCCTGAAAAGGAGGTGCACCTTGGTGACACAAATAGTTTAATGATTCCTTTTAAGATCATTTTATCAGAGACCTCATGACCTGGGGTGTTACAATCTCCCTCACTTAGACTCTTGACGTCTTTATCAAGGCTTAGCTATAGGGCCTCATGATATTTCCCCATTTCAATGCAGACCCGGAATGGACCATGGGCACCCAGTTCCCAATCACATATACTAATACAAGGGTGGCTACATCACCATGGATATCCCATTCCAACATGTTTGGATTGCATGACTCAAGACTAGCATGCCACGTAATCATGTAGGCCCCACTATGGAGGGGTTCTAGCTCGGATATCATTTATAACGCCTAATCCCACTGCCCAAGGCACTACTAGAGTTTTAGGAATGATGACTGGCCCAACAGACCACCACTTTCCTCAACTTCATGCTTTGTCCTTTCTCACGAACAAGTCGGGATCAACTTCTCCATTGGTCAACCATCCTAGTACTACTCTAGGTTGAGCATGCTTAACCATACATTTCTTAGTGACAGAATCCTTAAAAAGGAGGTGCACCTTGGTGATATGGTCATCCAATCATTCCTCTTAAGATCATTTTATTTGAGACCTCAAGAACTAGGATGTTAGTAGACAAGATAGCAAGAGAAACTGAAATCCCTTCATTTACCACAATAAATAGGTTTACAATATGATCTATATCTATGGAAACACAACAATATAAGATGTCTAACCCAAGTAGAAATCATATCATAAAGAAAGATCAAGGAAAGAAGCCCATCATATTCAAGATAAATTACCCACCCGCCACTCAGGAAAGTGAGAGTATATGGACAATATATACTCAACTATGTTATAACTAGTTACATCTTAACCACTACATCTCTTTCACTATGCTAGCATACCTAAAAACACTATGTAAGAACCACATAAGACTCTAAAAGAGTCCCAATGAGAGAATTACTCCCACTAAGATATAAACATACATATATACCTTTTAATATGGAGAAATAATAGAGAGAAATTTATTATCCTTTTCAATATCTAATTATCCACATCACTCCATAATGCACTTCAAGGCATATTACTGACAAGGGTATAAAACATTTACTATTATTAAAAAAATCTACTTATAGTACTAGGTAACTTTACTTACAATGCTTTAGGTGATATCTACAATTATAAAGAAATCATGAAGCATAACAAAATGTGAAAATAATAAGAACACAATAATAAATCTAATGTTATTTGACAATATAACCCTCAGATATACTAAACGGTTGAGTTACATGTTTTATTAAGCCCTAGGTAGTTTTAGGTGCACCACTCAAATGACTAGTTGAGCACTGTGAAGTTGTGATCAGTCTTGTATTAGATCTTAGGATTACCAGACTCCTAAAGATCTCTTTCCCTTGCTCAGTACAAATGACAAAATGTAGTGGCACAATGTCTTAACTATTTGTAGGGCACAATGACCATCCTACTAAAAACTTGGTCCATCTAGGTAAACAGGCCGTGGAACCAAAAACTACTATGTACAACCCTCAAATTTGATTTATGATCATAGCCTCTGTCAATCATATATCAATAGAGACACAACCATAGTTGTTATCATAATACCTTGAAGTCAGGATGACAATGAAAACCCTACCTACACCCACATATACTAAACAATATATGACTTTGAGCTCCTTCTTACAAATGAGATTCCTAAAAGGAGACTCGTTTCACTATCCAACATGTTCTAACATTGAGATAGCTCTATAGTTATAGGACACTACATGATTAGAGTTACACTTGATTAATTAAGCCAATTTCTCTTTCTTTAATTGCAACAAGTTACAAATAAAGCATACAAATATGACTATTAAAATTAATTATATATAGAAACTACATTAGAAATAAAACAATTCCAAACCACACAAGATTTGATCCATGTTCCATCCTTAGCCATAATAAGGCCCAAATTCACCAATTATAGGGCACAACAAGGCCCAAAGTACCACTAAGGCTAAAATAAGAATAAGTACTAGTAGGAATCTCATATCCACCTGGAATTTCCCAATTTTCTTTGAAAGACATTAAAGAAACAAGATCCAAAATTTTAGATCAAAAATTCAAAGGGTGAAAGTTATGATCAAATCATAGTGTGGTACATGAAGGCTAAAAGTAAGCATAGATCTGCCATATAGACATATAAAACCTATTTCAAACAAGATCATAACTATTATATAAAGGCATTAATGTTCTATAAGACTAGTATTTAATGTTAAGTACACCACATACAATTTTCTCTAAGGACATTTAATTCAGATGTATTCACACCACATCACATGTCTCCTTTAGGGCCTACTTAATTGTTATAGAGTATAGTTCATTTTTTCAAGGTAAAGTGTATCATCACACATGACCACCTAAAACTCCATATTAATTATATGATGATTTTTGCCATTATCTTCTAATTAATTTACATCTAATCATGGATTAGACTCGAACCATCAGATCCTACCATCATCCCCATGATGACACCCACATCATTAGCTTCAAGGCAAAAGCCTCAAAACATCAAGACTACTTCTATATCCCATATCCAAAATACATCTAATAATATCACACTTGTTCAATTATTATAATTATAGGAAGATAAGAGAATAGAAGAATATATATTAATCTAAAAAGAGGAGATATTCAATTAGGTGGCATCTTTCAACTAAGGTTTCCCTCAATTGCATAAAGTTCATGTTTGATTTTTAAAACCCCCAAATCACTTCATATTTACTTCAAAGTTATGATATCCTAATAAAAAATAATGCATGTAAGTATTTTACTTAAAAATTTATATATAACTTAATATTTGTGTAGGAAGCTTAAGAAGATATATTTCCTTCCAATATACATATATATCAAATTACCCATTAGGGTACACAATATCATGATAACGTTCAAAAAACCATTTAGGTCATATCAGTGCCAGGTTAGCACGGTCATTTCACATTATTTTTAAAGGATTGAAGCAGCTATAAGGAATGTTACAATGACATGATGTATAGAAAATCATGGGAATCAAACAAAGGTTCACAAAATCCTTAAACTGCACATCTATTACATAATATGCTATTTTTGTTCATCAAGAGTTTCAACATTAATGGAGGATTAATTTTTACAAATATTAGTATAATTATCTTCATATTATAGTCATGTAGATCCAAAAAGTTTAATGATCAAACTCCAATGTATGAGCCTGTTGTGATTAAAACAAGATTAAGCACATATATGTCATTTTAAAGTATATATGAGCTACTTCTAGATATGTGACCTATGTTGAATATATTTCCAAAATCAGGTAAACTATATAAATAATTTATATACAATCTTGATGAGAATCCATACATAAATAAAAATCTCATAATTTATTTCTCATTACTATCGTAACCCAAAAAACACAAAATAGTCATTATTTGGGAAAAGTCAAATATATTTCTGATTTTCAACCTTCACATGACAAGAAGACACTTTATTAACACTATGAATTAGTATTAAAAGACAAATGTAGGAAATAGGTTTTGATATCTTTCCTTAAGGATGCAATTCAGTCTACAGTAATCACACATTTAAGCATATAGAGTGAGATCTAAGTATAGAAGGTGAGAATTAAGCATTTCTCTATTATTTAGGCTATGGATGTATGATTAAACCAAGAAAGAGTAAGAAACCAGTCTAAACAATGTCTAGGAAGGATCCTCCTTTTCTAAGCCACGTGGATTAGCCATCAAACATGACCATCAACCTCCAAAAGCTCCATCTAGGCTCCATCTAGCTAGATCTAGTCTAACTAGATCAAAGAGAGAGAGAAAGGTGGAATTTCTAGCTTGAGAATGATAAAATCACCATTCATTACTATGGAGTTCAGCCAAGAGGGATAAGAAGTAAAGATCAGAAAGAAAAATGGACATGAAAGAGATGGTAATCACATGTTCAAGGCTAGAAACAAAGAAACAACTATGGGATGTCCCATGGAAGCTTGATCATCAATATGCATAGACTTGCATATACATATAGGAACATGCCAGTTCCTTCCTCAAGATTATGAGCCTACCATGGAATGTGAACTCAAACTTTGGAAAAAAGCTAGGTTCATCAATGCTATTCTAGATTTCACCAGTCTGGCCTTATCATTGTATTTAAAGATGACAACCACATACTCCACACACAGTGAGTGGGATAATCCAGTTAGGAAGGACCTTCTTGAACCAATGTATAATATATTCTACAAACACGACATCACAGCTCATGAACAACCCTCAAAAGGCCCTAAAGAATCTCCTTTATACAAGACCTAGGGTAAATCTTGGGCAAAGGAGGAAAATAGAAGATTCTTTAGTTGTTTGGAGAAAGAAAGGCCATGGAAATTTTTGGATCTCGTTATAAACAAGAAGAAGATATGATACAATAGATAAGAGATATTAGAATGGATAAGTTACATGAATAGTAGTGAAAATGAAATTGCAAGGACAAAGATCCATTAAGAAATTGCACCTCTAACATGGACAAACATGCAAGCACAAAACCATGGCCATAGAGGTCCAAGGAGCTCCAATAGATTTCCCTATTTCTGCTACATTTCTTGGGAGGTCCCTTGACTCTAAAATAAAAGAAAATATTGAGGGTTTTGGTTATATATAAGTTAGGAGGTCAAAAGATTAAAACATCCCACAATATAGATGATTTATTTAGGCCCAAGGAAAGGAGGGAAAATGACCTTTCTCAACCAGTTTTAATAACACTCAGATTCATCGAATGCAGAACACTTATGTAGGAGAACATGGAATTAGTAAATTGATACCCAAATTGAACTCTATTTCACAATTCTAGTGAAAATTCATATTTTTCAACACATGTACATGTAATTACAAGATCAAGGCAAACATCGTCCAATTGAAGTTTTATTAACTTCTTCTCTTAACCAATCGATTTTAAGGCTCAAAAAAGTATTAGAATGAAGGAAAATACATGTTTGGATATTTTTCACATAAATTGCAATTAGGTCATCATACTATATTGAATTTACAATTAAGCCCACAACTTGCAAGGAAACTTGGAACTAGGGAAACAATGATCATATTAAACCAAATAAGAAATATCTCTTGATAAATTAATATTCAATATTAATTAAGAATACAATTATGATAAATAATCATGCTCAGAGGAAGATTAGGATAAATTTACATTCATGGTCTCATACAAACCTTGGAGGCAACAATGACAAGATCTGAGTCTGTTTTCTCTGAAGGCTCCTCTCATATCATATATATAGAGGAGTATAGAGTTAGGTTTTCCTAAACCCTATTTGGTTAGGTTGTAGACTCCTGACTTATAAAAACTTATTTCTTAGTCTGAATCCATATTTTATTCAGGTCCTCAAAACATACTTTTAGGTCCCTAGATTTATTGTAATAATAAAAATAAGATCGAATTCAACCTTTCTTCAAGCTATCTCTATGTGTGTGACCTTGTAAGAACCATACTATGTTGGAATTAGACTCATGAATCAATATTATGATCCATAAATAATGAGAGGTGACTAGACACACATCATTGCTACCCAAGTATTAGGATTAGTCGGATAAAACTAAACCACCAACTACTAGTGTTACCATTTTGAATAATCCTTTTGTCATAGATATCCAGACCAAACAAGAGTCATAAACATGTCATCCTCAATAGGTCCAATCTAAGTTCCTTGATCTCCAAATAGACTAGCATGCCCAATATCACATGCTGACTTACATGAGCATGGCTATGCATTTATCTAGTCTCACTTATCAAGAGGTCATGAATATTTCTCTCATTACATGGGTGGGACAAATACCTTCTACATCACTCACAATACATAGCATGATTCTCATGACACCCATTGTTATATAAACCTTATTCAAAACCACGTTGGGTAGTGTCCAAGAATGATGATTGTCATATCACCATTGTAGTGACTTCAAGTTGAAGGAACACAACTCCATAGTCACATTTAAGAGTTGATTATGACTATGATATAACATTCCATGAATCACTCTCAAGGCGAGTCTGTCTAGTAAACTTCTTCTCTACAAGTACCTATGTGTCTTACTCAAAAATTTTCAAGACCAACAAGAAAACATTGAAGCTAAGGCGGTAAAAAAGTAACAAGAAGAATCAGAAGAAGTTGTGGAACCCCATGTTCCTCTTGTAACACATGAACCTTGAAGATCTAGTAGGATACGTCTTGAGCCAAAGAGATCTGGATATCTCATGACTCAACAAGGCGATGAGTTAGTCATAGATGATAATGTTCCAATGACCTAATTAGAATCTATTGAGGGACTACATGACGAGAAATGGCTTCAATCCATGAGATTAACATGTATACCATGTACACCAAAAATGTATAGACCTTGGTGGATCCACCTGAGGGGGTAAAACCCATAGGGTGAAAATGGGTTTTCAAGAAAAAGACCTACATGGATGGTAATGTACAAAGCAATAAAGGTTGATTGGTTGCAAAAGGTGTTAAACAAGGTCAAGGTGTTGACTATGATGAAACCTTTTCACCATTTATTATGGTTAAATCCATCAAGATTGTGGTTGCTATTGCATCGTATTATGACTATGAGATTTGGCAAATGGATGTAAAAACCACTTTCCTTAATGTAAATATTATTAAGGATGTGTACATGGCACAACCTAAAGGTTTCATACTTCAAAATGAAGACAAAAAGTTTGTAAGCTACAAAGGTCAATCTATGGATTGAAGCAAGCATCTCAGAGATGGAATCTTTGATTTGACAAGGCAGTCAAAGAGCTTGTCTTTAATCAAAATGAAAATGACCTTGTGTTTACAGCAAGGTTAGTGGGAGCATAATTGTATTCCTCATAGTGCTTGTATATGACATACATTTGAATGGGAATGACATCCCTACCCTACAAATGGTAAAATTATGGTAGGGAAGTACCTTCTCTATGAAGGACCTTGGTGAAGCATCCTATATCTTAGGAATTAAGATCTATCAGATATATCTATAAGGTTTTTTGACCTAAGAAAAAGTACATACATTAACAAAGTACTAAAAAGATTCAACATGCAAGACCTAAAGAGAGAAAACTTACCAATGTCACATGGATTTAGTCTCTCTAGAGCCTAATGTCCTAGTTCTTTTGAAGAAAGGGGACACATGAGTAAGATTATATATGCATCTGCATTTAGGTCTATCATGTATGCAATGTTATGGACTCATCTCAACCTTCTGTATGTTTTGAGCATGAAGAGAAGGTATCAGTCAGATCCCAATGAAGGTCACTGGATTTATGTAAAGGACATCCTTAAATATTTGAGAAGAACTAAAGATCAGTTCCTTGTTTATGTTGGTGAGGAAGAATTAGTTGTAAAGGGTTACAATGATGCAAGCTTCCAAACTGACAAAGATGATTATCGCCACAATTTGGATTTGTGTTTTGCCTCAACAATGGAGTTGTAAGCTAGAAAAGTTCCAAGTAAGAGATATTTGATTATTCTAAGACAGAGGCTGAGCACATTGCTACTTCCAATGTAGCAAAGGAAGATGTATGAATCATAAAATTTATTAATGATATTGGGGTGGTTCCAAACATTGACAGAGTAGTAGATTTAGGTTGTAACAATAGTGGAGCTATCACAAGCTAAGGAACCAAGATCGCATCAAATTTCAAAGCACATACTTTAGAATTTATATATCATATGAGAGATTTTACAATGAGGAAATGTGAAGATTCATAGAGTACCAACTGAGAGCAATGTTATTGACCCACTGACAAAAATACTTTCACAACATAGGCATGATGGTCATGTGTAATAGCTTGGGGTTTAATTCATGAGCAATTGACCCTAAGTTCAAGTGGGAGCTTATTGGTATGTATGCCCTAAGATCCAGTCATATGATGATTGGATTAGGATATTATGTACTTGATTTGATTAATAATAAAGAAAAATTAGTTTATTATGTTTGTTCAAATATGAGCTGATGATATAAAATAATACATGTCTTAAGAATGATATTACTCAATGACATATGATTTGGGTTGAGGATATGAACATGAGATCATATGCATAATTATAGTATACATATATTCTTGTTATGTCCCTAGTGATGATATTATTGTAGAAGATGTATGGACAACAATAATGCTTATGACTAGAATGTGTGTTGATTTATGACCAGTCATGATATTGGATATCAAGTCAAACACATAAGTATTTGTTAGAGAACAAGTGCACCAGACAAATTCACCTTGAAAATGATAAATGGAAACCATTGAATGGTAGTCAAAATTATGTCTCAATGTGATAGTGGTGATTGTAGTTCATGGACTTAAAGTCACTAAAAAAATCACATGTCATTAATTGATCTTTAATACCATTTAACATGACCTTGAACAAGGGTTTCTACACAAATGGTGATTGAGAGTATTGTGACACATGGGGATTGTAGTGAGTGATGTAGACAAAATTTGTCCCTCCTATTAGAGTGATATCATGGACGTTTGATAAGTGATACTTTGAAGCACATGCCATGCTCATGTAAATTAATATGTGATATCGAGCTCAATGCATCTTAACAGTTGACTCTAGTTAAAGAAACATAGATTGAATATTAAGAGGGTGATGATTCCATGCCTCGAGTTCAATCTAGATATCAATGACAAAGGGGATACGATAACTATAACACTGATCACAAGTATAGGAAAAAGTTTCCCTCCAACTTATCCAATTACTTTGTTAGCAATGATGTGTCCCTAAATACTTCTCACTGCCTCTGAAGTCATAATATGATTATGGACATCACTTTTAATGTATTATGGAGACTATAGGGTCACATACATAAGATGTACTTGGAAAAGGAGTTTTAATCATGGACAAGACTTAATTTGGGTGCTAAAATGTATGGATAATCAAACTAAATAATACTGGCAATGTCAGTACATCAACTGAAGAGTCTATTCGGCCAATTAGAGAGTCCACTCGAGTGAGTAGACAATATCCTTTGGGCTAATAGTACCTACCAGTCAACCAAATGAAGAGTTTAGTCGAATGACTAGATAGAATCACCCAACGGTTGATTGGATCATCCATTTGATTGACAAAAGGATTGGGTCAATCGATTGAATCATGTCAAGAAATTCATGGTGTTGGAAATTTCAATGCTTAAAAAAGAGTCAAAATAGTTGCCTAGCAATTAATCATTGCATTCAATAATACCGCACAACCATAATTATTGTGCCATGTCCAGAAGGCCAGTTGACTGACTAGATAATCCAACTAACTGACTGGTTGTGCGTAGATATTGTCCAGCCAAGGTAATTTTAACCTTTCATCTCTCGAGTTTTGGAAACCCTGGCTATACCACTCCTATATAAAGGGGGAAAAGATAACCTATTTTTCTATCTCTACCTTTATGCACCTTCTCACTCAATTTGAGACTCAACCTACACATTTGGATTTCAGTTTTGTATCTTGAGTATTACGATACTCCAATTTTGTTAGCTCAATGACCAACTTTACGATATGTAACAATATTTTACACATTTAAGCTAAGAGTCATGCTTAAATGTATCATGGTTTTGTAACTAAAATTAAACCTCTTAAATATGGTCTTATTGATCCATATCATATTTCATATTGTATATATTTCAATTTTGAATCCATAGTTACAAAAATCACTCAAAATGGACCTTCATCTCCAATGTTATTAGTTTGCAAAGATTCCCTTGTTTTACTTTGATTTAATTCCAATTTTGATTCCTTGTTTTTGCTTTGGGATGGTGCAACAAGGCCCTAAGGGGAGCACACGGCCCATCCACCACCTCCCCACATGCAAACCCTTAGGCGCCTCCTAGATCAACCATTGGATGGTGGGAGTAGAGATCTGATGGTCCTTGATTCATCTCTCTTGTTTATATATTACACCAATGTCAATGACATTGTGCCACCCCAATCTCACCTACCACAACCCTATCTCATCCCTTTGCTACAGTTAAACCTCCCTTTTCCCATCATTGCTTCCTTCCCTTTCTTTTCCCCCTTATTCCATGGGCATTTTGTGACCTACAACCCACCCATCAGAAACACTCATTTTCTAGCTACAAGAGGCACCGCCGCCATGAGAGGGTCAGACCTTCATTCTCCTCATGACCCTCGGGCTAGTTTGGGCCCCCATCACCTACATCATGATTGATCATGGCCAGCAAGCATGTTTATGAGTCATCTTGGTGTCTCACCCTCTCTCCTTCTCATGGCTAAGGTGAGTAGCACCGTTGCAAAGCTTCATGCCTCGCATCATGTTCACTACTACAGAACCTACCTTTAGTGTCGGTTATTTAAAGCCTTTAGTGTCGGTTTCTAAGCGACACCTATGTGGGCGACACTAAAAGCTCACCCATTAGGCGTCAGTTCCAAAGCCGATGCCCAAACTCTTTGCGCGCCACCAAAAACGCGCCATCATGGGACTATAGGCGTCGATTATTAGATAAGAAACCGACGCCCGAACCCTTCGCGCCACAGAAAGGGTGCCATCTTGGGCACTATCAGTGTCGGTTTTTTACAAATAACCGACGACATATATCTTCGCGCCACAGGAGGGCGCCAACTTGGGCACTATAGGCGTCGGTTATTAGCTAATAACCGATGCCATATAACTCCTAGCACGGCCGTGCTGGACAGCACGGCCGTAGTGTCTAGTCCGCTGCCATGGTCGTGCTGCCCAGCACGGCCGTGGTGTCTGGTCCGCTGCCACGGCCGTGGTGTTAAGGAAATAGACGTCGGTTTCTATTAAAAACCGACATTGTAACTATTTGGCGTCAGTTTTATAGAAATAACCGACGCCTATTTTTTATTTTTTTTTCTATCAGTCTGCAAACCTGCTGTGGCTGGTCACAGGATGAGAAACTTGTTCAGTTCAGTTATGAACGCAGGTTTTACGAAATCCATTGATATCAGCCAACAACAGGCCACAAACCTGCAAATTTAACAACAAAAATATTCACACATGCATTTAGCAATACAACCTGCAGTTCCATTTTATTTTCACACATTTAGAAACATTCATGTAGCTAGCAATTTGTAGTTCCATTCATTCACATTCACACATGTAGAAACATTCATATAGCAACCAACACTTTCATTCATTTTCACTCAGACACATGTAGAAACATTCACACATATATTATAATTCAGAAATTCATTTACAAAATATCATTCTTTAGTCATTATTCGCTATCAACATCCCAATTATATTTTAAAACCCCCACTATTTGTATGGCTGTTGCCCATTCTTCTCTTACTTCATTTAATTCTCCCATCATATAGGGAGCATGCACATCTGGTAAGTCCGTTCCTGTAGTGGGGTCAGCTTTAAACACCTGTAAAGAGAATGATGTATATATATAATTAATGAGCTATAAATAAGATTGATATATTTCATATTATCTAATGAGACTATATAATACCTGAGTAATACAATCGATGTCCATACAACATGACAGACTAACACATATATAGTACATAACAACATCAGCGTCGAATTTACATACAACACTAGCTTAGTACATATATAGTGGGACTAAGGTGACGATCCCACCTGCTAAAACATGTTACTGACAACTACATGTTACGACTGGGAGGTCGTGATTCAGCAACTGTATTCATTAGGAGGAGGACAAACAGATCCACCTGCTAATGCATACGGTTGCTGAATCATGACCTCCCAGTCATAACATGTAGTTGTCGGTAACCTGTTTTAGCAGGTGGGATTGTCACCTTAGTCCCACTATATATGTACTAAGCTAGTGTTGTATGTAAATTCGGCGCTGCTGTTGTTATGCACTATATATGTGTTAGTCTATCATGTTGTTATATGAATCTGAAGCACTTGTGTGTGCTGCACTCTATGTATTGTATCTGTATCCTGCTTCTCTTCATTGGGGCTTCTTTTCCTGTTTCATGGCTTGCTGGCTATATATCTATATAACCTTTGGTGAACGCCTGCATATCCTCTTGGACCCATTGTGTGGTCGTAACATGTAGTTTTCGTTGAGCATCGCTGATAGCCTAGTTAGTTAGCATGTTGATTTGGTTAGTAACAATAAAGGTTAATCTTGAATATGTGAATACATAAAAACGTATATTAATTAAATTGGGAGTGGCGCTTAATACCTTGAATTCATCTATTTTTCTTTGGGTAAAAAACTCCTCCCAGTCTTTGGGGTCCAAGTAGTTCCACTGCTGTGTGGCTTCCTTCTTCCTATATTTATTTTTCAAAGAGAATACAAACAAAAATTATTAGTGTAGAGTTAGTGAAATACTGATCAATGTCTAGAATTGGAATCAATCAAGAACCTATTCTCAGCATCGCGTATGTAATCTCGGGTGATATTGGTCCTATAGTTCTTTAGCACCCTCCCACAATGTTTAGCATTTGTATTAACTAGAAGATAATGAAACATCAAATCAAAAAATGATATTGATATTAAAAAAGCATGATTATTGATGTCTTTAAAAGCATGATTATTGATGTCTTTAAAAGCATGATTGGCAATTTAGGGAAAAGTTCATCATTTACATTCCAAGCATGTCACACGTGTGCATTACAATTCATCATTAAGCAAGATATAAGTAAGTATGTCATATTAAAATAGACTATATAATATGAGAAAATAGTAGTGTAATCATGCAAATGGGAACATTCATGGGAACACACACTTCAGTTATAAGCATTCATGTAGCAACTTTCAGTTCCATTCATTAATCTCTTTTTACATCCACTCACAGGGGTGTACCCCTAAACAATAACTAAACAAAGGGGTTGGTGTACCCCTAAACATGCGCATAATTAAAAAAACTATTAATACAGACAAGTCTAGATAGATAGACAACTAAATACTACACCAACATGGTCCCGCATCAATAACTTCTTTTTGATGATTAAGCTGTGTCACGAAGCTCCTCATTGTATTTAGACAAATCTGAACTGACAGGGGCCTCAGATTTAGATTTGTCCGAGCTGATATGCGACGCTGTGCGCTCATACCGCAGTAGATGATCGGGGGTCTCGCAGTTGCTGTTGGTTATCCAAACTTTGATGGAATTATGGCCAAATGGACGGAGAAAAAGCCTGTTGCAACGGACCACATGCATCTCTCCAATCCAATCACGCCAACCGGATTTTGATACAAGATTTCTCGCCAAATCATACTCAACCTCGATAACATGTGAATAATTGCCAAAAGTTATGGTCACTTTACCAGGCATGTAGTGTCTTCCTTTTAGAAAACGCCAATGTTTGGGTATGACCAATTGGTTTAAGGAACGATCATCTAGGATGCTGTCCAATTGTTCTTCAATAGGGAACGTTAACATTGACATAGAGGCCCAGTTCATAGTGACTGTTATGGGTGGACAGAGACTGCACAATATTAGTATTAACAAAGTGTAAGTACATATAACGATGTTATATATTTTCAGAAAAAGTTGTATAACATCAGTTAACCTTTTATTGCTTGTCATAACCAACTTTATTGTGGTAGACATGATAGCTTGAAAAGAAGTCTACATATGTACTTAGAGAACAAACGAGGAAATGCTACCGAAAGTTTCTCGAAAACCCAATACACATTATACACTTACATCCTAAGTGAGATTATGTGTCCAAGAACAGTCCCAAACTGGGGACTATCCAAGATTTACTCCTAATGAGTAAATCTTGGATGGGTTTCTAGGTGCTTACTAAAATAGAACCGTTATATGGAACTAATCCTACATTATACACATACTTTTCCTGAGTAAGATAATGTGCACTTCATGGAATTATTAAGATCTGAATATATATAATTTGTTTCTACCTACTTTGATGGGATTTTATAACATTTGAGTCTTCCATTTAAGGCATTAGATGCATATATTGCAGTCCATTGTGTTGAGATAAGAATCCCATGTGATACACACGATTGAGAATCTTTCATGATACTAGGAAAATACACAACTAGATATTCATTTAGGTGTTAGACATTCATTTAGGTGTTCTTGATAACTCACAGGTATGCACAACTATAAAACAATAGACTTGTCACACATAAAACACCCTATACAACTATAAAACAAAAAAGTATTAAGATATGCATGATACAATAACTATTTTGCATCACATTACAACAAACTTATCATTGATACCTTACTAACTTATTTCCACATTTACATATCATCACTTGATCAAAATTACATGTATTGTATAGACAGTAGAGGATTCAACTCAGTAGAAGCACAAAATCAGTACCTAAACCCTAAACACAAATAAGTAAATAACTTTAAAAAAAACACCCAGCAGCTGCTTGGGCGTGCCTTGGCACCGCCCAAGCAGCCGCCGGAGCAGAGGAAGAAGGAAGAAGGTAGGGCGGGTGGGCATAACTTGAGGGAAGAGGAGAGCAGCGGCCGAAGCACAACAACCACCGGCGGAGGCGGTGGCAAAGAGAGGAGAAGCGCCGGCGAGGACACGGAGCAGCGGCGGCGAGGGCACGGAGCAGCAGCGAGGGCACAGAGCAGCGGCGAGGGCAAGCAGTAGGAGCACGGACAGCCGCCGGTGAGCACAGAGGACAGGAGCACGGCCGCCGGTGAGCACGGAGAAGCGGCGAGGGCAAGAACAGGAGCATGGCAGCGGCGGCGGAGGAGCAACGACCGGCGGGGGCGAGCAAGAAATCGCCGGACCTAACTGAAATTGGGAATGAAACTGGGAAAGGGGAAGAGTCGCTCGCGCTCGTGAGATATTAAGTTGACAATAAGCGCCAGTTATTCAAAATAACTGACAACTAAACCAACAGTGTCGGTTTTTTTCCAACAGCCGACGCCTATACTAGATTATAGTCGTCGGTTTTTAACTAAAAGACAACCGACAACTATTCTTGTCCCGTGAATAATCTTTAGTCGTCGGTTATTCATTTATGAACCGACGCCAAATGTCAAATTTTGGAGGTAATTTTTTTGCTGGAATTTTGGTTTTGGCGGTTGATTTTAGGTGTCGGTTTTTTATTAATTAACCGACACTTAATAAAAGCGGTACCCGTGTCTGGTCGACCTTCACAGATTGTATGTCAGTTTATGTTATAAACCGACATTGTAGAGTTTAGGTGTCCGTTTATGTATACTACTGACACCTTGAAAAGTGACTTTATAATCCATTTCTGTAGTAGTGGTTCTAGGAGGGAGAAAGAAATAGCCCAACCATTGGTTCAACGGGTGATGGTCGGGAACCCCTATCCCCTACTCTCTCTCAACTGGCTTGGGGAAATCAAAGTGGGCTTCTTACCCAACCTCATTGAGCTTCCATTGACCATAGTCAACAAGCAATGCCCATGCATGTGCAAGGGTATGAGGTAATTTCAGTCGTGTGATTGCCCATCAAGGGGATGGGCCGACCATGAAATGCATATGTAACCCCTCAATCCTTTTTCCTATAGTTTTCAATGTGATTCTTCTAGAAATCATAACTAGCTTATCATGTGGCCCAAATATCAAAATAATATACCATTTTGATCGCCACAAAAGGATATACACATTGGGCATGATTTTGGACCATAAAACTCACTCCTTTTTATCTGTTTTGGTAAAACATGAACTTTGACTATGTTGACCATTTTGGATGCTTATATAGATGATAAATGTTGTAACTTTCTTGATCAATCTACCTACTAGTAATATAAGTAGTAACCTATCAGTACTTTTGAATATGTTTGAACTCCTAATCACCCCTTTTTCCCTTGGATGACTAATACATGGCTATGGCCAATATGGAAAATTTTTTGGTCAACCAAACACGCCTAATATGAGAATTTTATGATGTAATTTACCATAGATTGCTAATGTTATTTCTAATTGCCATAAAAAAATCCAAACTTTGAAGATCAGTAACTTATTTCTCCTCTACGGCACAACTATCAACCCCTCATATCCTTTTTGCTTTGATACTAAATGGATAAATCTGGCCCCTTTGTTGTGATGCATGACTATACGCTAATCAAATGTGAACTTTGGTATCCTCATACATCAAACCTCCCTTACAATCATGAAATCATTATTCCTAATGCTTTTATAGGTAATAATGATTAATGATCTCCCTCTTTTGTTTCATGATGTTACATGCAACTATAGGTTTACTAGTGGTGACCTAGTGTGACACATACGACTTGTTTGCTTTTCTTGTGCCCTAATCTCAATATAGGTCGTAATCTCATTTCCTAACCTCTTAAATAAGATTTCATTCTTATTTTTACCCCTATGTTGTAGATGTCCCACTTGGGTCATATGTTGGACCATAATCATATAAGTCATATATGTTGGATATTGAGCATATGTTAATATGACGATACCAAGTTTGGACGATGATACCTAGACTCTAGGGGACATCTACCCAACATTGGTTATTCTTACTATGTCCTAATATTGTTTCTCTAAATGATCTATTATACTTGGACCTCCGGAATTTAAGCACTATGATCCTTCTTACCCTATTAGAGTCTTTGACCTTAGGATGTATACAAGTGACACAAGCCTTGATATAATCATGTAAAATGAATGGAACGTTGGAATGACATGAAATGTGAACCACACCTTTATGATGAGATCTAATTCATTAAAAGATAATCAAACACATAAATTAACCAAATTGAAACCTAACTTGGCCAAACCCTAAAAATGGATCAAATTAGGGTTAATGATGAGAATCTAATGCATGTATGTAATCTTCTGCTTAATCAGGTTTGGCTTGTGATCTATATGATCAAGGATAAACTAAGAATCTCTGGTTCAAGTATGGTCTTTATTAATTATATGAATATGGATTTCTTTCTTGAAATGTGATACATATGTATGCTTGTTTACTTGCTCAAATATTTCCATGTAGTATTCTAGCACTGTATTCAATGTTTGTCTGGTATTGTTGTTTTATAACTTGCAAACTAAATATAGAAACTCCATTATATAAACCTTGTGCACCTATTTGTATTCTCGAGGTAAGGACATGAGGTTGGGCATCCTACTTGAGTTTTCAAAATAGGGTGGACCATGTCAATAAATGGTTTAGCTTTTGGTGATAGTATTGAGTTTCCTTAACTAGAAAATAGTTATTTAATCTTGAGCACCATTTCAGACTCTTCCAATGGGAAATTAGTCAAAAAGGTATTATAATATATGATATTATTGGTATAATTGGAGTAAAATGATATAAAATAAGGGCTCTCTCTTTGCTAAATAATTAACTTGTTTATTCTTTTTTGTCTACTTCTACAACTCTTTTCAATTTATGCAAAGTTTATGTATATGTATCTCTTAGCATTGTACTTGACACCTCGTGTGTTGAGCCTTCATGTTTCATGTATTCTATAGGTTCAGATATGGCTAGAAGTTTATGGTCTTGGTGAGCTATGACAGGTGTACTTGTTGTAAGATCCCTAGTGTATATGAGTAGACTTGTAAGATTTTACTCTTGAATATGTAATTGAAATCTTGCAATAAAATAATGTTTCTTTATATATTTTATGAATCGTTGAGATTATGTATGTGCTTTTATCTTGTTATATGTTCTTTTATGCTAAGTTTTTACAGTTCCAAATTTGCTCCTTGATAATACCATTCTAGGGACGGACGCCTAGGTCCTATCGCCATTGACTTTGTAGTCATTTGGAGTTAGGATTTGGGTAATGAATGGTTCCATGACTGGGGCGATGGCCAAGCCTTTTATACGAAACTCCTATCACATTTTGGTAGTGTGATATTCTAGACATACTACCCATGAGAGGGAGAGATAGGAAGGGAGAGAAAGTTGAAGCTAGCACATTAACAAACAAAGGATGCCCCTTCTATCCAGCTCAAGAAGTGCGACGTGGAGTTCTTGATGGTCCGTGTAAATTATGTAGAGGTGCGGAAGCTTGGTAGATGTACTAGGAGGATGTCATCAACCTCATCCCTATGCTCTTTATGGAGGCACATATATGTGCAATGATTATCATTGGACTTTCTCCAGGACAAGGTATATCTTACACCTTATTTCCTATACGTTGTTCTTAGTGTGATATGCTAGTTAGGGAATATGGAAGAAATATTGTATTTCCACTATGTTTTGTTGCTCCATATTTCCCAACACAAGGAATCATAAGAAGTAAGGTTGAAGATTCCAATGAAGGGATACACAATAAAGATCCTGATCACAGGACACATACTTTGAAACTTTAATCACGGATCCAATTTTAGTACACGAGATGAGTTGAGCAATATTATTGGTTGAACATATTAGAATAAGGATAATTTATGTTATTTGCAAATAATTTGATTTATGTATTATGTTGTTAGACTTACATGCACAATTTTGGTTTCACCCACATATATACTATAGTATTATGCTGACCTTGTGTTTTGATTTCTTGATGTTTTAGGTTAGAACTACTGATATGAAGAATTGGAATATCTTGCAAAGAATCAAAATAATGCCAAGCAAAGAAACTATGGAATATTCTTATTTTCATTAATTAGTTCATCAAATGTTACTTTTTCCCTTATTGCAAGAGGCCTTGAGGATATCTATCCTCCTTTCATCAAAACAATACGTTGGTTCAAAGTTAATAGTATTGCAAGTTATATGTTTTAATATAGATCCTTGGTTATATCTAAATAACAACCCTTGCCTTCTCTATCCACCTTAATTAGGGATAACATGAGGAGGGGGTCATTACGGTTTGCATTTGTAAGACAATATAAATTTTGGGATAAAAGTCTAAGTTTTAGTCAAATTGTATTGTGAGCTTTTGTGATTTTCGATTTAAAATAAAATTTCATAAATTTGAGATTTTGAAGAACTTGGTCATCCTGGTATATTGTCTTGATTTGTGTTCCATATGATGTGATGGATTGCTTCAATCCATGAGGCAGTCGGACAAAGAGTCATGCATCCTTGGGAAGAGTGTCCATGTTGACCTTTAATATTGATAAGCGTGGTAGATTCCACCATTCCTCCAGTGAAAAGGACAAAGAATCCCCTTATCTCAAGGAAATGGATCTATCTTATTGCATCTTATAAATAGGATGTTGTGTCTCTATCTATTCCACACATTGTGGCTTTCAAGATTTTGTATGATGGGGGACCGAGTGATAAGTGAGATTCCACTCTCTTGAGGTGTTCTCCTATGAAATTGTATTTTGTGCATTGTTAGATTATGAATCTCTTTGATATGGAGGAAGTCAAGATAGAAAACTTTGGCATGACCCATCATATTTGTTATATGGCCTACGCCACTATAGTAAGGGAATTGATGTCAATGGTGATCTTGTTTTGGGTTCTTGTCAGTCACTGCTTATGCTTTTAGGATGTTGTTCTAGCTCCTATGCTAGAAGATGTGTTCAGTATCACCATACTTCCCCTACATGAGCTTGGGCCCATATTATCATTGAAGTCGAGTTGGACTATAGAGATGGCTAGTCTTTTGTATGTAAAGAAGTCTCAAGCTTCTCTATTGTTGGCCAAAAATGATCTCTTTATTCATGGCCTAGTAAAGCACATCATGGTGTTGAATCTCCAGATATGCCCTATTTGTGAGCATACACCTTGATCATCTTGGTCGAGATGTTATTTGGAGAGATTGATGGTCTTGTAATTGTTGTTATCTCTGGTGTTATCACAGAAGTTTGGCAAAAGGATACTATGGTTAATCTTATATTACTCGAGCTATATGAATGAGTAGATGAAGTGTCATCAACCAAGAGAATGAAAGGACACTTCAAGGTCTTGTAGATTTATTTGGGAATGCTCATCGACCCTACTAGATTTATGGAATCTCACATTCCCATTACATCATTGTGAAGGAGTAATTATTGAAGCATATCGAAGTCGATCAACCTTTAAAATTGCATGGTGATATGGATTGGTGGATTTCTAGTTTAAAATTAGCAGATGTGTGTTGGAGATGGATGAAGTTCTATCTTGACAACTCAAACTGTGGAGTTACCATGCCTGAAATTCAATGTTTGATCATTTTGGGTTTGAACATTGTACTTCCTATTACCAGGCATCGGTTTTGAGGTAGTTCATATCTCACCACTGTGTGTACAATACATAAGTGTTTCCATCCTTATTTAAGAAGCTACTTACCGACTCTTGAAAGGTTCAATAGGTGGTGGAAAATATGTGGTTAAATAGGAAGAAGATGAATCACAATGTGTTTCTTATTGGTCGAGACTACACTTTGGAGTATATTCAATGGATTGCATTACCATTTCCAATATCAATAACCTATGATCCTTTATGAGCATGAATTTTCCATTGCTTTTGGAGTTTTATATTTTTAATGTGTTTTTTGTGTTTTTTCCTGAGATGGAAATTTTTAAGGGGTTTTATTTTTAAATAAAAAGTTTCTTTTTGGTTCATGACTTGTGGCATTAGTTTTGGATACTTCCTCAATGATGTTTTTTTTATAATCCTAGACATAAGTCCCTAATAACCTTAGGGTGCTTTATGTTTTGATCCCCCTTGATGAAATTAGGTGACTAGGAACCATCTAGACATGTTGCATAGGGCTTTTTAGAAAACAATGTCTTGTCAGGGTCACTTACCTTCCATCCTCTTTTCTAAGTAAAGCCAGAAGGTTGAGACCCCAAACAATTTTAGTCATTTCCCATCTCATGTCCAATCGGCAAATGATTCTTTTCTTTGGATGGCCTATTTGCTACCAAACGTTCATTCTAGGGGGGGTATGGATAAGGCCTTTATTGAACCTTAATGTCAAGCTAGGGGATAAAGTGGTGCTATGTAATGGGTGTATAAGAGACAATTTCCTACCAATTTGGGGCAAGATTCTAGTGTCATAGACACCCATATGGGCTTCACTCTTTAAGTGCCTTAGTATGGTGATCTATCTGAAACATGTCTCTTCCTAGTTAGTGGGATATGTCCAGTTTTCATGGATATTGTAATTAAAACTTCTAATGGACATTGATGCCTCGTGGCCTATATATGAGAGCTTATGGTTCCAAATGGAATGAATGGAGCTTTCCTTGTGAAGGTTTCCCATCTTGACATTTCTGGGTTAGCTCATATAGAACTTGGTTCCACCTCTTCTAGAGAGATGAGACATGGGTATCCCCAAGAGGTCTCAATTTTCACTTCATTCCTCCTATATTTCTCTTTCTAGCCTAACCCCAATAGACATGTTGTTGGAGTTATGTGGGTTCCATCCTGACCTATATGTTATAAAGGTTCATTTTTTATGTGGGATCTAACCTGCTTGAGGGACTCATATCTTCATCAACTTATATTGATTGTTGTGATGGATCTCATGGGGCTTCCCCTTACTTTTGTCATACTCATGAACAACTTTGCATTATCTTTATTGGCATATTCTAAGGAGTTAATTTTATGTTGGAAAACCATTGGGGGATCAATATAACAGTTGTGATCCTTCCATCCTAGGCCCTGGGTTTTACTTTGACCAATCTACTTCAAGGTGCATAGGGGCATGTCCATGTATTTAAGTAGATTTTAAGTGCATTTTATAGGGATGTGAGTTCTTGACCCCCTTAAATGTCTCTTTGCATAAGCTTTCTTGTTTAAAATAGTATCACTTGATGAGGCTAGATTTTGTGTGATGAAGATGAATATCTTCATCTAGTTACTTTAGACATAGGGCACCCCACTCATAGATATCATGGGAGATGCACAACCCTTCCATTTATAGTTGAACTTTCCCCTGCAGTCAAAATTCTAGATGACACACAATACTAGGTCATCCTTTTAGAATTTGTGAGGACAAAATTTCTTATTGAATTCTTGAGTTTCCCTTGCTTTATAACATTGTGCATGATATATAGCTCTCATTCATCGTTCTTCAAGTGTGTTGAGGCTACAGATCTGATTTTGAAGGAATATGGATCTTGATTGGTAAGATTTCATCCATCCCATATACCACCAAATATGGCATAGCTCCTTTGGCAGTTGTAGAAGAAGTTTGATAAGCCCAGAGGGCCATTAGAAGGTGTTCATGCCAGTTGGCATGGGAGACAACCCTCTTCTTAAAAATATTTAATAAATTCTTTTTTATAGAAACTATGTACCTATTCAACTAGGGCCGACAGGGTGACACTCAGTAGTGTTTGATTCCCAAAGAGATCAGATACTCTTTGAAAATTTTAGCTATGAATCTTTCACTATCGTTAGAAACAGTTTAATGTGGTATCGAGTACCAACTTATGATGTTGTTCTTGAAGGAACTTGAGTACCCATTATGTAGTAGTATGTTGTGACCAAGATGAAACAATTCAAATTTGACAGTTCAGGGTTGATATTATTGATCATATGGATTACCCAAGAAGTGAATGGCCAAGGCATGGCCATCTTGTATACCTAATAAGTGGGTGTATGGATGTAGTCACTATGGATCTGATAGACTCATCATTTGTAGACATACTGGTAGCATTCTATTTTATTTTGGTTGTACCCTAGAAGTTATTTCTTCTTTACTAACATAACCCCATTCATATGCGTCTCGCACCCTCCATGAACTTCCTTATTGAGGGTTTTGCTTCTATTTTCCCAACACATTTTCAGTGTGTTATATAACTAATATAGATGTCCTTCTATAGGACGTATTGCATGGCTTGTCATTTGAATGCCTATTGTTCTCTTTGGGAGAGGCCGTCGGGGATGGCTTGACTTATAGATAGGCTTTAATGTCATGAAACCAAGCCATCTCTTTGCTATTTACCACGTTGTCTATTATCATGCATTAGGCAAGTTGAGAGATAATTTGATCTTTGTAAGAGAAGATTTCTTCCCCTTAGGTGTCATTCAAGGAGATGAAGGTATCCAGAGCATCAAAAAATGCATTGCACTAAAGTGGAAGGAGATGTGTTGAGAATCTCGAGCTAGAGAACACAAGATTTCTTGGTATTGAACCAATTTATGAGGGTGAGTCTTCCAGTTGCTTTGGATCTAAAATATCACAAGGAGGGAGTGGCCATGGACCTACATGTGTCATTCCCCTTGTTTTATGGTGAGCTAAAGTCACAGGATGCATACTTCATACTTAGACCTTTCTTGGTAGCGTTGAACTCCAATCCTCTTACTGCTGGTACTTGCTCCCCTTGAGGATTTTGAAGGATCACTCCTTTACCATCTCCTTTGTGATTGACTACCATGTGGAAGAAAATTGTCTAAAAATTAGGATTTGGAAGAATACCCATGTTAGGCGAGTTAATCATCACTATGTCTTCATCTTGGAATCCATACCCATGTGTCACTTCTCTTTGGAGCGAGAAATCTACTAACTAATAGGTTGTAGAGGATATGTCATCAAATAGTTGCCCAACTTCCTTTTTTGTATGTATCAAGGATAGACTCTAATTCTCAATGGTGTTCGAGTGAGCCTCGATATCATTGAACTTCTTGGACACATAGTAGATAGCATGCTAGACATAGATCATGTATTGATTAGAAACTCCTCCAGTTAATGTTTGGTAGATTAATTATCAAAGGGTGAGAGGTTTTCCTGGAAATAGAGGCTTTATTACTAGTGTATTGGTGAGTTAGTATTTAATCTTCTTGAGCGCAACCTCACATTGTTCCTTCCATACAAAGTCAAAATTCTTCTATAGTAACTTGAAGATAGGCTCACATATAGGTGTGTTTTGGTAGTGAAGTGATTGATGTATTCAAGGCTACCTAGTAGGCCTCATATTTCCATTTCAGTTCTAGGCGTAATCAATCTGATAGATCAATCCTTCTCAGGGTCGACGTTGATTCATCTCTAACTAACAATATACTAGAGTAGGTTACCTAATGTAACCCAAAAGTTGCATTTGTCTAGATTCAGGTGCAAAGAGAATCATCATTGTCCTAGTAACTACTTATCTAAATTGGCAATATGGTCCTCTGTACTATTATATTTGTTATCGTATTGTCCACGAAGACCTCCAACTCCTTATGCATAATGTTATGGAATAGGGCAACCAATGCTCTTTGATAACTAGCTCCAATATTCTTGAGATCAAATGGCATGAACTGATAGTAGAACAATCCCCAACCCATAATGAAGGTTTTGTTCTCTTTATCTTCCTAGGACATCTTGATCTGATTGAAGCTAGATAATCATCTTTGAAACTGAGGAGTGCATGGTCAACTTTATTGTCAATGAGCATGTCGATGTGTGGAAGCGACACACTATCTTTGGGGGACACCTTGTTGAGATTGTGATAGTCCATACACATTTGTAATTTTCCATCCTTCTTCAGTACTAGTAGAATGTTTGTGAGCCATGTAGGGTAGCTTACTATCTCTAAGAAACTAGCATTTATTTCTTCTGAACTTCCTCTCTAATCTTGAGACTCCATTTTGGATGCAAGATTCTATCTTTTTTTCTAATAGGGTGGACACCTTGGATAATAGGTAGTCAATGATCTATGATCTTCTCATTTGATCCTGGCATATTTGAGTAGCTCCACACAAAAACCTAGATGTAGTTCCATAGAGATCTATGATACAATATTTTATACTTTAAGGTAGACACGACCCAGTTTTGACTTTGCAATGCTTCTCATCTTAGCTAATATTTATCGTCTTTGTCTCATCTTCAATATGATAAGGTTGATGTTCCTTCGTAATATGCTTCAATATGGGGACATCTTCAAACTTAAAGACGTTAACGTTTTAAATCTATGCTATATTAGAGAAACAATGGAAAAACTCCTGGAGAGCTAGCTCATCTTCAAATGCTTTTGGGTTTTTTGAAATTTGTGATTTGTTGGTTTTTATGGATTTGCCAATTTTTAGGATTTTGTTGGAGAGAAAAGTAATGTAGTGGAGCATGACTTAACAACCACTATGCAATCTCTATCAAATCTGAGTTTTGTTCCTCTATCAAGCTTTTTTTGGGTGTGGGAGGTGGCTTCGTCCCCAAGACATTGTGGTCCTCCACTCACCACTTTTGGATTTCATCGGCATTCCTCATAGGGTGGATGAGGGATTGTGAGTCTTTTACAGCTTCTGTGTCAAAAATGGTGTTTACCCCACTCCTAATTCATTTTGTAGGCCTCGTCATAGTCATACTATGAGATTCTATAATCTTCCTCCATGTCTTAGGGACATGTAGTCTCAGAGCCACCTTGGGCAGGCCATCTAGGGAAGATCTAAAGAGGATCATAAGCATCTGTATAAGATGGTGTATCCATCTCTTTTGCTATTGGTCAATGGTTTTCACCTTGATAGCATCTTTGTTGTGGTAATGTTTAGTTCTTTCTCCATAGTCAGGGTGTTCTGGGCATGACTGGTCGATTGTGGGGATAGACATGAGCTTTATTGCTTCCTCATTTTGGAGGGTGATCTTGTCTTCAAACTGTTGGTTGTTTTGGGCAGTCCAAATGCCCTAGGTGTCTTCAGTGATGAGGTTTATCTCCCCAAAGATGTTTGGATTCTCGAGGCAGTCATCTTGTTCATCTGGCCTCTTACACGAGGTAGGGTGTTGTCACATGCATGATAGCCCTGAAAATGTTAGCATCTTCTTTACGTATAGGTATAGTGCATGGGAAGTAAGGATGAGGACCCTTACCCTTAGGTCCAAGGTCATATTAGTATGGTAGTTTGAATCAGTTCTCTTTATTAAGATAAATGTGTGTGGCTTCTTTGTTTTGATCTTGAGTTATTGGTAGATAGTTGATATAGCCTCTCTTAGTAGTGGGTCACATCACTATGAGATTCCAATATGGCATCCACTCTATTATCCAAGGTCATGTATAGGTGAGGCTACAAAATCCTAGGCACAACCCTTTTGTCTTGGAGGAACCTGGATGATCTATGTATGTCCTTGGTGTTTGTCTCCCAGACCTTGATCTGGATAAATGTGCATCTCCTGAAACCTTTGGTCAAATAACATAGGGTTGAATAGGAGATGGAAGGTTCATCTTCTTCATGGTGGCATATAACTTATGTTGGAAATATGCAACATCTTGAAGTGAAATTAGAGATTGTCTTCTTCAATGCAGGCATTGGTGTTAGGCTTATTGGCCTAGACTATGACGATTACTTGTCCCAGTTGATATTTTGGCCTCTGGTGTAGAGATGAGGGAACTACCCTATTGTAATGAATCCATGACCTTCCCAAGAGGAGGTTGAAGGAGGAACTTAGATCGATGACCACAAATGAGACTATAAAGGTCTATAGCCCAATTTTTAGCTCAAGAGTAATCTCCACTAGGTTGTCTTTAGTTACCCTATTAAAGGAGGTTTCTTTCTTCATTGTCAGTTTTATGTTAGAAGGATCTCTTCCTAGGATGATAAGCATCTTAAGAGTGCACAAGTTGAGGCATTCCATGTTGTCAACAAATCAACAAGGAAGATTGAGGCCCTTATAGACTGTTATAAACAGTAGGGGCTTATTGTGCTTCCCTCCTATGGGTATCTCATCTTTAGAAAATGAGAGTAGGTGTAAGTGGACATTAATGTGATGGTGGTAGCAAGCACTTCTTGTCCTACATCCTTGGAGGCATAAGACCCTCTGAGTGTCTTCATAACTACTTCTTCATGCACTTAGGAACTTTGAGTCACTTCAGGAAGAGATACCCCTCCTTCAGGTTCTTCAAGAAATTGAATTATGTTCGAGCCTTCATGATTGGTTTCCTTGTAGATTTGGGAGTAGGAGGAACTTGCTGGATATTGAATGCAGGAATGGAGACTTTTATAATATCTTCCTTAGGCATACTGGTAGGGACTCCCACATATTCGGTTACCTTCTCTTTGACCTTGTAGTAGTGAAGGCACCTCTATCGAGATGGTATTTGGTCCATCCCCAGTGTCATGGATGGCTTGGGTACTTCAGACTATACCACCACTATGAGGTGAGGAACTGAAGTTTGTTGAGCCTTTCTCAAATAAGCACTTTGGGGACCTACACTGATTATGTTTTTTGCACAGAATGAGCTCCTAGTATGTTGATTAGTCTTCTAGTGCTTACGAGGATCACTAGTTTCCTATCTTGGAGCGAATCATTGACCCACATAGTTTGAGACCAATTCTTCATGACATGCTTCAAAGGTTGGATAACATGTGTGTTGGATCATCTATCGATCATATGACAACCACAATGTTGGAAGAAGAAGATATCTCTTTTGGTGTGATCATATTAAACTCTCCAAATTCAATCAAACCTTACAAGGCATGCTTGAGTGTGAGGCATGAATTTGTCTTGTGGCCCTTGGCTCTATGAAAGTCACAAAAGGCATTGACGTTGTAGTTCTTTGGAAAGGGATTCAGAGGCTTCCTTATTGTAGGGAATTTCAATAAGTGTTCAATATCAGGAAGGATTGAGCTAAGGGGGAATTGATGGCTCCATTCAGTTTTAATGGCACTGGGGCAGGGTCCGGGGAAAAGGGGGTGACCGAGGGGGGTTGTCCCGTTCTGGACAGAGGAGAAGCAGGATCATCCTCATCGGCAGTGAATTCAAGAAATGCAAACTCACCCTGGTGGGATCTGTTCAAGCCTAAGACTGCAGAGGACAAGAAACTAAAAAAAGTTTCTATAGAGCTCAATGGAGATAAGTTGTTCTATTGGTAGGAGGAAGTTGAAAAGATTGCAAAGAAATGGGAAAATATTCTTTCAGGATATGTTATCAACCTAATGGTTCATCTAGCAACTCTGGTGAGGCACATGGGATGGATGTGGAAAGTGAAAGGAGATATTGAAATCTTCGATAGGAGCCATGGTTTCTTTATCATCAAGCTTTTAGAAAAGGTGGATTTGATTCATGCTCTAGAAGACAGGCCCAGGATGGTGAAATGGAATCCTCTAATTATTATTCCATCGAAAATCTGTGATAAATTGGAGAAGAGACCCTAGATTCTATGCCGATTTAGATTCGTTTACTGATCTTTCCCCTAGAATTTTGAGGGGAGTCGACATTTTCAAGAATCATGAGTTTTCTAGGGATACCTATTGACTCTTTCCTAGCTATGAATAAATGTTCAAGACATGAATATGCAAGATTGTTGGTGCTTATTCATAATGATTCAACTTTTTTCAAATCAATCTCGATGGTAAGTGACTCTAGAATGAACATGATATCAAATTATTTTATGATGTGTTCAGAAGAAATGTGCTTGTTGTGGTTCATTTGGTCATGATAGTATTCTTTGTCCTAGAAGTACTATGCTAAATAAGGACCCTACTAACAGGGAGGTTCCGAGGAAAAAGGAGAATTGGATCCCAAAGAACACATCCAGTCATGTTGTTCAATCTAGTCAGGCTTTCAATAATACAAGCAAGCAATTGAAGGATCCAATTGTTCAAGAAGGATGTAATGTTCTCAAACTTAGTGATCCATAGGAAAATCTCTAATTTGTCCCAGGAACTTATGGAGGGATCAAACCAGGCTATTGTGAGTAGTAGTAAAATTATTGTCTCGGCAAGTCAGGAAGCTAGTGCTAGGTTGATTGATAATATTTCCTTAAGATGCAAGAAGGAAAGAGTGGCAAGGAGTACCCTCAGTTCTTTGCAAGTGACTCCAAATAATGTGAATAATCATTTTACTTTTTAGGATGAGGGATTCCAAAGAGTGTCTAGAACAATGTTTCCTCCTAGTGGTGCTTCATGAATGAATAAACCTACGAGTATTATTTATAAAGAGTAGTCTCCTATTTCTCCTAACATATTTAAAGCTCTAGAATACTAGGAAAGTGAAGGTGAAGTTACTGAGGCTAGTTGGATTCTCGCCAACAACCTCCTCAATGAATGACATAATTTCAACTACCTGCTAGAATGTGAGAGGCTTGAATAGAGTGTAACAAAGTGAAATTTAGCATTATTATGAAGTAATTACTCTTTTACCCTCCATATACTTACTCATGTTCCTCAATCATTTTTCTTGGCGTTGTAATCAATGTTGAGACTCAAATACAAAATACGGTGATCAATGTGAACTTTATACACATTATAACACCTCAAATTTGATTAATTCATCATATTGTGTAAAGAAGAATATTGGTCAATAAAACTTAATCTTTTGGTTCTCAAACTTTTCCTATAAGTTCTTCACATTTTTTTGAACCTATGATCCAAATTTCATTCCATTTGGACATTCCTACAACTGTCTACGAATTTTTGATATTTATGTGTTGAAAACCCATTTATGCCACTTTTATTTGCTCTTTTCTTGACTTGTCCAAGTCAGCTATCCGTGGCAAGGGATAGGGGGGGCACCTCTCAGCCCTTGGATCTCCTTCCCACAGATCAGGGCCGGATCCAGTGGCCATGGAATCATCTTCTACCTCTGCAATCAGCAGGGAGAAGTAAATGAGGACCCGATTGAGAGATCTTGCGCTCTTGACTAAAATCAAAATACTAAGCGAGCCAAAATGCTCCTCTCACTATTTCAAACACATCTAGCCCTACTTTGACCACCTTCATTGCTCTCCTCAGCCTCCAAAACAATATAGTCACCCCCTCTCTTTCTCCAGCGGCCATGGCAGCTACCAAGGATTGATCAACCCCTAAACCTAACCCTAGTGCTATATAAACCCCCGCAAAGGACCCCCTCCATCATTCCACGGGAGAAGCCTTCTTTATGGAGAAAGCACCCAACCTCTAACACCCTGATTTGCCTCCCCGACCTCCTTGCTGCTAGTGCGGCACCACTGCCTAGCCCAGTTGGGCATCATGCCTCATCCCTCCCTCTCATTTCGCTCAGGCCACCAACAACTTTGCAAGAGCTCGTCGAAGCCGAACGACACCTCAACCGTCTCTCTCGCCCACTCCTACTCCTGGAGCAACTCCACACTGGTGAGCCCCTCTGCCCTAGTCTTGGGCTCACATGGGGCTTCACACAGAGAACTCTGTGTGAGGAAAGGGTGACCAAGAACCGTCAGTTCATTAGAACCAGTGAACTAGTGTCTGAACCAATCAATAAGAGAGAAAATCGGAAAAACCAAGATTGGACCGGCCCTCCAAGCTAGCAAGTTCCAAGGACTATGTGGCTAGATTTGGGCCATTTCTTGCGCATCCACTGGCCCCCATTTTTCACAAATAAGGTAATTATATCCCTCTCTACTCAAAATTGAAATAAATGCCCAGATCTCATTTTAATCATAGAAAATGCATCTGAAATCCAAAAATGATGAACAAATAGTCATTCTTGATCAGAAAAATTAACCGAACCTTTTAAAAATACTTGTAGATCCCAATTCATTATGGATCCTACTGATATCCCTATATTTTATCTCTTGCTTATTTAGTTTATTGAATGGCTCAATAGTGATGTTAATTCTTAGAAAACCTAATATATGACTCTAATGATTATCTTGAAATAAAAAGCTAGGTCCAATCTAGTTGACTTTTGAAAATGAATCATTAGTGATCTAGATCTAATTACTTGATTTAGTCTTGATCATAATCTTTATGAATAATGAGTGATCTCAATCTTACAAAACCCTGGATATATTTTGACCCATCAATCTAATCTTGAATTTCCAATTATACTATCATGATGATGATCTAGAAATTTGATGATGACTTGGATAATGACCATAAATTAGGGTTAACACATACGATCCTAAAAAACCAAGGTAAGTCATTCACACTAGAAAATACATGACGCTTGAAGAAATGTTGGACATATTACAATATGGTTTTATTATAAGTGGATGACCCAACCCTAAGGTTGACATAGGAAAAGTGTGACCCTAATCTTGAATATTAAAACATGATCTCTAAATATCATGATCATGACCCTTGATCCAAACATTGTGATTTAGGATCTGACTCGATGGGTCTACCTATTACTTATTGATCTATACTCAAAATATTAAGTGAAAGGTATGCTATTATACCTTCTCTTTGGTTGTAATGAAGATACTTTTTATGTATCTCTTGATTGCGTACTTGGATATATACTTGGTTGAGATATTGTTCCCTATTGATTAGGATTTCATATTTCTTATGTTATATTTTGAGACAAACTAGAAAACATAAATGGCATGCCAATTTGACTGTCTGTATATTGATAATTATGATGATGATTATGTTGATAATGTTGACAATGTTGAGATTGAGTGAAAGATAATGACTTGTACATTGACCTCCTATATCCTATGGTGAGAAGGAGCCTGGTGACCTCCCCATCACGTTGGGGTAATAGAGTCACACAAAATATATAAGCATGCTTATTGATTACATCATAATGGGAACTCATAATAAAAAGTGAATTGTTTTGAAATAAACATCTTGTCGAATAAATGTTGGTTTTACAAATTACTCATTATACTTTTGAAATATAAGTCCTTCCAAGTACACTAAATTTCTTATAAACTGTTTTACTTGATTTTGATAGTGTACCATGCAATTGCATGATTGTGTCTCAATTTTCTTGATTTTAAGCAATACAATGGAACACTGATTAAGATCGCTTCCGCACTCTAAATACTCTGATGACAAAGATATATTGGAAAAATCTCCATAATGGGTTAGTTTTTCTTTAAATATCTAGTTTTCGAATTATTATTGCTTATTGTATATGTCACTGTGTTAGATCCTATCGGGCCAATTAGGGACGGACAGTTCAATCCCTTTACCACTGTCTAGGTAGTGAGATTGGGATTGGGGTAAAATGTTTCCATGACATAGATGCTCTCACTAAAGCAGGGTTAGAGAGGAGTTGTATAGAGTTAATTATCTTGTTGTTTTTCTTTTTAAATCCAAAATTAGGAGAAAACAATGGACAAGACTATGAGGAAAATTTGGCCAAATCATCTTTGGGTTTCTAATCATAGTTTTCATCCTCTGGGAAAAATCATTGTCATTTGGGATTTGACTAAAGTGAATGTGTCTCTTGTTGAAGAGTATGATCAGTTTCTTCATATGAAAATCTATAATGAGGAGTTGAGCAGTCTAGCTACAGCCATTTATGGGTCAAATGAAGATAAGAAAAGACATTTTTGATGGCGTGATTTAAGTAGACTTGCTTGTAATATTTCTGTTTCTTCGTTGCTTGGTGGGTATTTTAATGCGGTTAGGATAGTCTCTGAATGGGTGGGGAGATCCAATCCATCTTACTCTTCTATGTGGGACTTTAATTTGTTCATGACTAGAAAATCTATGTTTGAAGCCCACCTTAAAGGTCATTTCTTTACCTAGGACAACAAACAAGAGGGTCTTAAATTTACTTCTTCGAAGATTGATAGATTTCTTTTTAACAATGAGTTCCTAGATCTCTGGCCAAACTACATTGGGAAAAAAATTCTACAATCTATAGTGATCATAAAATTCTAAGAATTAGTCTAGATTCTGAAAGGAGAAAGAAGAACATTCTTGTTAGATTCATCAACTCCTGGGTTAATAGAAGTGACTTTGTTGAGATTGTTGAGAAAGCTTTGAAAGTAGATATCAAAGGCTGCCCAATGTTCAAAGTTGTTAAGAAACTCAAGGTGGTTAAGTAAGATTTAATTAACGAGAACAAGAATAAAGTTGGTAATATCATTGATAATGCTAGAATTTAAGAATCTGAATCTCTTCAAGATCATATTGAAGATGATAGAAATATATATATAATCCTATTCTTAGAGACATTTCCAAGGAGAAAAGAATTGAAGCCATTAAAGCTCTTGATGAAGAAGAGATCTTAGTAAGGCATAAATCTAAAGTTCGGTGGTTAAAATGTGGGGATAAAAATACAAAGTTTTTCTACAATTCTATTATAACTCACAGGTAGAGGAAATCTGTCAACATTTTGAATATTAATGGTTCCCTTATTTCTAATAGTGCCATTATTAAGATTATATTTTGAAATTATACCATGAACAGTTCACTAAAAAGGAAGGAGTATGATTGTTTGGGAGAGTGATTGGCAAGTCATATTGATCTTTTGTCTTCCAAGGTGACTAGAGATAAGAGAGATTAAGTCAATTAGGAGGCAGACTGTGATATAGCACCTGGGCCAGATGGGTTCAATGCCCAATTCTTTAAGTCTTCTTGGCACATTGTGGGTGATACCATATCTAAACTTGTCCTAGATTTCCTTTATAAAGGCACAATGCTAAAGGAAATGAACAACACATTTATCACTTTAGTTCCTAAATGCAAAGCTGAAATTAACCTAAAGGATTAGAGGTGATGGCTCTATGTAAATTTATCTAGAAGATCATTTCAAAGATCATGGTCAATAGATTTAGTCTTGTCTTTCCTTATACTATTGATATAAACCAATGTTCTTTTACTAAAGAGAGGAATATAAAGGGTGCTATTCTCTTATCCAATGAGCTCTTAAGCAACTTTAATAACCTGAGTAGTGTCAAGAAGATGTGTCCTAAAGTTGATATTACAAAGGCATATGACTCAATGAGTTGGAAATACCTCCTTTGTATTATGGAGAAGATGGCATTTCCTGGTTGTTGGTGCAATTGGATATACTACATTCTTGACTTGGTTAGCTACCAGATTCTTATAAATGGAGGACCTTCTACTTATTTCAAACCTTCTAGATGTCTTCGGCAAGGAGATCCTCTTTCCCCGTTCTTTTTGTTATTTGCATGTAGGGGATTTCTAGCATTAATAACAATGTTGTTAAGAGAATGATCTTTAAGCCTATGGGTACTATTACTAGACAAGTTTCTCACATTATATTTGTTGGCGACCTCATGATTTTTGGGGAGGCCAACCAAATTAATTCTAGTGTCCTCAATGATATCCTTACTAAATTTGGCAACCTTTCCAGGCTCAATCTTAACCAAGGCAAAATCACTATGTTCACTACCTAAATGGAAGATAGTTTTAATCTGTTGGATAGTCTTGGTGGAGGTTTTCTTCCTACCACCTATATTGGGGTTCCACTTTTCTTATAGAGACCCACCAAAAAGCACTACTACCCATTGATTGATAAACTAAAGTGCAAATTGGATTCTTGGAAAATGAAATTTCTTTCTTTAGCATGGAGAATAGAACTCACTAAATCTACTCTCAATACTATTGTAAAATTCTAGAATAATGTTTTTCCTTTTCCATATAGCATCTATGATGAAGTGGATAGCATCTAGAGGGCTTTCATTTAGGGGGATACAGAAGAGACTCATCGTATTCATCTTAGAGCTTGGGACGAAAAATTTTAGACCAAAAATAGAAGGAGGTCCCAACATTAGGAAAGCTAGAGATTTATGTAATGGTGGCCTGATCATTAACCTATGGTCCATTGTTGAAAGAAAAGATTCTATTTTGATTAGATGGATAAGTGGAAGGTATTTAAAGTCAAATTCTATTTGGATTTGTGCTCTATCTACTAATCACTCTTGGTGCTGGAATAGCCTATTATTGAGGAGTAGAAATTTATTGCTTCCACCATTAGTTTGAACTTGGTAGAGGTGATAACATCCTCATTTGGAAGGACCCTTGGCTCAAAAGCATTCAGTATTTGAATCAGAAGTTTGATTCTAACACGCCTTTGCTACTAGGAAAGGGAAATATGGCCCAAATTCCATCTATTATCAGTAGGGGAAACTAGAACATCCCTTAGAATAGAAGACTCTTTGAACTCAAAAAGTTCCTAATTAAAAACTACAATCCAAGTATGAAGGATGAATGTATTCTTCTTAATGGTGACGCGCATACCAATCTAAAGAAAGCATATCATATTTGCAGAAGTATCTCGAAGGTAGTTGTCTGGTATGATTGGGCTTGGAAAGGTGATAGTCCTTTTACATTTAAAGTCTATGCTTGTAAAGTGTTTATTCAATGTCTTTTGACTATGGATATGTTGAGAAGATGAGGATCCTATATTACTTCTATTTGTCATTTGTGTAAATGTAAAGGCAAAAACTGGAATCATCTACTTTTTTACTGTAGTTTCTGAAGAGTTCTATGGTGGCGTGTTGTTGACTTCAGAATCTGCCCTTGCTTCCCAGGGAGTCTGAATGTTCTTCTAAAATGGACATACCAATTACATTTTGTCTTTTCTTGCCTTTGGTGTTGGCCCATCATTCTATTCTTTTGACTCATACTTAATAATGAGGAGGAAACACACTTGGGTGACCAAAAAAAGGACTAAGCTAAGGGAAGCTCCCAAGGGAGTGAACTTTCTTTTTGATCGGCGGGCTTTTCAAATGCAAGAGTAATTGTTGTTGATTCCACTTGGGGTGGCAGGTTACTTGCTGTATATGGGTCTATCACCACTGCGTGTTGCACAGACTATTGAAATAGTGGTGATGTGTACCCACAAAAGTTTTTAGGCAACCTAAAATATTGTGGTGACATTTATGTTGTTGATAGTTTAATGTCCCTATTTGAGCTTGCTTCTATTCAGGTGTCATGACATTAGTATATTTAGATGTTGGAACTTGAACTGGTCATATTTAGATGACTGGTTGTTTTTTTACTATTTCCAGATGAGATAAGTATAGCTCCCACTATTGGATATACTACATTAATGTTGGTTAATTTTGACTTATGATCGGTCGTTGTGCAAGTGGACTGAGGCTAAAAGGTGAGGCCTATGTTTTGGTAGAGCCCTCCTTTGATGGAACTATCAATCCAAACCCCTACTTGGATTGGTTTTAGGAAAGTGTTTTACCTTTTTAGAGACAACATGGATGTGACGGCTGGAGTTTCCACTCTAATCAACATGTCTAGGGCATCTTTATCTATAGGTTTAAATTCTATCGTGGTGGCCAACTCTCTCTCTCTCAATCTCCAACAAACTTAGAGAAGATTTCTTCCTTCTTATTTAGTAGTGCGTCCAGGTCCTCCATGGTAGGGACTTGGTCTAGATTCCAAGCGTACTAATAAATGAATCTTTTATAAATCTTGGACTAGGTGTTCATAGTTGTCATGTCCTTCTTGTTGAACCATGCTAAGGCTTACATGTCAAGGTTCATGTGAAGAACCAGATCACCCCCTTATCATCATCTTGAACCTCCAAAATGTCTGAGTAGTATGATTTTATGTGGGCCATTGTATCTCCCTTCCCAAAGTACTCATGGAACTTGGTCATGTTGAAGTTGTAAAGCAACATTGCATCAGGGAAATGGTAGAAGTCCCAAAAAAAAATCCCATTGTCCTTATTTCCTTCTAATTGCTTGATCTTATACAAAATTTCAAACAAGAGGGGTTCTTCGATGGCATGTTTGGAAATATGACTTCTTGGTCAATGACTAACACATATATCACTGGTATTTTGATTGTTGTTGGTGCCTCTATGTACACGGGTGGTGGGAATCTATGCATTCCTCCCACGTGTGGACTATACTATGATTGTGGTGGTGGGTTTAATGAATGTAGGCTAGGGATAGGTCCTCTACCATTCATGTATTGTTCTTGAACTTTGTTGTGATGATAGATATCTCTATGTCTCTAGGGCATTCCTTTGTGGCTTCTACTTCCAATTCCTTCTTTTCTACTCGGCCTCACCCTCAGGGATTGAGATGAATATTGGCACTTCCAGAGTCTCAATGTTCACAAATGGTGGACACTGATATGACCCCAGTTTGAAAGAGTGTTGGGTGAAGCTGATGAGGGTTATGCATGCCATATGGGAAGAATAATGTTGAAGAGTTGTAATATGAAGCTCCTTAGCTGGAGAACCCTAGATGGTGCCACCCAATGGCATAGCTTGTGCCTAGCAGAGGCACAAAGGTGGCATTTTTAGTGCTCTTATATGCATGGTTGAGGGACTTATTGAGAGACATAAGATTTAGACATCACTATGGCTTTCCTAGGCTTCTCCCATCCAATTGGCTTGTCTTGTTTGTTGATGTTAACATCTCCATTGATGCCGCCATCAGACTTTCAAACCATGTTGATTCTTTCAACTACTTGAGTCAATCGATTTTGAGATTGGGTGAAGTATGGCTCCTTGGTTTTCCAACGATGTCTTGAAATTAAGGTAAGCGGGATACAAAAGTAGCGTGTAATACCAAGACCTGAGAAATTTTTTTCTTTGGGACAAAAAAGGATACTCCATGTTCTTCCATGATTCTCCTAAAATGAAGGATTTGGTGATAGTTCTTTCTTTTTTTATTAAGAATTTAAGTGATAAGACCTACCCCATGCTTTGGTGATACGGGTTGAGTTCTTCAATCTTAGCTTGAGATGCACTTGTCAATGCTATTGCTGGGTAGATTAATTGGGGTAGAAAGTAGGATGATGGATTGTCTTATGAGACTAGAGAGATGTGGCACGCCTCAAGTAGGTTTCCTGATAGGGTTATTCAAAAAAGGGGAAAGGTTGGGGTAGATTGGTTGATCAACATTAAGGTAGCCTCTTATAAGCTAATGATTGTGATAAATCAATTATTTCCCTTCTTAGTGTTTCCTCATTTAGCATGATTCCCAAGTTTAAATCCTTGGAAGCATCCATGACTCCCAGTTCTCCTCCTAATTTTGATGAGTTTCTATTGGGGGCACTCTCCCTTTATAAGTGGTACAAGGTCAAAAGGGAGGGAACCTTGTCTTGATATCTCTAACTTCACAATGAAATTGTATGTGGGTTGTTAATTAGTTTAAGCTCTTAGTGCAGGGCCATATAGATATAACAGGAAAGTATTGTGAGGGTCTAGTTTTAGGTCCTCGTCACAGACCAAGGATATAAACATGAAAGAGACTAGATGGTCTAGTTTTAGTTCATAGTCTAGGATCACGAATATGACTGGTAGACCCGAAATTGACGTGTAACATCTCTTTCAAATTGAAGAACCATACGACCCAGTGGGGTTTCAAGTAGGTTACTTGAGAAAGGCCGCTTACACTTTTTAAGATTTCATAAATATAAAAAACTTGTCAGTTTTTTAAAGATTTCTTGATTTTGCAAAGTATTTTTAACCTTTGCAAGATATGTTTGATTTTCAAAAAGGTATTTCATCTTTGCAAGGTTGTTTAATTATGAAAAGATTGTTAATCTTTACAAAATTGTTCGATTTTGTAAAAGAGTGTTGATCTTGCAAAATTGTTTCATTTAAAAAAGGTTGTTAATTTTGTAGAATTGTTAGATTCTAAAATAGAGTAATGATCTTTGCAAAATTGTTTGACTTTGAAAAAATATTGTTTATCTTTGTAAAATTGTTTGATTTTGAAATGTTGTTAATTTTTGTAGTTTGATTCGGAATCAGTATCTTGTACACACAAAGATGTTAGAAAGAAACTAGATTATTCTTGAAACAACCACAATGCATACTAATAGAGAGAAAATAACCCTACCCTATTAGAATGTGAGTTTAGATACAATTTATGTCCTCACTTGAACAATATCTACATAGGAGGGTTTGGTCCTTAACTATTGTGGGAAGATGACACTCATAGAGGGGGTAACCTAGGTTCAACAAATATGGCTATTGCTCCCTATACACATTGTGACTACTACACCCATAATTTTTCTTAAGTACTAGGAGAGGGGATATCCTCAAGACCTTTTGAATGTCTAGCTTGACATTATGTTAGTACATTTACTAACATACCCATGTCAAATCCAATGATCGAATGTGAGGTTTGAACCAATTCAATGATGCATAAGTCATATGAGTGTGAAGTGCAAGTGCAAAATTTTAGTGGATTTTGAAGAAAGCCCACAATAATGAAGCATGGAAGACAAACCACATGTAGATAACCAAGTAATCACACATTTAGTTCAAGAAAGAAAAGATATTGTTTCTAAGCTATGTATTCCCCTCATCCTTTATTTGTTTCTATATTTTTAATTATTTTTTATTTATATTAAATGAAACAAATGACAAAGGAAATATATTCAAAACTCTACGAAGTAAATCTCACTTAAAACCCTTCCTCGACAACAAAATAACAAAAATACCTAAAAGGGAAAGAAAAAAACAACACAAAGCTAAAAAAAAACAATATTAAACAAAAATGAGAGTTGATAGGACACAAAATCCATGTATATCACCTCAATCTGTGATTCATAGGCCCTTAGAACATGGTGAGGAGTGATCCGATGCCTCTTAAAAATAGAAAAAAGGTAGAAACAAAAAAAACTGGACTTGAAAAAACCAAAGCATTTAAACTTTACAAAGAAAATGGGGAATTAAACTCATATTGCTTTTGGCAATCCCCAAAAGAGTTGTCATTTTTTTGCACCATACCCAAAAACTACATGACCCACACATATCTATAATAGTGAAATTTAGTTTAGCATTCACACAGAAAAGAAGAAGAAAATGTCTGTGGAGTCGCCACCATGTTTTATATGGAAAACAAGGAAAATCATGACAGAGTATTGTTAATCCACGGTGGAAAGTTGATCTAGAATGCAATTCAGATAGATAACAAAACAACATTACTAGAAATTTGGATCTATAGAACTTTTTACAAGTGGGGAAGGATTAATATCCCCATCTCACCCTCTATACTGACATTGAGCCATTTCTAAGTATTTTCTTTTTTTAAGTTACAGTTTCAGGTTGATTAACAAGAAAACAAAAGATAACAAGAACAACAACTAAAACATGTGTTTATTGTTGGACTAGAGATGTCAGTGTCCTTCCCTACATATCTCTAAAGCTCATATTTTTTAGGTGATTTGGGGTACTAATAGCCATATGACCTCCCACGGTGGATACCCTTCATGAAAGGTTAGGACTGATGCGTATGAAGCTTTAGAGGACGATAAGAAGATATAATTAAGAGCAATATCAAGTATTTCTCAAGATTAGATGGACAGAGATATGCAAATAGATCATATGAGCAGTTCAGTGGATATGAACAATTATAATGGTAAAAATAGTTAAAAGCAGTTAAGATTAATAACAAAAATTAGTAGTTAGGAGCATGACACGATTACAGTTTGTATACCCTAATGGCTTCCAAAGGTAGGTGGTGTCAAAGGAAGGATCTTGTAATCACAGTTAATGTGAAAAATTAAAGGAAAAGTTAGTTAATGCCCTGGCTTCAAGAGGTTCAAAAGTGCCCTTGAATATGGTGAGTATGGGGGTATTTATAGGATGAATCAGGGTTTGTACTTATAGATAGAATCTTTTGGAGGAGACTGCACATTGGGGCAATGTGTGTGACGTCTCGGGATTTTCTAAAATTTAATCTGATGTGTGACATCCAAATTCAAACCCTTACCTCAGTGAGAATCCCAATTTAAACACCACACACTAGGCTAAGAAGAAGAAAATCAGAGGAACTCAAAAGGGAACAACAATAGCACATGCACATGAACAATAATAAAACCATACAACACATGTTCACCATTCAACATATAATTACAACATGAATTGTAACAACATTTGATATTACACATTGAACAACGAACTATTACATATACATGCACTACCACTAAACAACATGATCTTAAGACAACATGTCCACATGTACATCATCTCTCCATACAACTCTCAACGATCCTGGTCCTTCAAGATCATATGTGCACAACCGAAACAAAACTTACATGTAGTACACATCAACACAATATTCAAGAATATTGTACCGAGTACACCTACATGTCTTTTATACACCTCTCATTACTAAGATTGGCAATAAGATAAAACTAATACTTGGAAGTAACATCATAAATATATAACAAAAGGCATATACTTGAACAAAGATGTTTATTAACAAAAGAGAACACATATTTTAGGCACATTTTCCATTATATCATCCATGCATTGACTGCTGAAGGTTGAATGCATTGAAGGCCTTATGATCGATTACCAAAGAGTTGGATCATTTCATAATATGATTAGACTACCAAAGAGTTGGATCACTTTCAACTACTTGACTACCAAAGAGTTGAAGTACTTTATTTTCGAGCACTTGACTACCAAAGAGTTGAAGTGCTTAGATATAATGGAATAGATATATTATGTTTCATGTGTTCATAGATATAAGTATGGAAAGCTCAAGTAACATAGAATACAAGAACAATCATTTCATCCAATATCGTATACCAAGTATTTTACTACACATATAATACAACCATACTTAATAGTAGGCTAAGTAAGAGGTAAGGGCATACTTTCCAAAGAGATATCCCTAATCATCACATATCCTTGAGGTCAACTATATCTTGGTCAACCCCTGATTATGACAGGATCACATATCACCATTGGGTTCTTACCATCATAACCCTAGTCGTACTCATTAGGGTTTTACTTAGATCATTAGGATATGTGCATCATTACTTGTATTCTTGTCTTGAAATTATATTACTAAGATCATGCTCACGATTATGGTTTATTTGTATGAACGTTAGTTTCCATAGTATTTTGTGCACATATTAACACTAGGTTACATCATAAACCTAAATTAGGGTTTCATAACATGTATTAAGGGTCCTCTACATATAACATGACTTCTATGCATCTAACTAATATTAAAGTCTAATATTCACTTCTAGTTACAAATATGAGGGTGTTCCATAAATTCCATCATTTATTGAGCATGTATATATCTATTGCATTTTATTTAGGGCTATTAACCCTAATTATCCATATGGAGCAAATTACATGATTTTGTGTATCAATATTACAATCTCTGACATCAAATGCATTATAAACATGATTATGGATTTAATGATATATTATCATAATTTTAGGTCATCGTTCGATATCTATTATCCATGAAATAAGCATTTTACAACTTACATGATAACACTTAGAATAGTGCATCAAATTCCTAATACTATGCTTTCACGTTGTTCTACTCATTTTTTTGAACATTTTGAAATATTATTTGTAATATTTGGATAATCGAGCTAATTATTGTGAATTATACAAGATCTGAGAATTATTTGGATTTATGACCTTTTTGTACCACTCAGAAAACACCATGTGTCCTCTATGACTGGCATAGCTCCTTTGCTTATTGTAGGCTGATTTTGTCTTAGTTCACTTCTGGACCTGGTATGGTCTAGGAAAAGGCCAGTTTAGGGCTCTCTTTTCCTCTTGTTTCACGCGAGTTTCCTTTCTCATATTCTTGCCTTCCTCCTGATCACAGAGATGATGTGATCTTTATACCTCATGGACATCAACACTGCCGCATGAGGGAAGATTTTGGCAAGGGATAATCCACCTCACCACGAGATACTATGACCAAGAACCTTGATCAACCACCTACTCTACCTCTAGCCTCTCAGGCTCTGGTGCGGCTTCTCCTACCAGGTGAGAAGCTCGCCTGTGCCTACTATGCACCTCCCCCTGTTCTTCATGGTACCAATGAGGCTAAACTTTCTGGCGAGTGATTGGGCACATCTCCTCCTCATTTCCATCATCTTCTACAACATAGTACTTCTTTACAATGACATTAACCTAGATAGGGTTCTCCTAGACTCCTTGCTGCTACTGGGAACTCTGGTGAGAAACTGTCACTGCTCCATTGGTATTGTTGTGGATCTCCTTCACCCCATCGATGAGACACTATGGTCTCTAATTTTCCTTAAACACAGGCATCACTACTCTAGGTTGGGCCATGGCCTCCGCAAGGAACTTCTTCTCCAAGAAAGACACATTGTCAGATTGGTGTATACCACCGTTGAGGCTCCTCCTCCATGACCTATGAAGTCCACACTCCTCTTTGTTAGGTCTTCCATTTCCTCTGTCTAGTTTGTCATCTGACCACTCTCTTCCTCTCATCTTCTCCTTCTTCTAGTTTGTACATCACCATGGAGAAGGTGGAGGAAGTGTGATGTGCACAAATCATATCATCTTTTAGATCATGTTTGGTTGCATATCCATGTTGTTTTGACTCAATTATCACTATCATTTATGCTAGATTCTATATTTTTAGCTATTCTTACTTATCTCATGGTTTGGATTGTAGGTACTACATTTTGCAATGAAATGATGAGGAATATATCATATTATCACTTATTGGATCACTTCTCAAGTATCTACATGTTTTGGGGTTCACAACTACGCAAATACCACTTTTTACAGCATGTAAATCGGACCTACACGCTGAAAGTTATGAGCAGAATACACAACAGCCCAGAACAGCCAAGTACACGCCATGTCTTGAAAATGCACGCTGTGCACCTGGAGCATCGAGCAGAATGAATGTTTATGGAAAGTTGCACGGCGTGCACCTGGGAGCTAAAAGTTTCTGGAAAGTTGCACGGCGTGCATTTCTTCATCACACGCCATGCAACTGGGAGCTAAAAGTTTCTGGAAAGTTGCACGACGTGCATTTCTTCAGTGCATGCCATGCACATTGCATTCTGGAGCAAATTGAAAGTTTCTAAAAATTTGCACGCCGTGTACTTTGAGTGCACGGCGTGCACCTGGCAGTTTTAGCATTTTGAAAAATGTGAGTTTTTGTTTAAAACGAAGTGGGAACTTAATGGGCGGTTATGTCTGGCCATTTGCGGAAGTTCTCTCATCCTAGAGCAATCCTAGAGCATAGGAGGGCAATTTTGAGGGGAAAGGAGGTGGTTTCTTGCCAAAGAAACCCCATTCTTCCTCTCTTCTTCTCCAAGCTTCTTCTCCAAGGTGCAGCAGAGCTTCTTCACTCCACAAAGCTTCTCGGGAGGGAAGTTTGTCCGGTTTGGAGCAGCTGTAGAAGTGGGATTTTGTCCTCAAGTCGGAATTATACCTTCCTTTGGTTACACCTTGGGATTTCTTAGCTTTTCCTTCTCTAAACCATGTTTAACTCTGAAATTTCTGCACATTTTCTGCTGTACATCATTATGGATGAGTAGACTCTTCTTCTTGGGCATGGGAGAGTAACTCCCATGTCATAGCTTGTATGAACATATGAATTTTGTACTAAATGTTAGTTTCTTGCATATTCCAAGATTTGTTTCAGATCTGAAATGCTTGTTTGTGTGACTGGCCATCATACTTGCATGTTTTATACTTTCTTTCATAATATGAGAAGATGTGTTTGAGAGTATGGAGTTACTCTTTTGGAAACTTGTCCTTGACCGCGAGAGTGGCTGGGATTATGTTGAGGAGCAAGGTTTGTGATTTGAAATGAAATACATACACGAGAGTGATGTATGGAGTTAAAATCGTCATCACTTCACTGGGAGGTGAGTGATGACTACAAACCTCCTTTGCAAGTTAATTAACATGTTTAAATTTGTATTTTAATATAAGCTATGATGTGATAGTGAAATCCCAAGTCTAAGATCCTTCCAAATCTGAATCTTAACCTTTCTTAAGTGATAATTTACTATTTTTTTAAATCTATAATTTAGTTGTTCTAATCCAATCATCTTATGTACAACGATCTAGATTATTGAAAATCATAACTCTTGCGCCTAACTAACCAATGCTCCTTGTGTTCGACATCGACTACAACTACTCTCGTATACTTGCGGGATATAGCTAGTTGATTAAAAGATCATTCTTATGATTGAAACTCGTTAGTGTAAACAACCAACAAGTTTTTGGCGCCGTTGCCGGGGAGCATCGGTATTCCTGTTAGAGTAAAAGTTTTTGATAAGTAAATGAGACTAGATCACAACCTTCATATCCACCATCATATCCATAAATCATAATTCATCATGATCATCATAATTTGTTGTATCTTCCATGTTTGTTTTTGTATCTCACTCACCTTGTTTATTTGCAGGAGCATATGGGGTGTTCATTAAAAGATCCTTGAACTGTGTGCATATCTCTACATTCATAAAATGAACACACTATTTGTAGCCCTCATGGAGAAAGGAGTGAAACCCAAACATGTATGGAGGAATCACAACCCACACAACCATCATCCATGTCACCATCATTCACACCTAATTCACCACCAACACCCATACCACATTCTTCCACACCCTCATATCCACCACCTTCAATACCACATGCACCACCACCACCTACACCACGTCCACCTAATCTTCCAGATTCACATGAAGAACTAGTCAAGGAGGATGACCTTCCTCTTAAGGACTACTTTGGTACATATGCAATACATATGAGTGGGCCTATTAATATTTCAGAATTTGAGGAAGAGGAGTTTTCTATCAGCCCATCCATCATACAATTACTACAACTGAATGCATTTGGAGGGACACCAATGGAGGATCCAAACCTCCACATTGCTGAATTTCTGCAGTTGCTAAGCACCATAAAGATATATGGTGTTCCTACTGATGGGATACACCTAATTCTTTTTCCATTCTCTCTTAAAGATAGAGCTAAGGCATGTCTCTATACTTTACCAAAGAAGTCAATCAGCACTTGGGAGGAGCTTCTAAAGGTCTTTTTAGCAAGATATTTTCCACCTAGCAAAACTTTACAACTGAGGATTCAACTCATCAATTATTCTCAAAGGGATGGAGAGACCTTGTATGATACATGGGAGAGGTTCAAAGATCTTCAACATCTTTGTCCACATCATGGTCTAAGAAATTGGCTTCTATTGCAATCTTTCTATAATGGTTTGTGCTACAATACAAGGATGTTTATTGATGCAGCTGCAAATGAAGTTCTAATGAACAAATCTTATAGAGAAGCCTATGCTATTATTGAAGATATGGAAGCAAATCATTGCCAATGGAGTTTGGCTACAAGCTACCACCCATCCTTTTCACACACTACTTCCGAAATGCAAGTGGAAGATCACATGGTTGATGCTATAGACTTGATTGCAGCAAGGATAGATACTTTGTCACAAAGGTTTGAGAATCTAAGCACACAACTAATTCAAACAGCCAACAATATTTGTGATGCATGTGGGTTGCTTGGACACTCATCTTCTACATGTTATGCTTCTTCTATTTATTATCCAATGGGCTACACTCCACCGGGCTTCTACAACAATGTGAACCCGAATTTCATTCAGCCACAACAGCCGCAAGTAACTCCTAGATTAGAGTTCATGCTTGCAACATTTATTTCAACTCAAATGCAGCAAAATGAGGAGTTCCAACAACAAAGACAATCAATGAAGGGTGCCATTTTCCAACTCTCTTCTAAGGTGGACGATATTGCCACTCATGGACACATCTTGGAGAAAAAAATTACCCAACAAGCTCTTTTTAGCAAAGAAGCATTTCCACCTTTCTTGCCTAGTCCACCGGAGATTAATCCTACGTATTTCAGGCCAGTGACATTGAAGAATGGAGTTGTTATAGAGGTATATCCTTCAAAGTATGATGATGTTGATACCCATGATGATTATGAAGTTACAACTAAAGGGGATAAAGCTACAACACATGCTCTACATGTTGATTCTTCAAGCAAGCCACATGTCCTTCCTCCTTACACTCTAGATGACACATTTCTTTATAATGAGAAAACTCTTCCCAACTCATATTTTGATGATGCTTCAAAGGGGAATGAAAAGACAAATCATATTGGTATACAAAAGACTATTCTTGCTACAACTCATAGGTTCTTTCGTTTTCCCCAAATCAAGGACATATTTGCAAGGAGGCATCAATCTTTAGCACAACAATTTCCAGCTGCAAATCAGAGCACCGGTCCTCCATGGACTTTGATGTTTCCACCACGATGAGGTACCCAGTTGCAACCTTTTTAGTTTGATTTATGCAGTGAGGGCACTGAAAATTTCAAGCTTAGGGGGGAGCAACCGGATGGTAGCCTAGTTCTTTTAGCTTTTCCCTTTCATGTTATTTGCTTCTTGTCATTTGCTTTTGTTTTGTGTTCACATTTCAATCTTTTGTTTTCAATTATGCTCTCCTTGTGGCAAATCTAGTATGATATGAGGTTTATCTTTTATATGTGGATAGAACTTCTATGCTTAACTGATTGTCCTCTTTTGATGAGAAATATCATTTGGAGAAATTGTAAAAGGCATGCATTAATCAAATGAAACATTTTGGCCATCAACATGTGCTTAACTCTAGTTTATGCTTCAAGCATGAACATTCATCTTTCACATCCTTGATTGCTTAAAACATGTAATGGTTTCAATTTTTGTGAGTAAATCAACTTTACAACATCATTTGGAATACAGGATGCCCTTGTCAAGCTCTTAGTGCATTTTCAACCACTCCTTAAATGAAAAAAAATCAAAACAAATGATTGAAATCTAGCTAATGTTGCAATTTAGTTGACTCTCCTATGTTTTGGAAATTTTTTAAAATTTCTTTTGTCTTATCTCATCTTTATACCCCATAAAAGATGGCTAAACTACCCACATATCATGCTAGCCTAGTGTAAGTCTGATCTGGCCACGATGGTTAGGTGGTATGTCTTAAAAGAGGGTAAAATACCCCAACCGACATTCCACGTGTGCATAAGCCTACATTAGCAGCCGAGTGTCGGAACCCATAATCCATTATCATATCATTTTTTGGGAAAGAAGGAGAGTACAACCAAAATTGTCAATTTTAACTAAGATTTCATCATTTGTATCCTTAATAGTTGAGAGTTTGAGTTGCACATCCACTAATTGCTTGGCTTGGTCATCAAAATTCTACGTAGTGTTGTTTAATTGATTGATTCATTTAATTGTGACCACCCCTGCTGAACTAAAAATCTCTTTCTTGGGTGTTTAATTTGAATTGATGGCTATGAGTATAAACATGTTCATCATGGTTGGTTTGGTCTTATACACATCTTTCTTTTCATTTGATCTATGCATGAACTTGACAATTATTCATTTGTGTTTCTATGCTCTTTTTTGCTTGAGGATAAGAAATGGTTTAAGCTTAGGGGGATTTGATGTGCACAAATCATATCATCTTTTAGATCATGTTTGGTTGCATATCCATGTTGTTTTGACTCAATTATCACTATCATTCATGCTAGATTCTATATTTTTAGCTATTCTTACTTGTCTCATGGTTTGGATTGTAGGTACTAAATTTTGCAATGAAATGATGAGGAATATATCATATTATAACTTATTGGATCACTTCTCAAGTATCTACATGTTTTGGGGTTCGGAACTACGCAAATACCACTTTTTACTGCATGTAAATCGGACCTACACGCTGAAAGTTATGAGCAGAATACACAACAGCCCAGAACAGCCAAGTGCATGTCGTGTCTTGAAAATGCACGTCGTACACCTGGAGCATCGAGCAGAATGAAAGTTTCTGGAAAGTTGCATGGCGTGCACGCAATTGCACGACATGCACCTGGGAGCTGAAAGTTTCTGGAAAGTTGCACGGCGTGCATTTCTTCATCGCACGCCATGCAACTGGGAGCTAAAAGTTTCTGGAAAGTTGCATGGCCACGCTGTGCACATTGCATTCTGGAGCAAATTGAAATTTTCTGGAAAGTTGCACGTCGTGCACTTTGAGTGCACGTCATGCACCTGGCAGTTTCAGTATTTTGAAAAAAACGAGTTTTTGTTTAAAACGAAGTGGGAACTTAATGGGCAGTTATGCCCGGTCATTTGCGGAAGTTCTCTCATCCTAGAACAAGCCTAGAGCATAGGAGGGCGATTTTGAGGGGAAAGGAGGTGGTTTCTTGCCAAAGAAACCCCATTCTTCCTCTCTTCTTCTCCAAGCTTCTTCTCCAAGGTGCAGCAGAGCTTCTTCACTCCACAAGGCTTCTCGGGAGGGAAGTTTGTCCGGTTTGGAGCAGCTGTAGAAGTGGGATTTTGTCCTCAAGTTGGAATTCTACCTTCCTTTGGTTACACCTTGGGATTTCTTAGCTTTTCCTTCTCTAAACCATGTTTAACTCTGAAATTCCTGCACATTTTTTGTTGTACATCATTATGGACGAGTAGACTCTTCTTCTTGGGCATGGGAGAGTAACTCCCATGTCATAGCTTGTATGAACATATGAATTTCATACTAAATGTTAGTTTCTTGCATATTCCAAGTGTGGTTTTAGATCTGAAATGCTTTTTTGTGTGACTGGCCATCATACTTGCATGTTTTATACTTTCTTTCATAATCTGAGAAGATGTTTTTGAGAGTATGGAGTTACTCTTTTGACAATTTGTCCTTGACTGCGAGAGTGGCTGGGATTATGTTGAGGAGCAAGGTTTGTGATTTGAAATTAAATACATACACGAGAGAGTTGTATGGAGTTAAAATCGTCATCACTTCACCGGGAGGTGAGTGATGACTACAAACCTCCTTTGCAAGTTAATTAACATGTTTAAATTCGTATTTTAATATAAGATACGATGTGATAGTGAAATCCCAAGTCTAAGATCCTTCCAAATCTGAATCTTAACCTTTCTTAAGTGATAATTTATTGTTTTGTTTTAAATATATAATTTAGTTGTTCTAATCCAATCATCTTATGTGCAACGATCTAGATTATTGAAAATCATATCTCTTGCGCCTAACTAACCAACGCTCCTTGTATTCGACCTCGACTACAACTACTCTCGTATACTTGTGGGATATAGATAGTTGAGTAAAAGATCATTCTTATGATTGAAACTCATTAGTGTAAACAACCAACAAAGTGGGAGTATGTATTCTCTCACCTCTGACCCTCTAGTCTCAGCTGAGGGTTCTATTTGTTCTTCTCAACGATTCAAACTCAACTGGTTTGTTAACTTTGCACGTAGCATGTCTTCCTCGACGAGTGATCATGGGTGGCCAGAACTTCCATCCAATAAATTGTCTCTCTCTCTAACCGTAAGATAGTAGACAACTAGGAGTCATCCCTCCAACCTATTCTATGGCCTAGATATTGCCACTAAGCCAATCTGAAGCCCATTTGGTTCGTGGCTCACAAGCCAGTGGTTTGCGTGACACCTGTTGTACCAAAGCTTAGGATAATTAATTGATAGACCTAGCTCTAAAGTCACCCATACATGCCTTATTACACCAATGTCAAACCATAACATCTCCTTCTAGGAACTTTAGAACTTTATCAAATTCGAGCCATAGTTTTATCCTCATCATAGCTGCATTTCATTGAACTTTGGTGCCAAGTTATCATTTTTTTACCACTCGACCACCTAATCCAACATGTCACATAATTAGTCCATTAATCATAATCTTAATATCATATGATTCTCAACTTTTGTCATCATTACATATATGCATATTTGAATCTCAAATCCATATACATGTTTATCCAAAAGGGTATTCAAGAACATCAAAAGGTCACTCTATGACATCCTACACACCTAAAAAGAAATGTTGTCCTAGAAATTAAGCTAAAATCCAGTCCATCACATCATATACATCTTAAAAGAAAATTTCATCCTCAAAATTAAGCAATCCTCCTACTCCGAGGAAAACCAAAGATCTTAATTCCACATATAGGGCACCTCTCTATGTGCAATATATCCAGAAACAAAGATCAAAATCTATATCCAAATCACTATTAGGAGGATTTAAAAAACATATAGGGTGAACCACCCCTTTATAAAAGTTTGAAATAAGAGTTTTAAACTCCAATTATGTCATGAAAATTTTCATATCTTAGGATTCACATCCTCATTTTACACAAACATTAAGATTTCAACATTAACATATACTTTTTGGGCGTCATGCCCTGGTGCTCCGGTCTGCTGGCAGCGGTCCTCCGCTTTCCTTCAGTCGGATGCTCACAAAGTTTCGTTGGGTTGCCTTCATGCAACAGGGGCAACGAGTCGGCCGCAGCTGCTGTTGGCGGGTACGCGGGGTTGTGCCCCTTGGAGCTATAGCTAGGAGATGCTTGGTCATCCCCGACGGTCTGCTGCTCTCGATGTTTCTAGTTGCTGAGTCACCTCATAGGTGTTTGAATGTTTGCCTCTGAGACGTGGTGCAGCTTAGGCTGCGTGAGGGAGCAGGTTGGGGGGGCTGTCTACGTCGTTTTCTTCCCCTTGCTTCCTTCCTGATGCGTGTAGCTGTGACTTGCTGAGCCCAGAAATCTGTTGTCTGTCGTCTGTTGGAGAGGAGTTGGGTTCTTCCTAGATGTCACTTCTTTAGTGTTTGTGTTAAATGTCAGTGGAGGATAGGGAGTTATCTGGCTCAAGGAAATTGGCTCGATGGTCTGTTCATGTATGGACCCTGGTGATTCACTCTTCTGCATCTGAGCCCTCTCGTTTGGGCTGCGTGCTCCTTTTGTTCCTTCCGATTTTGTATGTATTTCTATGACTATGTGCTGACGGTTGATGGTTTGGAGGTGTGAATTTGGGTTCCTCTTCTTCTACTTTCAGAAAGTGAGCTTAATGCATGGAGGAAGGGGATTCAGGTCCCTATTTCTAGCTATTGATGCTGATGTACATATGTTATAGTTGCTTCTATGATCTAGTTTGGTACAGTAGGACGGTGTTGAAGATTAATCTCTTCATTAGCATTAGTTGTTTGAGTGATTGGACTGATGCCAGCATGGGAGTTTGAAATCAGCTGATGCCCTCCTCTCTAACTATAAAGTCTTCACCATTTGTGGGTATGCATATTGAGAGTGGAGCTCCTTTTATGTTTGGGTGGAGTTTCATTTTCTGTATAAGGACTCCTATGTTGTCCTTCTTTCTGTATCTCTCTTTCTTTTGGGTCTTGTATACAAGACCTTTGTTTCTTTTGTTTGCTTTGGTAATCCTCTCTTGAGGGTTTGGGGGTGCGCTTATGCTTGTACCTAAAGTTTTTGGAATCAATAGCAATAGAGTTTTTAGCCGACCAAAAAAACATATACTTTTTGTTGAAGGAGTTCATTATAATTAACCCACTTTATCTATCCATGTCGCATCAAGATGCCATCATCATTATGTTGTAACAAAATTACAAACTATGTTCAACATTTTTATCGGGCACTAACATTAACATCACATTCAAAATTCATCATTAATATTATCTCATTTCAGTGTTTAATATTAGGTTACAAACTTTACTATAGACTTTGTAGCTGGATTCATCAATCTTATGAGGTCATTGTTATTCATGTATATGGTTAACCATTTATACATTGGGATCTATTAAACCATCTCTAGGTATTTCACCATGTCATATCCATGTATCACATCTCGAGATGAAAGCACACTCTTATGTATTTTTACCGAGGTTGAGCTAGACTTATAGAAGTGTCTTATCAAACATATATATCTACTCCAATTGAGGTTCTACTGACTTGTTTCATTGAGGGTAGTCATGCTCAGCCCCTCTGATCTCACTCAACTCTATGAGTATCTCATATGCATATACTTTATATTTCTTCTCTTAGTCTAGGGTTCTTGGATTACCTCATTGTCACTAGTGATAGCCTTACAAGCTCTAGCCACATAAGCCCAAACCAAAACATGCTATGACATTCTATTCATAGGTCTTTACCCATGAGACATGCTTAACCAAAACTCTCTCTATAGATATACACCACTACAATCCTACATGGGGAACCACCAACCCGAGCATGAGGCTTCACAAAAACTAAAAGATAGTTACCTCCTCTAGGGTCTTGGGCTCTCTCTCCCTCACCTAGATGGTAGGTACTCATATTGATATTCATGTGTACATATATAACCAACCTCTCTTTGTCTCTAGGGTTTGGTTCTCCCAAGGAAATCTAGGGTTCAACAAGACTATAGGAGTCATGCATAAAGCAACTCAACTCAATCACTTAGGAGTATTCTAGTTTAGGGCATATCATATCACATATTTCTCATCATTCTCATATCTCAGTGTTTAGGTTCTCTGACCTTCTCCTAATGGGTCTCACCCTCTCTGGAGTTAACTCTAAAACTACTCCTAACACTAGAGGTCCTCCTTCATAAAAGAGCTTGAGGCTCATGTTGATTCACAACCTTGTCTCATCTTACGTTAACTTTGGAAAGCACACATACATGCATCATCAAAACATATCTCAAATCCTCAAAATTGATCCTTAATCCTTAAAGACAACATATATCATCATAAACTATCTTATATCATCCTTATAAGACTTTTATAATCATCTAATCTTATTACATCTATTCCATCTATTTCATATTCCAACAAGGCTCTATGTTGGATCCTAGATGGGTGATTAGATGCTCTAGAGGGGGGGTGAATAGAGTTGAATGCATTTAAACAAAATTCATTAGACCTTCAAGATATATCACAAGATAAGGTTTCTAAATAGGAAATTTGAGTGCAACTAAAACATGCATAGCAAGGATGAGAGAGATTGAGAAAACACAAGTAGACAAGCTATTTAGAGTGGTTCCACACTTCAAACTAGAAGTATGTCAGTCCATTTACCTAGAGAGGTCAACCTCTAGGATTTCCTAACCATTGCATTCTTATATTCATTCATAAGACTTACAATACATGACCAAACAAAGGACTTACCTATCCAATACAAAGAGTCTTCAACCTTACCAACGACTTACCCACTTTGCAAGGAGTCTTCCGCCTTCTTCCAAGGACTTACCTACTCTTGCACAAGTCTTCAGCCTTGTAGGAATTACCCACTCTTCTTGGATCTTCTGCCTTTGACTTCACCTTCACTCAGAGAAGCTTCCACCAAGGACTTACCCACTTGAGCAAGGAGTCTTCTGCCTTCACCAAGGGCTTACCCACTCTTGCTCCAAGTCTTCAGCCTTGATCTTCACCAAGGGACACCTTCCCTTGTTCTTCTTCACCTCTCTTAGAAAAGAGAGAGAACCTTCATCTTCATGATTGAAATGAGAGATGGGGAGGTGGTGGAAGTGAGAGCCTCACAAGATATACATGTAGGACTAGCTCTCTTACAGATTTCCTACTCACTCTAATGGATGTAGCAAGTGATTTAGCTTAGAGAGAGAGGAGGCTATAGGAAGCACTCAACTATAGAATAGGAACCTCACATAGAGTTTTCATTGAATGCTCAACCTTGGAATGAAACCCAAGGGGTCCTATTTATATCTGGGGATGCCTCTTAGCCTTTGGGAACACTTGAGAATGAAAACTAGACGTTTTGTGGCTTGCAACGGATATATTTTCACTTGTTGCAACTCCACAACGGCTAGAAGCACTTTTCTGCACTTTTTCGTATAGTGTAATCGGTCGAGTTTCTATAAGGGTAACTCGACCGATACAGTAAAAGACAAAGCCGATATTCAGACCATCGGTCGAGTTTGTCCTGGGGAAACTCGACCGACCAATGAAAATCAAATTGGTCTGGTACTCCATCGGTCGAGTTCTGTGTAGTGTAAACTCGACCAATCAAAAGTCATTTTCAAGATCCAATCAGGATGAACAGCCTGATGAACAACCTGATGTGAATTTTGGAAAATGGCTTTTGAGTGCTTAAACATTCGATCTAAGTGCTCCTGATTTTTTCTAAGCTTAATTACAAGTCATACAATCATTACAAGTGATTTACAACATGATTCTAAAGGATTTACATCATATTACAAAAAAGTGCACTTGTATTGACTTTGACTTGTCTTTTCTCCTATTTGAGATGCGCAAGTTAGGGCATTTGGAGTGTGTCTATACCTAATCTGAAATTACTCAAGTAGAGACATTAGACACCAATATGTGGAATGGTTAGTCATCATCAAAACATAGGTTTAGTCAATTTAGACGTGAGTCAACATTGACCTAATTGACCTTTAGTCAACATTCTCCCCCTTTTTGAAGATGACAAAACCATTCCATAAATGTATTGAAAGCATTTAAGTAAAGTCATACCTTTAGAGAAACCTAGGGGTTTCAATAGGATTGAGCTCATATGCTCCCCCTCAATTGATGTGCATGGAGTTCTCATACTCCCCCTCAATTGATGTTATTTCTCCTGCATGGTTAGCTTTCATAACATTTATAGAGTACTATGTGTTCTACTAATATATGTTCTACACATATATGTCTTCTCCCCTTTACCTTCTCCCTTTACATGAACATATTTCTCTTCTTCATGTAATACATTCCTTCTCCCCATTTTGTCAAAAGAAGACATACCTTTCTCCCCCTTTGTCATTTTAAAAAGTGGGGTTATGAAGAAAGTAAGAAACACCACTTGTTAAGAGAAAGGAGATAAAAAAAATTATATAAGGAGAGTAGAAGAACACAGATAGGGGCTTTTCCAAACATAGAAAGAAAAGCAAGTTAAAGCATCTACTTGAACAACCCAAAAATGCAAGATAAAGAGTTGTAAAAAAAAACAATAAATCACAATTTTGACCCTCAAGATGACAGAATTTTCCCAAAAAGTGTCAGGGCTCATGGCGAGGCAATGAGCCTTGCTCATAAGGTCGTTTCTGCATAAAAAACACTACTCTTGCAACAAAAACTGAAACTGGAGCAAAATCTACATAAAATCCAAAAATACTTCAATTTCTACATATAATGTAGATCAATGTACCCTGCATCACAATGTTATGCAAGCAACTCAAGATAGTAAATATGCAATTCAAGGAACAAGCTTGAGCATATACGAGACAAGATACAAGCATAGCATATAGATGAGCATAGATGCCAATTATAAATAGGGTTAGAACTACAACTATGTGAACTACTAGTAGATGATATCACAAAATAGGACTACTAGTAGAATCTAGATCATAGCAAGAGATACCAAAAGATACACAAGATAAAGCAAGCTATGAGTAGATGTAGAGATATATCCAAACAAAGAGATATGCAATTTTAGAAGCATGAAAGGATATAACTCACATGCAAATATGCATCATTACCAAAGGATGATTACCACTAAGAACCTCAAGGTTGTATCAACACAAGATATACACCTATATAGATGTAGCAAGTTAGAGCACAACAGAAGCAATTTTAGATACAACCAAGAGATCCAAAGAGATAATCATCAAAACCTGCAAAACAACTCAAAGCAAGTAATTGCAAGATATAAATATACCAATTTAGAGCAATTAGAGATATAGAGTTGTAAGAAAGATAGGCAATTTAGAACATGGCAATATGCATATATAAAGGCACCAAAGGAGTGCCAAAGAATAAGGCTATTGGTTGATAAAATCTAGTTGAGAGGGAAATTCTCATTCAATAATACAAATGTATATTTTGTGCATAGTGTTATCGGTCGAGTTCTGTGCATTGACAACTCGACCGATGACAGTTGTTGGCAACACCCATTGGTGTCTATCGGTCGAGTTTCAAATAGGCAAAACTCGACTGACAGAGCAGCTGTCAAAAGGCACATATATTTTATAAAAACATATTTAAAGGCATGCTAAAATACAAACCATATCCAAACATGTCTAATCAATTTAGTAATGCACTATAGAAGCATTAGAAATATTTTTTGAGCAAGAGTGTGAAGAGAATCACAAAATACCACTTTTGACTCAAAAACCATATGTATAGTGCACACCATCTTGACAAAACAAGTTAGGATTGGTTATAAGCAAGAAAAACATTACCTTTGTTCTTACCATTGCTTTTTCCACTTGTTGTCACCCTCTACACATCTCACCTTTCTTCTTTCATGTGGATTGACAAGTCAATTTGCAATTCAATAGCTCAAGTCAACCCATTTGCAAGTACCTACAAGAAGAAAGATGAAATGGTCCCCAATCATGTTTTTGGGTCCAGAGGGGTTAGTTTAGCAACCCAAGTCCTATTGCTCTTGGGTGCTTTCCTAAAAGGACAACAAGTAGAATAATGACCAATTTCATTGCAATAGTTGCATGTGCCCATAGTCTTGGAACTAGAGGATTCTCCATGGAATATTGGAGGTCCTTTATCTTTTTTGTTCCTTGACTACTATCATACCCTAAACCATGTCTACCAATTTGTTTAGTAGTATGGTGTATGATGTCATTAAGACTCTTTTTACCAACTAAGAATCTTTGCAAAGAGGATCTCAAACTGTCATTATCATGCTTAAGAGAAGCAATAGTAGAAGACAAATTATTGATATTATCTCTAGCATGCAAAAGATCATTTTCTAAGCAAAGAACTTTAGTTAAATGAGAATCTCTATCAATATGAAGAGCAGAAACATCATTCTCTCTATTAGTAGAACTAGAACAAGATTCATGCACATTGATTTTAGCAAGCAAGGAGGCATTTTCTATTTCTAATTCTTGCAAAACAAAATCTTTGTCCTTGTTTTCAGATTTAAGAACATCAACATCATGCATGAGAGAATCAACAATTAAAGAATGCTCTTCATTAGAACTAGGCATGAGAGGTTGAGCTTCTAGAAATCTAATCTTATCAAGCAAACTAGCATTTTCAAGTTTAAGATAATCTACTTGACTAAGACAATCATTTTTATCATCAAGCAAGCAAGAATTAGCATGTTCAAGATCATTTAATTCTACATGCAAATTATCAACAATTATAGCAAGCTTTTTCTTTTTCCTTTTATAAGACTTAAGATAGGCACAAGTATCATTAATAATAGCAATCAAAGATTCTTAATCTAAAGAGTTTAGATTTACCTCACTTGAGTCTTTACTTATTGATGCTATAAGAGCAAAATGGCATTCTCCTTCATCACTAGAGCTTGAGCTAGATCCTTCACTTGAATCTTCACTTGAGCTTGAGTCGGAGGAGCCACTTGAGCTTGAGTTCCATTTCTCCTTCTTGGGAAGATGGGTCTTTTTGCATTGTGGGCAATCTTCCATGTAGTGACCCTTCCTTTCACATGTGAAGCACCGTATGGAGGAGGACTTGCCTTTGTAGAATCTACCCTTGGAGTACATGGCATCTTCTTCAACTTGAGAGGATGGAGAGACTTGTTCCATGATAGCTTCAATTTGAGCCTTGATTTTAGCCTTCTTCATCCTCTTTAGCTCTTTCTTCTCTTGTCTTTCTACTTCCTCCCTCTTGTCAAGTATGGCTTCATATGCTTGTAGATTTCTAATGAGCTCTTCAATAGGAATATCCTTAAGAGACCTTGCTTCTTCAATGGAAGTCACCTTGGGTTCCCATCTCTTGGGGAGAGTTCTAAGGATCTTTGAGTTGATCTCTCCACTAGACATAGGATGTCCTAGAATAGCAAGACCATTCACAATGGTGTTGAGCCTTGAGTACATGTTTGCTATCCTCTCCTCCTTTCCAATCTTGAAGTTCTCAAGCATCCCTTTGAGCATGTACACTTTTCTTTCCTTCACTTGATCTGTCCCCTCATAGGTGATGCATAGCTTTCTCCATACCTCATAGGCCGTCTCACAAGAAGAAATCTGGTTGAACTCAGTGGGGGTCATGGAGGCATAGAGGATGTGCATGGCTCTAGCATTCAAGGTTGCTTTCTTCAAGGTACCTTCATCCCATTCTTCAATCTTTGTCTTTGGTAGCATGTATGGGCTGTTCACCATTTTCCACATCTCAAGACTTGATCCTTGGATGTAGAATTGAAGCCTTCTTCTCCAATAGAGGAAATTGCTCCCATCAAAGATTGGTAGGCTGATCAAGTATCTCCCTCCTTGGTAGTCACCCATCTTCTCCTACTTGTTGAAGTATGCTTGGAGAAGACCCACTCTGATACCAATTGTTGGATCCTAGATGGGTGATTAGATGCTCTAGAGGGGGGTGAATAGAACTAAATACACTTAACCAAAATTCATTAGAGTGGTTCCACACTTCAAACTAGAAGTATGTCAGTCCACTTACCTAGAGAGGTCAACCTCTAGGATTTCCTAACCATTGCATTCTTATATTCATTCATAAGACTTACAATACATGACCAAACAAAGGACTTCCCTATCCAATACAAAGAGTCTTCAACCTTACCAAGGACTTACCCACTTTGCAAGGATTCTTCCACCTTCTTCCAAGGACTTACCTAGTCTTGCACAAGTCTTCAGCCTTGTAGGAATTACCCACTCTTCTTGGATCTCCCGCCTTTGACTTCACCTTCACTCAGAGAAGCTTCCACCAAGGACTTACCCACTTGAGCAAGGAGTCTTCTACCTTCACCAAGGGCTTACCCACTCTTGCTCCAAGTATTCAGCCTTGATCTTCACCAAGGGATGCCTTCCCTTGTTCTTCTTCACCTCTCTTAGCAAAGAGAGAGAATCTTCATCTTCATGATTAAAATGAGAGATGGGGAGGTGGTGGAAGTGAGAGCCTCACAAGATATACATGTAGGACTAGCTCTCTTATAGATTTCCTACTCACTCTAATGGATGTAGCAAGTGATTAAGCTTAGAGAGAGAGAGGAGGTTGTAGGAAGCACTCAACTATAGAATAGGAACCTCACATAGAGTTTGCATTGAATTCTCAACCTTGGAATGAAACCCAAGGGGTCCTATTTATAGCTGGGGATGCCTCTTAGCCTTTGGGAACACTTGAGAATGAAAACTAGCCATTTTGTGGCTTGCAAAAGATATATTTTCACTTGTTGCAACTCCACAACAGCTAGAAGTACTTTTCTACACTTTTTTGTAAAGTGTAATCGGTCGAGTTTCTATAAGGGTAACTTGACCGATAGAGTAAAAGACAAAGCCGATATTCAGACCATCGATCGAGTTTGTCCTGGGGAAACTCGGCCGACCAATGAAAATTGAATTGGTCTGGTACTCCATCAATCGAGTTATGTGTAGTGTAAACTCGACCGATCAAAAGTCATTTTCAAGATCCAATCAGGATCGGTCGAGTTTGCAACTCACAGAACTCGACCGATGATCAGCCTGATGTGAATTTTGGAAAATGGCTTTTGAGTGCTTAAACATTCGATCTAAGTGCTCCTAATTTTTTCTAAGCTTAATTACAAGTCATACAATCATTACAAGTAATTTACAACATGATTCTAAATGTTTTACATCATATTACAAAAAAGTGCACTTGTATTGACTTTGACTTGTCTTTTCTCCAATTTGAGATGCGCAAGTTAGGGCATTTTGAGTGTGTCTATACCTAATCTGAAATTACTCAAGTAGAGACATTAGACACCAATATGTGGAATGGTTAGTCATCATCAAAACACAGGTTTAGTCAATTTAGACATGAGTCAACATTGACCTAATTGACCTTGAGTCAACACTCTAGACATCTAATCTAGAACTACTCTCTCTTCTTGACTAATGTCATTCACTTTCACTTAGGTTTCATGACCACCTCCTACTCATACATGTGTGGGTACACATTTTTGTAATACTTTCATGTATAATAAAACATTAAATAGTTTTTCTCTGATAAAACAAGTGTTAGAGAAAACTATCAAGTCTTGATCTATTTGGAATTAAAAACCAAATCCATAAAATGAGTGTCCCACACATAGTAGAGAGTCTAGTGTCATGTCACCTAATGAAAAGGGTAACAACTGGGTGTAGATTGTTATAGATACTCAAAACATAGATGCATCATATGCCAAATGTTTCTCTTCCCATGATGTACATCATTTCCAAATAATGCAATGTCCCATACCAATGCACTATAAGGAAAGAACGACATCTAAGGACCTGCTATACAACAAGCACCAGTCTAGACCTAATTCTCAGACATCTAGGTGCTAACCTAGAGGCTAGGTCAGATCTAGTCTCTATGAGACGACTATTCTCACCCTAAAGATTGTTTTAAGTTCAAGATTTTCTTTAAGTTGAGTTTCATAATGAGAAAATGTCAGGCTTTGCTATTATTCATGCTCTGATACCACCTGTGACGTCCCCAAATTTTCTAAAACTTAATCTGATGTGTGACGTATAAATTGAAACCCTCACCTCAGTGAGAATCCCAATTTAAACAAAACACACTGGGCTAAGAAGACGAAAATCATAGGAAGTCAAAAGGAAACAATACTAGCACATGCACATGAACAATAATAAAACCATACAACACATGATCACCATTCAACATATAATTATAGCATGAATTGTTATAACATTTGATATTACACATTGAACAACAAACTATTACATAGACATGTACTACCACTAAACAACATGATCTTAAGACAACAGGTCCACCTGTACATCAGCTCACCATACAACTCTCAACTATCCTGGTCCTTCAAGATCATATGTCCACAACCTAAATAAAAGATTACATGTGGTACACGTCAGCACAATATTCAAGAATATTATACCGAGTACGCCTACGTGTCTTTTATATACCTCTCATTACTAAGCTTGAAAATAATATTAAACTAATACTTGGCAGTAACAACAGAAATATATAACAAAAGGCATATACTTGAACAAATATGTTTATTAACAAAAGAGAACACATATTTTAGGCACATTTTCCATTATATCATCCATGCATTGATCGCCAAAGGTTGAATGCATTGAAGGACTTATGATCAACTACCAAAGAGTTGGATCATTTCATAATGTGATTAGACTACCAAAGAGTTGGATCACTTTCAAGTGCTTGACTACCAAAGAGTTGAAGTACTTTATTTTCCAACACTTGACTACAAAAGAGTTGAAGTGCTTAGATATAATGGAACATATATATTACATTTCATGTGTTCATATAAATAAGTATGGAAAGCTCAAGCAACATAGCATACAAGAACAATCATTTCATCCAATATCATATGCCAAGTATTTTACTATACATATAATACAACCATACTGAATAGTAGACCAAGTAAGAGGTAATAGCGTACCTTCCAAAGAGATATTCCTAATCATCACATATCCCTGAGGTCAAATGTATCTTAGTCAACCCATAATTAAGACAAGATCACATATCACCATCAAGTTCTCATCATCTTAACCCTAGTCATGTTCATTAGGGTTTTACTTAGATCATTAGGATATGTGCATCATTACTTGTATGCTTCTCTTTGAATTATCTTACTGAGATCATGTTCTAGATTATGGTTTATTTGTATGTACATTAGTTTCCATAGTATTTTTTGCACATATTAACCCTAGGTTACATGATGTGATGGATTGGTTTTTAGCTTAATTTCGAGGATGAAATTTCTTTTTAGCTGTGTAGGATGTTATAGAGTGAAATTTTGATGTTCTTGAATACCCTTTTGGATAAATGTGTAAATAGATTTGAGATTCGAATATGCCCATATGTTTTTTTATGACAAAAGTTGAGAATCATATGACGTTAAGATTAGGATTAATGGCCTAATTATGAGTGATGTTGGATTAGGTGGTTGAGTGGCCAAATAATGATAACTTGGCACCAAAGTTTAATGGAATGCAGATATGATGAGTATAAAATTATGGATCAAACTTCATAAAGTTCTGAAGTTCCTAGAAGGAGATGTTATGGTTTGACATTGGTGTAACAAGGCATGTATGGGTGACTCTAGAACTAGGTCTATCAATTAATTATCCTAATGTTTGATACAACACAGTGTCACATGAACCACTGGCTTGTGAGCCATGGGCCTAATGGGCTTTGGATTGGATGAGTCACAATGTCTAGGCCGTAGGATGGGTTGGAGGGATGACTCCCAGTTGTCTACTATCTTACAGTTAGAGAGAGAGAGAGCGACAACATAGTGTATGGAAGTTCTGGCCACCCATGATCGCATGTTGAGGAAGACAAGCTACATGCAAAGTTAACAAACCAGTTGAGCTTGGATCGTCGAGAGGACCCTCAACTAAGATTAGAGGGTTAGAGATGAGGGAAAACAGACTCCCACTTTCTATATATTCTCCATGGTGATGCATAGACTAGAAGAGGGAGAAGTGAGAGGAAAAGTGTGGTTGGAAGACGAACTAGACAGAGGAAATGGAAGACCTGACTAAGAGGAGAGTGGACCTCACAGGTCGCAGAGGAGGATCCTCAATGATGGCATACACCAGTCTGACGACGTGTCTTTGTTGGCATAGAAGTTCCTCACGGTGGCCATGGCCCATCCTGGAGTAGCGACACCTGCATCTAAGGAAAATCAGAGACCACAGTGTCTCAACAATCTGGAGAAGGAGATCTAAAACAATACTGAAGGAACATCGGTGGTTGCTCACTAGAGTCTCCCAGCAGAAGCAAGGAGTTGAGGAGAACCCTATCTAGGTCAGCATCATTGCAAAGAAGCACTGCATTGTAAAAGGTAATGGAAAGGAGGAGGAGTATGCTCGATCACACTCACCGGCAAGTCCAGCCTTACCCGTGTAGTGAAGAACATGGGGAGGCTCATAGCAGGCGCAGGTGAGCTTCTCACCCGTTAGGAGAATCCGCACCAGATCCTAAGAGGCCGGTGGCAGAGTAGGTGGTTGAGTAAGGTTCTTGGTCTTAGTATCTTGTAGCAAGGTGGACGATCCCTTTCCAGAATCTTCCCTCATGTGGCAACGTCCATGTCCACGAGGTACATAGATCGCATCATCTCTGCGATCAGGAGGAAGGCGAGAATGCAAGAAAGGAGACTCATGTGAAATAGGAGGAAAAGAGAGTCCTGAATGGGCCTTTCCCCAGACCAGATCGGGTTTAGAAGTGAACCAAGACAAAACTGGCCTGTAGCAAGCAAAGGTGTTGCGCCAGCCATAGAGGACATGTGGCATTTTCTGAGTGGTCAGAAAAGGTCAGAAATCCAAATAATTCTCAGAATTTGTATAATTCACAATAATTAGCTCGATTGTCCAAAAATTACATATAATATATAAAAATATTTAGAAAAATGAGTAGAACAACATGAAAGTATAATATTAGGCTTTTGATGCACTAATCTCATTGTTATCATGTAAGTTGTGAAATTCTTATTTCATGGATAGTAAATATCAAAAAATGACCTAAAATTATGATAATTATTAGTAAATCCATAATCATGTTTATAATGCATCATATGTCAGAGATCGTAATATTGATGCATGAAACCACGCAATTTGCTCCATATAGCTAATTAGGGCTAATAACCCTAAATAAAATGCAATAAATACATACATGCTCGATAAATTATGAAATTTATGGAACACCCTCATATCTATAACAGGAAATGAGTATGAAACTTTGATATCAAGTAGATGCATAGAATTCATGTTATATTAAGAAGACCCTTAATAAATGTTATGAAACCCTAATTTAGGCTAATGATGTAACCTAGGGTTAATATGTGCACAAAATACTATGGAAACTAATGTTCATACAAATAAACCATAATCTGGAACATGATCTCAGTAAGATAATTCCAAGACAAGAATACAAGTAATGATGCACTTATCCTAATGATCTAAGTAAAACCCTAATGAAACGACTAGGGTTAAGATGATGAGAACCTAATGGTGATATGTGATCTTGTCTTAATTAGGGGTTGACCAAGATATAGTTGACCTCAGGGATATGTCATGAAATATTTGTTTGGAAGGTACGCCCTTACCTCTTACTTGACCTAGTATTCAATATGGTTGTATTATATGTGTAGTAAAATACTTGGCATATGATATTAGATGAAATGATTGTTCTTGTATGCTATATTGCTTGAGCTTTCCATACTTATTGCAATGAACACATGAAACATAATATATTTGTTCCATTATATCTAAGCACTTCAACTCATTGGTAGTCAAGTGTTGGAAAATAAAGTACTTCAACTCTTTGGTAGTCAAGTACTTGAAAGTGGTCGAACTCTTTGGTAGTCTGATCACATTATGAAATGATCCAATTCTTTGGTAGTCGATCATTAGGCCTTCAATGCATTCAACCTTCGGTGGTCAATGCATGGATGATATAATGGAAAATGTGACTAAAATATGTGTTCTCTTTTGTTACTAAACATCTTTGTTTAAGTATATGCCTTTTGTTATATATTTTTGATGTTACTGCCAAGTATTAGTTGTATCTTATTGCCAAGATTAGTAATGAGAGGTATATAAAAGACACGTAGGCATACTCAGTACAATATTCTTGAATATTATGCTGACGTGTACCATATGTAATCACTTGTTTAGGTTGTGGACATATGATCTTGAAGGGCCAGGATAGTAGACAGTTGTATGGCGAGCTGATGTACATGTGGACCTGTTGTCTTAAGATCATGTTGTTTAGTGGTAGTACATGTATATGTAATAGTTTGTTGTTCAATGTGTAATATCAAATGTTGTAACAATTCATGTTATAATTATATGTTGAATGGTGAACATGTGTTGTATGGTTTTATTATTGTTCATGTACATGTGCTATTGTTGTTTCCATTTGACTACCTCTTATTTTCTTCTTCTTAGCCTAGTGTGTGGTGTTTAAATTGGGATTCCGGATGAGGTGAGGGTTTCAATTTGGATGTCACACATTAGATTAAGTTTTAGAAAATCCAGGGATGTCACAATGTGCCACACATTATGTAGTGCATAGATCAAGGAAAATTTCTCTAATCCATCGAGTGGCCTGGAGAGGATGCATTGTGTTTTTCGATTTTCCAGTTATTTCATAAATGTTCTGGAAAAATGGAAAATAGTGGGTTCTAAATAAAATAATGAAAGAAAGGTATAGTTCAAGATTAGTATCAAGTTTATCAGGAAAAAGCAATTGAGTGTCTGAGGAGAAAAGAGGAACATTTTACTTAGGACAATTCAGATGCATTATTTATGAAATAAGCTTATATAATGTAGAAATCATGGGTTAATCGTACTTTTTTTTGAAAAGAATATTTGTATCTGGGAAGTCCAGAGTTGGGTGGTGCAGGATCAAAATGAGTTGAATAAATATGATAAAAAGTATGGTAAAAAGTGGATAATGTGGGAAAAGGATTATATGTGAGAAAATGTAGCAACAAATATGAAATTGATTTCATCATTCACAAAAGAATTAACATTAATCATGAATTTCTATTGACTGAGTAAAAATGTAGTGTCAACACCCATTAATTTAGAAATCTAGATTTCAAGACGGTCTATGTAACAAGTATAGTGGATATTTATAAGACAAAAATAAAAACATATATCTTAGTGTAGGTTAACCAAATATTTTGTATACATAAATATAGTATGAACTTTTTGTTATAAAAGATACACATCTTATATACACATATATATAGATACATACACTCGTCTCTCTCTCTCTCTCTCTCTCTGTGTCTATATATATATGTATATAAATATATATATATATATATATATATATATATATATATGTATATGTATATATATGTATGTATGTGTATATATATACATATATATGAGTATATATATGTATATATATATGTATATACATATATGTGTGTGTGTGTATGTATATATATATATATATATATATATATATATATATATATATATATATATATATATATATATATATATATATTATGGAGTTAGGCTAAAATACACATGAGTGTACAGATCACACGGTACACTCAAGTGGTGCTTGCATATAAAGTCTGTTTTTTTTTGCAAAATGTATACCATTGATCTTCATTTCCATACTATAATTAGACTTACATACAAATTTTGAGCCCATTTGGATGAGAGTAAGTCACTCCGAGCATAATAAAATCGACGCACTAAACTAATTTGAAATGAATTATTTTTGTGATCTTTATAATATGGCCCATACATGTCCAAATGGGCTCAAATTTTATATATGAGATATTCACAAGATGTTTAAGAAGATCAAGGGATCATATTTAAAAAAAAAATTACATCATGAAAAACTACTTGAGTGGATTCTGCTCTAGATCCACTCGAGCGTATTCTAGCCTGACTCTCTATATATGTATATATATAATGGGTAGATATATATAAATGCACATGTCATTAATATGAGTATCTAGATTTTTTGATACATGTTTACTTCATCTTGGGTAGGGTGCACAAAAAAACATATATGCCAAAGTTCTTAGCCCGACCCACCTATATAGGCTACATGAGTTAGATTTGAGTCAGGTTTTTATGCTCATAAATATAGCCTGAAAGTGTTAGCTTGGTCAGATGCTTACCCTATTTAGACACCCCCAGATCTTCAGGTTTTGTTATTAAATAAAAGAGCATCTTTATAATTATTGAAAAAATAAAAAAAATGAATCTTTTTCCCTACATGGTAGATTATATAGAAAAGAATGTCCTATTTGTGGATATAAAATAAATTTTTGACATCACATATCACCTCCTCAATGCCTATAACATATAATATTGAAATCTATTTATATATTTGGTTTAAAATCATCAATTTTATGTGTTATATGAATTGACCCAAATTTAACGCTTGCATTATATTGCATTGACCGCATAAGAGTTAAAACTTGTCAATGATATAGTCCAAAGCTAACATGTCTCACAATTGACAATATGAGTTTGTCCATAAGCTTACTAAAACGTGGTATGACCTGATTGTTTGCCCATCCCTAGCTATAAGTGAAGTCTAAAGAGATGTGCTTTATCATGAATATAGTCATGTCACTCTGGAGCTTACACCCAAATTGTCAGTTTCAACCATATATAGGACATGACAATAGTTATATACCCTCATATACACTCATCACATCTCACATTTATCCTTTTGTAACTACTATCTAGACAATATTTCTATGAAGACATTTGATTATGTTATTAATTACAAAATATAATTATGTGTTTTGAACTAATCAAATGTTGATCATGATATTACTCAAAAATACAAATGGTTATAAGAACCTTATGTTCATAAATGATCTCAAACTCAAGCATCGCACATGCATATGCCTAGTATCTACATATAAATGAACTTTTTATGCCTTAATTCCAGCTTATAGTCAACCGCCAACTGTATTTATCTTACTAGAGAGAGTTGTTTTATATATCAGTTGTATATAACGATATCAGTTGTTGTTTTCTGCAGCGACCAACAAAACGAAAGGAGAGAGAGGTCGAAGTTAAGGATGCAACCAAACCAATAACGGACAAGACTAACGAGTTCACGACTTCTAAGTTAATCATCAGTCACCACGCTGCCACAGTGCCGTGGGTATCAGTGACGTTTTTGTTGTGTCAAGCTCGGGGTCTCTGTAATTATCTTTGGGAGACCGATAGATTTCAGATTGATTCAATTAACTTATAAAGTGGGGGTGATCACGAGGCCTATTAGCTCAGTTGGTTAGAGTGTCGTGCTAATAACGCGAAGGTCACAGGTTCGAGACCTGTATGGGCCAAAGAGTTTTTAAAGGTTTTCCAATCGAAAACGTCCAAGTTGTTTGTACTATGGTTGATGAGGTTATTTTAGAACAAAACTAGCCCGATGAAGATGTATGTAGAGTGGGTATTGCAGGTAATTGCTTCTTTTTGTTTTGCGGCCCAACTACGGCTGTGGATGCAATGCGAACGTGAGGAGGTCCAGAGATGATAAAGGTCAGAACTTATTATGCAAGTTGTTTGTACTATGGTTGATGAGGTTATTTTAGAACAAAACTAGCCAGATGAAGATATAAGTAGAGTGGGTATTGCAGGTAATTGCTTCTTTTTGTTTTGCGGCCCAACTACGGCTGTGGATGCAATGCTAACGTGAGGAGGTCCAGAGATGATAAAGGTTGTGTTTGGTATTTGATTTGTGATAGGTTTACTTGTCATCGGTGAATTAATTAGTGATATGTTAACTCTGTGCAAGATGATGGTTTTTGGGCGCAAGGACAATTAGACTTGAAGGTGAAATGTCGTCATTTGGGATTTTATGGAAGTAATCTTTCGTTGTTTGGACAAAATCTATTATGCTCTATACATAGTTAATTTTGCATATATTAAGAAGCCAGAGAGGTTTTGTGATAAGATAGATATCTACGATAAATAAATCTGTTTCCTCCATAAAGATTTCAAACGGCACGTTATTAGACGATTTTTCAGTCAGCTAATCCGCACAACATCATATTTATCCTTTAAACTACATAGCAAATATCAGCCAAAATGTCCAATACGTTTGTTTGCCATGTCGCCTCTAGGACAGCACAATAAACGCAACCAAAGACAGATTTGCTACTTTTTCATACCCGATGGAGATATGTGGACCAAGTGAACTGTGCAAAGATGGGGATCATAAGACGATGACATATTTCATATAATTAGAGAAACTAAACCGTGCAAAGATGGGGATCATAAGACGATGACATATTTCAGATAGTACTAGACACTAAGTACATTTTAGTGTTTGGAGTAGCCGACTGGCATTGGCTTGGCATGCGCACATCAAAAGGAAGGGCATAGTCATCCATACTTGGTATAGAGGGGACACATGCCCGTATACTATTATAACAAGTGGAAACTCTTAACACTACATGAACTTTTATGTGAGATACATTATCAACATAGAAAAGTAAGAATATATCAACCTTGTTTATGGAATCAATAATCTCTGGAAAGAATTTCGCAAATTCTAGAATGGCCTTCAAAAAGATTATTAGAAATTGTTGCTCTCTCGTAATCCTCACGTCTTACTAATAAAATTCCTATTTCAAGGCTTGCATTCTCTATCCTCTTTGACTATCTCTTTTAACACACTCTTATCATGTGGCCTTTGGTGTTATTTATTGAGTCCACACATGACTCAGAAGGCTAGAGTAGAACATAAGGCCAAACTGCAAATAAGACTAAATGAGAAGATAATGCCAAACTACATAAGGATAAATGAAAAGATAATATCAAACAATAATATAAGCTCAAATACAACATACAATTAACAAGAATAGGCAGAATGATATCTTGACTCCAAAGTATAGTAGTAGTTTGAAATTTCTAATATTCTGACATAATATGCAATATTATATAACATGATAAGTCGCATGATCCTATCAATCTCGACATTAAACACTGTCTGCAAAAGTTATGTGCTCCTTCAAGAAATTTATCAACATTATTCTTCTGGTCTTTCTTCCATCAGAGCTGCTTTCATATTTGGAAACAAATTACCAACACATGCCTAAAGAAGTGGTGTGTCTATGCTTGCTTGTTTGAACCCACTATAAGATAGGTACTCATGTTGCATAGTTTGATAGATCACATAACTTCACCTACGGTGGGAAGAACCATATCAATCATACATTTAGCCCTCAATTCATAGATTTGTATCTATTTCAATCCACACCCGCTAAGTGGTACTACATGGCTAGTATGGACAAGCCTTTCTTCTTCTAATAACACACATATGTGATTCTTGAAGTTTGTAGCCAAATTTGTAGTCTTGCACATGACTGCACCGGAGAGTTGGGTATTGTTGACACTCCATTTTTGCTTAGTCAACATAAACTCATGATTAATACTTTCTCTATATAATGATGCAGTCCATTCCACATTCCACACACTTTATCATTTTCTCACATGTATTCTTATTTTTTCATATTTTCCACCTATTTAATATATTTATTTTCCCCAAAATTTATCAAGTTTGAGGCTTTCTATGAAGAAATCTATTTTCCAGACTATAAGTGCAATTTGCTCATCAATTCTGCTTTTCTATTAGTCTTTTTCATAAGTTACTTAGTAGAGTTATACGGAATAAAATATTTGTTTTTACCCATAGATATTATTTTTTTTGTAAATCTGAGGGATAATCCTCAATCATCTCTCTTTTATTATTTTATTCAAACTCTGTGATTTTTGAAAATTTTCTCCAGAACATTCCTAAAATAATTGGAAAATTAAAAAAAAACATATTTTATCTAGCCCGAGCAGCTCAATCAGAATCATTTATCAAGTGACTTGTGGTGGACTGCCTTGATCCGTGAGTCATTCCTTGTTGTGCATCGTGGTAATCACCATCTCTTCCAGAAGGTTTTGTCCAGAACCCTGGACCTTTATTCCATCCGATAAATAGCTTCCCCAGTTTAGTGTATTATGGGCCACTTTTAACTCTCCTGAAGCCAAAGAGCAAACTACCTTCCTCTTCTATTTGATCCATTATTCTTGATTAAAGGATCCTTCCTCTCACACCACCTGCTTTTGAGTGTTTTTAGGCTGTGAAAGTGATAATCTGACCGTATTTCTAATTTTTGCTTTGATTTATCTTAACTACTTTTACTCCATATAACTGTTCATATATGCTTAAACTACTCATGTGATCTATGTACATATATGTTCTCATCAGGTCTCATAAAATATTAGATCTCGTCTTAGTTAAAATCTTCTTTTTGTCCTCTAAAGGATTTCTATGCATTGGTCCTAACCACTCATGTGGGATCTCCACCGTGAGGTCCTCAAATAATCACAACCCGGACACACCGAAATGTTAAGATATTTAGTCTTTAGGTCTAGACGATAAGGATGCAGACTTCCGCAATCTCAAAGATCTTCCCACAAATAAAATATTGTTTTGTTGTTTTTTATTTTATTTAAAATGAAAACACCATTTTCTCAAAATACTTCGAAACATGTCAATATCAGTTTAACCGGAGAGATAGGGGTGTTGAGTCTTCCCCACTCATAACAAGATCAGTGGATTCTAATTTTTTGTTTTATTTTATTTTTTATAAATCCAACTCAGATGTCAGATCAACTTTCCATTGTAGACTCATGATTATTTTTCAAAATTTCCTTATTTTTCATCTAATATGTGGTGGCAACTCCAAACACTTTTTTCCTTATTTTCCATGCAAATACCAAGCTAAGTTTCACTACCAAATATACATGTCAAACAATATTATTTTTCTTGGGTAGGGTACAATAGACAGGCAACTCCCTTGGGGGCCGCCAAATGACCTAAGTTGAACTCCTCATTTTTCACTAAGTTTAAGCATTTTCATGTGTATTTTGTGTGTCTTTTATTTTTTCTCTATTTTTTTCATTTTTTTATATTCTTGTTGACCTAGGTTCATGGTCACATATCACAACAATTTGTGGCCCCCTAACTCACGGATCAAGTGATTCATGGGTCCCCTACCCATGTAGCCTCTGGTTAGGCATTTTTAGATAGTTTCCTTTTTCTTCCATTTTTCATTTTTAAAGTTATCCTGGTTTTCTACTTCAGCATCTGAGGGATCTTCCCTATTTAGGGTTTTAGATCCACTTCCCATTTGTCATTTGTTTTTTAATCTAGAAACGATGAATAGAAAATATGGATTGGAACAAAGTCTTTTCTTTCTTGAGTAATGGTGTGACTACTTTCTTATCTACTTATGGTTTCTCTTTCATGCATTGCTATTATGGGCCTTGCTTCAGAAAATATTAAAAGTTTGCACTTGTAATTTACACTCCTACAAACCTATGCATCTGGAATGGGTTCCAACATCACGTTGGATCCCTGATGTAATATGGGTTTTTATTAAAGGTGTTGGTGTAGCTACTGAGTTGGACATCCAAAGGCCTTCAGAACACTCCCCGCTCCTAACACTCACATCCAATTACAAAATTTGTAGTCTCGAGGTGTATCGGGATCAAAACCCATGTCTGTTGAGCCCATGTTACCTCCTGACGAGTGCGATCTATTCATAGAGAATTTAAGGACCAACCCCTCTCATGCAGGTAATGTTTGAGTGAGGACATAGTTGGAAGTAAACTTGTGCACTAAAAGGGAGATTCATTTTCTCTTTATGATTGTTGGTGCATCCACCAAAGAACACCCAACCGATTGTTTGATTAGATGTGCCTTAGGGCACATAACATGTCCTTTTGAATTTATAGGACACAATAGTCACACTTCTAAACATATCCACAAGCACACGAGCTTGGGAGTAGTATAGGAGAAGTAAGTCAGAGTGGAACCCAAGGGAAAGAGGGGGCACTAGAGCTATGTTTGTTTAAGCTAGGTTCCTCACGTACAAAGTCTAGGTTCAAGGGTTTGGCTTGGATTTGGTTTGATTACACTAAATAAGGTTCAAACAAGAAATTAAAGGAAAGCAAGAATGAAACCTACTATAATCCTTGACATTTAATCTTATTACAATAAAAAGAAACCTAAGAAAGAAAAGAGAAATATGTTAAAGCAAGAAACGTAAGATCTAACTCTAAAACTACACTAGAAAAGCAATTCTACTTAACAACCTAGAGAGAGAAATTATCTGAACTAGGAAAGAGAGAGCACTAAACTAGAAAGTTAGGAAAAAATATCTATTAAGGACCAAAACTAGTAAGAGCTAGCAAGAACAAACACAACTAACTACAATAGAGCATTAACTATCCTAGGCAAGTTAAGTTAGCATGAACAAGGAAACAAACTAATTCATTAAAGATGAGCTGAGAAAGAAGGTAATTAAGGTTTTAGCAATTGATGGGAAGTGTGTGTCATTTGGGGTAATGTGACTAGAACCTAGGTTGGGGGTCATAACATGCAAGAAATGTTCATTCAATTAGATCATCAAACCAAAAAATAAGTTTGATGCTAGACAATTGACTAAACTACTAATTGGCTATGGATGCAATAGGGTGTGTATAGGGGGACTACTCCTTATCCACCCTTTGAGGCTCATTTGAATAGGGTTTAAGAGGAATTCAAGTAGGATCCAATCAAGTCTAGGTTTCTAGGTTATAAGCTCTTAGGACAATTGGGGGAAAGGGTAGTAATGGAGGGTGGGATGAGGGATTTACATGTCACATCCCCTGCCATCTAGCCTTTAGGTAGCTCCAAACCAATCACATTAGATGCTTTTAAACTAGCTACTTACGTCTCGCACCTAGGTGTAGGAGAATTGGCTAACATGTAGGAAGATGAGTAGCTAGCTAGATATCCACTAGTTGAACATAGAAGCAAATCCCAAAATAACTACATATTAGCCATTTCCCTAGAATCCTAAGTGATGCCAAGCACTAATCAACAAGAAATCCATGGAAATTGAGAGAAAAGTATAACATAATCATTATCAAATGAAATTATAAAGTTTACATATTACTTTCCCCCAACATGGTATCAAACTCAGATTTTAACCACAAACAACCCGCTTAGGGGGGCCAACTCATGACAACGGAAAATACACAAATAGAAAAGAAAGAGGTTGAAGAAGTCATTGAGCTCGATGTAGAGGATGAAGTCTCTTCTCCAACAACTACAAGGTTAAGCACTTCCCTCCTCCAAGGTGGAATGGCATTGAAATGAAATGAAAAGTGACTAAAAGCCTGAAAGGAAGGATTTTGTGGAAGGAAGGATTTTGGGGTGGAAGTGTGACAACCTGATGCCACACGAGTGGGATTACTCAAAACAAAACACAAAACTAATACTAACATACATGATTACCATAAAACAGAGTAAACTAAAACCAATTCCATATAACCACAAAAGCATAAACATATTACCCCAAAGTCCATAGACTGTGCCACTTGTATCATATATCATGCCAAAAGATATTACATATCATCATTCAATGGATAACGTGCCATAAACATGTTACATATGATAACATGTTCACATATACAAGCCATATCTATACAACCACAACATACTGCCAAAACCTCATATCTACGAACAACGTCTACCAAACACCCACAATGACCTAAGAGTATAGGGATGACACATATGAATCTACTACAAATACTAGAAGCATATTCAACCTTCAACAACTACTACTCCTCTTGTTGCTTAGCATCAACCAAACAATCTCTACCTCATCATGCACAACCACCTTAAAGATGTGGAAACCCACAGGGTGAGACCCACGTCCCAGTGAGAGATATAACTCTCTGCCAATAACTATTATAAGCACAAATAGTTTATAGAGTAGAAAAGAAATACTATAAATAGGATGAGCATATTTAGCTAAATGATATTAGTAAATCTAATAACACATGTTAGATAGTTTAAGTGTCTACAACTGAATAGTAGAACATCTTATAATTTTAGAAGGAATATGAAGAACATGTTTGACCATTATCAATTGAATAATATAAGAAGCAAGGCAATGAGTCATCAAATGTGAATCACATTTTGACCCCAAGAAAAACATACTACACAGTTGTATTACATCTTTTATTATGCCCTAAGGAGATGAGGTATACCACTTATGCTCCAACTAACCACTACTAAGTCGAAATCAGTTCCATACAAGATCTAGGAGGAGCCAGACTCCTATGATCTCCCACACCCTCAGTCACTCAGAGTTCTCCATAGCGACATATAGAGTCCAACTACAAAATAGGCCAATTCGCCTTGGTATATAGGCATGACAGTAGTGAAAATTGAGTTACAACCGCAACCTCACTCCTCTCGAGGTATGATCACAACCATCCTCAAAATATCATATATATATATATATATATATATATATATATATATATATATATATATATATATATATATATATATATATATATATATATATATATATATATATATATATATATATATATATATATATATGCGCACACACTTAATCACATTATTTGAGATACGACCTCGATCGTTCTCTTGCCAAGGTATGATTATATCCATCCCTGTAAACATGCATATACTCAACAATATATGACTATGAGATTTCACTAAGGGAGAAGCCGTTTCACCACCCAACAAATACTAACACTGAAGATTGATCTATGGCACAAGGTAACTACATTATTAGGGTTTCACTTGATTAGTTAAGCCAATTGGGTGTCGTTTAGCATCAATCAATTTGCAACGTTTAAACCCTAAACAAACTTTACAAAGATAAGGGTATGTTGCAATGTCAGAGATATAAAATGAATAAGGTATAAACTTGCCACATCATCACATAATACCACAGCCATACAAGGCCATCACCATTATCACATCATCTTGAGATAACAATACCTCATTATATAAATAGAGGATATCACCTCATATTAGGCATTGAGCCTCTTCCAGGTCATAAGACCCAAATCACATCATCACTTATCTCAGCATGCCACATCAAGGGTCATTATAATCACCCTTTATCATATAAGAGATACCATAGAATTCACAAGCTATGATGTGTATTCAACCTGCAACATTAGGGTTATAGAAGTAGCAGATAGAAACATCATCACATGTTAAACAACTCAAGCAAGATAAATGTTACATCATGTATTCTCGATCAGGGTTAGGGATCTCATGTTGCACACTTATCATAACCTACCATGGTACCTCACTCCAACATTCTTATAGCACATCAAATCATACATCACAAACATATAAATATCAACATGTGTGCACCATGGAGATAAGGCACTGTGGCGACCACACAAGGAAACATGAGTGTCGACCAACCAAACTGGACCATGTATAGTGACCACCCAAAGAAGGTGTGAGACCAACCAATCATATGCAACATTCAACATAAACCATATGTAGCGACCAATAAGGTCTCACATGTATGGACCAACACTAGGTTATCACTTTGTTGTGACTGCAACACATCACCATAGGTAGTGACCAAACCATGTACACCCCCTAGGTGTAGTGCCCACTACACACTCCAAGTATAGCGACCAACACTTGTAGCGACCATTATGATTAGGGTTAGGGTTAACCTTTCAACCACAACAACTCTATGCATGTAGCAACCTAAAGGTGAACCACCACAAACATAGCGACCAAAGAGTGAGCACACTCAACATAGAGACCTTCAAAACATGAAGTATGTAACAACCCAAACATGTGGTTAATTCCAAGAAACATGTAGATCAAAGAGAAGAGAAACACAAAGAAACTCAAGCATCACCATAGAGAAAACTTCATGAAAGTTACACATCAAAAACCCAAAAATGACCTCCTCCATGATTATCAAGTAACCGTGTAACTAACTCATGCAAACCAAAGCCAAGACTTCCATCATCATGTAAAACTGAACCAAAACATAGTATCAAAACCAACAAACATGATGCATGCTAGAGGAAACAACATCCACCATTACTAATATTTTAGGTACAATATTTAGGGTTTTGGAGAAAGAGTAATATATTCAAGAATACTCCAAAATCTTAAACCCTAAAACAACATAGCATTATCCATAAACTTGTGAGCATGTTTTAGGTATAGAGCAATAGCAAGCAAGCAAGACTATGGTGCAATAATAGAAGAGGGGAAAGTTATATAACCCACCATAAGATGAAGATCAAGCTCCAAAGCCATGAACTAAAAGAGAGAGAAGGAATCTCCAACTAGGATCAACTCCACGACCAACAAGGTCATCCCAAGAGAAGAAGAACACACAAAGTTCAAAGGAGGTCAAAAGAGAAAGGGTAGAAACCCAAAGTTGAAAAGAAAGAAGAAAGAGGGAAGCTTTGAATCGCTTAGGTACTCCCATGGAAAACCATGGATCTCGACCTCTATGGACAAAAGTCCCTCAACAAAGATACCATGGTGATCCATAGTCTTACAGCCAATAGAAGAGAGAAAGAGGTGTGGTTCAAAGGAAATGATATCAAGGAGAGATAACAACTCAATGAGGAGGAAGATCACCAAGAACCACCACAACAAAGTTGATCAAGCCCTAGATCATCACATGTAAAGGTGATCATCCACCAAAGCTCCAAGATCAGCTCCTTCTCTTACTCCACCAAGATCAAGGCCGAACACAAGGGAGAAGTGAGAAAGAAAAGAGCTAAAAGGAATACTTGCATGTGAAAGAGAGGGTTTATATACTCAAGGGTAGGAGGGAGGTAAAGATCATGAGGTGTCAAGATATAAGAGAACCAAAAGGAAACTTGTCCAAACAATCCATGACCATGCAAGAACTCAAAACATGCATGCAACAAAGGGTGGTAAAAACATGGTAGTTTAGTGACCACTTAGGTCCACTACACCCTCAAGGTCGAAGCAAAACCAAGGGTATCAGTAACAACACAACCAACCAAGGTAAAGGTCGCAACACATATCAACACATGCAAACCATAGCAACTTAAACCTGCCAGGGAACCAAGGTCACTACAAACCACAACCAAAGAAGAGATTTGGTTAAAGCACAACAAGAAGACACACCCATAGGTTGCTACACTTCAGAAACTCAACATGATCGACACAATCATCAATGAAACCCTAGCTCAACCCACATGATGCCACCTCATCAACCAAGGTCCAACAAGGCACGCCTAAGCATAATTATCTCTCTAATGATGATAAGGCACAAAGGACACAACCTACATGTGACAAATTTTAAGATAAACCCCTCAACATGGGTAAATTGCAACTTGGCTCAAAATAAGCATAACTAGCTCAAAAATCAACCAAACTAGATGAAACTAAAAATACATGCATGTCACATGTTATTAAGGTGCATCACATATTAGGTTAAGGTTAAAGCATCTTATTAATTAAGGAAAACACAAACAAACACTAAGCTAGGTCAGGGGTCTTAACAAGGATTTTGCCCCTAAAATCTCTTACGCGAACATCTTGTCTAAAGCTCCCAAGTGGCTTCCTATACACCATGATAATGTCGTAAAACCTTAACCAACACGATATCATTCTTCTTCTTCAGCTTCTTCACCCTTCTATCAAGGATCAACAAAAGACCATCCACATATGACACATCCCCATCTAGCTCAACCTCTACTAGCTATAACACCAACTCTTTGTCAGCGTGACACTTCCTCAACATTGAAACATCAAACACGGTATGAAACCTATGCAACTCAGGTGGTAACTATTGGGTTTTATGGCCTCAGAGTAGGTAGTGGAAACAAAAAAATTAACTGGCCATTAACCCATAACAGGAGATCGCATCAACGACTATGTAATGAGATGGATGGTTTTAGCGAGATATACCCATTCTTGGGGCTTGCCCATCGATAATACCTCACTACCATGTGTGGTCTTCAACGCCATGTATTGGATGGTGTTTGTGCAACTCTTGGTCTTCGCCATGGACTCTAGCCTCCAACACAGACTGCGACTGATGTGTCCTCTTAAGCGGTTGACATCTCCCGTCTCTGCAGATAGTCTAAACAGACCACCTGGAACTCCTTCCATTCTAGAAGAACTGATAGGAAGGAGATGACCCTCCTGTTGGTGTACTAGCACCAACCCACTCTCCCAAACTCAGACTACTTTTTTGCAGTTGTGTTTCCCTCACTGTGCCTCCCTAGTCGGATAGCACTTTCTCGGCTCTCTCAGTTACCAAAACCAGAGAGGACAACAACTTTGCAGAGCAACTGATGTTCTGAGTTGTGTGTTCTGAGAAGCCCCCATTACCCCTCTATTTATAGTAGAGGGTAGGGTTAGTGTTCCCAGTCTATTCTAGAGTAGAAGGATCTGGAAATTCCATGAATAGTTTGTACTGCGGCAGGTGAACCGATTATTTCACAACTAAAATGGTCATTTGGCAAGGTGAGTCGATCGGTTCACTAGTGAACCGGTTGGTTGGGAATGTGAATCGGTCAGTTCACTAAGTGAAATAGTCAGTTCACTAAGTAAACTGGTCATTTCACTTCCCAGACTTTCCCATAATTGATTTTCCTTAATGCAAATATTAATCCTTATTGCAATCGAATTGAACAAGTGAAATGTGAAAGTTTTCCTCTAATCGAGCAAATCCCAATTTCCTCGGTTGGCAGGACTGTGAGCCGCCCAGTTCACCAATTGAATTGGTCAGTTGGATGACACCATCCGATCAGCTCACAAGGGTGAACCAGTCGATTGGCACACACCATCCGATTGGCTCACCTGGCTGAACTGGTCAGTTGGCAGTCCGAACATTGCCAATGTAGTCTCCAATCGACCTAACACTCTAACCAGCTAGTTCAACACTTGAACTTGGTAGTTCTGAGTCCAATCAGTCAATTGTATGTTTAATTGAGTACCTAAACACCTTTAGTCTCAATCTAAACATTGTTCATGGACAATCTCCTCTTCCAGGGGTATCCTATGTGTGTGACCTTGTAGGTTCCAATTTACGTTGGCAGTGAATGTTCATAACAACTTATGACATCACAAGCAATGAGCGGAATCTAGTAACTCATCATTGCTACCCAAGTAACTTAGAAAGTTGGAGAACAACTTCAACCTAAAATCTATGATTAGTGTTACAATGATCGTATAGTTCCTTTCTCACTGACATCCGGATTGAACTCGATGCATGGAATGTCATCCTCTTCAATATTCAATCCATGTTTCTTGACCTAGAGCAGACTATCTGAGATGCATGTGAGTTCACATATCATATATCGAATCATGTGAGTATGTCTATACAATTGTCAGTCTTGCTTATCAAGGGGCCCTAGATATCATACTCCTTGTTGGAGGAACAAATCCCATCTCTATCACTCACAGTCTATCCCCATGTGTCAAAGTCACCCAACCATCACCTTTATAACACATGTGTTTTAGGAATGCATTTGATGATGTCAAAGTGTACCGAATCACATGTGATGAGTGCAGTGATTTCAGGTCTAAGAACCACAATCACCACCATCACTATGAGAGATGATTGTGACTACCATTCCATGGTATCCATGTATCACTCTCACGGTGGGTCAGTCTAATATACTGTTCTCTAACATATATCTGTTTGCTTGACTTGATATCATATATCATGACTAATCAGACTATGTCATCAGTCAACACACACTCTAGTATCATGTATTACTGTTGTCTATTTTTCTTCCACAGTAATATCCAACTAGAGACATAACAAGAATGTATGTACTCTTATCATACATATGGTCTCATTGTTCAGGTCCTCAACTTGAAGACATATGTCATCGAGTCACATCATTCTTTAGACATCTATCATGTATGTGTCATCATCTCATGACTGAGACAAACATAATAGATGGAATTACCTTTATCATTATCAAATCAAGTATCATATGCCTCATTGCAATCATCATATGATTGTCTCTCTGGGCATACTATACCAATAAAATCCCACTTGCACTTAGAGACAATCACCCACGAATCATATTCCAAGTGATCTGAACATGTCCATCATGTTTCTGTTACACAAGTGCTTTTATAGTGGGTAAGCAACATTTTCTTCAAGTCAGTATATTGCATGTTTCACATCCCTTCACTGTACGACAACTTGTATGAGATGGAAGTGTCATATTATGCTATCTGAGATTCATTTGCCTAACCATTAGATCCATTATTGTTACAATATTACTACTGAGTCATCAATGGTCAGAACCTCCCACAAGTTCATCCATATGAACTTCTAGATCCATACAGTATCCTTCACAATGTTCGTAACACTAAGGTACTCAGCTTCTTATTGTAGAATTAATCAATTGTCTTATGTTGGAACATTTCCAACTAACAATTCTTATTCCAAGGTCAAACACAATTTTGTCATTTTGGAAGCTTGCATCGGTGTAACTCTTTACACCCTACTCTTCCTTATTACCATAATTAAAGAACTAATCCTTTTAGTACTTCACAAGAACACAAAAATGTCCTTCATGGTATTCTAGTAACGCTTACTGGAGTTCGACAAATATTGATTTGTCATGTCCAATACATACTAGATTACTGGATATTTATATCATCTTATCATATAAGATGATGATTTCATATCTTCTTGTCATGTCCAATACATATTAGATGATGAGTTCATATCTTCTTGTCATGTCTAATACATACAAGATAGTTAATTCATATTTTCTTGTCATGTCCAATATATACAAGATAATGAGATGAGTTCATACATGATAGATCCAATTGCAAATGCATATGGCATCTATCCATATGTTCCTTATTATTCATAAGAATTGGGACACTTGTCTCTTGAGAGACTAACTCCATGGAACATGGACAAGTTTTCTCTCACCATGCTGAACTCATTCAATATCTAGCCAAAGTATGTTCTCTTTCCTAGGACAAGAAGTCCTCTTGATCTATCTCTATAGATCTTGATTCATATCATATAGGATGATTCTCTAAAAACGTTTTAAGATACACTTTGTTTCCATATTTTGTAGTATAAGGATGATACTCCCCATCAATATGTGGCATATATATATGCTCCCACTAAATTCTTGTAATTACACATTACATCTTCCTTCTGACTCAAGTCAAACTCTTTGACTCTCTTGTCAAATTGAAGATCCAGTTTTGAGGTGTTTGCTTCAACCCAAAGATTGAACTATACGACTTGATAGACTTTATTTGCATTATTGGATTTATAAAACCTTTAGGTTGTGTCATGTACACATCCAACACAATATTGCATTTAAGGAATGCGGTTTTAACATCCATATGCCAAATCTCATAGTCATATTAAGCTATAATAGCAAGCATTATCCTGATGGATTTATCCTTGGTAACTATTGAAAGGATTTCATCATGCTCAATGCCTTGAACTTGTTAGAAATGCTTTGCAACCAAATTACCCTCCATGTCAGTCTTTTCCTAGAAGACCTAAAAGTACCCTATGGGTTTTACCCCTTCAGCTGGATCAACCAAAGTCATACTTTGTTGATGTACATGGAGTTCATCTTGGATTTCATGGCTTCAAGCCATATCTCAGTTTCTGGCTCTCATTAGCTTCTAGGTAGACTATTGACTCATCATATGATCAAATCACCACCTTTTTTTCCATAAGATATCATATATCATTTAAGATCTAGGCGTGTTCTACCAGAACCATGAGTTCTATGTGTTTCTTAAGGAACTTTGAGATTCCACAACATTTTGTGATTTTCTTTATTCCCAGTATTAAGCATGTTCCTAAAAGGAAATTTGAATTTTAGCTAGTAATCACACTCTGACTCAAGAAGGTGTGATTCCTTCTTTTTGATACACTATTGTCGTGTTTCAGGTGGAGTCCATCATGATAAATTATCATGATCTTCCAAAAGGTTCTCAAACTCTTGGTTCATATTATGTCCAAATCAATCATATCAAAATTTAATACTTATACCAATATAATTATGTACTTCATTTTGATCTTCTTGAACACTTCAAGATATTCATGTTTGTATTTCACTAAATACAAACTATCATATCTACTGAGCTCATCATATGATCAACTCATAATAGAATAATCGTCCTCCCTTTGTGAGATTCAGGTTTGTATTTCACTAAATACAAACTATCATATCAATAAATATATTGAAGTACTATTGATTACCTTTAGCATTTATTCTAAAAGGTCTATATACATCAATATGTATAATCCATAATAGAATAATCGTCCTCCCACTACATCTAGTGAAGAACCTTTGTCATTTTGCACAGTAAATGAGATTAGCATGTCTCTATTGTTTCAACAACTAAAAGAGTCTAGATATCCATCATATGGATTCCAAAAATGCAATTCCCATTTATGCACTCTAGATCACACCGCTACAGGAATTCAAGTTTGAGTTATCATGTCATTCATTACATGTGTCACACACATTTGTCTCTTTAACTATCAAGGATAGTTAATGATACATAGGCATTGCCATCAAAGATCATATCTTTAAATGAAACATTAGTCCATAACACTCTTTGTCCATACAAGATGTATGATGATTTTCATTGATGGCAGGTATATAATAGCAATTCACTAATTCTATTACATGCCCTTGAATGTCATAATATAACTAAAATGGTAGCAACTCTTGCTCCACACAATTTGTAGCTTACTTCCTCTCTGGTCCTAAAGTAGATATCTCTATCTCTATCATCTTCCCGAGATCCTCTATAAAGAGGTTATTTCCCTTTCCAATGTCAAATAGGTGAAAATGGTGGCACTTTCTTTCCTTATCTTTATAAGTGAAAAAGGACATATTCCCTTTTTCACTTAGCCCTTCTCCATATCTTGAGTGATGAAGATTGGACCTAAGCTTGGCTTCAGAACACTTCTTGACCTTGCTATAGTCTATGGACTTCACTCTGCTGATCATTATCAAAGGTTTTATCCTTTCTTAATTCATGCTTTGGCATCAACATGCCAAGCACTTTATACATTGGTTTGGCCAAGTTTCTCAACATTTGATAAACTGGCTATATGATTCACACAACAATTTGTAGAATCATATGTTTGGTCAACTCTTGACCTATAAGAAATCACAGTTAATCTATATGCACAATCATATTGAGCATATGAGATTATACTTGATCTCCATCTCTCTGATTATACTTAAACATCACTTTGAAGACATTATACCTTTCATGCTTTACATGATCCTTAAGATGTATGACCTTCTCAAGAATGTCCATGCTTCAAGCTATTTATGCAACTCATAGTTCATATAGCTTAGCATAAGGTTCTTGATGTCTTAGGCATCATTGGCATACTTCAATTAAGCATCCAATTTTATCCTTAGGCACATTTGGAGTGGTTCCACTGGCTCTAGTCTTTCAAGGACTTTAGAGTTTACACTCACTATTGAGAACACTTCTAAAAAGTCCTAAACCAGATTCAAAGTTTATCCCATTAATGAACTAATCACAATGAAAATGTATTTGTGTTTGTCATTTGGATTCTACAAAAGAATTTTGCAACATTTCAAAACATTTTTGATTTGTTTGGTTTGATAAATTTGACGATATTAATTAGGCCTTTAATTAATTATCACTCCCACTATTTTGATCAAATTGATAACCCTCACCATCAATTCACAAGATTACAGTGTATAATCTTCTAGTGGCCAAGATCCAAAACAATTGCATCAATACCCAACCAACGCTGCCGCTCATGACCAATTATTAAGGTAAGCAATCATGCCAATTGCATCATATGCAATTCCTAGATATATGATATGCACAACTCTTTGCCATAAACATCTACATGCCTCGAGGTGCTTGATCCGATCAAGGTCACCAAGTTAAGTCTGACCAAAAGCCAACACGATGAATATGCACCCTACGAAGGTAGACCCACATATTCACCAACTCACTTCCACGAGGTAGACAGTGCACCACGTGAAGGCATTCCCACACTTAGTCGAACAAGTTTTTCATGTGTGCTGCTTTTGGAAGGCATCTTCAAATTAATATTATATTTGAGGGATTTTATATAAGTACATATACATATCCAATCACCACATATATAGTACATATCAAATACATGCTATAACCATAGTGAGAAAACATGCAATATCGATAAAAGAAATGATTATGGCCATCCTATTTTAATTCCTTGGAGCCACAAGGAATTATGGTCATCTAAGGTCTACATCATATGCAACCTAATTTTGATGAAGATATTTGTGTTTGAACCATTTCAGGTTGATCAGCTCATCCTATGACACAATCGGCTCACCTTTTGGTCAATTGGTTGGTCAGTCTGGCCTCCGATGTCTGGACACCTCCAAAAAGTAGTTGGGCCATCATTCAATCAACCCGACTCCATCATAGCAATCCTCCTCGGTCCTCCAGGCGGTCAGCTCGTCTGGTGCTGAGCGTCTTCTTATTCGATGTAATAGAAAATAATCTATCCTCCTTTTACATAATCTTTGGGAAACCTCGAGTTACATTTGAGGAGAGCAAAGGAAGAAGAGAAATGATCTCAAGTTATCTCGAGTTACATTGGGAATAGAAGGTAGAGGCTCGGTATGCAAACTGAGATGGAAACAACCATAACCAACCAAGCACACATAGGGTTTGTTGGCCATAATCATGCTACACATCCACCATCAAAACTATTTTAGGGCGACATGTATCAATTACATATATACCATATCATATATGTATATTAGTTTGTGGTCACACGTGGTATTTATTTGGATATGCACATAAGTCATTTTAAATATTTGCATTGTATGAAATAAATAAATGAAGGTAAAAGAAAAATCTGATCATATCGATATATCCCAAAACACAGAACGTTGATGTGGCTCTGATACCAATGTTGGGTTTTATGGCGTCAGAGTAGGAAGTAGAAACAAAAAATTTAACTGGACATTAACCCATAACAGGAGATAGCATCAACGACTATGTAATGGGAAGGATTGTTTTAGCGAGATATATCTGGTCCTGGGGCTTGCCCATCGAAAATACCTCACAGCCATGTGTGTCCTTCAATGCCTGTCTCGCACAGTGTCTGCGCAGCTCCTGGTGTTCGCCATGGCCTCTAGCCTCCACCACGGACTGCGGCTGACATATCCTCCTGAGCGGAAGGCATCTCCCGCCTCTGCAGTTAGTCCACGCGGACCACCTAGAACTCTTGCATGTTGATGTACAAGCACCAACCTACTCTCCCAAACTCAGACTACTTTTCTATAGTTGTCTTTCTCTCACTGTGCCTCCCTAGTTAGGTAGAACTTGCTCAGGCTCTCTCGATTACCAAAACCAGAGAGGACAACAACTTTGCAGAGCAACTGATGTTCTGAGTTGTGTGTTCTGAGAAGCCCCCATTACCCCTCTATTTATAGTAGAGGGCAGGGTCAGGGTTCCCAGTCTGTTCAGGGGTAGAAGGATCTGAAACTTCAATGAATATTTTATACTACGGTAGGCGAACCAATCATTTCACAACTAAAAAGGTCATTTGACAAGGTGAGCTGATTAGTTCACTAGTGAACTGGTTGGTCTTATGCATTACTATTGTCTATTTTGCTTCCACAATAATATCCAACTAGGGACATAACAAGAATGTATGTACTCTTATCATACATATGGTCTCATTATTTAGGTCCTCAACGTGAAGACATATATAATCGAGTCACATCATTATTTATACATCTATCATGTATGTGCCATCATCTCATGACCAAGACAAACATAATAGACATAATTACCTTTATCATTATCAAATCAAGTATCATATGCCTCATTGCAATCATATCATATGATTGGCTCTCTGGACATACTATACCAACAACAACTCCAACTTATAAGCCACCTTCCCAACATCTGCCACCAGAAGGTAAGGTCCCATATACTTGGGAGACAACTTACCCTTCTTCCCAAACCTCAACATGCCTTTACAAGGAGAGACCTTGAGATACACCTTGTCTCCCACTTGGAACTCCAACGGCCTATGATGATTATCCGCATTAGATTTTTTCCTATCATGGGCTTCCTTCAACTGTTGTTGTATCATTTTAATATTTTATGTTGTTTGTTGCACAATCTCAAGACCCAAAAGATGATATTCACCGGTCTCATACCAATACAATGAAGATCTCCAATGTCTTCCATATAAATCCTCGTACAATGTCATATCAATGCTCCTTTGATAACTGTTGTTGTAGGCAAACTCTATCAAACCAAAGTGCACATCCCAACTTCCCAAAAACTGCAAGACACATGCTCTCAATAGATCTTCCAATGTCTGTATTGTCCTCTCAGACTAGCCATTTATCTACGGGTGAAATGTTGTGTTGAACCTCAACTGTGTACCCATCATTGTTTGCAGATGTTCCCAAAAATGACTAGTAAACTAAGGATCTCTATCTAACATTATGGTAACTAGAATACCATGCAAACATACTATCTCATCAACATAAACCTATACAAGCTTCTTAGCGATATATGTTGTCTTCACAGGTAGGAAACTTGTTGACTTGGTTAACCTGTCGATGATCACCCAAATGGAATCATGACCTTTGGCTATCCTAGGTAGTCCAACTACAAAGTCCATCATGATATGATCCCATTTTTACTGTGGTATAGGTAACGGTTTCAAAGTCCCAGTAGGTTTCTGATGCTCTACCTTAACCTACAGACACACATGGCACTTTGCCACAAACTCATCTACGTCTCACTTCAAGCCAAGCCACCAATACAAATATTTCAAATTGTGGTACATCTTGTTGATACCTAAATGCATAGCATACATCAAAGAGTGAACCTCTCTAAGAACCAACTTCCTTAGATCATATACATCAGGTACCACTACTATACCATGGTAACATACTATCCCATCCTCTGACTCATGGAAGCCATCACACTTCTCACTACCATACTTTGCTCGGATATGCTAAATCACAATATAATCATGCCGTGCATCTTTGATCTGCCACCTTAACATAGGCTTTACCTAAAACTATGCCAACAGACCTGAAGGAGACTTCTAACTTCACATTCATCAGGGAAAGAGACACTAACATGTCTCTCTTATGGAACACCAAGGAACACAACTGTGCCTTATCAGTCAATGATGATGAAGAAGCCTTCCTACTCGAAGCATCCTCCACCACATTTGTCTTCCTTGGATGGTAATCTATGGTGTAATTATAATATTTAAATTAACTCCATCTAACGTCTCTACCGCATGTTCAACTCCTGCTTTGAGAAAATTTACTGTAGGTTCTTGTGGTTGGTGAAGATTTGACACTTCTTACCATATAGGTAGTGTCTCCAAATCTTCAAAGCATGGACCACCAATGCAAGCTCCATGTCATGTGTCAAGAAGCTCTCTCCATGTTTCTTAAGTTGTCATGAAGATAAAGAAATCATGTTCTTAACTTACATCAACACATAGCCCAAATCTTTCTCTGATGCATCACAGAAGATAATATAACCTTTCCCTTGTTTTGGCAGAACCAAGACTGGTGCACTGGTCAGTTTCTCCTTCAAAATATGGAAGGAACACTGATACTTGTCATCCTAGACAAACAACACACCCTTCCTTATCAGCTATGTTAGGGGTAACACCACTGTGCTGAAGTTCTTAATGAAACTTCTGTAATAGCCTGCTAACCTGAGGAAATTGTGAACATCTGTCAGTGTCTTTGGCTGCTCCCACTCTAATATAGACTAAAACTTCTTGGGATCCACTCACACACGTTTAGCAGATATGACGAGTCCCAGAAAAGGCACCTCCTTCAACCAAAACTCACACTTGTTGAACTTAGCGTATAGCTTGTGCTGTCTCAACAAGGTCAACACCTGTTGTAGTTGTTGCTTCTTATTGGTTGTCACGAGAGTAGATTAGGATGTCATTGATGAACTTCACTATGAACTGATCAAGATAAAGTTTGAACACTTAGTTCATCAAGTCCATGAACGTTGTCGGTGCATTGGTTAGTCCAAACCGCATGACCATGAACTCATAGTGACCATACCGAGTCCTAAAAGCTGACTTGGGTATGTAATTTACCTTGATTCACAACTGATGGTGTCCTTAACTCAGATCTATCTTCAAGAACATTGTGGCACCTCAAAACTGGTTAAACCTATCATGTATCTATAGTAAAGGGTACCTGTTCTTGATCGCCACCTTGTTTAGCTGTCGTTAATCAATGAACAACCTCATAGAACCATCTTTATTCTTAGCAAAAAGCATTGGACCACCCCAAAGAGAAGTGCTCAATCTGATAAAGCCCTTCTCAAGCAATTCCTATAACTACTTCTTTAGCTTTTGCATCTCCACTGGTTCCATCCTGTATGGTGTCAGTGCTATCAATTGTGTACTGGGAATCAGATCGATCTCAAAATCAATCTCTCAAAGTGGGGGAACACCAAGAAACTCATCAGGAAACAAATCCTCAAACTCATAAACAACTGGTACTTCCTACATACTAGGACTCCTTGCTTTAGTATCCACCACATATGTCCAAAAAGGCTCACAACCCTACCTCACTAGCCTCTTCGTTGTCATAGCTGACACCAAACACGTCAGAAGAATCTTACTATCTCCTTGGAATACCCATGAAGCATCTCCGTAAAAAAAATCGCCACTTTGGCACTATAGTCCAAGACCACCTGATACTTCTCCAAAGTATCCATTCTAAGGATCACATTGGATCCATGCATGCGAAGTGGTATAAGATCCACTTGAATGTTGTGTCTGGAGAAAGAAATAACACATGATGGACACACCTCCCACAACTTGGCAGAACCAACAAAATGGGTTTCTAAGTGAAGACTATCACATCTATGACTAACATGCAAAGAATAGTTAGCTATCACTTTTCTAGTGATAAAAGAGTGTGTCACACCTGGGTCGACCAAAATAGATATAAAGAAGGAAGAAGCCAAATCAGAATGAAATAACTCCATCTGACCTACCACGACATGAGGGTTGACTACTCCTTCCGGCTGACTCATAGCATAGAATCAATCTGTTGCATGTTGTCACCCTCGACCTCTGTTGGCTTGTCCAGAAGAACCAACTTGTGATGCATGACCACATCCTCTGCCACCACCATAGTTGAACTGACATTGTTGTGACCCTTGCTGACTCTATCTCAATAGTTGCTTCACCTCATCATCCTTCCCAAGACATGTCCACCTCAAATGTCCTACTTGTCCACACTTGTGTCAAGTCCTAGTTTCGTGTTGTTTCCTAGACGGATCCATCACTGATACTGACGCCACAATGTGAGCACCAACTGGTGAAAAACTATGGCCTCTACCCTTACATGGTGACCACTAAAACTATACCACTGACCTCTACTATGACTGAGGTCCTGAAAAATTAGGCTTCTTAAAGCCTCCAGAACATTGTCCCTTGATACTGTGTTGGTCTCTTCTTGGCGATTACCTCACACTTCTCTATAACTAATTGTTCTATCTACCTCACAAACTCCACAAATGTGGTACACCACTCCTGGTCTCTAAAACAAGCACTGTCGTCATTGGTTCTGAACTCAAACCCTTCTCAAAGTGCTTGATCCCCTCCTCGTATGTAGCAGCCATATGCGGACAAAACCTCAGAAGCTTTGTGAACTTTGCCTCATACTTGTTGATCGTCATGAATCTCTGCCAAATCTTCTACAACTTAAAGATCTTCTCATCCAAATAGGTATCCGTGAAGTATCGGCTAACGAACTCCCACCAAAAATCTTCCCAAATGATCTCCACATCAAGCCTCTTCTTCTCCTCGATGGCCCACCAATGACCAACACTTCCTTTAAATAGGTACATTGCATGCTTCACCTTATCTTCTTTGGGAATATTGAGGATCTTGAATGCCTTCTCCAACTCGGTCAACCACATGTATGTGTCTTCTGAGTTTGTCGTACCCACATACTCCCAACTCTCCAACACGTCGAAGCCTCTCAAAGGTCTTCCCATAACCTTGGGAATCCCCAATGGGGACCACTACCCTTGCTTGGTGTATGGTCATTCTACCCACCATATGTGCCATCGTGGCAATAAATTGTCCAAACATGGACTGAAAAGAAGAATTGGGAAGTTCAGGCACTCCATCTTCCCTAGCATGCCTCCTTGCACCACCTCTTGGTGCAACAACACTTCTCTCTATGTGTTCTCCATGTTCTCTAGACATATCTTTTCCCTCTTCTTCTTCTGCATAAGAAGAAGTTACCATCAGATATGTTGGATGTCACTAAAATAGACACAAACCCTAGTCCTATGTCCCTATAGACTCATGAACCTAAAGCTCTAATACCAACCTTTACATGTGACAACCCGATGCCAAACGAGTGAGATTACTCAAAAAATCCAAGATTACCATAAAATAGAGTAAATTAAGACTGATTCAATATAACCAAAAAATAGGAAACATATTACATCAAAGTCCATAGACTGTGCCACCAGTATCATATATCATGCCAAAAGATATTACATATCACTGTTCAATGGATAACGTGCCACAAACATGTTACATATGATAACATGTTCACATATACAAGCCCTATTTGTACAACCATGGCATACTTCCAAAACCTCATATCAATGAACAACATCTACAAAATGCCCCCAAGGACTTGAGAGTATAGGGATGACACATAGGATTCTACTACAAACACTAGAAGCATATCCAACCTTCAACAACTATTGCTCCTCTTATTGCTCAACCTCAACCACATGATATCTACCTTGTCGTGTAAGACCACCTAAAAGGTGTGGAAACCCATGGGGTGATACTAACGTCCCATCGAGAAATATAACTCTCCACCAACAACTATTCTAAGCATAGATAGATTATAGAGAAGAAAATAAATATTAGTAATAGGATGAGTAGATTCAACTAAATGACATAAGTAAAGCTAACAACACAGATTAGAAAGTTTAAGCATCTACAACTAAGCAGTAGAACATCTTATACTTTTAGAAGGAATATGAAGAACATGTATGACCATTATCAACTAAATAGTATATGAAAGAAGGCAAGGGGTCATCCAATTTTTATCACATTTTGACCCTAAGCAAAACATACTACACGACTATTTTACATCTTTTATTATGCCATGAAGAGATGAGGTATACCACTCATGCTCCAACTGACCACTACTAAGTCGAAATCAATGCCATACAAGATCTAGGAGGAGCCAGACTCCTATGATCTCCCACACCCTTGGTCAGTCTGAGTCTACTATAGTGACATATAGAGTCCAACTATAAAACAACCTAATCTTCCTTGGTATACAGGCACACCACTAGTGAAAACTAAGTTATGACCACAACCAAACTCCTACCGAGGTATGACCACAACCATCCTTAGAATATATCGTATATACACTGAATCACATTATTTGAGTTACGACCTTGACCATTCTCCTGCCAGTGTGTGACCGCAGCCATCCCTGTGAACATGCATATACTCAATAGTATATGACTCTGAGATTCCACTGAGGGAGAACCTATTTCACCATCCACAAATAATAACGCTAAAGATGGAACTATGACATAGGGAAACTACATGATTAGGGTTTCACTTGATTAATTAAGCTAATTGGGTGTCTTTTAACATCAATTAAGTTACAACATTCAAACCCTAAACAAACTCTACAAAGATAAGGATATGTTGCAATATCAGAAGATATAAAATGAATAAGGTATAAACTTGTCACATCATCACATAATACCACATCCATACAAGGCAATCACCATTAGCACATCATCCTGGGATAACTATCCCTCATTACATCACTAAAGGATATCACCTCACATTAGGCATTGAGCCTCTTCAGGTCATAAGACCCAAATCACATCATCACTTATCTCAGCATGCCACATCAAGGCTCATAATAATAACCCTATATCATATTAAAAATATCATAGCATTCACAAGATATGATGTGCATTCAACCTACAACATTAGGGTTACACAAGTAGGAGAGAGAAACATCATCACATGCTAAAGAATTCAAGAAAGGTAAATGTCACATCATGTATTCTCGATCAGGGTTAGGGTTCTCATGTAGCACTTATCATAACACACCATGGTACATCATTCCCACATTATTGGAGCATATCTGATCATACATCACTACAACAAAAATGCCCATAAGTGGCATTTATTCTAGTGGCTTTTATAAGAAAAGGCCACTATCTATCCAATTTATAGACATTTTTAATTCAAATGCTTCTAAACCACCTATTATAGAGTTTCTGAAAAGTCCTGAATAATATTGGCATTTATACATCTAATTAGTGGAAATATGAAATTTCCAAATTAAAAGCAGATTACTAGATAATTGTGAATAGTTAGCCAATTTTTGTGCTTTTCCTTCGTGCTCCCAGTCTGTACTCTAATTTAGAAACTGCAATCTTCTTCCCCAATTTTTCTCTAGTGTGTGAGTATCCAAGAGGCAGCCAAGAGAGAGAGGATAGTCTTCACAGTCTTCACCCTAAACTGATACTATGGAGAGGAGTACATGCGGAGGGAGCCACTGCTGGCGTAACTTGAGTAGAGGCGCGTAAGGGAGCTTGAGATACATACTGCTGGCGGCGGTGATTGTGCAACAGCTGTGAAGATGGCTGGTGGTGACTATGGGCAGAGGACGACAACATGTGAGCAGAGTGCCAAGACGTGCTTCTGTTGAGGTACATTGTTAGATATATCCCTAATTATTCAATCACTTCTCCGCTACTACAACTTCTATCCTAGTGGAGAAGGTCATGTGATCAAAGCACTACTTCATCTGACCATCCAAAACTGATCAATTTAGCCTCTCTTATTACAAGAAAAACCTCTACAATATGTTACCATGTTTCAAGAGTATGGTGTCACCCCCTTTAGATTGCATTTATGATTTTATACTCAATGAACTACATTTATGACCACCCTTCCCTTCTTGAACAAGACCCCATTCTTTAGTTGGAACTTGGTGTCAAGTAAAATTCAGCATAGCTAGGACAGGTGGTGAAATCATCACCCTCTTCAACCTAACAAATAGCATATGATTGCATCCATACCTAGAAACAACACACATCCATAACTCATTGGTGAACCTATAACAAATAGTAGATGATTGCAATCCTCTCCCTCATACTATCTGAACAAGTAATATCTTTATGTTTATCACCATTATCTTCAGTTCTAAAGCCCTTCTAGATTATATTCTTGTAATATGAAAAGTTTAGCAGAACTAAGGGATACTAGGAAAAAAGGTTTAGATTTAATGTGTATATACATGGGGCATTTTACTATATCTCTAGTTGAAGGAAGAAATTATGCCAATTGTGCCACCTGGTAGGATAGTTTGGCCAGTGGCTTTTATTCATATCAAAGTTTGGATTTTGTTGTCACATTGTTTGAATGAAGCCAAACAAAGAATATGGATACATACAGGCCTCGTTGGATCTTTCTATGCAAATGATGGATTCAGTTTATAATATAAGTCATATAGAGCATGTATTATGCTTGTAAATGTGTTATTAATGCAATTTAGATTCTGAGGCTACTTAATGTTAATGATATAAGCAATGTTTTTTTTTCTAAGTGAAGTTGTCATGTCTTTGTATATTGCATCATTTAGAAATATGAGATTCATAGGGCGTACATAAGAAGTACTTTCTTGGTCATGTTGTGAATATATAACCAATTTATTGAGGTTTACCATTATTCATTACTATTTTTTCTTATATCAGAAATCCTTGTGAGCTTAAGTCTGAAATGGAATCGAATATGTTGTTAATGATTGGAGTTGTTGATGGATCATTTACCAGAGATATTGTCTATATAGATCTCTCCTATTGGCCTTATGGTGTGATTTCAAGGAATATTTTTTCATACCTCTATTGTTCTATGATGTTTTCTTGCTATAAACAATTACATATCTACGCATCATCTAGACCTATCTCTGGATTGATGATGTTAGATTGTTGTGAAGATTTTCTCTAAGTTGTCATATTTAGGGCATAGGATCCTTATAGCTATGTCTAAACCGGATTTGAATCACTATTGTTGGTGTTGTGAAGTGAGTTAAGATGGTTTGAGAGCGTTTTTGTGTGATTCTTTGTGAAGACCCCTAAGACTTCCAGTTTCCTTTAAGAAAAGACACCAACTAGTCCAAAAAACCAAACAATTCCTTACTTTTAAGAGTGACACTGGAAGGGAATGCATCATGCTTTTGAACAATGGACCATAGCTAGGTGGTACTACCATAGTCCATCTAAAGAAACAACATTTATAGAATCTCAAACTCAAATGAACATAGTTGAGCCAAATAAAACATCAAATCCAACATCATGACCATGATCATAGCTGATCCATCATTAAAAAAATGGTCAACTTAATTTCAAATACATGTATGTTGACAAAACTATATCCAACCAAGAAAAAAGAGATAATTATATTTATCCACCAAGGAATCCATGAATTTCTAATACATGTTCATAATCACAAAGTTAAATTTGTGATTCATCCATCCACATATCAGGGTCATCATATTATCATGTCTTATATAACCATATAGTTGTTCAAAATACATAACAACGTGTCACTCAAAGAAATAAAAAAATGAGAAATAAAAAAGATTAGGTGTCAAACAAAAGGTAGACAATCAACAACCCAAGAGGCACTAATGTTACCTTATCAAAAGGATATTTGTATGCTCCCCACAAAATCTTCAACAATGCGCCACTTCTCTTAAAGGATTATGTATTTCTAGAAATTCACAATAAATTTGCTCAAGGGCACCAAAAAAGGTTGTATCCATGCCATTCTAGACCATAATGTTTACTCACTGTAAAAATATACATAATCGTATCATATAGTAATCCATGTGATTAAGTTCCATGATCTAGTAGTAATAGATAAATTTAATGCAATTGGAAGTTGGATGATTGCATGCATAATGCAGTAGTAATAGATAAATTTAATTCTCTTGTGAAGAATGTATTTTACTTGGACTAAATTTTCTTGAATAACTATGACACGTTCATGTAATCATAACATGGGTAATTATCTAGATACCTTCAATATATATTTTAGCCAAATAAGTCATGTAAGGCTTCTCAATGTGGGAGATGATTACTAACGATATAAGAAACGTATTTACAAACCCTCCACGCTTACTATTTCTACCTGACAAGTTGGTACAACTCTATGACTTAGATAGGAATATAAAATATATGACTACTGAGTTGCACCATGTGAAAGGGGAGCATGCTTGGGAATTGTAGAAAATTTCATAGATCATTCTCATTATGAATATAGGTAGTTTGATTTTCAGAATGCTAATTGACACTATTTTATGGAGTCTTTAAGGTGAGTGGAAAATGGTTTTATAGTTTTCTCGTAAGGGGTGTCCTATGACTGAGCATGTTGGTATATGACATTGTTATCTAGTAGTTAATGACCTTAGTTGTATGTAGGATGCATGTGACTCATCTAACCATATCCTCAAGATGCTATGTACATGTCAAAGTTGGTATATGACATTGTTAGCCACTGGTTAGAAAGAGAGTTAAAGATGCAAAGCATGTTAGAAATTTGGCTTAGGATTAAACTTATCCAATTGAATGTCCAATCTTGTTTTCCCCAATTTGAATCATGTACTACCCTTGACTAGAAGGCATACTGACATCAGGTTTAGGATCAATATTCAATATGAACATCAGGTTCATAGCGCATTGTTCAGACTACAATCTATTGAAAAATATATTTACAGAAAATGAGTATTTAGTTAGCATGCCTTTAGAAGAGTTTAGAGCACAAGATACAAGAAGGGAGCTTTGTAAAGCATATAACATCTTAGGACCTTTTGGGTATTGTGCTCATGAATAGGATAAATAACTATGCACATAAGCTTCCCTATAGTCAAAGTTTATATCTTGACAAACACAATTGTGTGGTGGCTCACTGAAGCATCCAATATATTTTCACTATTCAGAAATACTCCCTATAAGTGATAGACAAACAATGAGAAAAAGATCTAGGATGCATATATCATTCCACTTACAAAAGCTAATTCAGAAAGCACAGCTAGAGCAAGAAGGAAGCCTTCAAAATCTATTATAGATGTCCCACAAAAAGCAACCTTTTGTGGCCCATTGCATTTATGTGCTTTCTTGATTGGGTCCAACTATATTCCTTGCTCATACTCATATCATGTGCTAAAATTGAGCATGTAATCTAGGGTGAAACCATATGCTTATGACATATCAAATATATAACATTATTAATCAATAGTGAAACTAAAAGAACTAATTCATGTGAACCATATATACACACATTATGGCTTATTTTCACATTAAATAGGTTTAAATCAAAGAAAATGTGTGGTGTTCAGTCTGACAATGTACAAAGAAGAAACCAACTAGTTTATTTCCTCATTCTAATCCAAAACAAATGATCTAATTAGGTTTAGTGGTTTAAAATGGTTAGGTCGATCATGATAACAAGATATCAATGAAATATGTTTAGATACATCTTTTTTCAATTAATTGTTGCATGGGGAGCTTGAAGATCTGGTGAAAATGCCACCAAAGTGTTAAGTGGCATGAGTCTTTTTATTGAAATGTATATTGATCTATCTTTACATATTATTTTTTAGCTAATACATCACTCATCAAGGAAATTTTGGACCTTGTCAGGGAAATGGTAAGCCCCAAATTAGATTCTCTAGGTGATGAACCTACCAAACAATGTAACTAATGTAGACATTTATTGTTGCTGAGGAATTGAAACTAAAAAAATCCATGTTCTCTAGTAAGCAATGATGCATGTGATGCGTTAAACATTGTAGTTCATTTGCATGATTACACTAGTATTTTCTCAAATTTATAGTCAGTTTTTGATATGACATACTTACTCATATATGTTATACATTTTACTATTTTTTATAGAATGGATAAGTCCTGGATAGAAGAGGATGACCAGACGAGTAGTAAATACTTGCGTGGTGTATCAAATTTTTTGGATTTTTCTTTTGAACATTTAGTGATTGGAGATAAGATTGTATGCCCTTGTAGAAAGTGTGCTAATGTATACCAACTCACCCTAAAGACTGCATTGAGCCATCTATTGTGGCATGACTTCTTCCAAAGCTATATTTATTGGGCTTTTCATGGTTAAGATGTTGATGCTTAAATGGATGCTCCTATTAATCAAGGTGATTGCCTAAATGCTAAACATTTACAAGATATGTTGCATGGTGCTTTTTTGGGTTTCAGTGCAGATGGAAATATTGAAGTGGTAGAGTCGACAAGTGATCAACATTTCAAATTGGATAAATTTTATATAGTTTTAAAGGATTCTAAAACAGAACAATTTTTAGGGTGTAAGAAATATAACAAACTTGCTTGCATCCTAGAATTCTATCGCCTGGTTTGTCTTAACTGCTTGAGTAAGAAAGAATCATCTATGTTTCTTATATTCTTTAAGAATATGTTACCAAAAGGAGAACAGTTACCTAATTCTTTTTATGAGCCAAAAACAATGATTAACGAGCTGGGCTTAGATTATGTGAAGATTCATGTTTGTCCAAATGGTTGCATGTTGTTCTGGAAGGATTCTGGTGATAAAGGTGTCTGTGATACATGTGGAGCATCAACATGGAAAACAATTACAAGCCTAGATGATGATGAGGAGCATGCAAAACAAACCAAGAGAATACCTAACAAGGTGCTCAATCTATGACAATGTGAGTTTTTCCTCTTTTCTATTATTTAATTTATATTTTTTTACCTTTATGATGGCCATTAATGATCTCATTTGACTCTTTGATCAATGTAGATACCCAAAATCAAATTCTATTGTTTTCTATGAATTTCATGCCCTCTTGGGCACCTTATGTAACATCCCTGACCTGGGTTATGTGTTAACCCTAGATGTTTTGCTTAATGTGGTTGATTATATGCTTGCTCTTATCTTTTGAAAAGTAATTAAGGCTCAAGAGGAACTTATATTTCAATTTTAGTCCTTTTTGAATGATGTTTTGTTAGTTTTGGACTAAAGTGCAAATTACCCAAGTTGAGGGGTTAACTTGCAAATTGTACATGATAAAATGTTCCTCATATGTTGGAGCATCATAGTAATGTGTATGATGCAGTGGTATGGCTTCCACAAGCTTGAGCAACAAGATAGAGCTTGCTGAGCAATCTTTGTGCATTAAAACCTAGTTTTGGTGTAATGTGCAATTTACCCAAAAACTAGGGTTCAATATGCAAAATACTACTTCAAGAGGGTACCTCATTATTCTTGGCATCATTTAGAGAAAATAATTTGAGAGGGGCGCCTCATTTGAATCATTTTGGAAGAGAGAGAATCTTGGTATTAAAATAATCAAGATTTAAGCATAATTGGAACTTTACTTCAAATTAATGCAAAAAAATAAATATGTTAATTGAAGTGCCTTCAACCAAAAATGAGATTGTTGAAATTAGATTAGTGTGGACGTCCTTATGCATTTCAATGACACGAAAATATCTCAAAGTGAGTGGAGAGCCCACTAACATTAGTTAATTAAAAGTAATATCCACTAAAAATGGGATATTAGTATTATATGAATTAAGGTGGTTAATTTGTTTTCCTTTAATTCATGGATAATGAAGAGGAACTAAAGGCAAAGAAAGGTGCCTTCATATACAAGGGAGTGAGGGTAGTATGTGGCACAATTTGGGGAGTTGAAGGATTGCCTTTCAACTTTCTCTCTCCTTGAAATTCCTTTATAAACACTTCATTTCCCACTCAACCAAAGATTCTGTTTCAGATTTTCTTTCTTCCATGCTTTGGCAAGAACAAGGGAACTTAGGAGCAGCAGGGGAACGAACTTCAACCTATAGGTAAGCTCCTTGATCATCTTCAACCTCGAATTCATGGTGGAAATCACAAATCAATGCTTGATTTCTTCATTTCTCCATGCAATCTTCCATCCTAGCCAAACCTTTTCACTTAAAAGCTTGAGGAACGAACCTTGTGAAGTTGAGAAAGCTTCTTCCACCATTAAATACGTGGATTTGGAGCTTTGAAGCATTCTTTGAAGGTGAGTTATATAACTTGAACCCAATTACATCATTATTCAATTCCAAATTTTCAAGTTATGTTGTTTTCTTCTTCTTCTTGATTAATTGCTTGTTGTAATGGATCATTCTATGAAAATAGTAGTAATGTGAACCTTAGAAACGAAGGTAGATGACGATGACATCATCTTGGACATTTTTCCCACAATTGCAACTCCAATCAGTTTTCCAATAAAGTTGGTCAATCAGTTTCACCATACCGTTTGGTGACCAAATGATTTACAAACCATTTGAGGAATTGGGTTCAAAACTATTTGGGACAGTTGACCGTTTGGATTGAGTTGACCGTTTGGGACAGTTGACCATTTGTATTTGAGTTGACCATTTGGAATGAAACAATTTCTAAACCGTTTGATGATTAATGATCTTCAAGATTGTTTGGTGTTTATGGTTTCCAAAACTGATTGAATGGAAATGGTTTTCAAAACCAGTTGAGGTTGATGATGTCATAGATTGATGTTGATCCAATGCTATCTAATTGAATTAATTCCAAAGGGTTCAACACTTGAAGGTTCATTGAGTATCAAACCCTAAATCGAGTTGTTAAAGAAACCCTAATTGAATTCCACCAATTTTAATGATGGAATGGATCAAACGGTCTCAAGACCGTTTGACACCAAACAGTATCAAGACCATTTGAGGGCAAATGACCTCAAGACCGTTTGAGGTCAGATCATGCCAATGATAAATGGTGATTCAATGGTTCAATTGAAGAATAATTCAATGGATCAATTGATAGGTGGTTCAATGATTGAAACCCTGAATCGATTTGATTGATGGAAAACCTAATTGGTCCATTCGGTTTTGAGAAGGTCTGGACCAAACAGTCTCAAGATCGTTTGACCTTTTGGGATCAAACGGTCTCAAGAACATTTGAGATCAAATGGTCTCAAAACTATTTGGAGATCCAAGTGGTTTCAAGAGTGATTTGTTCATACGGTTTCAATGTACTTTTGCTTAAATGGTTTCAAGGGCTAGTTTCCCAAATAGTTTCAAACCATTTGAGATCCAATTTCTTCAAGATCGTTTGAAGATTGAGGTGCTTCAAGACCGTTTGAAGGTCAAGGCACTTCAAGATCCCTTGAAGGTTTAATTGACTCAAACCATGTAAGTACAATTAACCCTATGATTGTTGATGATGTTTATCAAAGGTAATTCCAATGGATGTACCTTCAAGATACTTAAATGGTTAGTACCTTTTGAATGGTTAACTTTTGATGCTTATGGAAGCAATGACTTGATACATTATGTAATTAGGGTATGATCCTTGATAGAGAGATCATGAAACCCAATTGAGAAGGGTGATGAGCCCCAACCCTAATCTAGGGCAATGTTAAGTATAACCCTAATCTAGGGTGATGTGTAACCCTAATTTAGGGTTATGTTATGAGAAACCCTAATTCAAGGTATAATGCCATGTAAAACCCTAATTTTTAGGTTATAATGTATGAAACCCTAACCTTGGGCTATGAGATGATAAACCATAACTCTAATGTTGGGTAATGAGATGTATAACTCAATTGACATAATATGGGAACCCTAACCCTAATGAGGAAATAGTTGAGTTACCCTTGTTTGACATGGTACTGATATGTAAATGATATTGTTGTTATTCTATGTATTAACCATGCAGGTCTGACGAGATGATGAGCATAGCCAGGTATGAGCTATGATGCTTTATTTATTGAAAATGTTTTATAGGCCTTATGAGCCTTCATATGCTTTGTTGCCTAGTGAGGGGTTACAACATATTAATGGGCCTTGTGTGCCATATGAGATGCTTGTGAAGAAAGTATCCTGATTACCTCAGTCAGATGACTAGAAGGTATTAGTTACCCGATAAATGGTAACATGTGTTCTATGATGAACTGAGTATTTGAATACCCATATTCCATAATCATGATGATGAGATTGTTAAGAAATGAGAAAGCACCTGATGAGATGAGGGATTAAGATCTGAATACTTCAATGAGATTTGAATAGTACTTGATGTAAGTATTACACATTCTTTGTAGCAGTTATCATAGTAATTGATGTTTGGAAACTTGCTTGATGCTAAAAGAATATGGTAATACATCTAATTAATCAAGTGATATTATATAATGTCGTTGCCCTGACTACAAATCCATTAGTGTCAGATTTTGCTGAATGGTGAAATGAGTTAAAACTCGGAACACATATTTTTAATATGTGGTGGTAATTGGGAAATTATATCCTCATGCCCCATAGGAATGGCTACAGGCTATATCCTATGTACGGGATTGGTTACGGACCATACCCCAGTATGAGTATGGCTACGTTCCATGACTCCATGATATGATACCAGGCATTGGCTACGTGCCATAACCCTGAAGAGAGTATATGTTGTGGGCTATAACTCTATAGCGAAGATGCTAATATACCCTGGCAAGCTAATTGCAGTTTGACACATGATGTCTCTGCCATATAATCTCACACTGACTGAGAAAGATGAGGTCTTGGAGTCCGACTCTTCCATTGACCTTGTTTGGTACCGATGCTTAACGTAATCGTGGTCGGTTGGAGCTTGAACTATATACTTCATCTCTTCAGGGCATTAAGTTTGATTGTAAAATATAATCAATCGTGTAGTGTAATTTCTTAAGGTTGAAATACGAGAATTACTGGCTAATGTTATCTTGCTTAGTATAGTGAATAAATGTTATACATGTTTTTCATGTTCCTTATTGAAAAAGTGACGTGCTGCCTTATCAAGTTATAACTGAAGTGCTTTGAATAAGAATATTGTTCTAATCTGTTTAGATAATGAATTATCTACTGTTAAACATTTATGATTCATGTGTTCAGTTTTATCTTATTAAACTACAATAATAATGTTTCTGGCAGAGAGTTATATTTCTCATTGGGGCAATTTCAAATTGTCTCACCCCTGTAGGATCCAACTTTTTAGGTAGACGCGGAGGAAGAGACAGAAACCCTACAACAGGGGAAGATCAACAACAACAACAATAGGAATAACAATGATTTTCTCAGGTCGAGACACTGGCTATCAAGTCTTGTAAATGTGTAAAAAGAGTCCTATGTGTCATCTCTGTACTCTCAGGTCCTCGGAGTCGGTAGTTAGTTTAATGAATCGATATGAGATTTTGGATTGATGCCTCGAGATAATTATACTGCCTGTGTATAGTTTTAATAGGGCAGTTGATGATTGTAACCTCGAGAAGGAATGGTACAAGAGATGTACTTACGAACCAGAATGTAATTGAATTACTTTGGTTCTTTTAGGAATAGTTTTCCAATGTATGGATCTCTTTATAAAATTTTTTAATAATTAGTATTTTTCAGTAGTTCTACTACTAACAAACGCTTCCGCTTAGTTAATGACGTTTTGTTCAAACGGAGTATCACAATTAGTGGTATTAGAGCTCTAGGTTTGCTGAGTATATAGAGACATAGGATTAAGGTTGTTTAGTCTGTTCTAAGTGTCTTCCAGTTTATCTGATAGTATCTTCTGCTCATATAGGAGAAGAAGAACTTGAAGATGTATGGATCACATGAGGAACATGCTACTAAGAGTAGCGTTGCTGCACCAGGAGGTGGTGCAAGGGATCAAGCTAGGGAGGAGCCAATACCTGAACATCCCCAGTTTGACCCAGCTATGATATAGAATCTAGCCTTCCATACCCTGTTCACCCAGTTTATGGCGACTATGACACACATGGATGATAGGATGTCACCACCTACACCGAGGGCACCAGCCCACCGTGATGGACATGGAGCCGGCAAGACTTTTGAGAGACTTCACCAGGTTGGAGCCATAGATTATGTTGGTACAACTGACCCAATAGATGTTGATTTGTGGCTAACGGAGCTGGAGAAGGCTTTCAGGATCCTTGACATTCCTCAAGCTGAGAAGGTGAGACATGTTGTATACCTTCTATAGGGGAGTGCTAGCCATTGGTGGATGATAGAGGAGGGCAAGAGGCTATGTGTAGAAGTTGGATGGGAGGAATTCCGATGAGAATTCATCATTAGATACTTCCCTAAAACTTACCTGGATTAGAAGATCTCTCAATTTGAGAGGATTAGGCAAGGACAAATGAACATTAGCGAGTATGAGGCTGAGTTCATGGAGCTTTTGCGGTTTTGTCTGCATATGGCAGCCAATGATGAGGAAAGAATCCGACATTTTAAGAAGGGGTTAAACACTGAGTTGACCACTCCTCTGTTTGCTCTAGAAAATAGGGAGAGGTTTTCTACTTTTGTGGAGTCCTTGAGGAGGATAGAAAGGTCTGTAATCGAGAAATGACAGACCAGTGGCAAGAAGGTGTACACTTAGTTCCAAGGAAAAAGGCCCGAGAGCTTTAAGAAGCCAAGGTTTTCTGCACTGGAAGCACCATCAAGATACGATACTCAAACACAATGGACGTCAAGTAGGGGTAGGGGATATAGTTTTTTTTAATAGAGCCCCTAGTACAGCATCAACATTGGTGACTGGACCTCAGAAACCTTATCCTGAGACCATGATTTGTCACCAGTGCAGACAAGTTGGACATCTGGAAAGGGATTGTCCAGCTGAAAACACAATGGTGACTCAATCCCAGAGGCAGAGTCAGCAAGGCTCACAAAGGAGGTAGTTTTCTAGTAACACTAGAGGATGTGGACAAGCATCCCTAGTTGGATCATCGACACCCAATAATCGAGCATCGGGTCAACAAAAACCAATGGCTAGATTCTATGCAATGAATCAGCCCGAAGCAATAGTCAACCCTCGGGTTGTGACAGGTCAGATGGAATTGTTTTATTCTGATATGTCTGCATCATGCTTCATATTTGTTTTAATTGATCCAGGTGCTACACATTCCTTCATCACCCGAGAAGTGATACTAGATTACAATACACAGTTGGTCATAGGGTAGAGAGTTTGATATTGCAAACTCCTTTGTTGGGATCTGCAGTGTTGCATGAGGTGCGTTCTCCCTGCATTCTTTCTTTTTCTAAACATCACATTCATGTGGATCTTATACCACTTGAGATGCATGGGTTCGATATAATTCTTGGGATGGACACCCTAGAAAAATATAAGGTTGTCTTGGATTGTGAATCCAAGCAAGCTGTGTTCACAGATGATAGTGACACATGGATCTTTCAGGGAGATAGAAAGATTCTTCCAACCTGTCTTGTGTCAGCTATGGTAGCTGAGAAGCTGATGAGGCAAGGATGATTTGCATTCTTGGCACATGTGGTAGACACCACAGTGGAGAGTTCTAATCTTTCTAAAGTTCTGATAGTTAGGGAGTTTGAAGATGTATTCCCTGAGGAACTTCCAATTGTACCTCTGCCCTGAGAGATTGATTTCGAGATAAATCTAATCCCAGACACACAACCAATAGCACAAACACCGTATAGAATGACACTTACTGAGATGGCAGAGCTCAAGAAATAGTTGCAGGAGTTGCTTGAGAAAGGTTTTATCTGACCGAGTACTTCACCATGGGGTGCTCCGGTTCTCTTTATTAATAAGAAGGATGGATCGATGTGGTTATGCATTGACTTCAGACAGTTAAATAAAGTAACTATAAAGAACAAGTATCCTTTGCCAAGGATCGATGACCTATTTGATTAGGTGTGTGGTGAAACTATATTTTCTAAAATAGATCTGAGGTCAGGATACCATTAGTTGAGTATCAAGGAGAGTGACGTACCTATGTCTACCTGTAGGACAAGGTATGGTCACTATGAGTTCATGGTTATGTCGTTTGGATTGACCAATGCACCGGCTGCATTCATGGAACTCATGAACAGAATCTTTCGACCTTTTCTTGACCAGTTCATAGAAGTTTTCATAGATGACATCTTGATCTACAGTAGAGATGCTCAACAGCATGAGAAGCACCTTCTTCAGGCTTTAGCTTTTCTAAGAGAGCATAAGATGTATGCTAAGTTTAGCAAATGTGAGTTCTGGTTACCAGAAGTTTCTTTCTTAGGACACATAATATCTGCCTCAGGTATCCGTTTTGATCCTAAGAAGGTAGAATCTATCTTGCAATGGGAACAACCAAAGACACCGATGGAGATACACAATTTCTTAGGACTGGTAGGCTATTACAGGAGGTTCATTAAGAACTTCAGTTTTATAGCTTTACCCCTAAACAAGTTGACCAGGAAGGAGGTTCCTTTTGTCTGGAATGACAAGTCTCAACATTCTTTCCAGCTGTTGAAAGAAAGATTGACAAGTGCACCTGTGCTGGTGTTACTTGAGCAAGGAAAGGGGTACATAGTTTTCTGTGATGCATCTAAGAATGGCCTGGGATGTGTGTTTATGCAGGATAATCAAGTGATTTCTTTTGCTTCTTGATAGCTTAAGAAACACGAGGAAAATTATCCAACACATGATCTAGAGCAAGCTATTGTGGTCCATGCTCTGAAGATCTGGAGACATTATCTCTATGGAGAAACATTCCAGATTTTCACAGACCATAAGAATTTAAAATATATCTTCTCTCAACATGAGTTGAATATGAGACAATGTCACTGGATGGAGTTAATCAAGGACTACAATTGTACAATTGATTATCATCCAGGGAAGGCTAAGGTAGTGGTTGATGCATTAAGCAGAAAGTCATCATCACCAGCCCTAGATAAAGCATAATTGAATTCCTTAGTCTGCTCTAAGAGAGATATGCTCATCTCCTTGAAGAAAAACAAATATACAACTTAAGGTATTGCTATTAGCCGGGCTGTTAGTTGAGATGCACATAAAACATACTCTAAGACAGTAGATTAAAGAAGCACAACAAGTTGATACTATAGTTTAGTAGATCAGGTCAGAGTATGGTAGTGAAAAACGGAATGAATTTCACGAGTCAGAGGATCAATTAGTTTCTTACCATGGTAGGATGGTAGTGCCTGATGCCAATGACTTAAGGAAGTTGGTTTTGGAGGAAGATCATTCTTCTATGTATGCAATGCATCCAGGGAGCACCAAAATGTATTGTAACTTGAAGGATATGTATTGGTGGCCAGGATTGAAGAAGGATGTAGTTGAGTTTGTTATGCGGTGTCCAGTGTGTCAGCAGGTTAAAGCTGAGCATCAAAAGCCTGCAGGAACAATGCAACTTTTACCTATACCGCAGTGGAAATGGGATCATGTGACCATGGACTTTGTGGTTGGTTTACCTAGAACAACCAAAGGTCATGATTCCATATGGGTGATAGTTGATAGGTTGACTAAGACAACACATTTTCTTCCTGTCAAAACAACCTACACTACTGAGAAGCTGGCACGGATATATGTAGATGAGATAGTGAGGTTGAATGGGGTACCAGCTACTATTGTTTCTGATAGAGGTCCCCAGTTTATGAGCTGTTTTTGGGAACAACTCCATAAAGCTTTGGGTACACAGTTAAGGTTTAGTACTACCTTTCACCCACAGATAGATGAACAATCTGAGAGGACCATACAAACCTTACAGGACTTGCTTAGGGCATGCGTCCTTCAGTTTGTAGGAAGTTGGGATCTCCACCTGAGCTTGATAGAATTTGCTTACAATAATAGCTATCATCACAGTATTGACATGGCACCATATGAAGCTTTATATGGTAGACGTTGTAGATCTCCTTTATGTTGGTATGAAATAGGAGAAAATCAACTTTTGGGTCCTGAGTTAGTACAATAGACAATTGATAAGATTAAGTAATCCAACAATAGTTAAAGGCTACACAAGATAGACAGAAATCATACGCTGATAAACGGCAAAGACCTTTAGAATTCCATGTTAGAGACAGAGTATATCTTAAGGTCTCACCTTGGAAAGGTGTTCTTATATTTGTAAGGAAGGGGAATTTATCTCTTAGATTTATGGGGCCTTATCCAATCATTGAACGGATTGGAAAGGTAGCCTATAAGTTGGAGTTACCACCTGAGTTGCATAAGTTGCATCCAGTGTTCCATATCTCCATGCTGAGAAAGTGTCACCCTGACACAGAGTTAGTTCTGCAACCTATAGAGGTAGAATTAAATGATGATATATCATATGTTGAAGGACCTGTGATGATCCTTGATAAAAGAATTAAAAAGCTGAAAAAGAAAGACACCTGTCTTGTAAAAGTTCTCTGGCATCATCGTGGCGTTGAAGAAGCTACGTGGGAACTACAGGAAGAGATGAGGAGGAAGTACCCTTCTCTTTTCTGTTAATCTTTTCATTGATGATTTCGGGGACAAAATCCCTATTAGGGGTGGATAATTTGTAACATCCCTGACCTGGGTTGTGTTAACCCTAGATGTTTTGCTTAATGAGGTTGATTATATGCTTGATTTTATCTTTTGAAAAGTAATTAAGGCTCAAGAGTAACTTATATTTCAATTTTAGTCCTTTTTGAACAATGTTTTGTTAGTTTTGGAATAAAGTGCAAATTACCCAAGTTGAGGGGTTAACTTTCAAATTGTACATGATAAAATGTTCCTCAGATGTTGAAGCATCATAGGAATGAGTATGATGCATTGGTATGGCTTCCACAAGCTTGAGCAACAAGATAGAGTTTACTGAGCAATCTTTGTGCATTAAAACTAGTTTTGGTGTAATGTGCAATTTACCCAAAACCTAGGGTTCAATATGCAAAATACCACTTCAAGAGGGTCCCTCATGCTTCTTCACATTATGTAGAGAAAATAATTTGAGAGGGGCACCTCATTTAAATTATTTTGGAAGAGAGAGAATATTGATATTAAAATAATCAAGATTTAAGCATAATTGGAACTTTACTTCAAATTAATGCAAAAAAATAAATATGTTAATTGAAATGCCTTCAACCAAAAATGAGATGGTTGAAATTAAATAAGTGTGGACTCCCTTATGCCTTGCAATGTCACTAAAATATCTCAAAGTGAGTCGAGAGCCCACTCACATTAGTTAATTAAAAGTAATATCCGTTAAAAATGGGATATTAGTATTATATGAATTAAGGTGCTTAATTTGTTTTCCTTTAATTTGTGGATAATGAAGAGGAACTAAAGTCAAAGAAAGTTTCCTTCATATACAAGGGAGTGAGGGGAGTATGTGGCACAATTTGGGGAGTTGAAGGATTGCTTTTCAACTTTCTCTCTCCTTGAAATTCCTTTATAAACACTTCATTTCCCACTCAACCAAAGACTCTTTTTCAGATTTTCTTTCTTCCTTGCTTTGGACGAGCACAAGGGAACTTAGGAGCAGCAGGGGAACGAACTTCAACCTGTAGGTAAGCTCCTTGATCATCTTCAACCTCGAATTCATGGTGGAAATCACAAATCAATGCTTGATTTCTTCATTTCTCCATGCAATCTTCCATCCTAGCCAAACCTTTTCACTCAAAAGCTTGAGGAATGAATCTTGTGAAGTTGAGAAAGCTTCTTCCACCATTAAAGATGTGGAGTTGGAGCTTTGAAGTATTCTTTGAAGGCGGGTTATATAACTTGAACCCATTTACATCATTATTCAATTTCAACTTTTCAAGTTATGTTGTTTTCTTCTTCTTTTTGATTAATTGCTTGTTGTAATGGATGATTCTATGAAATGAGTAGTAATGCGAACCTTAGAAACGAAGGTAGATGATGATGACATCATATTGGACACTTTTCCCACAATTGCAACTCCAATCAGTTTTCCAATAAAGTTGGTCAATCGGTTTCACCAAACCGTTTGATGACCAAACGATTTGCAAACCGTTTGAGGAATTGGGTTCAAAACTATTTGGGACAGTTGACTATTTGGGTTGATTTGACCATTTGGGACAGTTGACCATTTTGATTTGAGTTGACCGTTTGGAATGAAACAATTTCTAAACCGTTTGATGATTAACGATCTTCAAGATCGTTTGGTGTTTAGGGTTTCCAAAACCGATTGAATGGAAACCGTTTTCCAAATCGGTTGAGGTTGATTATGTCATAGATTGACGGTGATCCAATGCTATATAATTGAATTAATTCGAAAGGGTTCAACACTTGAAGGTTCATTGAGTATCAAACCCTAATCCAGGGCAATGTTAAGTATAACACAAATCTAGGGTGAATTGTAACCCTAATTTAGGGTAATGTTATGAGAAACCCCAATTCAAGGTATAATGCCATGTGAAACCCTAATTTTTGGGTTATAATGTATGAAACCCTAATCTTGGGCTATGAGATGATAAACCATAACTATAATGTTGGGTAATGAGATGTATAACTCAATTAACATAATATGGGAACCCTAACCCTAATGAGGAAATAGTGGAGTTACCCTTGTATTACATGGTACTGATATGTAAATGATATTGTTGTTATTCTATGAATTAACCATGCAAGTATGACAATATGATGAGCATAGCCAGGTATGAGCTATGATGCTTTATTTATTGAAAATGTTTTATAGGCCTTATGAGCCTTCATATGCTTTGTTGCCTAGTGAGAGGTTACAAGAGATTAACGGGCCTTGTGTGCCATATGAGATGCTTGTGAAGCAAGTATCCTAATTACCTCAGTCAGATGACCTGAAGGTATTAGTTACATGATAAATGGTAACATGTGTTCTATGATGAACTGAGGATTTGAATACTCATATTCCATAATCATGATGATGAGATTGTTAGGAAATGAGAAAGCACATGATGAGATGAGGGATTAAGATCCCAATACTTCAATGAGATTTGAATAGTACTTGATGTAAGTATTACACATTCTTTGTAGAAATTATCATAGTAATTGATGTTTGGAAACTTGCTTGATGCTAAAAGAATATGGTAATACATCTAATTAATCAAGTGATATTATATAATGTAGTTGCCCTGACCACAGATCCATCAGTGTCAGAATTTGCTGAATGGTGAAATGGGTTAAAACTCAAAACACATATTTTTGAATATGTGGGGGTAATTTGGCAATTATATCCTCATGCCACATAGGAATGGTTGCGGGCTATATCCTATGTACGAGATTGGTTACGGACCATACCCCAGTATGAGTATGGCTACGGGCCATGACTCCATGGTATGATACCAGACATTGTCTACGGGACATAACCCTGAAGAGAGTATATGCTGCGGGCTATGACTCTATAGAGAAGATGCCAATATACCCTGGCAAGCTAATTGCAGTTTGACACATGATGTCTCTGCCATATAATCTCACACTGATCGAGAAAGATGAGGTCTTGGAGTCCGTCTCTTCCATTAACCTTGTGTGGTACCGATGCTTAATGTAATCGTGGTCGGTTGGAGCATGAATGGTATACCTCATTTGTTCAGGGCATTAAGTTTGATTGTAAAATATAATCAGCCATGTAGTGTAATTGCTTAAGGTTGAAATTTGAGAATTACTGGATGATGTTATCTTGCTTAGTATAGAGAATAAATGTTATACATGTTTTTTATGTTCCTTATTGAAAAAGTGACATACTACCTTATCAAGTTATAACTGATGTTCTTTGAATAAGAATATTATTCTAATGTGTTTAGACAATGAATTATCCGCTGTTAAACATTTATGATTCCTCTGTTTAGTTTTATCTTATTAAACTGCAATAATAATGTTTCTGGCAGAGAGTTATATCTCTCACTGGGGGAATTTCAAATTGTCTCACCCGCGTGGGATCCAACTTTTTAGGTAGATGCGGAGGAAGAGGAAGAAACCCTACAGCAGGGGAAGAGCAGCAACAACAACAATAGGAACAACAGTGATTTTCTCAGGTGGAGACACTGGCTGTCAAGTCTTGTATATGTGTAAAAAGAGTCCTATGTGTCATCTCTATACTCTCAGGTCCTCAGAGTCGGTAGTTAGTTTAATGAATTGATATGAGATTTTGGCTTGATTCCTCGAGATAAGTATACTTCCTGTGTATAGTTTTAACAGGGAAGTTGATGCTTGTAACCTCGAGAAGGGATGGTAAAAGAGATGTACTTATGAACCACAATGTAATTGAATTAATTTGGTTCTTTTAGGAAGAGTTTTCCAATGTATGGATCTCTTTGTAGAAATTTTTAATAATTAGTGATTTTTAGTAGTTCTGCTGCTAACAAACGCTTCCTCTTAGTTAATGACGTTTTGTTCGAACGGAGTATCACACCTTAATTAGCTTAATACACCTCTTTGTTCAAATACTTGAGTTTGACTAGTTAACTTTATCTTTTGGTCTCCAATCTTGTACACATTATTCTATACTTCATGTTGTAGATATGGTCCAAATTTGAGACCATTTGGACCTTCCTATGATTTTATACGAATTTCCTAAGATCTAGCCCTTTCCTAGCTCTTTTTATCCCTTTTTATTTCTTTTCTCTTATTTTCCCTTGTTGGGCTCGGCCCATCTTGTGCCTTGGGGCGCCGCTGGGCCAGACTTGCCCCACAGATTGACCCAGCAACCCTTAGATCTCAATCCAATTGCACTGGGGTCATACCCTACCTCACGCCTGGTATGGCAAGTCCACGGTGGATCGACCACCCTGGCTCCTAACCCAACCAGCTAACCTAATCCGTTTTTCCCCAACGACATGAACAAAGGCTCCCTTACCCTCTCTTGAAGCTTCCTCATGATTTAGTAGTATGAAATCACCTCTTGGAGGCCAAGGAATCGAGCCACCTCCATAGGGTGTGCCGCCCCCTCCTTAGCCCTAACCCTAGCCCCAAACATCTATTTAAAACCCCTACTGCCTTCGGCCTACCCCCACAGACACGAACAACCCCTCCTCTTCCCATGTCATGCTCTCTCTCTCATCCCCTTTTTCTCTGGTCATTGAACCATCATGGAGTAAGCCTGCTCGTGGGCGGGTTCTGTTGTTTGGGACGATCAGCAGTGACCCTCGGATAGGAGTCCACACAGATCGAAGTCGAGATCAATGGTCCTCGCGCCCCCCATGCCCCTTCATCTCGCACACACTCGATCAGAAGTGTACGACCTCATAGTCGTTAGATCTAATCCGATCAAAGCAGACCAAGGAATCCAACGATTGTCATTTTTCTCGACCTAGGTATTTATTTCCCTCTCTGCCCAAAATTCCAGAAAATGACTCAAACTTGCAAAAATGATATCTTGAGAATCCTAGCTCCAAACATATCGAAACTATAGTCCATTTTCATCAGAAAAATTAGCCCGATATAATAAAAATGGTTTCAGAACCTTTTTCGTATCTAAGTTCTCTATTTTGATGCAAGTACCTTTGAATAACCTTCTTGAGTATAAAATGGACAACTTTCTTAAGTTCATGATCCTAATCTAGTTCCTAATCCATCATGCAATCTTACTATGATGTTTAAGCGCAAAACTATAATTATGATCATGAAACTTGAATAATGAGTCAGATATTGATGATATAAGTAGGGTTATCTAATATGGTTCCTAAAAACACCAAAGTAGATCATTCATTCTCGATATATGCTTGATGCTTGATTAAATGTTGAAATATTGATATAATGTCGATTATAAATGGATGATGTACCCTAGGGTTGTATAAGAATGCAAAACCCTAATCTTGCATACTCGATACATGGTTCTGGCATAATATGATCTTGACCCTCAAATCATTATCTTGATTGATCTAGGATCTACTTGAGACCTTGACCTTTCACTCTCGAACCTTTACTCAGTTAGCATGAAAAAGGTACGTTATTATACAACTCCTCCTTGATTGTAATGATGATACTTTTAGGTATCTCTTGACTTATGCTTGGCTATTTATTTGGATGAACTATTGTTCCCTATGAGTAGTCTTCTTTTTTTCTTCTATACTATATTTTAAGAAACATGAAACCCTAAATTGCAATACCCATTATGACTTCCCATATATTGATGTTGATAATGATGTTGGAAAAGTTGATGATGTTGATATTGAATATAAGAAAAACCCCCCTTGATTAAAGGGTGGGGTTTTGTACATTGACCTCCTATCTCCTTTGGTGAGAAGGAGCTTGGTGACCTCCCCATCACGTTGGGGTAATAGAGTCACATAAACTAATATAAGCATGCTTCTTGATTACAACATAATGGGAAATTCGTAATAAAATTCTTGTTGAACAACATTTTGGTTTTTGAAAGATCGTTCGATATGCTTTTGAAACATAAGTCCTGCCAAGCATACTAGTTTTCTTATAAATTGTTTTACTTGTTTTTGTATAGCGTACCGTGTAATTGCATTTACATTGTGTCTTGATTTTATCAATTTTAGGCAATGCAAAGAACTAGAGATTTACATTCATCTACTTATTTATCCACTGCAATAAAGATTGCTACATCAATTATGGATTCTACATGGGAGCTAATCGTAAAAGGGATGTAGTTGTTGGCTAGTTTCTTATCTTTTTTCTCTTTCCATGTTGCATACGAGCCTTATGTACTAAACCTTTTGGTTCATTTTAATAAAGAAGAATGTTATTTCATTTTTGCATATTATCTATGTGTGATTTTCGGGCCACTCAGGGATGGGCACTCTAATCCCTTTAACACTGCCCTTTTGGACAGTAGGATTGGGATCAGGGTAAGAACAGATCCGTGACAGTTGATATCAGAGCCATAACACACTTCATATGAATTAGTGAAATTATGTTCTTAATCGCTGAACCAAGGAAGCCCTAAAATTCACTATGGTGAAAACTGAGCTGTCTAGAAAGAGCACAAAGGGGGTTCTGGCATAATTCCTCATATCTGTCTTCACAGTGGCTGAGGTTCCTCTTGCTCCACCTAGCCTTAGTTGATCTAGAAATGGATGGAAGGACTTCCTATAACCCTAGAGAGTCTTCTAGCATCTTCTCTCTTCTCTAAGGATTTCCCAAGCCACCTATTAGAAGGAAGTAGGATGACTCCTCATCTTCTCGTTCTCTTTAAGGTTTCATGACTCGATCTATGTACTCTCTCTATTTTGGGCAATTTAAGGACATGAACAACTAAAATCTGAAAATAAATTGAGAAAACTTGTTACAATATTTCCATGATCTACCAGAGTTTTTTTTTGCTTTGAAAGTTATAAATAAGAAAACATATATCAGTTGAACTCTTGCAGATGGCCCCAAAAACCAGGAACAATAGGGATGGTGAAGGGACCTCTGGTACTAAAGACAAAGGGAAGAAGCCCCATATGAATGATGATGAAGATTTCGGTTTTTCCAATAAGACCACCGATATGGGGGAGTGGGAGTTGAAATAGAAGGACATTATGGATTCCCTCCATGACCTAGCCATTCGTACAACATCCCTTGTGCCAACCCATAACCCAAAACCCATCACTATCTAGGATTTTCTTAAACTCAGCCCAGAAGCCTTCTATGGGGAAGACAAAGATGATGTCCTAGACAAGGTTGATGCCTGGTTAGTGTCCATGGAAAACACATTTAGGGTTTTGAGGTGCCCTGAACAAGACAAGGTTGGTTTTGCTACGTACCAGTTGAAGGGGGCGGCCAAGTTGTGGTGGGAGAGTTATATTTGGTCACAACAGGTCATCCCTGTCAACTGGGAAGCCTTCAATCCCATTTTCACCAATCTGTTCCAACCCACATTTGAGAGAAAGGAGAAACAAAAACAATTCCTCACCCTTACCCAAGGAACTAACACAGTGGCTGAATATAGCTGATAGTTCTACCTTCTGGAGAGGCATGTCACCAACCTCACTGAAGAACAAAAATTGGACCGTTACATTGATGGAATCTTCCTCACCCTAAAAGCTTTTGTATCCTCATCCAAACCCACCAATTTTCAAGATGCCTATGACCATGCCTTATCCATGGAAAGAACCCTAGGGATGGGACACGGGAAACCATCACCTACTCTTGCCTATCTAGGCCTGACTGAAGTTGTACCTACAAAACCTGAATAGAAGGGAAAACCCCAAATTGGTGGCAATAAGAACAAGAAACGATAGAAGAACCAGAGAAATCCCCCTGCCTAGAACTACAATCAAGGCCAGAACCAGAATTACAACTGTGGTCCTGCACAAAACCAGAATCATGCCCAAAATAGGGGCCAAGGATGGAACACCAATATTCCTCGTTACCGCAACTGTGGTAACTTCCACATTGGCCAGTGCAAGTATATGGTCCCAATCTTCCATTACTACAAACAAGAGGGTCACTTCAGAGATAGTTGCCCCCACCCTCCTCCAGCATGGGCCAGGCAAGGTGAACATCGATAGGCCCATGTCTTTGCTATGAATGCAGATGAGGCGAAGGCCAATGAAAACAAACTCATGGAAGGTACCTTTTAAATTCAAAATTATTTCCAGAACATTATATCATGATTATCTTGTACAAAATCCTTACACAAAATATATGTATATGTAGGTATGATGCAAATCTCCGACCATTTTGTTGTTATTCATTTTTACTATGGGTCAAAAAACACCTTCATGTCTAAGAATCTTGCCTCTATGTTGAATCTTGAAATGAGGGACTTCGGGTACATACTTGATGTAACTACCCCAAGTGGGAAGATGAAATCTCCTACTATATTGTCGAAAAAGTCCCTCTATCTTATGTTGGACGTAGTTTTGAGTCAGATTTTATAATCTTAGACATGGAAGACTTTGACCTTATTTTAGGGATGGATTGGCTCCATAAAAATCATGCTCTGATCGATTGTCATGCCAAGAAAGTCATTATTTCCAAACCCAACCTCCCTATTCTGGTAATTCCTAGAAGGAAAGATTGAAATCAAAATGTTGTTATTTCTCTGATTAAAGCCCAAAACCTGATAGCCAAAGGGTGCAAAGCATACCTACCAATTGTAACCATAGTCAATCCTGATACAAGTGCCCTAGAAAACATTGATGTAGTATGGGAGTACCCGAGTGTCTTTCTTGAGGAGCTCCCTGGACTACCACCATATCATGATGTTGAGTTTTCTATTTATTTAGCACCTGGTACCACACCCATTTCTTGGGCACCCTATCGGATGGCTCCTACGGAACTGACTGAGCTGAAAAAGCAGTTGCAGGAATTGCTTGACAAGGGTTTCGTCTGCCCTAGTACCCTCCTTGGAGAGACCCCATTCAATTTGTCAAGAAAAAGGATGGTTCCCTTCACATGTGTATTGACTATCGTCTGATCAATCAAGCTACTGTGAGAAACAAGTATCCGCTGCCCAGAATTGATGACCTTTTTGATCAACTCCATTCTGCCCATGTCTTTTCAAAAATTGATCTTCATTCTAGTTACCACAAACTCAAAGTTAAGGATGAAGACATCCCTAAAATAGCCTTTCAAACCCGATACGGGCATTATGAATTCCTTGTCATGCCTTTTGGGTTGACTAATGACCTGGGTGTGTTTATGAACTTGATGCATAGTGTCTTCCAACCTTTCCTCGACGAGTTTGTAGTGGTCTTCATTGATGACATATTGATATATTTGAATGATGATGAATCACACCGTATTCCCCTTCGCAAAGTTCTTGACATCCTCCAATCTCAAAAATTCTATGCAAAGTTGTCAAAATGTGAATTTTGGATTTCTGAAGTCATGTTCTTGGGCCACATAATTTCTGGTGGGAAAATTTATATTGACCCCCCCAAAGTCTCGGCTGTTCTAGAGTGGCAAGACCCAAAGAATGTTTCTGAGATTCACAATTTTCTAGGTCTTGTTGGCTATTTTCGACATTTTATTCAGAACTTCAGCAGGACTGCCTTGTCTCTCACTAAGCTCACCAAGAAAGGAAAATAGTTTATCTAGTCAAAGGAGTGTGAGTCTAGTTTTCAAGATCTAAAGACAAAGCTGACAACTGCACTTGTCTTGACTCTTCCCTCGGGAAATGATGGGTTCGTCATCTTCACTGACACATCAAGATTCAGTCTGGGTTATGTTCTCATGCAAGAGAGAAAGGTGGTTTCTTATGCCTCTCAACAATTGAAGCCAAACGAGGTCAACTACCCAACCCATGACCTCGAGCTTGCCGCCATCATATATGCTTTGAAGATATGGCGACACTACTTGTATGGTGCCAGCTTCGACATCCTCACCAACCACAAGAGTCTGAAATATATCCTGACATAGAAGGATCTCAATCTCAGACAGAGGCATTAGCTCGAGTACCTTAAAGACTATGACTTCACCATTGCCTACCACCCTGGTAAGGCAAATGTGGTGGTCGATGCACTCAACAGGAAGCATGCTAAATGTGATGCTGTCTTTACTACTAAATGGAGGAACATGGAAGTCATGTCACCTTGGGCCCTGAGGTGTATGGGCAATGTTCTTAGATTGGCTAGTGTTCATGTAAAACCAGGCCTCCAATCTGAGATCCTGTCAGCCCAAAAGAATAGCAAGAGCCTTGATGAAATGACTAAGCTATTAGAGAAGCCCCAAACTCATTTGAAAGTCAGTATGGATGGTGGAATCTGATACAAACAATGCATATGGGTCCCAGAGGATTTAGTCATGATATAAATGGTGTTATGAGAAGCTCACAGGTCGAAATATACTGTGCATCCTGGATCGAAATGTACAAGGATCTACAAAGGCACTTCTGGTGGAGGAATATGAAGACTGACATTGCTACTTTCATCTCCAAGTGTCTGACCAGCCAACATATCAAGGTTGAACATCAACGCCCAAGAGATCTTCTACAACCGCTACCTATCCCCGAGTGGAAATGGGAAAACATCACCATGGATTTCGTGGTGGGACTACCCAGGACCAGGAAAGGGAGTGACACCATTTGGGTTGTAGTTGATCATCTGACTAAATCATCCCATTTTATTCCAATCAATACAACGACCAAGGTTCCTGAGTTAGCAGAACTTTACATCTGTGAGATAGTCAGATTGCATGGGATTTTGGTATCCATCATGTTCGATCGTGATGTAAAGTTCACTTCCCACTTGTGGCGATAGGTGCAAGAAGAATTGGGAACTCAACTGAATTTTAGTACTGCTTATCACCCACAAACTGACAGACAGTCTGAGAGGACAATCCAAGTTCTAGAAGACTTGCTGAGATCATGTGTCCTCAATTGGGGCGGTTCTTGGGACCACTACCTTCCTCTCATTGAATTTTCCTACAACAATAGCTACCAGTCCAATATAGGCATGGCTCCCTATGAAGCTTTGTATGGGAGACCATGTAGATCTCCACTTTACTGGGATGAAGTAGGCAAAAGACGAATTCTGAAATCTAAGGAACTACAACTCTATTCTGACAATGTCAACCTAATCAAGAAAAGGTTAAAAAGGGCACAAGATCGTTAGTAGTCTTATGCTGATGCGCATAGGACTGACACTCAGTTCTTAGTAGGTGATCATGTCTTCCTGAAGATTCGACCGATTCGGGCCATTGCAAAGAACAAAGGAAAACTTAGCCCTAGATATGTGGGTCCTTTTCAAATTTTGGATAGTATTGGGGAATGTTCTTACAGGTTGGCTCTACCTCTACAATATAGCATGATGCACAATGTCTTTCATGTGTCGAACCTAAAGCGGTATGTCAAAGACCCTAGCCATGTCCTCAGTCATGAACCAATTGAATTAAAAGACACCCTTGTGTACCAAGAAGCTCCGGTCAAGATACTTGATACTTGCACCAATGAGGTCAGCAACAAGAAAATCAATATGGTTAAGGTGTTGTGGAAGCACCATGGGAGTGATGATGCTACTTGGGAGTTGAAGTCAGACATGGAGGAATGATTTCTTGACCTTTTCAAAGAAGCCTGAATTTTGGGGACAAAATTCCTTATAAGGAGGGGAGGATGTGACAATGTGAGTTTTTCCTCTTTCTATTATTTAATTTATTTTTTTTACCTTTATGATGGTCATTTATGATCTCATTTGACTCTTTGATCAATGTAGATACCCAAAATCAAATTCTATTGTTTTCTATGAATTTCATGCACTCTTGGGCACCTTAATTAGCTTAATACACCTCTTTGTTAAAATACTTGAGTTTGACTAGTTAGATTTATCTTTTAGTCTCCAAACTTATACACATTATTCTACACTTCATGTTGTACATATGGTCCAAATTTGAGACCATTTGGACCTTCCTATAATTTTATACAAATTTCCTAAGATCTAGCCCTTTACTAGCTCTTTTTAGCCTTTTTATTTCTTTTCTCTTATTTTCCCTTGTTGGGCTCGGCCCATCTTGTGCCTTGGGGCGCCACTAGGCCAGACTTGCCCCACGGATTGTCCCAGCAGCCCTTGGATCTCAATCCAATGGTGCTGGGGTCATCCCCTACCTCGCGCCTGGTATGGCAAGTCCACGGTGGACCGACCACCCTGGCTCCTAAACCAACCGGCTAACCTAACCTATTTTGCCCCAACGACATGACCAAAGTCTCCCTTACCCTCTCTCGAAGCTTCCTCATGATTTAGTAGTACAAAATCACCTCTTGGAGGCCAAGGAAATGAGCCGCCTCCTTAGGGTGCACCGCCTCCCTCCTTAGACCTAACCCTAGCCCCAAAAATCTATTTAAAACCCCTACTGCCTTCGGCCCGCCCCCACAGACATGAACGAAACCTCCTCTTCCCACGTCGTGCTCTCTCTCTCTCTCTCTTATCCCCTTTTTCTCCGGCCGCTGGACCACCGCGGAGCAAGCCTGCTCGTGGGCAGGTTATAATGTTTGGGACAATCAGTAGTGACCCTCAGATCGGAGTCCACACTAATCCAAGTCGAGATCAACGGTCCTCGCACCCCCCTAGCTCCTTCATCTCACACGCACTCGATCAACAACAGTCCTTGCAACCGTTATCAAAGCAGACCAAGGAATCCAACAACTGTCATTTTTCTCGACCTAGGTATTTATTTCCCTCTCTGCCCAAAATTCCAGAAAATGACTCAAACTTGCAAAAATGATATCTTGAGATTCCTAGCTCCAAACATATCGAAATTGTAGTCCATTTTCATCAGAAAAATTATCCCAATCTAATAAAAATGGTTTTAGAACCTATTTCATATCTAATTTCTCTATTTTTATGCAAGTACCTTTGAATAACCTTCTTGAGTATAAAATGGACAACTTTCTTAAGTTCATGATCCTAATCTAGTTCTGGATCCATTATGCAATCTTACTCTGATGTTTAAGAACAAACCTATCATTATGATCTAGAAACTTGAATAATGAGTCGGATATTGATGATATAACTAGGGTTATCTAATATGGTTCCTAAAAACACCAAAGTAGACCATTCATTCTCGATATATGCTAGATGCTTGATTAAATGTTGAAATATTGATATAATGTCGATTATAAATGGATGATATACCCTAGGGTTGTATAGGAATGCAAAACTCTAATCTTGCATACTCGATACATGGTTCTGGCATAATATGATCTTGACCCTCAAATCTATATCTTGATTGATCTAGGATCTACTTGAGACCTTGACCTTTCACTCTTGAACCTTTACTCGGTTAGCATCCAAAAAGGTATGCTATTATACAACTCCTCCTTGATTGTAATGATGATACTTTTAGGTATCTCTTGACTTATGCTTGGCTATTTATTTGGATGAACTATTATTCCCTATGAGTAGTCTTCCATTTTTCTTCTATACTATATTTTGAGAAACATGAAACCCTAAATTGCAATACCCATTATGACTGCCCATATATTTATGTTGATAATGATGTTGGAAAAGTTGATGATGTTGATATTGAATATAAGAAAAACCCCCCTTTATTTAAGGGTGGGGTTTTGTACATTAACCTCCTATCTCCTTTGGTGAGAAGGAGCTTAGTGACCTCCCCATCGTGTTGGGGTAATAGAGTCACATAAACTAATATAAGCATGCTTCTTGATTACATCATAATGGGAAATTGATAATAAAATTCTTGTTGAACAACATTTTGGTTTTTGAAAGATCGTTCGATATGCTTTTGAAACATAAGTCCTGCCAAGCATACTAGTTTTCTTATAAATTGCTTTACTTGTTTTTATATAGCGTACCTTGCAATTGCATTGACATTGTGTCTTGATTTTCTCGATTTTAGGTAATGCAAGGAACTAGAGATTTACATTCATCTACTCATTTATCCACTGCAATAAAGACTGCTACACCAATTATGGATTCTACATGGGAGCTAACTATAAAAGGGATGTAGTTGTTGGCTAGTTTCTTATCTTTTTTCTCTTTCCATGTTGTCTACGGGCCTTATGTACTAAACCTTTTGGTTCATTTTAATAAAGAAGAATGTTATTTCATTTTTGCATATTATCTATGTGTGATTTTTGGGCCACTCAGGGATGGTGCTCTAATCCCTTTAACACTGCCCTTTTGGATAGTGGGATTGGGATTAGGGTAAGAACGGACCTATGATACAATCACTTCCCACTTATAACACACCTAATGTGTTTGTTCATGTCATCAAAAACCTCTTCCTTAATGAGGTGGCATGTAGAAGAATATGAAAAAGATGACAAGTTAAGACACCTGATAGATTCACCTACATGGAAAACATTTGATTGATGCGTCCAGAATTTACTGCATATGGTAGAAATATTTGTTTGGGACTTGCAACTGAAGGATATCCTTTTAGGATAATGAGTACTTCTTATAGTACATGGCCTATTGTGATTATTCCATATAATTTACCTCCTTGGTTGTGCATGAAGAAACCATATTTTATGTTGTCTGTACTCATTCCTTGACCAACTTCACCAAAAAATATAGATGTGTACTTGTGTCCATTGATTGATCAGTTGAAAGAACTATGGGATATTAGTATACATACATATGATGCTGGAACCAAGGAATTCTTTCTTATGTGTGCTTCTTTACTCTGGAGTATTAGTGATTTTCCAGGATATGGCCATCTATCTGGTTGAAGTACTAAAGGCTACAAAGCATTTCCTTATTGTAATAAAGATATTGTCTCACATTGGTTGCCACATAGTTGTAAAGCTTGCTACAGAAGACATCGTAGGTTTTTACCAACTAGACATAGATTCCAAAAAGAAGCAAAGGCATTTGACGGTGAGTAAGAATTTAGGATTCCACCTAAAAAACCTTATGGAGCTCAAATCTTATCACAATTGGAGGACAAAATTACTGTAATCAACAAGAAAAGGCTGAGAGGTAAAGATTCAACACACAATTGGGATAGGAAAAGCATATTTTTTGAACTACCATATTGGAAGTCTAACATTGTAAGGAACAATCTTGATGTCATGCACATTGATACGAATATATTTGGGAGTATTGTTGGAATACTGCTAGGTTTGAAGAACAAAAGTAAGGAAAACTTGAATGTAAGGAAAGATTTAGAGGATATGTGAATTAGATTTCCGCTTCATCTAAAAGTAGTTGGTAAATGTACCGTCCTACCTCCAGCTTTCTATACAATGAGAAAATATGAAAACATATTATTTTGCAACCTCCTACAATCTTCCAAAGTTCCAAATGGGTATGTGTCTAATAATATATCTAGATGTGCATGACCAAAGGATCAGAAGATTCTACCAATGAAAAACCATGATTATCACTTTGTGATGCAACAACTTTTGTCGTTAGATGTCATTGTGTCTTTGCCCAGTAAGAATGCTAAGTCATGTATTATTAATCTTTGTTACTATTTTCAAAGGTTTTTCACTAAGGTCATAGATCCAAATGATTTTGCTGCATTAGAATATGCAATAGCTATGACACTTTGTGAGATGGAGAAGATATTCCCTCCATGCTTTTTTGACATCATGGTGCATCTATCAATCCATCTCGCTTATGAAGATAAGATAGCTGGCCCTGTTCAATATCATTGGATGTTTCACAGATCCAGATGCTAGAAATGCATTTGGTCGAGTTTTTGAGGTTGACCCCATGATTAGTGCGAGAGGTGCAATATTAGGCTTATCATTTTTTGGCATTTTGGTAGAGGTTTCTTTGGTGGACAATGATCCTCTAGTGAGACATTATGAGAAATATCAACCTATTGATGATGTTGTTGGCAACATCATAGCATGGCCAAAAACACGTATGTTGCCATGGTGAGCATAAAGACTTCCTTATAGTTATACATAATTGAAACCAAAAGTAGTATCTAAAGTCATTTCCATTTGCTACATGACATGAAGTATGAAGATTCACTACTAAGAAAATGCTTTTTACAATAGGAGAAACACAAAAGTTGTGTTGGTTGTGTTGTAGTTAGCATACTTACCACTACAAGCCTATTTGTGTGTTGTATATTGTATATTTTATACAACACAACTTATTTACAACATGCCAAACCCATTGTAGTATATGTGATACTACAACATGTGCTAAATTGTTTTAATATACCATAGTATGACAACATACTCAAACTTGTTGTAAAAGACCTTAATAACACAACATACTGTGACCAGTTGCAATAGTCACACATGATAACATATTGTAATAGATCATCATTATACAACATAGACTAATCCATTATAATATATTATAATCACTGTCATGACCCGTCTCGTTAAATGAGATTACTCAAAATATAAAACACAATTGATCATTAATTAATCACATACCCAAAAATATGGGTAAATTAAAACCGATTTCAACATCAACACTCACTCAAAAACATTTGCATGAGATACCAACATCTCTTATATCCATACTATGCTCAGAATTTGATACAAATTGTTCTATTGACTTAGCCACAACATATATACACATGAACAATATTTGTTTATATCACACAAACAAGCATTAACATGCTAACAAAATTTTGATTTGTTTGAAACACCATATACAAACTTTTCCTTCCTGGACCTGAGAGTACATGGATGATTCTAGGACACACTAGACATCTAATCAACTTTCCCCAAGATTCATTATTGTAGTTATTCTTTACTTCCATGGTTCTGTTGTTGTCATTGCTGATTACCTAAAAAAAGTGTGGCGAACCACAAGGGTGAGACCCAATCCCAGCAAGAGTTATAACCTCCAACAACATTTATTGATTACAACATTTTAAAGTAATTCAACAGTTAAGCAAATTAATCAGATATAACAAATAAGATCAGCAACACTAATGATTATCAAAATACACAAGGGGGCAGACAATAACTATCATCATTAGCCAGGCTATCATCCTTTATCTTGTAAATAACATAGGCAATTAAGTAGAATATGCATATCTAGCATCATGAGCAAGTCTAATAACATAGCATAGCTAACAACATGAGATATCTGGCATCATGATTATAATCAACAGTAGAAGTATAGTTATCAACATAAGCATGTATATTGTATGTACACATTTTCAATCTTAAGCATATCCACAACATAAGTATATCTAGTATCTATTAATTTCACTAAGCATCATCTTTATGTAAAGATAATAAACAAGGGTTATCATCCAATGTGAAACATTGTGTATAGCCCTAAACAAATATACTACATGGCTATATTACATCTTTTATTACGCCCTAGGAAATTTGAATCATACCATTCAAAGTCCAACCGACCCCTGCGAAGGGCTATTCGATTCCATACAAGATCTAGGAGTGTCAGTATCCTATGATCTCTACCCCTTGGTCAGTACGAGTAAAAAGGTAGGGACATATCAGTCAAATCTACCACCAAAATGACATATAGTCAAGCTGAAAACCACTAGTCCGACCTTGGTATAGGTCACGATACTAGAAACCAGGGTATTCAAACATAATCACTGAGGTACAATCGCAATTGTCCTCTAATCACATCATGTTATAATCACCAAGACACGACCGCAACCATTCTCAATCACATCAGATGTATAAGGCATGACCATAGCCAACCTCCACAATCTGCATTATGGATGACAAGGATATATCCTCAACCTCCCACCCCCGCATACTCAATAGTATGTGCTCCGAGTTTCCCTTAAGAATACTCATTTCACCATCCAGCAAGTCTTGACACTGAAGATGGTTCTACGGCATTGGGCACTAAATGATTAGAGTTTCACTTGATTAGTTATGCCAATTGGGTGAATTAAGGCTGCATCAAACAAGTGGACATACAAACCCTAATTCACTTCTAGCAAGCATATAAATATCAAAACTTAAAAATACATAAAATGTATGAAACATAATTTCTCATCTCATCATCACATGGTACTATTCACTTGCCATTCCCAAGACTACACTAGTCATCATATTATCACAAGATATAAATCCTTTTCACAATATCATAGGGTATCAACCCTTATCAACATAAGAGGATCACACCTCATTCAGGGCTCAACCATGCCCAAAGGGTAATTAAGACCATCATACTATTCCCTGCAAGATCATCATTATCTTTGCATGCCTTATAACAAGGCTGAACAACATTACTTACATTTAATACACCAGATCAACACAATATTGCATTAATGAGCTAGGAGATATTCATAAACAATCATAGCAGGGTTATATTAACATTAAGAACATTCCTTTATTACATCAACATGCAAGGAATCTAGATATGATTAACTCTCATCATATTCACTATGCACATGTGTAGCTTAAGAAAGTATCAACCATGTAGATATAATAACCACCAATTAATATTTCAAGGTTTAGATCATAGTAAGGAGGTTATTCTACCATCATTCTATCATATAAGAATGTTAAACACGAATACTCATCTTTATCTAATTACATTAGAGTTAGGTTTAACATGATAAATTATATCAATGTTACTAATCCACACTCATACCCAAACCCTAACTCATGGCATCCCCATTGGATCATCGATGCATAAGGTGAACCATAACCATCACATTCCATACTATTCTCAAGTATGAACCCACACATAAATCAAGGTGTAGACATCAGGTTATAGCATACTAGGGTTTCAACAATAATAGAGTACTCCATGTTTGTATTAGTCATTCAAGGACTATTCATACCCAATTACCATCATTTAGTTATATTAAAGCCAGGTATAACAAGCTATACCTAATTAGGGTTACATATCAACACAATATGGTTATCATCCCTTCTATTCATATGAGTGAATAGGTAAGACTAACTTATTAAGGGTAACCCTCCATTTGTTCCATCATCATTCAATCAATATCACCATACCATAATGTCACCCAGAATGATTGGATGCTTAAAAGGTAAGACTATTGGTTATTTACATAACTAAAAACCTTGGATAAGCCACCTATGAAGTCCTTAATTTGTGCTCTAGAAAGAGTCACCATATAACCCTAGACATCTCTTTATTAACAACATAAAAAGTTCCATTGAGAGTAGGGTAAAACCCATAATCGACTATTCAGTTAAAACAAGCCATCCATTGACAACAATTAAGCTCCTTAAGTTGATCATATCAAGGAAGCCATCTAAATCACATTCTTATGACCAACATATTACATTAGCCATCATTCCACCTTAATGGAGGAATAAACAGTAGATCTCGACCATTGGGTCAAGTTCACATGTTAAAACCATCAATTACAGTATATGTCTGACCATTGCATCAAGTGACCCAAGAAACCATTGGTCTAAGGCTTAATTGATGCTAAAACTATATGATTAACTAACTATAGATTGTAGATACCTGATCCACCATCATTAGTGATCATGAAATCACCATAGGTTGTTAGATCAACACTAATTCATTAATCAACATCAAATATTAAGCTAATGTCAACATTGATTGATAACATCAGCAGGGTACTTAATGGCTGATCCTTAAACTTGTAATTGATCCAAAACATGACCTAATGGGGTGAACATAGGTTGTCACCATCATTTGACACCCTTGATCAGGACCATCAATTGTTATGAATACAACACCATAGGGTTGTTGCAATGGTACCATCATCGGGTCATGGTTTATAGAAGAAATCAGCTTAAAACCCTAAGATTAACCATTGGTTGATATGTGCTTAGCACCATAGGTTGTCAAACCAACCTGATCCAAGTCATATTTTACCTTAGGAATAACATACACATGATCACAGGTTCATATATAACTGAAATTAGAACATGGAACATTATAAAAATCGAAATCCAAGTCAAGCATAGCTTTTTAGTGCATGGATCATCATTTTCAAGCAAGAACATGATCTAGAAAGCTTATGGTAAACAATAAACGTGGAACAAGTTATAAAACTTGCCTCTAATGAGAATATGGAACCACACATAGAATAAATCCAAGAATAATCTATGAATTCATCCATCTAGCACCTTTCTTCATCAAATGAGCAAATCCTAAACATAAGGGGTAAGAAAGGTAGGGTTTTAGAGCTTTAGAGCACATTCTACTATGGAACATTTTTCTGTTTGTGCATTAATGATTTCAAAATTTAATCGAGTAAACTAGGTTCAATAGATCGTATAATTTCACAAAATCCCATCGCACATATCAGTCAACTAATTAGTGTCAAGCATGCATTAATAATTTAAACATGCAAATTAGGAGTCGAGCGGTGCTGACACTGCCCGACACCCGGGTAAACACTGACATCTACGAATAACACTGCTTTTAACCAAAACATACAATTATTTGAGTTAAATCGTATGAATGGGAGTGAGATTCTATTCACTGCGGTTCGAAACGTCCGGATTTGACTGGAATTGCATCCGGACGCCTATTTTCGGGCATTCATTGGGTTGTCTTCTACCTCCGGACAGCCCTAGTTTCCAAACGTATACAACACACAATCCCTTGTTTTGGGGCGTCGTTCGTTGCTAAAGCTATGGATTCAAGCAAGGACCTCAAAGATGGACTTAACATTGTTGTTCCTCGGTGCCACCTCACGTCCATGGCTGCTCAAGATCATGGTTGTATCTCCTGCTGCTCGAGCTAGCTAGGGCATCGCCAAGCAGGTTGGGTGCTGGTTGAGTGTGGAGAAGGAGAAGACAGAGGTGTTGCTGTCATTTCTTAAACGGCCGTCGCGAGTCCTATTCAACCACTGTTGTTGCTGTTCTGAGTGTTGGCCACTGATCAGCATAGCAGCTGTTGCTGCTCTGATAGGGGTGTCACCCCTTGAACGCAGGTGTGCAAAAGGGTGAAAAAGGGGAGAGGAGAGTGGAGGCGATGTTGTAGGCTCAAAGGCGTCACTCCTAGCTGTTGGATGCTGTAGCTAGGTCGATCAATGTTGCTTCTACTCCTACAGATCAGAGGCACCACCCCAGCTGGTAGAAGCACCTATAGGGCGAGGGATGAGAGGGGAAATGGTGGTGGAAGAAGAATAAGGGAAGGTAGAGGAGTGGTGGGTGCAACCAAAATGGGGCTAAGGGGCTGAGAAACGCCCGCCCTAGCACCCCTGTGTCGCAACTGATCAGGCATGCTGAGTGCCACTTAGGCAGTTACTCTGTAATTCGATCGTGAAGAAGATAAGGAAGAAAGGAAGAAAAGGGTTAATAAACCAAAAATTGGAAAATTTGCAACTTAGGTCCCTAGCTCTTGGAAATGCTATAACTCTCACCTCGATTGTCCGATTTAGATGATTCTTTTTGCAACGTTTCAAGCGAGGAATCCACTACAATCTCAAAGCAAGAAAACCTACTATCTAGACTGTAAGTCTCGATCAAAGAACTAATTGCATCAGTGAGTACTTAATTCAACTTAATCAACTTAATGATGCACTAAGCATTAAATTATTATAATTAAGCTTGTTCAACTCATTAAGAAAGTTTTGGGGCCTTACAACTATAAACCCCTAACATGGATTTTTCCCCCGAAATCCAAGATAGACAAAGATGGGTACTTCCTTTGCACCTCACCCTATTACATTTACATGGTTACTTGCATATCATGGTGATGTCACATCATTCATACATATCTCATCTTGGGTTTGCACAAAAACACCCACATAAGAAGACATATCATGATCCCATTAAGAAATTTAATCAACCCCATCTTACTCTTATTCAACTTGTTCTCATAGCAGTTACTGCTTCGGCAACCCTAAGGTTTTTGAATAAATATTGATCATATTTTTGACCATATTTGAAATACTTTGAAATATCATCATTCAAAGATTGCTACAACTTGTAAAACATTACTTGAACACTCTCTTCCTCCTATTCATAAATTCTATTAGTACATTGGTTAGTCTAAAGGACATAACTCTAAACTCATTATGGTCATGTGGATTATGTCATCCAATCTAACTCTTATGCATTGATATTTTATCATAGGTTTATCTTAAAGGAACATGGTATCACATATTTATTAACCAAAAAACCATCTATACTAGTAGTGGTCTTTCCCAAATATCACTGAATCATACACAACATTATAGAATCACTTTTGTTTTTCCTTACAAACAACATTTATAGGATCATTATCAACTCTCTCTCTCTCTCTCTCTCTACAAGAGAGGAATACTTGGAATGTTCATTTAATAAACATCTCCAACCTTCACATATTTCTCATATTATTGATACATCTTGGATACTAGGATTCATTACCTTAGTATCCACCTCATGTTCTATAAGGAACTCACATTATTATATCATTTACTTTTACCAACATAACAAATATCATGACATATAAGAGGAGTCTTCCTAATTATTGGAAGTCTCAAAAGCAAACTCATTACAAACGTTATGATCTTGGAACCATAATCCAAGCAACCTTATTCCATAATAAGATATACATCCTCGTGTTTTGAATAAATCAACACATACCAAGTGGCAATGGTCCACTTAAAAGTTGTGCCCTAGAAAGTAACGACATAAAGGGAAACATACTTCCCACATCATAGCAGCATTGTTCAGGGTCACTAACAAAAAGGTAACCAATTCTATTTTCATTATGCAGGTTACAACTTCTTATGTATCATTTTACCTTTTTCATTTTGGGTTCCTTGCCATTAGCATAGGAATCATCATGATTAACATATCTCCTTACTTCTTCCTTGATGACTATTTATCACACTTGGTATGTTCTCTTATTTTATTATGTTTTTCAACCACTTATCAAAAGATAAATCATCATATTCCATATTTTCTTCATTAAATCGGGATCATCTCCCTTAATTTCTTTCACCTGCCATGTTGATTTTTCATTAACACTTTCTTACACACATAGGTTGGTTTGAGATTAACTCATGTTCTACCTTATTTCTTTGTCATTATTCCCATTCATCTTCCATTTTGTACTTGTTATAGGAATTCTCTCTATCTTATGTGGATTTCATACCTTGATTCACTTTATAAGCATAGACTTGTTTGTCTTTTATTTTATTATCTTCTTGAATCACATCTTCAAGAACTCCTCTTTTCCTTATTTGTATTCAGATTTAGATTTCATTGTGTTGTATCTTTCTCTTATATTTACCAAACATTCAAGTTTTGATAGATTATGATGCAATTCTCATCTTCTTTAAGGTAGGATTGAAATATTCACACCATGATTTCTTATTCATTATGTTCTTTAGATTGTCTCAAAATGACTACTTGATCAGAGTAATCAGAAAGATAACAATCTAAGAGTTCTATACTTACCCTTCTTCAATAATTGAATACCTGGCTAGGGCACCCAAATACTGAGATTAGGTAGTATACACCATATTAAGTTAATGTGTGAATCAATAGTTAAGATTGAAACATTTGAGGTAATTAATGATAATGGCAATGATGATCGTTAGGTTAATTAAGTTAAGTGCTCACGTGGTGGTTAGTGCATCATCAAGTTGATTGAGTTGAATTAAATATATAGGATATAATTAGTGCTTAATTAAGATGATTAAGTAAAGTTAAGTGATCACAGATGCGGTTAGAATTTTGATTAGCTGGGACAAGCTAAATAACATGATTTCTTGCTCTAAGGTTGTAGAGAATTTCATGCTTGAAACATTGCAAAAAGAATCAGTCGATTTGGACTCTCTAGGTGAAAGTTATAACACTTTTGTTTTCCTTGGATCTAATATGCAATTTTCCCAAAATTATTTGATACCCCTTTAAGTGGGTCGGCTACTTATTCCTTATCTTCTTCCTCGTTAAACCGATAGAACAGTAGGAAACTGCTTAAAGCGGCGCACACCAACAGGGTGCGATCGACCAGCAGGCAGGGAGAAATTGAAGGGCGATCTTGGCCCTTAGCTTCGCTCGAGCCGCACCTAGCTTCCCCTTCTCCTTCCTCTCCTTAAACCTTCCATCAATCTCACCCATCTGCAACCACGATTAGCAGCAGGTCGACGCCCTAGCTGTAGCACCGTATAGCAGCCGCCCAGTGGTCGATTGCAGCAGATAGGTGAAGAAGAAGCGGGCCGGTTCTTGGCTCCATAGCTTCGGCCGACGATCAACTATTCAAGGACGCCTCCATCCTTTCCTCCAGTTCACCCTAGCGGCGCCCCCAAGCAGCTATGCGGCTGCAACCTAACAGCAGCGACCAACGGTCAAGAAGCAACGTCGGCCGGCCTACCTGCTGCGGCCAGCACCAAGAAGCAACGCCTAGGAGCCATCGACGACGCCCATCGACCTCGGCTTGAGGTCCGAGCAAGGAACCGTGGTGCCCCGACCAGTTTGAGTGTGGTCAGCAGTAGCAGCGCCCCAATTAGCTAGGGGCGACGCCCTACTTTGCAGCAGCCGTAACAGCGGCCAGAGGCTCTCTTGGGCGTGTCCAAAGCCTCGAATCGACACCAGTGACTTCGGTTGGGAGCCTACTACTCAAATCTACAACCATTAGTCATAGTTAGCACCTACCCCAGCCACCTTAGCTACTTGGCTGACGGCCAGTAGCAGTAGTTGTTCTTGCACGATGCAGCAGCTAGGCCACTCAGTGGCGCCCAGCAACAGGGGATTTCCATTTCTGCACAGGTTGCACGGCGTGCAAATCAGTTTGCACGGTGTACAAAGTTACAGAAAACAGGACAGAAAGTCGGCCAGTTTGCACGGCGTGCAAATCAGTTGCACGGGGTGCAAAGTTGCAGAAAAACAGAATTAGGCGTGTTTGTGGACATTTTCGGTGTATACGAACACACCAAATTGGGTGAGTATTATCTCACTTATTTATCAAGGTTTAACTCGTTTAATCGTAGATATTGTGTATATGAAAATGTTGTTTATGTGTATATGTGGGTAATAGAGATTACCCGGATGTCGAGCATTGTTAGCATCCCTAGACTTTTAATTTGCATAGTTCAAATGAAATGAAATGATTGTAATATAAATGTGCATGCCTTACGAGTAATTTCAGTAAGATGCAAATAATTGTGATAAAGTATTTCAGATTGAGTATTCTTTTCAATACAATATATTTTAATGTTCAGTAATATGAAATCAGTATAGAGACGTGGAATAGATATGAAATCTATTTACAATGAACGAATCTGTTTGCATGAAAGCATAGCTGAGTTATGAGTTATTGCGATATAAGAGAATAGTTGTTGCACTATATATATAGAAATGTTACGAAAGTTGAATTTCCAGTTTTAGCTAGTGAATTGCAGAATTACAGTATATTCCAGTAGTCGAATATGTGAGAGAGAGACACAATGTTATAAGAGTTTTCTTGTTATAATAAAATGTGTTAGACTTAGATGCCATGACACCGCAGATTCCCTTTGAGAGGTCTGTGCCTTAGGGGTGAAACGACCTACCTAGCGTGTGTCTAGATGGTCGGTGGCTCGTGTTCAACAATAATCCGTGCGTGTGTCACGGTGGCACGAGGACAGAGAGGCAGTGTTCAACAATAATCCGTGCGTGTGTCACGGTGGCACTGGAGTAAATAGGGGTTATTCAAAAATAATTCGTGCGTGTGTCACGGTGGTAACCCAGACTCTCTGCCTGTGTGCTCAGGTTAGAGGAGGAGTCTAGAGTACACTCTTTGAGAGTGCAGTGAGGCCCTTGAGCGCCTGAGAGTCCTGACACAGACCAGGACAGCAGTCAGACTTAGCATTTCCCGGGTGTGTCGCTAAGTCTTGTACGGTGGGTTCGTAGTTCGCTACGAGACTTTATATGCAGAGTACACTGCATATGATCAGGGCATAAGTTAAAAGATGATCACTTAGAATTAAAGTAGATTTATATGAAACTTGTGTATGTTCAGATTTAGAATTTATAATACTTGTTCTTTAAATGTTCAGTATACTTTTTCTGCGATAATTGCACTGTTTTAATTAGAACTGCTCAGTTTGTTATTTTATATGCATATTCCTATTAAATGTAAAATATGGAGTTATCCGATGATGGCTAAGTGAGATACTATTCACTGAGAGAGTAGGCTCATTCCTCTACTCAAACATTTTCAGGTCAGCGACAGTTTCAGGAATCTGAAGGATCTTACCACCCTAGTCAGTTGAAGGTATATGTAGTTAGTTTAGTCAGAGGTCTCTTAGTCCTTTCCCCTCGGTCCTTGGGACATGGTGTGGGTGAGAGAGAGTATGTATGGCGAATGTGTAAAAGATGTAAATTAACTGTTATGTTTTACTTTCTGTTAAATAATGTTACATGTTGTAAACTCTGCTTATGTTCTCTAGCCAGTTTAATTGAAATGCTTCCGCAATAGTTTATTATGTTTTAGTTTACAGCAATAATCCGGATATCATTACGAGGTTTTAAAAAAAAAGTTCTCAGTGATTTATTTATGTGATAATCCCTCTGTCGCGCCCTAATCTCGTGGTTAGTGGTTAGTGTGAGATCGGGGTGTGACACTTAGTTATCCATTGTAAGATTATGTTTAACTAATTTAAGGTTGGGAAACATATACATCTACAGCCATGACTAACGGCGTGAACGGAAAGTTGAGTATGGGGGGCTGTTAGGAATTTGGGATAAGAGATAGGGGGGTTTCAAGAATTTAAGATACGTGAGGGAGTAGGCTGGAATATTGGCAAACTAGAGGGGGGTAATGGGAAAAAACTCTTTATACAACATGGTAATAGGGTATAAAAACCCAAACAAGATAGTTCTATAACTGATTTTGAGGCATAAACAAATTAAGTTTCAAGAATCATGAATTAGGTCAAATTAAGCCTCATTAGGGAATATGGGTATTTGTATAAAAGCTTTCCCAAATGAAGGATGGTAGATGCACATACCTTTATTCTTTAAAATATTATAATCACTTTTCATAACTTTTACACGAGATCAGATCCACTTTCCCTAATATGATCATCATATTTATGTATAAGATATATGTATATTCATTAAAGGCTTAAAACATCAAAACCATCAACTTTTTTTCCAAAAAAGATCGAATTAGACTCTAAAAACCTCATTACTGTCTTATTTACATTCTTCTGATCAAAATAACAATAATATTTTTATATTTTCGAGTTATTGACTTTTTAGGTTATTTTCCATATTTTTAAGTAATTTAAATCATCCTTAAAAACACATATTTGAAAACATCAGAATCAAACCACGAAAGTATTTTTAATGGATAGATCTCGTTCTCCTGATTTCAAAACACTGTTTATTTTTAATTTTCGGGGCAACGAGTAAAAAGATACGATTTTTCAAAGATTAGCCAATCAGAACTCGTCACGTAGGCAGAGTCGTTTAAAACGAGCAGAGAGAGAGAAGAGTGGGCCTGCTCCACGCTGACCTGGCCCAATGGGAGCACGGTCCCACGCTCACTGGATGCTAACAAGCACGCGGTCAAAGTTGGTCAAAACGGAGCAAAACGACCATGATGCCCTTCACGAAAACAAGCACGATGAGGAGAATCCGACGAGGGTAGAGCGGTAAATTACCATGGGGTCTTCTCTCCCAACCCGCACGCACGGCCATTGCCGATGGAGCAGCTACTGCTTCTAGCGGAAAATTTAGGCAAATATGATATACTCAACCAAATCAAAGGTTTAGATATGCAAAAGAAATATAATCAAAAATCGGGTCTAGCGGTACCTTCAATTGGACCGATGGCGAAGTGAGGAGGGAGAGATGCTTGCCGCAAGCTCCACGCATGTCGGCTGCCATTCGAGGGTCCAAACGTAAATGAAACACAAAATTGACAGTACCGGTGAGTTGCTAAGGTGACGGAGGAACTAAAGGTGTAAGCACTTCTTTATTTAGTTAGGTATTAGGGTTTATAGGAGGGTAGCTTCAAGAAGCTTTTGGGAGAGAATTAGGCAAATCTTAAATACTTGATGAAAGTTTGTGAGTAGGGGAGGGATGTGTGCAGAATTCACTCCTGAATCCAACGCAAGAAACATCAGAAGAAACCGTCAAGAAACGAGCGAGGAAATCGCGAAAAACCAAGCCCCGCAGTCGGCGCACTGTTCATGAACCAGTCTGACGTGAGGTAGGAGATGTAATCTCCACCATGCGATTGAAATCGCATGGCTCACATCACGGCCGAAATGGGGACATTAAATTCCTTTCCAAATCAATTCGACCAAGTGTCATTTAAATTCTAAATGTTTTTCTCTCTCCTCGTTTGGAGGCCCAAATGACATCTAAAAATTACCAAATTTTATATTCTGACTTATTTTGATGTGTAGAATCCAAATATGAAATTAGTTTTGTCTTTTGAGAATCTTTAATGTGTTAAATAATTCAAAACATATTTTCTCTTTCCTCATTTATTTATGACTCTATGATTATCCAAAAATTACAAAACTTCACCCATAACTAATATTAAGTATGATGAATACGAATGTGTCATTATTTCCATTTGTTGAAGTTGTTTATTATTTTAAATAATGAGTTGAAAGTTTTGTACACTTTCTCTCTCCTTAATTTATCGTCTCATCAAATATTTTCTAAATTGATTCAAAATTGATCCAAAGGTCTATTTTAACATGTAGAACAGGAGTTTCTCATTATTATATTTTTTTGAATACCGTTATTATTTTATTTAATTCTTTTACATTTTACCACTTATTTATCCTTTTAATTTATTAGAGGCATCTAGAAACTTCCTAAAAATATAAAACTTGGTCTACAAGTAATAATAAACGTTAAGAACATGTTTTTGAGATTAATTACTTTTTATCAACATATATTTAATATTTTTTGTCTTTAAGTCATTTTTTCTCTCTTGAATAAAATAAAATATTAAACATTGACCAAATTAAATGCAAGTTTGCCCAAAGGCTTATTTTTATGTTTAGATTACGAATTTGGAGTTATTTTTTCAATTTGAGGATATTAGATATTTTATTTCTCTTTCTTGGCTTATTTCCCATTATCCTGTAATAAAGGCTTTAATATATTTATTTAGTATCCAAATTAGATGATACTTCGCCATTAAGCAACTTTTAAGTCAAGAAAATGAAATTGATATATTTATTATCCAAATTATCTTCTTGGGTTTCTATTTAGGATTTTTGGAACAATATATTCCTCATTATCTTCTTTTATCCAAAAAATTCCAATTATTGCATTTATCATCTCCTTTATATATTTTTATTGATTTTCTTTCTTTTTCATATTCTAAAAAGCACTAGAAAGTTCTAGGACGAATTTATTTATTATTTTTATCACTTAAGTAGATATTTTGCATATTTGACTCATTACTAAGCTTCCACTGAGGTATTTGTGCATAAACCCAAATATTGGAATAAAAGGTGAACAAATGTTCATTAGACCATTATATTCTCCACAAATAAATAGAAAGGCCAAAGAGGATATAACTGAAAGGAAAAGATGTAAAAGAGGACCAAAAAGGAAAAATGCCCAGATTTTGGTATGTTACATGTTAAGTATGGCTAAGTGTTTGAAGGTCCAAAGGTACCAAATTGAATTGCAACTAAGTGCTGATTTGATAATCAATCCAATGGTTCAAAACCCTAATTGAATTTTATGGGTTTTGATGATGGAATGGACAAACGGTCTTAAGACCATTTGGAGATCAACCAAATGGTCTCAAGACCATTTGGTGGTCATCCAAGACTGTTTGAGGTCAGGTCATATCATGTGATGATGATAGTTCATTGATTTCAATTGATTTGATTCCACAATGTCAACCATTGATGGATCCTCGATTTCAAACCCTAATTGATGGTTTCTTGATTATCAAACCTAGTTTAATTGGGTTCAAAACCCTAAACTGAAGATCTAATTGAAAGGTGATTCAGTGGTCCAATTGATGAATGCTTTAGTTGTTCAATTTATAATTGGGTCGTGGATTGAAACATTGAGTCGATTGAGTGTTGATGTGCCTTTTTGGTCCATGCGGTTTTGAGAAGGTTTGGACCAAACGATCTCAAGACCGTTTGGAGACCCAAAGTGCAAACAGTTTCAATACCTACCTTGTCTAATTGGTTTCAAGTACAACTTGTTCAAATGGTTTTCAACCAATTGATTTATGAGAACTAAGATCATTGATGGTCTAAGTAATTAATATTGTGAAGATCAACATGGTTAATCCATTTGAGTATCTCATGTAATTGAAGGTCCAATATGGAGAACCCATTTGGATACTTAATGCAATTGAAGATTTCAATGGTTAATTCAATTGATCACTTTGTGGAATTGAAAGTTTAATTGGTCAATTCTTTTGAATTCCTTATATATTTGATGGCTTAATTGATTAGACCATTTGGACATCTAATATGATCATAAGTCAATTATCTATGTGATTATTAATGATGTAGACCCATGATGATTATAAAGGTTAACCCTAGATTTGTGTACTCAAGTAAAGAGTTGACCTAGATTAATCTTGGAATAGTTAACATCCTAGTGAGGATGAGAGGGAGAGTGAATGGGAGATATGATTGCTTACTTAATAAGCCCTAACTCTCTCATTATGAATAAATGTGTAATCAGGGTTTGATTCATAATATGAGATCATGAAATCTTCATTAAAAATATTGATGTACCTTGATCCTAAATTAGAGAAAGGTTATGTGAAATCTTAATTTAAGGGTAAAGCTCGTTGAAACTATAATCTAGGGTGATGATGTAACTCTAACTTAGTGTCACAATGCAAGAAACCTTAATTTAATGGGAATTTTATATCCTAACCCAAATTTGGGTATGAGGAAAGAGAAACCCCACTTGGATGTGAATGGTAAACCATAATTCCCTAAAATGGGATAAAGGTATATGAAACCCTAATATAGGGTAGTGCTATTAATACTAATGTGAAGCCCTAACACTGGGTGATGTGTTGTGAAATCTTAACTTCACATAATACTAGGTGAAACCCTGATATAGAAGGATGTTATGTGAAACCCTAATAAAGAGTGATCCTAGGTGAAATATATATATGTTTGTGAGATGCTAAGTGAACCTCAATTATTATTATGAAAAATTTTATTCCTATTATTGGAATAATGATTAATGTATTGACAAATAAAATACCTAAAGGGGTTGATTATGGATATCCTTACATTAATAGTCCCTGACTCAAGGGTGAGTCCATATCGTTGGCAGTTGTGTTTTCTAAAATAGATGAATCATGACCAATACATAGCATAATGAATGTGATGATGTAGTGCATGAGTATTAGGATGAGTGATACCCTAATACAAGCTAAGTGAATAACTCAGGTAAGATGAAGGTGTTGAGGGAAGTGATACATCAAGGTATGATAGATATCACATCCAACACCCTAATTCTGATATATCATGATGTGTTCTAAGTTAATTATAATTCGAATGGATGACACATGAAATGTGTCATGTCAATTGTTACATTGAGATATAATGCACCTTGATGGTTGTAGGCTAACATGCTTTATGAAAAGGTTAATCCAAATTAAAATACTATGATTCAATCATAGTCTGATAAAGATGAGGAAGAAACTCATACTTTGTGTTGATAATACATTCAATGATGAATGATGAGGATATATAAGAATGTTTGAATACTTATGATATCTATTTTTGGTTTCTAGCTTTGAGAAGCAATGGAATAGGGCTGATCATTAATAATATGATCTTAAGAACCCCAGTGGTTATTTATGGAAAACCCTAATGAAGAGTGTTGATATAAAAGAAAAACCATGAACCCTAAAGAGGGAACAGTGGTATTACTTAGTGTTGTATGATACTGATGTGAAAGAGAAATCATGAACCCTAAAAAGAGATAATACTACTCAGTGTTGTATGATACTGATATGAAATCATTATAATTGTAACCATGAATACTAATCATGCAGGGATGATGAGATGAGAAGCATAGCCAGGTATGGGCTATGATACTTGTTTATTGAGAATGTTTTATAGGATTTATAAGCCTTCATATGCTTTGTGTAGTAAGAATCATTGAGCTTTGTGTACTATGTAAAATCCATTTTATAGCAAGAATTATGGTGTCTTTGGTCAGATGATCTGAAGGTAAAAAGTTACCTAACAAGTGGTAATAAGTATCCTATGGTGAGTTATGGGTTCAAATACCCATATGCTATAATTATGATGATGAACTTGTTAAGAAGAGGAAATGTACTTGGTGAGTTGAGGGATTAAGATCCCAACACTTTGTGAAAAGAGTATGGCTACATGCCATGACTCCACAATGACAATGCCAAGTATTAGATATATGATCTAAGCCTGAAGATAGTTAATGTTGTGGTATTGATGCTGTAGTGAATAAATGTTATACATGTTCTTCATATTCCTTAATGAATAAGTGACATGTGGCTCTTTCAAGTTATAGCTGCAATATTTTAGATAGAATAATATTCTAATCTTTTAGACATTGAATTAGCTGCTGCCAAATAAATATGATTCCTTTGTGCATATTTACCTTCTTAAGTTGTAATAATAATGTTACTGGAGGAGAGTTATATCTCTCGCTGGGGCAATTTACAATTGTCTCACCCCTGTGGGAACTACATTCTTAGGTGGACGCGAACGAGGAGACATGAATCCTTCAGTAGGTGAAGGACAACAGCAGTAGTAGCAGGGACAGCAGTGAAGTCTCAGGTGAAGACACTGGCTCTTATGCCTTGTATAGATGTAGATAGAGTCCTATGTGTCGTCTCTGTACTCTCAGGTCCTCGGAGTAGTAGTTAGTGCTTTCGAGATTTTGGGTCAGTGCCTCGATATTTTATACTACCTGTGTTTAGCTTGATAGGATATTTAATGCTTGTAATTCACAGAAAGAGATGATACAAGTTATGTACTTTTGAAAAATAGAATGTAAATATGTTACCTTTGTTCTATGTGAGAAAGTTTTAATTTGATGGACCTCTTGGCAAAAAGGTTTTAATTTTTGGTGATTTTTAGTAATCCGCTGCTTAATGAACACTTCTACACTAGTTAATTATGTTTTTGTAAGTTGTATGCCACATATAAGATGTGATTTCTTAGGATTTGATTGAAAGTGAAAACACAAGCCAACACTAAACATTAGATCAGGTCTAGAGGTAGTTAAGTAAAGTAAACTTCCAATCATACCTCTATAGAGCTTCTCATCTACCTTCTCACCTTCTTCATCTTTATCAAGTTTGGAAGTTTTTGACATGGGTGTGTCCACCGACTTGGTGTTCTCCATCCTAAAGTGCTTAAGTAGTTCATTTTTGTACTTGCCTTAGTTGATGAAGTTCCCATCTTTTGTTTGCTTGATTTGAAAGCTGAGCAAGAATGTGAGTACACCCACCATACTCATCTCAAATTCACTCTGCATAAGATCACTAAATTCTTTGTAAAGATCAAGGTTAGTTCTGCCAAAAATGATATCATCAACATATATTTGAATGATAAGAAAATTGTTAAAAGCGTGTTTTAGAAACAAGGTAGAATCCACTTTGGCTAAGATATAACCATTATCTAACAAAAAGTTCTTTAATTTCTCATACCAAGCCCTTGGTGCTTGTTTGAGTCCATAGAGAGATTTTTTCAATAAATAAACATGGTTTGGTAAACTATCTTGTTCAAAGCCCGAAGGTTTTGCAACATACACTTCCTCTTCAATTGTACCATTCAAAAATGTACTTTTAGCATACATTTGATACAAAAGAAAGTCTTTATAACAAGCAAGGGCAAGCAACATACGAATTGACTCAAGTCTATCTATAGGTGCATATGTCTCATCAAAGTCTATACCTTCTTGTTGATTGTAGCCTCGAGCCACTAAACTTGCTTTGTTTCTTACCACTTTGCCACTTTCATCAAGCTTGTTGTGGTAGACCCATTTGGTGCCAATGATCTTTCTATCACTTGGTCTTGGCACAAGGCTCCAAACTTTGTTCTTCTCAAATTGTTCTAGATCCTCTTGCATAGCTAGGATCCATTCTTCATCCCCAAGATCTTCCCTGACATTCTTAGGCTCGAGTTGTGAGATGAAAGTGATGTTGGCCTATTCTTTTTTGAATGCATCCTGTGTCTTCACTCTTTCAAATGGATCACCTAAAATCAGCTCCTTTGGATGAATCTTTGCAAACTGGGGGGTTGGATCCTTCTTTTCATCATCTTTGTCTTCTTCTTGAGTAGCCACCTCCTTTACCTTTTGTGTGACGTTAAGCTATTTAAAAATAGGAATTACTTCACCTGCAAATTCATCATTTGGAACAATATCTTTGGGAATTGAGGGGTTAGTCTCAATGAACTTTACATTAATAGATTCTTCTACTTTAGCAAGATCAACGTAAAAAACTCTATAAGCTTTGCTAGTAGTGTTATAGCCAAGAAAGAAAGCCTTGTATGATTTTGGATCAAACTTGTTGAGAGAACCTTTCATATTCAAAACAAAACAAGGACATCTGAAAATGTAGAAATACTCGATAGAATGCTACCCCCACGCCATAGCTCATAGGGGGTTTTCTTCATCGAAGGATGAGTAAAAATCAACTTTTTCCCACAACATGAGGTACTGACAACTTCATCCCAAAACTTCTTAGGAGTATCATACTCTAGAAGCATGGTCCTAGCCATCTCCTATAGAGACCTATTCTTCCTCTCTACAACCCCATTTTGTTGAGGTGTTCGAGCTGAAGAGAAGTTATGTGCATAACTCGTTTCATAACAAAAATGCTCAAAAAGCTCATTTTCAAATTCTCCGCCTGGTCACTTCAGATGGAAACAATGCGACAAGAAGCTTCATTCTCAACTTGTTTACAAAATCTTGAGAAAACATCAAGCGTATCACTCTTGGAAATGAGAAAGAAGGTCCAAGTATATCTAGAGAAATCATCGATAATAACAAGGCAATACTTGGAACTATGAGGCGATTGAGTTCTCATTGTTCCAAATAGATCAATGTGAAGAAGCTCAAGAGCTCTCTTAGTACTAAGGACTCCTTTGGATTTGAAAGAGGACTGATTTGCTTTCCTTGGGTACAAGGTTGGCATTCCTCATCCTTTTCAAAATCCAATTTAGGAAGACCCTTGACCAAGTCCTTTTTTCTCAACTTCTTCAATTGATGCATATTTACATGACAAAGATAGCGGTACCAAAGAGAAATATCATTCGAGTTAACTACTAGGAATCTACCAACAGCAGGCTTAATAGAGTCAAGAACAATAACACAAAGATTACCAGTTCTAGTTCCCTTATATATAACCTGATAGGTGAGGGAATATAGAATCAAGCATTCAAAGGAAGTAAATATCACAAGGTAACCATTATCATGAAGTTGACTAACACTAATTAAATTGTGATGTAAGCCATCCACAAAAAGAACATTCTTGATACATAAGGATTCACCTACATCACCCTCATTATTGATTTTACCTTTCTTGTTGTCCCCAAAGGTGACCGATCCTCCTTTCGTTTTGGTGAAATTGTTGAAATGGCTTATGTCACCAGTCATGTGCTTTGTGCAGCCACTATCAACAATCTAGCTACCCTTTTCCTACATGAAAGGAGAATGTCAGTTCCTAACTTAATCTTTGGGATCCAGAGTTAGATTGGGGACTCATTTCATCTTTCGGTTGGTCCCCTTGGGCTTGTAAGGAAAATAAGTAGAGTAATGATCATCACATTTGCAATAAGAAAAAACCATAGGATTCTTAGTGCCAAAAGACTCTTCTACAAAGAAAGAGGTCTCCTTTCTCTTTTTCTAACCTTTGGCTTTGCTCTCTTACCCTTTGATGCTCCCCCTCCAAATCCCAAACCACTAGTACTACTTTGTTTGGTAGAATGGTCAAGGATTTCATTTAGGGAGTTCTTCCCTTTGAGGAATTTCTATAGGGATTCTCTCAAACTATGGTTATCCTCATTTATAGAAACAATGGTAGAAGATAAACTAGATATGTCATCCTAGCATGAAAAAGAACAGCCTCAAGACATAAAGCTTTAGTTAAATATGAGTTTTTTTCAAGAGAGATAGAAACAACATTAACACTAGCCAATAAAGGTCTAGAAGATAGATCATTTACTTGAGCAAGAAACCTAGAATTTTCAGATTTAAGCATTTAAATCTCTTTGAGATAGACATCTCTCTCTTCTCTATGAGCATCAATAAGGAGCTTAAATTCTACATTTTGAGTTTTAAGCAATTCAAGCTCTTTAAGGCAATTTTGGTTTTCTTCCTTAAGATTCTCAATGTTCTTAAGGTAGATACCATTCTCAACTTCAACACCATTGTATTGGAGTTTAAGATCAAGGTATTTCCCTTGTAAATTATCAATACTCTCAAGGTTGGTTTTCTCATTCAATTCAAGAATTCAAGCTTAGCATAATGATCATCAATAATTTTTCCTAACCATTTTCTTTTAGATTTATATTTAGCAAAAGATGAACGGGTAGTGATAATCATGTCAATAATAGCTTTCTTAGATAATTCATGCAAGCTTACCTCGCTTACCTCACCAATATCTTCACTAGTGGAGGCCATGAGTGCAAGGTGGCACTCTCCATCTTCTTCCAAGCTTGAGCTGCTTGAAGATGAAGCTTCCCAAGTTGAATGAGATGCATTCTTGTGTCTCTTCTTCTTCTTGTCCTTCCTCTTGTATTTGCTTTCCTTCTTATATTCCTCTTCCTTCTTTGAGCTACCCTTATGGTGTGACTTTATTGACTTGGGACATTCATTCTTGTAGTGCCCCTTTTGACCACACTTGTAGCATCTTAGAGTAGAAGAGGAGGAGGCTTACTTTCCCTTGAAGTGTTTTCCCTTTGATGTAGTTGGCTTCATGCTCACTATGGCATTCATCTTCACTAGAGGAGGAGGGAGAAGTTTGACAAGCAAGTTGTTATTGAAGTATGACAGCCTCCACTTGTCCTTTGAAAGCATTATCTTTGATCTTCTTGGCTTCGTTCTCTTCTTACTTTGCTTCTTATTTTTGTTTGTCAAGTTTGGGATCATGAGCTTGAAGATTGCCAATGAGTTCTTCAGTTGGGATGTCACCAAGGCTACTCACTTCTTCAATGGAGGTTACCTTTGACTCCCATCTCTTTGGCAGAGTCCTCAATATATTAGAGTTGATTACACCTCTATCCAAAGTGTTGCCCAATGCATCCATCCCATTAATGATGACATTTAGTCTTGAGTACATCTCCACAATTCCTTCTTCTTACCCATCTTGAAGTTCTCTAGAAGGCTATTCAACATGTAGATCATTGCCTCCTTGACTTGTTTTGTGCCTTCACATGTAATGCACAACTTGTCCAAAATCTCATAGGTGGTATCCCAAGATGAGATCCGGTTGAACTCTGTAGGGGTGAGGGCTACGTAGAGGATGCTAATGGCTTTGACATTGAGATGAGCTTCTTTGAGTGAAGCTTCACTCCATGTATCTACAACTCAGATTAGCTCCTTATATGGTGTGACCATCACCTTCTACATGTCAAAGTTCATCTCTTGAATGTAGAACTACATACACCTCTTCCAATAGAGGAAGCTGGTGCCATCAAAGACGAGAGGACGCATGGAGAAGCCTCCCTCTAGGTTGAGAGAACCAAGCAGGTTGTCTCCCATCTTCTCGTCTCGTGGGATATTATTGGAGAAGAACCTTAGATCTGATACCACTTGTTGGATCTAAGGGCTCTAGAGGGGGGGTTAATAGAGCTACAAAATTTCTCACAAAACAAATTAGACCTTCAAAATATATCAAGTTTACAACAATAGCTTAATTGCAATTTGAAGTAATATCTAATAAGCATAGCACGGATGAGAGAGATTTATAGCAAACACTTAACAAAGGAATGTAGAGTGGTTCCACACTTCAAACTTGAAGTGATTCAGTCCACTACCTAGAGAGGTCAACCTCTAGGACTTTACAAGTGTTAGACTCTATATTATCACCAATAAGAGTTACAACACAAGACCACCAAAGGACTTACCCATCCAATCACAAGGAGATATCCACCTTACCAAAGGACTTACCTACTTAGCTTGAGTCTTCATCCTTCACCAAGTTCTTACCCACTCAAGCTCAAGTCTTTCGCCTTGAAGGACTTTTCTTCTCCTCTTGGATCTTTAGCCTTTGCCTTCTTCTTCACCTGGAGAAGATCACCACCTTTTCATCAACCTTGAAGAGGATCAGCTACAACTCCTTCTTCACTTGATGGAGCTTGCTTCACCTTTTCTTCATGTAGGTAGGAGATAGGGAAGTAAGAGAAGATGAGAGATTTACATGCATAAGGGTGGATCTCTCTTACAATATGCCTAACTCCCTCACAAATCACAAAATGAAATGTAAACTAGAGAGAGAAAGGGGCTCAAGGAGTAGTAGCACACTCAACTATAGCAAGGACCTTGAATATCTTGAATGAGAAAACTTGGAATGAACTCGAAGAGGTCCTATTTATAGCTGGCAGTGCTCCATGGAATTGGGGAACACTTGGGGTTGAAATATAGGCATTTTGCATAAGGAAACATATCTATTTTCACCCAAACCAACTCACCAACGATTATAATCACTTTTTCTATGTTTTCCGTATAGTACATTCGGTTAAGTTTCAATAAAGGTAACTCAATTGATCAACTAAAAGATAAAGCCAATTTTCAAACTATTAGTTGAGTTTGTTCTGGGGAACTTGAACGATGAGATAAAATTTAGTTTTCTCAAAGAGTCAGTTGGTTGAATTCTGTGAATGTACAACTCAACCGATGGGTCATCTTCAAAAAAATTATCATAGGATCAGCCGAGATTGTAACTCGACCGATGAAAAGCATGTGATCAATTTTCTAAATTGACATTTGGGTCATTAAACCTTGCTATAAAGTGTCCCACATATTGTTCTCATCTTAGTTACAAGTCATATCATCAATTCAAGTGATTACAAAATTCTTCTAAGGTCGTTTGAAGTGATTTCCTTATTAGCACACTTGCATTGCATTTGACTTGAACTTGGACAAGCTAGGGCTTGTGTAATTTGATCCTTTTGATGTACCTAAAGCTTGAAATCAATCTTGAAAAAACATATTATATACATATGAATGGAATGGTTGAATAATTATCAAATTATGGACAATGTATAACCTTTAGGCCAACATTCTCCCCCTTTTGACAATGACAAACCATTCCTCAATTATATTTAAAAGGATATTGAAGTTATACCTTTTCCTTGTGAATCGTAAGGGGTTTAAAGATTTAAACAATGTGAATTTCTCCCCCTCAATCTATGCTTACTTTAACCTATATAGTTAGTCTATCTACACAAAGAAATATAACACACACATTCTATATGGTCCTTTAGCAAGTTACCTGATAAAGTATATAATGAACAAGAAAAGGATCACATAGGAAATAAAAGCAATATGGTTGAGCTTCAAAACATTGAAATTCTCTCCCCCTTTTGACATTAACAAAAAGGAAGGGGGTAGAAAAGCATAAAAGTAGGTCTTCTCCAAGAACAACCAAGCATATATCCAAAATATGCAATCTCAAAAAACATACACCAAATAGAGATGAGAGAAGTAACGAAACTAAGTCATAATCAAAATATGGTGAAACATGGCACCAACTCATAAAATATAACAAATAAAAGAGTAAGAGTGCATAGAATATAGATTACAACCCAAAGTGCAAGTTCTCATAGAACAACTACAAGAGAAATGAGGAAAACTAAGATGATGAAATAGTACAACTCAGATCATGTAACCAGATGTTTCTAATACAAAATAGCTTTGAGAGATAGTTATGATCAACAAAATAGACTAAAAAATAAGAACATCTAGACATCTAGGTCATTTATATCAACATCATCTACATCATCATCAACATTAGGCTCATAGTTGTCATCTCCGTCTGAAGGTGCAGCAACATCACCTTCATTATCGGAGTCACCAATTGAGCCACCAGAGCCATCATCCATGTCAGATGCAGCACCATCATCCTCACCATCACCAACAGCCTTGTTAGCATCAACTGTCTCCTCATCATCCTGGTCTGACATCTCCTCAACAACAGAATGACTAAAGTGACGACCGGGCCAATGAGCATTCTGCTCGTCCCAAGTCATACCAAGACCAGAGAGCTCATTGGCCTGTGGGAAGGAAGGAGAAGAATCTCCAAGGCTGGTAAGTAGAGTGGCTAAGTGGCCAGCAGGTAGAGGTAGGATAATAGGAGTAGGTCCACAAGTAGTAGAGGGTCTGGGAGCGGCAAAAGGTGCAGGTGTATGTGAAGGGGCATGGTAAAAGTGATTGTATGCATAGGAGGCATAATCACTTCTCGGGTAAGGCTGGTAGGTTGGGTAGGGATGTGCACAAAACATGTTCAGGTTTGAAATGATTGAACATAAATCCTGATACATGTGCTCCTGGACCTGGAGATTGTATGCCTGTTGATGTATTATGTAACCCATGAGGGCTTCATTGGACACACAAAATGAGGCATGGGCAGGTCAAGTATGCTAAGGAGGTGGAGGCGCTTGGGTAGAGGTTGAGGTAGGTGCAAAAGTAGAGGCAGAGGCAGAGGCAGAGGCAGAGGCAGAGGAAGAGGCACATGGTGTGGTGGAGGAAAGGATAAGCACAAACTTCTGAATGGTGGTCTCATTGATACATACTCCATTCTGGGCAGGTCTGTAATGGAAGTCATGGAAGAGAGATTTCTCAATGCCAAACTAAAAAAGACCACATATCAGGGTAGGGTAGGGAGGGTGGTGCCATGAGTATTCTTGCTTGAGTCAAAGAAAGTCATATGGTGGAGGATGTATCTAGACCATTTGACTCTGACATTCTCTAAAAGGAAATACATGATTACCACAGTGTTCTCTACAATATCTGTTTGATTTTTTTTTCTGATGGATGTTGTAGTTGACCACTAGGGCAAGGATACGCCTCTTGCGATCCAAGGAAGAGGAGGGAACGATGCTCTTCTTCTTGTAGGGGAACTGAGATTTCTTCAAGTAATGATGGATTTTAGGAAGAGTGAGATTGTATTGCTTTTCGAAAGCCCCAGGGCCAAGAAGGTCAAAATACTCACCGTAATCCTTGCGCCACGTGTCAGTCTCATCGGTACCAGAGAAGAAGATGTTTAAGGTATCTTTTGAGACTTGGAATTTCTTCATGGCTATCATAGATGTTAGGATCACTTGAGCATTAGGAGGGGGTACAAGGGTGTTGTAATTCCAACACAAGTTCACATAGAGTTTGTGAACCGCTCTCGTGCTAGTCATGGAATTATGGAAGCACACACGTTTAGCACCCATGGCTGAGAGATGGTGAACGTGTAATAGCTTTGCCACTTGATCGATGATCTCATGGCATCTAGGGCTAGGTTTAAAGAGTGCATGGAAAGGGAAAGGACTCTGTGGGAGAAGGTCCTTATACCTATTAACAACCTCTTTTGAGACAAAGAGAGTTTCATCAAAGGGGATCGAGCGGGAAGATGAAAAGGAGAATAGTGCATTGCTAGGGGTGGCTCTCTTCCTTCTATTTGAAGCCATGGAAATGAAATAGAGAGGAAAGAGGAAGTAGAAGCACAAAATGAACCACCAAAAACATTCACACACCTAGGTTTAGCAAGGGGGAAGGTCAAGCATGGTCTACCTAGGTTGGATTAGGGATAGGTTGAGGAAGGAGAGGTCAAGGGTGGAGAGCTTAGGGCTAAGGGAGGTGGAATCGGTCGACTTCTCTCTAGTTGAGAGGGAGAATAGTCAGTTGAACCCAACTTAAGTGTGCTCCAGCCTGACTTTTCTGTGAACTCAGAAACTCGACCGATTGTCTTTTTAAAAAAGCTCTTAGCTATCTATCGATTGAGTTTGCCCTAGGGTAACTCGACCGATGGTCAACCTGACCTAAAACCATCAAACTTAATTTCTAGCCATTTGAGTGCTAATTAAATTGATTTTTCAAGTCCATTATGTATATTGAACATACTTAGGCACATATCACTCGTCATTGGGTACTATTTTTCGATAAAACATGTGTTTGGGAAAAATACCCAAAATCAAGAGAAAAATAAGGAAAAAATGAGCATGAAAAACCAATTTTAAGCACATTAGCAAACAAAGATGATCCAAAAAGAGACAAGACATATATGATATTCAACAATTAGCTAGAAGGTATATTAGATTCATTCAAATCAATTATAAGCAATTTTGATCTAATAAAATTAAATTTATCTCTAGCTAGAGGTTTAGTGAAAGTGTCTGCCCACTGATTTTTTGTGTCCACATGCGTGATATAGATATCCGTTTTAGCAATGTGATCACGAAGAAAGTGATGGCTAACCTCTATATGTTTAGCTCTACTATGCAATATAGGATTGTAGGACAAGTTATTGCCACTAGTATTATCACAATAGATAGGAGAAGCATCAAAATGATTGTTAAAGTCTTAGAGCATTTGCTTCATCCATAGGACATGGGCACAACAACTCCTGATTGTAATGTATTCAGCCTCGATGGTTGATAATGCCACTGTGCTCTGTTTCTTAGAGAACCAAGACACCAAGCATGGTCCTAGGAGGAAGAAAGTGCCACTTGTGCACTTTCTATTAATCAAGCAACCCACACAATTGACATCACTATAAGTAGTAAGAGTAAAGTCCCTTGACTTGGGATACCATAGTCCAAATTTTGGAGTTTTGGCTAAGTACCTTAGAATCCTCTTAACAACTATAAGATGTGATTTCTTAGGATTTGATTGAAAGCGAGCACACAAGCCAACACTAAACATTAGATTAGGTCTAGATGCAGTTAAGTAAAGTAAACTTCCAATCATACCTCTATAGAGCTTCTCATCTACCTTCTCACCTTCTTCATCTTTATCAAGTTTTGTGCTATTTGACATGGGTGTATCCATCGACTTGGTGTTCTCCATCCTAAAGCACTTAAGTAGTTCATTTGTGTACTTTCCTTGGTTGACGAAGTTCCCATCTTTTGTTTTCTTGATTTGAAAGCCGAGGAAGAATGTTAGTTCACACATCATACTCATCTTGAATTCACTCTGCATAAGATCACTAAATTCTTTACAAAGATCGATGTTAGTTCTGCCAAAAATGATGTTATCAACATATATTTGAATGATAAGAAAATTGTTAGAAGTGTGTTTTAGAAACAAGGTAGAATCCACTTTGCCCAAGATATAACCATTATGTAACAAAAATTTCTTTAATTTCTAATACCAAGCCCTTGGTGCTTGTTTGAGTCCATAGAGAGCCTTTTTCAAAAAATAAACATGGTTAGGTAAACTATCATGTTCAAAGCCCAAAGGTTGTGCAACATACACTTCCTCTTCAATTGTATCATTAAAAACATATTTTTAACATCCATTTCATACAAAAGAAAGTCTTTATAACTAGAAAAGGCAAGCAACATACGAATTGACTCAAGTCTAGCTACAGGTGCATATGTCTCATCAAAGTCTATACCTTCTTGTTGATTGTAGCCTTAAGCCAGTAACCTTGCTTTGTTTCATACCACTTTGCCACTTTCATCAAGCTTGTTGCGGTAGACCCATTTGGTGCCAATGATCTTTCTATCACTTGGTCTTGGCACAAGGGTCCAAACTTTGTTATTGTCAAATTGTTCTAGCTCCTCTTGCATAACTAGGATCCATTCTTCATCCCCAAAAGCTTCCTAGACATTCTTAGGCTTGAGTTGTGAGATGAAAGCATTGTTGACCTATTCTTTGTTGAATGCAGCCTGCGTCTTCACTCTTTCAAATGGATCACCTAAAATAATCTCCTTTGGATGACTCTTTGCAAACCGGGGGGTTGGATCCTTCTTTTCATCATCTTTTTCTTCTTCTTGAGTAGCCACCTCTTTTCCCTTTTTGGTGATGTTAAGCTCTTTAAGAATAGGAATTACTTCCCCTAAAACATCATCATTTGGAACAATATTTTTGGGAATATAGGGGTTAGTCTCAATAAACTTTACGTTAATAGATTCTTCTACTTCAGCAAGATCAACATTAAAAACTCTATAAGCCTTGCTAGTATTGCTATAGCCCAAAAAGAAAGCCTTGTGTGATTTTGAATCAAACTTGTCGAGAGAATCTTTTGTATTGAAAACAAAACAAGGACATCTGAAAATGTGGAAATAATTGATAGATGGCTTCCTACCATGCCATAGTTCATAGGGGGTTTTCTTCATCAAAGGATGAGTGAAACCCCAATTTTGCACAAAACGTGAGGTATTGACAGCTTCAGCCCAAAACTTCTTAGGAGTATCATACTCAAGAAGCATGGTCCTAGCCATCTCCTGTTAAGACCTATTCTTCCTATCTACAACTCCATTTTATTGAGGTGTTCGAGGTGAAGTGAAGTTATGTGCATAACCCGATTCATGACAAAAATGCTCAAAAAGCTCATTTTAAAGTTCTCCACCATGTTCACTTTGGACGGAAACAATACACCAAAAAGCTTCATTCTCAATTCATTTACAAAAGCTCAAGAAAACATCAAGCGTATCACTCTTGGAAATGAGAAAGAAGGTCCAAGTATATCTAGAGAAATCATCGAAAATAACAAGGCAATACTTGGAACCATGAAGCGATTGAGTTCTCATTGTTCCAAATAGATCAATGTGAAGAAGCTTAAGAGCTCTCTTAGTTCTAAGGACTCCTTTAGATTTGAAGGAGGACTTGATTTTCTTTCCTTGGGTACAAGGTTGGCATTCCTCATCCTTTTCAAAATCCAATTTAGGAAGACCCTTGACCAAGTCCTTTTTTCTCAACTTCTTCAATTGATGCATATTTACATGACCAAGCCAGCGGTGCCAAAGAGAAATATCATTCGAGTTGACTACTAGGCATCTACCAACAACATGCTTAATAGAGTCAAGAACAATAACACAAAGATTACCACTTCTAGTTCCCTTATATATAACTTGATAGGTGAGGGAATCTAGAATCAAGCATTCAAAGGAAGTAAATAGCACAAGGTAACCATTATCACAAAGTTGACTAACACTAATTAAATTGTGATGTAAGCCATCCACAAAAAGAACATTCTTGATACATAAGGATTCATCTACATCACCCTCACCTTTGACTTTACCTTTCTTGTTGTCCCCGAAGGTGACTGATCCTCCGTTCTTTTTGGTGAAATTGATGAAATGACTTATGTCACCGGTCATGTTCTTTGTGCAACTACTATCAACTATCCACCTACCCTTTTCCTTCAAGAAAGGAGAATGTCAGTTCCCAACTTAAACTTTGGGATCTGGAGTTAGCTTGGGGACTCATTTTATCTTTGGGTTGGTCCCCTTGGGCTTGTGAGGACAATAAGTAGAGTAATGATCATCACATTTGCAATAAGAACAAACCATAGGATTCTTTGTGCTGAAAGACTCTCCTACAAATAAATAGGTATCATTGCTCTTTTTCTTACGTTTGTCTTTTCTCGTGCCCTTTGATGCTCCCCCTTCAAATCCCAAACCACTAGTACCACTTTATTTGGTATAATGGTCAAGGATTTTATTTAGGGAGTTCTTCCCTTTGAGAAATTTATGTAGGGATGCTCTCAATCTATCGTTATCCTCATTTAAATAAATAATGGTAGAAGATAAACTAGATATGTTATCCCTAGCCTGCACAAGATCAGCATCAAGACATAAAGCTTTAGTTAAATATGAGTCTTTTTCAAGAGAGATAGAAGCAACATTAACACTAGGCAATAAAGGTCTAGAAGATAGATCATTTACTTGAGAAAGCAACCTAACATTTGAATCTCTTTGAGATATACATATCTCTCTTCTCTACGAGCATCAATAAGTAGTTTAAATTCAGCATTTTTAGTTTTAAGAAATTCAAGCTCTTTAAGGCAATTTTGGTTTTCTTCCTTAAGATTCTCTATAACATACTGAAATCCAAGGTCTTTCCTATAATTTACCCACTTTTGAGCTTTTCTTTTCCTTCTAGTCCATTGGGACCTTTTTCATAAATTCCCCATCCTTTTGAATCATTTTTGGACTCTATGTGCAATTTGAGCATTGATGATGGTGAAATTCCATTCTTCCCCCATTTATGATAATAAAGGGGTGTTTGCACAAATAACCCACTTAAGGTAATAATTAAGGACTAATAATGAAAAATGGATTTTTATGAGAGATAATAAGTGGATAATGTTAATTTGGATCTCCTATATATTTTTTGGATAAGATATGAGCAAAAATATGCAATAGAATTAATTATGGGTGTAATTAACCTAATTTCCTTCTCTCTCCTAAAAAACGATAATAATATATCAAAATAGAATATAATGGTGAGATTTTTCTCTTAAAGTTAATAATGGTTGGATATCTCGAAATTCACTCATGTAATCCATTAAAAGAAGTCTTTTCATATAACTCATTCATTATAATAAATATTAATATACAGTTTAATGATCTATATAGTAATGAAGGGCCAAATAATGAGTAAAATGAGAATGTAATTACATAGAATTGTTCTAGACTTTAATGTGAGCTAATGGTTCAAATTTGGTGCCTTTTGGAGTTGATTTGACCCCTCAAAACTATTCTATACGCTTTTAATATGGTGTAATTAAATTCTTTGGTTCATTTCATTTAAATGACTCTCTAACGCCAAAGTCTGCGCATTTTTCTGTCACGCACCTCACCCTTCACCTGCTCCTCATCCAACGGCTGTGATTTAATATCGATCCAATCCGATAGTGAGGAACTTGTCTCCTACCTCTGGTCGTTCGACAACCGAGCCTCTCCACTTCCCCAGTCTCATTCTCCCTCCACACAGCACCGTTTCATGCGATTCTTGTCCCTTTGGGTTCGTCTCCTCTCGACGGATTCTTTGACCTTTTGCTCGACCGGCAACATGGTCTGTAGGCGAAACACCTAACTGAGGTCCCTCCACCTTCTCCGCCGCAAGGCACAGTAAGACCAAGGGCCTCCCTCCGACCTATTTAAGGGCTCTTCGAGCACCCTCAGGCCTCGATCCTTCCTCCTCTCCCTCCAATATCTCCCATTTTTCCTCTCCCTCCAATATCTCCCATTTTTCCCTGGAGCTCCCAGACCTGCTCGATTTTCTTCTCCAGCATCGATGAGTTCGTTGCGGAATCCTATACTTCATTCCTTCAATTATTGGTCAAGTAAGCATCTAAGGACCTTCTTATTCATTTTACCGTCGTCTTTGTGGCTCGAAATGCCCCCAAGTGTTGGGTCCTATAGCTCGCCGTAAAGACCTCCGCCTGTGCATAGCATTTTCCATTTCCGACGCACCTCCGCCTATAGAAAGTGGTTCTTTCGACTCAACCTAAATCTACGAGTGTACTGACGACCCTAGCTTGGGTTTTCTCCTCGATTCAATGGATTTCAATTTCATTTTCTCCTTCCTCTGTTCCAGTCATGTCTAGTTCAGTTACCTCCATTTTGAGCACGCGACGACTAGTGTTTGTGATCTTTGTGTTCGGGGGAGACTAGGGAACTCATTCCCAATGTCTGTTCTCAGTTGCGCGCCCTGATGGTGATTTGAAGCCAAGGAGTCGAGCTCCTGTGAGCCTGCTCGTGCCATGACCTTGGTTGGAAGAAGCCATGCCATGGAATGACCTAGAGGGTCATGCGCGGGCAATGGAACGATTTACTTTGCTTGGGCATTATCGTTTTCCCGCTTGTTCTTTCTTTCTACCGCAAAAAATTGATAGTTGTAAATGACTGGACTACCCTCTCAACTTAATTATTTTGTTTTGGCGACCAAGGGTATTTTGGTCATTTCACCTACTATATACATCGATTTACATTTTCATTTAAATTACTATTACACTATGGTTTTCTTGCATTCTGATTGGCCAATTTTACTTAAATCATAGTAAATCGATCCATGGTCAGAAAAATGCAAATAAATAGTCGTTGGAAAGGATTTTTTATGTAGAATCTGATTTTATTGTTCTTGAGTCCCAACTATGATTCCTTTTTCGAAGTTTTCTTTGGATACCTATTTGATTATATTTAATGGTCTAGAATGTATAATTAATTCATTTTAACTCCAAATTGGGAAATAAAAGATGTTTTATTAATTAGGAGAATGTGATTAACCGATTGGACTAGGTTTTGAGCCTTAAATCGTGGTTTTGAAAATAAGTTCCAAAATTAGGGTTTTTCCTATTCTTTATGCCTTAATATATACTAATACATGTGTAATGTTTATAACGAGGGAAATTAGATATGGAACACTCTAATTGGTGAAATATGTTGAATATGAATCTTCTAAAAGGTATGTGAATTTTATTTATGTATGAATGATGAATGTGTATGAGCAATTAACCTATCCTTTAGTTGGGCTTTTATCTCATCTCACCCTACCTTACTAATGTTCTAGCCTTGATATCCTCTTAAATACCTTTATTTGGCTCTTTACTTATTTAATGCCTCCATTGCCATTGTGACTCATCTAGTTGAATTATGTGAATCTTTCTACCACTTATGTTGGCTCATTTACTTGGAAATATTGTATAATGTTGTTGCTTGTGTTGGCTTCTTTATTTCATGGGTTTTATTCCAAAATGCTATGATGTAAATGTTACTTTTATACTTTCCACTACTGCCAAGTGAACTATTAATCATGATGTATTTTAGGCCAAATGACATCGTAGTGTACATGAGTACAAACCACCTGTAATGCCCGGGCCCACTGCCCAAGGCTCTAGTAGAGTTTCAGGAATGACGACTGGTCCCACAAACCACCACTAGCCTTAACTGCACACTTTTTTTCCACTCACGCGCAAGCCAAGAGCAACTTCCCGACTGGTCACCCATCCTAGTACTACTCCAAGCTGAGCACGGTTAACTATGGAGTTCTTTAGAGATGGGCTCCCGGAAAAGGAGGTGCACCTTGGTGATATGCGTAGTCTAATCATTCCTTATAAGATCTTTTTATCTGAGGCCTCAAATCCTGGGATGTTACAATCTCCCCCACTTAGACTCTTGACGTCCTCATCAAGGCTCAACTATAAGACCTCATAATCTCTTCCCCATTTCAGTGCAGACCCACAATGGCCCATGGACACCCAGCTCCCGATCACGGAATACCAGCGCAAGGGTGGCTACGTCAACCATGGACAACCCTTTCCTACATGCCTGGACTGCACGACTCAAGACTGGCATGTCATGCCCATGTGGGCCCCACCTACTAGAGGGGAATTGGCTCTAATACCATTTGTAACGTCTGGGCCCACTGCCCAAGGCTCTAGTAGAGTTTCATGAATGATGACTGGCCCCACAGACCACTACTAGCCTTAACTGCACGCTTTTTGTCCACTCACGCGCAAGCCAGGAGCAACTTCCTAACTGGTCATCCATCCTAGTACTACTCCAAGATGAGCACACTTAACTATGGAGTTCTTTAGAGATGGGCTCCCGGAAAAGGAGGTGCACCTTGGTGATATGGGTAGTCCAATCATTCCTTATAAGATCTTTTTATCCGAGGCCTCAAATCCTGGGATGTTACACCACCCATACGGCACTGAGGTTTTAGTCCTCCTGCCAGGAGAAACATAAAACTCTAAAAACTTTCCTAACCAAGAGATGTGGGTATCCCTAAAAAAGTTGTTTAGTTTTACTTGCTAGGTTGAACCTTTTAAGGGGTGGAGAATAGTTGGTTGTTGATGTTTGAATCTATAGATTTTGAGGACAAAATCCTTTTACGGGGTGGAGTGGTTTAACATACCGGATCTTGGACCCTACCCTAAAACTTTGACCTTTTGGGTTTTGCCAAATAATATTGAGGTTAGAGTGATCCTAATAATCTAATGCATGAATAATGTAATCGAATAGGAACTGGGGTTTTAGTCCCCCTACCATTTTATATTAGGCACTGGGGTTTTAGTCCCCCTGCCACTTTATATAGGCACTGGGGTTTTAGTCCCCCTGCCACTTGGTGAGGTCCTGTAGGTGCCTCACCCTACATTGAGATGACTTTGTGTCTTAATATATTCATGCTAAGTGATTAATTTAATTGACTGTTTATGGCAGTCTTCTCTCTCTTATTCTTATACTTGCCTCATTCCTTTTGAAATCTCTTAGTGTAGAGAATCTTTTATATTGCAATGCTTTAGATTATTTAATTGTCCTATTTTTCTTAATTAACACATACGTTTTTATCTCTCTCTTACTGGGTGATCCCAACCACTCAGATTAGGATCAGAGTGTGCATGGAAGCTTGGTGAACCTGCCTAAGGCTAAGGAGATCGTACACATCTAGATAGCTTGGACTAGTTGCATAAACTTTTGTTATGTTGTTTGTGGAGACAAGTTGTATTAGTTTAAGTCTTCCTTTACCTAGAACCTATGCTTGTATAAAGTTGTACTCCCATTTGGGAAATTTGTATAATGTACTCTTTATACATTTTGAATAAAGTCAAGTTTTATTTCTTCCGCTGCCACACATTAGATGTTTTTGTTTATCATGTTTAATAGTAGAGACTATGTCTTTACAACATGGTATCAGAGCATCAAGGTAGTCAGATTCTTGACTAATTCAAATTGTCTCCTAGATAGAACCCGTACCATATATAGTTCCTTTAGTAAGTTTTTCATCTTAGAGTTGACCTATGATGAAAGTTTGATTTAGGATCATAATAATTTCATAATTAGAAATAAAACTTGTCAACTTTGGGTGAATTTTCTATTGAGAAGCTACTAGAGCAATAAGTTGAAGTGATGGTGTCTAGAAAGGGTCAGAGCCTGGGGGCTGGGAAAATTTTCCTCCACCCCACTAGCTTGGTAACGAGGACTCCTGAGCTCATATGACCTGGCCTGGCCTGATCTGATATAGACAACTCAAAATAGTCTATCTTTGGGCATGTTGTGTAATTGTTGAATACCTTAGGAAAACCATAAGTGATGATTTGATCTCTTACACAAAAATCATCCTTAAATACCTTATACTCCTATGTTTAGGGTTTAGTGTACCCTATGTTACATCCTGAAACTTGGTTAGTAAATCCTTTTAGTGTATAATTTTATGTACCCTTTTACCCTTAGCTTAGTTTGACTTAGTTGACCCTTTTAAGGGGTGGAGTGAGGGTAATGGTGTTAGTACCCTATTTGGTTTTGCAAAACTGATTTCGAGGACGAAATCCCTTTTTAGGGGGATGGAATACCAATCAAAAGCAAAAACATATACCTTTGGAGTTAGAAACCCTATCTATGTGGACATATGTACATAATAACTTATGTGAACAAGAATTTACCAAACACATTATACTTGTAATTCAACTTGTTTGTTTATACACACGTGAATATGTAGAAAGTCATATAGAGATAGTTCATATGCTTGAACCTTCACATATTGTTGATGCACATAATAATGAGTTACTCATTACTAATTGTGAATATACATAACGCTGACTATGCCACCCTAATGGTAAAATGTTTATGAATAATGCACCCTAAGGATGCTTTAACATGTAATGATCATGTTGACCTAAACCCTAATATGTAATCATCTAGCTTTGACAATATATATATATATATCCTTAATGCCTTTCATGATACATTAGTGACATTAGGTGTCATCATCACATAATATATCTTGATACTAAAAATGGATTATAATCACAAAGTTATCAATATATGTAAGGTATATCACCTTGTTCTCTAATGAACACCTCATCATAACTTGATATATGAATTAATTTATTAATATTTATTTTGTTACATCCTATTCACTAAAATGAATATAATGACTCAAACATGATAATGAATAATTGGATTCACATAAATATTCATAAATGCCTAATGTGAATTAAAATATGTATAATTTATAATATGAAGTGTAATGGACGAAAATGATTAATGATGTCATGGATATGAGTATGAAAGATGTTGTGACAATATGTAACTTAGGTATAAGCCATTTATGTGACATTTTTTGGAATTATTATAGGATTAATAACATGCTGGATAATATTAACTTTTCTACAAAATAATTTGTGATAATTCTACATGATAGTTTTAAGAGGATAATGGAAAATGAATTCATGTTATTAAGGTTTTTGACCTAATACATTAATTAACATTGAAATGGCTTAGTAAACCCTAATTGTGCTTAAAACCCTTGATGAGGGAAATACACATGATATAATGTTGAGATGTAATTGTTTTGAATAAAATGTGGCACAGGTGATGGTATAATAAATAAGATGCCTCTTCATGATGGAGATTATGCTAATACGACAAAATGTTGATTATGTTGTGTTGGATAAAAGTTTATAGGTTTTATGGAAACCTTAGTAGGACTTGGCCTATGTATAGAGCTTTTTAATACCCACCTATTTGTTTAAGGTTGGTATGTTACACACTCACCCTCTCTTCCCTCTTGTTGTGATTTCGGGGATGAAATCCTCTTTAAAGGGTGGAGTGCTGTAACATACTGAAATCCAGGGTCTTTCCTACAATTTACCCACTTTTGAGATTTTCTTTTCCTTCTAGTCCATTGGGACCTTTTTCATAAATTTCCCATCCTTTTGAATCATTTTTGGACTCTATGTGCAATTTGAGCATTGATGATGGTGAAATTCCATTCTTCCCTCATTTATGATAATAAAGGGGTGTTTGCACAAATAACCCACTTAAGGTAATAATTAAGGACTAATAATGCAAAATGGAGTTTTATGAGAGATAATAAGTGGATAATGTTAATTTGGAGCTCTTATATCTTTTTTGGATAAGATATGAGAAAAAATATGCAATAGAATTAATTATGGGTGTAATTAACCTAATTCCCTTCTCTCTCCTAAAAAATGATAATAATATATCAATATAGAATATAATGGTGAGATTTTTCTCTTAAAGTTAATAATGGTTGGATATCTCGAAATTCACTCATGTAATCCATTAAAAGAAGTTTTTTCATATAACTCATTCATTTTAATATATTAATATACACTTTAATGAGAAATATAGTAAGTAAGGGCCAAATAATGAGTAAAATGAGAAAGTAATTGCATAGCATTGTTCTAGACTTTAATGTGAGCTAATGATTCAAATTTGGTGCCTTTTGGAGTTGATTTGACCCCTCAAAACTATTTTATATGCTTTTAATATGGTGTAATTAAAGTCTTTGGTTCATTTCATTTAAATGACTCTGTAACGCCAAAGTCTATGCATTTTTCGCTGTCACGCACCTCACCCTTCACCTACTCCTCATCCAACGGCTGTCATTTAATATCAATCCAATCCAACAGTGGAGAACTTGTCTCCTACCTCCGGCCGTTCGACAGTCGAGCCTCTCCACTTCCCTGGTCTTGTTCTCCCTCCACATAGCACCGTTTCATGCGATTCTTGTCCCTTTGGGTTCGTCTCCTCTTGATGGATTCATTGACCTTTTGCTCCACCGGCAACATGGTCCGTAGGCAAAACGCCTAAATGAGGTCCCTCCCCCTTCTCCGCCGCAAGACACAGTAAGACCAAGGGCCTCCCTTCGACCTATTTAAGGGCTCTTCGAGCACCCTCATGCCTTGAGCCTTCCTCCTCTCCCTCCAATTTCTCCCCTTTTTGCCCTGGAGCTCCCAGACCTGCTCAATTTTCTTCTCCGGCGTCGATGAGTTCGTTGCAGCATCCTATACTTCATTCCTTCAATTACTGGTCGGGTAAGCATCTAAGGACCTTCTTCTTCATTTTACCATCATCTTTGTGGCTCGAAATGCCCCCAAGTGTTGGGTCCTATAGCTCGCCGTAAGGACCTCCGCCTGTGCATAGCATTTTCCATTTCCGATGCACCTCCACATGTGGAAAGTAATGCTTTTGATTCAACCTAACTCTACGAGTGTACTGACGACCCTAGCTTGGGTTTTATCCTCGATTCAATGGATTTCAATTTCATTTTCTCCTTCCTCTGTTTCAGTCATGTCTAGTTCAGTTTCCTCCATTTTGAGCACGCGATGACTAGTGTTTGTGATCTTCGTGTTTGGGGGGAACTAGGGAACTCATTCCCAATGTTCGTTCTCAGTTGCGCGCCCTGATGGTGATTTGAAGCAAAGGAGTCGAGCTCCTGTGAGCCTGCTCGCACCATGACCTTGGCTGGAAGAAGCCAGGTCATGGAATGACCAAGAGGGTCATGCGCGGGCAATGGAACGATTTACATTGCGTGGGAATTATCATCTTTTCCCCCTTGTTCTTTCTTTCTGCCGCAAACAATTGATAGTTGTAAATGACTGGACTGCCCTCGCAGCTTAATTATTTCATTTTGGCGATCGGGGGTATTTTGGTCATTTCACCTACTATTTACATCGATTTACATTTTCATTTAAATTACTGTCACGCTATGGTTTTCTTGCATTCTGATTGGCCGATTTTACTTAATTCATAGTAAATCGATCCATGGTCAGAAAAATGCAAATAAATAGTCGTGGGAAAGGATTTTTCATGTAGAATCTGATTTTATTGTTCTTGAGTCCCAATTATGATTCCTTTTTCGAAGTTTTCTTTGGATACCTATTTGATTATATTAAATGGTCTAGAATGTATAATTAATTCATTTTAACTCCAAATTGGGAAATAAAAGATGTTTTATTAATTAGGTATGCTTTATGCCTTAATATATACTAATACATGTGTAATGTTTATAACCAGGGAAAATAGATATGGAACACTCTAATTGGTGAAATGGGTTGAATATGAATCTTCTAAAAGGTATGTGAATTTTATTTATGTATGAATGATGAATGTGTATGAGAAATTAACCTATACTTTAGTTGGGCTTTTATCTCACCCTACCTTACTAATGTTCTAGCCTTGATATCCTCCTAAATACCTTTACTTGGCTCTTTACTTATTTAATGCCTCCATTGCCATTGTGACTCATCTAGTTGAATTATGTGAATCTTGCTACCACTTATGTTGTCTAATTTACTTGGAAATATTGTATAATGTTGTTTCTTATGTTGGCTCCTTTATTTCATGTGTTTTATTCCCAAATGCTATGATGCAAATGTTACTTTTATACTTTCCACTACTGCCAAGTGAACTATTAAGCATGATGTATTTTAGACCAAATGACAATGTAGGGTACATGAGTACAAACCACCCATAGGGAACTGAGGTTTTAGTCCTCCTTTCGGGCACTGGGGTTTTAGTCCCCCTGCCATTTTATATTAGGCACTGGGGTTTTAGTCCCCCTGCCACTTTATATAGGCACTGGGGTTTTAGTCCCCCTACCACTTTATATAGGCACTGGGGTTTTAGTCCCCCTGCCACTTGGTGCGGTCCGGTAGGTGCCTCACCATACATTGAGATGACTTTGTGTCTTAATATATTCATCCTAAGTGCTTAATTTAGTTGATTGTTTATGGCAATCTTCTCTCTCTTATTCATATACTTGCCTCATTCCTTTTGAAATCTCTTAGTGTAGAGAATCTTTTATATTGCAATGTTTTAGATTATTTAATTGTCCTGTTTCTCTTGATTAACACATACGTTTTTATCTCTCTCTTGTCGGGTGATCCCAACCACTCAGATTAGGATCAGAGTGCGCATGGAAGCTTGGTGAACCTGCCTAAGGCTAAGGAGATCGTACACATCTAGATAGCTTGGACTAGTTGCATAAACTTTTATTATGTTGTTTGTGGAGACAAGTTGTATTAGTTTAAGTCTTCCTCTACCTAGATCCTATGCTTGTATAAAGTTGTACTCCCGTTTGGGAAATTTTTATAATGTACTCTTTATACATTTTGAATAAAGTCAAGTTTTATTTCTTCCGCTGCCACACATTAGATGTTTTTATTTATCATGTTTAATAGTAGAGACTATGTCTTTTCATCCTCAATGTTCTTAAGGTGGATACCATTCTCAACTTCAACCCCATTGTATTGCATTTCAAGATCAAGGTATTTCCCTTGTAAATTATCAATAATCTGAAGGTTGGTTTTATCATTCAATTCAAGAATTTCAAGCTTAGCATAAAGATCATCAATAATGTTTCCTAACCATTTTCTTTTAGATTTACATTTAGCAAAAGATGAATGGGTAGTGATAAGCATGTCAATAATAGCTTCCTTAGATAATTAATGCAAGCTTACCAAACATACCTCACTTATCTCACAAATATCTTCACTAGTAGAGGCCATGAGTGCAAGGTGACACTCTACATCTTCTTCCGAGCTTGAGCTTCTTGAAGATGAAGCTTCCCAAGCTGCATGAGCTACATTCTTGTGTCTCTTCTCCTTCTTGTCCTTCCTCTTATATTTTCTTTCCTTCTTTTATTCCTCTTCCTTCTTTGAGCTTGCCTTGTGGTGTGACTTTCTTGACTTGGGAAATTCACTATTCTAGTAACCCTTTTGAACACACTTGTAGCATCTCATAGTAGAAGAGGAGGAGGCTTCATTTCTCTTGAAGTGTTTGCCCTTGATGTTGTTGGCTTCATGCTCACTAGGGCCTTCATCTTAACTAGAGGAGGAGGGATAAGTCTGGAAAGCAAGTTGTTTTTGAAGGATGACAACCTCGACTTGTGCTTTGAAAGTACTATCTTTGATCTTCATGGCTTCCTTCTCTTCTTGCTTTGCTTCTTCTTCTTGCTTGTCAAGTCTAGGCTCATGAGATTGAAGACTGCCAATGAGTTCTTCGGTTGGGATTTCACCTAGGATCCTCACTTCTTCAATAGAAGTGACCTTTGACTCCCATCTCTTTGTTAGAATCCTCAAGATCTTGGAGTTGATTACACTTCTATCCAAAGTGTTACCCAATGCAGCCATCCCATTGATGATGACATTTAGTCTTGAGTACATATCCACAATCCCTTCTTTCTTACCGATCTTGAAGTTCTCTAGAAGTTTGTTCAACATATAGATCTTTGCCTCCTTGACTTGCTTTGTGCCTTCATAGGTAATGCATAGCTTGTCCCAAATATCATAGGCGGTGTCCCAAGATGAGATCCGGTTGAACTCCATAGGGGTTAGGGCTGCATAGAGGATGCTAATGGCTTTAGCATTGAGTTGAGCTTCTTTGAGTGCAACTTCACTCCATGTAGATACAACTCTAGTTGGCTCCTTATAAGGTGTGACCATCACCTTCCACTTGTCAAAGATCATCCCTTGAATGTAGAACAACATACGCCTCTTCCAATAGAGGAAGTTGGTTCTATCAATGACTGGAGGACACATGGAGAATCCTCCCTCTAGGTTGAGAGAACCAAGTAGGTTGTCGCCCATCTTCTCATCACGTGGGAGATTGTTGGAGAAGAAGCTTAGCTCTGATACCACTTGTTGGATCTAAGGGCTCTAGAGGGGGGTGAATAGAGCTACAAAATTTCTCACAAAATAGATTAGACCTTCAAATTATATCAAGTTTACCACAATAGCTTAATTGCAATTTGAAGTCCTATCTAACAAGAATATCAAGGATGAGAGAGTTTGATAGAAAGCACTTGACAAAGGGATGTAGAGTGGTTCCACACTTCAAACTATAAGTGAGTCAGTCCACTACCTAGATAGGTCGACCTCTAGGACTTTACAAGTGCTTTTCTCTATATTATCACCAATAAGAGTTACAACCCAAGACCACCAAAATACTTACCCATCCAATCACAAGGAGATATCCACCTTACCAAAGGACTTATCCACTTAACTTGAGTCTTCAGCCTTCACCAAGGTCTTACCCACTCAAGCTCAAGTCTTCTGCCTTGAAGGACTTTGCTTCTCCTCTTGGATCTTCAGCCTTTTCCTTCTACTTCACCTGGAGAAGATCACCACCACTTCATCAACCTTGAAGAGGACCAACTACAACTCCTTCTTTACTCAATGGATCTTGCTTCACCTTTTCGTCATGTAGGAAGGAGATAGGGAAGTAAGAGAAGATGAGAGATTTACATGCACAAGGGTGGAGCTCTCTTACAATATGCCTAACTCACTCACAAATCATGAAATGAAGTGTAAACTAGAGAGAGAAAGGGGCTCAAGGAGTAGTAGCACACTCAACTATAGAAAGGACCTTGAATATTTTGAATGAGAAAACTTGGAATGAACTCCAAGGGGTCCCATTTATAGCTGGAGGTGCTCCCTTGAATTGGTGAACACTTGGGGTCAAAATATAGCCATTTTACACAAGGAAACAGATCCATTTTCACCCAAACTATAATCACTTTTTCTGCATTTTCTGTATAGTACATTTGGTCAAGTTTCAATAAAGGTAACTCGACCGATCAACTAAAAGACAATGCCAATTTTCAAACTATCGATCGAGTTTGTTCTAGGGAACTCGATTGATGAGCTAAAATTCAGTTTGCTCAAAGAGTCAGTCGGTTGAGTTCTATGAATGTACAACTCGACCGATGGGCGTTCTTTAGAAAATTTATCATAGGATCAGTCGAGATAATAACTCGACCAATGAACAACCTGTGATCAATTTTCTAAATTGACTTTTGGGTGATTAAACCTTGGTATAATGTGTCCCATATATTTTTCTCATCTTAGTTACAAGTCATATCATCAATAGAAGTGATTACAAAATTCTTCTAAGGTCATTTGAAGTGATTTCCTTGTTAGCACACTTGCATTGCATTTGACTTGAACTTGGACAAGTTAGGGCTTGTGCAATTTGATCCTTTTCATGTACCTAAAGCCTGAAATAAATCTTGAATAGACATATTAGATACATATGAATAGAATGGTTGAATCATTATCAAAATATGGACAATGTATACCTTCAGGTCAACATTCTCCCCCTTTTTGACAATGACAAACCATTCTTCAATCATATTGAAATGGATATTGAAGTTATACCATTGTCTTGTGAATTGTAAGGGGTTTCAAGATTTGAACAATGTGAATTGATCCTCATCAATCTATGCTTACTTTAACCTACATAGTTAGTCTATCTACACAAAGAAATATAACACATATATTCTATATGGTCCTTTAGCAAGTCACATGATAAAGCATATAATGAACCAGAAAAGGATCACATCGGCAGTAAAAGCAATATGGTTGAGCTTCAAAACATTGAAATTCTCTCTCACTTTTGACATTATAAAAGAGGAAGGGGGTATAAGAGCATAAAAGCAAGTTTTCTCCAAGAACAACCAAGTATATATCCAAAACATGCAATCTCAAAAAGCATACACCAAACAGAGATGAGAGAAGCAACCATACTAAGTAATAATCAAAATATGGCAAAACATGGCACCATCTTATAATATATAACAGATCAAAGAGTAAGAGTGTGTAGAATATAAATTACAACCTAGAATGCAAGTTCTTATAAAACAACTACAAGCGAAAATGAGGTAAACTAAGATGATGAAATAGTACAGCTCAAACTATGTGCCTAGATGTTTCTAATACAAAATAGCCTAGAAAGATAGATATGGTTAGAAAACTAGACTAAAAACTAAGAACATATAAACATATATGTCATCTACATCAACATCATCTATAACAACATTAGCATCAGGAACATAGTCATCATCTCCATCTAATGGTGCAACATCATCTCCTTCATCAACAAAGTCACCAATAGAGCCAGTAGAGCCATCATCAACTTTAGATGCAACACCATCATCCTCACCATCAATAGTAGCCTCGTCAACATCACCAGTCTCCTCATCAACCTAGTCTGGCATCTCCTCATCAACAGAGGGACCAACGAGATGACTAGGCCAACGAGCATTCTGCTCATCCCAATTCATACCAAAAGCAGAGAGCTCATCGGAATGTGGACATGAAGGAGCATAATCACCAAGTCTGGCAAGCAGAGTGGCTAAGGGGCCAGTAGGTAGAGGTAGGATAATGGGAGCAGGTCCATCAGCAGCAAAGGGTGTAGAAGCAGTGGTAGGTTCAGGTGCAGGTGGAGGGGCTTGGTAAAAGTGATTGTATGTATAGAAGGCATAATCACTTCCCGAGTAAGGTTGGTAGGCTGCGTAGGGATGTGCACATGACATGTTCATGTTTGACATGATTGAACATAAATCCCGATGTAGGTGCTCCTTGACCTGGAGGTTGTATTCCTATTTATGTATCATGTAACCCATGAGGGCTTCATTGGACATATGAAACGAGGCACAGGAAGGCCGCGTAGTCTAAGGAGGTGGAGGTTCTTGGGTAGAGGTTGAGGCAGGTGCAGAAGGAAAAGAATAGGTAGAAACATAGGAACATGGTTTGGTGGAGGAAAGGATAGGCACAGAAATCTGAATGGTGGTCTCACTAATACATACTCCCTTCTGGGTAGGCCTGTAATGGAAGTCATGGAAGAGATATTTCTTAGTGGCAAACTAAAAAAGACCACACATCAGGGTAGGGTAGGGAGAGTGGGTGCCATGGGTATTCTTTCCTGAGTCGAAGCAAGTCATATGGTGGGGGATGTCTCTAGACCACTTGACTCCAACATTCTCTAAGAGGCAATACATGATTACCACAATGTTCTCTACAATATTTGTTTGATTTTACTTCAGATGGATGTTGTAGTTGACCACTAGGGCAAGGATACACCTATTAAGATCCAAGGAAGAGGAGGGAAGGGTGCTCTTCTTCTTGTAGGGGAACTAAGGTTTCTTCAAGTAATGATGGATGTCAGGAAGAGTGAAATCGTATTGCTTGTAGAAAGCCTCAGAGTCAAGAAGGTCAAAATACTCATCGTAATCTTTGTGCCAAGTGTCAGTCTCATCGGTACCAGAGAAAAAGATGTTTAAGGTATCCTATGAGACTTGGAATTTCTTCCCGGATATCATAGGTGTTAGGATCACTTGAGTATTAGGAGGGGGTATAAGGGTTTCATAATTCCAACCCAAGTTCACATAGAATTCATGAACCACTTTCGTGCTAGTCATAGAATTGTGGAAGCATGCACATTCAACACCCAGGGCTGAGAGATGGTGAACGTGTAACAACTTTGCCACTTGATCGATGACCTCTTGGCATCTAGGGCTAGGCTCAAAAAGGGTGCAAAAAGGGAAAGGACTCTGTGGGAGAAGGTCCTTATACCTATTAATAGCCTCATTTGAGACAAAGAGGGTCTCATCAAAGGGGATCAAGCGGGAAGACAAAAAGAAGGATGGTGCATTACTAGGGGTGGCTCTCTTCCTTCTATTTGAAGCCATGGAAATGAAATAGAGAGGAAAGAGGAAGCAAAACCACAAAACACACTACCAAAAATGTTCACACACCTAGGTTTAGAAAGGGGGAAGGTCAAGGATGGTCTACCTAGGTTGGATTAGTGCTAGATTGAGGAAGGGGAGGTCACGAGTGGAGAGCTTAGGGCTAAGGGAGGTGGAATCGATCGAATTTTCTCTAGTTGAGAGGAAGAATAGTCGGCCAAACCCAACTTAAGTGTGCTCCAGCTCGACCATCGGTCGAGTTTTGTGAACTTGGAAACTTGATGGATTGGCTTCTTAAAAAAGCTCTCAGCTATCGATCAGTCGAGTTTGCCTTGGGGTAACTCGACCGATGGTCAACCTGACCTAAAACCATCAAACTTAATTTCTAGCCATTTGAGTGATAATTAAATTTATTTTTCAAGTCCATTATGTATATTGAACATACTTAGGCACATATCATTCATCATTGGGTACTATTTTATGATAAAACATGCATTTGCAAAAAATACCCAAAAACAAGAGAAAAACAAGGCAAAAATGAACATGAAAAATTGATTTTAAACACATTAGCAAACCAAGATGATCCAAATAGAGACAAGACATATAGGATAGATAAAAACTTGCTAGAAGGCATATCAGATTCATTCAAATTAGTTATAAGCAGTTTTTCTCTAATAAAATTAAATTGCTCTCTATCTAGAGGTTTAGTGAAAGTGTCCGCCAACTGATTTTCCGTGTCCACATGCGTGATATAAATATCCTTCTTGGCAATGTGATCACAAAGAAAGTGATGGAGAACCACTATATGTTTATTTCTACTATGCAAGATAGGATTGTAAGACAAGTTAATTTCACTAGTATTATCACAATAGATAGGAGAAGCATCAAAATGAATGTTAAAGTCTTGGAGCATTTGATTCATCCATAGGACCTGGGCACAACAACTCCCAATTGCAATGTATTCGGCCTCGGTGGTTGATAATTCCACTGTGCTATGTTTCTTGGAGAACCAAGACATTAAGCATGGTCCTAGGAGGAAATAAGTGCCACTTGTGCACTTTCTATCAATCAAGCAACCTGTACAATAGACATAACTATAAGCAGTAAGAGTAAAGTCCCTTGACTTGGGATACCATAGTCCAAAGTTTGGAGTTTTAGCTAAGTACCTCAGAATCCTCTTAACAACTATGATATGTGATTTCTTTGGATTTGATTGAAAGTGAGCACACAAGCCAACAATAAACATTATATCTGGTCTAGAGGCAGTTAAGTAAAGTAAACTTCCAATCATACCACTATAGATCTTCTTATCTACCTTCTCACCTTCTTCATCTTTATCAAGCTTGGCGGTGTTTGACATGGGTGTGTCCATCGACTTGGTGTTCTCCATCCTAAAATGCTTCAATAGTTCATATGTGTACCTGCCTTGGTTGATGAAGTTCCCATCTTTTTTTTGCTTTATTTGAAAGCCGAGGAAGAACGTGAGTTCAACCATCATACTCATCTTGAATTCACTCTGCATAAGATCACTAAATTCTTTACCAAGATCAAGGTTAGTTCCGCCAAAAATGATATCATCAACATATATTTGAATGATAAGAAAATTGTTAGAAGTGTGTTTTAGAAACAAGGTAGAATCCACTTTGCCCATGATATAACCATGATCTAAAAAAAAGTTCTTTAATTTCTCATACCAAGCCCTTGGTGCTTGTTTGAGTCCATAGAGAGATTTTTGCAACATGTCTCATCAAAGTCTATACCTTCTTGTTGATTATAGCCTTTAGCCACTAACCTTGCTTTGTTTCTTACCACTTTGTTGCTTTCATCAAGCTTGTTGCGGTAGACCCATTTGGTGCCAATGATATTTCTATCATTTGGTCTTGGCACAAGGGTCCAAACTTTGTTCTTCTCAAATTGTTCTAGCTCCTCTTGCATAGATAAGATCCATTCTTCATCCCCAAGAGCTTCCTTGACATTCTTAGGCTCGAGTTGTAAGATGAAAGCGTCGTTGGCCTGTTCTTTGTTAAATGCAACCCGCTTCTTCACTCTTTGAAATGGATCACCTAAAATCATCTCCTTTGGATGATTCTTTGCAAACTGGGGGTTGGATCCATGTTTTCATTATCTTTGTCTTCTTCTTGAGTAGCCACCTCTTTTCCCTTTTGGGTAATGTTAAGATCTTTAAGAATAGGAATTACTTCACCTTCAACCTCATCATTTGGAACAATTTCTTTGGGAATAGAGGGGTTAGTCTCATTAACTTTACATTAATAGATTCTTCTACTTTAGCAAGATCAACTTTAAAAACTCTATAAGCCTTGCTAGTAGTGCTATAGACAAGAAAGAAAGCCTTGTACGATTTCATATCAAACTTGTTAAGAGAATCTTTTGTATTCAAAACAAAACAAGGACATCTAAAAACATAGAAATACTCGATAGAAGGATTCCTACCATGCCATAGCTTATAGGGGGGTTTCTTCATTAAAGGATGAGTAAAAACTCGATTTTGCACAAAACATGAGGTACTGATAGCTTCAGCCACTATCAACAATCCATCTACCCTTTTCCTGCAAGAAAGGAGAATGTCAGTTCCCAAATTAAACTTTGGGATCCATTTCATCTTTAGGTTGGTCCCCTTGTGCTTGTAAGGACAATAAGTAGAGTAATGATCATTACATTTGCAATAAGAAAAAACCATAGGATTCTTCATGCCAGAAGACTCTCCTACAAAGAAAGAGGTCTCCTTTTTCTTTTTATTACCTTTGTCTTTTCTCTTGGCCTTTGATGCTCCCCCTTCAAATCCTAAACCACTAGTACCACTCTGTTTGGTAGAATGGTCAAGGATTTCATTTAGGGAGTTCTTCCCTTTGAGGCATTTCTGTAGGGATTTTCTCAGTCTATGGTTATCCTCATTTAAAGAAACAATGGTAGAAGATAAACTAGATATCTCATCCTGAGCATGCATAAGATCAACCTCAAGACATAAAGCTTTAGTTAAATATGAGTCTTTTTCAAGAGACATAGAAGAAACATTAACACTGAGCAATAAAGGTCTAGAAGATAGATCATTTACTTGAGCAAGCAACCTAGCATTTTGAGATTTAAGCATTTGAATATCTTTGTGATAAACATCTCTCTCTTCTCTACAAGCATCAATAAGGAGCTTAAATTCAACATTTTTAGTTTTAAGCAATTCAAGCTCTTTAAGGCAATTTTGGCTTTCTTCCTTAAGATTCTCAATGTTCTTAAGGTAGATACCATTCTCAACTTTAACCCCATTTTATTGGAGTTCAAGATCAAGGTATCACCCTTGAAAATTATCAATACTCTTAAGGTTGGTTTTCTCATTCAATTTAAGAATTTCAAGCTTAACATAAAGATCATCAATAATTTTTCATAACCATTTTCTTTTAGATTTATGTTTAGAAAAAGATGTACATGTAGTGATAAGCATGTCAATAATAGATTCCTTAGATAATTCATGTAAGATCACCTCGCTTACCTCACCAATATCTTCACTAGTGGACGTGGCACTCTCCGTCTTCTTCTGAGCTTGAGCTACTTGAAGATGAAGCTTCGCAAGCTGCATGAGCTGCATTCTTGTGTATCTTCTCCTTCTTATCCTTCATCTTGTATTTGCTTTCCTTATTGTATTCCTTTTCCTTCTTTGAGATGCCCTTGTGGTGTGACTTTCTTGACTTGGGACATTCACTCCTGTAGTGCCCCTTTTGACCACACTTGTAGCATCTCGAAGTAGAAGAGGAGGAGGCTTGCTTTCCCTTGAAGTGTTTGCCCTTAATGTAGTTGGCTTCATGCTCACTAGGTCCTTCATATTCACTACAGGAGGAGGGAGAAGTCTGGAAAGCAAGTTGTTATTGAAGGATGACAGCCTCCACTTGTGCTTTGAAAGCACTATCTTTAATGTTCTTGGCTTTTTTCTCTTCTTGCTTTGCTTCTTCTTCTTCTTCTTACTTGTCAAGTCTAGGCACATGAGCTTGAATATTGCTAATGAGTTCTTTAGTTAGGATGTCACGAAGGCTCCACATTTCTTCAATGGAGGTGACCTTTGACTCCCATATATTTGGTATAGTCTTCGAGATCTTGGAGTTGATTACACCTCTATCCAAAGTGTTGCCCAATGCAGCCAACCCATTTTTGATGACATTTAGTCTTGAGCACATCTCCACAATCCATTCTTTCTTACCCATCTTGAAGTTATCTAGAAGGTTGTTCAACATATAGATATTTTCCTCCTTGAATTGCTTTAGGCCTTCATAGGTAATGCACATCTTTTCTCAAATCTGATAGGTGGTGTCCCAAGATGAGATCCGATTGAACTCCATAGGGGTGAGGGTTGTGTAGCGGATGCTAATGGCTTTGGCATTGAGTTGAGATTCTTTGGGTGCAGCTTCACTCCATGTAGCTACAGCTCTGGTTGGCTCCTTATAAGGTGTGACCACCACCTTCCACATGTCAAAGTTCATCCTTTGAATGTAGAACTTCATACGCCTCTTCCAATAGAGGAAGTTGGTGCCATCAAAGACTAGAGGATGCATGGAGAAGCCTCCCTCTAGGTTGAGAGAACATAGTAGGTTGTTTCCCATCTTCTCATCTCGTGGGAGATTGTTGGAGAAGAACCTTAGCTCTGATACCACTCATTGGATCTAAAGGCTCTAGAGGGGGGTGAATAGAGCTATAAAAAATCTCTCACAAAACAGATTAGACCTTCAAATTATATCAAGTTTACAACAATAGCTTAATTGAAATTTGAAGTCCTATCTAACAAGCATAGCAAGGATAGAGATATTGATAGCAAGCACTTAACAAAGGGATGTCGAGTGGTTCCTCACTTCAAACTAGAAGTGAGTCAGTCCACTACCTAGAGAGGTCAACCTCTAGGACTTGGCAAGTGCTTTTCTCTATATTATCACCAATAAGAGTTACAACACAAGACCACCAAAGGACTTACCCATCCAATCATAAGGAGATATCCACCTTACCAAAGGACTTACCCACTTAGCTCGAGTCTTCAGCCTTCACCAAGGTCTTACCTATTGGATTTAAGGGCTCTAGAGGGAGGGGGTGAATAGAGCTACACAAATTCTCACAAAATAGATTAGACCTTCAAATTATATCAAGTTTGAGAAATAGCTTAAATGAAATTTGAAGTCCTATCTAAACAAGAACCACAAGGATGAGAGAGATTGATAGCAAGCACTTAACAAAAGGATGTAGAGTGGTTCCACACTTCAAACTAGAAGTGAGTCAGTCCACTACTTAGAGAGGTCAGCCTCTAGGACTTTGCAAGTGCTTTTCTCTATTAGATCACCACATGGATTTACAACAATAGACCACCAAAGGACTTACCCATCCAACCAGAAGGAGATCTCCACCTTAACAAGGAACTTACCCACTTAGCTTGAGTCTTCAACCTCCACCTATGTCTTACTCACTCAAGCTCAATTCTTCCACTTCGAAGGACTTTGCTTCTCCTCTTGGATCTTCAACCTTTGTCTTCTCCTTCACTTGAAGAAGATCACCACCTATTCATAAACCTTAAAGAGGACCAACAACAACTCCTTCTTCACTCGATGGAGCTTTCTTCAACTTTTGTTCATGAGAGAAGGGTAAAGGGAAGTAGTGGAAGATTGAGAGCTTTATAGGTACAAAGGTAGAGCTCTCTTACAATAATCCTAACTCACTCACAAATCACAAAATGATGTGTAAACTAGAGAGAGAAAGGGGCTCAAGGAGTAGTAGCACACTCAACTATGGTAAGGACCTTAAATGTAGTGAATGAGCAAACTTGGAATGAACTCTAAGGGATCCTATTTATAGATGGGGGTGCTCCCTTGAGTTGAATAACACTTAGGGCTGAAATATAGCCATTTTTGCTCAAGGCAACGAATCTATTTTCATCCAAAAAAGTCACCAACAGTTATTATCACTTTTTCTGTGTTTTTCGTATAGTGCATTTGGTCGAATTCCAATAAAGATAACTCGACGGACCAGCTAAAAGACAAACCCAATTTTCAAACTATTAGTCGTGTTTGTCCTAGGAAACTTGACCGATTAGCCAAAATTGTAGTTGGTCAGTAACCCGTTCGGTCGAGTTCTATGAATGCATAACTCGACAGATGCATATCATTAGAAAATCAATCCATGGGATCGGTCGAGATTGGAACTCGACCGATCAACAACCTATGATCGATTTTCTAATTGGGCTAAAAAGTGATTAAAACTTGGTACTAAGTGTCCCACATATTTTTCTCATCTTAGTTACAAGTCATATCATCAACACAAGTGATTATAAAATTCTTCTAAGGTCATTTGAAGGGATTTCCTTATTAGCACACTTGCATTGCATTTGACTTGATCTTTGATAAGCTAGGGCTTGTGTAAATTGATCCTTTTCATGTACCTAAACCCTGAGATCAATCTTGAATACACATATTAGATACATATGAATGGAATGGTTGAGTCATTATCAAAATATGGATAATGTATAACCTCTAGGTCAACATTCTCCCCCTTTTTGACAATGACAAACCATTCCTCAAACATATTGAAAACGATATTGAAATTATACCTTTTCCTTGTGAATTAGGGAGATTCAAGATTTGAACAATGTGAATTTCTCCCCCTCAATCTATGCTTACTTTAACCTGCATAGTTAGTTTATCTACACAAAGCAACATAACATACATGTACTATATGGTCCTTTAACAAGTCACATGATACAACATATAATGAACAAGAAAAGGATCACATACATAATAAAAGCAATATGACAATGATTAGTAATATGATTGAGTTTCAAGACATTGAAATTCTCTCTTCCCCTTTTGACATTATAAAAAAGGAAGGGGGGTAGAAGAGCATGTAAGCATGTCTTCTTGAAACACAACCAAGCAGATATCCAAACATACAATCTCATAACATACATCAAACAACAACGAGAGAAACACACAAGCTATTTAATAATCAAAATATGGTGAAACATGGAACCAACTCATAAGATATAACTGATCAAACAGTAAGAGTGCACATAAGATAGATTACAACTCATGATGCATGTTTTCATAAAAACAACTACAAGCGAGAAGCGATGAAATCTAAAGATAAATTAGTACACCTCATGTGCCTAGATGTTTTTAATACAAAATAGCCTAGAAAGATATATATGATCAGCAAACTAGACTAAAAACTAAGAACATCTAGACATCTAGGTCATCTATATCTACATCATCCACATCATCATCATCATCATCCTCGACATCAAGCTCGTAGTCATCGTCTTCGTCTAAAGGTGCAACAACAGTTCCTTCATCACCAGAGTCACCAGTGAATCCATCATAGCCATCACCATCATCCTCACCATAACCGACATCCTCATCAGCATCAATAGTCTCGTCATCAGCCTGGTCTGGCATCTCTTCATCCACAGAAGGTCTAAAGCGATGACTGGGCCACCGAGCATTCTTCTCATCCCAAGTCATACCAAGAGCATAGAGCTCATTGGCCTGAGGGAAGGAAGTAGTAGAATCGCCAAGATTAGCAAGCAGAGTGGCCAAGGGGCCAACATGTAGTGGAAGGATGATTGGATTAGGTCCACAAACATCAGAAGGTGAGGGAGCAGCAGCAGAAGGCTCAGGTGCAGGTGGCCGGGCAGGGTAGAAGTGATTGTATGCATAGGATGCAGAATCACTATCGGAGTATGGCTGGTAGGTGGGGTATAGGTGTGCATAGGATAAGTTCATGTTAGACATGATTGAACGTAAATCCTGATGCAGATGCTCCTAGACCTAGAGGTTGTATGCCTGTTGGTGTATCATAGAACCCGTGAGGGCTTCATTGGACACACAGAACGAGGCATGACTAGGTCAGGTAGGCTGACGAGGTGGAGGATCTTGGGTTGAGGTAGAGGCAGGTGCAGTTGAGGAAGAGGCATAGGGTGAGGAATCGGGTGTGGTGGATGAAAGGATAGACACATATTTCTAAATAGTGATCTCACTGATACACACTCCCTTCCTGGAAGGTTTGTAGTGGAAGTCAGAGAAGAGTGATTTCTCAGTGGTGAACTGGAAAAGACCACATATTAGGGTAGGATAATGAGGATGGGTGCCATAGGTTTTCTTGCCAGAGTTAAAACAAGACAAGTGGTGGTGGATATATCTAGACCACTTGACTCTGACATTCTCTAAGATGCAGTACATTATCACTGCAGTGTTCTCTACAATATCTGTTTGATTTTTCTTAGGGTGGATGTTGTAGTTGACTACTATGACTAATATACACTTCTTGAGATCCAAGGACGAGGAGGGTAGGGGTGCTCTTCTTCTAATAGGGAATGCCAGGTTTCTTCAAGTAACGATGGATATCGGGAAGTGTGATCTCATTTTGCTTGTAGAGACCTTCAGGATCCAGCAGATTGAAATACTTCCCATAATCCTTATGCCAGGTATCATTCTCATTGGCTCCTGAAAAGAAGATATTCAGGATATCCTATGAGATTTGGAAATTCTTTCTAGTGATCATAGAAGTAAGGATAAGTTGAGTATTCAGAGGTGGTACAAGGGAGTCGTAATTCCAACATAAATTTGTGTAGAATTTGTGAACTACTTTCGTGCTTGTAATGGAATTGAAAAAGCAGTCACACTCGACAACCATGGCAGATAGGTGGTGAACTTGGAGCAACCTCACCACTAGATTGATGATAGCTTGACACCTAGGGCTAGGCTCAAAAAGGTCTCTAAAAGGAAAATGACTCCTAGGAAGAAGGTCCTTATTCTGATTTACAGCCTCAATCGAGACAAAAAGGGTCTCATCAAAGGGAATCAAGCAGGAAGATGAGGAGGAGGATGGCGCATTTCTAGCGACGACTCTCTTCCTGCTATTTGAAGACATAGAGGCAAAATGGAGAGGAATAAGAGATCAAACGCAGAAACCACTCCACCAAAAATGTTCACACCTCTAGGTTAAGCTAGAGGGAAGGTCTAGGAAGGTGTCCCTAGGTCGGATACGGGCTAGGTTAGGGAAGTGAAGGCCAAGGGTTGTGAGCTTAGGGCTAGGAGGAGTGGAATCAGTTGACTAATCTCTATTTGTGAGGGAGAATAGTCGACCAAATCCAACTTAAGTTGGCTTCAGCCTGTCGATCGGTCGAGTTCTGTGAGGTGGAAACTCAACTAATCAGTACTTTTTTTTAAAAGCTCTCAGCCATGGATTGGTCGAGTTTGTCCTGGGGAAACTCGACCGATGGTCAACCTAGCCTAAAACCATCAAACTTAATTTCTAGCCATACAAATTCTAATTAAATTTATTTTTCAAGTCCGTTATGTATACTGAACATACATAGTCACATGTCACTCATCATTGGGTACTATTTTGTGATAAAACAAGCGCTTGTGAAAAATACCCAAAGACAAGAGAAAAAAAGGCAATATGAGCATGAAAAACCAAATTTAAACATATTAGCAAGTAAATATGACCAAGATAGATGGAAAACATATATGATAGATGACTACTAGCTAGAAGGAATATCATATTCATTCAAAGAAGTTATAAGAATTTTTGATCTAATAAAATTAAATTTCTCTCTATCTAGAAGTTTAGTGAAAATGTCTACCAACTGATTTTTTGTGTCCACATGCGTTATATAAATATCATTCTTGGCAATGTGATCACGAAGAAAGTGATGACAAACCACTATATGTTTATCTCTACTATGCAAGATATGAATGTAAGACAAGTTAATTGCACTAGTATTATCAAAATAGATAGGAGAAGCATCAAAATTAATGTTAAAGTCTTGGAGCATTTGATTCATCCATAAGCAACTTAAATTTATAATTTTTAGTTTTAAGCAATTCAAGTTCTTTTATGCAATTTTGGTTCTCTTCCCTAAGATTTTCAATGTTCTTAAGGTAGATACCATACTCAACTTCAACCCCATTATGGTGGAGATCAAGATAAAGGTATATCCCTTACAAATTATCAATACTCACAAGATTGATTTTCTCATTCAATTCTAAAATCTCAAGCTTAGCATAAAGATCATCAATAATTTTTCCTAACCATTTTCTTTTAGATTTACATTTAAAAAAAAATAATAGCTTCTATAGACAATTCATGCAAGCTTACCTCACTTACCTTACTTACCTCACCAATATCTTCACTTGTAGAGGCCATGAGAGCAAGGTGGCACTCTCCATCTTCTTCGGAGATAGAGCTGCTTGAAGATGAAGCTTCCCAAGATGCATGAGCTACATTCTTGTGTCTCTTCTCCTTCTTGTCCTTCCTATTGTGATTGCTCTCCTTCTTTTTATCCTCTTCTTTCCTTGAGCTGCTCTTGTGGTATGACTTTCTTGACTTTGGGTATTCACCCTTATAGTGCCACTTTTGACCACACTTGTAGCATCTTGGAGTAGAGGATGAGGAAGCTTGCTTTCCTTTGAAGTTCTTTCCCTTGATGTAGTTAGCTTCATGATCACTAGGGCCTTCGTCTTCACTAGAGGAGGATGGAGAGTTTGGTGAGCAAGTTATTGTTGAAGGATGACAACCTCCACTTGTTCTTTTAAAACACTATCTTTAATCTTCTTGGCTTCATTCTCTTCTAGCTTTACTTCTTCTTGCTTGTTAAATCTAGGCTCATGGGCTTGAAGATTTCCAATGAGTTCTTCAGTTGGGATGTCACCAAGGCTCCTTACTTCTTTAATGGAGGTGACCTTTGACTCCCATCTCTTTGGAAGAGTTCTCAAGATCTTTGAGTTGTTGATGCCTCTATGCAAAGTGTTGCCTAAAGCAGCCAGCCCATTGATGATGACATTAAGCCTTGAATACATCTTCACAATGCCTTCTTTCTATCCCATCTTGTAGTTCTCTAGGAGGCTGTTCAACATGAAGATCTTTGCCTCCTTGACTTGCGTTGTGCCTTCATATGTGCACAACTTGTCCCAAATCTCATAGGCGATGTCCCATGATGAGATCCGGTTAAACTTTGTGGGGGTGAGGGTTGCATAGAGGATGCTAATGGCCTTTGCATTGAGTTGAGCCTCCTTGAGAGAAGCATCATTCCATGTAGCAACAACTCCGGTTGGTTCCTTTTAAGGTGTGACCATCACCTTCCACATATCAAAGTTCATGCCTTGAATGTAGAACTACATCCGCCTCTTCCAATAGAGGAAGTTGGTGTAATCAAAGACCGGAGGACACATGGAGAAGCCTCCCTCTAGGTTGAGTGAACCAAGTAGGTTGTCGCCCATCTTCTACTCTCATGGGAGATTGTTGGAGATGATCCTTAGCTCTGATACCATGAGTTATATCTAATGGCTCTAGAGGGGGGGGGGGTGAATAGAGCTACACAAATTCTCACAAAATAGATTATACCTTCAAATTATATCAAGTTTGAGCAATGGGTTAAAGGCAATTTGAAGTCCTATCTAAACAAGCACAATAAGGATGAGAGATATTTGATAGCAAGCACTTGACAAAAGGATGTAGAGTGGTTCCACACTTCAAACTAGAAGTGAGTCAGTCTACTACCTAGATAGGTCAACCTCTAGCACTTTGCAAGTGCTTTTCTCTATTAGTTCACCACACAGATTTATAGCAATAGACCACCAAAGGACTTATCCATCCAACCACAAGGAGATCTCCACCTTAACAAGGAACTTACCCACTTATCTTGAGTCTTCAGCCTTCACCTAGGTCTTACCCACTCATGCTCAAGTCTTCCTCCTTGAAGGACTTTGCTTCTCCTCTTGGATCTTCAACATTTGCCTTCTCCGTCACTTGGAGAAGATCACCACCTCTTCAACAACGTTGAAGAGGACCAGCTACAACTCCTTGTTCACTCGATGGAGCTTACTTCAACTTTCTTCATGAGAGAAGGGGATAGGGAAGTAGTGGAAGATTGAGAGCTTTACATGTATAAAGGTGGAGCTCTCTTATAATAATCCTAACTCACTCATAAATCACAAAATGATGTGTAAACTAGAGAGAGAAAGGGGCTCAAGGAGTATTATCACACTCAACTATGGCAAGGACCTTGAATGTAGTGTATGAGCAAACTTGGAATGAACTCTACTCATTGGAATGAACTCTAAGGGGTCCTATTTATAGCTGGCAGTTCTACCATGAGTGGGGGAACACTTAGGGAAGAAATATAACCATTTTTTTCTCAAGGAAACAAATTTATTTTTGTCCAAACAAGTCACCAATGGTTATAATCACTTTTTCTGCATTTTTCATACAGTGCATTTGATCGAGTTTCAATAAAGGTAACTCGACCGATCTGCTAAAAGAAAAACACAATTTTCAAACTATCAGTCAAGTTTGTCCTAGGAAACTCGACCGATTAGCCAAAATTGCAACTGGTCAGTAACCCATTTGGTCGAGTTATGTGAATGCATAACTCGACCGATGCATATCATCAAAAAATCAATCCATGAGATCAGTTGCGATTGGAACTCAATCGATCAACCGCCTATGATCGATTTTCTAATTTGGCTAAAAAGTGATTAAAACGTGGTACTAAGTGTCCCACATATTTTTCTCATCTTAGTTACAAGTCATATCATCAATACAAGTGATTACAAAATTCTTCTAAGGTCATTTGAAGGGATTTCCTTATTAGCACACTTGCATTGCATTTGACTTGATCTTTCACAAGCTAGGGCTTGTGTAAATTAATCCTTTACATGTACCTAAACCCTGAGATCAATCTTGAATACACATATTAGATACATATGAATGGAATGGTTGAGTTATTATCAAAATATGGACAATATATAAACTCTAGTTAAACATTACCCACTCAAGATGAAGTCTTCCGCCTTGAAGGAATTTGATTCTCCTCTTGGATCTTCAGCCTTTGCCTTGTCCTTCACCTAGAGAAGATCACCACCTCTTCATCAACCTTAAAGAGGACCAATTACAACTCCTTCTTCACTCAATGGACCTTGCTTCACCTTTTCTTCATGTAGAAAGGACATACGGAAGTAAGAGAAGATGAGAGCTTTACATGCACAAGGGTAGAGCTCTCTTACAATATGCCTAAATCACTCACAAATCACAAAATGAAGTTTAAACTAGGGAGAGAAAGGGGCTCAAGGAATAGTAGCACACTCAACTATAGCAAGGACCTTGAATATCTTGAATGAGCAAACTTGGAATGAACTCCAAGGGGTCATATTTATAGTCGGGGGTGCTCCCTTGAATTGGGGAACACTTGGGGTTGAAATATAGCCATTTTGCACAAGGAAACCGATCTATTTTCACCCAAGCCAAGTCACCATGGTTATAATCACTTTTTCTGCATTTTTTGTATAGTACATTCACTCGAGTTTCAATAAAGGTAACTTGATTGATCAACTAAAAGACAAAGCCAATTTTCAAAATATCGATCAAATTTTTGTGGGGAACTCAGTCGATGAGCTAAAGTTGAGTTTTCTCAAAGAGTCAGTCAGTCGAGTTCTATGAATGTATAACTCAACCGATGGGACTTCTTCAGAAAATTTATCATAGGATCAGTTGAGATTGTAACTTGACCAATGAACACCTGTGATCAATTTTCTAAATTGACTTTTGGGTGATTAAACCTTGGTATAAAGTGTCCCACATATTTTTCTCATCTTATTTACAAGTCATATCATCAATACAAGTGATTACAAAATTCTTCTAAGGTTGTTTGAAGTGATTTCCTTATTAGCACACTTGCAATGCATTTGACTTGAACTTGGACAAGCTAGGGCTTGTGTAATTTGATCCTTTTCATGTACCTAAAGCCTAAAATCAATCTTGAACAAACATATTAGATATATATGAATGGAATGGTTGAATCATTATCAAAATATGGACAATGTATAACCTTTAGGTCAACATAAACACCCCTATTACAATGGGTGTATTTATCAAAACACAACATGCTTCAATTGTTGTATAAACATATACATTACAACATGCACAATGTATGTTATAAAACACCCCTATCACAATGGGTGTGGTTTAGTCAAAGACAACATGCTTCAATTGTTGTATAATATATATTACAACGGTTACACCATATGTTGTAACAAACACCCCTATTACAATGGGTGTGTTTAGTAAAAGACAACATGGTTCAACTGTTGTATAATATATATTACAATGGATGCACCAAATGTTGTATAAAACACCCATATTACAATGGGCCATCAATTAAAAGACAAAATGTTTCAATTGTTGTATAAAATCATTTATTACAGCATGCACATCACATGTTGTATAAAGCACCCCCCATAAGACCACACAATCTAATACAAAACTTAACACATGTTGTAAAATGAAAAAATGAACTGTTATAAAATATGTTTTATGTAGTAGTGATTGTTGCATTCTTGGTTATTGTCTAAAGAGACGACATAGTTTTTTTTTCATCAATTCATTTTTTTTATGTGTACATGACAATCCAAATAATGTTGTTTAATGTCTATTGTCAAAGACTACATTGACAAATGACAATCGTTTTTTGTTTTAACATGTGATTAATTTTGTTATGGAGAATCCTAGTATTATGGATCATACATGAAATATGAATAATTTATGGTTTTGAGCAATGTTTGAGAATCCAGATGAGTATGCATCGAATAGCTGTCTTTCTAGTGATTGAATTAACTTAGTATGTACTTCATTGTTATCGAATTCTATCAGTTGATAGTAAACTCAATGAGTAAGAGAAAAAACAACTGACTAGAAAATCTGTGGTCATGTTTTACCCTTTTCTAGAGCTGTTATCTAGATATTATAGTGTTGTAGCCATGTTTGTCTTCTTCTATTTTCTTGGGATATACTTCTTTATGTCTAAAATGATGATTCAACTAATGAAATTTTATGGTGATGATTTTGGTTCTATCTTGCCTTTTGGTTTTCTGGTTAAGGTGATAGGCTATTTCTGTTTAGATTTTGATGTCTGTGTAGCTATGTTGTTGCCTATTTCAGGCTTTTAATATGTTTTGGTGTTTTGAAGTTTTATGAGTTAGTTTGATGATGGGTTTCTACTCTAAATCTTGACCTCTGGCCTCACTTTGTGTAATTTTCTAGGTTTTTTGTATGGCCCAACTATCTATCCTTTGGTCCTGGAGGATGAGCCCTGCTAAATTCTTGTGATATGCTGAAGTATTTTCCTATTTACTGTGGGGAGTCTTATGATAATGGAAAAGAATTATATGATCATGTTTATGTCTGCACTTTATGTTTGAAGATGAAATTTAAGCTATTTTCCTAAAATGGATTCTGTTTGAATCCTAGTTTCTGATGAGGCTCTTTGATGCTTTTGATAACATATGTTGTGGGATCTGGAGGTTGCATCCTGCTATTTATGCGGTTATGTTGTTTTTCTATTTATGTGATTCTTAAGACCAAATCACATTATATAGGTTATGGATATATCTTTTTTGCAGGTTCCTAAAAATTCTCAAATTTTTGAAGATTTAGTTGTGTAAAACAAGCTCCAATGACTCTGATCAAGTGTGGGATAAGGAATATGTAAGTAATGGTCTATGCTAAGTACTTCCAACATTATGGGTCATTTAGAAGGGTGCCTGAAACATTTAAGGTATGAATCAAAAACACTATTTTGAAATGAAGACATATGTGGTGCACTATTTTTATCTTACAATTTGTTCTTTGGTTTATATGTTATCATGCAGGATTCCCAAAATGAAGCTGCTCTGTAGCCTTTCTGTTTCACCATCTAGATGGATGATAGTTGGCTGGTATGTTTCTTGGACTTAGAAATGACTACTTGTCTAAAAGGATGGGATGAGGAAAATACTAAATTCTATTTAGACACTAACAACTTTTTTATGTTAACTAGGTATTCTGTTTAGCTCGTTCCATAAAAAAGGATGTATAAAGATCTTTATGCTTCTTGATTAACGTATCATAGTCTTTCTTCTTCTTCTAAAGGTACTTGCATTGGACATCAACGAAACAATTGATTATGCTTTTCTAGAAATACTATAAGGAGAGTACCTTTTATGGCTATGGACCATTTTTACATAAATTGCACCATAAATAGAACTTGTCATTAAAACTCAAATTTTTTATATTAAATTTCTAATCATATTTTAATATATTATGTGTATCATATTGTGCTGCCAAGAAGACTGTATTACTCTCCTTTCTAAATTGTTGGTACCACCCCTTGAAGTTGAATTGAATGTTTTGGGTCTACGATTTGTATATTCCCTTTTCAGATCAAGTCCTCATTAGAATGGTTTATATAGTTATACTAACTAATCAAGTTTATATTTCCACATTCCAACCCATTAAAATAAGGTTATCAATTTTCTAGTGGCCAACTCTTTTGTGAATTCTTATTCAAGATGTTATTCCTACATGTGACCTAAGGACTTTGATGTTATTCAAGAAGAGGCTCTTTGTATCATTTTTCAAATTCACTATGCATCAACCTATTGGTTTATTATGTCTTACATCTTTATTTCACTTATGTAGAAGAGTATTCCTATTTTCTAGTGTGTTCTTACATGGCAATGCAATTGTGAGAATTTGTAGGAAAAATGCTTGTGTATGTTGATTTATAACAAGTGACTTATCCAAGTGATGTTTACATTTTGCATACTTAAGCTTAATCATCTGCACATACCCTAGTTTAGAAATAATTTTATCGATTAAGAAATAGGGAAACATGCATAATGCAAAGATAAATGTACTAGATAAAATAAATTACAATGTTTCATTTACATTGCATAATAAATCTACAAGAACTTATGGATTGCATAATTCAATTAGGAATCAAATGATCATAGTAGATTGATATCATAGAAATTAATTTGACTTGATTCTTGCTTTTTGTTGGTTGACTTAGGTCATAAATGAATATTCAAGAAGAATCGTGGCTAATGGAGAAAAATAAACAATTGAGTTGTGTTGTGTTCACCTCTATTGAAGTAAAGACATCTGTTGATAGTCCCTCTAAGTTGTAATGGTGTTCATCTCTACAGTAGTATCTATACAATGACTTGAAGCTAACTATCAACACTATAAGTAATTAGTCAGGAGGATGGACTTCTTTTCTAATGAGTTGATGGTTCTTTCTCATTGAGAACTAGTTCTCCCAAGCTGCTCCTCCAGTTCTCTTCTATGTGAATGCTAGGATTATTGATGTCCTATGTAGGTACAACACTCTTTTAGGTGAGACTCTAACATGATCACCTCAGTCCATAAGTGTTGAACTTCCTAGATGTTGTATGCACCTTAATATTTTTGAAACTGTCTTTGATGCATTGAGGAGCTGAGGAGTAAATGAGATGTTCCTCTCAGTCATGTACCATTTTATGGAGATTTTAACATGCTACACTCATGCATCTGAAATCTAGATAAAAGATTTTCCCACTAAAATCACATGCTATAGACTGGACCCTACATGTCTTGAACTTTATATGCTAAGAGTCAACCTCTGTCAATTATGGGGGCTCAGGGAGAAACCACCTATAGAATCACATTTTCCTCACCCCCCCTGGAGCTCTAGGATCCTTTGCCAATGCTCATGGAGCTTTGTCCTCTCCTCTTTTCTTCTACACCTGCAAATAACACTGTTGCTAAAATTGTTATTGTCTGGGTAGCAACATTCAAGGTGAAGTGCATCATCAACAATCCCTCATGCTTGGGTATCTATCACTGTAGCTAGGCATGTGCTCAACCCCCAACTTGCTAGGTGTTGTTGCTCGAGGCTCAAACAACTTGAAGACCATTGGCTATAGATTCAGCAGTTTACTGCTGATTTCACTATTTGTCTAGTGGGGGAGGGGAGCTTAATATTTGCTAATCAAACTTTTCTTATTTCCAAACTGATTTAGTTGGTTTAGTATCTTATTATTGATTAATCCATTAAGTTGATTACAATCTTTTTATTCATAAATCATACTCTCTTAATGAAGTTTACTATACAAATATGTGTGCATTGTTCCACCCACACATATTATTTATAACATTTATATGCTTCCCTTATGGAATGAGGTGTTCCATTGATATATCTTGTAGGTAGACCTCTTGGAGCTTCACATGTCACTTCATTAACTTTGCTTTTTTGCTTATTCTGACCCTACTTGGCCAGTTTATCCACCAAGTGATTTCACTCAGCTTGTGGTGAAGATTGAGTTCCTTGATATACATATTGGATTCTATAATGCATTCATAAAGAACACTATATTTGATTGGACATGATTCTCTATTTGTTTTGTAGACTACCTACCAACTTGGAGTCTAATCAGTTTGCATCTTTTCCAGTTTCATTCATTTGCTGTGAAACTGACACTATAGTTATTATTTTTCTAAATTGAATTTAGATGAGGGTTCTTTAAAAAAATGTGTATGTCATGGCTACAATTTTAGCATGCCAGAAGTAGAATGATACACCTATCTACAAAGAGTGCTTCACCTACTTTAACAAAAAGTACTTTATAAGACCAGACAAAGTTTGATGCACATGCTCCATATGCCATGAGGTGAACCTTTCACAGTTTCCTACAGAATCCTTATACCATTCATTATTATTTCCTTATACCATTTATGTACTACCTTTTTACAATACGCGAGCCTTTCTAGCTAGCTGTGGTTTTGAGTAGAGTGCCAGCTGAACTTGCTCTTCACTAGAGTCAATGGTTGAGGCCCTACTTACAGATTTGCCACTTGGGTATATAAAGAACAGTTGTCATGGACAGAATGTTCTTCATGAAGACATGTTCTATGGTTGTTGGAATACACCAAGATGTGGATGGTTACCCACTAGTTTTTCAATGATGCCTCCATTTCCTTCAAGTAATTGAAGATGCAAGCATCACTGGACCCCTTGTAGGGAGATGCATTCCTTCTCTCCTCTCTTTCTCTTTTTCATTCATAAGATCTCAATCGATGGGAACAATGAGATCTCAACCAATATGCACATTCTCATACCCTCACATAGGTCATGTGGAATATAAACTTAGCACTTGAATAAATCATGAAGAGAACTATTTGTCAGACAAATGTTTGTGTGCATCAATGCACATTACTATGATTTTCATGTCACTGGTGGAAGTCTTGTAACCCTAGATGGTTAGATAAAGAATTTCAAATATCATGTTGAGATAGAAGAGGGCGATATAAGGGAGGGTGGAAGTTCATACATGACTAACTTAGTAACTAATGTGCAATTAACCCAAATGTATATTACATGAAGTTATTATAAAAAGATTGATAAAATAAAATATACTCTTTAGCAAGTTTCATTCATTTTTCATTGTTTCGTCTACTCTTTTGATACTTTATGATGGTAGATACAATAGTCTTTAAGTCTTCATCCAATTCTAAAAGGTATACCAGCCATGTAATACTTTCTTGTAACTTCACCCAATTCTTGTAACATTGCATTGCACTATGAACAGTTGCATTCAATATATGAGTATTATGTTATTGCATAAAGGTCGGTATAGGAATCTCAAGAGCATAACCTATCATATTAAACCAAAGCCCATTCTATTATGAACATTTTTCTTTACTTCAATCGATTTATACCATTTTTTTGAGCAAAATATGTTTGTTTTGTGGATGTTTTGCAATGTTACCAATGCAGTTGCAACTGTTTCATCTGCCAACGTTCCTCTTAAAGTTGTATAGGTTAGTGGCCAATTTATACCTTGATTTAGGTTGTGGTTGTAGTTATGTGAGGGAGAAGGATTTAGTGGATAGTTTCAGAGTGTTAGAGATGGTATTCACTCCAAGTATATTATAGAAACTGACTCCCGACCTGCCTTCTTGACCCACGTGTATCAAATAACACACAATTTGTATAGATTGTTTGTCCTCCCTTGTTCTTATGTTGGCAAAGGCTAAGATGTTTACAACAAAAACTACATATGTAGATAGAGACAAAGTTCTCTTATTTGATTCTTAGTTTCCCATATAACTTTTCTCCTATTTCAGTCACTATTGTTGCACTTCTTGTTGTTGCATGTCAAGATTCAAGTCAACACACACACAAGAAGTCATAAGAACATAAGGTATCATTAGAAGAAAGCAGTAGAAATGTCCAATCCCTAGACAAGTTCCACCATCAATTTGTTGAGCTTCCTATTGTAGATCTTCACCCTTGTTGAAATGGTTCTGATCTTACTATAATATCTAAGTATGTGCTATGTTATCTAAGAATGCAGTAATTAGTTCATGTTTTTGAAATATGAAATGAGTTTAGGCATGTGATCTATTCTCTATGGATGAAAAATAATTCATGAAATAGACAAGACAATGGTGGCATCATGAAGTCAGTAATTAAAAAGGTCATCCATACTGTAGGATTCTACATCTGTACATCCAAGACAAGGGTATGGAATGCTTATTTGTCTGGTTGTTCAAGGTTTAGTTTTGTTGTTCCTGTACTCCTGTTACCGTTGGCAAGGGGAGTCTTTGATTTTTTTCTTTGAACTCTAGGTACCAACATGAAGCGATCAACTAGCTTTCTTTCTAGAGAAGATTCAAGCTTCATGGAATATTAAGTAATAAATTGTATGTTCTCTGCTCATGGTGAATTATGGTGTACTTCCACTCCATGGCATGTCACTATATGCCACTGTGGGTTTTGGTAGGTTATTCACAATGTCTCCTAACAATATGTCTGAGCAGACTAATTCTCAAAAAATTTATCCATCCTCGTCGTGCTACTTTGCAGTGCCAGCAAAACAACACAATAAAAGGGTATTCTTCTCAACTTTAGTTTGTAGTGTGTGGACATGGAAAGTCGATGGAGCAGATATATGAACCCATGTTGATTTGATTTCATGTATTTTGACCTTTAGCTAATCATATGTCCTGGTTACATACAAGTGAGAGTGTTGCTTGACAATAATTATGAAAGCATCCTAATGGTCATCCTACCTCCATTTGATGCTTAAGAGGTACCTTCACACAAACAATATCATATTGGATTTTCTAGTGTCGCCAATATTATACTGCATACTTTGAAGGGGCTTCGTTAATGTTGATAAGTGTTTTTCATCATTTAAAGGAGCTCTGAAGTCGGCATGAAGAAAAGTAGATAGTCATATCAGGGAAGAGATAGATCCAATGATGTATAAGTTATTGTACTAAATACAAAAAATTATGTGGAAGTATATCATTGGTGTTGTATTCAATATAAGGGGCAAGGTATAATTTCTTCCCCATGTAATTTTCATTGGATTATAAATAAAAAATATTCATACTTTTGGAAAAGTGAGTTCATCTGCAATTGGCATTCATTTAGATATCCTGATAATGAACTAAAAACTGAATGACTAAATGTCATGAAAATGTAGTAATACAGAACTGGTATGTCATCAATGGCTTTTTTATATTCCATTGCATTCAATAAGAACAGTTTCATATAATAATATAATACAAAATAGTGTCATTTGTATAAAAGCCAATTGATGGGTAGTGGCATTTTTATAAATGCCAAATGATGTTTTAGTGGCATTTATTTGGCATTTATTGAAAGCCATTAAAGCCAAATGTTTAGCGTTGTGTACAACTTACGTCACTATCTTTCTAGTGGCACTAGTATTAGAGGCATTTTTTAAGTGACAAAAAATGCCACTAACCATGTTTAGTGGTGTTTATTATTCTGAAGTAGCATTTCTAAAATGCCACTAATGTGTATGTTTGTTATAGTGCATCACAAACATGTAAACATTAACATGTTTCGACCATGGAGATAAGGAACTATCGTGACCACACAAGGAAACATGAGTGTCGACCAACCAAACTAGACCATGTGTAGCAACCACCCAAATCTCAAGGTGTAGCGACCAACCAATCATATGTAGAGTTCTACATAAACCACACGTAGCACCCACTAACGTCTCACATGTATTAAACAACATTAGGTCAGCACTTTGTCACTACCGCAACACATCAACATAGGTAACGACCAAACCATGTACGCCAGCCAAGATGTAGCACCCACTACACACACCAAGTGTAGTGACCAACACTTGTAGCGACCACCCTAATTAGGGTTAGGGTTAACCTTGCAACCACAACAACTCTATGCATGTAACAACCTCAGGTGAACCACTACAAACATAGTGACCAAGAGTGAGCAAACTCAACATAGTAACCCTCAAATCATGAAGTATATAATGACCCAAATAGGTGGTTAACTCCAAGAAACATGTCGATCAAAATAGAAGAGAAACACCAAGAGACAAAAGCATCACTATAGAAAACTCCATGAAAGATATACATCAAAAACCCTAAAACCAAGTAACCATGTGACTAGATCATGTAAACCAAAGCCAAGATATCTAACATCATGTAAAATTGAACCAAAACATAGTATCAAAATTGACAAACATGATGTATGCAAGAGGAAACAAGATACACCATCACTAATATTTTGGGAGCAATATTTAGGGTTTAGGTGAAAGAGTAATGTATGAAAGAATGCTTCAAAATCTTAAACCCTAAAATAAGATAGCATTATCCAACAACTTATGAGCATGCTTTAGATATAGAATAGTAGCATACATGCAAGAATAAGGTGCAATAATAGAAGATGGGAAAATTAAATAACCCACCTTAAGATAAAGATCAAGCTCTAAAGTTAAGAGCTCCAAGAGAGGGAAGGAATATCCAACTAGGAACAACTCCATGGCCAACAAGGTCACCTTAAGAGAATAACAACACACCAAGGTCAAAGGATCTCAAAAGAGAAAGGGTAGAAACTCTAGGTCTAAAGGAAAGTACAAAGAACGAAGTTTCATCTCACATAGGTAATCCCTTGGAAAACCATGGATCTAGACGTATGTTGAGATAAGTTCCTCAACATAGCCACCATGGTGATCCATGGTCTCATGGCCAAGAAAAGAGAGAAAGAGGTAGGGTTCAAAGGAAATGAGATCAAGGAGAGATAACAACTTACTTAGGAGGAAGATCACCAAGAACCACCACAAAGAAGATGATCAAGCCCTACATCATCACATGCAAAGGTGATCGGCCACTAAAGATCCAAGATCAACACATTCTCTTGCTCTACCAAGCTCAAGGATGAACACAAGGGAGAAGAGAGAAAGAAGAGAGCTAAAAGGAATACTTTCACATGAAAGGAAGGGTTTATATACTCAAGGGTAGGAGGGAGGTAAAGATCATGAGGTGTTAAAATTTAAGAGCACCAAAATGACACTTGTCCAAAAAAGTCACGGCCATGCAAGCACTCAAAACACGCATGCAAAAAAGGATGATAACAACAAGGTAGTGTAGCGACCACTTAGGTACACTACACCCAAGTTGAAGCAAAACCAAAGGTCTCGGTCACAACACAACCAACCAAGGTATGGGTCACAACACATCTCAATACATGCAAACCCTTGCAACCCAAACCAATGCCAGGGCAGCACGGTGGCTACAAACCACAAACAAAGAAGAGCTTCGGTTGGAGCACAACAAGAAGACACACCCATAGGTCTTTACACTCAAGAAACTCCACATGGTCGACACCACCATCCACAAAACCCTAGCTCAACACACATGATGCCACCTCATCAACCAAGGTCCAACAAGGCACCCTTAAGCATCATTCTCTCTCTCATGATGATAAGGCACAAAGGGAAAGATAAACCCCTCAACATGGGTAAATTGAAACTTGGTCCAAAACAAACATAACTAGCTCAAACATCAACCAAACTAAACCAAATTAAAAAACACATGCATGTCACATGTTATTAAGATGCATCACATGATCAGATTAATGTTAAAGAATATTATTAAGCAAAAAAACACAAAAACGCACTAAGCTAGGTCAGGGGTCTTACAGGCAGGTCATTAATTGATAGTGGAGTGACATAGATAGGAGATAAAAAGGTGAAATGAATTCTCAAGGAAGCTAACCCTTGACCTCTAGAAACCTTTAAGGCTTAGGTATAGATCTTGGGGGTCTAGGGTTAAGTGGGGGGACATGAAGTTTAGTGAATGAACATTTAGGTTTGTTGGCCACCACATCCATTCTGGGTGCCATAGTCATGATGGGTGGTGTATATAATGGTCATACTAGAGTGCAATGAATTATGTGGAGTATGGTGATGTTACATAAATTTTGGAGTTGGAGGACTTGGGTAGCAGGATCATGGTGGGTAGGTTACAATATGGCCACAGTGGACACCACGACCGATGGTGGATAAGTGGAAACACACCCACCACGACCATGCTGGATAGGTGGCAGGATGACCATGGTTGGCACCACAAATGTGGTGGAGGGTTTGTTGTAGCTACTTCAAACATGTATTGTTAATTGTAGATTTGACACTGACATCACAATCGTTCCATGGTACCACGGTTGTGTTGGGCTCTTTCACTTGCACATTGATATCGACTTCGGCAATCTTTGGAGTTCTTATCTCTAACTTGACCCTTATCCACTAGTGGTAGATTGTTGAAGATCTTGGACCCTCCTTAGTATCCTCCAAGGGCGAATGAATCCTAAGATCATCCTCTTGCTCCCATGCCCATCCATATCATTGTCCAAGTACTTGGAAAACATGGTAGGGACGTCAATAAGTGCATTTGGTAGTAAGACGATTCCTAAGGGAAGTATTATTCACTCTAACATGTTTTCATGTGATTGAAGTACAAAAGGACACAAGATGAAGACCTAACTGAGGGTTTCATCACCACCTCAAACTTAAAACATACTTGTCCTCAAGTATGCTCCAACTAAATCTCATTTTCACTTCGTTTAAGAAAAACATGGGAGAATGCAATCATCATGATGTCCATTGGTTAAAGTAAGTTCACATGTGGAATTAGGCATGCAATCCATTACACTCTATTCATTTTTTCTTCAATGTGATTTAAGAACAGAGAACTTCAAATATGGGATGCCAATCACACATGTAAGTGATGTAACTTTCATACTACTCCAAGTAGACTGTATCATGCATGGCATACATCAAATTGATTGTAGTTGTTGTTTAACTAGCTAGGAAACCATCATACAATTCACTTCATCTCTCATGACCCACTTGGATTGTGTACGGGTGTGTGGTCTATAGTTCATTTACCCTATCCGTACTAGGTACAAAAAGATAAGAAAGGATTGTGGAAGGGAGTGGAGTGTTGTTACGTAGGATCACTCATCCTGTTCTTTCTTTTCTTGAGAGTCTATTACATATATCCATCACTTATTTTTTTTTCTTCCTCATGTCTAAGGAGGGCATATGGGGATTGCAAGAAGAGAGGTGGTATGGATATGGCCACCGCAAACTTTTGGAGGGTGGCCAAGGCTAATATGTGCACTCTCATCAACCTTTCATGAGGTTGAGAGATAAGAAGATGATAGGAGAAATGTTGGGTCAAATAGGGTTCATAGGTGGTGAAGATCCATGCATGATTTTATAAAAGTACGCTAATCCATGCAACATTCATCAAAATGGCAAACCATGCATATAACAAGCAATATGGAAGATTATACTCTTTCCACATGGAATGAGTAATCCTAAGCACTCAAGTCATGCAAAAATAAAACTTTAATTAAAATAGTCAAATACTTGTAAGAGGCTTGGAGCACATGAAAAATTCCATAATGGAACTCATTTAGCCAAAATTTTCATCAAAGGGTTTCACTATACCAATTCTAAGCATTCACATCACAATAGGAAGAGATTCATTTGAAATATAGTACTAGGCAAGTACATCAAGCTTGGAAAAAATTGGCCAAAATGGTGTCAGATTTCCTTTAGTCACATCTAAAACTATTAGGAAGCAACAAATAACAAACAAGCAAATCCTAGCTAAAACACATACAAAAATTACAAAAGCCTACATGAAATACAATGCATGGCAGGGAATGGCATGAAAAGCAAAAAAAAAATTACATAAAAATACAAGAAAATAAACTACATGATATGAATATATACAAATAAGAACAAAAACTATGGATGGAGAAGTATAAGAGTTAGTCATGATATGCTCTAGAGGGGGAGTGAATAGATCTAATAAAAATTTAAGCAATTTCAAATACTAAGAAAGTTAGATAGAAATTTCCTTAAAAGATAATGCACTAAAATATAAAGCAAGTATTTGGATAATGAAAACAAAATGCAAGAGACACTTGATGAAGAGTGGTTCCGTCAAAAGACGTTAGTCCACTACCTGGTTGTCCCCACCTAGGATTTTCAACCTGTGTTGCATTTCTTTTGTTTAATTGATACAAAATACATAAAATCAACCAGTGTCTTTTGTGGCTCTAGACAACTCTCCTTTCCTAGCTGAAGGTGAACTTGCTCAATGGAGTACATCACAATCAGCCTCCCACCTTGAATGCAACCTTCTTATAAGAAGCAACTCCAATAGGCTTACCAAAAACCTTCTTGCAAGAAGTAGTTGAAATCAACACAATAGAGTAGATCACAATCAGCATTCCACCTTGGATGCAACCTTCTAACAAGAAGTAGCTCTAATAGGCTTCCCAACAGACTTCTTGCATAAGTAGTTGGAAGCAACACAATAGAGTAGATAGCAATCAACCTCTTGCCTTGGACGTAACTTTCTCCAAGAAGTAGTGTTGTGTGATTTATATATCATCTTTTCACATGCTATCACACACAAATTTGGTTCATTCTGATATAATTCAGTCTCTTTTCATATTACTTTTGCCATCTTTTTGTTATTCTACTTATTCCATAACTTGCATTGCAGATTTGCCACAAAAAGAACTGAATTCAGAGTTAATTCTGCTGAAACAGCAGAATGCACGACGTGCAAGACAGATGCATGATGTGCACCTTTCTAGAGAAAATTGGTTCATTTAGCCAGAAGAACGCACGACGTGCAAGGATAAAATGCACGGCGTGCGAGTTTCCAGAAGTGCAAAAAAAGACAAACACACGGCGTGCATGCTGATGCATGGCGTGCACCTGGAACGTAAACAACCAAAGAAATGTTCTGGAAAGTCACACGGCGTGCATATCCTCAGCGCACGCCATGCACAAATCAACCCAATGCAAACTGCACTGCAGGTGCATGGTGTGCACCCCAAATGCACGACGTGCACCTGGCAGTTTCAGAAATACAAAAATTTAGAATTCGATTTTAAAACAAGGAGGGAAGGCAAGGGACAGTTATGTTTGGTCATTTGAGATGTTTTCTCTCGTCCCAGAGCTAGAGGAGACTAGAGGAATGCAATTTTGGAGAGATCCAAGGTGGTTTCTTGGATAAAGAAACCATTTCTTCTTCTCTACTTCTATATTGTCTTCTCCAAGGTGCAACCAAGCTTCCCCAACCTGGAGCAACTTCTTGGGAAAGGATCTAGTCCATCTTGGAGCAGCTAGAGAAGGAGAATTTCATCCCCAAGCCGGAATTCTTCCTTCTTGTGGTTACATTTTTAGTTCTCTTTGCTTTTTCCTTTATAAATCATGTTCATTTCTGAAATTTCTGTAACAAATCTACAAGACATGGTTATGGACGATTAGTCTTTCTTTTCTTGGGCATGGGAGAATAGCTACCATGTCAAAGCATGTATGGAACCAGTAATTTCATACTAAATACTATGATTCTCATTTCTTAACCAGGAAAGTACCGGTTTATTCTCTTCTTGCATGTATTGTCGGCCACCTTATATGCATGTTTTCTGCTTTCTTGCTTTATCTGAGAGCGCAAGTAGGAATGTATGGAGGTGCTCATCTTGGCAACTCTTCCTCTTCTAAGAGAGTAGAGAGGAATGAGTTGAGGAACAGTTGTGATCAAAAATGAAATTCACACACGAGAGTGTTGTTTTAAGTTATGATCGTTGCATTTACACCGGGAGGTGAAATGTAACGGAACCTTTCCTTGAAATGAGAACTTATGTATGTTTAAATTATTGTGTTCCCTTAATTGCTATGATATGTGAATGAAATCCTAATGTCCAAGATTCCTAATAATTCTGAAATCGAATTTCTTTTCGTGGTTCTTGCTTGTCAGTAAAAATCTGATTTTTCTGTTGTTAGATTACGAGTTTTATGCTTTTTGACAAACATTCTCTTTTCCTTAAAACTGATCTAGATTGTTGAACTTTAGTGCTATTGCACTCAATTAAATTAACTAAGCTCCTTGTGTTCGACCTCGACTATACTACCTTTGTATACTTGCGGAGTTTGGTTGAGTTGGGTAAACTATCCTTTGTTTGGATTGAAACTCGTTAGTGTAAACAACCAACAAGTTTTTGGTGCCGTTTCCGGGGAGCTACGGTAATTTAATTGGAGTAATAAGTACTAATTAATATTCGAGACTAGATCATCACTCATACTTTTCAAGTTTCCATATACCTCTTAGTTGTGTTCTTAATTTCTCTTGTTAATTTTCAGGTTGTATGTGTCGTTCACAACGAGGTCTTCAAACATCCGCTTTGTTAGACCTTGAAATAGAGCGAACTCTTTCAAGTTTAAGAAAAACAAGAAGAGTGGAATAGTCACTATTAGGAGGTACTCCACCATCACCATCATCACCACCATCGACTTCTTCATCTTCTATGGTAGCTACACCAAGAAATCTAGCCATGGAAGACGATCGTCCTTTAAAAGATTTCATGATGCCGGTTGCCACAAACATCTGTGGAGCCATTGACTTGCCTGTTGTAGAAGCAAATAACTTCTCAATTGCTCCTTCTATGATGCAAATGATACAACAGAATCGCTTTGGGGGTACAACCAATGAAGACCCAAGTCTTCATGTTGTCGAGTTCTTGGAATATCTGAATACCTTCAAAATTAACAGAGTGTCTGTTGATGGAATTAGACTCATTTTATTTCCCTTCACCTTAAGAGATAGAGCCAAGGTGTGGCTTTTGTCTCTTCCCAAGAAGTCAATTAAAAGTTGGGACCAGCTCCTTAATGCTTTCCTTGCAAAGTATTTTCCACCAAGCAAGACAGCCCATTTGAGGAACCAGCTCACCAATTTCTCTCAGAGTGAAGGAGAAACTCTATATGACAGATGGGAACGGTTCAAGGATCTTCAACGCCTTTGCTCGCACAATGGTTTGACAAACTGGCTTCTACTTCAAACTTTCTATAATGGACTATTTTACAATACCCAGTTGACTTTAGATGTTGCAGCTGGTGGTGCATTAATGACCAAGTCTTATAGAGAGGATTATGATATTATTGAAGATATATCACTAAATCACTGCCAATGGAGAGGAGATAGAGGAGCAAAATCAACCTCTACAGCAAGTTCTTCAGCCAGAAAACAAGGAGGAAAACACACTGTTGATGTCGTTGACCTTATTGCTGCCAAACTAGATGTGCTTACACAGAAATTTGAGAAGATGACCACTTTGCCAATTCAATCCGTTGAAGCAACATGCGAAGCTTGTGGTAATGCAGGACATACTTCTTCTTCATGTTTTTCCCCTAATGCAATGGAAGGAAACTTTGAACAGGTTAATGCAGTTGGGATGCAAGGAAATAAACAATACAATCCTTATTCCAACCAATACAATCCAGGATGGAGAGATCATCCTAATTTATCCTATCGGAATGCAAGCAACACTCAAAACTTCCAGCAAGGACAGCAACAACTGCAACAACAACAACATGCCAACCGTCAAGGAAATCCATCGGGTTTCAACAACAGGGATTATCAACAACCACAACAACCCCAAGGTTCTTCTCTAGAAGCTATGATGGAAAAATTCATATCTACACAAATGCAACAAAATGAGGAACTCTGAGAATGACAAGCTTTTAAAAGATGTTATTGCTCAACTTTCTGTAAAAGTGGATGGAATTTCCACTCACACCAAGATGTTAGAAAACCAAATAGCACAACAAGCTCTAAATCAACAAAGGACTCCACAATCCGGTTCTCTTCCAAGCCAACCGGAAGTGAACCCAAGGCAACAAGCTCATGCAATTATCCTAAGAAGTGGAGATGAGATTGAAAGACCTTCTCCATCCAAGGAGAAGAACATGAAGGAAACTGATGAAGAGGAGTCCAACTCCCCAAATTGCAGCAAGGAGAAAGGTAAAGATGAAACACCACCTTCTTTTAAAGTCACTGAACCTTTTCCTCAAAGGTTAGACAATAAGAAGGAAGACCATAAATTCAGGAAGTTTATGGACATAATCAACAAATTGTATGTCAATCTTCCTTTTGCTGAAGTTATTGTTGATATGCCTTCTTATGCTAAATTCCTTAAGGAAATTTTGACTAAAAGAAGAAAAGTTGATCAAGTAGAAACAATAATGCTTTCAGAATGAGTGAGTTATATTATTGAAAATCATCTTCCACAAAAGCTTGATGATTTGGGAGTGTTTACACTGCCTTGCAAGATTAATGACACCACCTTTGATAAAGGTTTAGTAGATCTCAATGCCAATATTAGTCTCATCCCATTTACCTTATGGCAAGAACTAGATCTTGGGGATTTGAAGCCCAAAGGGATGGCTATTGAATTAGGTGATCATTCTACTAAATATCCAAAAGGTATGGTGGAAGATGTACTTGTACAAATCGGTAAATCATATATACCCTGTGATTTTGTTGTTCTTGACATGGAAGAAGTTCCTTCCAACCCCATTCTTTTTGGGAGGCCATTCTTGAGGACTTCCAAATGTCTTTCGGGAAGGAAAGCTCACTCTACGTGTGGGGGAAGAGGCTATGGAATTCTCTATTTATGAAGCCATCAAAGCACCCACACGTGTTGAAGAAATATGTTTGCTTGATATTATTGATCCTATTGAGAATGATAATGAAGATGATGTTGATTTGATGTATAATATTTATGATGATGCAATTGAACTCAATAATTCTGAAATCTCTGGAGCACTATCTATTTTTAAAGCAGTAGCTATAAATAAAGATGCTCCACTTGTTGAAGATAAAGTTGATGAAAGTATAACGGGAAAAAAGGTAGAACTAAAAGCCCTTCCACCTGGGCTAAGGTATGCATTTATCGACCCAAATTTTACATCCCCAGTTATAATAAACAAGGAATTAACTAATGACCAAGAAAATAAATTGTTTGCCGAATTGTGTTTGTATAAAGACGTCATTGGTTATTCCATAGAAGATTTAAAAGGCATTCATCCTTTGATTTTTATGCATAGAATAAATATGGAATATGATGCCAAACCAACTGTTGAACCACCTAGATGCCTAAATCAAAATATGCTTGAAGTGTCAAAGAAAGAAATTTTCAAGTTAATTGATGCTGGAATCATCTATCCCATAAGTGACAGCCCCTGGGTTAGTGCCATTCATGTGGTACCTAAAAAGGGGGGTGCAACTGTCATTAAAGGAGACAATGACGATTTAATACAAATACCCATGGTTACCGAATGGCGTATGTGTATTGACTACTGGCGTTTGAATAAGGCAACCCACAAAGATCATTTTCCGTTGCCTTTCATTGATTTGATGCTTGAACGTCTTGCCAAGCACTCTTATTTTTGTTACTTGGACGGATATTCCAGATTTTTTCAGATTCCTATCTATCCCCCCGACCAAGAGGAAACCACTTTCACTTATACTTATGGAACAAATGCTTATCGTCATATGCCGTTTGGTCTTTGTAATGCTCCCGCTACTTTTTAGCGGTGTATGATGGCCATATTCTCTAATTTTATTGAAAATATAATGGAGATTTTTATGGATGATTTTAACATGTACGGTGACTCTTTTGATCAATGTTTATTGAACCTGTCTCTAGTCTTAGCCCGCTGTAAAAAGGTTAACCTAGTGCTAAATTGGGAGAAGTGCCATTTCATGGTACAATCCGGTGTAGTACTAGGACATGTGGTATCTAACAAGGGTATTGAAGTGGACAGGGCAAAGGTCGAAGCAATTGAGAAAATGTCTATTCCATATTCAGTTAAAGACATCCACAGTTTTTTAGGATATGCAGGTTTTTATAGAAGATTCATTAAAGATTTCTCAAAAATTGCAAAGCCGTTGTGTTCCCTACTTGCAAAGGATACATAATTTGTGTTTGATGATGATTTCCATGTAGCCTTTTCCAAGCGCAAAGAGGCCCTCATTTCAGCCCCAATTATTCAACTTCCAAATTGGGATTCTCCCTTCGAGCTAATGTGTGATGCAAGCGATTATGTAGTGGGAGTTGTTTTAGGACAGAGGAGAGACAAGAAACTCCATGCCATCTATTATGCTAGCAAAACTCTTGATGAAGCACAAATCAACTATACAACCACGGAGAAAGAAATGTTTGCAATTGTATATGCATTTGACAAGTTCTGACAGTATTTGGTAGGATCAAAGTTAATTGTATATATTGATCATGATGCCATTAAGTAGTTGCTGAATAAAAAAGATGCCAAACCACGCCTTATTTGATGGATACTACTCCTACAAGAGTTTGATCTTGAAATCCGAGACAAGAAAGGTACAGAAAATAGTGTTGCTGATCACCTCTCTAGACTGACCACAGAGGCTGGAGATGTATTGCCAATTGATGATCATTTGCCTATTGAAAAACTCTATGCATTGTCATCCACTCAAGCACCATGGTTTGCAGGCATCGCTAATTTTCTTGCTACTGGACAACTGCCGCCGGACGTGACATATCAACAAAAGAAGAAATTCTTTCATGATGTAAAATTCTATTACTGGGATGACCCATTGCTATTCAAGCATGGAAGTGATGGGCTAATCCAAAGGTGTGTTGTTGAGGAGGAGGTCCCAAACATCATTGCTGAATGCCATGCCTCTCCTTATGGAGGACATTTCATAGGAGAAAAGACCGCTACCAAAATACTTCAAGCTGGTTTCTATTGGCCCACATTATTCAAAGATGTCAATCTGTTCGTCAAATCCTATGATAGATGCCAAAGGACAAGAGGCATATCCCACTGCGACGACATGCCACTCGACTCTATCTTAGAGGTTGAGGTGTTCGATGTATGGGGAGTGGACTACATGGGACCATTCCCATCTTCCTGCAGGTATCAATACATTCTTGTCACTTGTGAATATGTGTCTAAATGGGTTTAAGCCATTCCAACCCAAGCACCGGATGCCAAATCTGTAATTAAGCTTTTTTAAAAGATTATTTTCCCTCGGTTTGGAGTTCCACGTGCTGTAATTTCTGATGGAGGCACACACTTTGCTAAAAAACAATTCAACAATCTTCTCTCTAAGTATGGTGTGACACATAAGATCCCTATGCCCTATCACCCTCAAACATCCAGGCAAGTAGAGATTTCAAATAGATAATTGAAGAATATTCTTGAAAAGACTATCTCCAATTCAAGGAAAGATTGGGCATTAAAGATAGATGACACACTTTGGGCATATCGCACAGCCTACAAAACCATCATTGGGACTACTCCATTCAAGCTGATCTATGGCAAATCGTGTCACCTTCCGTTCGAATTGGATCACCGTGCTTTATGGGCAATTAAGTTCTTGAATTTCGATATGAAGAGGGCAGGAGAAAACCATCTATTGCAACTGCAGGAGCTTGAAGAACTCCGTCTCGATGCCTATGAGAATGCAAAGTTATACAAAGAAAGAATAAAGGCATGGAATGATAAAAGAATTCACAGGAAAGACTTCCAAGAAGGAGATAAAGTATTGTTATTCAATTCTAGATTAAAGCTATTTCCAGGAAAGCTGAAATCAAAGTGGTCCGGCCCATTCCCAGTGGTAAAGATTTTTCCATATGGAGCTGTGGAACTCCAAGGAAAAGATGGAACCTTCAAAGTCAATGGACAACGTTGCAAACACTACTCTTGTGGGGAAGAAGTGCAGAAAGGAGCCTCTTGCTCCCTCCAAGATGCTTGAAGAATTAGAAGAAGTCTTACTCCGGACTCTAAATCGAGGACCTCGTGGGAGTTGAACCCACATTAGGATATATTTCTTTTTAAGTTTTTCAAGTCAAAAATACTTTTAATTTCGTTAGTAAGCCTGTCATGGATGAATGTAATAATCTAGACTTGATTTCCACTCTATCTGGCTTGTTTATTGTTGATTGACTGCAAAATTTCTATAGAAATCACAAAGTGAACGGTGTGCACCTCAATAAAAAATGCAGTAGAAGATGTTCTGGAAACTGAAATGACGTGCATTACCCAAGCACATGTCATGCACCTGGGAATTTGAGATGCTAGAAACTTTCTAGAAACCAACACGCCGTGCGCTATCAGTATGCACGTCGTGCACTTGGGAAATGGAAATTTTGGAAACTCTTTGGAAACTTGCACGGTGTGCATTTCATAGTTGCATGTCGTGTATCTGGTATTTGAAAGCCGCTGCAACTTTCTGGAAACTGACACGGCGTGCATTGTCCATATGCACACCGTGCACCTGGGAAATGGAAATTTTGTAAACTTTCTGAAAACTTGCATGTTGTGCGTTTTCTCAGCGCACGTCGTACACCTGGTCATAAAGGATATTTAAAAAACAAACTTTAGAGAAGTACACGACATGCACTCTAAACACACACCGTGCACTTTTTCGTAAAGTTTAGACAAAAAGGGCTGGAGTGCATGACCTAATTTCTCCTATCCCCAGTAACTGTGCACTCCAACCCTAGTAGTCGTGCGAGCCACCGCCCACCAGATCTTGAGCTCGTGCACATCGTTCCTCCAGCCATGCACGACCCTTTCTTCTTCCTTCACCCGCGCAACCGCTGCCGCTTTCCTCCTTTCTTCCACCGCACGCAGCAACACCTGTGCGGCCGCCTTCTTCTCCATCTCGGCTGTGCCCCGTCCGACCACCTTGCCGCCGTCTTCTACAGGAGCTCGATAGCAGTAGCAACCAGCCGCCGTTCCGCCAGCATCCAGCCACCTCACCGCCGTCTTTTGCTACCGCCTTCTTCTCTGACGATGTAGCAGTAGCAGTAGCCAACCGCTAAGCTACAACCAGCCGCCATCGCCGTCATCCCGTGCGCCGATAGCAACATATTTGCTCCAAAATCACAGCCGTCAGTGCAGATTTTAGAAGTGCTCTAGATTTACATGTGCACGCCGTGCACCAACTTTGCACGATGTGCGTCAACCTGTCTAAAGAAGAAGAATAGTGTACTTATCACGCCGTGCACCATCTTTACACGCCGTACCCTAGCTACTGGTCGAATGGCACCAATCAATCACAAAGCAGGCCGATGCCATGGAGTAGCTGCTTCATCTTCCGCTCCTCCCACCGCTGATGCACAACCTGCCACAGAAGCACTGACAACATTTGTACCATCTACACAATTCAGGGTCAGACTCGAGGAGGACGCCGACTACCAGTTCCTCACCACCAAGCGTGTCCTGCCCTCCCGCTACATGTGTGAGGAAACCCTTAACAAATTGGGTTTCAAGAATGATGTAGTAAACCATTTAACATTTTTGGGTTTGCACTACCTTTGCACCAGAGTCACTAAAACCTATCCCCGCCTTGTCTATGAGTTTCTCAACTTTAAGGCCAAGAATGACCCACAACATTGCAGTGCACCTTATCTGAATATCAATTTTTGACTTTTGAAAAAATCATTTTCTATGGATCTTAAGCGGTTTTGTGTTTTGCTTAAATGCAATTATGGCAGCTACACTGATTATCCTCCCGCCTTCCATAGAGACTCTTTCTGGTCTAAAATCACTTGTGAAATGGTGCATAGAGCAAGGAACACTCGAGCTTCAACGATCCATAATCCACTTTTCTGAGTTTTGCATCATCTTCTCAGCATAGGGCCTTTCGCTAAAAATGAAACCCAAGGTGTTGTAGGAAAGACTGATCTATTCTTTTTATGGTGCTTGGTGAACAATGAGAAAATCAGTACTAGCTACTACATTGTTAATAAGCTTCTTGACACAAAAAAGCAGAAGAAACGGGAGGCTGGTGACATTATGTGCGGGGGGGGTGATAAGCATCCTTGCAATGCAGTTGGGTTTAGATGTGGGTGATTTAGAACCTACATCGGGAAAGAACCTTGTTGATATCAACTATCTCATCTCTTGTGGTCTAATCTTAAGACATGGAAAAAATACATCTAAATTCAAGGTTTCTATCACCAAGAAGTAGTTCATCACCATTCCTGATGCAGCTCGAAACGACATTAAGAACAAGGCCACCTGGAAGGTGGAGCTGCAACCAGAGGTAGATGAGGAGACACCCACTCGAGGTGCCAGTAGCTCTACACATGCGCCTACACCAGCTGCGCCTACTCCTCTTCCACCGTCCACCAGTACTCATACAGAGTACAACTGGACGATGTCGGACGTGTGTCACCTTTACGGCTACGTGCAGTAGAGATTTGACCACATCGACACCCACCTCGACTAGATGGGCGCATAGTATGACACCCGGTTTGACCACTTGAGTGCGCAGTACACTACCATTTACATCATGGTCAACAGGATGGATGTGTGGCACATCTCTCAGGGCCACTACCCTGCACCGTAGTCTTTCCAGACAACTCCCTACCAGGAAACCGTAGTTCCATAAGTTCCACAACATGATTTTTCTCAGCACCAGCCACAACAAGACCAGCAACAGCAACCCGACTCATCCGCCCAGCCGGTGGACATCCCTGACATCATCAGTCAGTTCTTCCCTGAGAAGGGAGGCGACGGATCCTTTTTCTGATTTCATTCATGACAGGTATCCGGTTGTGAACTTCGTAAGTTTGATTGAAGCAGTGAGGACACTGCTGATTTCAAGCTTAGGGGGGGCACAACCGGCCAGTAGTGGTAGTCATTGAACATTTTCCTTTTTCGAGTCAGTTGTGTCAGTTGTTTTTCCATTTTTCCATTTTATTCCATGTTCTTTTCCATGATGGAAAAATCTGTATGATCTGAGACTATCTTATTAAGAATGAACCCCCTCTAGCATGCTGAAATTTTCTGTCCTCTATATGCTTTGGCTATATTTAAGAGAGAAAAATTAAGAGCATGTTTGAATAAAATGGAAGTTGAAAATTCCCATGTACTTTGATGTGATTTGTGTTTGTGGTTTGATATCTCAAATTTTTACATCTTGGACTACTCAATACATGTAATGGTTTCAGATTCTTGCGGAATAATTAACTTGCGACACTTTTTAGAATACAGGATACTCTTGCTAAATTTTTAGTCCATTTGCAAATCGAATTTTTAGTGAAATTTTTCCAAAAGAATGATTAAAATCTTGCTAACTTTAACATTCTAGTTGACTCTTTGGTGTTGCACTATCAATAGTTTATATTCACCCAATAAAAGATGGCATATGGCCCACATATTATGCTAGCCTAGTGTGAGTCTGATCTGGCAACGATGGTTAGGTGATATGAAAATCAAAAGACGGTAAAAACAACACCCCAACTGGCATTCCTCGTGAGCATAAGCCTAAATTAGCAGTCAAATGTTGGAAACCCAAAAAAATCTCATCATCACATCCTTATGAAAAAGAGTGCAGCTAAGTTTTGTTAATGTTAACATTGTTTTGATCATCTTATATCCATACTAGCTGAAAACTTGTAATGTACATGCACTGACTGTTTGGCTTGATTATAGAAACTCTATTTAGTGTTGTCTTGTTGAGCTTTTTGTTTAATTTGAAACCAACCATGCTGAACTTAATTTATCTATCTAAGATGTTGAAAAATTTGAGATGATAGGATGAACACAAACACAAAGTACATAGTTGACTGAGTTAATTGCATATTTTCTTTTCATTTCATCCATGCATGAACTAATTTTCCTCCTTAAATATAGCCATGTTCCTTTTTGCTTGAGGACAAGCAATAGTTCAAGCTTAGGGGGATTTGTTGTGTGATTTATATATCATCTTTTCACATGCTATCACACACAAATTTGGTTCATTCTGATATAATTCAGTCTCTTTTCATATTACTTTTGCCATCTTTTTGCTACTTATTCCATAACTTGCATTGTAGATTTGCCACAAAAAGAACTAAATTCGGAGTTAATTCTGTTGAAACAGCAGAATGTACGGTGTGCAAGACAGATGCACGACGTGCACCTTTCCAGAGAAAATTAGTTCATTCAGCCAGAAGAACGCACGACGTGTGAGTTTCCAGAAGTGCACAGAAAGACAAACGCACGGCGTGCATGCCGATGCACGGTGTGCACCTGGAACGTAAACAGCTAAAGAAATGTTTTGGAAAGTCACACGGCGTGCATATCCTCAACGCACGCCATGCACAGATCAGCCCGATGCAAACTGCACTGCAGGTGCACGACGTGCACCTGGCAGTTTCATAAATACAAAAATTTAGAATTCAATTTTAAAGCAAGGAGGGAAGGCAAGGGATGGTTATGTTCAGTTATTTGAGATGTTTTCTCTCATCCCAGATCTAGAGGAGACCAGAGGAAGGCGATTTTGGAGAGATCCAATGTGGTTTCTTGCATCAAGAAACCATTTCTTCTTCTCTACTTCTGCATTGCTTCTCCAAGGTACAACCAAGCTTCCCCAACCTGGAACATCTTCTTGGGAAAGGAGCTAGTCCGTCTTGGAGCAGCTAGAGAAGGAGAATTTTGTCCTCAAGACGGAATTCTTCCTTCTTGTGGTTACATCTTTAGTTCTCTTTGCTTTTTCCTTTCTAAATCATGTTCATTTCTGAAATTTTTGTAACAAATCTGCAAGACATGGTTATGGACGAGTAGTCTTTCTTTTCTTGGGCATGGGAGAGTAGCTCCCATGTCATAGCATGTATGGAACCAGTAATTTTGTACTAAATACTATGTTTCTCATTTCTTAACTATGAAAGTACCAATTTATTATTTTCTTGCATGTATTGTCGGCCACCTTATATGCATGTTTTCTACTTTCTTGCTTGATCTGAGAGGGCAAGTAGGAATGTATGGAGGTGCTCTTCTTGGAAACTCTTCCTCTTCTATGAGAGTAGAGAGGAATGAGTTGAGAAATAGTTGTGATAAAAAACGAAATTCACACACGAGAGTGTTGTTTTAAGTTATGATTTTTGCATTTACACCGGGAGGTGAAATGTAACACAACCTTTCCTTGAGATAAGAACTTATGTATGTTTAAATTATTGTGTTCCCTTGATTGCTATGATATGTGAATGAAATCCTATTGTCCAAGATTCCTAATAATTCTGAAATTGAACTTCTTTTCATGGTTCTTTCTTGTCAGTAAAAATCTGAATTTTCTATTGTTAGATTATGAGTTTTATACTTTTTGACAAACATTCTCTTTTCCTTAAAACTGATCTAGATTGTTGAACTTAAGTTCTATTGTTCTCAATTAAATTAACGAAGCTCCTTGTGTTCGACCTCGACTATTCTACCTCCGTATACTTGTGGAGTTTGGTTGAGTTGGGTAAACTATCCTTTGTTTGGATTGAAACTCGTTAGTGTAAACAACCAACAAGTAGCACCAATTATATTCTTCACATCCTTCTTGCAAGCAGTGTTCAGAAAAGCGCTACTCGGTGTATGGGCAGACGGGGCACTGAATAGATTATATGCGGTATGCAGGAGTATATGCGGGAGTATATATAGTTTTGTATTTTTTAATAAATTAATATATCTATGTATATTTATATATCAGTCATATAGAATTATATATCACATTGAACAATTACATACAAGGACAACATAAAATGATTAATTAGAAGAAAGGGAGCAGCAATATCATATAAATATTTAATTAGAAACAACAAAAATATCATATAAATTTCATTTCTTCAAGTCCATGTATGTGTTAAGCGGCTACATAAGTGGGTAATCGGCTGCATAATCGGGCCTGGACCGATTATTGGTGTGCTTTGACATATGCGGTGTGGTCCCCTGTCTGAACCGCTTAAGCGGCCGCATATGCGGCCGCACATACCGATTTCCTGAACACTACTTGCAAGAAGTAGAGAGAAGCACCAAGAACCAAGAATATGAATATGAGAGGAATAAGAAATTAAACCTCTTCAAAAGATTACTCTATGAAGATCTCTATGAGCAAGTCATGATCAACACTCCACAAGGATAGGACAGGCTAATTTGGAGGAGTAAGACACTATTGTTGAGCAATGACTTAGATCTGAAGATAGAAATATAGAATTCTAACCTTGGAGAAAGATAACATGTAATAGATTTGTTAAAGTGTGTATTCTAAGTGTTCATAGGCACTCCTATATAGAGGAAACACTTAGTTATGGTCAATATAGCTTTTGGGAGTGTTTGACCAAGTTCAATGCTAAATAGACGTTGGGATGTCAGAAATTAAGCTTACAATAGATAGAAACTTGATACATTTTGATTTCAGATTGAGTCTCGGTCGAACTATACTTTGATCGAGATAAATCTTGGTCAAATTGTAGTTTGACCGAGAGTAGGTCTCCTATCAAATTTCACAACAAATATTTTCTACAGGGCTCCTTTTTTACAATTGTTGTTTCTCGATCGGTGTAGTTCAATCGAAAATGTGTCTATGAAAGAAATTTTAGACTTTTGGAAAATATAAATGATTTTTCTAGTAACACCAAGCTATCCTAAAGACTTTATATAAGAGCAAAAAATGGTTTAGGATAACACAGGGCTGATCATCACTTGTTCTTACATCATTCCTTTCCAGTTGCACAAGATGCACTTGTATAAATTATATACTTGGTACAACTTGTCATAGAAGCATCCAAACACATATAATATTGCATATTCTTTATTTTTGGATCTTGTCTAAGTTGCTTGAACACCTAAAACACTAAATGCACTTTTTAATAACACAAAAAGCAAATATTTGCATCATCAGAATTAGAGTGTTGCATATCCAAAAATCCAAGAATCTCCTTTTTTATGATGACAAATATTCCCATAAGATAATATTGAAAGTTGACAATTTAGAGTATCATACCTTTTGAATTGACATATATATTCATGGTTTTTCTCCCCTTTGTCAAATTCAAAAGGAGATATACTCAAGTAGACACTCCCCGTCAACAAGATAGCCATTTTTAGAGGGAATATATTTACTCAAGGAAAAATAAGGATGTAGTGATTTGAGACAGGATACATTTCACAGAAAAAATGCCATATTTGATCAAGGAAAATAAAAAAGTTGTCTAACCAATGAAAGGATTGTTAAGAATCTCATGATAAAAGGATCCCATTAGTACAACATATGAAAAATACACTCTAAGTCAATGGTAAGGGACGTTAAGTCCATCGTAATATAGAGTTGCCATGTATAACACCAATTCTCTAAAGAAAAAACCAAAAATTGATTTCTCAATCATTTCAAGGGATGTTAAGCCCATAAATAATATAGAGAATCCATTATGCACAAAATCATGTCAACAAATAAAATGTATGGGATGTTAAGCCCATATTTATATAGAGAAGCCATTTAAGAACAAAAATGATATAAATATGCATGTTTATAACAAATAATGTGAGCTCTCCCTTAATATCATACTCATAAGAATTGTGCTCAAACAAAGAATTGAACCACTAAGAGAGAGATATTTATTTAATATCAAATATCATGTTATATCATTTCAGACCTAAAAAACCAAATGCATATCTACCAATTAACAATATTTATAGTTATCAATTTGAAACATTAAACATTTAAATATAAACAAATTAAATAAAATGTCATGGTCAAATAATAATATCCAGTTAAGCCAATGATTAGTCAAACCTCATCTAAATAGATTTTTGGTTTTAGGGAGCCAAACCATGTTTTTGTCACCTTTTCTCTTGAATGGGAATGAGAAAGCATAATGATCGAATCTCCCACAACAATAAAAAGTAACATGAATAATAGAAATGTAAGAACTAGACTTTGGTTTAACAAAAATAGGTCCTTTCTTTTTATTTCTTTTAAAATCTCTTGGAATATAACCAAGTCCATAACTACCAACATGATAATCGTGAGAATACAAAATATTTTTCAACACATTTCTACTATTTGAAAATTTATCCAAAGATCTCTTAATATTTTCATTTTTATTGACAAGAATCAAAGAGACTTTAGTAGTAGTAACTAAAGATTTTCTAGTATCGGAAATGTTCTCTTCAAGGATCTCAATTTTATCATTTAGCTCATCATATATTTTAAGGAGAAGATCATAATAAAAATGTGAGCAACAAAATAGGTTGTTTCTCCATATTACTATACTTATCTAAAAGACTAGAAACTTGACATTGAAAGGAATCATATTGAGAAACAAGTTCATGTGTTCTTTTCTTGTAACTAGCATATTAATCATTTAGCTCATTGAATTCTTCATTTAAAAAATCAACAATATTTGCAAATTTGTTTTTATTTTTCTTATACTTTTCAACTTTATCTGTAGTAAATTCAACAAGTTCAATAAGTTCAATTTTAGAAAATGTTGAGAGGTATACCGTATCATCATTACCTTGTAAACCTTCTTCCTTTTGTTCATCATTTATGTCAGGCTCGACAATGAAGCATTCCACTGCATGATGATATATTTCTTCATCACTTGCCTTTGGGTTTAAGGAATCATTCCAGGTAGCATGATATGACTTCTTCTTTTTATCCTTGAACTTTTTCTTCTTCTTCTTCTTCTTCTTTTTCTTGAGTTGTGGGTAATCAGATTTCTAATGTCCTTTTTCTCCACATATGCAACATCCAGTGGAAAAAGATCCAACATTTTTGTTAATAGAAGAAAATATATATTTCTTACGTTTATGATATATTTGTTCTTCACCACAAGATGAGTCACTAATAATGTGACTCTAAAGCTCTTACTTTGAATGCCACATTCTTTTCTCTACCAATTTTTCTTGTTCTTCTATTCTAGCTTCTTGTTGAAGCTTCACTTCATGTGTTCCTAAGGTTCCAATGAACTGCTCCATGAATAGTTTTGAAATGTCACTAGATTCTTCTATAGTAATGATTTTATCTTTGAATTTTGATGGAATACGCCTAAGATCTTGGAGACCCGCTCTTCCTATGATATAGGCTATCCTAAAGCACTCAAATCATTTATTAGAGTAGAAAATATAGCAAACATTTTAGCAAAAGTTTCAATTTTAGTCATGTGAAATAACTCATATTTATGTCTCAATATAGTGACTTTTGTGCTCTTAACTTGTTGAGTTCCTTCATGTTTAACTGAAAGTTTTCTCCATATGTCATATGTGGTTTTGTGTGAATATATTCTATAAAATTCACTTGAAAGATAAATATGAGTATAAAATACTTACTGCTCTGACATTTATAGCTTTGCATTTCTTACCGTATTTGGATCCCATTTAGTCATTTGTACCGTTAGAGGCTCATATGGTAAGTTGACCATTTTCTATAGGTTAAAGCTCAAGCCTTGGAAGTATATTGCATCCTTTTCTTCCAATGAATGAAGATTTCCTTGTCAAACACTAGTGACCACCCTACATATGATCCTTCAAGGTTGAGTAGTTGATGAATGCATATTCATCTCTTATTTTTGCTTCATTTAGAATAATTAAGTAGGACTTTTTTATTAATTTTAGCTTAATTCAAAAATAAATCACACTTTCAACTTCTTGATATTCTCTTCCTAAATTCTTATGAGATTTCTCTTAATTTTTAGTAATTATCTAAGTATTTAAATCGAGATAATAAAAGATGAAGATATGAGGCTTTCCAAATATTCCCACAGTGTCTGAGATACCCGTCACCAAAATAGCCATATCTTTTGCGTCTAAAGGCACAATTTCAAGATCAATCATGTAATGAAAAGAGAATTTTATTGGCTATAGAAAAGGTATATTTTATGGCAATTTTGACATTTAATTGACTGTGAAATTAACCAGTGAACATAGCATCATGTTGTCCCGCAGAGTCTGATATACCTCTCACCAAAGCAGTCATAACTTCCACATATAAATTTCAAATTTGGAATATAAATATGTTTTGAAAATGAAATTGCAAGCGCTACATGAAAAATATATTTTTAGAACTCTTCGGAGCGTTTTATAAAGGACAAATACGTTAGAAATTCTAGTTACGAAAATCTGCTGAACATACTAGAGAGAGCAATCAAAGATTGACAATCATTATTCTTTTATTTCCAATAGCCTCAAACTCTTTGTATTCTCTTAGGGATTCCTCACCTCCTTCTCCTATAAAAGGAGGGGAACTTCCTCCTCCCTGGTATCATCTTGGATTATCGCTTTTATACTAGAATTCTCGGATCGACTTTATCTTGTATTCTTGTGATTCAGCAATAAAGTAGTTTATTTCTTAAAGCATTATTCACTCTTAGATTATTCTTCGGTTCCCTTTTATTCCTCTTTTAGATCTAGATCTCCTTTCCCCCTTTCTCTAGTTCTGGAGCAAGGAAATAAGGACCTGGCCAATTCATTGTCTCTAGCATTAGGATTAATTTCCTATTTTAGGCAAGACTATGGTCAAGGTACTTTCTTCCTCCGTCTCCCTCTTCTCCTCAATAATGAGCGAGTAGTTCCTTATAGAGCCAAGGGAAATAGCCCCTTAGCCATGGTTTGATTGAATCGGCTTTAATCGACTTCTTTAAATTGTGATTGGTTTATTTAATCGATGATCTAGCAAAGTAATTACTCGCTTAGATGTATATGTTAACTCAGATGGAAATGACCATGGAAATCCAAGTTTAGAATAATTAAACTAATTCACATAGAGATTTTGATGTGACCGTAGATTTATCTCTTTTCGTATGATGAACTAGGAAACATGAGCACCATGACCAATGGGCTCATGTGGAGTTCATCTTTTGTGGGTTTTTGTGATTCACATGTCGTCGCCTATTTGTCGATTAATTGTTAATTTGTTTTCTTGTCGTTGCTAAGGTGGCAAAAACCCCTAAAGCCTCAATTATCTTCCTTTAATTTCAATCACCGACTATCTTGTTTTTAGTCTTTTCAATTCACAATAGTTTCTCGTGTTAATAAAAATCTTTGTTTACCTTTTTGCAGGGCAAATAAAATTCTTGTTTAGTGCTTCTTTAATTTTTCCAATTTTCTTTCTTAGCGTAACCAATCATCACCCAAACCGACTTTTACATTCTCGTTCCAAATCTGAAAATACAAAAAACAAATAAATAAGTTCTTCAAATAATTGGGTTAAGAAGAAACAATCTTAAAAATTTGTCCTTTGGGATTCGACCCTTTCTATACTAGCCTTAACCGAAAAGTTAAAAGGTTTAAACTCTAGGATTAACAATCTTAGGGATTGGTCTGTTAAGCGACACATATCATCCGGGGACAACATATTGTTTTTTCAAACCCCCAAAAACCTTTTAAAAAAATGGCTTTCGAGTAACATTCTAGAAGTGTTACTCCTCCTTCTACCGAGTTTCCATTCCGACAGTCTATTTTTTATGCAAATACGCTAGTTTGTAAAAAAATATGAGTTTTATAATTTTTAACCTTGTGTCATAATCCCTTAGCTTTTCCTTTTAATTTATGGTCTAGTACAAATCTTTAGTTCTTTTTTTAATTGTAAAAAAAACCTTTTAAAATGGAGTGGGCATCCCAATATCCCCCACAATGTTATTATTGTGGCCTTTACCACCATGCATCTCTTGCCTGCCCAACTCTGGCCATGCTTATGATAGAACCCTTTTAATTGCGAGCCATTTCATCTTGGTGGGTACAATGTGAATCCACATTTTTTTGAGAACCATTATGGGGAACCTTGCTATCCATATTCTAATGGGGGATATGATCAACAAAATTTTGTGGGGTGTAATCAACAAAACCTTGGGGGTTATGAACATGTTTATGAAACCCAATGTAATCCTCAACAAAAAGAGAGACTTAGGGCCCTAGAAAAGATAGCAGTAGAAGGAGAAACAAAACTAAAAACCAGCCAAGCCTTCTTAACCGCCCTGCTAGAAGCCCAAACCTAAAATTTAGATTGTTCAAATATGTTTCCTCATGAATTGGTGACACCTTATAATATTGTATCTTCCTACCAAGATCTACACAATGGAAATTACAATCCACCATCTTCTAGAGATTATTATGAGGAGCAATGGCACTGAAAACAATATGAGGGGTACTATGGCCAAGGACACTATGGGGAGTTTGGCGAGGATGGACAAAATTTTGGAGTGTATAAATCCTATGGTGAAACACAATTTAATCTTGAACTAGAAGAGAGACTTAAGGCCCTAGAAAAGATGGCAACAGAAGGACTAGAAAAACTTGAATCTAATCAAGCCATGTTAGCTACCTTACTAGAGGATCAATCACAAATTCCCCCTATAGATATTGAGCAACCCAAGATGGGTTTTCGTAGTGATGACGACGATGATGATCCTATTTTTGTGTCATATATGTCAGATCCTGAAGAAATAGAACAAAAAATGGAACCATATTTTACATGTAGTGAGGACATGGGTATCCCTATCTTTCCTTTACAGACTATACTACTTGAATATGAAAAGCCAAATCAGGAGAGTGAATATGAAAATCCAACAACTCCCTCCACCACTTACAACACTCCAATTGACATCAAAAACCAATACCCTTACTTTGAGTCTATTTTGGATAATAAGCATCCAACCCCCTTCGACAAAATGATTCCTCACATTCTGTCACAACCAATTCCCATTCCATGCACAACTGATTTAGAAGAAGAGACACAACCCTTAGAAGAGGTCCACATGCCCCCTTCCACTGGCTACAAGGAATATGTCCCAATTTGTATCCCTCATGAACCCGTGGGAACTCCTTGCATAGAGGAACTAGAGTTGCATGCTATATCAACCATGAATCCCATCTATACCAAGGTTGATTGCATAAATTTTGAGCAAAACAAAAGTACATATCATGCTGGTTTAAATGTAGTTGTCTCTTTCATATCACCACCAATTATCCTATATGCAGGACAATATGACAGGGGGAAACCTAAGCCAGATCCTCTGCCTGACCTTGCACATCTGGCACTACATGTGTTGCTAATCGGGTACCCACCAACCTCCCCCAATCCACATCCATCTTCGACATTTCCTTTACTACTAAAGGAAGATGTGTGGATCCTTTTGGAAGGAGTAAGAGGAAAACGACATTATGAAAGCCTCTTTAAGCTTCCACGACCACCCATCCATTGGATGTACCATGAATCTCCTTTGTTCAAAGTTACAACCATCATCAACATCCCCTTCAGCTGGACATTTTTTGAGCTACAAGGACCTCCTGGTGATCCCATTGATTTTCTTCCCTCCACTCTGGATTTAAGTTTTGCTTGGGATGAGAAAAATCTTAAGTTTGGGGTGGAGGTGGGTGGTACGTACTCCTTCCACCCACTCTATCTTACTTTTTTGCAAATTCTCATCATGTTATGTATTTTAATTTTTCAAAAATTTGCTAAAAATTTCAGTTTTCTAGTTTGACCTTTATCTAGTCAGCCTTGATATGATCATTTGTCAAAATACTCATCTTAATGATGTGACTGTCTTGCAACCAAAATTTTGAAACTTTCATGACTAAAACTCCTCCTGTCACTTAGGACCTCAAATAATAATCACTCCTTAGAAAAGATGGCAAGCCATAGAGGACTAATAGGATTTAAGAGTGATGCTTTCTTATCATGTACAACTTGTATAATTTTTCTTGATTTTTTGCATGATTTGGTAATAGTTAAACCAATGCATGGTACTCTAAAAAAAGATGAAAATAAAAAAGAGTTGCACAAGAACATCCTCTTCTACTCTTCTTCTACCACTTCCAAATCTTTCCATTCATCAAAAAGAAAATAAAAAGCCAATAGTGCCTAAAATGTTAAGTTTGGGGTGGCACCCCTTCCCCCTCTTCCACTTCTTCCATACCCACGCAATTAGGTGTATCACCAAAAATCAAAGAAAAAAATGTGGTCAATGTAACTGCATGTCTACTAAATAAAAAGGTCTCAAGTCGAATAGAGGAGAGATCATTCTTCTTCCACACCTCCTTCACTCCAATTTTCTACTGAGGGGAAAACTACAAAAACCCCAACCATCCAAAATCAGCCCTATTCTTGTGTAAAACTTAAAAAAAATTATGGAGTACCAAATGCAAAGGTGAAATGAAAATGTGTTTTATTGTAGGTCTTGAATAAATGCAAGTTTGTGAAGTAGGAAATATAAAAGTCACTTTTTGTGAATTTAGGAAGTCAGGGTCGCTTGGCCATATTTTGGTGGAAGGAATCAAGTCGTTGTTAGGAGAGTGAGGATGATAGGTTGAGAGTATGTTTTGGAAGTATTTCTTGATTTTAATGTTGCTCGGGATGAGCAAAGTTTAAGTTTGGGGTATTTTGATGAATGCATATTCATCTCTTGTTTTTGCTTCATTTAGAATAATTAATTCAGACATTTTTAATTAAATTTATCTTAATTTAGAAATAAATAGCACTTTAATCTTCTCAATATTCTCTTCCTAAATTATTATGAGATTTCTCTTAATTTTTAGGAATTATCTAAGTATTTCAATCGAGATAATAAAAGATGAAGATATGACGCTTTCCAAATATTCCCACAGTGCCTGAGATACTTGTCACCAAAATAGCTATATATTTTGCGTCTAAAGGTGGAATTTCAAGATCAAGTATGGAATGAAAAAAGAATTTTATTAGATATAGAAAAAGCATATTTTGCGGCAATTTTGGAATTTAATTGACTGTGCAATTAACCAGTGAACATAGCCACACATTTTCCCACAGAGTCTGATATACCTCTCACCAAAATAGTCATAACTTCCACATATAAATTTCAAATTTGGAATATAAATATATTTTGGAAAGATAATTGGAAGTGCTACATAAAAACTATATGTTTAGATCTCTTCTAAGCATTTTATAAAGTAGAAATATGTTCGTAATTCCAGTTACGAAAATCTACAGAACATACTAGAGAGAGAAATCAAGGATTGACAATCATTATTCTTTTCTTTTCAATAGACTCAATCTCTTTGTATTCTCTTAGGGTTTCCTCCCCTCCTTCTCCTATAAAAGGAGGGGCACTTCCTCCTCCCTGGGATCATCTTGTATTATCACTTTTGTACTAGAATTTTCGGATCGACTTTACTCTTGTATTCTTCTAATTCAGCAATAAAGTAGTTTATTTCTTGAAACATTGTTTACTTTTAGATTATTCTTCGGTTCCCTTTTATTTCACTTTTAGATCCAGATCTCCTTTCCCCCTTTCTCTAGTTCCAGAGCAAGGAATTAAGAACCTAGCCATTTCATTGTCTCTAGCATATGGATTAATTTCCTATTTTAGGATATACTATGGCCAAGGTACTTTCTTCCTCCGTCTCCCTCTTCTCCTCAATCATGAGCGAATAGTTCCTTATAGAGGCAAGGGGAATAGCCCCTTAGCCATGGTTTGATCGAATCAGCTTTAATCAACTTCTTTAGATGGAGATTGGTTTATTTAATTGATGATCTAGCAACGTAATTAGTCTCTTAGAAGTATATGTTAACTAGGATGGAAATGATAATGGAAATTCATGTTTAGAATGATTAAACCAATTCACATAGAGATTCTGATGTGACCATGGTTTTATCTCTTTTTGGGTGACGAACTAGGAAACATGAGAACCAGGACCAATGGGCTCATGTGGAGTTCATCTTTTGTGGGTTTTTGTGATTCACATGTCGTCGCCTATTTATTGATTAATTGTTAATTCATTTTCTTGCCATGGCTAAGGTGGTGAAAACCCCTAAAGCCTCGATTTTGTTCCTTTGATTTCAATCACCTACTGTCTCATTTGTCTTAGCTTTTAGTCTTTTCAATTCACAATAGTTTCTTATGCTAACAACAATCTTTGTTTACCTTTTTGTAGGGCAAATAAAATTTTTGTTTAGTGCTTCTTTAATTTCTACAATTTTCTTTCTTAACGTAACCAATCATCACCCAAACCGACTTTTACATTCTCATTCCAAATACGAAAATACCAAAAACAAATAAATCAGTTCTTCAAATAATTGGGTTAAGAAAAAATAATCTTAAAAAGTTGTCCTTTAGCATTTGACCCTTTCTATACTAGCCTTAACCGGAAACTTAAAAGGTTTAAACTCTAGGATTAACAATCTTAGTGATTGGTGTGTTAAGAGACGCATATTAGTAGTCCCATTAGACTTTCCCCCATCTTCAAGACTCGTTGTAGCTCCTTGAAGTCCTTCTCTGACACCAACAAATATTTTCCATAGGGGGTGAATAGAGCTAATAGAAAATTTATGCACTTTCAAAGAATAAGAAGGTTAGATAATAACTTCCTTAAAAGATAATGTAGTGGAAATGTAAAGCCAATACTTAGACAATGAAAACAAAGCTCGAGAGGTGTCTAATGTGGAGTGGTTCCACCTAAAGACGTCATTCCACTACATGGTTGTTCCCAACTAGGATTTTTAGCTTGTATAGTATTCCTTTTGTTTAATCAACATAGATACATAAAATCAACCAGTGTTTTTTTGGCTCAAGATAACCCTCTTTTTCTAGCTCATGGAGAACTTTCTTAAGGGATTAAATCACAATCAGCCTCCCACCTTGGACACAACCTTCTTACAAGAAGCAGCTCGAATAGGCTTCCCAACAACCTTCTTGTAGGAAGTAGCTGGAAGTAACATGACAGAGTAGATAACAATCAACCTCCCACCTTGGACATCACCTTCTCACAAGAAATAGCTCGCATAGGCTTCCCAACAACCTTCTCAGAAGGAGTATTTGGAAGCCATACAATGGAGTAGAGCACAATCATCCTCCTGCCTTGGATGCATCCTTCTCCAAGAAGTAGTATCAAGAACATTCTACACAACCTTCTTGCAAGTATTAGTGAGGAGCACCAAAAACCAACAAGATGAATAAGAGAGGAAGAAGAAATTACAAATCTTTAGAAGATTACAATATGAAGATGTCTATGAACAAGTGATAATTAAATCTCCACAATGATAGACAAGGCTATATTTGGTGGAGTATGGTACTATTGTTGAGCTATGGCTGAGATCTAAAGATAGCAATGTAGAATTCTAAGTTTAGAGAAATATAGCTTGTAATAGATTTGCTCAAGTGTTTGTTCTATGTGTTCATAGGCACTACTATATATAGGAAAAACTTAAGAAGGTAAACATAGTTGTTGGGAGTGTTTTTCCCAATTTAAATGCTAAACTAGCGGTTGGGATGTCAAAAATTGTGTTTACAACAGACTAGAAAATTAATGCATATTTTGACTGTGGACTGAGTCTCAGTTGAACTATAGTTTGACTGAGATCAATCTCAATCGAATTGTACTTTGATAGAGAGCCAGTCTCCTCTCAAGTTTCATAATGGCTATTTTATGCAACATCTCTTTATCTAGAATTGCCCTTTCTCGGTAGAAGTGTAGTTTGATAAAAAAATATGTCTGTAAAATCACTTATAAAATTTTGGAGAACATATTAAATGATGTTTATAATGATACTTCACTATCCTAAACACTTCATATAAGAGTTAAAAAGGTGTTCAGGATAGGGTAGGGATTATAATAACTTGTTCTTACATCATTCCTAGCAAGTTCCACAAAATTCACTTATACAAAGTATGTACTTGGTACAAATTTTCATACAAGCATCGAAACACATAAAATATTGTGTATTCATTATTTTTGGGTCTTGTCTAAGTTCCTTGATAACCTGAAACACTAAATGCACATTTTAGTAACACAAAAGGGGGTATTTGTATAATCAAAATCAGAGTGTTTCATATCCAAAAAGCCAACAAGTCAGACTATTTGATCATCTTGGGAAACATTTAGAACAAGAAACATGGAGGAATGTGGGGTTAATCAAAGCTTACCTCCCTACAACCACAAACTTTCAAACTGTTCTATCGTTAGGATGAATAAGAAATTTGAAATAGTAGGATAATGATCACATAGTCATGGTAGACATTTGATTAGAGGTGGGAGAGATCACATGGGTTCTGTGGGTAGGGTAGACCCATCACGACCATTTTGTGTAGAATAGGCATTTTGGCCAACTGGTACCTTGAAGGTTGGGTGAAAATGTACTCAAACCTAGGTGGGTTGCCTTCCACTAGAGATAAGTTTTATTCCTTCAGTTGGGCTTCTTGTAGTTCTCGTAATCAATCAACCATTGAGAACTCTTGTTTGTCCACTCTTGAAGTGAATAGATCTCTCATTTGCTTTCAATAGTTGTTCCTTATCCCATTGATCATAGAAGTTATGAAAAGGTGCTCCATCCAGATCACCATCTTTCAAGTAATTAGTTGGATTCTTCAAGTGACAATGTTCAACATCCTCATCTTGTTATTTTTGGATGGGAATATTGAAAATATTAATTTTTGTCTTCTTGTCCATGAAGGAGATTTGTCATTGTGCCACTATCACAAGTATTTTGGAATCATCTATAGATAGTAATGGTCTTCCCAAAATTGTGGGAATGTTCCTATCCTCTAGATCCATGTCAAGCATAGTAAAATCTATTGGGAATATCGCTCCCCTTTCTTTGGCTATCATTATCGAGACATCATCCACTTTCTCTTGGCACTTTTATTGAACAATCCACCAATTTGAGAGTACGATTGGCCAAATTTAGACTGCCTAAACCCAACTCCAACTAGGCATTATATAGCATCAAGGAGGGATTGGTCTATGTGATGTCCCCCTATGTAGATAGGTATGAGTGTGGTTCTTGGGTCTTTCCTCTTCACGGCAAGTGCATGTTGGAGAATAGATTTCACTTGTTCTTGAAACTTGGTTTTCTAGGCATCCTTCCCATTGACTTTCTCTTGAAAGTGCACATATCCTTGAGAAATTTGGAATAAGATGGAATCTTCTTGATAGCATGCAATAGAGGGATACTCACCTTCACTTATTGAAATATCTCTAGAATGTTAGTATTGTGTTTCTAGCTTGTTTTTTATGATGAGGGCTTGTCCAATACATCTGGGAATGGTGGTTCTCTTATAATAGTTTTAATTGCATCAACATGATTTCCCTGAGGCATGACATGAGGAATTCCCAAAATCATGGGTGGAACACTAGGGATTCTAGAATTTGCAAAAGGAGTATAAGGTGGAACACATGGTATCACAAAATCAACATGAAGTGTCATGAAATCATCTTCATCTATATCAATCCCATTACCACCACTTGGTTTCTTTGTCTGTTGTTTGATTAACATGCCCTTGGCTCACGCGATCGCTACCCATTTGACTTGTTGGTTGCTGAATGACTTTTCCACTCCATAGAACAATCAAAATATTAGCTTTCTCATGGTGGAGAGAAGGATCACTAGTACATTTCTGACCTCTAATGTCACTTTTCTTAGCGTCGATTTTGCAGGAAAATTGACACCATAACATCTACAATGTTGGTTGTAGAGAACAAACATCACCATTTAAAGAAAAAAACTTGAGTACTGCTTTTCCTATAGTGTCGATTATCTCTTAAAGAAACTAACATCCCACATAACCCACAAAATTTAATTTTTTATGAAAAAAGGGTTAGTGCAAGTTGTCGCAAAAGCAACGACATACCCCTTCTCGCAAAAAAAAATTTGATTCCAAAATACCTCTCTTATCAGTTTAGCAATAGTGAAACTGACATTGTACGTCTTATCAACTGTGAAAGAATTATACAATACAATGTCAGTTAGTAGTCAAGAAACCAACGACAGAGGGTTCACACCATGCATTGCAAAAAATGGTTCTCGCCAAATTTATCTCTGGTGTTGATTCATCCAATAAAACTGGCATCTAAGTCCTTATTGAGGCTAACTTATTTTTGTTTGGATGAGGGCCTTTGTCATCAGTTTTTTTTTCCAAAACCAACATCTAAGTCTTAGTCATTGTTGTATCTCCCAAAACTGACGTCTAAGTCCTTACTGAGGACAAGTTCCTTTTTATTTAGATAAGGGTCTCTGTCATCAATTTACCTTCAAAAATTGACATACATGTCCTTAGTTATCGATTTCCCTTAGAAAAACTAATGACTGCAAACTTAATAATCAATTGTCACTAGAAACTGATGACTCAGTTCACTTAATATTAAGTCGTCGGTTGTCACTAGCAACCGACAACTATGTTCACTTCATATCACCCACAAAATTTTTCTTTCCCCCATTCTATATTTCATAGCCCTAATAGCCCTCTGCTTTGACAATCTTCACCGCTCGTGTTGACCAACACCACCATCATTGTTGCTCATGTTGAGCACCACCACTATCGCCGCTCTTGATAACCAACAACACCGCCATCATTTCCGCATGTGCTGATGTCACAAGGGAAGCAGCTCTTGTTGCTTCTCAGATCTTAGGGCCACTAGTTGTTCCCGCTACTGGAGGTCAAACAATTTCCATAGCAACATGTTATAGATGCTACAAGAATGAGTTTCCTAAAGGTTCTCTTTTTATGATATTTGAGTACCATGTGATGGGAAAACAAAATGCATGATCTTACTTACTGTTTGGGTGTTTTTATGAAGTGATTATAAGAGTTCTCTTAACTTTTATTCTACTAATTTTTTTTTGCACTTCTTATATAAATTAGGAAATGAATTTATTAGATTTGTATGTCTAATTGTATAATTCTCATGAATTGATGAACCTTAACCTTTCGTGTACATAATTGACATAAATATTGTAATAATCATTTAAAAAGGATGGAACATAAACATTACATGAAACTTGGACCACACTTTGTTGAAAATGCATGTATTATTCTAACCCTATCATAATGTATATTTTTCACACCTATGATATGAATGATGACACTAAGATCATAGGTATATAAATGAAAAAAAAATTGGCCTCGAAACCCATATGATATATACTCATTAGGAGTAATCTTGGATAGTCCCCCGTTTGATACTATTCTTGAACACTTAATCTCACTTAGGATGTAAATGTATAATGTGTATTCATGTTTCAATATGTTTTATCAGCACTTCCCCATATTTTCCTCTAAGTACAAATGTAGGTGCATATTTTCCCATCTACATTAGTGTACTTGGAGAACTACAGGGAAATGCTACCAAAATTTCTTGAAAACTGAATACACAATATAAACTTACTAGTGAGACTAGGTGTTTAAGAATAGGATAGGTCGCACACATATTCATTACTGAACCCTAAACCCTAATTTGTAAACCATAAACCCTAAATCCTAATTCCTAATCCTTAAAACATAATCTATAAACCCTTATCCCTAAACTCTAAATGATAAACCCTAAATTATTCAATGCGACGAAGACATGGCGATAAGACTGTAGTGGATGAATTGGGTTTCACATTTGTAAATTTTGAAAATATTGGCGAGAAGGGTGAACCATTCATAATGGCATCACCAAAAAAGCAAGTATTTTATATTGATGATCCTATAATTGAAAAATTATCAATTGTTCTTCATGGTAAAAGGTAGTTCATTGCAGATCTTATAGATGAATAAGAGTACTATGACAAGTATAATGATTGTATTCCATTCTCACTTGGCTTGCCAAAACCAAATGTTGAAGCTAACAATAACTTATATATGTGTGGAGATCACACAGAGGGAATGTAAATTGATCCAAGCTCCAATCAATACTAGAGGCGTGCATTTTATCTTTTTGAATGTTAGATGTGAATTTTACATTCTTTATCACTTATATTTCATTATTTGGCTATTTTTTAAATGTTATGACATTTTCAGATGTGTTTGATCATGAGGATGATTATCGTAAGGATGAGCACCATCTTGATGTGCACCATGAGAATGATACTAGTGTAAGCTATATTATTTTATTACATATGTGTCCATTTTACAATGTCTATCACATTTATAAGTTACACTTTTTTATGACTTATATGTGTTTCTTGTCAATTTTAGCATGTTGACAATGTGCACCCCAAAGATCTTGTGGAGCTTGCTAAGGAGCATCGTGAGTGTGCACGTCAAAGAGGCATCATCATGACAAACAAGTTATTAGAGAAAAGGGATAAAGGACCAACACTGGTCATTGAGTTTGATGATCAAGGAAATCCTAATGGGAAGAATCACAATTCTTTTGTGCAATATCTAGAGGTTCTTATTCTAAGAAAAATAGATATAAATGTAGAATCTTGGCATAAAGTTGATCAAGGAAAGAAAGACTACATATGAAAGGACTTAAATGTGAGATATTATGATTTTTAAAAATATTCAAAATTCTATTTTTAACAATATTTCATTAAGTATATAAACATTTGCAAAGCTTATATAACATTGATGAAAATAGACATTGTAAAAAGGTGATGCAACGTGGTGGGAGGATGCTAAGAAAATATAGGACAAATTTGATAAGAGAATACATAACGAACAAGAAGAAGAAGTTATCTACTGAGCAATAGATTTATCTTGACCTGAAGGTGTGGGACACATTTTTTGCTTCAAGAAAAACTGATGGATCCAAGGTATTAAGCCTCCTCATTTAGAATACATTCTTCTAAATTCATTCTTTTACATATTTAACATATGTTTTGGATTATCCAAGCTTTGAGCGATGCTAAAACAATGTCATGCAAAGAATGTGCACAACCATAAGTTGGATCAGGGTGGCTACGCAGGGATTCACCAATAGAGAGTGGAGGAATCTTCTTCTCAACAACCTACTCCTAGAACTATTGAGTCTTGTACTACTACTACACCTACACTTCACCACAAGGAGTTTATAGATGTGTGGAAAACCCAATATGGAGAAATACCCAACCTTGCAACTGCTAAGGTGGCTGCAAAATTGGAAAAATTCAACTCTCATAATGCACATTCATATTTGACCTTGATTGTTATGTTTTAGTTACCAATTACTATTGATGATGATTAGTGGGACCTCTATGAGCAAAGGAAATAAGGAAAGTTCATCTTTGAGGGAACACGAGATGAATTGAGAGTTTCTCTAGGTAATCTAGAGCATCCTGGGAATATTATGGATGTTGGCGCTAGCATCGATATAAGAGCCTTCTTTGGTCCATCAGAGCATAAGCACAAACCTGCCTAGAAAGGAGGATTATCATAAGAGAAGGTACAAGGGATGATTTCAAAGGGAATAGATCAAGAAATGAGACAGTACCATGCTTCTCATTTAGATTTTGAGACAGTACATGTGGCACCCTTCTCTTTATACGAGGTGGACACCCTACAACATAGGTGGTTGGGAGTAATCCCATGGACCCTCTAGCTAGCACATCCATTTTAAGTTTTTTTGTGATATAGTAGTCTTTCAGTAAGATTTTAATATGTTTGTTCTTAGGTAAATATAGATAACACAATAAACAAATGTGTAGGGGTTGAGGCCATTTCATCTTTTATTAGAAGGATATGTTGATGCACTGGGCACGACTTACCAACACCTTCCAGGTGGCATGATTCATTGTGCTCTAATTCCTTCCAATGTGATTTGAGTGATGCCATGGCTTGTCTACAATGCTTGGAAACATACTACACTACCATATGGCCAACCAGACCATGAGACGATATGTGATGCAGAAAGTGGCATGGTTGTGTGGGCCAAAGAAGGAGTTTTCTATATTGATGTATGCTAATCTACATTTAATTTGTATCTGTATATAATTGACAATTGATATATATATATATATATATATATATATATATATATATATATATATATATATAAAGTTGCCTATGATGGTCCATGTTAAGGAGGACATTGTAGGTCAAGATCATGATACTAGAATATTCTTACAAAATGTTGTGGAGATGTTTACTTATGCTTGGTTGAATATATTTGTAATAGAACTTTGGATATGGTGAGATGTTATGACTAAATACCTCATTCTATATATGTTGATCTGTTTTCTTATATATTAATGCATACATGATATACATTTTGCAACTTCTTATATAGGGTGTGTACAGAGTTCACACTACCCCATGTGGCACTTCAAGTACTATCTTTGATTAGTCGTGTACATAGAGATGAAATATCCGTTATCAAATACTTCTCTACTACATTTAAATATTTTGGAATTGAAAGAAAGAGCATGATTATAACTCCTTTCAATGTTGAGTAAGTTTGAATTACTTTTCTTATAATTTTAACTTAAGAATTACATTTCGTTGTGGATTTTGAGGTTTCTTTTCTTTGCATTCTTTTCATTCAGGAATAATCATCCGGTATTGCTGGTAATTTTCTTTGAGACACTAACTGTGTATTATAGATCCTAAGGGTGATCATGTAGACAATGGGGGACACAAAATGAAACAGGAATTATTCATGTGAGTAAATATTTATATCAGTAAATATATGTTAATTTATGCATCATAAATTACATGACTATTTAATAATGCAATTCAATGTGTTACATTAACTTATAGGGGTATAAAATAATTCAAAAAAGTTGTAGGAAAGGTGGATAATAAAAAGAAAGTGTGAAGTTGCAAGAACGTTGAGGTAGTTTTTCTAACTCCAATGCATATTTATGTCAACTATGCTTATTTTTATTTATTAATGTTTTTTTTGTTGGTAAATTTATAGTGTCTTGTACAAGTCAATGGTTGGGCATGTAGATACTATGTGATGTCGGGTACGAACCTGATTGTCAGATAGGGAGCACTAGACATCCACTATATACAAAATGTAATCTATATATAGTCTTGATCATCATAAGTAAATAGTCTCATTTGATAATATGAAAAAATCAAATCAAACTCTTCAATAATGTCATTCTCTTTGTAACTGTTTGACATGATAGAACCTTATATGAAAGAAGAGCTAGATGAGATACAAGAACAATGGGCACACACCTTCATTAAGGAAGTAAACTTTGAATTTGATTGGGACAATATATGAGTTTTTTTAACTTTGATGTCAATATTTTTATATACATGTGGTGCTTATGACCTTTTGCAACTTTAAATTTGATGTGAATGAATTATTGGTGTATATGTGAATGATGAATATATAAATATGTGTAAATGAATTTGAAGATAAATGAATACAATGGGAATTGTGTTTCTACATGTAATGAGAATGAAATTGATGCATATGTGAATGATGTATATATATGTGTGCGTGAATGAATGTGAAGATGAATGAATATGACGATAATTGTATTTGTACATGTCTTGACAATGGAAGTTGAGAATGGATCTTGTATGTCAATGTATTGTGTGTTTGTTATTGCACGTTTTGCAAGTGTGTTGGCATGTTGTTAAGCTGAATATAGGATGGAACCTACAGTTCTAATGAACTGGAGATTTTGCATCTTATTGAATAGCCAGATAGCAGGTCTGTAGACCTACTATTATAACCTTTTTTTCATATAGTTTTATACTTATTTGATTTTAAATCGTGAAACAATAAGTGCTTTTTGTGCCTTGTTTGTAAAAGTATGGGTTTGATTTGCAAAATCACCATTGCTTTGGATTTTGTGGTTCTCACTATTTTTAATAAACCAATAATGATAATCTCGAGAAAGAAAATAAGAAAATCCAATAATAAATATGTTTGCAAGAATAATAGATAATTGTTGTCTTACATGTGGAAATATGTGGAATTCTTTAGAAAATTAGTGTAAAAGGCCACTAATGGTTTGATTTCATTTCCACATGGGTTCAAATAATAAAACTCATCAAAATAAAGGATATAGAAAAGATATAAAGAGAAAAGAAATGTTTTGATGCCTTAAATAATGAAATAAAAGAGAAAAATTGGAGATTAAGAAAAATGTCTTTTGTTTTCTAGTTTTTCTCTCAAACCTTTCCCACACTTAGATAAAGTCATTAAGAACTTCCCTATAAATTTTGGGATTAAAAGGATTAAAAGAGTGAGAGATATGGATTTTTATAGAAATCCTAAATTGGTTGGATTAATGGATATATGTAAATAGATGTCATGATTTAATCGTGAACATGGCCCCTTTAGTTTGCATGAGTTATCTGAGTTGTGGATGTCAAGTCCAAGGGCTCCCGATTATCGTCTATCTTGAAACAGAAAGGAAAGTTAGGAACAATGTTAATGTAATTCTTTTTTTATTTCCCTTTCACTTTGGTTCATATGCGCACCCACAAATCATCCCAATGTATTTGCGAGGAGTTTTCACACCGTTTCAACCTAGAGTTTCCCCCTTTGGAGGGTTATCAAATTTATCCCCGAATTGTAGGGTTCTCATCGAACCACCCACTATACTCAATGACTATAAAAGGGGTAATCAACCCCTACGAGACCACAAGTTTGCTTGAAAGATCCCGCCCAACTCGATGGCCACCCCCACCTCCAATTTGCCTAGTCACACCTATTCTTCTCCATACTTTTCATCTCCTTGTGCTCTGCCACATGATGAGATCGTTCCCCTTGATCCTTCCTCCTCTAGGCCATTGGAGATCACGGTTAAGATTGGTAAGACAAGGTGAAGGAAACCACAGACTCACCTGCTTCTTCAAGGCTTGTACGTGAATAGTCAAGGATTATGTTGACTATCCATGGAGTAGGTTTGCAAAAAGACGAGGAACGAAGGAGGATGATGATGGACCACAAAATGACTTCCTTACCCATGGGATCGACACAATAGGGTAAGGCTATTTTTATCTTTTACCCTCTTTGCTCATCTTGTCCACGCGATACATGTCACCACCTTGGTACCACCAAGATGGTTCGGTCGTAGCCCAGTGGCACCGGCTTTACTCAGTTGTCTACCTAGGTGGTGAGCCTCAATTGGTCCAAAGATAGTTAATTTAAAATAATGCTAGAAAATTATAGAAAGGTACAATGAATGCATATAATATATCAATCTTGCTCAGAACATTTTGAGGAATGTAATAAAAATATAACCAAGAACTAGATATTTCTCTAGTTCAAAAAGTGACTAAATATGCTAACTCTAATGTGTTTAATTTGTAAAAACCCTAATTTCTAGGTTTTGATGATCTTAATATGATTAATTGATCGTAACTGTCAAAGATTGATCATTTTGGATAAAAAGGGTAACTTGGATATAGTTTGAGTTTGATAATTTATAAATTGACAAATTAGGGTTTTCTTGAGTTAAAAATGCATATGATGGAAAAATTAGGGTTTGTAAACCAAAAAGGCAATAAAAGTGACAATTAGGGTTTGTGAAGCCAAAACCCTAATGTAACCCTAAACTGACCCCACAACTCTAACTTGGACCCCAAATTAGTCATAATGTGATTTTATGAACAAAATGGTGACACATGGGTGTCATGCCTTAATTTAAGGATAGTTGCTTGATTGGTTGCTTTGTTGCCTTTTTTCTTGGACATCAAGTACTCTTGAGAAAGGTATGTGGTTACGCTTAGACTACCAAACATAAGTGATTTTTGTCATTTTCTTGATGCTTTGCCAAATGGATTGAAAAATGACTTGATGCTTGTTTATTTACTCTTACAATCTATAAAGACAATATGAGTATAATTGTATATAGAAATAACTTGCTCAAGCCCCCAAATAACATCTCTGAATTAAATCCATGCATGATAATTAGGGAAAGCACCCCCAGAGATTAGGTTGGCTAATAAATACTCCCAGAGAGTGAGTATGATATCATGAATACCCCAGTGAGTAGCTATAGATGGAAATAACCACTAGCGAGTGGGTAGAACAAATAAATACTCCTAGAGAGTGAGTATGGTAAGATTGGGTACCCCCAGTGAGTATGACACAAAGATCAAGGGTTGAGAAGTTAAGTAAATCAAAAGGTGTGTTGATTATTTTTTAAATTACAAATATGATTGATTATGTTGTTACTCATACTTGTGCTTATTTCCTCCCCCACATACTAGTATAACTCATTATATTGACTATGGTTTTGTTTCACGACATTTTAGTTAAACTACTAGTAACCTAAAAATAATTATGAAAGATGGACATCTGGAAATAAGTCACCAATAGAAAATCTTTAATGTACTTCTAGAGGACATAGATAGATAGATTTTATTTCTATTACAAGCATTAGGTCTACATTCCATGTAAACTCCCTTGAGGAGAGATTATCTTATTACAAATTCCTTCCATATAATGAAATGTATTAATTAATATTGGTTACTTGCTAATCTTGATCCCATAATTATGATTATGGCCCTTGCCCTCTCGGTCCTCCTTTTTAGGGGATAACAGGTGGAGGGGGTCGTAACATTTGGTATTAGATCCCAAGATTACCATTTAACCTTTAATAGACAATTCAAGTGATTTGTAGAAAAGATAAGGAGACTTATTCAGTCTTGACTTCATAGTAATGGTGTCTAGAATGGATCACGGTTTTGAGGGCTGGCAATTTTTTCCTTTGCACCATTAAGTTGGTATACGAGGACTCCCTTAGACAATGTGATGTTGGCCTGGCTAGAACCTAAGGTTTGCTTGAAGTAATGTTTCCTCTAAGTCTTCTCATCTCTAAACTTCATCCAATTCTCATCCCCTTACTTAAGAAACCCTAAAAGGAACTTCTCTCCTCATCTCAAGTTAGGGTTTTGAGAAGAAGTAGGATTAAGGCATCTTCTACCAATTAATTTACATGTAATGTGGAAATAATAATGTACGTGTAAATGTGGAAATAATATTGTACATGTAAACTTGGAAATAATAATGTACATGTAATGTGGAAGTAATAATGTAAATTTGATAAAGGAAATAAAAATGTTTCATTAATTTCTGGGGTAAATACTAGATGGCGCTAGGATGGGAAACCCTAAGGGGTCAAGGGACATATAAATGCTTAGATGTAGGGTGCAGTTTGTGTAGTCCCTAACCCGAATCCTATACCCTAATCCTGGGAAATGGGAGCGGTGTGGGTGATAGAGTGATCATATCCATACAAACCCAAATTAGGGTAAGAGTAAAGAGAACTAAGAAAGATATAAATGGGTTTAGCTAACCCATCCACCCATGCATGAATGTGGAGAAACTCATGCATGATACATGTGAAAAAATTTGAATATACATGAGGGACATGGCTAACCAATAGTTTTGTACATGAAAATGAAATTGTGAGAATGACTTTATCATCACCCAAAAGCTATTTCTGGATGAATGGATGAATAATGAATACCCCTACTGAGTGGGTATGCTACCCCTAGTGAGTATGTAACCTATGGAGACTACCCCCAATAGGTGGGTATGTTATTGAAATTACTTCCAGAGTGTAGGTATGCTACCCCCAGTGATTGGGTATGCTACTAAAATACTCCCAGTGAGTGAGTGTTAATATTATGGATACCCCCTATGAGTGGGTATACCACAAAGAATGGGAAAATATAGGTTCATCAGTTATAATAAAAAAAAGTGTATAGTTACATATGAAAATGCTGAGTACAACCTCTAGAGTTGGCATCCTGACCTAGGAGACGTCAACCGCATGATAAAGAAAAGACCTAAGAGGAAGAATAAACCTGACCCATAAGGTCAGATTGTAACTAGAAGACCTAACCCCCTTCTTTTAGGTACCCCAACAAGAAATGTGTCTCTGCACATGTACACACTAGAAGGTAGGCAAACACCAAAATGAAGGTGGGTGCCATCATGATAGAAGATATAAGGGATTTGGAATGGGTTCCTAAAGTCTTAACAGGGTACGTGTAAAAGTTTAGATGATATGATCAAAGTTTTACATGATGAGATATATGCACTATAATTATCTCAATTGGATTGGATTTGAGTTTTGAGGTTTTGATATCAAATTTGAAGATACATATGTGTGCATGTTTATCCAATATAAGACAATTTAAGTGAAGATAAGGGGTGAATTTGTAAGAGCCTCAATCTCTTCTATGAAGGGGGACCCCTAGTGTTAGGACCAGATATAGGGTAACTCTAGGGAGAGTGGGACCCAAAGGAGAAGGTCAGAAACCTACACTCTAAGATATGAGGAATATTCAATGTGATATGTCCTACACAAGATTATCCCTAAGTAAATGAAGTCTTGTTGAACCCTAGATGTCCTTGGAAGAAACAAACCCTAGATACAGAGAAAGAGGCTAGGATGCTTACATATATGTGTATATATTATATGAGTACCTACCATCTAGGTGAGGAAGAGAGAGAGCCCCAAGTCCCTCAAAAGATAAGGAATGATAGTATGATGTAAAGCCTCATGCTTGGGTTGGTGGTTCCTTGCTAGGACTCTAGTGGTTGGTTCTAAGAAATAGAGAATGAGGTAAGTACGATTCATGAATAGAGATCTATGAAGAAGACACAATATCACATATTAGTTCAGTATGTGCTCGAGTTGATGGATCATGCAGGGTTAATGATTGATACTATGGAGGTAGACCTAAGAACCCCTAAACCAAAGAGGAAATATGGATCGAGTACATATGATGCTCATAGAGTTGAGTGAGCTCATAAATATTGAGTGTGGCACCTCTCTCGGTAAAGTGGAGATCCCACTTGGACCTTGATACATGATTAATGAGCCACACATGTATGTTGGTTTAACACCACCATAACATTACATATATATGTATGAAACAGATATAACCTAGAGAGGTGACGTGTGGATATGACATAATGGAAGGCTTGGAAAAGGTTTAGTAATTTTTCTATCTACAATCGGTTAGTCATATGAATAAAATATTATAATGTGAAGTAACAAGCTAACCTCAGGTTGAACCTTTAATAAAGAATCATGCTTAATATGAGGGGATGAGATAATGCTTAATTTTGGTCGACATGAGGGTCAAGTGGTAATTAACCTCAGTCTTTTGGTATAATACATAGAGTAAATAGAATTGTGTGGGAACAAAGCACTTGGCCTAAAAAAGTAAAGTGAAATGGTTGTTGGAAAGTCTTGAACATATGAAATATAACATAATATTTCATTGTATCTAAACAATTGGTAGTAAAATTCTTGGTAAGTGACCCAACTCTTGGGTGGTATATTGCATGGTTTAATAATATAACCATCAGGTGGTAAAGGAAATAATGATATAATGATAGTGACAAAAAACTTGTTCACTTGTAGTGATATAAAGTTTAGTACATGCATGCTTTTTTTAACCTTGGTTTTGCCAAGTATTAGTTCTACCTTGTCATGGGAGGGGACCTTCCCTACAAGGGTGATTTCACGAACTAGTTTCAAATTTGAGGTAACCTTAAATGTCTCTTAAAGCTTGAGAGATTAAGTGTATGAAGCATGAAAACACATATTTTGAGCATGGTTATTTAGACCCATGTATGCCATCTCTAAGGGACACAAGGACAAGTCACTATGAAAGCGACTGATAGGATGGGACTAGATTGAGATGGGAAGGTCGCCATGAATGCAATGGAGGGACAAAAGAAAATTATGGGTGCCCTTATATATGAAGGAAATTGGGTGAAATAATTTTAAATGATATCCTGCATATATATTATCTAAGAAACCTCAAGAAAAATGTGTAATGAAATAAAATACAGTCATAACATCTTAATAAAACCCTTAAGAAAGGGTATGGCCACAAGTCAACCCTAATATATTTTAGGATGATTAAAGGTACATAAGACTTATGAGGATGGGAAATTATCATGTGCAAAGTGTGTTAGGCCCTTGGGAGTCACGAGGAGATCGTTCCAAAGGTGCCTATACCCTAGATATCTGAAGTGAATGACTGAGGCTAATGAGACATGAGATGTAGATGAAAAGAACACAAGAATTCATAAGATGAGGCTTTAATAAGAATATGAAAAAGAGAATCACGTTCCATGTGAGTGCATGAAATATAAAGAGAATTGTGTAACTAAAAGGTATCATTGTATGGAGTCATTATTGAGAATGACTCAAACAAAATTTAGATATTAAAAGATAATGTGTGAATACACCATCTATGTCCTTGCAGTGGGATGAACTTTGTATTTGGACTACAACCAGATATTCATTTCATCTTGTTATGTGTGAGAGAGATTGGATAGACACATGCTATAAAAAGGAAAGAAAAGTGATATATCAAAATGAATGCCTTAGTTGAAATTTAATGGAATAACCTATGGTTGGAGGTGCTATCTCACCCATAAATAGTGAATCACATATTGAAAACCTTGGTAGTCACCAAGTAAAAATGTGAACTAAAGATGAAACTGTATTTTCAATGTGGAATTGGAATCAAAAAGTAATTAACGAGTTATAAAATTCATACAAGGGATGGAGTTGTGGATGTACCCTGAAATTGAGATTAAATACAAACCTTAGCAAGCTGAGAGTTTTATAGATCAATACAACTTTTTATGAATGATCTGGATAAAGTTTTATAACCCTAAAGTTTTGAAATTATGAGAAGTTATCATTCACTCAATCTAATTTTTCTTATTTTTTGGGACAAAATCCCTTCAAGGAGACGTGAATGTTAGATCCTAAAATTTGGTATATTCAAATTATTATTTGATGAGTAGAACGGGGATAAATTACCTAACCATGAATGGCAACACAAGTATTAAGACATTCAATGAAGATGATAATAAAGTGGTTTAAAAAAATGAGATACTAGAGGTTCTTTGGAAGCATCATGGTGAGAGTAAAGCCTCATGGGAGCTTAAAAAAATTATAGACATGGAAAAGTCTCATCATAATCTTTTTGTATGATTAGTCAAACTTTGAGGACAAAATTCCTAAGAGAGAGAGAGGATGTTATAACTTATTTTTTCAATATGGTTCTATACTTATTTGATTTTAAATGATGAAACAATAAGTGCTTTCTATGCCTTGTTTGTAAAAATATGGACTTGATTTGCAAAACCACCATTGCTTTTGATTTTGTGGTTCTCACTATTTTTAATAAACCAATACAGATAAATATGGTTAAAGAAAGTAAGAAAATCCAATATAAATGTGTTTGAAAAAATAATAGATAATTGTTGTCTTACATGTGGAATTCTCAAAAAAGTTGTGTAAAAGGCCACTAATGGTTTGTTTTTGTTTTCACAGGGTCCTAATAAGAAAAGTCATCAAGATAAAGGATATGGAAAAGATAGAAAGAGAAAAGGATTGTTTTGATGCCTTAAATAAAGATATCAAAGAGAAAACTTAGAGAGTAAGAAAATTGTCATTAATTTTGAATTATGGTCTTAAACTTTTCCCGTTCTCAGAGAAAGTCATTAAGAATTTTTGTTTAAAATTTGGGATTAAAAGGATTAATCGAGTGAGAGATATGGATTTTTCTAGAAATCCCAAAGTGATTTGGTTAATGGATAAATGTCATGATTTTATCATTTTAAGAAATAATGTTAATAATAACCCAACCCCTTCAATTTGCACGAGTGGTATGAGTCATGGATCACAGATCCAAGGGATCCCAGTCACCCTCTAGCTTGAAACATGAAGGAAAGTCTGGAACAGTGTTAATGTGTCTCCTTTTATATATATTTTTCACTATGGTTCATTTGCACACCCACATTTCATCCCAATGGATTTGCGAGGAGTTTTCTCACCATTTCATCCTAAATTTTGCCACCTTTGGAGGGTTATTGAATTTTTCCCCAAATTGCAAGGCTCTTATCAAACCACCCACTATTGTCAATGACTATAAAAATAGGTAACTAACCTCTACGAAACCACAAGTTTGCTCGCAAGACCCCACTCAACTCAATGGCCACCCTCCAGCCTCCAATTTGCCGTGTCACACCTCTGCTTCATCCTACCTTTCATCTCCCTGTGCTCCATCGCAGATTGAGTTTGTTCCCCTTAATCATGCCTCCTCTAGCCAATTTGAGATCACGAGCAAGATCGGTAAGATAAGGTGAAGGAAACTACATACTCGCCTATTGCTCTGAGGCATGTACATGCATAGTCAACTATTCTATTAACCATCCATGTACCTAGTTCACAAGAAGACTATGAATGGAGGAGGATGATGATGGACCATGAAATGACTTCCTTACCTTTGGGCTTTTACCCTATTTACTCGTCTTGTCCATGCAATATAGTCTGAAACATTGATGCGACTTGGTTGGTTTGGTAGCAACCTAGTGGCATCGACTTTACCTAGTTGGCTACCTAGGTGGCAAGCCTCGATTGGTCCAAAGACACTTAAATTAAAATAATGCTAAAAAAGTATAGGAAGGTCCGATAAAGGCATATATTATATGAATCTTGCTCAGAAAATTTTGAGGAATGCAATAAAAAATATAACCAAGACCTTGATCTATATCTAGTTCAAAAAGTGACTAAATATGCTAAGTTTAATGTGTTTAATGTGTAAAAACCCTAATTTCTAGGTTTAGATGATCTTAGTATGTGTAATTGATCTTAATAGTCAAATATAGATATTTTGGATAAAAAGTGTAACTTGTATATATTTTGAGTTTAATAATTCAAAATTTGACAAATTAGGGTTTTCTTGAGTTAGAAATGCATATGATGGTAAAATTAGGGTTTGTAAACCAAAAAGGCATCAAAAGTGTCAATTAGAGTTTGGGAAGACAAAACCCTAATGTAACCCTAAATTGAACCCAAAATCCTAACTCGGACCCCAAATTAGTCGCAATATGAGTTTATGAACAAAATGGTGACACATGGGTGTTATGCTTTAATTTTAGGATAGTTCCTTGATTGGTTTGCTTTGTTGCATTTTTTCTTGGACATCGAGTACTATTGAGAAAGGTATGTGGTTACGCTTATGACTACCCGACATAACTAATTTTTGTGATTTGCTTGAGGCTTTACCAAATGGGTTGCAACATGGCATGCTGCTTGTTTATTTACTTCCTACAATCTATAAATCCCATATGAGTATCATAATATATAGAAGCAACTTGCTCAAGCCTGCAATAATATCTCTAAATTAAATGCATGCATGGTAATTATGGAAAGCACTACCGGAGAGTGGGTTACTAATAAATACTCCCAGAGAGTGAGTTTGATATCATGAATACCCCCAGTGAGTGGGTATAGATGGAAATCACCCCAGTTAGTGGGTATATCAGAGTGAGTATGGTAAGATTGGGTACCCCTAGTGAGTGGGTATGCCATAAAGATTAAGTGTTGAGAATTTTAAAATCAAAACGTGTTTTGATTATTTTGTTAATTACAAATATGGATGATTATGTTATTACTCATACTTGTGAATATTTTGTTTCCCCACATACTAGTATAACTTGTTATATAGATCGTGATTTTGTTTCATGGCATTTTAGGTTAAACTGCTAGTAACATTCAAATAATGATTAAAGATGGACATCTTGAAAGAAGTCACCAAAAGAAAAGATTTAATGTAATTATGGAGGATATAAATAGATATATTTCATTTCTATTCCAAACATTAGAATTACATACCATGTAAACTCCATATAATGAAATTTTTTTATTATTATTGGTTACTTGCTAATCCTGATCAGAAAATTATTATTATGTGCCTTCCCTCTCGGTCCTCCTTTTTAGGGAGAACATGAGGAGGGGGTCGTAACACCTGCTATTTAAAAAACATATAGTTTTTACCACAAAACTGATGTTTTCGGTATTAAACGTCAATTTTTATAGAAAAACAAATATTATAGGGCTATTCTAAAATGGTCGTGCTACCAACTATCTTTTGACTTCGGTTGAAGTATCTAACTAATGACACAGTTGGACTATATCATCCATTTGGACATAAAAATCGATGACAAAAATGTACACAATGTCAGTTTACTTAAGAATTATTCCATAGAAACCTTTATCGGTTAAAAATGTGGTAGTACAATGTCAATTGTTGCACCACAATCGATGGTTTAGATGCTTAATTGTGTCATTTTCTTTAATCATAGCAAACGAAGTTGGTCTATGTCGTCTCTTTATGCTTCCCCAAAAACTGATGTTGTAGGTGCTTAATTGTAGTGTCACCCACTTAGGTGTCAATACAAAATAGATGTTAGAGGGATATTTTAACTATAGATAGATGTGGTATCTATATTACTGGAGCTTGTTGTTGTTGTGGAGGAGGTGAAGGTGGCCTTTGGTGTTGGAAATGAGGTGGAGATAAGTATTGAGGGTGGTAAGAATATTGGTAGGTTGTTTGTGGTGATGGAGGTGGAAGAGGCATATAACGTTTAGAAGGGTCTTGAAATCATTATATGGGTTGCACTTGCATCGGAGGTGGACTATAGGAATTTTGAGAGACACCCATTGGTCAACTTGCATCACTAAAGTTCACTATGGATTGGTAAGGGGGTTTCCCTTCTACTTGGAGGGAAAGTATTGAGGAGATCTGCTCCACTCTTTGCTCAAGTTTTTTCACATTGTTTTGAACTTCAAGAAACCTTTCAACATAAAGAGAAATTCATCATTAAACCTTGAGATATACCTTTGACTTTGTTGTTACTGGTTGTTATGATAGTGTATGGCCTTCATTTCATCACTAAGGGACTCAATAGAGTTTATCGAGTGACTACGAGCACCCACCCCCACTTGATTCTTCATAAGATTCATCATTTCAAAAAGAATCTTCTTCATTTGTGGGCTTGAATCATTACGAGATGAAGGAGTTACACCAATGGCATGATCACCATCATTAACATGCTAGAAGCTTGGTGCCTTGAGCTTTCTGCCATCTGATCAAATAATGTACATGTCTCCTCAGATGGTTTAGCCATGAAAGCTCCTCCACAAGAAGAATCTGGTGAAGCTTGACTCATTTGAGAGAGCCCAAAGTAGAAGGATTGAACAATATTACACAAAGGAATTTTATGATAGGGTCACTCTCTCAACATCTGTTGCAATTTTTCCAAGCAACATGGAACCTTTCATGATCCATTTGGCTGAAACTCACTATAGCATGCCACATTTCAGTCATCATTGCAATAGAATATAATTTCTTAAAGAAAACATTCATCATCATCCCCAACTCGTGATTTCCATTTTTGAATCATACCAATCTTTGAACTCGTCTCTCAGGGAGAATGGGAAGATGGTAAGTCAGATAGAGTCATCTATTGCTATAAGAATTTTGAAGGTAGAGCATGTTTCAAAGAAAGAATCAATGTGATTTTATGGGTTCTGTCTCTCTAGCTCGTAGAAGGTGGGAAGAAGCCCAAGAAGAGAGGGTGACTTAAAAAACTGTTGCCCCATAATTTGATCGACTCTATTTGCAATCAAAAAATTGTAGTTCCCTGACATGAAATAGTCATGAAGTGTCTTGAGCATGGGCGGTGGAGTTGGTTTCCCATGTGCATATCAGTCTCCCATTGCATCTACCAAGGGTTGAGTGTCTCTTGCACAAGGCACAACCAAACAAAAGAGGACAAATTAGAAAACCAATATGCAAAAAGTAACATAAAGACTAATAAATAGCAATGTTCTAGACAGTAGAAAAATTCTAAGCTAAACTAAATAACCAAGCCAAACACCATTGATCCCCGACAATGACACCAGAAAGCTTGGTGCATCTACCAATGAACACTTAACTAATTGAATTTTGATTGGATGTGCCTTAGGGCACACACCATGGTCTTTTGAATTTATAGGAATGGATGGGCCAACTTCTAAACAAATATTCAAGCACCTGAGATCTGGGGTAGTATAGGAGTGGTAAGTTGGATTCAAACCTAAGGTGGAGAGGGGGAACTAGAGTAGTGCTTTCTTAAGCTCAGTTCCTAACATGGAGTCTAGGGTTCAAGGGTTTTACTTAGATTTTGTTTTCTTACACTAATATGGTTCAAACAAGCAATTAAGGGAAAGCAAGAACAAAACCTAGTTTGACCCAAAATAGCTAATTCTAATTAACAAAGTAATCATGGTAAGAAATAAAAGAGCAATTTAGAGTAAGGAAAAAAATGTAAGACCAAACACTAAAAACTACACTAGAAAAGAGATTATACTTAACAACCTAGAGGTGGAGGGCAATTATCTAAACTATGCAAGAGAGACTGCTACTGGAAAATTAGGCAAAAAGAGAAATTAAGGACCTAAACTAGTAAGAGCTAGCTAGTACAAACACAACTAACCATAGGATAGTATTACTATCCTAGGAAATTTAAACTAGCATGAACAAGGCAATTAAGTTATTAATAAAGTAAAGACTAGCTAAGCAAGAAGGCAATTTAGGTTTTAGAAATTAATGGGAAGTGTGGGACATTTAGGGTAATGTGACTAGAACCTAAGCTGGGAGGTCATAACATGCAAGCAATTTTCATTCATTTTGATCATCAAACCAAAAAGCAAGTTCGGTGCTAGAGAATGCCCTAAACTACTAATTGGCCATGAATTGAATAAGGGTTGCATATGGGGACTACTCCCTATGACTCACCATCCACACTTCTGAGTCTCATTTGAATTAGGGTTGAGGTGGAATTAACCAGGATCTAATAAAGTCTTGGTTTCTAGGATATAATATCTTAGGGAAATTTGGGGCCAAGGGTGGTAATGGAGGGTGGCAATGACGGAATTACACCTCACATCACTTACCATCTATCCTTTAGGTAACTCCACACCAATTACACTAAATTCTTCCAAATTAATTACTTATATCTCTCACCTAGGTGTATCATAATGGGTTAACATGTAGGAATATGGGGTATCTATCTAGGGATCTACTAGTTGGACCCAAGAGCAAATCCCAAAATAACTACATATAAGCTATTCCCCTAGAATCCTAGGTGATTTCATGAACAAATCAACAAGCAATTCATGGGAATTGAGACAAAATTAGAACATTATCATTATCATTATCAAATTTAATTACAAAGTCTACATATTACTTACCCCAAACACAATACCAAAATAACATCTTAACCGCAAACTGCCCACCTAGTGGGGCTTAGCTACTCATGACAATGGAACATACAAAAGTGGAGAAGAAATAGGTAGAAGAAACCATGGAGCTCGGTGTAGAGGATGAAATCTTCTTCTCTAGAAGCTACAAGCTTGAGTGCTTCCCTCCTCCAAGGTATAATTGCATAGAAATGGAATGGAAAGTGACCACAACCCTCAAAGGAATAGTTTTGGGATGGAATTTGCGGAAATGGGAGTGAAGTGAGGTAGATAGGAGATATAGAGGTGAAATGAATGCTCAAGGAATCTAACCCTCAAACTCTAGCTACCTTTAAGGTTTATATAAAGGTATACGGGGGGCTAGGGTTAAGTGGGGGAAAAATAGGAGAGTTCAGTGGAAAAATTAGTTAGGGTTATTGGACAGAATGAGTGTTCTAGGAACCATGGTCATGGTAGTAGGACCATGCTAAAGTCGAATGGGAAAAGTGGAGGATGTTGAAATTAGAATTCAATTTTGGAGTTGGAGGACTTGAATATCATGGTTATGGTGGGTAGGTTTCATCATGACCATGGTGGACACCACGACTGTGGTGGATAGGTGGCAACACAATTGTGGTGGACACCACAACTATGTTAAATAGGTGGTAGCATGGCCATGGAGGATAGGTGACAACATGACTGTGGTGGACATTGTGGCCATGGTGGAGGGTTTGTTGTAGAGGCTTCAAACTTGGATTGTTAACTATAAGTTTGACATTGGTATCATGTCTATTCCATGGTACCATGGTCGTGTTGGGCTCTTTCACTTGCACTTTTGATCCTGAATTTGTCAATGTTTAGAGTTATTTGATATAACTCAACCCTTGGCCACTAGGGGTAGGTTGGGGAATATCTTAGACCCTCCTCAGGTTCCTCCAAGGGTGAAGGAACCCTTCGATAATCCTCTTTCTCTCTTGTCCATTCAAAGCATGATACAATTACCTGAAATGCATGCAAAGAACGTCCATAAGTGCATTTCACAGTACTACTCTTATTTTGGGAAGTATTATACATTCTAACATGTTTATATGTGACTAAAGTACAAAATGATAAAAGACGAATCCCTAAATAAGGTTTGCACCAACTGTGTGTTTTGGTTGTTGCTAAAATATTTAAGATTGTGACTAACACCTTTGTGCACCAAGTTAAAGGTTAACAATATTTTTAAGATTATCAATCTTTTCATATCGAACAATCTTATAAAATCAAACAATCTTTCAATGATAAAAAATCTTTTCAAATCAATTTTTTTTAAATAACAATCTTATCGAATCAAACAATCTTTCAAAGGTTAACAATCTCTTTAAATCAAATAATATTTTGGAGATAATGATCTTTTTAGACCGAACAATATTTTTTAGATTAAGAAATCTTTTCAAAATCACATAGTCTTTCACAGATTAATAAACTTTTCTAAATTAAAAAATCTTTTCAAAAATCATCAAATTTTTCATAAACTAAGTGATTTGTAAACAAAGTAAATGGGTTTTTTAATGTGGCCTTCTTTAAAAATATGTCGAGTTGTATGGTTCTTCAATTTGACCAAGATATCAATCATTAATGTTAGGTCTAACCATTACCAAGGTCCTGGGCTATGACCTAAAACTAGAAAAACTAGATCCTTTCATGTCTATATCCATGGTTGTAGACTACTACCTAAAACTAGAGAATCTACCTCCTTTCATGTCTATATCCATGATCTTAGACTACAACCTAAAACTAGAGAATCTTCCTTCTTTCATGTCTATGTCCACAATCATGTACTATGACCTAAAACTGGACACACAAGCTCCTTTTATGTCTATATCCACGGTCTGACTATGACCTAAAACTAGACCATCTAGCTCATTTCATGTCTATAACCTTGGTCCTAGATTGTGACCTAAAACTAGACCACAATCCACCCCAAATTCCATCATCAATTTGGAGATGCCAAGATGAGATTTCCTTCCTTTTGCTCATCTTACCATTTCTAAAAGGAAAGAAGCCCGATGAGAAACTCACCAACCTAAGAGGAGATTAAGGCATCATAGATTCTGCCAATAGTTTCATTTTAGGAGCCATGTCGGATGACGATACCCTAAGGAGGGAAGGTATTTATTGAACATAGTTAACCTATCTGAGTCTACTATAATTTTGATCCACCATTATACCCAAAAAATTTCCCCTCTTTTGAACAACCCTTTTGGGATACTCACCTAAGGAGTGACACACCTCTCCAGCCCCACAAGACGTCCCTCTACTTACTTTATGCCCCTGTTGACCTACCCATCCATGGAAATGGAAAATGCATCTCTTGTTAAGTCTAAGGAACCCAACATATCTCACCCAAGCTAGTTTTAGGCCTCATCATTCAAAATCTTATAGAAATAGTTGTCACACAATCCTTTGCTCCTAAAGAATCATTGAAAAACATAGAATAACCTTTTTCAATCTCTTGAAAATAATTTGGAAGTCTTTAACATTTTCTATATGTGTGTACACACATGCATCCCAAAATACAAGATATTCTCTGGTTCGGGTATTACACCCAACTTTTGAATCTGGATATGAACTTTAGAATGTCACGGGACATATCAAGGAGAAATTACTTACCTTGGCCTACAAATGATTTACATATATGGCTGGAAAAATGATAGGGATCAACAATTTTATAGTGGTTCTAGAGGAGATGTTGGTAGCAACAAGTAGGACAAGCCACTCAAATGTGAGAATTTTAAACAAGCCATAGTGATGCATGAATCTTCCATATCTCATGAAGTCCCTCAAGCCTGCATGTTGAAGTAGAAGGAAAATGCCATCTTTGTACCCCTGCCATGTAGGGTTTTCCAGACATTGAGCTTCATATGATATCTCATCAACACCATACTTTCCATATGGCATGTAGAACCCCCACCAACCTCAACTAGATACCTTTCAACCAGGATTGTACCCCTATCCACTACTCGAGAATGATGGGGAAGTCCCAATTGATCTAGAAGTGACAACATTTATCCTGATCCCTAAGGGTGGAGCCGAGGAAAAAGTAAGCAAGATGAATTTGCTGATGAAAAAGAAGATCCTAGAGATGCTGAGAAGTCCAACATCACAATAAAGGCTCAAGCATAATACATGAATGACTGAGGGCTTGTCCCCATCCTTATTCATTACACCCACTATTTTACTCCTTGTAAAATCCATGCAAGCGGTGAATGCATGGATCCTCCCACTAGTGTACAAAACACCACCAACAAACATCAAACCACTAGTGATACTAGTCATGGCTGTCTGCCAAGAATGTGCAATTCTCAATCCTATTGTCACAGATCCCCTCCTTCTCAAGATTCTACAGCAAATCAAGGATCTAGAAGGGAAGAAGGATAGTAGGAAGCCTTTTAGTAATTTCTATCATTTCTCAAATGCAAATGTACCTAATAATTCATCATGCCAAAATTCCATGAATAGTTTGGAATGGGAGATTCAATGGCCCATGTCAAAGCATACTACTCAAACATGGTGGAGGTTCAAGATGATAACAAGTACTGATCCACTACTTTTCATGGAACCTAACATGTCTAGACTTGGCATTGTACAACAAGAAAGATGTGACAATTATCACCACCTAGACCAAGATGATTGAAAGGTTTGTTGAGAAGGACACTTGGAATCCTGAACAACTCCCCACCAAAGATGATCTAGATGCACTACAACAGAAGGTGGAAGAAAGGTTTACCGAGTTCATTAGAAGGTGGAGGGAGTTGTCCACCCATCTTGAGTTCAAACCTACAAATAAAGAGGACTTAGACATGGTAATATGAGAATAAAAAACCCCTCATAACCTTGTAATCCCTACAAATGTACAACACTTTCCCATAAACTAATTCAAGTAGGGGTTCAGATCAATAATTCCATCAAAAGAGGGGTCTATGAAAACTTAGGCCTCAAATTTCATCCTTAGTCCACTTCCACCAGTTCCAGTCAAAATTATAAATGACAAAGACCAAAGCAAGAGACACAAAATTGGGAGAAATACTAATTCCGATTAGCAATAACAAGCAAAAATAGATGGTTGTGCAAATATCTCCAGTTCAAGCCCAAACATTGCAAACTACCCATGTCACCGATTAGCAATAGTAACTAGCTCAATGGATCCACCCATATATTAGTCTAGTACATGTCACGACAATACTCATGGTCGCCAAGCAACTTCTACGGGTAGCTTCACTACCATTTCAACTTCCTGTGCAAAAAGTGGTTGACGAGCACCCTCCTAAAACAACTAACCCATCGCCTTGGGAAGAACAAATAGCCACAACTTTTGCATTAGAAGAACCTTCTTGTGCATCAGAAGAACCAACAACCATGACTCCTAGACTAGAAGAACCTTCTCTTGCATCAAAAGGGTAAAGAAAAGGTAACCACCTACGTAGGAGTTCCTACCAGCATACTAGAAGGGGAGTGAGAAAAGTCTTCATTCTTGAGTCAACACCAAGAAAGATCTACCCACCTCCAAAATTTGCAAGGAAAACAATCCTAAAGGCTCAGGAATAATTCAATTTCTAGCCAAGCTTGAAGGAGAGGTATCTCCCTTAAAAAGTGATGCAAAGCTCCCCTAAGCATTAAGAAGATGTTATGAAGACACTTGAAGGGGAGTATGTTTTCAAGGAAGCAAGATTGAAAGTTCTTTATACCACCATTAGGTGAATCACCACCTTCACATCTAATCTCCTTTTCTAGAGATGAGATACCCATAAGAGGGGGTCACAACAAGCCCCTACCTATGACGGCCAGCTGCAAGAGGCTCAACATTCCTTATTGCTTTATTGACACCATATCACGCCTCAATGTGTGCCCCCAAAAGATGTTCACCGAGATTAGAAGCCATCCTTCGGACTTGTAGCCAATAATGAATAAAGCAACCTCCTTTGTTGGAGTTATTAAACACGCCTTAGTGGAGATCACCCTCGAGCTACAAATTAGACCATAGAATTGTACATTCTTATTTGTGGTCATGAAGTTGAATCCCTACTTCAACCTCCTCTTCGGATTTTTGTGGATCCATCACAACATGGTGGTTCCCTGATCACTACATCAGAAGTTGAAATATCAGATGGAACATGCAATTGTCATAGTCTAGGATAATATCAATAACACTATAGCTCTCCCAATCTTGTATTCTTCTCTGATAGAGAGTAACCATAACCTCTAGGAGCTACACCAGTGGTGGTGTTGCAAGTTGGGACATCACTAGTATCATCTCTGACCACCATGAGTAGTAAGATCTTCACTAATTGGATCTACAAACCACCGACAAACTGGAAACTTCAATGGGTTAACCATGAATCTAGTATTGTAATCACATATAGAGGGTTATTGTTGTATGTTATGGAGGTCATCATTAGACTTGCAAACTTCTTGCTAGTATGGAGATTGTTACCCCTTTAGAAACAACATCATAAGAACAAAGTCACTGAAACATGAGATCCTTCCTTTCTCCAAGACCTAGGTTTTGGTATATATCCCCATTGAGACAATCATCTGATGATTGTAATGGGATATCATATACTTGATTTGATAATGATAAAGGTAATTATGTCTATTATGTTTGTCCTAATCATGAGATGATGACATGGATATAATGGATGTATAGAGAATGATGTTACTCGATGACATATGTCTTCAAGTTGAGGACCTAAACAATGAGATCATGTGTATGATAAGAGTACATACATTCTTGTTATGTCCCTAGTCAGATATTACAGTGGATAAAAAATAGACAATCGTAATACTTAAGACTAGAGTGTGTGTTGACTGATGATAGAGTCTGATTAGTCATGATATGTGATATCAAGTCAAGCACACATTTACATGTTAGAAAATAGTGTATCTGACAGACCCACCATGAGAGTGATACACAGAGACCATGGAATGGTAGTCAAAATCAACTCTCATACTGATAGTGGTAATTGTGGTTCTTAGACCTAAAGGCACTACACTCATCACATGTTGTTCAATGTATTTTGACATCATCCAACGTGACCTTGAATAAGGGTTTCCATATAGGTGATGCTCACATGGGGATTGATTGTGAGTAATGTAGATGGGATTTGTCCCTCCTATAGGAGATTGATATCCAAGTCACTTGATAAGTGAGGCTGATAATTGTATGGCCATACTCATGTGGGATATATGAACTCACATCAAACTCAAACAGTCTTCTCTAGTTCAAGGAACATGGATTGAATGTTGAGAGGATGATTATTCCATGCATGTGTTCAATCCATATATCAGAGACAAAGGAACTATATGATCATAGTAACACTGATCACGGTTTGTAGGTTGAAGTTGCTCTCCATCTTTCTAAATTACTTGGGTAGAAATCATGTGTTTCTGGATACCACTCATTGCTTGTGATGTCATAAGTTGGTTATGGACATTCACTACCAATGTAATTTGGGACTTATAGAGTCATACACATAGGATGCACTTGGAATAGGTGATTATTCATGAATGATGTATAAATTGATTAATGAAAGTGTTTCAGTATTCAATTTAAACAACACTTGTTCAAATTTGACTGACTAGATTTTGAACCAACTGGTTCAAGTGTTGAGTTGATCGGTTGGAGTGTCAGGTTAATTGGAAACAACATTGGTTGAACAATGATTGAACATGGGCATGAACCGACCGGTTCACTAAGTGAACTGACCGGTTTAAGGTCTGAGATGACCGGTTCATGTGATGAACTTCCCCATTCAATGATCAATTTGATTGGATCAAGGATTGATATTGAGATCATGTTCTGCATTAGTTAAATATCGAATGCCAATTTGATTTAGAATAGGAATGTACATAAACCAATCGGTTCAAAAGATGAGCTGATTGGTTGAAAAGTAGGCTTACCAATTCACCATTCATAGCTTCCAAAAAACTCATGAACTCCATCTCTTCGACTCCAAGATCGACTGGAAACCCTGAGCCTAGTGCTCTTATAAATACAATGGTATTGGGGGATTCTCAAACAGAATAATAATCTTTGACAATTATTCTTCTCACTGATTGTGGTAACAAAGAGAGCCCAAGCAAGTCCTACCCACGAAAGGGAAGGATATCAAGGGAGACACAATTGGGAGATCGAATCAATCCTAGGAGATTGACGTTCAAATGAACAACTCCTTCCCATTGGCTCTGGTAGCATAACTAGGAGTTCTCGGTAGTCCGTGTGGACTACTCTAGAGGTGAGAAGGCTATTTCCTGCCACTAGGATGACAAAGTCAAAATGACATCCCATGTGATCAACCATGATGCCACTGTCGATGTTGCCCATGTGTAACATGAAGAAAGATGCACGCTACTATAGTAGGGGAATTCTCATTTGACTTGCTCCAGGACCAAGTATAACTCTTGTTACCTTACTTCATAGATACATCATTGTTGATGAGATCTTGCTTATTAGAGAATCAAGCATTAAAATTTTATTTCTTCTACCTTATCTATTGTCCCGATTTCCAACAATGGTATCATAGACATGTCAATTTATGTTGTATCAGGGATTTAAATTGATGTGATTAGATTTATTTTTATTGCATACAATGTAATTTTTAAACTAGTTAATGTGGTGCATAACTGATTAATACCATGCATGATTCCACAAATACAAATATATAGATATGATATGATATATATGCAATCACACATCACCCTAAAAGTGTTTCGATGGTTGATGTGACCATGGTTGTGGCTAAAACCCATGTGGATTGTTTGCTTAGTTGTTTGGTTTAATTTGTATTGTTATTCAATATGTATATCAAGCCTCTCCACTCCTTTTTAAATGTAAGTTAATGCTCCTCTTCCTATGTTACCCCCGATTGTAACTTGATATTTTCCCTTTTACAATGTTATATGGAATAGGATAGGTTTAATTTTATCTTTCATCATGAGAAGGCGTTCTGTACTGTACGAACCAACTGGCTCAAATGTTGAACCAATCGACTAGAGGACTGAGGAGACCAGATGAAAGGAGGAACTGATGAACTGGTAGCCCAACCGATGGGCTAGAAGAGGCCATACATTGCTTGAACCAAAAACCAGATCAATTCAAGAGAGTGACTGATTGACCAGGAGGCATGTCAATTGGTTCCAAAGTTGAAGTGATCAACTCAGACTAGTTCAAGCATAGCTTTATGCAAGAATAGGTTGTACATATGATGTGGACCTTAGGTGGTAGCAATTCCTTGTGGCTCTAAGGAATTGCATTAGACTGGCCATAACCATCACTCATATACTTCTAATTGCATGTTTTTGTTTTGGAATTATAGCATGTAATGATATGTACTATATGTGGTGATTGGATATGTATATGTATTTATATAAAATCCCTCAATAAATATTAAGTCTAAGATTCTTTCTATAAGCAACACACATGAAAATCTTGATCAACTATTTGTGGGGACGTCAAGTGTGGTGCGCTATCTATGTCACGGAAATGTGATGGTAGTAATGTGGGCCTACCAAGAAGGATACATTGCTATCATTTTGGCTTTTGGGTCAATCCTAACTATGTGACCTTAATGGGATTAAGTGTCTAGAAGCATGTAGATGACTATGGCAAAGAGTTGCGCATATCATCAAACCAAGAATTTCATGAAATGAAATTGTCTCAAGTTACCTACCTTAATCATTGGTTATGGATGTTGGTGTTAGCCGGATAATAATTATATTGTTTTGGATCTTGGCTCACTGGAAGGTTTTATGGTACAATCTTCTGAATTGATAAGTGAGGGCTATCAATTTGAACAAAATTGTGGGAGCGATAATTAATTAAAGGCCTAATTAATATTGATAACATTATCAAATAAAATAAAATAAAAAAAGTTTTCAGAAAGTTGCAAAATTTTGTTTGTAGAATCTAGTGGAAAACACAAACACATTATCATTGTGTTAAGTAGGGAAAAATAAATGGGATGGACTTCCACGTCTGGTTTAGGACTTTGAGAAGCATTCTCACCAATGAGTGAAAGCTCTACGTCCTTGAAAGACTAGTGCCAGAAAAACCCACTCCAAATTCACCTAAGGCTGAAAAAGGATGCTTATTTGAAGCATGTCAGTGAAGTCACAGACATCAAAGACCTTATACTGAGTTGTATAAACTATGAGTTGCATGAACAACATGAAAACTTGAACATTCTTGAGATGGTAACACATCTTAAGAATCATGTAAAGCAAGAAAGCTACAATGTCTCAAAGGCACTCCTTCAATACAAGATGACAGAAGGAGATCTAAGAGTGACCCATGTGGTCAATATGATTGGACATGTGGAACATCTAAAGAGATTGAAATTCCCTTTGAGCCAAGAGTTGGTCATGGATATCATTCTACAATTGTTGCCGGAATCATATAGCCAGTTTATCGAGCATTACCGCTTGAGTAACTTGGCCAAGCCAATGTCAGAATTACTTGGCATGTTGATAAATGTTGGAGAAAAAAGAAGAAGGACAAACCTATGATGATGATCAACAGAGTGAGGTCCAATGACAAAAGGCAAGGCCAAGAAGAGTTTTGAGGCTAAGCTGAAGTCCAAGTCTTCTAAACTCTTGAGGAGAAAGGGTAAATGCAAAAGGAATTGCCCTTTTCACTTACAAAAACTAAGGAAGAAGAAAGAGATAGAGATCTCTACTTTACGAAGTAAGCTAGAAGTATGCAAAGCAAGAGTTGCTACCACTACAGTTGAAATAAGTCATTCATGAACATGTAATAGAATTAGTGAATTGCTATTATGAACTGGCCATTGATGAAAACATCATGTATCTTGTATGGACAAGATTATTATGAATAAATTGACGTTTCATTTTAAAAGATAAGATCTTATATGGAAGTGCTTTATGTCTCATAATCTAAATGCATACCTATAAATGTGTATTACACATATACTGAATGGCTTTATGGCTCAAACAATGCATACATATAACATTGTCATCTAGAGCACACAAATAATAAATGTATCTCTAGAATCCATAATGATGTTTGTCTAGACTCTTTTGGTTAATGAACCAATAGAGACATTCAAGTCTTATGTAATTGTAATATGATAAAAGCATCTTCACTAGATGTAGTGGAAGTGTGACTATTCTATTAGGGCTCATACATATTGATGTATATAAACATTTTAGAATAAATGCTAGAGGTGGTTAATAGTACCTCATTATATTTATTGGATCATTATATATGGTAGTTTGTATTTAATGAAATACAAGTCTCATCTCTTGAAGTGTTCTAGGAGATCATGTTTGAAGTACATAACCAGCTTGGTAGAAGCATTTAAACACCTTGATATGATCAATGTGGAAAATACTTTGAACCAAGAGTTTGATGACCTTCTAGGAGACCATGATAATGTATCATGATGAACTTCTCCTGAAACACGATTTAAGTTTATCAAAAAGAAGGAATCCAACCCTGTTAGTCATGGTACGATTATCAATATAATCTAGCTAATCGTCCAATTTTCTATTTGAGCACATGCTTTACACTAAATAATGTATCATCTAAATTGGTTCAAATGACACCATGTTTAGTGTCCAATATGTCTTTTATAATGATTATGAATGAAAGATTATATAAGAAAATAGTTTCTTGAAAAGCTTTGTCTAAAAATCACATATATGTTATTTTGTTGAATACCACTTTTATATTCCAATCCAACAACATTATTTGTTGCAAGGGTTGTTGTATTCCAAAAGGAAATTTAATTCCAAAGGAATCTATGGGAGAAATGTAGAATGTGAAAAGTTCGGGATTAATAAGAAGACATTGCACCAAAATAGGTACAATAGGAAACAATGAGAATCACAAGTTGTTGTTGAATCTCAAGTTCCTTATGTAACACAAAACCTCATAGATCTAGTAGAACACACATTTAAGTTTGAAAGATTGTGATATCTTATAACTGAAGAAGGCAGTGAGTTGGTCATAGATGATGAGAGAATGACCTACCTAGAAGCTATTGAGGAACTAGAGTCTAAGAAATGTCTTGAGGACATGAGATCCAAGATGGAATCCATGTAAACCAACAAGGTATGACCTTAGTGGATCCACCTGAAGGGGTAAGACCCATAGGGTATAGTTAGGTTTTTGAGAAAAGGACAACATGGATGGTAGTGTACAAACCTATAAGAGAATATTGGTTGAAAAGAATTCAAACGAGTTCAAGGAGTTCAACATGACATAATCATTTCACCATAGCTATTTTTGAATCCATCAAGATCATGATTGCCATTATAGTTTCACATGACTATGAGATTTGGAAAAATGGATGTTAAAATGGAATTCCTTAATAGTAATAATGTAGCGGATGTGTACATGACACAACCTAAAGGTTTTATAAATCTAATTATTGCAAATAAAGACCATAAGCTACAAAGATCAATCTAGGGATTGAAGCAGACATGTCAGAGTTAGAATCTTCTATTTGACAAGAAAGTCTAAGAGTTTGACTTGAATCAAAATGAAGATGAAAAGTGTGAGTAAAATAATTTAGTGGGATCATATATGTATTCCACATAATGATGGGAATTTTGTCCTTATCCTACATATATTAAAACTTGGACGGGAAGAACCTTCTCTATGAAGGGTTTCGGCAAAGCATACTATGTGGTAGGAATTGGGATCTATAGAGAGAGATATGAAAATCTTCTTAACCTAAGAAAGAATACATACATTGGCAAGATGTTGAAGGGGTTTAGCATGAAAGACTCATTGAGAGAAAACTTGTTCATTTTCCATGCAGTTAGTCTCTCAGGAGTTAATGTCCTAGTTCTTGTGAAGAATAAGAACACATGTATAGAAACCATATGTGTTCATAGTTGGATATATCATGTATGCAATGTTAAGTATTCATCTTGTTATCTCATATATATTTGACATGACATGAGGATATGTACTCATACAGTTATTTCGTATGTATTGGACACGACGAGAGGATATTATTTAGGTCTGATAGAAAAGTCACTGGACTATCATAAACAACATTCTTAAGTACTTCAGAAGCACTAAAAGGATTTGTTACTTAGTTATAATAGTAAGGAAGAGTTGGGTGTAAAGGTTACACTAATGCAAGCTTCCAGTACGACAAAGATTGCAATCAAAATTTATGTTTGACCTTAAAAATGAACTGCAAGCTGGAAGAATTGTGAGCAAGAGACAGTTGCTAATTCTACATTAGAATTCGTATCTTGGTGTTATGAGATCAATAGTGTTGGTATGCTTTCCTAGAGAGCCAATCATGTGATGATTGTAATGGCTTAACATATAAATGATTTGATTAATAATAAAGGCAAGCTTCCAATTCACCTGTTTCACTCAGTTATGAGATAATAAGGATACAAAGTGAATGTCTAGAGAATTAAATTACTCAATGACGTATGTTGTCAAGTGACTAACCTTGTGGGTGAGATCATACAGATGTTAAGAGTACATGTACATATTCTCATTATGTCCCTGATCAGTTGTCATTGTGGAAGGTTGATAGACAACAATGACACATAAGACTAGAGCATGAGTTGGTTGATGACTAAATCTCATTAGTCATGATATGGCAATATCAAATGATGCACAAAGATACATGTTAGAGAATAGTGCATTGGATAGACCCATCGTTAGACTGACACATGGAAGCCATCATCATGGAAGTCATAATCATCTCTCACAGTGATGGTAGTGGTTGTGGTTCTTAGACCTGAAATCACTATACTCATCACATGTCGTTGGGTACACTTTCACATCATCAAACATAATCATGGGTTGTTATAAAGGTGATGATTGGGTGACTTTGACACATGGGGACTGACTATGTGTGATAGACATGGGATTTGTCCCACTGACAGGAGGATGATATCCAAAGGCATCTTGATTAGCAAGACTGAGAAAAGTATGGCCATACACATGTGAGTCAATATGTGAATTGAGGTTACATATATCTCATGTAGTTTGCTTTGGTTCAAGGAACAAGATTGAAAAATAATGACGGTGACTGCTCCATGCCTCTAGTTCAATCTTGATATTAGTGACAATGGAACTATACAATATCATACACAGTTTTTAGGTTAAAGTCACTTCCTAACTTTCCATTCACTTGGGTAGAAATGATGTGCTAGTAGGCACCACTCTTTGCATGTGATGTCATAAGTTGTTATGGACATTCACTACCAACGTGATATGGGACCTATAGGGTCGCACACATAGAAACTCATGAAGAAGAAGAGTTTGATATTGAATGATAATTGAATTGATACTAAAGTGTTTAGGTATTTCAATTCATGCAATAGATCGTATGACAAGACTACCAAATGATCGGTTCAAGTATTGAGACTGTTGTTTGGAGTTTCTGGCAGATTGTATTGTACATTGCTTGGAATTCTACTAGACTTGGACTGCAAGATGCCTATATTGCTTGTATGAAATGGTCGTCTGGCTTGGTGGGAGACACACGTCTCAGTTGCACAAAACGGTCGCCTAGCCTGGTGTGAGACACACGTCTTTGTTACACTAGGTGGCCGTATGGGATGGTGTGAGATGACCATCTCGTTTACACCAGATGCCCATTTTGGGATTGCAATTTGATTGCACAAATGATCGGTGTTGCTGTCAAGTTGAGTATTAATTGGAATTGAATTGCCAACATATGTGCAGAACTGGAAGGTGCAAAATGACCATTTCGCTCCGTGAAATGACCATCTCACTGGGTGAAATGACCGTCTCACTAAGCAAGATGACCGTTTTAGCGCACGTAGGTTGTGAAACTTCTAGAATTGTTGCAAAAATTCAAGATCTTCCGGTCCTTTCCACTCCCCCTTTAGTCCCACATTGGTTTGGGACTAGGAACCCTGACCCTAACCCCTCCTATTTATAGAGGGGTACTGGGGGCTTCCCAGAGCATAACTTCTACACAAACAATTGAGAATGAGTTGCTCTGAGAATTGTAGTCCTCTCTGGTTGTGGTAACCACGAGAGCCCAGACAAGTCCTACTCGACTAGACAGGTATAGCCATAGGAGAGAAACAACTGAGGATCATTATTGTGGGAGAGTATGTTGGTGACTAGTACACCAACAGGAGGGACAACTCCTTCATGTCTGTTTCTACAAGATGATAGGAGTTCTAGTTGGTCCATCTGGACTACTCTAGAGGAAGGAGTCCTTTGGCTGAGTCTTGGAGGAAAATGTCAACTCACAGTCTATGGCGAGATATGTGGAGCCGCTGCAGTAGTTGTCCGAGTTTGCTATCCATGGAAGAGTAGTTAGACGAGTCTGAGTGCAACAAGGAGTTGCAAAAACACTACCCAAGACAGAGTGTGCATCTACATCGATGAGGATTGTCACTAGACTTTCTCCAGCATCACGTATATCTTTGTGAAACCATCCTTCCCATTGCATATTTATTGTTGCGATCTGTTGGTCAATGGGAAATATGTCAGTAATTTTTTTTTTCACTACCTACCTGATGTCGTATTTCCCTACAACAGTATTAGAGCCACATTAATTAATTATGTTTTGGGATAATCAATATGATCAGATTTAGGTTTTACTGTGTTTATTTATTGCATGCAATGCAAATATTTAAACTAGTTGATGTGCACATCTATCTAATCACCACACAAAGAACCCAAACAAATACGTATATATATGATATGATATGTATGAAATTTACACTCGTCGCCATAAAATCAATTTTGATGGTGGATTTGAAGCATGGTTATGGCCAAAACCCCAAATTTGTGTGTGCATGGTTGTGGTCATTCATTCCTATTGTTAATCAGTCTAGGTATCGAGCCTCTCTCTCTTTTCCAAATGTAGATTAATGCTCTTATTCCTATTTCCCATCACATGTAACTCGAGGTTTTCCCATATACGATGTAATAAGAAATAGGATAGTTTTATTTTATGTTTCAATGTGAGGTGAGATCTACACAAGACAAAATGACCAACTCGTGAGATGACCCGATCGACTAGAGGACTAAGGAGGCCAGATGATAAGAGGATGAACCAATCAACTAGTGGTGCAACCAACCTCCTGGAGGTGTTTAGGCACTGCTTGAACCTGAGAACTAGAAGACCATTTTAGAAGAGCCCAACTGAGCAACCAAGAGGTGAGCCGACCAGTTAAAGAGTTGAACAACCCAAATTGGTCTGAGCCCAGATCTTCACCAACAACAGGTTTCATGTGATGTGGACCGTAGGTGGTAGTAGTTGCTTGTGGCTCCAAGGAATTACATTAGTATGGTCATAACCATCGCTTGTGTGCTTTATTTATTGCATGTTCTCATTTGTGGTTATAGCATGTATATGATACATACTCTATATGTGGTGGTTGGATAAAGTATATGTATTTATACAAAATACTACGATTATAATATTAAGTCTTATATTCTTTCTAAAAGTGGTCCACATGAAAAGGTTGATCAACCAAGCATAGGTTTCTCCTCCGTGGGGTGTGTCGTCTATATCAAAGAAGTGTGATGGTAATAGTGTAGGTTTTGCCTCGAGTGGGTGTTTTATTATCGTGTCATCTTTTGGTTCAAACTTGACAGGTTCTTCTTAGATCATCTGTGCCCACAAGCATGCAGATGATTATGGGAAGGGGTTGCACATATCATCTATCTAGAATTGCATATGGTGCAATTGGCAAGAGTTTCCTATCTTGATGGTTGACTGTGTTTGTGGTGTTGATTGGGCCACATTTGAATTATCTTAGATTTGGCCCACTAGAATATTGTACATTGCAATATTCAGAATTGATATTGAGGGCTATAAATTCGAATAAAATAGTGGGAGTGATAGTTAATTAAAGACCTAATTAATATCGTAAAATTTATAAAATAAAATCAAATCACAAATGTTTTGAAAAGTTGCAATATTTCTTTGTAAAATAAAATGTCAAACACAAAAACGTTCACATTGTGACTAGTCCTCAAGAAGGACAAAATGGGATAAAGTTCCACAATTGGTTAAGGACTTTGAGAAATGTTCTCATCAATGACCGAAAGCTCTATGTCCTTGAAAGACTAGTTCCATAGGAACCCGCTCCAAATACGCCTAAGGATAAATGAATGCTTATTGGAAGCATTCCAATGATGCCATAGATATATGAATACCTAATGCTTTGTTGTATGAACTATGAGTTGCATGAACAACATGAATACATGGACATTCTCAAGATGGGTACACATATTAAGAATCATGTAAGGAAAATAAGGTATAATTTGAGTGCAAACTGACAAAGAGAGGTCCAGTAGAACCCTATGTGCTCAATATGATTAGACATGTGGAATGATTGGGATTTCTATTAGGTCAATAGTTGACCTTGAATATGATTATGCAAGTGTTGCATGAATCATATAGTCAGTTTATCAAATGCTTGGCATGTTGATGCCAAAGCAAGAAAGAAGAAGGACAAATCCATGATGGTGATCAACAGAAGTGAGTCCTAGGGAAAAAGCAAGGCTAAGAAGTGTTCTAAGGCTAAGTTGAAGCCCAAGTCTTCTACACTCAATATATGGAGAAGGGTAAGTGTAAAAGGGATTTGACCTTTTCACTTGTCACTTGTTTGGACATTGGAAAGGAATTATCCTCTTCATAGAGGATCTTAAGAAGAAGATAGAGATAGAGATCTCCACTTCAAGACCTGAGAAGAAGTAAGCTAGAACTGTGTGGAGCAAGGGTTGCTTCCTTTACAGATGAGAACCACCATTCATGGGCACATAATAGAATTAGTGAATTGCTATTATGGACTTTCCATTAATGAAAGCATTATATATTTTGTATGACAAGAACATTATGTTCATTTTAAAAGACATGATCTTTTATGGAAATTCCCTATGTCTCATAAACTATACTCGATAGTTGTAAGGACAAATGTGTATGACACATATAATGAATGACTTGGTAAGTCAAACAAACTGAATACCTATAGCACTATCATCTAGAGTGCATAAACAAGAAATGCATTTCAAGAACCCATATGATGGTTATCTAGACTCTTTTGGTTATTGAACCAATAGAGACATGCATGTCTTATTTGTTGTGCAATATGACAAGAACATCTTCACTAGATGTAGTAGGAGATTGACTATTCCATTAGGAGTAGTACATATTGATGTACATAGATCTTTTTGGATTAATGCTAAAGGTAGTTATTAGTACCTCATTATATTTACTGATATGATCAGTAGATATTGAAATTTTTATTTAGTGAAATACAAGTTTGGGTCTCTTGAAGTGGTCAAGGAGATCATTAATGAAGTACATAACCAAATTGGTAAAACTATTAAGACACATTGATATGATCGATGTTGAAATATGTAAACCAAGAGTTTGAGGACCTTCTGGGAGAACATGATAGTGTATCATAATGAACTCCACCTGAAACATACTGATGTATCAAAAAGAAGGAATCTCACTGTGTTAAGTCATGGTGTGATCATTAACATATCTAGCTAATCTTCAATATTCTTTTTGGCACATGTTTTACAATAAAACAATGTATCATTTAAATGGTTCAAAATACACCATATGAGATATGGCATGAGAAGTATACCGATATGTCTTTTATAGTGATTAGGATTGAAGGCTTATATAAGAAAATAGTTTCTTAAATGAATTTATCTACACATCACATGAATGTTATCTTGTTAAATACTATTGTTATCCCAATCTGACAACAAAGTGTTTTTTAGTATGGATTATTATATTCCTAAAAGGGAACTTAGTTCCAAAGGAATTAGTGGGAGTACAACTCGAACTCGAACTTTTCGAGACAAAAAAGAAAACATAGAACCTAAAGAGGTATAATACGAACTTGGAGAATCACAAGTTTTTATGGAATCTCAAGTTCCTTATGTAAAACATAGAACTCATAGTTCCAGTAGAACACACCTTGAATTAGTTGGGTTTTTGTAAGAAGACCAACATGGAAAGGTAAATTAGTTGCAATGAGTTTCAAATTAGTTCAAAGTGTTGAACATGATGAAGTATTTTCACCAGTTACCAAAGTTAAATCCATCTGGATCATGCTTGTTGTTGCACCTTAGTATGACTGTGAGATTTGGCATATGGATGTTAAAATTGTATTCCTTAATTGGAATAATTAATAGGATGTGTAGGTGACACAGCCTAATGGTTTTATAAATCCATTAATGCAAATAAAGTTTAAAAGATACAAAGGTCAATATGTGTTGAAGCAAGCATCTCAGAGATGGAATCTTCTATTTGACAAAACAGTCAAAGGGTTTGACTTGAATCGCAATGAAGATGGAAACTATGATTACAAAATATTTAGAGGGAGCATAATTTTATATTCCACATAATGATGGGGGAAAAGGTCCTTATCCTACATATGTTAAAACCTGGCAAGGAAAGTACCTTCTATATAAAGGGTTTAGGCAAAGCATCCTATGTGATAGCGATTGAGGTCTATAGATATAGATCTGGAAAGCTTTGTAACCTATGTAAGGGCACATATATTGGCAAAATGTTGAAGGGTTCAACATGCAAGACTCAATGAGAGAAAATGTGTGCATGATCAATGGAGTTAGTCTCCCATGATCCTAGAATTTCAATTCTTATGAAGAATAGGAACACATGGATAGATGCCATATTCATTCCCAATTGGATCTATCTTGAATGCAATGTTATGAACTTATCCCATTATCTCGTATGTATCAGACATGATGAGAAGATATCCAGTAATCTTGTATGTATTGTACATAATGAGAGGATATCCAATCATCTCATATGTATTGACATGTTGAGAGGACATGTATACCTGCCTAGCAATCGCGTATGTATTGGACATGACGAGAGGGTATATGTCAAATACCAGTGAGAATCATCAAATTACCATAATGAGCATCTTTATATGCTTGTGAAACACTTATAGGATTAGTTACTTGGTTATGGTAATAAGGAAGAGTTGGATGTAAAGGGTTACACCCATTCAAGCTTCCAAACTGACAAAATAATCGCACTCTAAATTTATGTTTTACAGCAAACAAGAACTGTAAGCTAGAAAGAGTTCTGATCTAATGATAGTTTTTTAAATCTACAAAAGAACCCAAGTATCTCTGTGTTATGATAACAACAGAGGATACTGTATGGATCAAGAAGTTCATATGGGTGAACTTGTGTGATGCTCCAAACTATGATGACACAATAAGAAATACTGATGACAACAATGGAGCTACTAGTTAGGCTGGGAATCTCAGATAGCATACTATGACACTTCCATCTCATACGAGTAGTCATACAGCAAAGAGATGTGAAAATTGCAAAATACCAACTTAAAGAAAGTGTTGCTAAACCCACTATAAAAGAACTTACACAGTAGGATTATGATGGTCATGTTAGGTCACTCGAGATGAGATCCATGGGTGATTGGCTCTAAGTACAAGTGGGAGTCTGTTGGTATGTATGCCTAGAGAGCCAATCATGTAATGATTGTAATGGCATAACATATAAATGATTTCATTAATAATAAAGGCAAGCTTCCAACTCATATGTTTCACTCATTTATGAGGTAATGAGGATATAGAGAGAATGTCTAGAAAATTATATTACTCAATGATGTATGTCGTCAAGTTACTAACCTTGTGGATGAGATCATACGGATGATAAGATTACATATACATATTTCCATTATGTCCCTGATCAGTTGTTATTGTGGAAGGTTGATAAACAATAATGACACATAATATCATAGTGTGAGTTGGTTGATGACTAAATCTCATTAGTCATGATATGGCAATATCAAACCAAGCACACAGATATATGTTAGAGAACAGTGTATTGGGTTGACCCACCATGAGACTGACACATGGAAGCCATCATCATGGAAGTCATAGTCAGGTCTCACAGTGATGGTGGTGGTTGTAATTCTTAGACCTAAAATCACTGCACTCATCACTTGTCATTGGGTACACTTTGACATCATCAAACACAGTCTTGAAACATGGGTTATTATAAAGGTGATGATTAGATGACTTTGACACATGGGGACTAACTGTGAGTCATAGACATGGGATTTGTCCCTCCGATAGGAGAATGATATCCAAAGGACTCTTGATTAGCGAGACTGAGAAAAGTATGACCATTCACATGTGAGTCAATATGTGATATTGAGCTTACATATATCTCATGCAGTCTGCTCTGGTTCAAGGAATAAGATTGAATAATAATGAGGGTGACTGCTCCATGTCTCTAGTTCAATTTGGATATCAGTTACCAAGGAACTATACAAACATTGTAACACCATACACTAATTGTAGGTTGAAGTTTCTCTCCAACTTTCCATTCACTTAAGTAGCAATGATGTGCGACTAAGCACCACTCTTTGCTTGTGATGTCATAAGTTGTTATGGGAATTCACTGCCAAAGTGATATGGGACCTATAGGGTCACACACATAGGAACTCATCTAGATGAGGAGTTTGATCTTGAATGATAATTGAATTCATACTAAAGTGTGTAGGTATTTCAATTCACATAACAGATCAGCTGACTAGATTGTCAAACAATCGGTTCAAGTATTGAGACTATTGTTTAGAGTGTCAGGCTGATTGTATAGTACATTGATTGAATTCTTCCTAACCTGGGATGCAAGATGTTCGTCTCGCTTGTGCAAAACAAATGTCTGGCTTGGTAGGAGATGTTTGTCTCAATTTCACCAAATGGTCATCAAGCCTGGTGCGAGATACATGTCTCAATTGCACCAAGCAGCCATCTGGGATGGTGTGAGACGACTATCTCATTTATGCCAAATGCCAATTTTAGGAGTACAATTCGATTGCACAAAGGATTGGTGCTGACGTCAAGTTGAGTACTAATTGGAATTGAATTGCCAACATATGTGCGGAACTAGAAGGTGCAAAATGATCATTTTTCTTTGCAAAACGATCATCTTGCATGCGAGACAACCGTCTCACTGGGTGACATGATAGTCTCACTTGTGAGACGACCGTTTTGGCACATGCAGGTTGTGAAATTTCTAGAATTTTTGTGAAAATTCAAGATCTTCTAGTCCTTTCCACTCCCTCTTTAGTCCCACAATATATAGAGGGGTATCAGGGGCTTCCCAGAGCACAACTACTACACATACAATTGAGAATCAGTTGCTTTGACAATTGTTGTCCTCTCTGGTTGTGGTGACCATGAGAGCCCAGGAAAGTCCTACCCGACTAGGAAGGGATAGCCACAGGAAAGAAACAACTGAGGATCATTGTTGTAGGAGAGTATGTTGGTGACTAGTACACCAAGGGAGGGACAACTCCTTCCTGTCCATTCCTATAGGACAATAGGAGTTCTAGTTGGTCCATGTGAACTACTCTATCGACAGGAATCCTTTGGCCGCTGCTAGGAGGGCAATGTCAACTCGCAATATGTGGTAGGATCTGAGGAGCCACTATAGGAGTTTTTTGAGTCTGCTATCTATGGAGGAGCAATCAAATGAGTCTTAGTGCAAAAAGGAGCTTCACAGACGTCGTCCAAGACAGAGTGTGCATCTACATCAATAGGGATTGTCGATAGACTTACTCCAGGAACTATTATATCTTCGTGAAACCATCCTTCCCATTGCATTGTTATTGACATGATCTGCTGGTTAATGGGAAATATGTCAATAAATTTTTGTTTCCACTTCCTACCTGATTTCATATTTCCTTAAAAATAGAGAATATCATATGGATCTAGAAGTTCATTTGGATGAACTTTTGGGGGGTTATAACCATTAATGATACATTAGAGATATTGTGACAACAATGGAGGTACTAGCTAGGCAAGATATCTCAAATAGCATACTACAACACTTTGATCTCATACGAGAGGTTGTACATCGAGGAGATGTGGAACTTGTAGAATACCAGCTAGAAGCAAATGTTACTAACCCTCTATAAAGCAGTTGCATGGTAGAAACATGATGAACATGTTATCACTTGGAATAAGATATGTGGGTGATTGGATCTAAGTGCAAGCGAGACTGTATTGGTATGTATGCCCATAAAGCCAATCATATGATTATTATGGGGCATGATGTATTTGATTTGATAATGATAAAGGTAATTCCATCTATTATGTTTGTCTCAATCATGAGATGATGACATAGATACAATGGATGTCTAAAGAATGTTGTTACTCGGTGACATATGCATGTAGATTGAGGAACTAAATAATGACATCATATGTATGATAAGATTACATGTATTCTTGTTATTTCCCTAGTCGTATATTACAGTGGAAGAAAAAAGACAACAATAATACATAAGACTAGAGCATTTGTTGACTAATGATAGAGTTTCGTTAGTCATGATATGTGATATCAAGTCAAGCACATAGGTACATGTTAGAGAACAGTGTGGATAGACCCACCATGATAATGATACATGGAGACAATGGAATGGTAGTCAGAATCAGCTGTTATAGTGATAGTGGTGATTGTGGTTCTTAAACCTAAAGTCACTACACTGATCACATATTGTTCGATGTATTTTGACTTCTTCCAACATGACCTTGAATAAGGGTTGCCATTAAGGTGATGCTCAGATGCATTGTGACACATGGGGATTGAGTGTAAAAGATGTAGATGGAATTTGTCCCTCCTATTGAATGCTAATTTGATTTAGAATAGGAAAGTACATGAACCGACCATTTCAAGAGATGAACCGACTGATTCACCTTTGATCTGACTGATTGAATAGCGAACCAACCGGTTCACCATTTGTAGCTTCTAGAAAATTCATGAACTCTATCTCTTTGACCCCCAGATCAACTAGAAACCCTGACCCTGGCCCTCCTATAAATATAGGGGTATGGATGACTTCTTAGATACAACAATAAGCCCTAACAATTGTTGTCCTCTCTAGGTTATGGTAACTGAGAGAGTGCTAGAAAGTCCTACTCGTGAAAGGGAGGGATAGTAAGGGAGAGACAATTGGGAGAGCGAAACAATCCTAGAAGATTGACGTTCAAAGGGATAACCCATTCCCATTGGGTCTGGTAGTGCAACATGGAGTTCCTAGTGGTTTTCATGGACTACTATAGAGGTGAGGGGGTTGTTGTATGTTGCTATGAGGACGAAGTCAAACTATCATCAGCGGTGATCAACCTGGAGAACATTGTTGACATTGTCCAAGTGCAACTTGAAGAAAGGTGCACACTACTACAGCAAGGGAATTATCACTGGACTTACACCAAGACTAGGTATAACTCTTGTTACCTTCCTTCCTAGATAAATCATTGTTGACAAGATCTTGTTGATTAGGGAATCGAACATTAAAATTTTTGTTTCAGCTACCTTATCTGTTTCCCCAATTTCCCAACACTAGGTGCCCTACCTCCATCACCCACCTTGTGGACAACCATCCAACAATCTAAAATAGAATATCACATCTTGCCTTGTCACTCACATATTTATATCTACCCTTTCCAATGAATGTTGTTCTGTTAAATTCCGTTGGAACCATACAACATAGATCTAGCCGCATTCAACAATATGTAAGTAATTGGTTATTCCCATTATTTTTTAATATTTGTTAATCTATAAGATAATAGGTCCAATGAAAATGACATGCTAAACAAGTTTAGGAAAGTACTTGTATTAGAGATAAACCTAGTTATCAAAAAATATTGATGAACAATTAACCTTAATGTATATGATGGCATAGTAACATTTAAGGAAAATATGTAACTATACTAATTTTCAATAATTGCATTCATAATAATAATTATCCATGTGACTAATCAAAACCCTAGATAAATATGCTTGTGTTTGATAGTAATTGGAAATATTGATAGATCTCAGATATATATATCTATATAGCGTGATCTATGCTTAATGATGCAAAATATAAGAGAAATAATACATTATTTTAGGAACATTGATATGTTTTTCATGTCAAATTAGGTCGTATCAAAATACACTAAAACATCATATATGTAATGGATACTTTTTTATAGGGGATACTCAAGAATTAGATGATAATAATATGTGTATATTTGCCAACAAACATTCTAATATGGTTTTAGGAATAACATAGGTACACATGTTATAGAAATAATAACATTACCAGACCTGAATTGGAAGAATGTAATGTTATCATCTAGTCATATATGTAAAGTGGACACTCTTAGACCTATGTGACCAAAGATGAATATTATAGATACTAAACTGATCTTATGGTAATCTATACTAGAATAAGAAAAATATGAAAATCTATAATAGGGATGGATACATAGGTTGATTTTATTTGATTAAGATACATAATATGTTCCTTGGATGAAATACTCAACTTTGAGGACCAAGTAAAAGTATGAAGTTAACCAATAGCCTTGGATTGTTGGATATTTAGGCATTTATCCAAATTTGGTATACATCTTCCCATAATGACGCATCTTTTGGTATTTTTACTTCTTATATAATACTTATTCTCTTCTAGTAGCAATTGTTTTTATTTAATATGATACTTCATTATTCACATCATATTGGGTTTTGCAACACCGTTTTCCGTGTTATTTCATTTTGATGATGTAAAAAAGCACATAATGTTGACCTAAGGGTTATACATTGCCCATATTTTGATAATGACTTAACCATTCCATTCCTATATATCTAATATGTTTGTTCAAGATTGATTTCAGGCTTTAGGTACATGAAAATGATCGAATTACACAAGCCCTAGCTTGTCCAAGTTCAAGTCAAAATGCAATGCAAATGTGCAATATGGGAAATCACTCCAAATGACCTTAGAAGAATTTTGTAATCACTTGTATTGATGATATGACTTGTAACTAAGATGAGAAAAATACGAGGGACACTAAATACCAAGGTTTAATCACTCAAAAGTCAACTTTGAAAATTTATCATAGGTTGTTCATCAGTCAAGTTGGAAACTCGACTGATCCTGTGATGGATTTTCTGAAGATGACCCATCAGTTGAGTTGTACACTCATAGAACTTGATCGACCGACTCACTGAGCAAACTCAATTTTAGCTCATCGGTCGAGTTCCCCCAAACAAACTCGACCGATAGTTTGAAAATTGGCTTTGTCTTTTAGTTGATTGGCCAAGTTACCTTTATTGAAACTCGACCGAATGTATTGTATGGAAAACATAGAAAAAAGTGATTATAACCCTTGGTGACTTGTTTTGGGTGAAAATAGATCTGTTACATTGAGGAAAATGGCTATATTTTGGCCCTAAGTGATCCCCAACTCAAGGGAGCACCCTGAGCTATAAAAAGGATCCCTTAGAGTACATTCCAAGTTTTCTCATTCAAGCTATTATAAGTCCTATCTATAGTTGAGTGTTCGGCAACTCGTTGAGCCCCTTTCTCTCTCTAGTTTACACTTCATTTCATGATTATGAGTGAGTTAGGCCTTTTATAAGAGAGATCCACCCTTGTGCATGTAAAGCTCTCATATTCTCCTACTTCCCTATCCCCTTCCTACATGAAGAAAAGGTGAAGCAAGCTTCCTCGAGTGAAGAAGGAGATGTAGCTGGTCCTCTTCAAGGTTGATGAAGAGGTGGTGATCTTCTCCAGGTGAAGGAGAAGGCAAAGGCTGAAGATCCAAGAGGAGTGGCAAAGTCCTTGAAGGCAGAAGACCTGTGCTTGAGTGGGTAAGACCTTGGTGAAGGCTAAAGACTCTTGTGAAGTGGGTAAGTCCTTGGTAAGGTGGATACTCCTTGTTCTTGGATGGGTAAGTCCTTTGGTGGTCATGTGTTGCAACTCTAATTGGTGATAATATAGAGAAAACACTTGCAAAGTCCTAGAGGTTGACCTCTCTAGGTAGTGGACAGACCCACTTCTAGTTTGAAGTGTGGAACCACTCTACATCACCTTGTCAAGTGCTTGCTATCAATTCCTCTCATCCTTTCTATGCTTGTTAGTTAGGACTTCAAATTGCAATTAAGCTTTGATTTCAATTTGATAAAATTTGAAGGTCTAATCTATCTTATGAGAATTTTTTGTAGCTCTATTCACCCCCCTCTAGAGCCCTTACATCCAACAAGTGGTATCAGAGCCAAGATCTTCTCCAACAATCTCCCACAAGATGAGAAGATGGTGACAACCTACTTGGTTCTCTCAATCTAGAGGGAGGCTTCTCCATACATCCTCTGGTCTTTGGTGGCACCAACTTCCTCTATTGGAAGAGTCGTATGTAGTTCTACATTTAAGGGATGAACTTTGACATGTGGAAGGTGATGGTCACACCTTACATTGAGCCAACCAGATCTATAGCAACATGGAGTGAAGCAACACTCAAAGAATCCCAACTCATTGTAAAAGCCAAAACCATCCTCTATGCATCCCTCACCCCAACGGAGTTCAATCGGATCTCATCTTGCGACACCGCCTATGAGATTTGGGAAAAATTGTGCATCACCTATGAAGGCACAAAGTAATTCAAGGAGGAAAAGATTTACATGTTGAACAATTTTCTAGAGAACTTCAAGATGGGTAAGAAAGAAGGGATTGCACAGATGTACTCAAGACTCAATGGCATCGTAAATGGACTGGTTGCATTGGGCAACACTTTGGATAGAGGTGTAATCAAGTCCAAGATCTTGATGACTCTACCAAAGAGATGGGAGTCAAATGTCACATCCATTGAAGAAGTGAGGAGCCTTGATGACATCCCAACCAAAGAGCACATTGGAAACCTTCAAGCCCATCAGTCTAGGCTTGACAAGAAAGAAGAAGAAGCCAAGCAAGAAGAGAAGGAAGCCAAGAAGATCAAAGATAGTGCTTTAAAAGCACAAGTGGAGGCTTTCATCCTTCAACAACAACTTGCTTTCCTAACTTCTCCCTCCTCCTCTATTGAAGATGAAGTCTCTAGTGAGCATGAAGCAAACTACATCAAGGGAAAACACTTCAAGGGAAAGCAAGCCTCCTTCTCTTCTACTCCAAGATGCTACAAGTGTGGGCAAAAGGGGCACTACAAGAGTGAATGCCCCAATTCAAGAAAGTCACACCACAACGGCAGCTCAAAGAAGGAAGATAAATATAAGAAAAAGAGCAAATATAGGAGGACGGACAAGAAGGAGAAAAGACACAAGAATGCATCTCATGCAGCTTGGGAAGCTTCATCTTCAAGCAAATCAAGTTTCAAAGAAGATGGAGAGTGCCACCTTGCACTCATGGCCTCTACTAGTGAAGATATTGGTGAGGTAAGTGAGGTAATCTTGCATGAGTTTTCTAAGGAAGTTGTTATTGACATTCTTATCACTACCCATTCATCCTTTGATAAATGTAAATTTAAAAGAAAATAGTTAGGAAAAATCATTGCTAAACTTGAAATTCTTGAATTGAATGAGAAAACTAATCTTGAGAGTGTTTATAATTTGCAAGGGAAATAACCTTGATCTTGAGCTCCAATACAATGGGGTTGAAGTTGAGAATGGCATCTACCTTAAGAACATTGAGAATTTGAAGGAAGAAAACCAAAATTGCCTTAAAGAGCTTGAAATAGTTAAAACTAAAAATGATGAATTTAAGCTCCTTATTGATGCTTGAAAAGAAGAGAGAGATGTCTATATTAAAGAAATCCAAATGCTTAAATCTAAAAATGCTAGGTTACTTGGTCAAGTAAATGATCTATCTTCTAGACTTTTATTGCCTAGTGTTGATGTTGCTTCTATCTCTCTTGAATAAGATTTATATTCAATAAAAGCTTTATGTCTTGAGGCTGAGCTTGTCCATGCTAGGGATGACATATGTATTTTATCTTCTACCATTATTTCCTTAAATGATGATAACCATAGTTTGAGAGCATCCCTATAGAAATTCCTTAAATGGGAGAATTCCCTAAATGAAATCCTTGACCATTCTACCAAACAAAGTGGTACTAGTGGTTTGGGATTTGTAGGGGGGCATCAAAGGGCAAGAACAAATCTGAAGGTAAGAAAAAGAGCAAGGAGACCTCCTTCTTTGTAGGAGAGTCTTTTGGCACTAAGAATCCTATGGTGTGTTCTTATTGCAAATGTGATGATCATTACTCTAATCATTATCCTTACAAGCCTAAGGGGACCAATCCAAAGATGAAATGGGTCCCCAAGCAAACTCCGGATCCCAAAGTTTAAGTTGGGAACTGGCATTCTCCTTTCTTGCATGAAAAAGGAAGATGGATTGTTGATAGTGGCTGCAAAAATCACATGACGGATGATATAAGCCATTTCAACAATTTCACCAAAAAGAAAGGAGGATCAGTCACCTTTGGGGACAACAAGAAAGGTAAAGTCAAAGGTGAGGGTGATGTAGGTGAATCCTTATGTATCAAGAATGTTCTCTTTGTGGATGGCCTACATCACAATTTAATGAGTGTTAGTCAACTATGTGATAATAGTTACCTTGTGTTATTTACTTTCTTTGAATGCTTGATTCTAGATTCTCTCACCTACCAAATTATATATAAGGGAATTAGATGTGGTAATCTTTATGTTATTGTTCTTGACTCTATTAGACATGTTGTTGGTAGATGCCTTGTAGTCAACTCAAATGATATTTCTCTTTGGAATAGCTAGCTTGGTCATGTAAATATGCATCAGTTGAAGAAGTTGAGCAAAAAGGACTTGGTCAAGGGACTTCCCAAATTGGATTTTGAAAAGGATGAGGAATGCCAACCTTGTACCCAAGGAAAGAAAACCAAGTTCTCCTTCAAATCCAAAGGAGTCCCTAGTACCAAGAGAGCTCTTGAGCTTCTTCACATTGATCTATTTGGACCAATGAGAACTCAATCGCTTCGTGGTTCCAAGTATTGCCTTGTTATTATCGATGATTTCTCTAGATATACTTGGACCTTCGTTCTCATTTCTAAAATTGATACGCTTGATGTTTTCGCGAGATTTTGTAAATGAGTTGAGAATGAAGCCTCTTGTCGCATTGTTTCCATCTGTAGTGACCATGGGGAAGAATTTGAAAATTAGCTTTTTGAGTGGTTTGTCAAGAATCGGGTTATGCACATAACTTCTCTTCACCTCAGACACCTAAAAAATGGGGTTGTAGAGAGGAAGATTAGGTCCCTATAGGAGATGGTTAGGACCATGCTTCTAGAGTATGATACTCCTAAGAAGTTTTGGACTGATGTTGTCAGTACCTCATGTTTTGTGCAAATCCGGGTTTTTACTCATCCTTCGCTGAAGAAAACCCCCTATGAGCTATGGTGTGGTAGGAAGCCTTCTATCGAGTATTTCTATGTTTTTATATGTCCATGTTTTGTTTTGAATATGAAAGATTCTCTCGACAAGTTTGATCTAAAATCTTACAAGGCTTTCTTTCTTGATTATAGCACTACTATCAAGGCTTATAGAGTTTAATGTTGATCTTCCTAAAGTAGAAGAATCTATAAATGTAAAGTTGATTGAGACTAACCCCTCTATTCCCAAAGATATTGTTCCAAATGATGATGTTGCAGGGGAAGTAATTCCTATTATAAAAGAGCTCAACATCACCCAAATGGGAAAAGAGGTGGCCACTTAAGAAGAAGACAAAGATGATGAAAAGAAGGATCCAACCCCCATGTTTGCAAAGAAACATCCAAAAGAGCTGATTTTATGTGATCCATTTGAAAGAGTGAAGACATGGGCTGCATTCAACAAAGAACAAGCTAACAACACATTCATCTCACAACTCGAGCCTAAGAATGTCAAGGAAGCTCTTAGGGATGAAGAATGGATCCTAGCTAAGCAAGAGGAGTTAAAGAAATTTGAGAAGAACAAAGTTTGGACCCTTGTGCCAAGACCAATTCATAGAAAGATCATTTGCACCAAATGGGTCTACCGCAACAAGCTTTATGAAATCAGCAAAGTGGTAAGAAACAAAGCAAGGTTAGTGTCACAAGGCTAAAATCAATAAGAAGGTATAGACTTTGATGAGACATATGCCCCTATAGCTAGACTTGAGTCCATTCGTATGTTGCTTGCCATTGCTAGTTATTAAGATTTTCTTCTATATCAAACAGATGTTAAAAGTGTGTTTTTGAATGGTACCATTGAGGACGAAGTGTATGTTGCACAACCTCTTGTCCTTGAACATGATAGTCTACCTAACCATGTTTATTTGTTGCAAAAAGCTCTCTATGGACTCAAATAAGCACCAAGGGCTTGGTATGAGAAATTTGTTAGATCACGGGTATATCATGGGCAAAGTGGATTCTACCCTATTTCTGAAGCACACTTCTAACAATTTTCTTATCATACAAATATATGTTGATGATATCATTTTTGGCAGAACTAACCTTGATCATTGTAAAGAATTTAGTGATCTTATGCAGAGTGAATTTGAAATGAGTATGATGGGTGATCTCACATTCTTCCTCATATTTCAAATCAAGCAAACAAAAGATGGGAACTTCATCAACCAATGCAAGTACACAAGTGAACTACTTAAGAACTTTGGGATGGAGAACACCAAGCCAATGGACACACCCATGTCAAACACTACCAAACTAGATAAAGATGAAGAAGGTGAGAAGGTAGATGAGAAGCTCTATAGAGGTATGATTGGAAGTTTACTTTACTTAACTGCCTCTAGACCTGATATAATGTTTAGTGTTGACGTGTGTGCTCACTTTCAATCAAATCCTAAGAAATCACATCTTACAGTTGTTAAGAGGATTTTAAGGTACTTGGCCAAAACCCAAAATTTTGGACTATGGTACCCCAAGTCAAGGGACTTTACTCTTAATGCTTATAGTGATGTGGATTATGCAGGATGCTTATTTGATTGAAAGTGCACAAGTGGCACTTGTTTCCTCCTCGGACCATGCTTGGTGTGTTGGCTCTCCAAGAAATAGAGCACAATGGCATTATCAACCATCGAGACTGAGTACATTGCAGCTGGGAGTTGTTGTGCCCAGGTCCTATGGATGAAGCAAATGCTCTAAGACTTTAACATTCACTTTGATGCGTCTCCTATCTATTGTGATAATACTAGTGCAATTAACCTATCATATAATCCTATCTTGCATTATAGAGCTTAACATATAGAAGTTCACCATCATTTTCTATGTGATCATATTACTAAGAAGGATATCTCTATCATGCATGTGGATATGGAAAATCAGTTGGCGGACATTTTCACTAAACCTCTAGCTAGAGAGCAATTTAACTTTATTAGATCAAAATTTCTTATAACTGCTTTGAATGAATCTGATATGCCTTCTAGCTAGATGTAATCTATCCTGTGTGTCTTGCCTCTATTTTGATCATATTTTCTTGCTAATATGCTAAAAATCCATTTTTCATGTTCATTTTGCCTTGTTTCTTTCTTGTTTTTGGGTATTTTTCACAAATGCATGTTTTTACCACAAAATAGTACCCAATGATGAGTGATATGTGCCTAAGTATGTTAAAAGTACATAATGTACTTGAGAAATAAATTTAATTAGTGCTCTAAATGGCTAGAAACTAAGTTGGTTAGTTTTAGGTCAGGTTGACCATCGGTTGAGTTGCCAACTTGATCGATCGATGGCCGAGAGATTTTTTAGAAAGCCAATAGGTCAAGTTTCTGAGTTCATAGAACTCGATCGATGGCCAGAATGGAGCATTCTTAAGTTGGGTTCGACTGACTATTCTCCCTCTCAACTAGAGAAAAGTCGATCGATTCCACCTCCATATGCCCTAAGCTCTCTACCCATGCCCTTCCCTTCCTCAACCTACCCCTAAATCGACCTAGCTAGACCTTCCTAGACCTTTCCCCTTGCCAAACCTAGGTCTGTGGATGTCTTTGGTGGTGCATCTTTAGCTCGTTCTCTCTCTTTCCTCTCTATTTTGTGTTCATGGCTTCTAATAGGAGGTAAGAAGTCACCCCTGCCAATGCACTATAATCTTCATCCTCTTCCCACTTGAGATCCTTTGATGAGACTTTCTTTGTCTCAAATGAGGCTGTAAATAGGTATAAGGACGTCCTTCCCTAAAATCCTTTCCCTTTTCATGCCCTCTTTGAGCCAAGACCTAGAAACCAAGAGGTCATAGATCAAGTTGCGAAGTTGTTACACATTCACCATCTATCTGCCTTGGGTGTTGAACGTGTGTGCTACAACAGTTCCATAACTAGCACAAAAGTAGTTCGTGAATTATATGCTAACTTGTGTTGGAATTATGACACCCTCATACCCCCTCCTAATACTCAAGTGGTCCTAACATCAATGATAGCTGGGAAGAAATTCCAAGTCTCAAAGGTTACCCTGAACATCTTTTTCCCAGGTACCGATGAGACTAACACCTGGCATAAGGATTACCCTAAGTATTTTGTATTTTGACCTTGTTGAGTGTGAGACATTCTACAAGCTATATGATCTCACTCTTCCTGACATTCATCATTACTTGAAGAAGCCTCAATTTCCCTATAAGAAGAAGAGCACCCTTCCCTCCTCTACCTTGGATCTCAAGAGACACATCCTCACCCTAGTCGTTAACTGCAATATCCATCCAAAGAAAAATCATACAGAGATTGCAAAAAACACTACGGTGATCATGTATTGTCTTTAAGAGAATGTCAGAGTCAAGTGGTCTAGATACATCCTCCACCATATGACTTGCTTTGACTCAGGCAAGAATACCCGTGGCACACACCCTCCCTACCCAACCCTAATATGTGGTTTATTTCAGTTTGCCACTAAAAAATCTCTTTTCTACAATATTCATTACAAACCTGCCCAGAAAGGAGTTTGTAGTGAGATTACTATTTAGAAATTTGTGTCTATCCTCTCCTCCACCACACCCGGTGCCTCTGCCTCTACCTCTACCTGAGCACCTCAACCACCTTAGCCTACTCGACCTGCCCGTGCTTCATTTCATGTGTCAAATGAAACCCTTAAGGTATACATGATGCATCAACAGGCATACAACCTCCATGTGTAGGAGCACCTGCATCAAGACTTTTATTCTATCATGGCCAACATGAACATGTCTTGTGCTCATCCCTACCTAGCCTACTAGCCCTACCTAGGAAGTGATTATGCATCCTATGCATACAATCACTGTTAACCTACCCCTCCACTTGCACCTTCCACTTCTCCCACACCCTCTGCTGCTGGTGGACCTGATCCCATTATCATGCCTCTGACTGCTGGCCCCTTGGCCACTCTGCTTTCCAACCTTGGCAATTTTGCTCCTTCCTTCCCACAGGCCAATGCGCTTCATGCTCTTGGTATGTCTTGGGATGAGCAGAATGCTCATTGGCCCGATCGTGTTTTTGGTCCCTCTACTAATGAAGAGATACTGGACCAGGTTGATGAGGAGGCTGCTAATGCTGACGAGGCTACTGATGATGATGTGGATGATGATGATGCATCTAATGATGATGGCTCTGATGGTTTTGTTAGTGACTCTGGTGATGAAGGTGATGTTGTTGCACCTTCAGAAGGAGATGATGACTTTGAGCCTGAAGGTGATGAAGCTATAGATGATGTAGATATAGATGACCTATATATCTAGTTGCTTTTAGTTTTTAGTCTAGTTGCTAATCATATATATCTTTCTTGGCTTTTTTGTATTAGCAACAGCTGGGCACATGATCTGAGTTGTACTATTTTATATTTTTTATCTTTCATCAATTTGGCTTGTAGCTACTTTATGAGAACTTGCATTCTGGGTTTCAATCTATATTTTGTGCACTCTTACTCTTTGATCTGTTATATCTTATGAGTTGGTGCCATGTTTCACCATATTTTGATTATGACTTAGTTTGGTTGCTTCTCTCGTCTATGTTTGGTGTATGTTTTGGAGATTCAGGTATTCACTCAACCAACGATAGTATAGAAAAGGCGTTTATAAAGCATCATTAGCCCATATTTATATGTGTGATCACGACAACAGTTTTTGACTCCCAAAAGGAGAATTACATCAGGTAAGTATTATAATAGATACAATAACTACATTTCACTGAGATTTAATTCTTTAATTATCTGAAAATGCATCCTCATACTGGGAGCCATGTCTTTGAAGTAGAACTGCTCTGTGACCTCCAAATTGAAATTTCTATTACGAAATTCCTCTATAAGTGTCTGTTGCAGTTGGTCCTTCTCGGATTGTATCCATAGACAGGATGGATTTGATTTGATGATTCATAACCTCGACCTAATCATTAGTCTGAGGGTGGTATGAAGAGGTGACCTTGTGGTGGACTCCATATCTTCTAAGGACTCAAAGCTTTTCTCTAGATAATGTGATCCCCCATGAGAAATCATGATGTGAGGTAGATATATGCTTGGTTGTGCTTGGAGAAGACCTATTCTTATGCTCTTCTATGCCCCTTCCCTTTTGATAATATCAAAAGGGGGAGATAAATTCAATGTCTTGAAGCTCAACCATATTGCTTTTACTATCTATGTGATCCTTTTCTTGTTCAATATATGCTATATCATGTGACTTGCTAAAGGATCATATAGTATGTATGTAGTATAATGCTTTGTGTAGATAAACTAACTATGCAGGTTAAAGTAAGAATAGATTGAGTGGTAGCCATTCACATTGTTCAAATCTTGAATCCCTTTACTATTCAGAAGGCAAAGGTATAATTTCAATATCCTTTTCAATATGATTGAGGAATGGTTTGTCATTGTCAAAAAGTGGGAGAATGTTGACCTATGGGTTATACATTGTCCATATTTTGATAATGACTTAACCATTCCATTCCTATGTATCTAATATGTTTGTTTAAGATTGATTTTAGGCTTTAGGTATATGAAAAGGATCAAATTACGCAAGCCCTAGCTTGTCCAAGTTCAAATCAAATGCAATGCAAGTGTGCAATTTGGGAAATCAATCTAAACAACCTTAGAAGAATTTTGTAATCACTTGTATTGATGATATGACTTGTAACTAAGATGAGAAAAATATGAGGGGCACTAAATACCAAGGTTTAGTCACTCAAAAGTCAACTTTGAAAATTTTTCATAGGCTATTAATTGGTCGAGTTGGCAACTCGACCAATCCTATGATGGATTTTCCGAAGATGACCCATCGGTCAATTGTACACTCACAGAGCTTGACTGACCAACTCACTGATCAAACTCAATTTTAACTCATCGGTCGAGTTCCCCATAACAAACTTGACCGATAGTTTGAAAATTGGATTTGTCTTCTAGTTGATCGATCGAGTTACCTTTACTAAAGCTTGACAGAATGTACTATATGGAAAACATAGAAAAAGTGATTATAATCGTTGGTGACTAGTTTTGAGTAAAAAAGATCTGTTGCATTAAGGAAAACGGCTATATTTCAGCCCTAAGTGATCCCCAACTCAAGGGAGCACCCTCAACTATAAATAGGACCCCTTAGAGTTCATTCCAAGTTTGTTCATTCAAGCTATTCTAAGGCCTAGCTATACTTGAGTGTTATACAACTCCTCTGAGCCCCTTTATCTCTCTAGTTTACACTTCATTTCATGATTATGAGTGAGTTAGGCCTTTTGTAAGAGAGTTCCACCCTTGTTCATGTAAAGCTCTCATCTTCTCCTACTTCCCTATCCCCTTCCTACATGAAGAAAAGGTGAAGCAAGCTTCCTCGAGTGAAAAAGGAGTTGTAGTTGGTCCTCTTCAAGGTTGATGAAGAGGTGGTGATCTTCTCCAGGTGAAGGAGAAGGCAAAGGTTGAAGATCCAATAGGATTGGCAAAGTCCTTGAAGGCGGAAGACTTGTGCTTGAGTGGGTAAGAACTTGGTGAAGGCTGAAGACTCTTGAAAAGTGGGTAAGTACTTGGTAAGGTGGATACTCCTTGTGCTTGGATGGGTAAGTCCTTTGGTGGTCATGTGATGTAACTCTAATTGGTGATAATATAGACAAAATCACTTGCAAAGTCCTAGAGGTTGACCTCTCTAGGTAGTGCACTAACTCACTTCTAGTTTGAAGTGTTGAACTACTCTACATCACCTTGTCAAGTGCTTGCTATCAATTCATCTCATCCTTACTATGCTTGTTAGTTAGGACTTCAAATTGCACTTAAGATTTGGTTTCAATTTGATATAATTTGAAGGTCGAATCTATCTTGTGATAATTTTTGTAGCTCTATTCACCCCCACCCCTAGAGCCCTTAAATCCAACACATAAGTCTTGCCTTGTATTATTACATGTGATGTTAGACTATGAAAACTATTGTAGATTTTATGCATAGACATTAGGGTACGTCATAAAGCCCGGGTGCATCTCTCCACCTCTTATACATACAAGGGCAGGTCTTTTTGCCCAATACATTTTCTACCCATTTTTCTTAGGCCAATGACTTAGTGGGTTCTTGGACCTAACTTAGTTAATTCTAGTATATATTATATATATATGCAACAATTAATTTTTTATATTGTGGATTGTGAAATGGCAAGACTGTTTATATTTTGAATGACTCAAATGTTCATAGGATTATTATTTGGAAGTTTATCTTTTTAATTTATTCTTTTGAATTTACCTACTTGTTATTGCCCTTTTGTGAATGGGAACCCCCTCTTGATATAATCCTTTTGCATCAAAATGCCTAAACGTTATATTTTTGTGCACACACTAAGAAGTTTTATGACACATACCTTTTGATCTCCTTTTTTTTGGTGTCATTCCCTAAACCACCAGGTGCAGGAGTGTTAGTTGACAATGACTCAGGTTTATAGCCTTTAGGATGTCAACATGAGGATAGATTGGAATTGATAGGTTTCCCTCTATAAGTGGATTTATGCGTACTTGTTAGAAGTTATAGTATGTAGTATCACCTTTTACGGCGAGGAACAATTGTATAGTGGTACCCTTGTAATCTTTGTAATAGTTATTTTTTCAATGCTTTATCTTACATGGATCTTTGTATCATAACATTTGAGTGGATCCGTTATCGAGACCCACTCTTCATAATATAGTATCAGAGCCTAAGAAATTGGTGACTTGACTATTTCATGTTATCTCATGTATTTACTTAAATAGGTAGTTAATTAACCATATATAGGTTGCTGATATTCCTATCCCTGAGTCATTGAATTCCAACTAGGGTTTCAAACCCTAAATAATTTGGTCAGATTCCAATCCTCAAACTACTATTTGGTTGAGAATTTGTTTTGAGTAACTCTAACCAATACCTTTCCTCTTTATGGTGAAGGAAAATTTCCCTACATAAGGATTGACTCTTCTCACTAATTAGTTTTGATATCCAACTTTGGTTAGGGTTTTAGTCTAGTCACTATAGATGTCGACCTAACAGTTATACATCATCCATATTTTGATGATGACTTAACCATTCAATTCATATGTATCTAATATGTCTATCTGTGATTGATTTCAGGTATTAGGTACATGAAAAGGATCAATTCAATCAAGCCCTAGCTTTATATCATACAAGCCAAAGTTAATGCAAATGCACTTTTGTGGAAAATACCCTAAACACCTTAGGACAATTTTTGTAATCATTTGTATTGATGGTATGAATTGTAATTAAGATAAGAAAAAATTAGGAGAACTTAAAATGAATGTTTAAACACTCTAATGACAATTTTCAAATTGCATCACAATCATCCTTGTCGACCGAGTTTCCCTCTCAGAAACTCCAACGATGCCTAGGATGGGTCCTGGAAACTGCCAAGTTCGACAAAGTTTGCCTAGTGACAACTCAACTGATACCCTACACAAACAAATTGATTTCAAGTCATTGTTGAGTTTCATCTAGGATAAACTTGACCGACGATGACTCAAAATTAGTTTGTCGCATAGTGGTATCGGCCGAGTTACCTTTATTGAAACTTGACCAATTGGACTATATGGAATATGTAGAAAAAGTGTTTCTAAATGTTAAAGTGTTGTAAAACTTGAAATTATATCTGTTTCAACACCCCCACATGGATACAATTCATTCCTAAGTGTTTCTACGGGCTAGTAGACAGCCCCAATTATAAATAGGGGCCCTTGGACTTCATTCCAAGTTTGTCTACCTTGCTCCTAGATATAGTTGAGTGATTTTATCCACATAGATCCCTTTTCTCTCTCTTGCTTACTAATAAAAATGTCTATATTATTGAGATGGGTGTTTGTGAGAGAGCTACTTCATTTTAATCATTTTGAAGCTCTCAATCTTCTCTTTCCCCAATCCCTTTCTTCAAGAAGAATTGGTGAAAATAGCTCCTTGGTGAAGGAGAAGGTGAAGGTTGAAGATCCTTGAGAAGAGTGGGTAATTCCTTCAAGGAATAAGACTTGTTGCAAGAAGGGGATCTCCTTGGTGAAGGTGTCCAGCTCCTTGCAAAAGTGATTAAGCCCTTGTATAGGTTGAAGATTCTTACTCAAAGAATAGGTAAGACCTTGTAAGGTTTATTGGATCCTTTTGATCCTCAAAAAGAAAGGCTAGGTACCATTGCCCTACAAAAGGAAGGTCTTATTATATGTCTTATAATGTAATATAAGTATGATATGGTTGCAAAATCATAGGGCTAAACCTCTCTACGTAGTGTATGTACGTTCTCCTAATCAAGGAGTCCAACGTCTACATGCTCAAAGGCATCCTTAAGAACTTCAAGATGGGTAAGAAGGAGAGAGTGGTTGAGATGTACTAAATACTCAACACCATCATCAATGGACTTGGTTCTTTTGGCCACCTAATGGATCAAGGAACCATTAACTCCAAGATCCTTAGATCTCCTCAAAAAAGGTGGCAATCCCAGGTGACTTCCATTAAATAAATAAGAAGCCTTGGTGACATTGATATTGAAGCACTCATTGGAAATATTCAAGCATATGAGCCTAGACTTGACAAGAAAGAGGAAGAGGAGAAATAAGAAGAGAAATAATCATAGAAGATCAAGGATGATGCATTCAAAGCTCAAGTGAAGTCTGTTGTTCTTCAACAACAACTTTATTGCTAGCCTACCCCTCCTTCCTCAAGTGAAGATGAAGCCTCTAGTGATCATGAAGAAAACTACTCCAATGGGAAGCACTTCAAAGAAAATCCTTCCTCCTCCTCTACTCGAAGGTATTATGAATGTGGCCAAAAAGGACACTACAAGAATGATTTCCCCAAGGCAAAGAAGTCTGACCACAAGAGCAACTCCAATATGGAAGACTAGAAGAAGGAAGGCAAGTTCAGGAGGAAGGACTATAAGGAAATAAGAAGCAAGGATGAAGCTCATGTCACATGGGATGAGTCTTATTCTAGTGATTCCAACTCCAATGAGGGATAATGTCACCTTGCTCTCATGGGGTCAACTTGTGATGACAAATGTGAGGTAAGTGAGGTAAGTTTAAATGAACTATATAAAGAATCCATCATTGACATGAATAATACTTGTCATTCTTATTAATCCAAATGCAAATCCAAGAAGAAGAGATTAGGGAAAATTATTGATGACTTGTATGATAAAATGTATTTTCTTGAGCAAAATGAGAAAGTGCAACTTGGTATTATAGATTCTTTGCAAGGTCAATTTCTTGTACTTTAGTTGCAATAAGATGTCATAGAGGTAGAGAATGTTATTTATCTTAAGAATATGTTCATGGTCTTAAAGATGAGAACCAAACTCGCCTTCATGAGCTTGTTTTGATTAGAATTTAAAATGATAAGATTATTGCCAAGTTTAGTGATCTTAGACATGCTTTTGATGGTACTAAAGATGAAAATATAATCTATCTTGATGATATTACTTTACTTAGAACCGAAAATTCTTTATTGCTTACTAAATCAATGATCTTTCTTCTAGACATTTATTGTCTAGTAATGAATTAGCTATTATAACTCTTGAGAGAGATTCTTATCATACTAAAGCTCTCTACTTAGAGGCCAACCTGCTTCATGGTCAAGACAATTTAGCTAGTCTTTCTTCTACTATAATTACTCTTAGTTATGATAATCACAAGGTTAGAGCTTCCTTGCAAAAGTTCCTCAAAGGTAAAAAGTCCCTCAATGAAGTCCTAGATCACTCTACCAAACAAATTGGCATAAGTGGTTTGGGATATGGTGAGCTCCCAAAAGTAAGGGCAAGGGTAAGAAAAAGAGAAAGGGACCTCCAATTTCCTATGGAGAGTCATCCGGCTCTAAGAACCCTATGGTTTGTGCCCATAGCAAGAGTGATGGGCATTATTCTACTCATTTTCCTTACAAGGAAAAGGGGACCTAAAGTTGAAATGGGTCCCCAAGCTGACACTGGATCCTAAGGTTTGAATTGGGCACTCACATCATCCTTTCTTGTAGCTAAAAAGAAAATTGATTTAGTGGTTGCTCCAAGCATATGACCGATGAGATAAGCCACTTCAACAATTTCATAAAGAATAAAGGAGTACCGGTGACTTTTGGTTATAACAACAAAGGTAAAGTGATAGGTGTGGGTGATGTGGGTGATTCAATATGCATCAAGAATGTACTTCTTTTGGATGGCCTACATCACAATTTAATTCGTGTTAGACAATTAGGTGATAATGTTTATCTTATATTATTTAGCTCACTTCAATGCTTGTGTAACGAATTGAAATCCGTGTATAATCTTTAGTTTAGCCTTTTTCCTAAGCTTTTTCTTTCATTTCTATCCTCGATGTTGAATTAGTGGAAATTATAAATATTTGGTTTACATTTGGGATAAAGAGAGGCATTCTCTCCCCCTCTCCCATGCCCGTGACGAAGGTCGAACGTCCGGGAGGGTGATAAACCAAGGCGTACATTTGTTCCCAATATTTTACTTTATAAGGGGTTAAGCACAAATACCTTGGTGAAAGTTTACCAATGGGTTTAATTTGCAAGATGTCCACTTAAGAGGTATAATAATAAAAGAAAACCGATCTAGAAGTTTCTATTGCCTTTTGTGAGGGAAAAAGGAAAGAAAATCCTAAAACTAAGATAATGTGACATTAAATGAATTAATTTTTCCATCAAGTGAAAATAAGAATAAATTTCCTAAAAATCATATAAGTGGAATTCAAAAGATAATTCTGAATCCAAATTCATTTTCATTGAGTACAAGTTTGCTTGGGTGATAAGTTTCACAACTTCAGGAAAATTAATAAGTAAAATTGTATTTATTGAATAGGAAAATAGGAGATAACTCAAAAATACAAAACAAAATCATGAATGATTCCAAAAGTAACAATTGATGTCAAATTCATGATCTACATATTAAAATATGCCTTTGGGTGAATTTTCACTCAATTTGGAGAATATTTGATTAAAAGATGAAATCAGGAGAGAGAAAGTGTGTAGAACCTTCAAAATATCAAATAAATATACAAACAACTCCAACATGTAAAATTGATGGAAAAATCGTATCCAAGCCACTTAATATGACTTGTGGGTGAAATTTCATCAAATTTGGAGAATATTATAACCATTAACGAAGGAGGAAAGATAAATAAGATTTTATTTCTTTACACAAAAAATTTCTAAAAAGGCAAATCTAATTGTGTATTCGAATTCCTCATATCAAAAATAGGCTAGGTGTCATTTTTTGTTTAATTTGGAGCATGTTTGCCCCCTCAATTGAGGAGAGAGAAAAAGGGAAATTAATGCATATATACACTATATTCCAATAAGATTGGGATTTTGATTTAAATGTCCACTTTGACTTTGACTAGAGCGATCACAACCATTGGATCCATGATCCAACGACTCACATACCGTCTTCTAGATCACACTAATGGGGAAACAAGCGTCGACTTATGTGGATTTTGTTTTTGAATTCTAGCTCATTTCTCAATCAATTCGCACAAAATCTTCTCCAAACAATTCCAAATAAGAAAGTGCACCTAATGATTCCTTATTTTCGTGTTTTTATGGAGAAATTAGGAAAGCCCCAAACCTTGCTCTCCAATCAAGTTTGGGCCACTTCCTTCTCGCTTTATTAAGTAACTGTGCCTATAAATACCGGCACCCGAGTCTTCCCCAACCCCCTTGCAACTACTTTCACCCTCCAATTGCTCATGTTCTCACATCTTTTCTTGCTGACAATTGAGTTTTATTCCACAGATTGCGGCTACAAGTTCTTCCTTTTCACCTCGTTTCCATGCGAATTGAGAGAAGAGGTAAGTTTGTGCTACTCCCCTCTTTATTTTTGTGTTCTTATTTTTGAGTTTGATCGATTCTCACGGATTCACCCAAAAATCGAGTTGTTGCTTGCTATTCATGGCGAGGATGATGAAGGGGATGAATCCCATGTGTGTTTTCCCTCTCCTACCCTCCTTGTTTTCTATTTTCCTTTGTTTTCCACCTAAGGGTAGTATTTTCCTTTCACCATCAGTTCAATTGGTTTGGGCGAGTCAAAGACACACCTTTGGCCCTTGACTTGGACAACTCTGATTGGGCCAAGTCAAATATGTGGGCCTTGCTCTTCTCTTTTCTCGTGAATTCCATTGCTTTAATGTAATTTTCTAATTTCCTGATTGGTCAAAATAGGAAAACTCATATCTTTTTATTCCTTTGTCCAAAAATTATAAGAAAATATGTTTTGGAATCATAAAAATTTATGAAAAATACTTTTGAGGTTTGCTTTTGAGTTTATTCAAAAAGTGTTCGTAAAAATGAATTTAATACATACAAATCACCAAAAATGCACTTTAAACCTCATAACCCCAACATAGACAAAATTATATGTTTTCTTAATCAGGAGAACCTAACAAGATCAATGGTGATATTTTTAGAGTCTAAATCAAGGTTTTGTTCAAAAAGTCCAAAAGTTAGGGCTTCCTTACCTTTATGCATATGTAAAACCCTAATACATGATTATACATTGAAAATGGGAAAAGTGGCCTTTGGAATCAATTAAAGTAGTGAAAGAGAAGTAATTGGATTTTATTAAGAAAGGTATGTTCTTTCCTTACACCTAAGTTTGGAATAAATGCAAACTCTAACCTAGTTTCCCTAATGAGGCTTTTATGAAACCCTAATTTCTCTAGTGTTAATTCCTTTGCTATGTTTTAGTCAAAAATCAAGTTTTATACTTATTTCTTGGGTCTTGTACCCCACTACCAAGTTTCTATTATTTGATGCTTATATTTGGCATGTTGATTTTAGTATACTATTTAACTACTGTAGTGGTACTTTTGTACAACCACCCATAGATAGGGCATGTGTAAATTCGCCCAGGGGAATATGTTGCCCTCCCCAATATAGAATATTTGTAGGTGATTGGAATGTGTTACTCTCCCTCACCTATTGGTTGAGGTTAGGTAGGTGGCTCAACCCTACATATTTTAGGTAGTCAATATTAATCATGCATGCAAACTTTTACTATTTTTGTTATGGCAATCATTTATTTATTTCTGCCTCATACTTCTGACCATCGTCATATTATGATGAAATCTTAGCCTTTATTTCCATGCTGTTTCTTATCTTTTGTCCTTGTTCATTATCTCTGACACATACCTTGTTTGTTCCCCTTTTTCTGGGTGCTTTCCTAACCTCCCAGGGTTAGATCAAGGTGTTGAACAAGGCCAAGGTGACCAAGTTCAGGAGTAGATTCAAGTTTGGCTTTCAAGGATGACTAGGTTACTTATTGCTAGATTCTATAGTTTCTTTTCAGTTCTTCCTTTTCATAGAAACTCATGTAGTGAAAAGATATCAAAAAGTAATGTAATAACTTAGTTTCTTTCCAATGCTATTGACTTTTACATGTATCTAAAACATGTTATTTACTTGGATTATTATACATGCATTCCACAATGTCTATTTTTGTTGGGAAAAAAGTGGTTGTTTTTTATTTCCTTTAAATTTTAGTAAGGAGGTGATCTTGCCTCCTTACAACATGGTATCAGAGCCTGTTGGGAAACTACTAGGGAATAAGTTATGAGCAAGGGTGTCTGGAAAAGATTAGGGTTTGGGGACTGGCAATATTTTCCTCTGTTCCACTAGCTTGGTTTATGAGGACTGCCAGAGCCATATGAGACCTGCCTGGCCTACTAATACTGACTGCCTAAAATAGTATGCCCAGAGGCAATAGTAGCCTTAGATATCCTTGTTGTTGACTACTGGTTATCTTATGTTATACCATTATCTTTTAGGAAGGGAGATTTCTTTGGAAACATGAACAACTCCTCTTCAGGAGCCACCTCCAGAAACACCGACGATTGGGATACTCTGGTGACTCCCTCCAATACTAGGACAATCCCTACTGCCCCTATGGGTACACCTCTTCTGACCCTTGAGCAAGAGTTGAACATGTTGCACCAGCTACTCTCAACTACCTTGGTGGGACAACTTTCCAATGTTGTAGCTACTGCAGCTAAGCCGAAGGAGTTCACCCTTACAGACTTCATCAAGATGAAACCACCATACTTCAAGGGCGAGAGTGAACCAAACATCGTGGATAAAGCTGACGACTGGGTTTTAGCTCTGCATTGTACCTTCAAGGGCATGGTGTGTCCTCCTTACTAGAAGGTCCGCTTTGCAACATATGTGTTGGATGGGCCAACACGAGTCTGGTGGACAGGTACGTCTCATACTCGTGATACTTCGAGCATGACCTGGGAAGAGTTCCTCAAACTTTTACACGTTAAGTATCGTGCCTATCTGAAGAGGAAGGAAGCAGAGTTCTATAGTCTACGATAAGGAGATGAGCATCTTCAAGTATATACAATATTTTCTTCTCATGGAGTGCTATGTTGTGGACCTCATATATGAAAGAAGATCAAATCTATTCCTCGAGGGTTTAATCGATAGTGTAGAACACAACCTTCTTCCCCAAATATCATTGACCTTTCAACAAATGGTGGACAAGGATATGGTGATCGAGTCTTACCCCGAGTTCTAGTCTTTCAGGTACAACAACAACAACAGGAGAAAGAACGCTGGTGGACCAAGGGCACGACATGTGCAACCATTGCTCACGTTCTAACTCGCCAAGAAGATACCCTATTGGAAATGGTCAACCTTGTAGAGATGATCGACCTGCACTCATCTACCATGAGTGCGGTCAAGCTACACACATTTGACCTAACTTCCCCAAGCTTGGATGGGGACCAACTCCAGCTCAACAACGTACTCAGTAGTCTACCCAACAAATGTAACAATGACAAAATCTACCTCCAAGAAACAACAACAATTAGAACTGATAAGGACAACAACATCCATGGACAAGCAGAATGGTAGGGTGTTTTCCCTTATTGTTGAGGAATATGAAGGATATAATGAAGTCATTGAAGGTACTTTACATATTAATATGCATCCAGTTAAAGCACTCTTTGATTTTGGTTCGTCAAATACATTCATATCAACTGAGTTTGCTGCCATGTTAGAGATAGAATCAGAATATATGGATCATGTATTAGATGTTAAAACCCCTAGTGGTAGGATCTTCTCTTCTTGTCTCAAACTCCCAACCTTGGACCTCTATATCTCTGGAAGGATGTTTCCCTCATATTTCATCATGCTTGACATGACTGCCTTTGATGTCATCTTGGGGATGGATTAGTTGAAGAAGTACAAGGTTGTTTTGTTCTGTGAAATATCAAAGGTTAGTTTGTTACATCCTATTGAGGGAAGAATGTGTGTCAAGGTAGGAAGCGATAAGAATAGTATTTAATCATCTCTGCCATCAAAGCTGACAAGCTTATCTCACAATGGTGTAGAGTATGTTTAGCCTATATCATCCTCAATGCCAGACCTCCTGCTCTCGTTCACATAGATGTTGTGAAGGACTTCCCTAATGTCTTTCCAGAGGAGTTTCCTGGATTGCCCCCAACTCACGAGGTGGAGTTTTCCATCGAGCTCACATCAGGAACTTCTCCTATCTTAAAACCTCCTTATGTCTTGACCCCTACAGAACTCGCCGAGCTTAAGAAGAAGCTTCAAGAGCTTCTCGACATGGGCTTTGTGTGTCCTAGTATTTCACCATGGGGAACCCCTATCTTGTTCATGAAGAAGAAGGATGGTTTGTTGTGTATGTGCACAAATTATCGTATGCTTAATCAAGTGATGATAAAGAATCACTATCCTTTTCCTCACATCGATGACCTCTTTGACCAGCGAAAGTTGCCCATTGTGTTCTTGAAGATGGATCTGTGAAGTGGCTACTACTAGATGCTAGTGAAAGATGAAGATGCCCCGAATATAGCTTTCACAACATGTTATGGGCATTATGAGTTTTTGGTCATTCCGTTTGGCTTGACTAATGTCCCTACTTCTTTCATGGACTTGATGAATCAAGTGTTTCGTCCTTACCTCAATCAATAAGGGGTGGTGTTCATCGATGATGTTTTGGTCTACTCTGAGTCTGAAGAACAACATTGTGAACATCTACAAATCATGTTGAACCCACTGAGAGAAAATCAACTATATGCAAAGTGTGAGTTCTGAATCAAGGAAGTGATGTTCTTGGGTCATGTAATTTCTGTCAGACATATTGTTGTTGATCCCACAAAGATAGAAGTTTTGATCAAGTGGAAAGCTCTGAAGAATCCGTATAAAATCTATAGTTTCCTCGATTTAATAGGTTACTATTAGAGGTTTATCAAGAGTTTTTCTGAGTTGGCTCTTCCTCTGACAAAGTTGACAAGAAAAGAAGTCAAGTTTGTGTGGACAATAGAATGTGAGGACAGTTTTTAGAAGCTGAAGAGATGCTTGACGTTTGCTCATGTTCTTGCTTTACCTGTTGAAGGAAAATCCTATATCATCTTCACATATCATTCTAAGAAAGGATTGAGGTGTGTCTTGATGCAAGAGGATTGAGTGATTTCCTATGCTTCATGTCAATTGAAACCTAATGAAGAGAATTGGCCTACACATGATTTAGAGCAAGTAGCTAGTAAGCATGCTTTAAAAATCCAGTGACACTATCTGTACGGAGTTAAGTTTGAAGTTTTCTCATATCACAAACACTTCATACATCTTTTGACGCAGAAGGATCTGAACTTGAGGCAGTGAAGATGGATGGAGTATCTCAAAGACTACGAATTTACCATCACCTATCATCCTGGTAAAGAGAACGTAGTTGCTAATCCTTTGAGTCAGAACAGGGATGTAGTCTGTGCTGCTATGAACTTGGAGTATGTTTCCTATTGACAACTGTAGCCTGATGATAAAGATGATGCCAATAAGTTTTGTGTTCACATGGATAGTTTGTCCATTACTCCTTCTTGGATCTTGAATGTTGTTGCTGCATAGCTTGAAATTTCTGAGCTTGAAGAGATGAAGGCTTTAGCCGAGAAGCCACAATCTTACTTTTCATTTTGAGTGGATAGTATGGTTTGTTTTTGACAAGGTTGTGGATACTTAAAGTTGGGAACCAGTGATAGAAGGTTTTGAGAGAAGCCCATGAGTCTGAGTACATTGTACACCCTGATACAACCAAGATGTACAAAGACCTATAATGAAGCTTTTGGTGGAAGAACATGAAGAAGGATATCACTCTATTTGTTGCAAAGTGTTTGACTTGTCATCTAGTCAAGATCGAGCATGAAGGACATGGTGGTCTTTTGCACCCGCTTGAGATTCTAGAATGGAAATGGGAGAATATTACTACGGACTTCATTACTAGTTTCCCTAAGACCAGGAAGGGTTTTGATGTTGTGTGGGTGATGATTGGTCAACTTACCAAGTCTACCCAATTTTTCCCTTTCAAGTCCACTTACAAGGTTGCAGAGATGGCTCAATTGTATGTGGATTGGATCATTCTCATGTATGGAGTCCCTAAAGTGATGTATCAGATCGTGACCTGAAGTTCACCTCTCATTTGTGGAGGTAGATTCAAGAAGATATGGGTACTGACTTGTGCTTTAGTATGACCTATCATCCACAAACTAATGGTAAATCTAAAAGAATGGTGCAAACTCTAGAAGATTAGCTTTGTGATTATGTTATGGATTGGGGAGGTGCATGGGATAAGTATCTTCCATTGGCTGAGTTTGCTTACAATAATAGCTACCAAGCTTGTATTGGTATGCCACCTTATGAAGCTTTGTATGGAAGACCTTGTCACTCTCTGTTACACTAGGATGATGTAGGAGAATGTGCTATTATGAAGAGTGATTATATGCATATGATGATAGAGAAGGTTCAGTTGATCAAGAAGTGGATGAAAGTTGCACAAGATTGATAGAAGATGTATGCAAACAACAAAAGGTTTGATGTGAGTTTCCTAGTAAGTGGCTATGCCTTCTTGAAGATCAAGCCTATATGTTCTATTGTAAGATCTAAAGTTAAAGGCAAGGTTAGTCCCTGCTATGTTGGACCATTTGAGATCTTAGATAAGGTTGGAGAGTGTGCATACCGTTAAGCTCTTCCTCCTTCCTATGACAAGATCCATAATGTGTTTCATGTCTCTGTGCTGAGAAATTATGTGAAGGACCCTTCTCATGTACTCACAATCGAGCCTTTGGAGATTCAAGAGAATCTAACTTATGAAAAGTTACCTATGAAGATTCTTGATTCCCCAATTAAGTATTTGAAGAACAAGGAGATTGAGTTGGTGAAAGTCTTATGGAAGTATTATGGTTTGGAAGAAACCACTTGGGAGCTTAGAGATGAGATGTTATGTACTCACCCTTCTCTTTTTGTATGATATTTCTGGGACAAAATCCCTTTGAACAGGTGGAGTGTTGTAATGAACTAAAAACCATGTATAATCCTTAGTTTAGCCTTTTCCTAAGCTTATTTTTCATTTCTATCTTTGATGTTGACTTAGTTGAAATTATAAAGGTTTTATGTACATTTGTTCCCAATATTTTACTTTATAAGGGGTTAAGCACAAATACCTTAGTGAAAGTTTACCAATGGGTTTAATTTGCAAGATGTCCACTTAAGAGGGATAAGAATAAAATAAAATCCATCTAGAAGTTTTTATGGCCTTTTGTGTGGGAAAAAGAAAAGAAAATCCTAAAACTAGGATAATGTGACATTAAATGAATTAATTTTTCCATCAAGAGAAAATAAGAATAAATTGCCTAAAAAACATAAAAGTGGAACTCAAAACATAAATTCTAAATCCGAATTCATTTTCTTTGAGTACGAGTTTGCTTGGGTGATAGGTTTCACAACTTTAGGAAATTAGTAAGAAAAATTGTACTAATTGAATAGGAAAATAGGAGATAACTCAAAAATATAAAATAAAATCATTAATGACTCCAAAAGTAACCATTGATTTCAAATTCGTGATCCACACATTAAAATATGTGTTTGGGTAAATTTTTACTCAATTTGGAGAATATTTGATTAAAAGGTAAAATTAGGAGAGAGAGTTTGTAGAACCTTCAAAATATTAAATAAATGTACAAACAACTCCAACATGTAAAATTTATGGCAAATTTGTATCCAAGGCACTTAATGTGACTTGTGGGTGAATTTTCATCAAATTTGGAGATTCTTATAACCATTAATGAAGGATTAAAGGGAAAATAAGATTTGATTTATTTAACACATAAAATGTTCTCAAAAGGAAAATCTAATTTATTCGGATTCCTCATATCAATAATAGGTTAGGTGTCAATTTTCATTTAATTTGGAGCATGTTTTCCCCTCAATTGAGGAGAAAGAAAAGGAGAAATTATTACATATATACACTATATTCCAATAAGATTGAAATTTTGATTTAAATGTCACTCTTTGACTTTGACTAGAGCGATCACAAATGTTGGATCTACAATCCAATGACTCACAGATCATCTTCTAGATCACGCTAATCGGGAAATAGCTGCCAACTTACGTGGATTTTGTTTTCTTGAATTCTCGCTCATTTCTCAATCAATTTGCCCAAAATCTTCTCCAAATGATTCCAAATAAGAAGTGCATCTAATGATTCATTATTTTTGTGTTTTCATGGAGGAATAAGGAAATCCCCAAACCTTTCTCTCCAAGAAATTTCGGGCCACTTCCTTCTCTCTTTATAACACAACCTTGCCTATAAATATAAGTACCTGAATCTTCCCCGACCCCCTTACAACTACTTTCCCCCTCCAATTTCTCATGTCCGCATATCTTTGCTTCCCGACGATCGAGTTTTGTTCCACAGATTGTGGTGGCAGGTTCTTCCTTTTCACCTCATCTCCGTGCAAATTGAGAGCATAGGTAAGTTTGTGCTACTCCCCTCTTTCTTTTTGTGCTCTTGTTTTCTAGTTTGATCGATTCTTACGAATTCACCCAAAAATTGAGTTGTTGCTCACTATTCATGGTGAGGCCAATAAAGGGGGTGAATCACATGTGTCTTTTCCCTCTCCTACCCTCCTTGTTTTCTATTTTCTTTTGTTTTCCGCCTAAGGGTAGTATTTTCCTTTCGACATAAGTTCAATTGGTTTGGGCGAGTCAAATCCACTCCTTTGACTCATGACTTGGCTAACTCATATTGGTCCAAGTCAGCAACACGGGCCCTGCTCTTCTCTTTTCTTGCAAATTCCATTTCTTTAATATAATTTTCTAATCTCCTAATTGCTCATAATAGGAAAAATCATATCTTTTTATTCCTTTGCAAAAATTAAAATAAAATATGTTTTGGAATCAGAAAAATGTAAGCTTTCTAATAAAAATACTTTGGAGGTTTGGTTTTTAGTTTTGTCAAAAAGTGTTTTCTAACAATCAATTTAATACATAAAAATCACCAAAAATGCACTTTAAACCTCATAACTCCAACTTAGATGAAATTATATGTTTTCTTAATCAAGAGAACCTAATAAGATCAATGTTGATATTTTCAGAGTCCAAATGGAGGGTTTTTTCAAAAAGTCCAAAAGTTAGGGTTTCCTTACCTTTATGCATATGTAAAACCCTAATACATGATTATGCATTGAAAATAGGAAAAGTGGGCTTTGGAATCAATCAAAGTAGTAAAAGAGAAGTAATTGGGTTTTATTAAGAAAGATATGTGCTTTCCTAACACCTAAGTTGGGAATAACTACAAACTCTAACCTAGTTTCCCTAATGAGGCTTTTATGAAACCCTAATTTCTCTTGAGTTAATTCCTTTTCTATATTCTCCTCAAAAATAATTTTTTATACATAATTCTTGGGTCTTGTACCCCACTGCCATGCTTCTATTATTTGATTCTTATACTTACCATAGTTCTTAGCATGTTGGTTTTATTAGACTATTTAACTAGTATAGTTGTACTTTTGTACAACCACCCATAGATAGGGCATGTATAAATTTGCCCATAGGAATGTGTTACTCTCCCCAATATAGAATAAATGTAGGTGATTGGAATGTGTTACTGTCCCTCACCTAGTCATTGAGGTTAGGTAGGTGCCTCAAACCTACATAGTTTAGGTAGTCAATATTAATCATGCATGCAAACTTTTACTATTTTTGTTATGGCAATCATCTATTTATTTATGTCTCATACTTTTGACCATCTTCATCTTATGATGAAATGTTAGCCTTTATTTCCATGTTGTTTCTTATCTTTTGTCCTTGTACATTATCTATGATACATACCTTGTTCTTTTCCCCTTTTACTGGGTGCTTTCCCAACCACCCAGGGTTAGATCAAGGTGTTGAACAAGGCCAAGGTGACCAAGTTCATGAGTAGATTCAAGCTTGGCTTTCAAGGATGACTAGGTTTCTTATTGCTAGATCCTATAGTTTCTTTTCAGTTCTTCCTTTTCAAAGAAACTCATGTAGTGAACAGATATCAAAAAGTAATGTAATAACTTAGTTTCTTTTTGATGTTATTGACATTTTACATGTATCTCAAACATTCTTATTTACTTGGATTAAATACATGTATTCCACAAAGACTATTTTTCTTGGAAAAAAGTGGATGTTTTGTATTTCCTTTAAATTTTAGTAAGGAGGTTATCATGCCTGCTTATAGGATGGTATCAGAGCCTATTAGGAAACTACTATGGCATAAGTTGAAAGAAAGGGTGTCTAGAAAGGATCAGGGTCTAGGGGTTGGATGTATTTTCCTCCATGCCACTGTCTAGGTTTACAAGGACTCTCAAATCTATATGATACCTACCTATCCTATGTCAATACTGACTGCCTGAAATAGTATGCCCAGAGGAAATAGTAGCCTTAGATATCCTTGTTGTCGACTCTTGGTTATCTTATGTTATACCCTTATCTTTCAGGAAGGGAGATTTTTTTGGAAACATGAACAACTCCTCTTCAGGAATCCACCTCCGACAACACGGACAACTAGTATACTCCGATGACTCCCTCCAACACCGGGACAGTCCCTACTTCCCCTATGGGTACACCTCTTCTGACCCCTGAGCAAGAGTTGACCATGTTGAGCCAACTGCTCTGGACTACCTTAGTGGGATAGCTTTCCAATGTTTCAGCTGCTACAGCTAAGCCAAAGAATTTCACCCTTACGGACTTCATCAAGATGTAACCACCGTACTTCATTGGTGAGAGTGAGCCAAACATGGTGGACAGAGTTGATGACTTGATTTTAGCTTTTTAGCATACCATCGAGGGCATGACATGTCCTCCTCACAAGAAGGTTCACTTTGTAACATATGTGTTGGATGGGGCAACACGGGTCTTGTGGATGGCTATGTATCATACCCATGATACTTCGAGCATGACCGGGGAAGAGTTCCTCAAACTCTTCCACAAGAAGTATATATGTTTCTCTTATATAAAGAGGACACAAGTAAAGTTCTATAGTCTATGACAAGGAAGCATGAGCGTCTCTGAGTACATGCAATGTTTTCTTCTCCTGGAGCGCTATGTTGTGGACCTCAGAGCTGAAAGAAGAATAACCCTATTCCTCGAGGGTTTAAGCTATAGTGTAGGATGCAAAATTGTTCCCCTGTTATCATTGACCTTTCAACAAATGGTGGACAAGGATTAGGTGATCGATTCTTACCCTAGGTTCCATTCCTTCGGGCACAAAAACATCAACAAGAGAAAGAACGCTGGTGGAAACCAAGGGCACGACAAGTGCAGCCATTGGTCACGTTCTCACCCACCAAGAAGATAACATGTTGGCAATGATCAACCTCATAGAGATGATCACCCTACACCCATCTTTCATGAGTGTGGTCAAGCTGGACACATTCAACCTAACTACCCCAAGCTTGGGTGGGGACCAACTCTAGCTCAACAGCCTACTCAGCAACCTTCCTAGCGGCCACAATAGCGATAGAATCTGCCTCCAAGAAACAACAACAATCAGAATCGACAAGGACGATAGCCACGCATGGAGAGGTGGAATGGTAGGGTGTTTTCCCTTAATGTTGAGGAAGTTGAAGGAGATAATGAAGTCATTGAAGGTACTTTACATCTTAATATGCATCAAGTTAAAGCACGTTTCGATTTTGGTTCATTGAATACATTCATATCAACTGAGTTTTCTTCCATGTTAGAGATAGAATCAGAATATATAGATCATGTATTATATGTTAAAACCCCTAGTGGTTGGATCTTCTCTTCTTATCTCAAACTCCCAACCATGGTCCTATGTATCTATAGAAGGATGCTTCCCTCATATTTCATCTTGCTTGACATGACCGCCTTTGATGTCATCCTAGGGATGGATTGGCTGAAGAAGTACAAGGTTGTTTTGTTCAGCAAAGTGTCGAAGGTTAGTTTGTTACATCCTGTTGAGGTAGGAACGTGCATCAACGTAGGAAGTGAGAAGATCGGTAGTTTATCATCTCTGCCATCAAATCTGAAAATCTTGTCTCGCAATGGTGTAGAGCATTTTTAGCCTCTATCGTCCTCGATGCCACACCTCTGCTCTCGATCAAATAAATGTTGTGAAGGACTTCCCTGATGTCTTTCGGGAGGAGTTTCTTGTATTTCCCCCAACTCGTGAGCTGGAGTTTTCCATCGAGCTCGCACCAAGAACTTCTCCTATCTTGAAGCCTCCTTATCGCTTGGCCCCTGTAGAACTTGTTGAGTTTAAGAAGTAGCTTCAAGAGCTTCTTGACATGGCTTTGTGTGCCCTAGAGTTTCATTATTGGGAGCCCCTGTCTTGTTCGTGAAGAAGAAGGATCATTGTGTATGCACATGGATTATTGTATCCTCAATCAAATGATGATAAAGAATCACTATCCTTTGCCTCACATCAATGACCTATTTGACCAGCTAAAGTTGGCCACTCTATTCTTGAAGATGGATCTACAAAGTGGCTACTACTAGATGCTAGTGAAAGATGAATATGTACCGAAGATAGCTTTTAGAACACATTATGGGCATTATGAGTTTCTGGTCATGCCTTTCATCTTAACTAATGCCCTGCTACTTTCATGGACTTGATGAATTGAGTGTTTTGTCCTTACCTTGATCAATTTGTGGTGGTGTTCATCGATGATGTTTAGGTCTAATCCGAGTCTGAAGAACAACATTGTGAACATCTACGAATCGTGCTAAACCAACTGAGAGAAAATCAATTATAGGCTAAATCCTCAAAGTCTGAGTTATGGATCAAGGAAGTGATGTTCTTGGGCCATGTGATCTCTGTCAGACATGTTGTTGTTGATCCTACAAAGGTAAAAGTTGTGACGAAGTGGAAAGCTATGAAGAATCCAACTCAAATCCGTAGTTTCCTCAATTTAGCAGGTTACTATTGGATGTTTATCAAGATTTTTTCTGAGTTAGCTCTTCCTCTAATAAAGTTGACAAGAAAAGAAGTCAAGTTTGTATGGACACCAGAATGTGAGGATAGTTTTCAGAAGCTGAAGAGATGTTTGAAATTTGCTCTTATTCTTGCTTTATCTGTTGAAGGAAAATACTACATCATCTTCATAGATGATTCTAAGAAAGGATTAGGGTGTGTCTTGATGCAAGAGGATCGAGTGATTTCCTATGCTTCATGCTAATTGAAACCTAATGAAGAGAACTGACCAACACATGATTTAGAGCTAGCAACTAGCATGCATGCTTTAAAGATCTGGAGACACTCTCTATATGGAGTGAAGTTTGAAGTTTCCTCAGATAGCAAAAGCTTGAGATATCTTTTGACGTAGAAGGATCAAAACTGGAGATAGCGAAGATGGATGGAGTATCTCAAAGAATACGACTATACCATCACCTATCATCCTGGTAAAGCGAACATAGTTGATGATTCTTTGAGTTAAAATAAGGATGCAATATGTTCTTCTATGAACCTGGAGTACATTTCATGTTGGCAACCACATCCTGATGATGAATATGATGTAGAGAAGTTGTGTGTTCACATGGATAGTTTGTCCATTACACCTTCTTGGATCTCAGAAGTTTTTGTTGCACAACTTGAAAGTTCTGAGCTTGAAGAGATGAAGGCCTTAGATGAGAAGCCACAATCTAACTTTTTAGTTGGAGTAGATGGTGTTGTTGGTTTTCGACAAAGGTTGTGGATAATTAAAGTTGGGAATCTGTGATAGAAAGTTTTGAGCGAAGCCCATGGGTCTAAGTACACTATACACCCTGGCACAACCAAGATGTACAAAGACCTACAATGAAGCTTTTGGTAGAAGAACATGAAGAAGGATATCACTCTATTTGTTGCAAAGTGTTTGACTTGCCATCAAGTTAAGATCAAGCATGAATGACCTGGTGGTCTTCTGCACCAGCTTGAGATTATAGAATGGAAATGGGAGAAGATTACTATGGATTTCGTCACTGGTTTCCCTAAGACCAGGAATGGTTTTGATGTTGTGTGGGTGGTGATTGATCGACTTACCACGTCTACCCACTTTTTGCATTTTAGGTCCACTTAAAAGGTTGATGAGATGGCTTAGTTGTATGTGGATTGGATCATTCACCTGTACAGAGTCCCTAAAGTGATAGTATCATATCGTGATATGAAGTTCACCTCTCGTTTGTGGAGGCAGATTCGATAAGAGATGGGTACCGACTTGGGTTTCAGTATGTCCTATCATCCACAAATCAGTGGTCAATCTAAAAGAATGGTGCAAATTCTAGAAGATTTGCTTTGTGCCTATGTTATGGATTGGGGAGGTGCATGGGATAAGTATCTTCCATTGGATGAGTTTGCTTACAATAATAGCTACCAATCTAGTATTGGTATTACACCTTATAAAGCTTTGTATAGAAGACCTTGTTGCTCTGCTTTACACTAGGATGATGTAGGAGAATGTGCTCTTATGAAGAGTGATGATATGCAGATGATGATATAGAAGGTTTAGTTGATCAAGAAGCAGATGAAAGTTGCATAAGATTGATAGAATATGTATGTGGACAAGAAAACATCTAACGTGAGTTTCCTACTATGTGACTATGCCTTCTTGAAGATCAAGCCTAAAAATTCTATTGCAAGATCCAAAGTTAAAGTCCAGGTTAGTCCCCACTATCTTGGACCATTCGAGATCTTAGATAAGGTTAGAGACTATGCATACCATTTTTCTCTTCCTCCTTCCTATGACAAGATCCATAATGTGTTTCATGTGTCTATGCTGAGAAAGTATGTGAAGGACTCTTCTCATGTACTCACAATCGAGGCTTTGGAGATTCAAGAGACTCTAACTTATGAAAAGTTACTTGTTAAGATTCTTGACTCCCAAGTTAAGCAGTTGAAGAAAAAGGAGATTGAATTGGTTAAAATCTTATATGTTAGTATGACGGTTTGGAAGAAACCACTAGGGGGCTTAGAGATGAGATGTTATGTACTCACCCTTCTCTTTTTGTATGAGATTTTCTGGGACAAAATCCTTTTTAACGAGTGGAGTGTTGTAACAAACTGAAATCCCTGTATAATTATTAGTTTAGCCTTTTCCTAAGCTTTTTTTTCATATCTATCCTTAATGTTGAATTATTGGAAATTATAAAAGTTTGGTGTACATTTGTTCCCAATATTTTACTTTATAAGGGGTTAAGAACAAATACCTTAGTAAAAGTTTACCAATGGGTTTAATTTGCAAGATGTCCACTTAAGATGGATAAGAATAAAATAAAATCGATCTAGAAGTTTCTATGGCCTTTTGTGGGGGAAAAAGAAAAGAAAATCCTAAAACTAAGATAATGTGACATTAAATGAATTAATTTTTCTATTAAGTTAAAATAAGTATAAATTGCCTAAAATCCAAAAAGTGGAACTCAAAACACAATTTTGAATCCAAATTCATTTTCTTTGAGTACAAGTTTTCTTGGGTGATAAGTTTCACAACTTTAGGAAAATTAGTAAGTAAAATTGTATTAATTGAATAAGAAAATAGGAGATAACTCAAAAATACAAAATAAAATCATTAGTGACTACAAAAGTAACACTTGATGTCAAATTCGTGATCTACATATTAAAATATTCCTTTTGGTGAATTTTCACTCAATTTGGAGAATATTTGATAAAAAGGTGAAATCAGGAGAGACAGTGTGTAGAACCCTAAAAATAATGAATAAATGTACAAACAACTCTGACATGTAAATTTGATAGCCAATTCACATCCAAGGAATTTAATGTGACTTGTTTTTCATCAAATTTGGTGAATCTTATAACCATTGATGAAGGAGGAAAGAGAAAATAAGATTTGATTTATTTAACACAAAAAGTTCTCAAAAGGAAAATCTAATTGCATATTCAAATTCCTCATGTCAAAAATAGATTAGATATCAATTTTCATTTAAGTTGGAGCATGTTTGCCCCCTCAATCGAGGAGAGAGAAAAGGGAAAATCAATTCATATATACAATATATTCCAATAAGATTGGGATTTTGATTTAAATGTCTCACTTTGACTTTGACCAGAGTAATCACAACCATTGGATCCCTGATCCAACGACTCACGGATCATCTTCTACATCATCCTGATCGGGAAATAGCGGCCGACTTACGTGGATTTTGTTTTCTTTAATTATTGCTCATTTCTCAATCAATTCGCATGAAATCTTCTCCAAACGATTCCAAAGAAGAAACGACGCCTAATGATCCCTTACTTTTGCGTTTTTATTCCACAGATTATGGTGGTAGGTTCTTCCTCCACACCTCGAATCTATATGAATTGAGATCATAGGCACTCCCCTCTTTCTTTTCATGTTCTTGTTTTTGAGTTTGATTGATTCTCGTGTATTCACCCAAAAATCGAGCTATTGCTCACTAGCCATGGCGAGGCTGATGAAGTGGATGAATCCCCTATTTGTTTTCCCTCTCCTACCCTCCATGTTTTCTATTTTCCTTCATTTTCTGCCTAAGGGTAGTATTTTTCTTTTTCCATCAGTTCAATTGGTTTGGGCGAGCCAAAGTCGTGCCTTTGACCCGTTACTTGATTGGGTCTGATTGGGACAAGTCAGTGAGGTGGGCCCCTCTCTTCTCTTTTCTCACAAATCTCATTGCTTTAATGTAATTTTCTAATTTCCTTATTGGCAAGAATAGGAAAAATCATATATTTTTATTCCTTTGTCCAAAAATTAAGAGAAAATATGTTTTGGAATCAAAAAAATGTAAGAGGTCTAATAAAATACTTTCGAGGAATGGTTTTGAGTTTTTTCAAAAGGTGTTTTCTAAGAATGAATTTAATACATAAAAATCACCAAAAATGCACTTTAAACCTCATAATTCCAAAATAGACAAAATTATATGTTTTCTTAATAAGGAGAACCTAAGATCAATGGTGATATTTGCATAGTCTAAATCGAGGTTTTGTTCAAAAAGTCTAAAAGTTAGGGTTTCCTTACCTTTATGCATATGTAAAACCCTAATACATGATTATACATTGAATATAGGAAAAGTGGGCCTCAGAACAATTAAAGTAGTAAAAGATAAATAATTGGATTTCACTAAAAAATGTATGTTCTTTCCTTACACCTAAGCTGGAAATATTTGCAAACCCTAACCTTGTTTTCCTAATGAGGCTTTTATGAAACCCTAATTTATCTTGTGTTAATTCCTTTACTATATTTGCATAAAAAAACATTTTTTGTACTTATTTATTGGGTCGTGTACCCCACTACAATGTTTTTATTTGATGATTACGCTTTTCGTAGTTCTTAGCATGTTGATTTTATTAAACTATCTAACTAGTGTAGTGGTACTTTTGTACAACCACCCATAGATAGGGCATGTGTAAATTTGCCCAGGGGAATGTGATACTCTCCCCAGTATAGAATATTTGTATTTGATTGGAATGTATTACTCTCCCTCACCTATTGATTGAGGTTAGGTAGGTGCCTCAACCCTACATAGTTTAGGTAGTCAATAAAAATCATGCATGAAAACTTTCACTATTTTTTTATGGAAAACATATATTTATTTATGCCTCATACTTTTGACCATCTTCATATTATGATGAAATCTTAGCCTTTATTTCCATGGTATTTCTTATCTTTTGTCCTTGTTCATTATCTCCGACACATACCTTGTTTTCATCCCCTTTTTCTGGGTGCTTTTCCCACCACCCAGGGTTAGATCAAGGTGTTGAACAAGGCCAAGGTGACCAAGTTCAGTAGTAGATTTAAGTTTGGCTTTCAAGGATGACTAGGTTGCTTATAGCTAGATCCTATAGTTTCTTTTTAGTTCTTCCTTTAAAAGAAACTCATGTACTGAATAGAATTAAAAAAGAAATGTAATAATTTAGTTTCTTTCTCCTACTGTTGACATTTTACATATATCTGAAACATGATTATTTACTTGGATTATTATACATGCATTCCACAATGTAAATTTTTCTTGGAAAAAAGTGGATGTTTTGTATTTCCTTTAAATTTTAGTAAGGGGGTGATCTCGCCTCTTTACAGATTGCTTCTAGATTTGGTCTCCTATAATGTTATATACAAGGGAACTAGAAATGGAAACATTTATGTCATTGTTCATTAATCTCTTAAGCCTATTCTTGGTAAATGCCTTATTGTTGATAAAAGTGATATATCTTTGTGGTACCGTAGTTTTGGTCATGTAAATATGCATCATTTAAAGAAGTTGAGCAAAAAGGAATTGGTCAATGGACTTCCTAAATTGGACTTTGAGAAGGATGAGGAGTGTGAACCTTATACACAAGGAAAGAAAACCAAATCCTCCTTTAATCCAAAAGAGTCATCAATACCAAGTGAGATCTTGAAATTCTTCACATTGATCTATTTGGACCAATGCCAACTCAATCACTTCATGGTAGCAAGTATTGCCTCATGATTGTCGATGATTTATCTAGCTATACTTGGACCTTCTTCTTAGTTTCAAAAAGTGATGCTCTAGATGTTTCTTCTACTTTTTTCAAACGAGTTGAAAATGAAGCTTCTTGTTGAATCGTCTCTCTCGTAGTGACCATGGAGGATAATTTCAAAATGATAAGTTTTAAAGTTTTTGTGAGGAATCTGGATATTTGCAGATTTTTTCTCCCCTTCATACATCTCAATAAAATGGGGTTGTAGAGAGAAAGAATAGGTCGCTACGAGAAATGGCCAGGACCATGCTTATAAAGTATGATACTCCCAAGATGTTTTGGGCCAAACCTATTAGCACCTCATGGCTTGTGCAAAACTAGGTTTTCACTCATCCTTCTTTAAAGAAACCCCCCTACGAGTTATGGAGTGGTAGAAATCCCTCTATTGATTTCTTTCATGTTTTCGATGGTCTTTGTTTTGTTTTAAATGCCAAGGATTCTCTGGACAAGTTTGATGTGAAATCCTACAAGGCTACTTTCTTGGCTATAGCACTACCAGTAAAGCATATAGAGTGTTTAACATTGAATTGTCTAAAGTTGAAGAATCTATCAATGTTAAATTTGTTGAAACTAACCCCTATATTTCTAAGAATATTGTAAATGATGATGTTGCAGATGACGTGATTCCTAGATCAAAAGAGCTCAACATGTTTGACAAAGTAAAAGAGGTGGTAGTAGATGAGGAAGAGAAAGTAAAAGAAAATAAGGATCCAACTCCCCAGTTTGCTAAATATCATCCTAAAGAGCTCATAATAGGCACTCCTTTTGAAAGGGTGAAGACGTAGGCTGCTTTCAACAAAGAACAAGAAGAAAGTGCCTTCATCTTACAACTTGAACCAAAGAACATCAAAGAAGCTCTCAAAGATGATGAATGGATACTATCTATGCAAGCGGAGCTAAAGCAGATCGACAAGAACAAAGTATGGACCTTAGTGCCAAGACCAAATGATAGGAATATCATTGGCACCAAGTCGTTCTACCGCAACAAGCTAGATGAAAGCGGAAAAGTGGTAAGGAAAAAAGCAAGGTTCGTTGTTCAAGGATACAATCATCATGAAGGTATTAACTTTGATGATACTTATCCTCCTATTACTAGACTTGAATATATTAGAATTTTATTTGCCTTTGCTAGCTTTAAAGATTTCTTGCTTTACCAAATGGATGTTAAAAGTGTGTTTTTAATGGTAAAACAGAGGAGGAAATGTATGTGGCTCAACATCCCATCTTTGAACATGACAAGCTTCCTAACCATGTTTAATTCTTGTAAAATAAGTTGTCTATAGACTCAAACAAGCCCCTAGAGCTTGGTATGAGAAATTAAAGAACTTTTTTCTATACAATGGGTATGCCATGGGCAAAGTTGATTCTACCCTCTTTATCAAACACACTTCTAGCATCTTTATTATCATTCAAATAAACTTTGATGATGCCATATTTGGAGGAACTAATCTTTCTCTATGCAAGGAGTTTAGTTCTATTACGCAGAGTGAGTTTGAGATGAGTATCACTGGGCAGCTTACTTTCTCCCTTGGATTCCAAATCAAGAAAACAAAGGAAGGAAACACAATCAACCAAGGAAAGTATACAAGTGAACTCTTGAAACGCTTTGGATGGAGAACACCAAGCCTATGGACACCACCAAACTTGAGAGAGATGAGGAAGGTGATAAGGTATATGAGAAGCTCTATAGAGGTATGATTGGTAGCTTGTTATATTTATCTTCCTCTAGACCTAATATTAAGTTTAGTGTTGTCTTGTGTGATAGATCTCAAAAAAGCCCTAGAAAATATCATTTTATTACTGTTAAGAAGATTCTAAAGTACCTAGACAAAACCCAAAAAAAAGTTCTATGGTATCCCAAGTAAAGGGACTTTACTCTTACTGCTTATAATGATGTGGATTATGCAGGGTGCTTAATTGACAGAAAGTTCACAAGTGGCACTTGCTTCAACCTAGAACCATGCTTAGTTTCTTGGTTCTATAAGAAACAAGGCACTATGGCTCTTTCAACTATCGAGGCTGAATACATTACAGTTGGGAGTTGTTATCCTCAAGTCTTATGGATGAAGCAAATGTTCCAAGACTTTAATGTTCATTATGATGCTTCTCTTATGTACTGTGATAATACTAGTGCAATAAATCTTTGTTACAATCATGTATTGAAAAGTATAGCTAAACATAGTGAGATTTGCCATCATTTCCTTCATGACCACATTGACAAAAAGGATATCTATATCACACATGGACATGGAAAATCAACTTGCGAACATTTTCACAAAACCTCTAGCTAGAGAGAAATTTACTTTCAGTATATCAAAATTGGTTATTACTACTCTTGATGATATTGATATGCCTTATAGAAATTTACCTATATGTTCTGGCTCATATATGGCTCATCTCATACTTTTTAGTACTACATGTGCCTAATTTTAATGTCTTATTTTGCTTGTTTTTGGCTATTTTTAAGCAAACACTTGTTTTACCGCAAAACAGTAGCCATTAATGAGTGGAATGTACCTTTATATGTTCATAATACATGATAGGCTATAAAAATAAATTTATATAGCACTCTAGTGACCTGGAATAAAATTTCTTATCTTTTGGACATACTAACTAGTCAGTCAAGTTTGTCCTATGGGAAACTCGACCGACAACAGGCTAAGGACTGAACACATAGCAGTCTCGGCTGAGTTTCCCAAGCCTCAAATTTGACTAACCACACTGTTAAACAGTAATATATATAGACAATTGATCAACTTTCTCCCTCTCAACTAGAGAAAAGTCGACTGATAGCCTTCCTTTCTTTTTTGTCCTTGAACCCTAGGGCTACCTAAACCCCTCCTTTACTCTATTCAGCCCTAGAGCACCTGCCCTAACCTTCCCTACCTTGACCCAACAGCTTGAACGACTTGCAACTCTTGGTTCTTCTTCCTCATCTTGGCACCATTCCCTCTCTTTTCATCTCCATGGATTCCAACCGATGGAAAAGAATTGTCCCAATTGGGAGTTCCTTCAGACGCTTCTAGGGTCATTTCTTTCGATGGCACTTCTTTCATCTCCTCTCAAGCTATAAATAGGTATAAGGAGCTTCTTCTTAGAAATCCATTTCCTTTTCATGCTTTTCTTGAATCTCGAAATGATTTGATGATTAAAGTCGATGCAGTGTTCAATGAGCAACACCTCGGTGTACTATGTGTAGAGTGATTGTGCTACTCTAACTCTCTTTCTAGAACAAGATTGTCCAAGAATTCTATGAAAATCTTACATAGAACTACACCTTTCTTGTGCCACCTCCTAACACCCAAGTGATCCTTACATCCATGGTTGTGGGTAATAGGTTTTCCATGTCTAAATATTCCTTGAACACTTACTTTCATGGTACCTCTACCGCGTATACATGGATGACCACCTATCATTAATATCTTAATCTTCTTGACACTGAGAAGTTGTACCAAGGTTTTAAACTGGAACTCACCCTACCTGAAATCCATAAGTTCCTAAAGAAACCTGAGGTTCCCTATAGGAAAAAAAACAATTCTTCTTTCTTCCTCTCTTGACATCAAGAATCACCTCATTGCACTTGTAATCAACTATAATATCCATCAAAAGAAAAATGATGCAGATGTTGCACAAAACATTGTTGTGCTAATGTATTGTCTCCTTCGTGATGTCAAAGTCAAATGGGCCCATTACATTCTCCATCACATGACCTATTTTGACTCTAGGAAGAATACCCGTGGAACCCACCCACCTTATCCAAACTTAGTTTGTGGTTTGTTTGTTCAACACACTCAGAAATTCTTTTTACGTGAACTTGGTTACAAAGCAAGTAGGAGAGGTGTTTACATTAGTGAAACCATTGACAAAAAGACTTTTCATCCCACCTCCAAAACCACACTTGGTGTTTCGACCTCCACCAGGCTCCTCCACCTCCTCCTAGACCTGACCATGCCTCGTTCTCGATGTCTAGTGAAACCCTTATGGGATACATGATGCACCAACATGCATACAATTTACAGGTACAAGAGCACCTACACCAGGATCTTGTTCATATCATGTCAAACATGAACTTATCCTACACCCATCCTTACCCCACCAACCAGCCCTACCCAACTTCTTACTATGCTTCCTATGCATATAGTCAGTTCTACCCAACCCACCAGCCTATTGCTTCTACTGTACCCCCATATGTGATGGTCAACATGGCCCTGCTTCCTCGCAGCTGCTTGCCCTCCCTATTGTCCCTTCTACTACCCTTCTTTCTGATTTCAATTGGGCGTCTATACCCAATTATGAGCAAGCTAAGTCATTGTGCAAGTGTGGCATCTCTTGGGATGAGAAAAACCACAGATGGCTTGAACCATACTCTTTTGTTCTTGAGGAGGACACTGAGATGGCCGATGAGGATGTTGAAGATGATGATGGTGATGATGGCTCCGATGATGATGGAGATGTTGGTGAGGCTACACCTGTTGCTCCTGATGCACCTTATGATGATGATGAGCACTACCAACTGGATGGTGACAAGGACCTTGACCTAGATACCCTATATGTTTAGTTCTTAGTCTATAACATGCTCATATTTATATTTTTTTGTAGACTTTCATGTACTAAACATTTGGGCATTATATATTAGGATTACTAATTTCATATCTCTGTGTTTCTTATTTTTTTGTAGTTTTCATCTAGAGAGGACATATCTTTTGTTGTAATTCAATTTAATGTACATGAACACTATGCTTGGTTATATTTCATGAGTCATGGGTATGTGCTTCCATATTTTGATTATGACTATAGTATTTGTTTATCTCTCTTGTTTTCATTGGTGCTTGCATATGGTTGTTGCTTGAATAGTTTGTGCCTTTGGTTAAGACATGTGTTTTAGCTCATCTACCCCCTACCTTTTTAATATGACAAAGGGGGAGAAATGAGCATAATAAATATTGAATTATGATCCTTTTCTAGTTAATTCTCTAAAACATATCATGTGACTATTTTAGAGGAATCAATAGTATATATGTGATATGGTTACCTATTTGGAGAAACTAACCATACAGGTAAAATTAAGCATGAATTGAGAAGGAGGAATTACTATTGTTTATTCATGTATCCATCTACAATTCACAAAGTAAAATTTTAAATTATAAGTCCTTTTCATTATCTTGAGGAATGGTTTGTCATCTTCAAAAAGGGGGAGAATGTTGACATAATAGTTTTACATTGTCCACGTTTTGATGATGACTTAACCATTCCATTCATATGTATCTACATGTCTATTTGAGGTTGATTTCAAGTATTACATACATGAAAAGGATCAATTCAATTAACCCCTAGCTTGATCAAATACAAGCCAAAGTCAATGCAAATGCACTTCTATGAAAAACACCCTAAATGGCTTAGGACAATTTTGTAATCATCTGTGTTGATGCAATGACTTGTAATTAAGATGAGAAAAAATCAGGATCACTTTAAATGAATCTTTAAGAACACTAATGACAGTTTCTGAAATGCATCACATGCACCCTTATAAATCGAGTTTCCAGACAACTCACCCTGCATAGACAAAGTGATTTTAAGTCATTGGTCGAGTTTCATCCATGATAAACTCGATCGACAACTCAAAATTAGTTTGTCGCATAGTGATATCATTCGAGTTACCTTAATTGAAATTCGACCACTTGCACTCTACCGAATGTGCGGAAAAAGTGGAATGTTGCAAAACTCAAAATTATATCTGTTGCAACACCTCAAATGGATAGAATCCATCACTAAGTGTTTCTACTGGCTAGTGGACACCACCAACTATAAATAGGGGCCCTTGGACTTCATTCCAAGTTTTCCTACCTTGCTCCTAGCTATAGTTGAGTGATTTTGTCCATATAGAGCCCCTTTCTTTCCCTCTCTTTCTTACTAATCAAAATGTCTATATGCGTGAGATAGATATTTATGAGATATCTACTTCATTATAACCCTTGTGAAGCTCTCAATCTTCTCTTTCCCCAATCCCTTTCTTCAAGCAAAGTTGGTGAAAGCATCTCGTTGGTGAAGGAGAAGGTTAAGGTTGAAGATCCTTGAGAAGAGTGGGTGATTCCTTCAAGGTGTAATACTTTTTGTAAGAAGGGGATCTCCTTGGTGAAGGTGTGCAAATACTTGCAAAAGTGGGTAGCCGTATAGAGGTTTAAGACTCTTTCTCAAAGGATAGATAAGACCTTGTAATGTTTATTGGCTCCTTTGATCATTAAAAAGGACTGCTAGATATCCTTTCCCTATAAAAGGAAGGTCTTATTGTATGTTTTACAATATAATATAAGTATGCAAGGGTTGAAAAATCCTAGGGCTAGACCTCTCTAGGTTGTGGATGTACATTGTCCTAGTTTTGAGTTTGCAACACTCTACATAGCTTGTTCTTGATCTCATTCAATCTCTCTCATCATTTCTATGTATGTTTAGTTGCACATCAAATTCCATATTTGCAATATTATCTCTTGAAGTAATTTGAATGTCTAATGAATCTTTTTTATGTGTTTAAGCTCTATTCACCCCCCTTTTAGAGCCCATTGATCCAACAATAGTGTGTTGGCTACCATGAATATTCTTAAATAGGATTAAACCATGGTTCCCGCTTTAAACCATTTTCAAGCATGCCTCGTCTATGTGCACCTTGAGGAATGAGCATGCATGGATGATAATCTCTTAACCTAGACATGTGATCTAGAGTTATGATGTAGCCCTTTTTGGTAAGGTAGGTGTTTCCCTCAACCTAGTTGTTTTAGTATACTTTTCAAAACCTCTCTTACTAGGTGACTGGAAACTACCTTACATGAGATCTACTCTTTGCATGCACTAGGGTTAGTTGGGGAAAGATATGTTACATGGTAGATATTATTAAGAGTTCATATATATCACCTTCACATTTAGATAGAATATCCTGATAATCCCTTAGGGTATATGGATATATGATTGCCTAACAATACCAAGATTTAGGAGGCTCACATAGTTCCCTTAGCCTAACAAATTGTAACCTCTCATTGGGGTTGTTTGGTTACTTTTGGACTTCTCAATGTCCCATGTTGAGGTTATGTATTATGTAATAGAATCGAGTAAGTTTTCGGTGAAGTTGTAAATGAAATTTGAATTAACCAATATGAATCTAGTAGAAGTTGACATTTGATCATGAATCTATATCCATTTCACCTTTGGTAGGAGTTAGAGAGGTTTTAGTACACCTTGATAGATCCTTGGAGATTTAAACTCTCTTAGTAGAATGAGTTATGATTAAAAGTGTTTGACTTAGTTCTCACATTGATTTTGGCACCAATTTTTTTGTCTTGACATCGCAAGAATTTTCATCAACAAACATATTTTCAATATTATACCGTATATGTACAAAATAAAAAGCTTCTGGGATTTTATCGATGGTTTTATGAACCAAACCTCTACATGAAGTTTAAATTAACTAAGAAACCCCACAGTGAAATACCCTTAACTGGTTAGATCAACTCTAAAGCCCTAGGCCTAAGTGAAAACCAACAAGTTAGAATTTTGGATGTATAGAATTAGTTGTTTTACCCCATTCCAACCCTTTAAGTGGTTATATCTTATAGGTTAACCCTTTTAAAGGGTGGAGTAATGTACTTTAGTACTTCAAGAGAGTAATATAACTATAGTATCATCTAAACATAATAATGAATGAAGTAGGTATCACTTCAAAAAATTCTTAGTTAATGTCACACAAATATAACTCACTCTAATTTAGGATAATTAAACCTTGCTAATATGGATACAATGAACATTAATCGGATAACCTAAACTTGTACTCATCAAAGTAAGTACACTTGCAGGAGGAATGATCTTGATTGGATAATAGTAGTTAAAAGGAAATTATGTATGAAGATAATTAGAAAAAAATGCAATTTGGTTGATACACTAGGTATGAATATATGGATTTCAAGGATGAAATCTTGTTTAAAAATGGATTTTTGTTACATACCCGATCCTAGAATCATGGCTTAAACTACTTTTTTGTGAATCATTTCTGATTATGACAGTATTAATTCCTTTTAACAAAATTTGATAAAATTAGGAGTAATTAGATTTTAAAAATTATATAAATGTTTAGCAAATATCCTAATATATGACGTTTAAGGATAATAGTGTAATAAAATTTTCAACTAAGGTAAATTATATAAAATTCACCAATTAATGAATTTATTTAACACTTGATAATATTCCTAGGGTTAGAGTAAGAATGAAAATAGATGAATATGAAATAATATACCAAAATTTATTAATGAAATATTATTTTAGTACTTAAATTGGAAGTAATGGAATAAAATATCAAACCTTTTTAAAAGAAGAGATTAATCATAAATTTGGATTCCTAACACATTACTTGGCAAGCCTATCAAGTTTCATGTTAAACAGAGGTTATTTTCTCCATTCCATTAGATCAAAGAAAGAAAGAAATAATGGACCCAATACTAATTAATTTCATAATTTAACAATGTCAAATTCTTATATTCCATTATTTCTCATGTAATACCCTTCTTCTTTTCCTCATGTGCGACTCCTTCCCCTCCAGAAACATAGTTGCTTTGTCGTTAGTATTTTGCTTCTCCTGAACTGGTGGCTTGCTTGTTCCCCATGTCTTCCTCGACATCTCCCATCTATTTCTCCTTCCCATCTCTTCTACAAATCTAGCCACACCCCTTTCACTGACCCAATTCCACAATGGTTGGGAGTCAAGTATCAGTGGTCATTTCCCAGTCTCCCCTCTCTTACACCATGTGTTTCTTCCTTCATCTTTTATATTCGTCTCCTCTTAATCTTTATTTATTCATATGCTTCCTCCCCCATCCTTCTATGAAACCCGAGACGAAACCATGGATCCTCAAAACCTTGTGTTCTTCCTCAATAGAAAGAAACCATGTCCTATAGCCACTATGCCACTGGTAGTGTTGCAAGTTGGGAGATCATTAGTATCGTCTCCAACTACCACCAATAGCATGATATACACTAATTTGATTTTCAAGCCACTGACAAATTAGAAACTTCACCCATAAAACCATGAATGTAGTACTGTCATCACCCACCAAAGGTTCTTGTTGTATTCTATGTAGGTCATATCCATACCTACACCCTTCTTGCTAGTAAGGAGATTGTTCCCCCTTCAAAACTAATAATGTCGCAACCACATAGTTTTTCAACACCTGATATCCTTCCTTGCCCCAAGCCCTAGGCACCCTACCTCCATCATCCACCATCTAAACAACCATTCAACAATCTACAATATAACATTGCCTCTTACCTTGTCACCCATGCCTTTTTATCTCTCCTTGCCAATGACTTTAATGTCGTCAAATTATTTGGAACCAAACAATATAGATCTATCTTCATTCAACAATATTAAGTAATTAGTTTTTCCTATTATTTTGAATGTTAGATAATCTGTAATATGATATGTCCAAGGACAATGACATGTTAAAAATTTTAATAACTTGCATGGATTAGAGCTAAATATAGTTATCAAACAATATTAATAAATAATTACCATAATGTATATAATGGCATTGTAACATTTCAAGAAAATATGTAATTATATAAATTGTCAAGAATGTATTCATAATACTAATTAGTCATGTAATTAATCAAAACATTAGATGAATATGCTTGTGTTTGATTGAGATTGGAAATATTTAAACACATCAGATATACAAATATATAGGGTGTCTATGTATAATAATGTAGAATATGAGAGAAATAATACATTCCTTTAGGAACATTTATATGGTCGGCATGTCAATTTAGAATGTATCTGAATACACTAAAACATCATCAATATAGTGCATATGTGTATATAGAGCATACATAAGAATTAGATAATAAAATGTGTATACTCTCCAACTCACATGCTAAATATTATTTTAGAAATAACATAGGTTCACATGGTATATAAAGAGAATAACACTGTTGTACCTAACTTGTAATAATGCAATGTTGTCTCCCACTCATATATGTAACATGGACACATTTAGATCTGTGTGAGCCCATATGAATACTATAATAGATATTTAATGAATCATATGGTAACTAGGACTAGAATAAGAAAAATATGAAAAACTATAATAGGATGTATACACATGTTGCTTTCTTCTGATAATTGACTTTGGGGACCAAGTAAAAGTATGAAGTTAGCCAATATCCTTGAGGACCATGCATGTGAAGTCTCTATTTGATATTTAGGCATTTACCTAATTTTGGTACACAGCTTCCCTTAATGAGACCTCTTGATATCTTGACTTCTTATTTAAAATGGCATGCCCGTCTAGTAGCAGTTATACTGATCTATTTTGATACTCTATTGTTCACATTATATTGGGTTTTGTAACCCCTCCTTCCACGTTGTTTAATATTGATGACATAATTGATGGGCATAAGTCTGAACTTCTATTATTGCATGTGACGTTAGACTAAGGTAACTAATGTAGATGATTATACATAACTATTAGGGCATGTTTTTCCACCTAGATTGTGTTTCTTGTATATATACAGGGGTGTGTATTTCTGGCTAGGGTGCATCTGTCTAACCATTTTACTTGGGCCAAAGACTCATGGGGTTCTTATCCCTATGTTAGTTAATTCTAGATTGAATTATATACATGCAAAATTTTATTTTGTGATATTGTGGATCATGAAATGGCAAGACAATTTACTTTTTTATGACTCAATTGTTCATAGGCCTCATTCTTGGAAAGTTTATCCATTTAATTAATTATTTTGAAACTTATTTACTTGTTATAGACTTCTCTTGAATGGAAACCTCCCTGATAATCTTTTTGTACTAAAATACTTAAATGTTGATTTTTTTACACATACTCTAGTGTTTTGACACGTATCTTATTTCTCCCTTTTTTTGGATATTGTTTGCAAAACCTCTTAGGAGCAGGATTGTAAGATGACAATGACTCAGGAAGACTGCCTTCCAGATTTTGACATAAGGATAGCTTGTAATGGATAGGTTGCCCTCTGTAATAGGTCTTATGTGTACTTAGTTAAAGTTTTAGCTTGCAATACCACCTTTATATTTAGGAACATTTCTATAATTACATCCTTTTAACTTTGTAATAGTTATTTTTCTATTGTGTTATCTTACCTAGATCTTTGTGTCATATCATTTCCCTAGATCCCATATAAGGCCCCAAGATTTATAGATTTAAATCTAATGGAATGGAAATAAATATAAAAAGGAATAATAAAAATGAAAATAAAAGGAAAAAAGAGAATGAAGGAAAAGGATTTGAAAATAATATGTATATCTCTTTGATGTAAAAAAAGATAGATTTGGTGGAACTCTTTTCATAAACACCTTTCACATACACTCATCATTAGGATTAGGCATCCACAACACCACATCATGCCACAGAAATAATAGGCATTAGGATACATCAAATTTCATTAAATCCATCACCTAAGTGCATCATTTTTATTTTATTATATAAATGACTTGGATTATGAGTGAATATTATTCCATGACACCCATTCCATCCACTCAATATTCTGAATGGTAGGCCACATAATGACTTATTTTCATCATTCATGAAAAATCAAGAAACTGCATCCATGAAATAATATCTTGAATAGATAGTGTAGATGGAAGATTTTGTGATGCACTCATCATATTTCAATATTTCCATGAAATCTCTCTTCTTCAACTTATTTATGTATATAACGGTCTAATTTTAATGTTTGTTTTTTTATGATTGGTCGCTTGTATAGATGTTGTTTACTCTATGGTTGGAGGGGAATGATTTGGATTTGTAAAGTGAAGGATGGTTATGATGAGACCATTCACATATGTGTCTATGTTTTGATTGTTTAACTAAATATGAAGTAGTGTTGCTCAAAGATGAACAATATTCAAAGTTAAGGGATTTTGATGCACATGTTTCTCTACTAATTTTTAGGCTACTTTTATAGAAGAATTTTTATTGTTTATGTGTATCATGTATCTTTAACCTAAATATCCTATGAATTTTTATGCATCCATTTTATCTATTTTAACACATTTGGTTCAAAATAATTACATTTTATTATATCTTGAAGCATAGCTTGTGTCATTGTATGCAAACAAGCATATATTAAAGGATATCAGTACTATGACATATAGTAAAAGGAGGAAATTTTTCACAAAGTCATATCAATAGTAATGAGATAGGACTCTATATCATCGAGGTTCCAAGTTGGTGCCACCAACAACTACATCGGTGGTCCCAACATCAATGATCAGAATTCCTCAGTATAATCTTGGTGCCACCGAATCTAAGCTCAATGGTATCGAGATAGCCCTATCTAAGTCAAGCAAAGAGCCAAGTTGGTTGCACAGATTTCCAAGTCGGTACCACTAAGATTTTCCTTATGTCCCTGATTAAGAAAACAAACATCCAACTGTTTGTTGCATAAGTGATATTTTTTTCCTTTTCAGTCAAAGCTTAAGAGGATCACCAAAAATATGGTATCAATTGGTTTACAAGAGTCCAAAGATAGAGGAAACAGAGATGTGGAGACATGGAGCAAGGATCATCCCAGCACCTTCGAGCAGTAGCTCAATAGCTGAAACTCTATCTAAATGCGGCAATCTTTGTAGGGGATCATCCTCAAGCCTATTTTCAAGGGGTATTCCATCCTTATGTTATTTGTCTTGTTTAAACCTTCTTTTGAACTCATGCTGAACATGAGGGGCTAATCCTCCTATTCTGTAGGACCTAGGAGTAGCTTTACTATTCTGTAGGACCTAGGAGTAGCTTTGTGTTGGCTTTATACATGACTATCTTTATTTTAATATACAACTTTTCTTGGAACTTTTGATAATGAAAATTCATTCAATTTTCCAAGTTTGCACTTGATCACCATGAATATTCCTTAGATTCTTAATCATTATGAGAGTGGATTTAATAATTGGAAAGTACATTATCAAAAAAATCAATAATGTATCATGAAAGTGATCCATCTATTGCAAGTTCAATTGTCCAAAGGGAGATTATATCATTTAATATTCAATATTGACACTACAAAATTGGGTTGTTATTCTGGTTAAATAGTTTACTACATCATGAAAGCTGGTAGTGTAAGATACAAATGCCTAATTGAAAAATATTGATAATTTATGTTAAATAAAGGGAACTCATGCATAATCACACTGAGGTGAAACTAGAATCCTAGAGATCATATTATTTTGATCTTAAAATCAATTTAATTCTTTATTTTTTGTATCAATTTTTATTTTAATTAAACTAATCAATTCTTTCCTTAAGTTTGGTTGATCTATTTTAATAAGTAGTAGTCTTAGGTATTCTCACTTGTGAGATCAATAAATCAGTCCTCTTTGAGTCACTTCCTATTATGACACATAAATTTGTGTATTCCACGCATGGTTAAGTCGTGCCACCCAGTGGCAAGTTAAGAAAATTATACTAGGGAGGCTATATTTAATGTATATGTAAATGCAGTTTGGTTTTATAATATTGGGGGGCTTAGTAGAAAATTTGTTATAAATGAGAATTGAACCCAAACCACTCACTCTTACAAATAACACATCTACAACTCCAACCAATATTGTTCGGATAATGATCAGTTTCTAGTTATTTTCTAAGCAACAATTTTAATATATGGAAGAAATTTAATTTGATTAATAATAAAGAATAAAGAAAAAATAGATTTTCGATGAGTATGTGGGTGAAGGTGCATAACAAAGATCACTCTTATAAAGACAAAATCCATCGGTCCTATGCACGAGATTAACCATTATCTTGCCTCCCAGATTCAATCACCCCCACAACTCAGGTATTGCCTCCCAGTGCTAGCAAAAGGGCAATGTAGAACAGTCAATTGGCCCTCAAACGTTACTGAAAAATAAGTTTCGGGAAAGACTCTCAGATGCAAAATATTGGGTGGATAAGAATGGTGAAGAACAAGCTAGGAGAAGGTGGAGAAGTAGGAAAGAACAAGGCTACACACAGCAGTAGTGAGCAGCACACAACATGAGTAATGGTTGCACACATCAAACTCTTGTTGTTGTGTCTGATTTTTGATGTATTATAAATGAATTAGACTTGTTCCTTTTATAGTTTGACATAGCCACTCAAATTGGCAACCAAACATCTAAATCTCCTTCAACAATTATTGGGTACCAAGTCCCCAAATAAAATGGTTCGTTGGGCGCACCCAAAATAGAACTGATGAGATATAACAGCTCATTTTTTGGTAGATTTAATTCAAAAGAAACAATAATTTGAATGGATTAACACAATTACTTCTCCAAGGTATTGAAATAATAGAAAATTGTGCATCTTTGGATTTCCAAACAAAAAAATTAAAAAAAAATGTCAAATAAAACAAACATAACATTTTTTGTTTAATAAAAAAAGTTAAATCACACATACGCACCACATTAAACCAAATCAGGTCAGGCGTGGAATGGTGTAGTGTGGCATAGAATGGATAGGCAAGGCGCGTGAGTGTGTGTGTTCATGTTTTTAATTCATTAAAGAACAAATCACCAACGAGCTCAATGCCTTAAATTCCAAAGCCGCAAGAAAGGTCCATAAGACTTTGACCTCCTCTCTCATTTAAAAGGATCCCTCTCACTTTAGAAGTGATCAATATGGGACTAAAGATGGTTGATAGGTTTTAAATATATATGAAAACATTATATGGGATATAAAATTTTCCCACACATTTCATAAATCTCAAAAAATTATAAACGAAAAAGAAAAAACAGAAAGGTGACTAAAAACTATGTATTTCAGCATAGGTAGCTTGTAGCTTTAAACCTTGCCTAGCAATGTCTCATCTACATCTAGAGAGACATGGTGAACTACGTCTTGAACTAGACTCACTGATTTAAATTTTAATAAATTGTGTGAAACATAGTGAGGGCACAAGGACTTGTTCATATCAGTGTGCGCATTATGGCATTTGTAAGAATCTTTTCATGAGGGCTCTAGCAAGTCTGCCCAACCCACGTAAACCTCACTTGGGGATGAACTCACATAGTTGGGATCTCCCAAGGGTTTACTGTCTAGTACTACACCTTATAAAACATATGACATTAACCCTAAACAGAGAAAATCTCTTCCTCTACTAAGACAGTCTCAAAGCAAAAATGCCATAGGAAAAGGTTTGGAGTAAAACTCTAAAAAATGTGCTTCTACCGAACACATGCACAACTTAGTTGTCCCTTTGAACCATTCCTCATATATCCAATTTTGGGATGGTAGGGTTACCACTGCGGTGTTTAACTCTGGCAAAGAAGACCCATCCCCAAACGCACTGAGCACTAGCTTTCTAGTTAGACTTTTTGTAAGAGGATCAACAATATTCACTACTGATCTAACAAACTACAGAGATATAACAACATGGGTAATGAAGGCTCTCACATCTTTATACCTCAATCTCATAAAGAGATTACCCGGGTTACTCTTAGATTTTTTAGCACTGTCTATGGCTAACTTATTGTCACAATGTATTGAGAAGGAGGGAATGGTTTTGAAACTATAGGTAAATTGAGAAAAATATTTTTAACTAAATCAACATGACGACAAGATAAATCTAAGGCTACAAATTCAGCCTCCATAGTGTTACTATTCCTAATAGTTTGCTTGGATGATTTCTAAGACACAGCAACACCACCAAGGAAAAACACATAGCCACTAGTGGGCTTGGTTTCATGTGAGTCAACAATCCCATTTGCATTTGTATAGCCATTTAACATGGATGGGAAACTAGTGTAATGGAGACTATAAATCATGGTACCTTTGATATACCTAAAAAATCTAACCAAAGCCTTCCAATGTCTTGTATTGGGATAGCTAGTATACTTCTTAGCCTACTGACAACATAAGCAATATCTGGTCTAGAACAATTTGCTAAGTACATCCAGATCCCTATAAATTGGGCATTTCTAGTTTGATCCACAAGGTTACCTTTGTGTGCCTTAAGATGTAATGAAGGATCATAAGGAGTACTAGTGGACAATCAAGAGTGCATATCAAATCTATCTAATATCCTTTCTACATAGTGAGACTGATTTATAAAACAACCAGAAGTAGATCTACTTAATTTAATGTTAAAAATAACATCAACACTTCCTCAATATTTTGTATCAAGATTATTGGAAAGAAAGGATTTTGGTTTAGAGATAATTTTAGGATTTAGTCTTAAAATTAATATATTATCTACATACAAGTACATTATCTTAGTTGCATTATCAATAGGCTTAGAATAAATGCATCTATCAGATTTATATGCAGTAAAGCACGTTATCATAGTTCTCATTATTTGTCCTACTTAAATAATCAAGATGTGGGTGATCGACAAAAGCCGACTCATGATTTGATGAAATATGGATCTTGGCTCATTAGAAAATTATTCGATGTAGTTTTCTAAATTGATACTTGAGGGTAGTCAATTTGATCAAAATAATGAGAAAGATAATGAATGAAAGATCTAATTATTATTGCCTAAACATAATCAAATCAAATCAAAAAATGAGTTTTTGACAAAATTGCAAATTCTTCTGTAGAATCAAATGGCAACAAAAAACAATCACTTTTCTCTATGATCGGTCCTTATGAAGGTAAAACTAATTGGGAACAACTTCCATGATTGGTTCAGGATGCCAAGAATTGTTCTCACATAGGAGCACAAGCTCTATGTCCTGGAGATTCCAGAACTAGATGAACCCCTTCTAACTACACCAAAGGCTAACAAGGATGCTTACAAGAAGAATATTGAAGATGTCATGGATGTCAAGCGTCTGATGCTATGCTCCATGAACTATGAGTTGCAAAGGTAGCATGAGATCATGGGTGTGATTGAGATGGTCACACTTCTCAAGAACATATTCAAAATCAGGCAAGACAAGAGAGATATGATGTCTCTAAGGCATTGTTCAAATATAACATGGAAGAAGGTGACCCAATAGGTGCTCATATACTCAAGATCATTAGGTATGTGGAGAACCTAGCTAGACTGGGATTCCCCTTGGGTCAAAAGTTAGCCACTGACGTGATTCTGCAGTCTCTGCCTGAATCATATAGTCAATTTGTCATGAACTACAACATGAATGACATTGACAAGTCATTGACAGAGTTGTTGGGAATGTTGAGAATAGGTGAGGGACAGATGGAGATATACAAACCCAAGTATATAATGATGATAAACAAGACAAGTGGGAAGTCTAAAGGCAAAGGTAAAGCTAAGAAGAGTTCTAAAGCTAGCCAGAAGCCCAAGTTTTTAGATCTCAAGGCAAAGGGATGTGTAAAGAAAATAAGAGGTGGTTGTCACCATTGTCACTGGCTTAGACATTAGAAAAGAAATTTCCCACTCTGGTTAGAGTAATTAAAGAAGAAGAAGGAAGGCATTGAGGCCTCCACTTCAGGTATAAATGTTATAAGATAAATTTTATTACTTCTTCATTTGGTATGTGATACCAAATAGAGATCTATCATACTAATGTGCGAGATCTAAAAAGAAGTAAAAGGCCTTCATGGAAGGATAATGATGGACTAGGAGGAGCAAGAGTTATAGAAGCTTTGGCCTATATTTAAAATTTATCTTAGCCCAATGGGTATTTAATAGAGTTATTTGAACTTCTATTTCATTATCCCATTAGAAACATTTCTTTCATGCATCTTGTATGAAAAGGATGATAAATCAATAAAAGATTTTTTATGTTTCTGTTTCAAAAGATATGATCTTGCATGGGAATGCCCAAACTTCTAATGGTCTTTGTATGAAAGACTTTGACATGAATATTTATAATGCTAATACCAGGGATTATAATTGATAATCTCAAGAGTATCATTAACAATAGTCATCTTAGACATACATATAAGAAATGCATGTCTAGAATACATTTTGATGTTAATCTAGATTCCCTTGGTTATGAAACCTAAGGAAAATGCAAAGCCTTATTTACACACAATGTGACATGAAATCCTTCACTAGATGCAGTGGGAGGATAAGCGTCCATCAAATCTCATACATGTGATGCATGAAAATCTTACAAAATGAATGCTATAGATAATTTCTTATACTTCATTTCTATTACTGGTAATAAGATGGTATGTACTCAGTAAAATAGAAACACCAATCTCTTGAAGTGTTGAAGGAGATTATAAATGAAGTATGACTTCTATGAAAGAATTCAGAAGATTTGATGAGATCAAATGTTGAAATACTTTACATCGATACCTTGAGTACCTTCAGAAAGGGACTATGATAAAGTATCACAAGTCAAATCCATCTAAACATCATGAATTATACCATGATGAGTCATTATCAATTTATCTAATCTTCTTATCCTCATAAATATATACCTACAGTAAATAATGTACTGTCTAAATGGTTTATAAGACATCATATATGATATGATTTGGGAATGTCCCAATATGTCTAAAAGATTAAAGCCTACATTGAGAAATTAGTTTCTTGATGAAGGTTTATCCACAAACCATAATTGTAGAGTATTACTTTTTAATCCCAATCTAATATAAAAAGTGTTTTGTTGATAGGATAACTAAGTTCCTAAAGAATCAGTGGGAGTAAAAATAGAACTCAAAATGTTCGAGGTCAACAAATGGGTACAATGAGAACTAGGAGAATCACACGTTGTTGTGGAATCTCGAGTTCATCATGTAACATAGAATAAAATAGTTTTGGTAGAACATGTCTGAGATTGGTGGATTGTGAATCCAACAATTGAGATGGGTTGGTCATAACATGATGAGCCAACTAATCAACTAGAAGCTATTAAGTACCATGATCTGAGTAATGTCTTAATGCTGTTATGGGGTCCATGTAAGCTAACAAGGTAGGACTTTGATAGCACCACCTTAAGAGGTAATACCTAAAAGGTGCAGTAGGGTCTTGTGGCAAAGACCTGCATGGACAAGATAAAAGGATTGATTGGTTGAATAGGTTTACAAATCAGTTCAAGTTGTTGAACATTACATAAATTCCTTTACCAATTGTCAAGCTTTTTGTTGTAGTTAAAATAGACTAAGAGATTTAGAAACTGAAGGTAAAAATCAGATTCCTTAAAAGGAATACACTAGAGGATGTATACGTGACACAACCTAAAAAGGTTTTATAACTTCAGGAATGTAAATAAAGTCTATAAACTACAAAGTTCAATCTAGCATTAAAACAAGCATCTCAGAGATGTGATATTTTTATTTTGACAAAATAGTCAAAGAGTTTGACTTCAATCAAGACAATAGATGAAATCTATGATTACAAAAGGTTTAGTGGGAGCATATATGAATATTCCCCATATGATGAGGAATAACATCTTAATATTGTGAATATTGAGATCTGGCATTAAAATCCCTTCAACAAAGAAGGATTAAGTGAAACATCTTACAAGATAAGGATCAAGACCTATGAGATGGTTCTTGAATGTTTCAAAATGGAAGTTTGAGCACATACAACAACAATGTGTTGAAATATTTCAACACAAAAAGGATTCAAGGAGAGAGAATCTAGATTAGTCTCTCATGAACTGTATGTTCCAATTCTTGTGAAGAATGGAAATGATATGATTAATATACCAAAGGTCATAACATTAGATTTGTCATGAATGATATATATGTACTAATCCCATATAAAGATGTATGTATTGGACATGACAAGATGTTACTAAAATCTAATAAGGGTTATTGGAATATCATTAAAGATATCCATTGGTACTTGTGAAGTGCATAATGATAGATTTCTAGTAAATCAAGATAGAAATAAAGGAAGAGTTGAATGTAATGGGTTACATCGATACAAGATCCCATAATGACAAAAGTGATTGAAAATTAAAAAAATGTTTGACTTAAAAGGAGAAATGGTGTTAGTTGGAAGGGCTCTGAACTAATAGCCATTAATTTTATTCTACAATAGAAGTCAAGTATACTTCTGTTATGAACACAGAGTAATACTATCTGGATCTAGAAGTTCATATGATAAACTTATAAATGTTCCAACCATTGATGACATAGTAATGATACTATGACAATAATGGAGCAGGGAATATCAGATACCATATTACGGTAGTTTCATCTCATATGAGAAAACATACAACAAAGAGATAAGGAAACATGCAACATACTGACTATAAGCAAAGTGTTGCTAACCAGCTAGATTAAGCACTTGTACAATAGAAACATTGTGGACATGTTTGGATCACTAAGCATGAGATTCTTGGGTGATTGTCTCTAAGTGCAAGTGGGAGTCTGTTGGTAAGGTATGCCCAGAGTGAAAATCATGTGATGATTGACATGGCATAAATAATAAAGGATTTTATTACTACTCATAAAGGCAAGCTTCCAATTCATTATGTTTCATTCAGTTATGTGATAATGAGGAAACACTATGGAAGTGTAAAGAATGACAATATTCAATGATGTATGTCTTTAAGTATGTGAATTGGAGGATGAGATCATATGAAAGTTAAGAGTGTGTACATTATTATTATGTCCCTATTCATTTGTTATTGTGGAAGGTAGATAGACACCAGTAACACTAAAGACTAGAGTGTGGGTTGGTTAATGACAGAATCTCATTAGTCATGATATGGAAATATCAAACCAAGCAGATAGATATGTGTTAGATAAAAGTGTATAATACAGACCCACTTTGAGAGTGACACATGAAAACCATCATTAATGGTCATAGGCGTCTCTCATAGTGAAGTTGGTGATGGTACTTCTTAGACCTAAAATCACTGCACTTGTCACATGTCGTTAGGTATGATTTGACATCATCAAATGCATTCGTGAAACATGGGTTGTTGTAACAGTGATGATTGGGTGACTATGACACATGGGGATAGATTGTGAGTGATAGAGATGGGATTTGTCCCTCCTATAGGAGTATGATATCTTGGTCACTTGATAAGTGAGACTGAGAAATGCATGCACATACACATGTGAATCAATATATGATATTGAGGTTACATTATCTCATGCAGTCTTCTCTTGGTTCAAGGAACATGGATTGAATGTTGAGAGGATTACCATCCATGCCTCGAGTTCATCCTAGATATCAGTGACAAAGGGATTATACAATCACTGTAACACCTTACATAGATTGTAGGTTGAAGTTGTTCTCCAACTTTCCATTCAGTTGGGTAGCATTGATGTGTGACTAAGAACCACTCCTTGCTTGTGATGTTATAATCTTTTTATGTACATTCATTGTCAAAATGATATGGAACCTATAGGGCCACACACATAGGAACTCATCTAGAAGAGGAGTTTAATCTTGAATGATGATTGGATTGATTACTGAAGTGTTTAGGTATTCAATTCATGCAACAGATTGGCTGACTGGACTACCAGACGACCATCTCACATGGTGAGATAGCCGTTGGGCAGCCAAACAAGCATCTCAAGTGTTCAGACGGCCATTTGGACTGTCAGGATGATCAGGAATCAAATTTTCTAAGATCTACCCAAATCGAGGTGTGAACCAGCCTCTTCATTCTAATGAACTGATCGGCTCAACTCAACTCACCAGATGACCATTTGGGTCAGTGAAATGGGTGTCTTGCATGTGTGAGATGGCTCAGGGCTGATGAAGGTTTTGGAAGTTTCCTAAACTTGTTTCAATTGCACAATACTTGTGATGCAAGGAATTAATGTTTAACATCAATTGGAATTGAATTGCCAATTTTGTGTGTATTAGAAAACTGTAAAATGACCATCTTGCAGTACAAAACAATTGTCTCATGTGACCCGACGATCATTTGGGTCACCAAACTACCATTTTGAGGTTTGAAGGTTGCAAAAATTCAAGATCTTTTGGTCCCTTCCACTCCCACACAAATCACGTACTGACTGGGAACCCTGGCCCAAATCTCACCTATAAATAGAATAATACTAGAGGCTTTCCAAAACACAACAACACAATTGAGAATCAGTTTCTCTGACAATTGTTGTCCTCTCTAGTTTTTGTAACTAAGAGAGCCCAAGCAAGTCCTGCCCGACTAGGGAGGGATAGCTATGGGAGAGAACAACTTTGAATCATTGTTGTGGGAGAGAATGTTGGTGATTAGTACGCCAACGATAGGGACAACTCCTTCCTATCTATTCTAGTTGAACGACAAGGGTTCTAGTTGGTTTGTGTGAACTATTCTAGAAGCAAGATTCCTTTGGCTACTGCTAGGAGAGCAAAGTCAACATGCAGTCCATGGCGAGACCACAGCAGTCATTGCAGAAGATGCCATGTTCATTGTTCATGGTGAAGACTAGGAGCTGCACAACCACCATCTAAGAGAAACTAGTAGATAGTTTCATTGAAGCGAGTTCTTATTGCTTAACTTGTTCCAGGACTAGGTATAACTCATTAAATCATCCTTCCCGGGGTGGTTGGGAAGACACCTAACAAAAGAAACAAGCAAGGTATGTGTCAATAGTGAACAAGGACAAAAGGTAAATAAATTACATGGAAATAAAGGCTAAGATTTATCATAAGTTGAAGAAAGTCAAAAGTATGAGGTAGTAGTTGACACAATCTTGCTGTTATGGGAATACAGATATATATAAAAAAATCTGCTGCTATACTTTGTGCTAGTATTTCCCAATAGTAGCATCAGATCCACGTCAATTTACTATGTTTTAGGATAATTGATATGATGGGATCTATAGTTTTCAGCATTTATTTATTGCATAGATGTAAATATTTAAATGGTTTCACATGTGTATCTCATAAAAGACCACATAATCCCAAACTAATATATATATATGACTTCAAAAAAAATATGATATGATATATATGCAATTTACACGTGTCACCCTAAAAGCACTTATGATGGTGGATGTGTAGCATGGTTATGGCCAATACCCAATATATGTGTGTGGTTGGATGGTTTGGTTCCTATTTAACTCAATTTTTTTATCAATCCTCTACCTCTTTCTTCACAATGTTAAGTTAATTATTTCCTACCTTGTCTCTCCTCGATTGTAACTTGAGGTTTCTCTTTACAATATAATAAAGTAGCAATATGATAGTTTCTTTTCTTGCAACGATGAAGAAGATGATCATCGCCAGATGAGACAACCAATTCGTGAGACAAACTGACCGCCTGGAGGACCATGGAGGACAGAATGATGGAACTAGATGACCACCTGGTGGATCCAACCAACCATTTGGAAGGATTCCAAACATCGATTGGACTGGAGGCCAAATGACCATCCCTAATGACCAATCGATCAACTAAGAGGTGAGACGACCGGTTCAAGGGTTGAACTGATCTACCCAGATTGGAAAGAACAAATCTACACCAACAACAGGTTCATACATATGATGTGATGATTGACCTAGGTGGTAGTAATTCCTTGTGGCTCCAAGGAATTATAGTAGACATGGCCATACCCATCATTTATTTGTTTTATATTGCATGTTTACATCGTGGGATATAGAATGTATATGATATGTACTATATACTTGGTGATTGGATACTATATATATATATATATATATATATATATATATATACCCTCAGTCAAACATATTAAGTCTAAGGTTATTTCCATTAGAAATACACATGAAAATTTTGATCTGCCAAGCGTATATTTGTACAAAGAATGGTGTGTCGTCTATATCATGGAAGTGTGATGGTAGATATGTAGGTTGCACAAAGCATGGTGCATATATATCATATTGGCTATTGGGTCAGGCTTAACTGGTGACTTAGAGAGCCTAAGCCTAGAGGCATGCAAATGATCATGGAATGGAGTTGTACATATCATCTATAGAGTTGCATATGATGCAATTGGAATGATTGGCTACCTAAATAATCAAATTGTGGGCGATCATAAAAGGCCAACTCATGATTTGACAAAACTTGGATCTTGGCTCATTTGAAAATATTGTAGTTTTCTAAATTAATACTTGAGGGTTGTCAATTTGATCAAAATAATGAGAATGATATTGAGTTAAAGACCTAATTATTATCACCTAAGCTTAATCAAATCAAATAAAAATGAGTTTTTGATAAAATTGTAATTTCTTTTGTAGAATCAAATGGCAACAAACAACAATCACTTTTCTTTGGAATCAGTCCTTGAGAAGGACAAACTAACTGGGAACAAATTACACGTGGTTTAGGACACTGAGAATTGTTCTCACATGGAAGTTCAAGCTCTATCTTGGAGATGCCAGAACCTAATGACCCCCTTCCAACTACACCGAAGATTGATAACGATGCTTATAAGAAGCATGCTGAAAAATTCATGGATGTCAAGTGTCTAATGCTTTGTAAAGACAGCATGAGAACATGGATGTGAATGAGATTGTCACACATCTCAAGAACATATTCTAATATTAGGCAAGACGAGAGATATGAAGTTTCCCAGGCATTGTTCAAATGTAACATGGAAGAAGGTGACCCAGTAGGTGTTCATGTACTCAAGCTCATTGGGTATGTGGAGAACCTAGCTAGATTGGGATTCCCCTTGGGTCAAGAGTTGGCCACTGATGTGATTCTACAGTCGTCGTGAACTACAACATGAAAAACTTTGATAAGTCATTGATAGAGTTGTTGGGAATGTTGAGAAAAGCTGAGGGATAGGTGAATAAAGACAAGCCCAAGTTTGTGATGATGATCATCAAGACAAAGGGGAAGGCTAAAGGCAAAGGAAAAGATAAGAAGAGTTTGAAAGATAGCCAGAAGCCCAAGTTCAGATCTCAAGGTAAAGGGAGGTGTGAATGAAATAAGAGGGGAATGTCACCATTGTTGCCAGCCTGGACATTATAAAAGAAATTTCCCACTCTAGTTAGATGAATTGAAGAAGAAGAAGAAGGAAGGCACTGAGGCCACCACTTCATGTATAAATGTTATAAGATAAATTTCATTACTTCATCATGTGGTATGTGATACTAAATAGAGATCTGACATACTAATGTTCAGGATCTTACAAGAAGGAAAAGGCCTTCATGGAAGCATGATGATGGACAAGGTAGAGCAAGAGTTGTGAAAGCTTTGGTCTACATTTCAAATTTATCTTAGCCCAATGGGCATGTAATAGATTTAGTTGAATTGCTATTTCATTATGCCATTAGAAACATTTCTTTTATGCATCTTGTATGACAAGGATGATAAATCAATTAAAGATTGTTTATATTTCTATTACAAAGGATATGATCTTGCATGGTAATGCCCAATCTTCTACAATGGAAGTTTGAGCACATACAATGGCAATTTATTGAAAGAGTTCAACAAGGAAAGGATTCAATGAGAGAGAATCTAAATTAGTCTCTCATGAACCTTATGTTCCAATTCTTATGAAGAATGGAAATGACACGATAAGCATTGGATTTATCATGAATGTTATATATGTACCAGTCCCATATAATCTTGTATGTATTGGACATGACAATATGATACTAAAATCCAATAAGGGTTATTGGAATATCATTAAAGATATCAATTGATACTTGTGAAGTACTTAAGGATAGATTTCTAGTAAATAAAGATAGCAATAAAGGAAGAGTTGGATGTAAAGGGTTACTTTGACGCAAGCTTCCATGATGACAAAAGTGATCGCAAATTAAAAAAATGTTTGATTAAAAGGAGAAATGTTGTTAGTAGGAAGGATTCCAAACAAATAGCCACGAATTATATGCTATAATAGAATCCAAGTATACTTGTGTTATGAACACAGAGTCGTACTATATGGATCTAGAAGTTCATATGATGAACTTATAAATGTTTCAACCATTGATGACATAGTAATGATACTATGAAAACAATGGATCAGGGAATATCAGATACCATATTATGACAGTTCCTTCTCATTCAAGAAAATGTACGGTTAAGAAATAAGGAAACATGCAACATAATGACTATAAGTAAAGTGTTGCTAACCCGCTGGATTAAGCACTTGCACATTAGAAACATGGTTGACATGTTTGGATCACTAAGAATGAGATTTGTTGGTGATTGTCTCTAAGTGCAAGTGGGAGTTTGTTGGTAAGGTATGCCAATAGATCCAATCATGTGATGATTGACATGGCATAAACCATAAAGTATTTGGTTAATACTCATAAAGGAAAGCTTCCAATTCATTCAGTTTCATTCAATTATGAGATGATGAGGAAACATTATGAATGTCTAAAGAATGATAATACTCAATGACATATGTCTTCAAGTACATGAGTTGGAGGATGAGATCATATGAATATTAATAATGTGTAAATTCTTATTATGTCCCTAGTCTATTCTTACTATGGAAGGTAGATAAACACCAGTAACACTAAAGACTAGAGTGTGGGTTGGTTGATGACAGGATCTCATTAGTCATGATGTGGCAATATCAAACCATGCACACAGATACATGTTAGAGAATAGTTTATCGGACAGACCCACCTTGAGAGTGACACATAAAAACCATCATTGGTGGTCATAGTCATCTCTAATAGTGAAGTTGGTGATTGTAATTTTTAGACTTGAAATCATTACACTTGTCATATGTTGTTAGGTATGCTTTGACATCATCAAACGTAATCATGAAACATGGATTGTTATAATGGTGATGATTGGGTGACTTTGACACATGAGGATAGAATGTGAGTAATAGAGATGGGCTTTGTCCCTCCTACATGAGTATGATATCCTAACCACTTGATAAGAGAGATTGAGAAATGCACATGTGAAGCAATATATGATATTGAGGTTGCATTATCTCTTATAGTCTGCTCTTAGTTCAAGGAACATGTATTGAACATTGAGAGGATGACCATCCATGCCTCGAGTTCATCCTGGATATTAGGGACAAAGGAATTATACAATCACCGCAACACCCTATACAAATTGTAGGCTGAAGTTGTTCTCCAACTTTTCCTTCATTTGGGTTGCACTGATGTGTGACTAGGAACCACTCCTTGATTGTGATGTCATAAGCTAGTTATGGACATTCACTGCCAACGTGATATGGGACCTATAGGGTCACACACATAGGAAATCATCTAGAAGAGGAGTTTAATCTTGAATGATGATTGGATTGATTACTAAAGTGTTTAGATATTCAATTCACACAACAAATTGGTTTGTTGGACTGTAAGACGACCATCTCACAGGATGAGATGGCCGTTTGGGCATTCAGATGAGCGTCTCAAGTGTTGAGATGGACCTTTAGGTCTTTAGGCTGATCAGGAATTGAATTGGCTAAGATCTACCTAAATCGAGGTGTGAACTAATTAGTTCATTTTAATGAATCGATCATCTCGATTCATCTCACCAGACGACTATCTGGGTGAGCGAGATAGGTGTCTTTCTTGTGTGAGATGGATCGGGACCGAACAAAGGTTTTTTAAGTTTCCCAAACTCGTTTTGATTGCACAATACTTTTAGTGCAAGGAATTAATGTTTAACATTAATTGGAATCGAATTGCCAATTTCATGTGTGATTGGGAAACTGTAAAATGACGGTCTCATATACAAGAAGACCATCTCGTATGACCAGATGACCATATGTGTCACCAAATGATTTTTTTGAGGTTCGCAGAATGTGAAATTCAAGATCTTCTAGTTTCTTCCACTCCCACACAAATCACGTACTGACTAGGAACCCTGGCCCAAACCACGCCTATAAATAGAGGGGACGGGGGGCTTCCCAGAAGACAAAAAAACTAAAAATTAATTTCTCTGATAATTGTTTTCCTCTCTGGTTGTGGTAACCGAGAGATCCCAATAAAGTCCTACCCGATAAGGGAGGGATATCTATGAGAGAGAACAACTAAGAGTCGATGTTGTGGGAGAACAAGTTGGTGACTAGTACGGGAACAGGAGGGACAACTCATTTTTTGTCTGCTCTAGTTGAATGACAAGAGTTCTAGTTGGTCTGTATGGACTACTCTAGAGGAAGGAGTCCTTTGGCTCCTGCTAGGAGACCAAAGTCAGCCTATAGTCTATGGCGAGACCATAAGAGTCGCTACAAAATTTGTCGTGTTCATTGTTCGTGGTGAAGACCAGGAGCTACACAACTACCATCTGAGAGAAACTAATAGACAGTTGCATTGAAGCAATTTTTTGTCGTTGGACTTGCTCCAGGATCAGGTATAACTCGTTAAACCATCTTTCCTATTTTTTAGTAGTTGACACGATTAGATAAAAAAAATTCCACTGCTATACTATGTGCCTGTACTTCCCAACACATAGGTCTTGGGGACTTATTGTACTAAGAAGGTGTAGAAGTCAGAACCAAATTTCTTTATTACTTTATCCCTTTTACCCTGACCAAAGTCAATGGGAGGCTCAACTACTTCAAGGTTTAATGGTTCATATTCAGGTATGGGTATGTCAACAAGAGGAATTGAATCTTGATTGGTTTCTGAAGGTTTTGAAGTTTTAACATTTGAAGAACCTTCACCTTTTTTGGGAACACCAGGTTTGAAAGGAAAGTTTTTTTCATAGTAGACAGCTTACAAGTCTTATTTCTAGAATGGAGTTTGTTTTAATGCCAGGGATGTCTGACTATATTACTAGAAATCAATTTGCATTGCTATTTTCAACATAACCTATGAAAATGGTATCAACGATTTTGGGAACAAACTTTCTCTTTTATTTTTAGGGATTTTAACTTTGGCATACACCCCCACACTTTAAGGTACTTTAAAATAGGTTTCCAGTTAAACCAAAGTTTATAAGGTGTTTTCTCTATGTGTTTGAAAGGGGTATGGTTAAATACATAGTTGGCAGTTAAAGGAGCCTCCCCCACCACATTATTTGATGTAGATCGGATCTGACTAACATGGCATTCACCATGTAAATCATGGTTCTATTATTTATTTTAGATACTCCAATAAATTATGGGTTGTATGGGGTAGTGGTTTCATGAATAAGGTCATGATATTCATATAAATGTTTAAGTTCATTAGAAGTATATTCATCTTCTTTGTCAGATCTAATCCTTTTAAGATTCTTCTCGGTTTGGTTTTCTACTTGTGACTTATAAATTTCAAGTTTTTTCATTTCTTCATCCTTACATTTTAACATGCATATGTAACATTATTTGGAAAAATCATCAATAAATTTCACAAAATAATGCATGTCATCACATGTAAGAATACTATTTAAATCACATATGTCAATATGAATAAGCTCAAGTAGAGATGTGTTCCCTTCTACTGACCTAAAAGGTTTTTTAGGTGATTTGGCTTCAGCAGATATTTGGCATTTAACATCATTAATGATTGGAGTCTTGGGAATTAATCCCTTATGAACCATGCATTTGATAGTTTTTTTTTCACATGTCCTAGACGAACATGCCAAATAACACATGATATTGAAGTAGAAAGGGTACTCAAATACTTATCATCAATATCAGAAGTACCATTACAAGAACGTGCACATAGCTTAAGTAAACCCCCCACGACGTACCCAACACCTATGTAAGAACCCAATATATAGATTACAACTTTTTTCCTTGACATAAAAGAGTATAACCATATAGTATGATTAAGACTTCACTAACTAGGTTTTTCTTATAATTAGGAGCATTTAAAATATTTTATAGGCTAAGGACTTCCCAGATGTGAGCTTCAGATTCACACGTTTATAACCTACCATCTGCTTCATGGACACATCATCACCCCAAGATATCACACGATTGTTGTCTGCCTGATAGGTAGAAAAGGTAGAATGACCATAGCAGATTTGTGAAACCGCACCTGTGTCAATCCACCAATTTTTGCTAGAAGAAAAGTTAATACTTAGAATAAGAGAATTGGTGGTATCTAACCTTTCAGAAGAATTTGCATCAGCCCCCACATTGATCATGTTCACTTCTTCATTCTTAGGGACCTGGTAAGTTTTCTTCCTTTGACCTTTACTATCATTACAAATATTTGCAAGATGACCAGCCTTGCCATGTGCATAGAAAATGTCTTGGCCCCCAGAATTAGAGTTCTTATTATGATCGGGTTGCTTGCCTTTTTTGAAAAATTGCTTACACTTTGGATTCAACTTGTTTGGTTTCCTCTTGGGTTTGACATCATCTAATAGATTGATAGAGGTATATACTTTGACATCCTTTTCTCTATGATGGAATTCATTTTGAAGAAATTTCACTGAGAAAGACATGGTTAACCTATCACGTCTATGACAAAGAGACTTGGCAAAGTCCTTTTAGGATGGAGGGAACTTTTCAATAAGGGTTTCCACTTGCACATTTTCTTCAAGCTTATAACCACTAACAATGGATTTTGAGACAAAGTTTTGGTACTCAAGTACTTGGGCTGGAACATGTTTATTATCCACCATATAGTATTCATACCATCTCACAAAGGCATATTGTTTTATCCTATCATCTGGCATTCCAAACGTGTCATTCAATGCTTGCCAAAGCTCAAGGGCACCAACTTTTTGGAATGCTCCAAATTCCACTTGAACGTCTAAATCTGGGTCAATACCAGCAAAAACATCCCGGAAGATGGTTCTAGCACCATGCCAAATGTGTCCAAAAAAGAAAAGCAAAGCAAACGAAGCATGTCCAAAAGTAAACCAGAAGGATGCTTGTGGTAGATGTCATAGAGTTCATCGGAGAGAGTGTACGAGATCCTACCATGACAAAGGTAATCTAATTATTTGGATATTTTGACATGAGAAGTGTTGACCTAGAGTTTATACATTGTCCATATTTTGATAATGACTTAACCATTCCATTCATATGTATCTAATATGTGTATTCAAGATTGATTTTAGGTGTTAGGTACATAAATGACCTTAGAAGAATTTTTTAATCACGTGTATTGATGATATGACTTGTAACTAAGATGAGAAAAATTATTGGGACACTTTATACCAAGTTTTAATCACTTTTTAAGCCCTTTATAAAATTGATCATAGATTGCTGATCGGTCGAGTTGGAATCTTGACCGATCCACTGGATCCATTTTCTGGAGAGTGCATCGGTCGAGTTGTGCATGCACAGAACTCGACCGATCCGGTCATTGACCAATGCAGTATTCATTGGTCGGTCGAGTTTCCTCAGGACAAACTCGACCGATGGTTTGAATATTGGGTTTGTCTTTTAGGTGATTGGTCGAGTTACCTTTATTGAATCTCGACCAATTGCACTGTACGAAAATTGCAGAAAAAGTGATTCTAACCGTTGGTGACTTATTTGGTCAAAAATAGATCTATTGCCTTGGGCAAAAATGGTTATATTTTGGCCCTAAGTGTTTCCCAACTCAAAGGGGCACCCCAAGCTATAAATAGAACCTCTTGGAGTTCATTCTAAGGTTTCTCATTCACTACATGCTTGGTCATAACTTCATTGAGAGTGTTGCACACCTTTGAGCCCCTTTCTCTCTCTAGTTTCAATTCAAATTTGTGAATATGAGTGAGTTAGGATCCCTTGTATGAGAGCTATTCCCTGTATTCATGTAAAGCTCTCCACCTCCATCTTCTTACCCCCTTTCCTCTTTGAAGAAAAGGCTTTAAGATCTTCTCCAAGTGAAGGAGAAGGAGTTGTTGCTCTTCAAGGTTGAAGACAGTATGATGATCAAGATCTCTGAGTGAAGGAGATAGGCAAGGCAGACGTTCAAGAAGGATAGGTAATTCCTGGAAGGCCAAAGACTTAAAGATGGAGTGGGTAAGTCCTTGTTGAAGGCTGAAGACTCCTTGCTCAAGTGGGTAAGTTTCTTCAGTAGGTTGAAGATCCTTGCTTGAAGTATTAAGTCCTTGGATGAATGTGGTTTTTGTCTTATAATCTTATGAATCAATATAAGAGTACCACGATTGCGAAGTCCTAGAGACTAACCACCTCTAGGTAGTGGATTGACATTGCTCCTAGTTAGGACATGCAACCACTCTAAACCACTTTGTCCAAGTGTATGCTATCCTTGTCTCTTATCCTTGCAGTGCTTATTAGTTCGGACTTCAAATTATCTATATGCTTTATCTTTTGCACTTAATATAATTTGAAGGTGTAATCTGTCTTGTGAGATTTGTGAAGATCTATTCACCCCCCCCTCTAGAGCCCTTGATCCAACAAGTGGTATCAAAGTAGGTCTTCTCCAAGCTACTTCCACAAGTAGGAGAAGATGGGTGATTTAGCACTTGGATCTCTCAACTTGGAGGAAAGCTTCTCCATGCGACATACGATCTTTAACTACACCAACTTCCTCTATTAGAAGAGAAGAATGCAGTTCTACCTTCAAGGAGTAAGCTACGAGATGTGGAAGATGGTGCGTCGAAAGTATGAAGATCCAAAAGGGGAAATCTCCACACGGACATAATCTCAAATGAAGCAAGCTCAGCTCAATACCAAAGTTGTGAGCATCATCTATGCAACACTCACCCCATCCGAGTTCAATCAGATCTCCTCATGGGACACTACACATGAGATTTGGAACAAGTTATGTGTCACTTATGAGGGAACAGAGCAAGTGAAGGAAGAAAAGATCTACATGCTTGGTGGTCTCCTTTAGAACTTCATGATGGGCAAGAATGAAAGAGTGGCGGACATGTACACAAGGCTTAATGTCATCATCAATGGATTGGCAACTCTTGGTAGTGTGATGCACAAAGGAACAAACAACTCAAAGATCTTGAGATTTCTTCCAAAGAGATGGGAGCCCAAGGTGACCTCCATTGAAGAAGTGTACAAGCTTAGTGAATTGTCAACCGAGGAGCTGGTTGACAACCTTCAAGCTCATGATCCAAGGCTTGACAAGCAAGAAGAAGAAGAAAAGCGAGAAGAGAAGGAGTCCAAGAAGATCAAGGATACAACCTTCAAAGCTCAAATTGAAGAGATGGTTTGGCAGAAACAACTTTCTCTCAAGTCCCCTACTCCTTCCTCAAGTGATGATGAAGGCCGAAATGAGCATGAACATAACTTCTCCAAGGGCAAGCACTTCAAAGGGAAGTCTTCTTCATCTACTCCTAGGTGCTATGAATGTGGTCCAAAAGGCCATTACAAGAGTGACTGCCCCAAGGCCAAGAAGAGCCACCACAAGAGCAGCCACAAGAAGGACAAGGAGTATAAGAAGGAAGGCAAATACAATAGAAAGGATAAGAAAGAAAGAAGAAGCAAGGATGCATCTCATGTAGCTTGGGAGGAGTCTTCCTCAAGTTCTTCTAGCTCTGACGATGGAGAATGCCACCTTGCTCTCATGGCCTCTACAAGTTATGATATAGATGAGGTAAGTGAGGTAAGTGAAGTTAACTTGCATGAGTTGTCTAAAGAACTCTTATTGATATGATTAATGCTAGTCAGTTATCTTTTACTAAATGCAAATCTAAAAAGAAAAGGCTATGAAAGATTATAGATGATCTTTATGCTAAGATTGAGATTCTAGATCAAAATGAAAAGTTACATATTGGTAGTATTGACTCTTTACAAGGGCAATTTCTTGATCTTGAGCTCCAATACAATGGAGTTGAAGTTGAGAATGGTGTCTACCTTAAGAACATTACTACTCTTAACGAAAAGAACTAAGAATACCAAGATGAGATTGATGTTCTCAAAACTGAAAATGTAGAACTTAACCTCATTGACGAAGTTAGGAGAAAAGAAATTCATGCTTATCAAAGAGAAATTCTTTTGCTTAAATATGAAAATGCTAAGTTGCTTGCTCAAGTAAATGATCTATCTTCTAGACCTATCTTTCCAAGTAATGAGGTAGCTAGCACTACTCTAGAATGTGATTATTTTAATACTAAAGCCCTCTGCTTATAGGTTGACCTGTTGCATGCTAGAGATGATCTTTCTAGTTTATGTTCTACTGTCATTAGTCTTAGTGATGATAAAGGAAAGAAATCCCTTATTGTTGTCCTAGAACACTCTACCAAAAAAATTGGTACTAGTCGTTTAGGATATGATGGGACTACTCCTAAGAGTAAGAACAAGAACAAGAGTAAGGGTAAGAAGAAGAGTGTGGAACCTTCTTTCTTCCATGGAGATACTTCCGACTCTAAGAACCCAATGGTATGTGCTCATTGCAAATTTGATGATCATTATTCTACTTATTGTCCTTACAAGCCTAAGGGGACCAACCCAAAGATGAAATGGGTCCCCAAGCTAACCCCGGATCCCAAAGTTTGAGTTGGACACTGACATCCTTCTTTCATGCAGGTCAAAAGAAGGTCGATTTTTGATAGTGGATGCTCAAAACATATGACAGGTGAAATCAGCCATTTCAACAAATTCATGAAAAAGAAAGGAGGATCAGTGACCTTTGGGAACAACAAAAAGGGTGGTTGAAGCAGAAGATGAAGAGAAGAAGGATCCCACTCCTCACTTCACAAAGAATCATCCCAAAGTGATAATCATTCGTGACCCATTTGAGAGAGTGAAGACACAAGTTGCCTACAACAAAGAACAAGTGAAAGTGCCTTCATCTCACAACTAGAGCCGAATAACATCAAGGAAGCTCTTGGAGATGATGATTGGATCCTAGCCATGTAATAGGAACTAGAGAAGTTTGAGAAGAACCGAGTGTGGACTCTAGTGTCAAGACCAAGTGACAAAAAAATCATTGGCACCAAGTGGGTCTACCGCAACAAGCTTGACAAAAATGGTAAAGTGGTGAGGAACAAAGCAAGGTTAGTGGCTCAAGGCTACAATCAGCAGGAAGGTATTGATTTTGATGAAACTTATGCTCCTATTCCTAGAATTGAATCTATTAGAATGCTACTTGCTTTTGCTAGTTCTAAGAATTTCTTGCTATATCGAATGGGTGTTAAAAATGCATTTTTGAATGGTACAATCAAGGAGGAAGTATTTTTTGCTCAACCTATGGGCTTTGAAAATGACAAGCTACCTAACCATGTTTATTTGCTACAAAAATCTCTCCATGGAATCAAACAAGCACCTCGAGCTTAGTATGAGAAATTAAAGAAATTTTTGTTGGACAATGACTATGTCACGGGTAAAGTTAATTCTACTCTATTCTTAAAACACACTTCTAGCAATTTTCTTATCATTCAAATTTATGTTGATGATATCATATTTGGCGGAACTAATCTTGATCTTTACAAGGAGTTTAGTTCTTTTATGCAGAATGAGTTCGAGATGAGCATGATGGGTGAGCTTACTTTCTTCCTCAGCTTCCAAATCAAGCAAACCAAAGATGGAAACTTCATCAACCAAGGTAAGTTCATAAATGAACTACTCAAATGCTTTGGAATGGAGAACATGAAGCCGATGGACACACCCATGTCCAACACCGCCAAACTTGATAGAGATGAAGAAGGTGAGAAGGTAGATGAGAAGCTCTATTGAGGTATGATTGGAAGTTTACTTTACTTAACTGCCTCTAGACCTGACATAATGTTTACTATTAGCTTGTGTGCTCGCTTTCAATCAAGTCCTGGGAAATCACATCTTATTGTTGTTAGCAGGATTTTGAGGTATTTAGCCAAAACTCAAAACTTTAGTCTATGGTACCCTAAGTCAAGGGACTTTACTCTTATAGCATATAGTGATGTTGATTACATGGGATGTTTGATCGATAGAAAGTGCACAAGTGGCACTTGCTTCCTTCTAGGACCATGCTTGGTGTCTTGGTTCTCCAAGAAATAGAGCATCGTGGCATTATCAACCACCGAGGCTGAATACATTGTAGCTGAGAGTTGTTGTGCCCAGGTCCTTTGGATGAAGAAAATGCTCTAAGACTTTAACATTCATTTTGATGCTTCTTCTATCTATTGTGATAATACTAGTGCAATCAATCATTCTTATAATCCTATATTGCATAGTAGAGCTAAAGATATAGAGTTTTTCCATCACTTTCATCATGATCACATTGCCAAGAAGGATACTTATATCACGCATGTGGACACAGAAAATTAGTTGGTGGACATTTTCACTAAACCTCTAGCTAGAGAGCAATTCAACTTTATTAGATCAAAATTTCTTATAATTGCTTTGGATAAATCTAACATGCCTTCTAGCTAGTAGTCTTCTATCCTATATTTTTTGCATCTATCTTGGTCATCTTTGAATGCTTATATTTCTAAAAAAATTTCATGTTCATATTTGCCTTGTTTTCTCTTGTTTTTGGGTATTTTTTACAAAGCTTGTTTTATCGCAAAATAGTACCCAATGATGAGTGATATGTGCCTAAGTATGTTCAATATACATAATGGACTTGAAAAATAAATTTAATTAGCATTCCAATGGCTAGAAATTAAGTTTGATGGTTTTAGGTCAGGTTGACCATCGATCGAGTTTCACCCAGGACAAACTCGATCGATCCATGGCTGAGAGCTATTCTGAAATGGACCAATCGATCGAGTTTTCTACTCTTAGAACTCGACCGATCAGCGGGCAGAATCCAACTTAAGTTGGGTTTGGCCAACTATTCTCCCTCTCAACTAGAGAATAGCCGACTGACTCCCCTTCTTCTATCCCTAAGCTCTCAACCCTTGACCTAACCCTCCATATCCTAGCCCTTTCCCAACCTAGATAGGCTACCCTAGACCTTCCCCTTTGCTCTTCCTTGGTTGGTGAACATTTTTGGTGGTTTGTTTTGTGTGTTTGGTCTCTTCTTCTCCTTCTTTGCACATCCATGGGTTCTCATAGAAGAAATAGACCCGCCCCTAGCAATGCACCACCATCTTCTTCATCCTCTCGCTTGGTTCCCTTTGATGACACCTTGTTTGTCTCAATAGAGGCTATAAATAGGTATAAGGACCTTCTTCCTAGGAGTCCTTTTCCATTTAGAGCCTTGTTTGAACCTATCCATAGGCATCAAGTTGTCATAGACCAAGTGGCGAGGTTTCTAGCCATTCATCACCTATCAGCCTTGGCTGCCGAGCGTGATTGCTTTCATAATTCTATGACAAGCACAAAAGCAGTTCACCAATTCTACGTTAACTTGTGTTGGAATTACGACTCCCTTGTACCCCCGCTGAATACTCAAGTGATCCTTACATCCATGATCGCTGGTAAGAAATTTTGAATCTCTAAAGATATTCTGAATGTCTTCTTTTCTAGAGATGATGAAAATGACACATAGCGCAAGGATTACGAGTATTTTGACCTTTTGGATCCTGAGGGTTTCTACAAGTAGAATGAGATCACCCTTCGTGATATCCATCGCTACCTAAACAAACCCGATGTTCCATACAAGAAGAAGAGCACCCTACCCTCCTCCTCCCTTGATCTTAAGAAGTGTATATTAGCCTTAGTGGTCAACTGCAACATCCATCCCAAGAAAAATCAAACGGATATTGCAGAGAACACTACGGTCCTAATGTACTGTATTCTTGAGAATGTCAGTGTCAAATGGTCAAGATACATTCTACACCATATGACCTATTTTGACACCGATATGAATACCCACGACACCCATCCACCTTATCCAGCCTAGATTTGTGGTGTATTTCAATTCGTTATTGAGAAATCACTCTTCTCTAACTTCCATTACAAGCTTTCCAGGAAGGGAGTGTGTATCGGTGAGACCACAATTAAGAAGTATGTGCCTGTCTTTGCCTCTACCACACCTGGTGCTTCACCCTCATCCTTTGCCTCTGCTACCTCTGCCTCCACCTCTACCTGAGCTCCACCTCCTTAGCCACCCTGACCTAGTTGTGCCTCATTTTTTGTATCCAATGAAACCCTTGTGGGCTACATGATGCACTAACAGGCATACAATGTCCAGGTCCACAAGCAGCTAAACCAGGATTTATGTTCAATCATATCAAACATGAACTTATCCTGTGCACACCCCTACCCCACCTACCAGCCATACCCCGGTAGTGATTATGCTTCATATGCATATCATAATTACTACCCTACCCCCGAGCCTTCTGCTTCTGCTCCCACACCCTTTGTTGTTGGTGGCTATGTTCCCGTCTACCTATCATTGCCTACTGGCCCCTTGGCCACTCTACTTGCTAGTCTTGGCAATTCTACTCCTTCCTTCCCTCATGACAATGAGCTCTATGCTCTTGGTATGACTTGGGATGAGCATAATGCTCGTTGTCCCAGTCGTGGATTTGATCCTTCTATGGACGAGGAGATGCCTGACCAGGTTGATTTTGAGACTATTGTTGTTGATGATGATGATGGTGATGGTGAGGATGCTTCTTATGATGGTGATGGCTTTGGTGCTGATTCTGGTGATGAAGGCACTACTGTTGCACCTTCAAATGGAGATGAGGACTACGAGCCTAGAGTTGATGATGATGATGTTGTGGACATGGATAGTCTATATGTCTAGTTTTTTCTTAGTTTTTAGTCTAGTTTTTTGATTATATATATCTTTCTAGGCTATTTTATATTAGACACATCTGGGCACATCATTTGAGATGTACTATTTTATCTTCAGTTTTCATCGCTTCTTCTTTGTAGCTGCTATTATGAGAACATGCTTCTGATTTGTAATCTATGTTATGTACACTCTTACTCTTTGATCAATTATATCCTATGAGTTGGTGCCCTATTTCACCATATTTTGATTATGACTTAGCTTGTGTGTTTCTTTCATCTCTGGTTGATTATTTATATGAGATTGCATGTTTGACTATTGGCTTGATTGTGTTTGGAGATGACCTGGCTTTATGCTCTTCTACCCCCTCAATTTTTGTTAATGTCAAAAGGGGGAGAGAACTTTCAATGTCTTGAAACTCAATCATATTGCTATCTTTTGTCATAATGTTGCTTATTACTTATGAGATCCTTTTCTTGTTCATTATATGCTTTATCATGTGACTTGCAAAAGACCATAGAGTACATGTATGATATAATTGCTTTGTGTAGATAGACTAACTATGCAGGTTAAAACAAGCATAGATTGAGGGGGAGCAATTCTCATTGATCAAATATTGAATCCCCCTAATTCAGAAGGTAAAGGTATAAATTTTAATATCCTTTTCAATATGTTTGAGGAATAGTTTTTCATTGTCAAAAAAGGGGAGAATGTTGACCTAGAGGTTATACATTGTCCATATTTTAGTAATGACTTAACCATTCCATTCATATGTATCTAATATGTGTATTCAAGATTGATTTCAGGTGTTAGGTACATGAAAATGACCAAAATTCACAAGCCCTAGCTTGTCAAAGTTCAAGTCAAAAGCAATGCAAGTGTGCTAATTAGGAAATCCATGTAAATGACCTTAGAAGAATTTTGTAATCACTTGTATTGATGATATGACTTGTAACTAAGATGAGAACAATTATTGGGACACTTTATACCCAAGTTTTAATCACTTTTAAGCCTTTAGAAAATCGATCACAGGTTGTTGATCGGTCAAGTTGGAATCTTGACCGATCCACTGGATCCATTTTCTGGAGAGTGCATCGGTCGGGTTGTGCATACATAGAACTCGATCGATCTGGTCACTGACCAATGCAATATTCATTGGCTGGTCGAGTTTCCTCAGGATAAACTCGATTAATGGTTTGAATATTGGGTTTGTCTTTTATCCAATCGATCGAGTTACCTTTATTGAATCTTGACCGATTGTACTATACGGAAATTGTAGAAAAAGTGATTCTAACCATTGGTGACTTATTTGGTCGAAAATAGATCTGTTTCCTTGGGCAAAAGCTGCTATATTTCGGCCCTAAGTGTTCCCGAACTCAAAGGGGCACCCCCATCTATTAAATAGGACCTCTTGGAGTTCATTCTAAGGTTGCTCATTCACTACATGCTTGGTCCTAGCTTAGTTGAGAGTGTTGCACACCTTTGAGCCCCTTTCTCTCTCTAGTTTCAATTCAAATCCATGAATATGAGTGAGTTAGGATCCCTTATATGAGAGCTATTCCATGTATTCATGTAAATCTCTCCACCTCCATCTTCCTACCCCCTTTCCTCTTTGAAGAAAAGGCTTGAAGATCTTCTCCAAGTGAAGGAGAAGGATTTGTTGTTCTTCAAGGTTGAAGAAAGCATGGTGATTAAGATCTCTGAGTGAAGGAGATAGGCAAGGCAGACGTTCAAGAAGGATAAGTATTTCCTGGAAGGTCAAAGACTTGAAGATGGAGTGGGTATGTCCTTGTTGAAGGCTGAAGACTCCTTGCTCAAGTGGGTAAGTTCCTTCGGTAGGTTGAAGATCCTTGCTTGAAGTATTAATTCCTTAGATGAATGTGGTTTTTTTCTTGTAATCTTATGAATGAATATAAGTGTGACGACAAATCCCAAACATCGAATAATTACAAATGCGGAAGCGTTCATCAATAGTGGATTAACAAAAATCACTAAAAATTTAAACCTTTTTGCAAAGAGATCCAATTCCAGAAAACTCTTACAACAAGAACCAAAGTATTACATATACATTCTGGTTCACAAGTACATACCATGTACCATCTCTTCTCGAGGATTACATACAATAGTTGCTTTGTCAAACTATACATAAGCAACATAAACCTCGAGGCATTCAAGTCAAAATCTCAAATTGATGATAAAAGCACTATCTACTGACTCTGAGGACCTGAGAGTACAAAGACGACACATAGGACTTTCTATACAAAACTTGACAGCCAGTGCCTCCACCTGAGTTATCACTACTGTCCCTGTTGTTGTTTTTGTTGTTGTTCCCTTGCTATAGGGTTCCTGCTTCTTCTTCTATGTTTACCTAAAAAAATTAGATCCCACGGCGGTGAGACAATTCTAAATTATCTCAGCGAGAGATATAACTCTCCGCTAGAAACATTATTATTATATATTGATAGAATAAATCTGAGCAGGGGTTCTTTTATATTATCATCAGTATTAATCATTACATGAACAGAATAGGATAATCTCCTTTCTTAAGGAGAACATTGCATCTACCCATGATAGAATTATACATCATCTATCTACGTTGCAATAAATGCAAGGAATCATAAATATATCATCTATCAACTAAAGATGCATAAAAGAAATGTAACATCAACCAATGCTTTTCGTTTTCAATCCTTAAGCAAACATACTATACAGAAGATTACATTTTACAGTCACATGTATGCCCTGAGGAGATGAGGTATACCGCTCATACTCCAACCGACCATTGCGAAGTTGAAATCAGTGCCATACAAGGGCAACGGAAGAGCCGGATTTCCATGACCTCCCTTATCTCAGTCAGTATGAGATTCCATGTAGGACATCTTGTGTCTCTGCTAAATAGATTTCCAGGGTATACTGGAAACTTCACTATTAGAGTTACAGTGGCATGTTGTACTCTCTTCCCAATTGAGAGATTTTATGTTTATCTCACATCGACCTGGCATTCATTTTATTGGGAGATTCGTGATACATCCATCCCGACATCGGGGGATTAGTGATACATCCACCCCGACATATATAATGAAGGATTGAGAGATTTAATGTTTATCACGCATCTATTCCTTCATTAGGGAGTAAGGATATTTTCACCCATCACCCCCGCATATTCAAAAATATGCATTCCGGATTATGTCACGGAGCAACCTGTTTCACCATCCAGCAAATTCTGACACTGATGGTTATATGGCCAGGGACTACATGATAAGATTCCACTTGATTAATTATGCGCATTACTGTGCTCTTTTAGCATCAATCAAGTTCTCAAACATTATTATGACAAATGCTACAAGGAAAAGTATAATTCATCTATCAAGTACTTTTCAAACTTTGTAGAGCATTGGGATCTTAATCCCTTATCACATTAAGGGCATTCTCATCCCTTAACCTCTCATCATCATGATTATGGAATATGGGTATTCAAACCCTCAGTTTATCAAAGAACATTTATTACCACTTATTAGGTAACTAATACCTTCAGGTCATCTGACCAAGGTAAACATGATACTTGCTACACAAGCATCTTACATGGCTCTCAAAGCCCATTAGTTTATTGTTACCTCTTACTAGGCAACAATACATATAATGGCTCACAAGGCCCATAAAGCATTTAAATAATTAACACATCATAGCTCATACCTGGCTATGCTCATCATCTCATGATCACCTGTATGATCATTACATAATAACAGTTATATCAATTACATATCAACACTATGCAATGTAAGAGTAGCATCACTATTCCCTTATTTAGGGTTAGGATTTCTCTTACATATCATCACCATTCATTAGATTTAGGGTTTTCCATAATTAACCATTTAGGTTCTCAAGATCATATCCTTAATGATCAAGCCCTAATTCATTGCTCCATACAACTAGGAGCCATCATTGATAACATAAGTATTCAGTCATGCTTATTTATTCTCATCATTTATCATTAAGTGAATCAGCAACACAAGTTATGAGTTCCTCTCTCAACTTTACCAGAATATGATTACATCATTCTTTATTAACTTGGGTTAACCTTTTCTTAAGGTATATTAGCCTACACTTATCAAAGTGCATTATTTCATAATATAACAATTGATATGACACACTTCATGTGTTACTCATCCAAGTATTTTGGATTTAGGATACATCAAGGTGTATCAATCTTGAGGTGATGGTTGTGATATCTATCATTTATTGATGTATCACTTCCCTCATCACCTTTATCTTACTTAAGTTCTGGTCTCTTCCTATTAATGATAGTTTTTTGTGGCTGTTCAGAAGAATTCTTGGTGAAAGAGACTGTTTAAGTAGATATATTACTATTGCCATTGGTGATGGTAAAGATATTAGTATTTGGAAGGATCCCTGGTGTAAGGGGTCGAATTTTTTGACTGAAGTGTTGGGAAGACAGAGTATTATCCAACTGGGATTCCCTTTTGATGCCAAACTCAGTCATCTTGTAAGTAATGGCTCCTGGACTGTGGAGAACTCTAGACTTCACAGTGGTCTGATTGAGGTTCTCCATTCTACTCCGAGTCCTACTGGTGAGAGTGATAACATTTTGTTTGTTGGAAAGACGGAGGTGAATTGTAAATATATTTGGAGATGTCTCCACCCTGAGAATGGGACGATTGTCTTTTTTCAGTGGCTTTGGAGCTTCAGCTGTCCAAGCAATTGGAGAATGACTGGCTGGAAAGTTGGTCATAGAAGACTTCCGACTTCTTGCTTTGTGAAACATATTGGGATCAGCCTTGCGTCAATGTGTTTTCTCTGCTGTAGGGAGGAAGAGGAGTTCGAGCATCTGTTGTTCAGCTGTTCTTACTCATCTGAGATTTGGAGGAGAGCTAGTGTGTTTCTGAATCTTCGGCAATCCAGGTCTTTAAATGATATCTATCTTTTCAAAGACAGAAAGGCCTATCTTCTTGGTCTTGGTATTTTCAGCTGGCTGTGGAGGGAGAGAAATGATCGGGTTCATGGTGGGATTCCAAGGATGTTGATCTTACTTGGAATCTCATTCTACAAGATCTGGACCTTTTGATGGACAGTCTATAGGAGTTTTTCTTTATTCTGTATAGTTTCTCTTCCTTTTTCTATCTTTTGTTTGTCTTGGGAGGTTCTGCTCCTTAAGACGTTTTCTCTTTCTTTTCTTTGTACATTCTCAAAACTATAAAAAGAAATAGAAGGAGCTGAGTTCACCAAAAAGTTCATCAGCTTATCTTGTATTAGGGTATTACTCATCCTAATACTTTATACACCCATTCATCACATTTATCATATAATGCATTAGTCATAAATCACTTATTTAAGATATGCAACCATTATCAATGATATAGACTCATCTCAAGTTAAGTCATTATTGATATAAGGTCATCCATTACCAATCCCTTTAGGTATTTCACTTATCAATAAATTGGTCATTATTCCATTATTAGGAATAGGGTTTCCCATCCTTATCAATTAGGGTTTACATAGCATCACCCTATATTAGGGTTTCACATAATGTCACCCTACATTAGGATTTCTCATAACTTCATACTTATATTAGGGTTTCACCTAGCATTACCTAAAATTAGGGTTTCTCAACCCATAGCCCAAAATTGGGGTTATGATTTATCATTATACTACCCAAGAATAGGGTTCATGCACTATAACCCCAAAATTAAGGTTTCACATCACATCACTGCATTAAGGTTTCTCAGGACATCACCCTTGATTAGGGTTTCACATGACATCACCCTTAATTAGGGTTTCATATGACATCACCCTTGATTAGGATTTCACATCACATCACCGCATTAGGGTTTCATATGACATCACCCTTGATTAGGGTTTCACATGACATCACCCCAGATTAGGGTTTCACATAACATCATTATCTTGAATTAAAGTTTCTTACAACTTTTCCCAAATTTAGGGTTTCGTGTAACTTTACCCGAAATTAGGGTTTCATAAAGCATCCTCTTAAATTAGGGTTTTTCATTATATTACCCTAAATTCATATTTCTCATATCATCACCCTTCATTAGGGTTACAACATTACCCTAGATTAGGGTTACAACTAGCATTTCCCTAAATTAGGGTTATGCTCATCTACCTTCTCAATTAGGGTTTCATGATCTCTTTATCAAGGATCATACCCTGATTACATATTTTATTCATGTGGAAAGTGTTGAGGCTTAACCACTACATGATTATTATTCATATATGAATTCTTCTTTCTCTCATCCTATCTAGGATGTTGATTACTTCAACTTAATTAGATTAGGTCAACTTGAATGAAGGTTAGCATAGTGTATGAAGATATTGCTTCCATAAGCATCAAGGTTAACCACTTTAGATGTACTAATCATCTAAGTACCTTAGGGTTTCAACCATTGCACTTATTTTTGATAATCATCATTATCAAACATAGGGTCAATTGATCTTTCATCATCTTAATCTCCAAACGATCTTGTTCAATTGAACCCCAAACGGTCTTGATCAATTAGACATCCAAACGGTCTTGATCAACCTTTCAAACGGTCTTTGACCAATTGTAAATTGAATCAACTCATTCAGTCTTGAAACCGAATCAACCCATTCGGTCTTGAAACCGAATCATCCCATTCGGTCTTGAAATCGAATCATCCCATTCAGTCTTGAAACTGAATCATCAACCATTGATTTGAAACTGATTGAACAATTCACCCTTGAAACCGATTGGATTTCTAAATGGTTTGATACCATTTGATCCCAAATGGTTTCAAGACCATTTGGACTCAAACGGTCTTCAGACCGTTTGGCCCAAACTAGCTTGAAAACTGAATGGACCAATTAGGTTTTGTTTCAACCAAATCGATTAGGGTTTACCTTGTTGAAATGTGCATCAATTGCACCCTTGAATACTCATCAATTTACAACCCTTGTGTTACACCCCGATCTCACAATTTCCTCAAATCATGAGATTAGGGCATAAGATAGGATTTATATGAAACACAAAGAACACCATTAACTTTTGCTTTTCTTAAAAACTCTTGTTTCTTCGCATTGAACCACATAAAACATCTTAGCAAGGGAATCTGAACATTTCCTTTACTAATCAGACTTCAATAGAAAAGATACATGTATAAACATTCATAATGCCTCTCACTCATTATACATATGAAACTAGCTAATTAACATACATATCAAAGAGGAACAACATTACACATTGTATTTACAACTCTCTCTTATCTCTTACTGAGGACCTAGAGTGACAAGGACCGACTGACTCAACTAATCTCATACTTGAATCCTGTGGCAGATCTACTCTGACGCTCTGATCATCTTCAAGTCCACGCGATTAACCCTAAAATGTTTGAGTAGAGGGGTGAGCCTACTCGCTCAGTGAATGAGTACTTCAAGGAAACAGACTAATGCACTAATGTGATTACAGATATAATTTGAGTAAACGATATGAGAATTAACAGCAATAAATACTACACTGAGCAGTTCTAAAACAATATAATTGAAATAACAAAGAATGTAAATATTGCATCCAAAGAATAACTACTAGAAGACTATGCTCTAGTCTTCCTTAACTCTATCATTTATAAAAAACTCTGTGAACCTATATGATCATATTTTAGATTATGCCCCAAACATATGCAGTGCACTCTGCATATGAAACTCGCAGTGCACTACGAGTCCATCGTACAAGACTTAGCGACACACCCGGGAAATGCTAAGTCTGACTTCTTGTCCTGGTCTGCACAGGACTCTAAGGCTCACAAGGCCTCACTACACTAACTCTGAGTGCTCTGGACTCCTCCGCAACCTGTAGTGCACAGTGGAGGGTCTCTAAGTCTCCGATGCCTGGGCGTATCCCCAGAACTGACCGGGACTTCTCCGATGCCTGGGCGTATCCCCAGAACTGACCGGAACGTACTCTTGGATTTCCGATGCCTGGGCGTATCCCCAGAACTGACCGGAATCCTACCACTCAGACTACGTGTCACCGAGACAATCGGTATTTGTTGGACACGAGTCTCCGATGCCTGGGCGTATCCCCAGAACTGACCGTTTCACCCCAAAGGTACAGACCGCGCAATGGGGTTCTACGATGTTGGGGCACCTAAGTCTATTAACTGTTTAACAGATAAATATCATAGCTCATGTATTCAACATATACCATGTCTCAATAACATCCCTTTCTAGGGCATGTCATATCTCATCACCTGCAATTGACGAGATATGTATTGAAATATATGAAGCCATGCAGTATGTAAATATCATTTCAGAGAGAACAAGCATATAAAGTTAAATGCACTAAAAACATACAATTCAACAATTAAGCATCACCACATCTCATATCGAGACCTTTCATATTACCATAGCATGATTCATTGAACACCCCATCCTTAGGGTTTCATTTGCCTTATTCATTCATCACATGCCAACACCCTACTCTTAGGGTTGCATTTGCCTCATTCACCTTTCCGTTTACCTCATTCACTTGTCACATGGCTCTCATAAGGATTTTATAGGATATAAGCATTCACTAAATAAAGATTGTTTCCAACAAATCATATGCAATCAATATAGACATGAAACCATGGAAATTCAACTAAATTTAGGTTTTCCATATCATCACTGTGATATCATGTATCCAGAATAAGATTCAATTAAGATAACCCACGAGATACATCCTAAACACTTATAGAGTTACTAGTCCTTTTCAATAAGGTTGAAACACTAGTGATGTCTCAATTAGGTTAAACCCTAATTACATCATTTGATATAAATCTGTAAAGCATTCTCACTAGGAAGTGTTGCATACGTTTTTGATATGAATCTACCATCTAAGAATCATTTAAAACAGAGAAGGAATCCATATCATATCAATTTGCAACAATCTTAAATCAAACGGACATTTTAGGTTTTAGAATCACATACTAAGCAATTAGGGATTTAGATGCTATAATCAAATTCGTGCATTAGAATGTTTGAAGGAAGAACCCACTCACCCTAAGGTGTGAAAACACCTCACAACTGCAGCTCAACTCAGGGAATCTCGAATTCCTATCAAATCCCTAGCAAATCTCCCAATTCTTCTTCCATTCAACTCAGAAACCTTGAAAATGAGGAATTATGAAGAAAGGGTGAGAAAAGAGGGAATTTCTACATCATCTTGGATCAAATCAGAGCAAGGACGGAATCTTGACATGAGAGAGAAGATTCACCATAAAAGTCTATTCAAGGAATCCGTACTTACTTGATTTCACCCTTCCTGGAATCGCAAAACCCTAATTCAGCAATTCCCCCACTTTCTCCACTCAAGCCCTAATTCTCCCTCTCTCTCTAGGAGCTCGTTTCTCTGGAATGAATGACGAAGAATGAGAGCTTCTTGTGTGTGTGGTCGTTCATATAAGTCAATTGAGCTGCTTGGGTCAATTGCATATTGACCCAACACTTAACTTTAATTATATAGGCTGAATATTCAGTTATACAAAAGTTACTTTAATTCGTTTATTTCAGAGATCAAACATTCTCCAACAATTATGGGAATTTAAAAATTTGTTTATAATTTTTCTATAAAGCTTCAGTTAAAATTTGAGATCGTTTGGAGTTACCAATAAATAATTAAAAATAGAACAATGCACTGCTATATTGCAGTCTGCAAAATATTCGGCCGAGTTTGCCCTGCACAAACTCGACCGACACCCTTACTTTAGGGATTCAAAAGTCATCCAAAAACTATACCAATTTAACAGAGTGTCTAAAACTGTGTTTTTCAGGCACAGTTAAAATTTGAGATCAATTGGATATACCAATAAAAAGATAAAATTCAATTATCACACTGCTGTAAAATTCTGGAAATGTGATCGGTCGAGTTTGAAACTCGGCCGATTAACAGGTCAGAGCATTCTTCAAAAATTCTGATATTTTCCAATGTTGTTCACATTTTATATATCCAAATCATATCCAAATTTGAAGTAAATCAGAGTTACACATAAAATACTAAAAATCATTTAGTGAGACATTCTACTTATCAAATTCTGGATTCATGCATCATCAAAACCCTATTTGGGCCGATTAGGGTTTATGTTCCTCAAACCCTAATTCTCAAGACAAAAGAATATTTAGACTTCTTATCATAGTTAAAATATACTAATTGTGTTATCGTCATTAATTATATTTCAAGAATGATTATTCCAATTAATCTTTGCAATTGTCTAGGTAAACCCTAGTTTACCAATTAAGCTCAGATGGGGTCGTAACAACTCTTCCCCCCTTAGAGTGTTTCGTCCTCGAAACATAAACCTACAAGAAAGATACATTCAAGGTTATTCTAAGCTTCTAAAGCCTTCCATGTCATTATATTCTTGTATTCATACCTGAATGTAGTTTTCAACATTAGATCTTTTAATTCTTTACTAAATCACAACATATTTCAAATAGTTCTCAATGATATCAAGCAAATTCTTTATGCCACAGTCAAACATAGAATGCAAAGATAAACCACCACGCTTTCGCTGTGTAACTCTGATACTCTGATACAACTATCTCAACTTATGTTGCTCAGAGAGTTCTATTGTTCTGTATCACCTTTAAGTGATAAAAGCACGTTCACCATACTGTTTTAAACTTTAATAACATGCTACTCAAATAGCAAAACAGTCTTGAATTAAAAGACTAGATTCAACAATCAATTGCACAATACTACTCTTGGCATCCCCATTGGGTCATGGATGCATGAGGTGAAGCATTACCACCTCATTCCATACTATCCTGTTTCGATCCTGGGACCTGTGGGTTATGGGCCCACACACCATTCAAAGTGTAACCATCGCATTATATCATTTTAGGGTTTCAACAATAGTAATAAGGTAATCCACAATTGTATCAGTCATTCAAGCATTAATCATACTCAATTACCATCACTCAGTTATATTAGAGCTAGGTATAACAAGCTACACCTCATTAGGGTTACTTGTTCAAACAATCTAATTATCATCCCTTTCTATTAATATGAGTGAATAGATATAACTACCTTATTCAGGATATCCCTCCATGTGTTCTGACATCATCCAAACCGTATCACCATATCATAAATACACAATAGTAAGATGCATATCAGGTATGAATTACTACAACTATCATACGCCTTTAATTTAACATATAGCTTACACAAATACCCTGAAATCATATGTAGAACCAACTTTCATACCTTAATATGCCTTCAACAAATCATACATGTAAAAAAACAAATTCACATATTACACAAAGATAGTGTTTTCCCATATCTCACTGCTCATTCATTACTTCTTTACTTTTTGCTACCTATCCTTTTCATATGATTATATATAATAAACATTATTAACATTGAAGGATTTAAGATAGGAATATATTATCCATCATTCTTGCTATCACACAAGAATTTATTTCTTATCGCACTTCATCATACTGTATGTCACTATTACATTCACTAGATGACCCCACCAAGGTAGTTATGCACCATATATGATTCATTTTCTCTTATCATTTCATTCCCATCTTGCTCTCATTAAGGAATATATGAAAGAGAAGATGACTTTAAGACTTGGAATTCATGTATTCAAACATTCCCTTAATACATTCTCGTATGCAGATTTACTTAGTTATCAACAGAGATATTTGATTAATTAGCACCAGCCTGAATCTCACAACCTCTTTATATTATAATTTCTCCATCATATTTCAAACCCTTTCTTACGTTTCATAGTCCTCTTACTATATACTACTCTTTAACCCGTCATCTTTAATTCTAAATTTTTCTCTTATGACCATGTTGCTTATTCATATGTATGGTCATGTATACCATGTTGCACATATTTCCTCCTTTATTTTTATACTATTGTGAAGTTAATGTTCTAAATTAATAGTCTTTCTATTAGTTCTTTCCTCATGTTGAATACATTACATATTCTTCATTTTTAAATCAAGTGGATCATGCATGGGTCAAACATAGTTTCTTTTTCAATCAAGTTTTTCCTTCCTGAATACAGTCTACCTTTGTATGATTTATTCATTCGTTAAACTACACCTATGTTCTTTGCTTAAAAACTAGTTTGTTGTTCTAGTCTTATGAATTACATGTTCATACGATCCTTTTTACTTTTATGGACCTATTGAAAGCTCACTCTATTCTTCTACTTAGCCTTTTCTTTAGAGTTCATAAAAGCATTATACTCTATTCTATGATTCATTCTTCATGATTGATTCTTGCTATCTTGAACCATACATACATTTCACATATCTTTTCTATATTTCATATGTATAGTTCATGTAATATTAATCAATAAATTGATTATGAACTTCTTATCATGTTCTATTATTCCCAATTAAGGGTTTCACATTTGAGACCCCAAAGTTAAACCTCAGACATCAGTTTCAACTAATTCTTAGTTGTTCTGATCTTGCCCATATGTTTCAACATCTTACTGTATGTACATTCTTACTCTGATGTGGGTCTAATCATTCAAATTCTATTCTTATTATGCTATTGATAGGATTCATTAGATCCTAATAACGCATCCTACCAACCGGACCAGGCCAAACCTGAAATCCTGAAGCCAGGAACTACAAAGGATTACATTCTTCCTGAACTGCCACTCACAGCTCAGAAACTCAGCCGTTCACTCTGGAACTCGGCCGATCGCCTTCCAGATTCTGAAACTCGGCCGACCAACTTCGGCCGATCAGCAGGAAACTCGGCCGATCCTCTGGGGAACTCGGCCGATCGAAACACTACTTGTTTACCTACAAAGAAACTCGGCCGATTCAAGACCAAACTCGGCCGACCAAAACGCTGTTTGAAATCCTAAACAAGGAACTCGGCCGACCAAAACACGAACTCGGCCGAACCGCGCACAGACTGAAAACCTAAACAGACCTGCTGATGTCAATTTCACTCGAATCAGCGGGCAAAACCATAGAAACAAAAGCCCATTCAAAAGTCAATTCTAGTCTACTTGTTACAAAGAATAAAATCAATAAATGCTACAATTGCATAGTGTACAACAGATATTAAAGACCCATATTTCAAAGTATTGAATATCTCAATTCAAACATATAAGAGAATTTCTATACATTTCCAACAAAAACAACATTATGAAATGTAAGTTCTATCTCCTTTTACATTTATGCTCTTAATTCTTGTTTCTTTTCTCGTTTTCTAACCCTAACATTTCTAGGGTTTCTCTCTAGCCCATTCTTCCACTGTATACCTGGCCAGGGTATACGTGAGAGAATAGACAGAGTAGCTTGTACTGGCTGATCCAAGTACTCAGATATCGGGCCAGGATATCCAAATACTCAAATCCCCAAAGCTAACATCAAACATCTCCTATCTGCCACACTTAGGACTCTAACTTACTAACTTAATGGTCCTTGACAACTCACCCTAAGCTCTGATACCAAGCTGTTACACCCCGATCTCACAATTTCCTCAAATCATGAGATTAGGGCATAAGATAGGATTTATATGAAACACAAAGAACACCATTAACTTTTGCTTTTCTTAAAAACTCTTGTTTCTTCGCATTGAACCACATAAAACATCTTAGCAAGGGAATCTGAACATTTCCTTTACTAATCAGACTTCAATAGAAAAGATACATGTATAAACATTCATAATGCCTCTCACTCATTATGCATATGAAACTAGCTAATTAACATACATATCAAAGAGGAACAACATTACACATTGTATTTACAACTCTCTCTCTTATCTCTTACTGAGGACCTAGAGTGACAAGGACCGACTGACTCAACTAATCTCATACTTGACTCCTGTGGCAGATCTACTCCGACGCTCTGATCATCTTCAAGTCCACGCGATTAACCCTAAAATGTTTGAGTAGAGGGGTGAGCCTACTCGCTCAGTGAATGAGTACTTCAAGGAAACAGACTAATGCACTAATGTGATTACAGATATAATTTGAGTAAACGATATGAGAATTAACAGCAATAAATACTACACTGAGCAGTTCTAAAACAATATAATTGAAATAACAAAGAATGTAAATATTGCATCCAAAGAATAACTACTAGAAGACTATGCTCTAGTCTTCCTTAACTCTATCATTTATAAAGAACTCTGTGAACCTATATGATCATATTTTAGATTATGCCCCAAACATATGCAGTGCACTCTGCATATGAAACTCGCAGTGCACTACGAGTCCATCGTACAAGACTTAACGACACACCCGGGAAATGCTAAGTCTGACTTCTCGTCCTGGTCTGCACAGGACTCTCAGGCTCACAAGGCCTCACTGCACTAACTCTGAGTGCTCTGGAATCCTCCGCAACCTGTAGTGCACAGTGGAGGGTCTCTAAGTCTCCGATGCCTGGGCGTATCCCCAGAACTGACCGGGACTTCTCCGATGCCTGGGCGTATCCCCAGAACTGACCGGAACGTACTCTTGGATTTCCGATGCCTGGGCGTATCCCCAGAACTGACTGGAATCCTACCACTCAGACTACGTGTCACCGAGACAATCGGTATTTGTTGGACACGAGTCTCCGATGCCTGGGCGTATCCCCAGAACTGACCATTTCACCCCAAAGGTACAGACCGCACAATGGGGTTCTACGATGTTGGGGCACCTAAGTCTATTAACTGTTTAACAGATAAATATCATAGCTCATGTATTCAACATATACCATGTCTCAATAACATCCCTTTCTAGGGCATGTCATATCTCATCACCTGCAATTGACGAGATATGTATTGAAATATATGAAGCCATGCAGTATGTAAATATCATTTCATAGAGAACAAGCATATAAAGTTAAATGCACTAAAAACATACAATTCAACAATTAAGCATCACCACATCTCATATCGAGACCTTTCATATTACCATAGCATGATTCATTGAACACCCCATCCTTAGGGTTTCATTTGCCTTATTCATTCATCACATGCCAACACCCTACTCTTAGGGTTGCATTTGCCTCATTCACCTTTCCGTTTACCTCATTCACTTGTCACATGGCTCTCATAAGGATTTCATAGGATATAAGCATTCACTAAATAAAGATTGTTTCCAACAAATCATATGCAATCAATATAGACATGAAACCATGGAAATTCAACTAAATTTAGGTTTTCCATATCATCACTGTGATATCATGTATCCATAATAAGATTCAATTAAGATAACCCACGAGATACATCCTAACCACTTATAGAGTTACTAGTCCTTTTCAATAAGGTTGAAACACTAGTGATGTCTCAATTAGGTTAAACCCTAATTACATCATTTGATATAAATCTGTAAAGCATTCTCACTAGGAAGTGTTGCATACGTTTTTGATATGAATCTACCATCTAAGAATCATTTAAAACAGAGAAGGAATCCATATCATATCAATTTGCAACAATCTTAAATCAAACGGACATTTTAGGTTTTAGAATCACATACTAAGCAATTAGAGATTTAGATGCTATAATCAAATTCGTGCATTAGAATGTTTGAAGGAAGAACCCACTCACCCTAAGGTGTGAAAACACCTCACAACTGCAGCTCAACTCAGGGAATCTCGAATTCCTATCAAATCCCTAGCAAATCTCCCAATTCTTCTTCCATTCAACTCAGAAACCTTGAAAATGAGGAATTATGAAGAAAGGGTGAGAAAAGAGGGAATTTCTACATCATCTTGGATCAAATCAGAGCAAGGACGGAATCTTGACATGAGAGAGAAGATTCACCATAAAAGTCTATTCAAGGAATCCGTACTTACTTGATTTCACCCTTCCTGGAATCGCAAAACCCTAATTCAGCAATTCCCCCACTTTCTCCACTCAAGCCCTAATTCTCCCTCTCTCTCTAGGAGCTCGTTTCTCTGGAATGAATGACGAAGAATGATAGCTGCTTGTGTGTGTGGTCATTCATATAAGTCAATTGAGCTGCTTGGGTCAATTGCATATTGACCCAACACTTAACTTTAATTATATAGGCTGAATATTCAGTTATACAAAAGTTACTTTAATTCGTTTATTTCAGAGATCAAACATTCTCCAACAATTATGGGAATATAACACGTTGTTTATAATTGTTCTATAAAGCTTCAGTTAAAATTTGAGATCGTTTGGAGTTACCAATAAATAATTAAAAATAGAACAATGCACTGCTATATTGCAGTCTGCAAAATATTCGGCCGAGTTTGCCCTGCACAAACTCGACCGACACCCTTACTGTAGGGATTCAAAAGTCATCCAAAAATTATGCCAATTTAACAGAGTGTCTAAAACTGTGTTTTTCAGGCACAGTTAAAATTTGAGATCAATTGGATATACCAATAAAAAGATAAAATTCAATTATCACACTGCTGTAAAATTCTGGAAATGTGATCGGTCGAGTTTGAAACTCGGCCGATTAACAGGTCAGAGCATTCTTCAAAAATTCTGATATTTTCCAATGTTGTTCACATTTTATATATCCAAATCATATCCAAATTCTGATACATGCCTCCAATGGTGAATGAAGCTTTCACAACTTTCCAAGGCTCGTCCTCAAGTCTTTGAGTGAAAGGATTGGCTAGAGTTGAAGATTGAATGAAGAAAAGAAGAAATCAAGCATTGATTTTCAATTTCCATCATGAAACCAAGGTTGAAGATGATAATGGAGCTTACCTACAAGTTGGGGCACGTCCTCCTGTTGCTCCTAATCTCCTTTGTGTTCAACCAAAGCAAGGAAATAAAAAGAGATCGAAAAAGCCTTTCATTTGGGTTGGAAATGGGATGCATATAAGGAAATTCAATGAGAGAGAGAAAGTGATATAATAATCCTTCAACTCCCAAATTTTGTGCCACATGCTCCCCTCAATCCCTTGCATACGAGGCTATCTTCCCCACCTTCTAATTTCTCTTCATTATCCATGAATTAAAAGAAAACAAATTAAGCACCTTAACCATTATAATAATAATATCCAAAATTGAGTGGATATTACTTTTTCCTTTAACTAATGTGAGTGGGCTCTCCACTCATTTTAGATATTTTGTGGCATTTGCAAGGCACAAGGGCGTTCACACTTATGAAAATTCAACCATCTCATTTTTGGTTGAAGGGCACTTCAATTAATATATTTATTTTTGCATTAAATTGAATTAGGGTTTCAATTATGCTTAAATCTTGATTATTTTAATATCAAGATTCTCTCTCCTTCAAAGTGATTCAAATGAGGCACCCCTCTTATTTTATTTTCTCTACATGATGCCAAGAAACATGAGGGACTATCTAGAGGTGGTATTTTGCATATTGAACCCTAGGTTTTGGGTAATTTGCACATTACACCAAAACTAGGTTTTAATGCACAACATTGCTTAATAAGCTCTTTCTTGGTGCTCAGGCTACCACAAGTCATACCTCTGCATCTTTTTCATTCTCATGATTCTTCAACACTAGAGGAACATTTTATCATGTAATATTTGCAAGTTAACCCCTCAACTTGGGTAATTTGCACATTAGTCCAAAATAAGTAAAATATTGTTTCAACATTATTCAAAAAGGACTAAAATTGAAACATAAGTTCCTCTTGAGCCTTAATTACTTTTCAAAAGATAAGAGCAAGCATATAATTATCTTTCTTAAATAGAACATCTAGGGTTAAAGCATAATCCAAGTCAGGGATGTTATAATAAGAGTACCATGATTGCAAAGTCTTAGAGACTAACCACCTCTAGGTAGTGGATTGACATTGCTCCTAGTTAGTACATGGAACCACTCTAAACTACTTTGTCCAAGTGTATGCTATCCTTGTCTCTTATCCTTGTTGTTCTTGTTAGTTAGGACTTCAAATTAGATATATGCTTTAGCTTTTGCACTTAATATAATTTGAAGGTCTAATATGTCTTGTGAGATTTGTGAAGCTCTAATCACCACCCTATAGAGCCCTTGATCCAACAAGAAGAGTATATGAGAGAAGATGGATCACTGTATGTAGGAATCAATGTATCAACATCATTAAAGGATGGTTCATATCCCTCAGGTAGTGTGATAGCAGATGATAGCGAAAACTAGTCATAAAGAAATGAGTCAGAACTTCATCTTTTGTTGCCAACGACAGAAATATAAACCCATAAATTTTTTGGGCGCAAGAGTATCTATATCCTTCATTGTCATCATGGTTTTAGGGTCCATATTATATAAACAATAATACTCAGATTAACAAAAAAATGACCAGTAACTATGAAGGGATTTTGTCTTCACTAATATTAGGATAATAATCATTTCCAGTAACTATTTAAACAATACTTTCAATATATGGCAACATTTTAATCTGATCAATAATAAAGAGAAAATAAAGAATAGGGTTTAGATGATCTTGTGGGTGAAGGTACGTGATGAAGATCACTTTTGTGAAGACAAAATACATTGCTCCTATGTACGAGCTTTATCAACGTCTTGTCTTTCAAATTCGATCACTCCCACAACTCAGGTACTTCCTCCTAGTGCCATTAAGAGGGTAGTGTAGAACAGTCATTTGGCCCTCGAGCGTCACTGAAAAATAAGTCTCAGGAAATACTCTCAAATACATAATATTGAGTGAAAAAGAATGATGAAGAACAAGTTGGGAGAAGTTGAAGAAGTAGTCAAGAACAAGGCCGCACACATCAACAGTGAGCGGTACACAATAGGAGTAATGGTCAGACACATCAAACACTTCTTATTGTTTCTGGTTTTCTATGTATTAGGAATGGCTTAGACTTGTTCTTTTTATGGCTAGACGTAGCCACTCAAATTCGTAAACAAACAACCAAGTCTCGTTCAACAATTATTGAGTACCAAGTCTCTAAATAAAATGGTTCGTTGGGCCACCCAAAATAAAACCGATGATCCATAACGGCTAGGGAATTTTTTAGTAGATTTAATGCAGAAGAATTAGTTGTTTGAATGGCTTAACATAGTTGCTTTTCTAAGATAATTACATAATAAAGAATTCTGCATCTTCGGATTTCCAGACGACAAAATTTAAAACGAAGTCAAACAAAACAAAATAAAGGAATTTTTATTTAACCAAAAAGTTAAATCGCATTGCATCAAACTGAACCGGGCTGGGCTGGGCTGGGCCAGGTGAGGCGAGGTGAGGCGTGTGCGCGCTTGTGTGTTATTAATTTGTTAAAGCACAAAGCACCAATGAGCCCAATCAACCTTATATTCAAAAGCCCTAAGAAGGCCCACAAAACTTTGGTCTCCTCTCCCATTTAAAATGATCCCTCTCATTTTTGATGTTAAAGACTAAGCCATTATTGTATTTATATATATGCTCAGACCCTTTTTAATGCAAAAAGATGTGTATTTGACATTATTTTGGGGGTGAGAGGGGGGCATCAGCCCCGACAACCCCACCCCCACACTATGACCCTAATGCCACCTCTCCCCCAAAATTTTTTTTTTCCTAAGGATTAGTGGTGGAGGCAGAATTAGCTAAGGGGTGCACATAATATGATTTAGCATGTAATTTTTCTAAAATCTGGAACAAATACATTTTGATCAACATTTTGACAAACACAGGTGGAGCACGTACCCACTTGCACTTGCATGTGGCTACGCCACTGTTAAGGATTCGTTCTTGTACCTCTTTCTACTTTTTAAGTCGTCATAGTTGAGAATAATTTGATCATCACTCTGATATAGTATTTTTTTGAATGCACACTGATATGATATGATTATCAAATAAATTGATGAAAACAACGTAGTCTTTTTGAAAAGAAATGTGCTAGATGGACACCATTTCGGGATCCAAAATGGAACCTTAAGCATTATTTACCACAAATTAGAAGGTATAACAAATAAATTCTAACTTGTGGTAGAGAATGTCTGAGTTTTCGTTTTGGATCTTAAAATGAATCTGCATAACAAACCTCTTTAGAAAACAAGTACTTTAATTTTAGGCCAAAAAACTGAAATGGCACGTTTGCACATTTTAATTGCCAAAATGCCACGATTCAGAACTTAATTCCTAAAATGGCACATTTCGGAAACAATGTGTCATCTTTTGGGACGCATTGCTCCTGGTGGGGCCAATATGTCTCCTCGAGAGACGTATTGCTACTTTAAAAAAGTAATGCGTCCCCAATGGGGACGTATTGGCTCCACCAGGAGCAATGCGTCCCCTAAGAGGACGTATTGCATTTTTTATTTTTATTTTTATTTTTGAATTATGATACCATGTACGTTATATATAAATATATATATATATATATGTAGAGAGAGAGAGATAAATTCATAATATTTTATAGAATTCTTTTTATTATGTTTAAAAAATAATATATTAACATAAATCGAAATTACATAATAACTTTTTTTTACATTGTATCCAATTTAGAGACAAATATAATATGAAAAAATTAAATATATTATGATTTTTATATATTACATTTAAAATCATACACATCATAGATTTTATTTTGATTATTCATTCTTATTGTTCAAGTATATTAAACCTTAAATAATTGACATGTTTATATTTTTTTGAAATTATATATCGTGACTTTAACATATATATATATATATATTTGTATATTAAAAATATATATGTATATATAATATAAATTTATATATCTATATATTATAAATATTTATATATATAGTGCACATCAATGTGTGGTATATGTTGTTATATTAGTTTTCTTTTTCTTTTTTCTATGTTTACATATATATATATATATATATATATATATATATATACATACATATATATATATATATACTCTCTCTCTCTCTGTGTATATATATATATAATTTCTTTAATTTTAAACTTTGTTATATAATTTTATTATTGTATTCATTAATTTTAAATACTTCTATCTACATTTTATAAATGTTATGTTTAAGGAAATAGAATATTTCAATATTATTTTATTATATTTTAGTATTATTTTAAATATACTTAATTTTATAATTTAATATAGATTATGCATTTATCAATTTAACATATTATATATGTAGATATATACGTTTAAAATTAAGAGATGCAATATTAAAATTATGTAACAAAGTTTATAATTATAAAATAAAGCATATATATATGTATATGTGTGTGTGTATTTATTTATAAACTTAGAAAAAAATTAAGAAAACTAATATAAAATTATATATATGCATATATATATTTAATTTCTTTGATTTTAAACTTTGTTATATGAATTTATTAGTGTATTCATTAATTTTAAATACTTCTATCTACATTTATAAATATTATGTTTAACAAAATATAATATTTTATTATTATATTATTATATTCGTGTATGATTTTAAATATACTTCATTATATAATTTAATGTAGATTACGTTCATTTATATATATATATATATATATATATATATATATATAGTATCATAATAAAAAAAGGCAATACGTCCTCTTTGGGGACGCATTGCTCCTGGTGGGGCCAATATGTCCCAATCGAGGACGCATTACTTTTTTAAAGTGAATGCGTCCCCAAAGATGACGTATTGCTTCCGAAACGTCTCATTTTGAAAATTAAGTTATGAATCATGCCATTTTGTTTTTTTTTTACCTTAATTATATATTCCGGCTCACTTTATGGAGGGAGCAGTTGTGCGGTCCAAGTTGATCTTTCCGGTCGTTTTTGTTTTATTCTCACATCACGGTCTTTGTCGCAGTTTAGATCTTCTCTGCCACTACCAGCCTCCCGATAACCTGTCGTTTTTGCCGTATCTATCTTTGTGTTGGAAAAACCTGGCACAGTCTTGGTCTTCTGGCTTCTGCCCGCCTCTCGTGTCACTGCGTCAGTCCGCCACCAAAGGGAATGCCTTATCTCCAAACCAAACACGCACATCGAGCTCCCTTATATAGCAGACTGAGCTCCACCTTGACGCCCGCCAACCGTAACTGCACAAACCACTATACACTGCGATCACTACCGTCAGCCCCTCGCCATGCCGCCGGCGCGTTTCTCAGGCGACAGCGCTGCGGCTGCTGTGTCGTCACCTCCCTTACACACATGTAGTCTGGACCCTATACGTTACCTTTCTCGAGCTCACTTAGTCATCTACGCCATCGGCCTCGCAGTCCTCTTCTACCGGCATGTCACCCACGTCCTGTCCAGCTTCACACTCCCTTCCGTTCTGCTATTCATCGCTGACTTGGTCCTCGCACTCCAGTGGACCCTCTTGCAGGCTTTCCGCTGGCGCCCTCTCCGCCGCCATGCGTTCCCGGACCGCCTGGCGGCGCAGAGGCCAGCTGCCTCGCTTCCGGCGCTGGACGTGTTTATCTTCACTGCGGACCCCGTCAAGGAGCCTCCCATGGGGGTGGTTTGCACGGCGTTGTCGGCCATGGCGTTCGACTACCCATCCGAGAAGATCTCAGTTTACGTGTCCGACGATGGCGGGTCGGAGCTAACGCTCTTTGCGTGCGTGGAGGCCGCCAGGTTTGCGAGATACTGGTTGCCGTTTTGCAGGGAGAACGGGCTCATGAAGAGATCGCCCGAGGCGTACTTCGAGTCGGCTGACGGCAACGCTGCCGGCGCGGGTACCACCAAAATCAAGGTAAGCGTTCCACTACGTTTCAGCATTATACGGAAAACAAATTTATAATACTCTCCATGATGTCACGCTCATTAAATTAATACAAATTCCTTTTGTATCTAAACCTGCATACTATATGATGAGTTCCACCAAGTATCAGACAATGTTCTGTTCAATTATTGTGCTCGCAGTCGTATCAAGGAGCTCCACCGGAAAAAAATGAAAATGAATTTTAATGATGCGATAGCCTTTTTATGATCTTCGTAGATAATATACGTTTACCTTTGTTGTTGGATACTTTTGAACCCGTTTGATTGCGCTTCTATATAGATCCTCAAGGACTTGGATCCAAAAACTCTAAATGATACCCCTCTTATAACGTAGATTTTGCATGTAGTCAAGATTTTGAAATATAATACAATTTGAGCGTGGGTTTTCGTAAGCTTCAGTTGCTTTTCTCCAAACATCAATGGCCTTAGCAAGCAAATTGAATCCGCCGTGGAAATTTATGAGCTCCCAACCTCATTACTAACGAATTGCTTGTCATTGTCAAACTATGACATCATATGCCTTTTACATTATATTGGTGCAACATGTGAATAGCTAGACCACAACCAATCAATCGATTTTGCGGTAAAATCCAAACAATCATTGCACTCATGTCCAGTGTCCCCCAAGTGTGCCATTTATTCACCATACTAGTCAGAAAAAGACGGGCTTGCGCCCATCAACGATCACGCTACAATTGCGTACAGTACGTTGGTTGTTTTGTCTTATTTCAATTATTATGCGCGCCTTATCCTGTTGCATGGATTTTGCATCTACCCTAAATATGAGATTTTGTCCGGGTTATTTTATCATAATAAATAGTCTTTATTCACGATTGGCCAATGTGGGGATAGCTTAAAAGATAAGGAAGGCTATATTTGGTAGATTAATTCACGGTGCAAATTGGCAACATGCATATTATCCAAATGTCAAAACCATACAACTTCTTGAGTATGAGTCAATCTTCCAATGGTTTAGGAGATTCATCAGCCGGAGGCCTAAAACCCAAGGCAATCACAGTAAGAGTAGAAATAGGCTATCATATTAATTAGCTAAATGGGCTTCCAAATAAGATTTAGTTGAGATTGGATGGGGTCAATGTCCTGGTTTCACTTCTAAAATTTTTAGAGAGTTAGCCCAAGCATATCAATATGTCCTATACTCATGTTTTAGCTTGTACCAGAGGACATGATGAATAATATTACCCCTTGGGAGTTTTCAAAAACTTATAGCTTTTGGCTTTGTAAATGTGTATATAATTTAAGAGTAGGTTGTCATGTAGGTAAGGTAAACCCCTTTATTCTTCACTCATACCTTCTCAGGTAAGGAAAAGAATAAAGATTATCACTTACTATTCGCTTACACCCTATATGTGGATTTTATCTAAATTAAACCAAGATATAGCATTTTATTGACACAAATGACCAATTAACTTCTTTTTGTATATCTATCCTATTTCAACTCATTTAAGCAACATATATTTCTTCCTTTATGCTTTTATTATTATTTTATATCCAATTCAAGAGTTTGATGTCCTTATGTTCTCAAGTTTTACCCATTAGTGCATAATAATTTCTCTTAAATGTAGACTTATAAATCCAAAGTGTTTTGTTAGATGTTGAAAATTTCAGGATAAAGCCTTTTTGTAACTTAAGATCACATTTGTCTTCATCATCTTTTATTATAGAACTAGATTTATGTAAATGATTTCTAGTGAGCAAAATTTTAGTTTTGACAAGAAATCTTACTTTTAATCTCCTAGAATACACACATTTGATATTTTCTTATCCATTCATTTACAAATAGAAAAGAATGTACCAACATCACCTTTCTTCAAATGTGACCAATAAGTTTTCCTTTTCTCCATGTGTGTGGAGGACTTCTTATTTTTGGTTTTGTGCTTGTTGGGTCAATATCTATAGGCCATCCAAACATGCAAAGTGTAAAGTTTTGGTCCGCATATAGTGGTCCTTTTGGTTAGGATGCAGAACAATCTATTATGAAGAGTACATTACAACTTTGGGTCACCAAATTCAATTGTAAGCTTATATATAATTATTTTCATAATCAACAGTCCTGATGGAAATATTGTCGGTCAAATATATCGTCGATCGAAGAAGTTATCGGTCAAACTATTTGTTGACCGAAAAGGTTTTCCCTTAAAACCAATTTCGACAGAACTACCTTCAGTTGAACTTGTCTTCAACCGGAAGATGTCTTGGTCGAGAATCTTGTCAATCGACATTAGTTCTATACATTTTCAACAATTTCAACATTTCTAATGTAAACATTACAATTAAGTAATCAAGGATATATGATTTCAAGCTTAATTCAGATGAGATAAGGCATTATAAATTTTAAAGTAAAGCTTAGATAAAATATCAACTTATTATGACCAATATTTTTAAGTTGGGGGTTTTGAAACCCAAACTAAGTCAGCTTCCTTTTTCTTATATGGGCAAGAGAATGAATAATGGCCAAGACGTAAACAATAATGATAGCATATAGAATCAATTTGATTTCTCTTCTTAGATAGATTGTCTTTAGGAACATACATGACTTTAGCCTTGGGTACCTATGTCCTTTTAATTCTAGGTTTTTGATAGGATTTATTTTTGGGCACATAACCTAGGCCTCTTCTCCCAATTTGGCCAGATGAACCCTTTAGGATTTTATCAAGAATGTCTTTGTTTTTCAAGCTACTAACATCCGTTCTCTTTTTAACGTCTAACTTTTCTTGATCTAAATTAGATAACAAATTATCTCTTTCTTTGACAATAGCATCACAATCCAAATGAGTGCATAAAATAGGTTGAGTTTCAAGATCATTCATTTTAGCAAGAAGTCAACCTTTTCTTGGAAAAAAAATATTGTTAGTTTATAGAGCAAGCAACTTAATATCGCAATCATTAATATAAGATTTCAAAGTAGCTTTTCCAGACATAAGACTTTCCTTTTCAAAAGTAAGATCATTTTATTTAACATACAAATCTTTATTGGTTTTTGTAAGCCTTTTTAATTTCTTTTTAGAATCAACATATTTATCATATAATTCTTTAATACTAGTGATTAACTCTTCTTTAGATAAATCAAGAAGACTTACCTCATTTTCTTTTTCATTTTTTGTTGCAATTAAACACCTTACCGTGTCTACTTTGTTCATGAGACATTCTGTTTCCTCCTCACTTTTGCTATCATCGCTTGAGTCATTCCAAACTGCTTTGTAGGTTTTTTCTTTCTTCTTGAGAGAAGATTTCTTTTCCTTCTTGACTTTAGGACACTCATTTTTTAAATTTCCCTTCTTACCACATTCAAAGCACCTAAGGGAAGAAGAGGAAGAAATAGAAGAATTTTTTTAGTTTTAAACCGTCTATATTGCTTACCATTTACAATGAATGCCTCCTCTTCACTATCTTCTTCACTTGTTTCAATACTTTCTTTGGTTGCTCCCTTATAAGAAATGTCCTTCCTTTTCTCCTTTTTGTGTTTAGATGCCAACCTTTCTTCTTCTTCAAGAGTGACCTCATGAGTTTCTAAATTACCAATGAGCTACTCCATCCTCAACGTGGTGAGATCATTAGCTTCTTCAATGGTTGTTACCTTTGACTTATATTTTGTAGGCAAAGATCTAAGGACTTTAGACACCTGATATTCTTAACTTATATAGTTGCCCAATGCACTTAAGTTGTTAACAATGGAAGAAAATATTGCATACATCTCACTAATCGATTCATTACATTGCATCTGAAATTGTTCAAAAAAAATTTTAAGCATATTAATCTTAGTTTTTTTAACTTGGGAGTATCTTCATGTGTTATAGATAGTTTATGCCATATATCATAAGTTGTGTCACATGAAGATATTCTATTAAACTCACTTACTGAAATAGAACAATATAAAATGCTTACCTCCTTTGCATTTAATTGAACTTATTTTACCGTATTTGGATCCCATGTTGCATATTCCATCATGGGAAGTACATAGGGTGTAGATACCATCCTCCAAAGATCCAAGCTAATCCATTAGAAATAAAATTACATCCTTCTCTTCCAATAAGTGTAGTTGCTTCCATCAAAGGGTGGTGGCCGACTCACGTAGGTTCCTTCAAGGTTGAGGTTGTAAAGTACACTGTCCCCCATTCTTCAAGACCTGTTTAGGGCTCCTTGAAGACCTGCTCTGATACTAATTGAAAGATCTAGAGGGGGTGAATAGATATTTTTGGATAATTTAAAGTTAATTGAAGCAATTAAATTACTCAACCAAATAACAAGGGGGGAACAAGGAAGGCACTTGTATGTAGAGTAGTTTCTACCTTTGAATCAAAGGTAGTCAGTCCACTACCCAATTGTTTCCAATTGAGATTTTGAAAGAGATCTATTTTATTACCTCGTAAGGATGTTACAGAAAATACGATCACCTTCCACTCGAAGTAGCCTTCACCTTGAAGTAGCCTCAACCCCCTTGAAGTAACCTTCTTGAAGTAACCATGAGCAAACCTTAGAGCAGCCTTCACCACCTTGAAGTAGCTCCATCACCTTGAGATAGCCTTCACCTAGAAGTAGCTCCAACCTCCTTTGAAGCAACCTTCTTAAAGTAATCTCAAGCACACCTTGGAGCAGCCTTAACTTTTTTGAATTAGCACCAAGAAACCTCCTTTCAATAGCCTCTAACCCTAGGAGTAGTCAAGGAGAACAAAATACAATATCGCGAAAATAAATTGGAAGTAGGAAAATACTTTTCCAATGGAGTAAAGCGCTTGATCCAATATCAAGCGTTTATATCTCCTATACACTTAGGATGGATGTGGCTATATGTGGTGTCTAGGAGATTGTAACTATAGGACATAATTCTAGAGAACAAGAGTGAAGATGGTGACGTGTATTTTACTACGCGCAAAAAACGCAAGTATACGTGTCGAGTAGTACAGGCCTTTGTGAGGCCCGAGTCGAACACAGGGATACTCAGAATTGTCGGAGACTCCTACTAACTATTTGAGATCAGCTTAGCCGAATAAAAAATTGGGGTTTGTTGTCAAAATTAAAAGAAAATAAAAATAAAACAAAGCAAACAATCGATTAAAGGTTAATTTAATCAATTCAAAAAGGAATCTTTAGGATTGCAGTTTCACCGCGGGTTTTCATTGTATTAGATTTTATATAATGCCTCAATCTTCCCTCTCTATCCGGGTAGTGGCCTGAAAATAGAATTGCCCACTGTCGTGGTACAATTCACTACTTAGGTTTAGGTCGGTTCCACCGTCGTAGTAACCTATCCCCTAAACTAAGTGCATTACGAACGATCTCTCAGTATCCACCATTAATTTTACACCACCTTGTTCAAGGGATTTATCGATTAATGTAGGTTTCGTCTCTTTTCAGCCGTTAATCCTTCTGTCGAAGTGATTAAGGGCATTAGATTATTATTATGGTGATCAAGCATAACAATATATGGAGAAAATGAAGCTATACCACGGATTTAAGAGAGAAAATATGAATTACTATTATAAACTTATCATACAATGAATTCTCGGGCTACTCCCGGTCCTAAAGATGGAGGGGATTAGCCCCGCATGTTCATCTCACACAAGTACATGGTAGAAATAGGGAAAATCATATGAAAAACGTGAATTGAATGGGAAAACCCCTGAACGGAGAAGAATCGATTGATCCTTTGCGTAGAACACGTGCTTTCCCGCCTCTCGGTGGTGAAATCCATCTTCGGCAGCGTCCGGATCGACTGGTATGAACTTCTGGCCTCCGTTCTCCTTTCTCTCTCTCCTCGGCACTTGTGCAATGGCTAATCAGATGCCCCCCGTTGTCTGAGCGGCCGTCATTAGGTATAAGTCCCTAATTAGGTCGCTAATTAACTCCTGTCGTCCGATTGAGATCATTAGAAAGCAAACTCATATCCTACGGCGTCGATACCATCGACGCGAGTCGATGGTATCGACCCGCTACAGTAGCGGCTGGCTGCAAACCCTTCCTTTGTCGCGCCTGACATCATCTTGATACCATCGACTCAGGTCGATGGTATCGACTTCCTTTTGGCGTCGGTTTTGTCATTTTGCGACGCTATAGCCTCCGTGTGTCGATGGTATCGACTGGGTGTCGATACTATCGACTGCTTCTTCGCCAGCAACCTGAAGGTGTCTCGATACCATCGACATCAAGTCGATGGTATCGACTCTTTGCTGCTCCTTTCGGCTGGCAACCTGTGACCATGTCGATGGTATCGACTTCCGTCGATGGTATCGACGGAAGCAAATACTCATTTGTTCTGAAATTCAAAGACAAGATCAAATAAATCCACACAAATAATAATAATGTGATAATTAATGCTCAAAATGATAAAACTAAGGGGATTTGACATAAAATGATGGCAAAGACCAAAATGGATGAATTATACGATATTAACCATAGAAATGACTAATTAAAGCAGAAAACACATATAAAACATGTCTATAATTGCGACTCAAAATCATCGCATCAAACTCCCCTAAGCTTGAACATTGCTCGCCCTCGAGCAACTCATCCTTAGAATAGAATTGCAAATGTCAACTGAAAAACAACACACCAACCCAACATCCCATATGACTCCCACTGAACATTCACAAACCGGCCTTCTCTAACCACAGAACGGTAATTACCCTAATGGCGACAGTAATCATCAATAAAAGAAATTAACCTCCTAGCCGATGAACACTATCACATAAGGCAGTTAACATAATAAAATTCACCGATTCAGCATTGGTGCATCTTGTGATCGCCTATACTACGTTGCTCGTCCTAACTACCATCTACATGGAAGCAGTTCTCCTGATATTCACTGGTGAGGAGAAATTCACGGTGGCCTACCAATCCGAGCAACGGGTGGATGAAGATGGGTGGCTCATGGAAGAACGTGGAAGTATTTTACAGTTTCAACATGCATATACAAAAATGTCCTATATGATGCAAATGCACATTAAAGATGCCCTAATGCCTAAAATTGGGTGGAATGATGCATGCACTAACCATCCATCTCAAAATGAGATGGATATCTAGTCAAGCTACATCATGTACTCAATTATCCTGAAATGCAACTAATATCATGTTCCTTTCTCCTTCTTATTTCACTTTCTTCTAAATTCTTTTTCTTTTCCTTTTTTTTTTCCAGCCCACATATCCATAATTGCTTAAAGATAAGTTTATTGGGCTATTTTCTTCATTGATCAAAATTTTTTGCACTATTTAGAAGGTATGGAACAATTAATTCACCATTGGGGGGAAATTGAGATACATGATATACTTTATGCATGAAGATCATGAATGCAACTACATGGCATGCACCTAAAGGTAATGTGCATGAATCACTATATTTTTTCTTTTTATGCAAACATATGGAAAATATCAATGCAAGTCCTATCTAAATGCTATGCACACAAAAAGGAATTAAAACTGCACTTTACTTCCAATTCTTAGGTGGATTATAGAAAAATGAAATGGAACGATCACAAGACTAGATGACTGAACCTTAGAAAGATATTATGTGTCCCTCCTTACTAACCTCTGTAGTAGTTTAGAGGATTCTCTCTCTTACATCCAATTAAAGTCTCATTACCATTTGGTTAGGTTAGGCTCAAACAACCATTTCCGTCCACTTTCATGAATCATTGGGAGTACATGTATGAAATGTTGTTTTAAAGTTGACATAATCAATCATTTTCGTAGGATGTGTGCCCAAGGTCAACACAAAACAAAAATTTTCAAATTTCCCTTGAATTTCCCATGCACTAACAGCAAGATGACACACTTTTATGATGTCCATAATTACACTAGATAGCACGTGGATCCTACAAAACTAAAATTGCAAGAAAAAAAATAACAAGAGAACAAAAGCAATAACGCTAAAAACTGAAAACAATAAAAGATAGAGCTGTTCCAACTACCCCCCTAAGCTTGAATTCGACTATGGCCTCATAGTCAAAAACAAACTTAAAGATTGGAATAGGGATACCCGATCACTCTTGTGGAGGTGGAGGCGGGTACTGCGGCGCCGTGGGGTCCCAAGACGGGTATTGCCCCTGAAAGGTCGGATCATACTGGGGCATCGGAGGAGGCTGTGGATACCCCCCCAAAATAATTCTGGCTCCAGTAATGATCGTAAAATGGCTGCTGCTGCTGCTCCATCCTATGCAGCCGATCATGGATGTTCTCTTGATTTGCGAAAAGAAGACGTTCATTCTCGAAGATCGCCTGCTGGTTGACAAAAAGTCGGTTGGTGGTATCTTGAATACCAGCGTACGCAGCGGTGTGGCTGTGCTGCGTCTGCTGAATATCTTGGAGCATGTTGTACATGCCTTGCATGGAATAGGCATCCTCGCTAGGCTGTGAGGGCTGTGGTGATGGCGGCGTAGGCTGTGATGATGAAGACGCACCCGGATGCATCCGAGGACGCTTCCGGGGTGCTACTCGTGCTCGAAGAGGTGTGAATGCCTCCTCTGCCTCGTCGTCCTGTCCGTCGTCGCCGCCGTCATTTCTGCCTTCTTCATCATCGGAGTCGATAGCTATGATCGGCCATCTGAAGTGTTGTGCGCCCTCGATGTTGAAGACGGGGTCCGGCAGCGCGCACTCCTGGTACGCTTGATTTACGTGGGAATGCGCAAAAGCCACGCCAGCTCGGAGACGAACGAGATTGGCTCGGTGTAGATGTTGCAAGTTGACCTTGCTTCTCGTAGAAAGAGGAGTCAGCTGATCGAGATTCAAGCCCAAGTAGAGGGCTACCTTGGTGACAAGCCCCCCAAAATGAATCGGGGCTTTTCTCTTGCTCCTCTTCACCGCCAAAATTCGTTGTAGAAAGAATGCACCCCAGTTGCATTCTTGGCGCTTCAGGAGCTGATATAAGAAGAAAAGATCCGTCTCCTGAAATTTTCTTAGCGCCAGATCACTTCGAGCAAAGATGGTGGAACTCAACATCCGGTGCAATACCCGAACAAACGGGTGCTCGAAGTCGGCTACCGTAGCGTTGTGGTAGCTCACCGACCTCCCTTGTGGCACCGTCACCAACTCGGAGAAGAGAGCGTCGTAGTTGGTGCGGTTATCCGGCCGCCGGTGGTCGTATGGAGATTGATTCCAATTGAAGATCATGTTGAATTGGCGAAGCGTGAGGGTATAGTCACGGTTGTACAACCGGAAATACACCCGGCCCTTTATCCATTCACGGTCGGTGGCGACGATGTCGTTAGGCACGAAGCAGACGTCAAGTGACGCCATGAACTCTGCCACAAACTCTTTATAGGTTGGCCACTCGCCGAAAAACGGCTGGCCATCTGCATGGTACTGTAACTCATCGGGCCTCCTACTTGTACGTTTCGCTTGCCCCTGCAGCACATAGGCCAAATTTGCCTCGAATCTGAGGTCTCGGATCATTTCCCGGTCCACATACCGGGTGGGTTCGATCTTCCTTTTTAAGATCTCCTCATAGATCTTCTTCACCTCTGTGGAAGGATGCATCATGCGCAGTCGTGCAACCGACCCGGGAGGAGGTGGCACAAACTCCTAAATCTCCTCCGGGTCCGCACGTGAAGAAGATGCTCTAGCGACGTGAACCATGTTGGCGACAAGAAAGGGATTAGAAAGAGAGAGCTCGATGCAGAATGGAGATATGAATCTCCGCTCGGTGACGATCGTCGCTCGGTGATGCTGGTCTTTGCTCTTGGATGGCTCGGGGGAGTGCTCGGCGCAAAGGGAGGAGATCACTCTGAAGGTGTGACGTCAAATGACGTATTGGTTCTCCTTAAATAGACTTGGATGGCGCTACTGTTGGCCCGTCGATACTATCGATGCGATTCGATGGTATCGACTTGGGTCGATGCTATCCGCCCCTCACTGGTATCGACGGTCGTCGATTGCTGGATCTTGTAACACGGATCGCTGACGTGTCGATACCATCGACATGGGTCGATGGTATCGACGTGCTCCCGGATCGATGACGTGGAAGCCGCAATCAGCGTCGATTTCTTTGCTCGGATCGGTGACATGGATGGTCGATACCATCGACATGTGTTGATAGTATCGACTTGGCTTCATTGCGACACCGTCTTTTTTCTTTTCAACCTGGAACCATGTCGATACCATTGATAAGGCCGTCGATGGTATCGAGTTGACTGAGACAAATCAGTCTGAACTTCTCCAGAGATCTCGATGGTATCGACGCATGTGTCGATACTATCGACATTCCCTTCTCGACCACCTGTAGGTATGTCGATACCATCGACGAGGCCGTCGATGGTATCGACTCAGAACGAAATCTGTAGTCGTCAACCTGTACCCTTGTCGATACCATCGACGAGGGTGTCGATGGTATCGACTCTGCCTCAGCCTGCACAATGAACAAACGGATCAAGGTATCTTCTTTACACTAAAAATTAAACAAAACAAAAAAAATAAAGCAACCTACGATTATAATTAAACTATCCTAATGTACCGATTGTTGGGTTGCCTCCCAACAAACGCCCTTATTTAACGTCTTAGGCTAGACGGATTCCGGGCATCTCATTCATCCAAAAGTGAAATGAGTTTAACCTCATTTACCTTCCTCTTGTAATTCTCACCAAAATAGAGCTTCAGCCTCTGTCCATTTACCAAGAATGTGGTATCACCATCACGCACTAAAATCGCGCCGTGTGGTTTGACCTCTTCCACCACGAACGGTCCACTCCACCGGGATTTGAGCTTCCCGGGATGCAACTTGAGTCGGGAGTTGAACAACAAAACACTATCTCCTTTCTTGAACGTGCGCAACTCGATGTGGTGATCGTGGATCAGTTTTGTGCGCTCCTTGTATATCCAGGCATTCTCATATGTCGTCATCCGTAACTCATCCAGCTCATTCAATTCGAACATTCTCTTTCTCCCAGCTTCATCATAACTTAGATTTAGCCTTCTAAGCGCCCAATGGGCCTTGTGCTCCAACTCCACCGAAAGGTGACAAGCCCGGCCATACGCCAACCTAAAAGGCGTGGTGCCTATAGGTGTTTTATAGGCCGTTCTATACGCCCACAGTGCATCCGGTAGTAGGGCACTCCAGTTCTTCCTCGTGGATGCCACCGTTCGCTCTAGAATCTTCTTGATTTCACAGTTTGAGACCTCCACTTGGCCTTGAGTCTGCGGATGATATGGGGTGCCAATGTTGTGCTTGACCCCATATTTCTTCAATAATGTCGAGAACTTTTGATTCCTAAAATGTGTACCCCCATCACTGATTATCATTCGGGGTATCCCAAACCTGCAGAAAATATTCTCCTTCACGAACCTACACACTACAGTGGAATCATTAGTCCTTGTGGGGGTTGCTTCCACCCACTTCGACACATAATCAACTGCTAACAAGATATATAAATTGGAGTTCGAGGACATAAAGGGTCCCATGAAATCTATGCCCCACAAATCAAATACCTCAACTTCCTGAAATACATTCAGGGGCATCTCCTGTCACTTTGAGATATTACCTGCTCCCTGACAAGGATCACATTGCCTCACAAAATCGTAGGCATCCCGAAACAAAGTTGGCCAATAAAGGCCACTTTCCAAATCCTTAGTTGTCGTTCGCGAGCTGGCATGGTGTCCTCCCGTAGGTGATGCATGGCAATGATGAAGAACACTCTCGTACTCCACTTCAGGCACACACCTGCGTAAAATACCATCCCTGCATTGCTTAAGAAGAATTGGATCATCCCAAAAATAGTATCTCAAAGAATGAAAAAATCTCTTCTTCTCCTGATATGACCAATCTTCCGGGATGATCCCGCAAGCTAAATAATTTACAATTTCAGCGAACCAAGGCTCTTTAGAGTTAATTTTCAAAAGTTGTTCATCCGGAAACGTCTCGGTTATGGGTATATGTAAATCTTTTTCATCCACCCTTTCTAACCTAGACAAATGATCAGCCACTACATTCTCAATCCCAGATTTATCCTTGATTTCAATGTCAAATTCCTGTAAGAGCAAAATCCACCTAATGAGTCTAGGCTTTGCATCTTTTTTCTCCATCAAGTATTTTATTGCAGCATGGTCAGTCCATACAACTACTTTAGATCCAACTAAATACTGCCGGAATTTTTCGAAAGCAAACACAATGACAAGTAATTCTTTTTCAGTAGTTGTATAATTCAATTGAGCATCATTCAGAGTTTTTGAAGCATAGAAAATCACAGCGGGCTTATTATCTACCCGTTGCCCCAATACGGCTCCTACTGCAAAATCCGAAGCGTCACACATCAATTCGAAAGGTTTCGTCCAATCCGGCATTTGAACAACCGGGGCAGAAATCAATTTTTCTTTCAAAACATCGAATGCATGTAGACACTTATCATTGAAATAAAAAACCGCATCTTTCTCCAAAAGCTCGGACAAAGGTTTTGCAATTTTAGAAAAATCCTTTATGAATCGCCGATAGAACCCGGCGTGTCCCAGAAAACTTCTCACCCCTTTTACAGAATTTGGTGGGGGCAACTTGGAAATGACCTCAATTTTTATCGGGTCCACCTCAAGACCTTTGCTAGACACCTTGTGTCCTAGCACTATTCCCTTTGTCACCATCATGTGACATTTCTCCCAGTTAAGGACCAAGTGTGTGTCCTCACAACGCTGCAACACTTTGTCTAGGTTATAGAGACATTCATCAAACGATGCACCATAAACCGAGAAGTCATCTATAAAAACCTCAAGACAGCGCTCTACCATGTCAGAAAATATGGCGAGCATACAGCGTTGAAACGTCGCCGATGCGTTGCATAAACCAAACGGCATTCGACGGTAAGAAAAAGTCCCATAGGGACAAGTGAACGTAGATTTCTCTTGATCCAAAGGATCAATCGAGATCTGGTTGTACCCCGAGTACCCATCTAGAAAACAAAAGTGTGATTGCCCGGCAAGACGTTCTAAAATTTGATCAATAAACGGTAAAGGAAAGTGATCCTTAAGTGTGGAAGCATTCAAATGACGGTAGTCAATACAAACTCGCCACCCGGTTACCAATCAGGTGGTGACAGGTTGATTCAATAAATTTTGAGTGACAGTAATTCCCCCTTCTTAGGGACTACCTGTGTGGGACTCACCCATGTCGAGTCTGATATGGCATAGATAATCCCTGCAGCAAGAAGTTTAATGACCTCTTTCTTCACAACCTCCATCATGCTCGGATTTAGACGTCTCTGAGGCTGAATCACTGGCTTGGCTCCCTCCTCGGGCCGAATCTTGTGCTGACATAGAGTAGGGGAAATCCCCTTGATGTCTGCAACGGACCACCCAAAAGCTCCTCGGTGGTTTTTCAGTACTATCAACAGTTGCTCCTCCTCTTCCGCACTCAAATAAGAAGAAACGATCACCGGTAACTTATCTTTCTCAGCTAGAAAGACATACTTGAGATGTGGGGGCAGCGGCTTTAATTCCAAATCTGGCGGGCTGATAAGAGATGATTGCAGCGGTGGGGGAAGTGCACCTAAATCTTCATAGTGCCTCGCATAGAAGCATGGAAGCATCTGAAGCATTTTAGCGCACTCCTTGAGTGATTTACTCCGCATCCAATCATATGTAATATTCAACAAACAAGCCTCCAGCGGTACTTCCGAATATGCATCAACAACAGAAATAGCAATCACATCATCCTCCCAAGAAGGCGGAATGTCCTCATTCTCATCATTTGGAAATCCCACAGCTTTACACAAAGAAACAACCTTAGTCTGCTCCATGATATCCACAGCTAAGGTTCCATTATCCACCTTGCTCATCACATGAAGGGATTTGCTCAATGGCTTCCAGTAACGGGATATTAACTGAAAGCTTCCTAAAACTATCCAGGAACTTCTTGAACTGTGCATCTACCTTCCTTTCCTTCACACTATTTGGATAAGGGACTGGAACAGCTTGTGCCCTTTGATGGGGTGGCACATAAGGCGTCTTTTTCTGCGGTTCCTCCTCAGCATCATGTTCTTCAGTACTCTCCACGGTTATGTCTTCAACTTGCCCTGAGACTGGTGTGGGCTGCTCCACATTGGTTTCACCTTCAACTTCATCTCACGGTGTGCTTGTTTCATCAGTTCTTGGATTCAAAACTTTCTTACCGCTTCTAAGCAGGATAGCCTTGGCTTGCTGGTTTCCCCCGAGAACATTAGTATTCCCCAGAAAACCCGGATGTGCTGGCTTCTTCAAATTGGCAATCTCAGCTGCCATCTGTGCCCTGGATGTCTCTATGGTCCTCATTTGAGCCCCATGGCTCTGCAATGTCTGCCCAAATTGATTCATGTATTCTCCTTGTTGCTTGATTTGTTGCCCGAATGTATTCATTAACTCTTGATTTTGCTTGATGACCTGATTGAGCAACTCTGTGCTCTTGTCTTCTGCAGCCGACGCGGGCTTGGCTTCCGGATCCTGCAGAAAATTGTTCGGATCCTTCAATGAGAACTTTTTGTCCTTTCTCCATGAGTAGTCATTGTTCCTATACCCTTGATGTTGTCTCATGTACTTGACTTGAGCCTCATCCTCGGACTCATTATCTTCCGTTTGCAGTAACTTCTTTGCGAGAAGATCCATCTTCTCATTTAGCTCTCTCATTGCCTTTGATTCACTGGCGACTCGTGCTTGCTCAACTGCGCATCTCTCTCTTTCTCCCCAGGACTGCTTTCTAGCCATGTTCTTGAGTATTTCCCAGCATCTAGTGTCTGTGTTGTTTAGAAAAAATCCCGACCCGGCTGAATCCAGATTACTCCTATCATGCTCGGAGAGAGAAAAATAGAAGATTTTCACCTGCGTTTCCTTGTCCAGCCCGTGATGCAGACACCTCCTCAACATAACCTGAAATCGCTCCCAGGTCTCAAAATATGTTTCACCATCCTGTTGGGTGAAATTATGAATCTTCCGGATCATGTCGTTAGTCTTCTCAGGAGGGAAGAACCAATCAAAGAAGACCTCTACCATATGGTCCCAAGACTCCACGAACTCATCGTCTAGATTAAGTAGCCACTCTCTTACTGCTCCCGCCAAGGAACTTGGGAAAAGCTTGAGATACAATGCATCTTGTGGAAACCTGTCTATTTTTACCATGTCGCAGTTTTCAACAAACTGGCTGATGTGTGCAACAGGATCCTCATTCTTCAGCCCATGAAACGCATTTGATTTCACCAAATTAATCAACGCTGGATCGATCTTATATGTCGGTATGTTGATTGCCTGCTTCTTTATAGGCCCCTTTGAAGCTGATGAGGAAGAAGCTTTGATCTTCTCCCATATGGTCTGTGGCTCGGTCATCTCTTCTGGTTCAGATGCAGAATCTACCTCTTCTTGGTACTCTTGCTCGGAATGCTCCTCGTCCTCAGGTCCCGAAAACGGAACCTCGGGTGCGCGTTCCGCGTAGTCAGTACTACGCGTATGCACCATACACAGTACCTGAAATAAGAAAATTCGAGTTTAGTACTAAGCTTAGACGGGTATAAACAATTAAAGCACAATGTAAAAATATTTGAAATTGAATGAAAAAAAAATTGTGGCCTAGAGTGGCCGCGCGTAGCACTCGAAGTGCCAACAATTTGCCGTATCCCCGGCAACAGCGCCAAAAACTTGACGTGTATTTTACTACGCGCTAAAAACGCAAGTATACGCGTCAAGTAGTACAGGCCTTTGTGAGGCCCGAGTCGAACACAGGGATACTCAGAATCGTCGGAGACTCCTACTAACTATTTGCGATCAGCTAAGCCAAATAACAAATTGGGGTTTGTTGTCAAAATTAAAAGAAAATAAAAATAAAACAAAGCAAACAATCGATTAAAGGTTAATTTAATCAATTCAAAAAGGAATCTTTAGGATTGCGGTTTCACCGCGGGTTTTCATTGTATTAGATTTTATATAATGCCTCAATCTTCTCTCTCTATCCGGGTAGTGGCCTGAAAACAGAATTGCCCACTGTCGTGGTACAATTCACTACTTAGGTTTAGGTCGGTTCCACCGCCGTAGTAACCTATCCCCTAAACTAAGTGCATTACGAACGATCTCTCAGTATCCACCATTAATTTTACACCACCTTGTTCAAGGGATTTATCGATTAATGTAGGTTTCATCTCTTTTCAGCCGTTAATCCTTCTGTCGAAGTGATTAAGGGCATTAGATTATTATTATGGTGATCAAGCATAACAATATATGGAGAAAACGAAGCTATACCACGGATTTAAGAGAGAAAATATGAATTACTATTATAAACTTGTCATACAATGAATTCCCGGGCTACTCCCGGTCCTAAAGATGGAGGGGATTAGCCCTGCATGTTCATCTCACACAAGTACATGGTAGAAATAGGGAAAATCATATGAAAAATGTGAATTGAATGGGAAAACCCCTGAACGGAGAAAAACCGATTGATCCTTTGCGTAGAACACGTGCTTTCCCGCCTCTCGGTGGTGAAATCTGTCTTCGGCAGTGTCCGGATCGACTGGTATGAACTTCTGGCCTCCGTTCTCCTTTCTCTCGCTCCTCGGCACTTGTGCAATGGCTAATCCGATGCCCCTATTGTATGAGCGGCCGTCATTAGGTATAAGTCCCTAATTAGGTCGCTAATTAACTCCATCCGTCTGATTGAGATCATTAGAAAGCAAACTCATATCCTACGGCGTCAATACCATCGACGCGAGTCGATGGTATCGACCCGCTACAGTAGCGGCTGGCTGCAAACCCTTCCTTTGTCGCGCCCGACATCATCTCGATACCATCGACTCGGGTCGATGGTATCGACTTCCTTTTGGCGTCGGTTTTGTCATTTTGCGACGATGTAGCCTCCGTGTGTCGATGGTATCGACTGGGTGTCGATACTATCGACTGCTTCTTCTCCAGCAACCTGAAGGTGTCTCGATACCATCAACATCAAGTCGATGGTATCGACTCTTTGCTGCTCCTTTCGACTGGCAACCTGTAACCATGTCGATGGTATCGACTTCCGTCGATGGTATCGACGGAAGCAAATACTCGTTTGTTTTGAAATTCAAAGACAAAATCAAATAAATCCACACAAATAATAATAATGTGATAATTAATGCTCAAAATGATAAAACTAAGGGGATTTGACATAAAATGATGGCAAAGACCAAAATGGATGAATTATGCGATATTAACCATAGAAATGACTAATTAAAGTAGAAAACACATATAAAACAGGTCTATAATTGCGACTCAAAATCATCGCATCAGATGGCAAGTGAATTCTAGCTTTGTTTCTCTCAATAATGGATTCTCAAGTGTAGCTTAGGTATTGTGTATGCAAGTGATGATTTGGGTGTCCTAAGGTCTCTACTATTTATAGTAATGGTTTGTAAGTGATTAGGGACATTGTAGGGAGTGTCTAGAGTGTTCTCAGTGCTTAACTAGCCATCAGGTGTACATTAGTTGGCTAGCAATTTCTAATTTATTCGTGCTTGAAAAGAACAATCTAAAACCCGACTCGGTCGAAAATTTGGTTGACCAAACTAGTCTTGGTCGAGATTTTCTTCGACCGAGCCTGGGTTTAAGGTAAAAGTGTTGCAATATCTATTTTCAACTCCCAACTACCAACCATTCAGTCTAACGGTCGTAAGCTTTAGACCGTTTCTTATTTGATCAAGGATATTTTCGACCGAAGATGAATTTAAAGCACAATTGTATAAGATGTTGAATAGTGCTTACAAATTTGACCAAGGTGGTTCTTGATTGATAAGAATTTTGACCGAGTGTGTCTCGGTCGACAAGTTCTTCGACTGAGGGTGTTCCTATTCTAGACTTTTGAATCACCTACTAAGTGTGTATTTCAATGTGTGTTGGTGACTCTAACTTTATGGGGGAAACCTATCTAAGGGTTATAAGTGGGTAGGGAAGATATAACTCTTGATTGCATGATGTCTAAGTACTCATATGTTATATTTTTGTATAAGTGTTTACATTTGAGTACAATCACAAACATTTATACACTTAAGCATATTTGATCTTTTAATTTGCATTTATCTTCATCTTCCCACTTGGTAGAATTTTCTTATTCCTTTGAACCTTGAAATACTCAAGTAGCATGTTAGATCCACAAGTGTGAAATATTTGTCATCATCAAAAGATAGAGGGTATATTAATGTCCAATTTAGCCAACAATAATTACTTAGACATTAGAAAAAGTTTGTTTTGAATGCTTCTATAGTATGTCAACAACATTAATTGTCAATTGGAAGAGAACCATGACCTTCCACCAACTTGTGATAAACTAGTATTCCAAAAGAAGTATGATCACATGTAGGTGTATTAGTTATTACTCTAGCACCCCACTCCTAGAATGACAAACAATGTAAGAAACCCTTAAAAGAAAATGTCAAATAGTTATACTTAACCAAATAATTCAAGGCAAAAAAATGTCAAAATAAAATTTCTTAGATTGTTCCCACATATATCATAGTATAAGGCACATGTAACCATACAAATTTGTCATGGTTGACCAGTTCACCCCCTCTTGGTACAAATAAATGTCTTCTTGGTTACATTTATTAACATTGAGCCATGTATATGACATACATGCCAAACTAGAGTTGTAGATACATCTATTTATAAGACACCCTCTCTAGATCTGAGTGTATAGGGATGACTCTAGATAAATCAGAAATGTTAGTCACTCACTTCTAGCTATTATTAACTAGGAAAAGGAGACTATTAACCACTAAATTGTTTAGATGATGGTTGGGAACCTGAAATAGGTGGAGAACCATGACATTGAGAATAAATTCCAAAGAGAGATAAAGCACTTGTGAAGGCATTCTAAGTACACAAGTAAATTACATAACTTAATTAATGAAGTTACATGATAAGTATTAACTTTTACAAAATATCTCTTATCAAAGGAGGCAATATAAAGTAAAGGCAAGTATTCAATATTAGGAATTGAAGACCAGTAAAAACAATTTAAGATAGGCTTGACAACACATTTTGGCATAGAGAGAAATTAAAAAATTTACATGTTCTAGAACCAAGGCAATTACATAGATAAGGCTACACAAGTTGATTATATGTTTTATTATGAAGCCCCTGGCAGCTCAGAAGTACCACCCATACTATTGGCCAGTGGGTAAGAAGTCCCCTAACCTAGCATATAAGATATTGAGATTGTCATGTCTCCTTAGGACCTCCCCATACCTTGGATGGATCAAGAATATAAAGTAGGGTCTTATCAGATATATGTACATAACAACATTAGTCCCATCATGGGTACCTATGTTAGAACATATATCATATAACATAAGAAATATTGTCCAAATTATCATTATATCATGTTTCATTTCTCGATCACATTGGGAGGTATGTTATAGTTACTAGAGATACGGTCTCAACCACACTCATAAATAAATAATTTTAGGATGCCGAGAGAGCATAACTCATATGGATTCTTGAAAACCAAACTATACTCAAAATTATATGACTCTAAGTTCCTTCTCACAACTCTGAAGTTTGCTACAAGGATACCAATTTTTCTAACCCCACTTCTGAACATGTGGATAGTTTGTATGCTTGCAAGGTCGTACATTAATAGTGCTCCATTTATTAATAAAGACAACTATTGATCTTTCTTAATGAAAAAGGATAGAAAATAGCACATTTGACTAAGATATACACAAGCAAGCCTTAGAAGCATTAAAGCCTTATTTCATGACTAAAATGGGGTATAACTATAACTCAATGTCACAATTTTAATCATGCAAGGACCACACTACCATAAGGGCTCAAAATTCATGTTTTAGAAGAAAAGAAAAGATTGCTTGAGGAAGGAATATATGAGGAACAAAGTGGGGGTGACGAGTATTGAGGACAAGTTACACGAGGGCCGTGTGAGATGGTATGGACATGTGTAGTGTAGACCGACTAAGGAGCCTATACATAGAAACACTATTGAGTTAACCATAATGAAAAGAAGAAGAGGCAGGCCTAAATTAACCTTGGAAGAGCTTATAAATAGAGATTTTGAATACTTACATTTTGTAGAGAATATTACCCATAACAGAATTAATTGGAAAAGAAGAATTCATATAGTCAACCCAAACATGATTGGCATTGAGGCTTACTTGATGATGATGATGGTGGTGGTGGTGGTGGTGGTGGTGGTAGTGGTGGTGATGGTGATGGTGACGGTGATGGTGATGGTGATGATGATGATGCTTAGATGTCCAAGTATACTTCTTAAATCACCACTTATTACATGTTTTAACAAGTGCATATAAATATGATGGATGGAGAGATGAATGACTCTTAGAATGGTAAAGTCCTTATTGGGCTGAAAACAATTAGAGGAAACCCGCATACCATCTAGATACCTACATTCAAAATCATTACAGAGATGGATACCTCTCTTTCTTAGATAGATGCAAATAACACCAAGTTGTGACAATCATTTAAGGTGTGAGGAGAAATTATGTCAATGAAATAGAATGTGGTGGTAGTTAGAGTGAGACAAAGAAATTAACAAGAATGAGATGGAGAGAAGAAAACATTAATAATTGTAACAATGGATGAATGGAGGAGAGAAGATGACACCTATTAACAATAAGACTTTAACTTGACCCATTCCTAGACATTGGAATATGGAAGCTTCACTAAAAGTGGTTCTCTATCTCTCCTAGGGAATGGTAGAGAGCCCAAACAAACATAAAATGATGTTCGTATTAGGTTCTAGAATCACATGATTGTCTACTAAGTCGTAATGGGTTGAGCACATGTGCTCACACTCACATATGAGAGAGAGAGCTAGTAAGAATGAGATCAAGATCACAAGATATTTGAGGAATACAACAACAACTAGGAGGAAGAGAAGATGATAGAGGTTGTGGCGTGGAGGAATTGGTGGAAAAGGGCATAGAAGAAAGGGGTCCCAACTGTCTCTACACATGGGAGAGAAGAAATATTTGTATTGTAGTGAGAATTGATGTGGAGAATGTGGAGGAACAATGAAATTATTTGGAAAGTGGTTAGTGGCATTTTCCATGACATGGGAAAGAAGGAGGGTGTGGCTGGAAGCTTGGGAGAGGAATAAATTTGATGTAGAGGAGGTGAGAATATTCACAAGGAGGAGAAAAAGAGGAAGATCATGATAAGGTGATATGAATTAAAAAGGGGGATTGACGTCCAAAAAGGAGGGAGAAGAAAAGTAGTGGTCATTCATATGGGGAGATATTATGGGGGGAAACAAACGAAGATGTGGGAGAAGAAAAGTAGTGGTCATTCATATGGGGAGATATTATGGGGGGAAACAAACGAAGGTGTTTCTAAAAGAAGTGTTGAAGGTCAAATTGAAGGAGAAGAACAAGCACTAGGTTGGGGCAACAGTGAAATATGTGTCTTTGTTCAATTTTTGTATATACAACCTTATTTGTATTTATTCAAACAAAAGTATGTAGACAAAACATCCATGAATATATTTTTCATATCTATTAGTTAAGTCATAACTAGTTTTCTATTGCATCACAAATAATCACAATAGGTATTGGTTTTTGTAACTTTCCATTTCATCTCAAATCCTACAATATGAATAATGGCATTGTAGCTTTTCTATTTCTTTTTATTTTGAAATGAGATCTAACTTTCCATTAGATTACATAGTTACATGTGATCCTATCTATCTAATATACATAATCAACTCTAAAATGAGGGATGAAACAAGATACACTATCATGCAACTTTTTTTATAAAGAAATTTGTTTTTCCACTAATGTTGGTATTTATGCTCAGATGATGTATCAAAGAATGAAAGAGAAGGTGGAGTCAGTTGTAGAGAAAGGGTATGTTGATGATGACTTGTTCAACTTTGGAGATGAATATGTGCAATTTGAGAAACAGATAAAAGGAAAAATTAGCACAAAGGAACATCCTTCAAATATTAAGGTAACCATACTTATTTGCACTTGTATGTCATTCCCATCCATGCTCATATATACGTGATTCACTAAAGAATTCATATGTCAATTTACTTTCAAGATACCAAACTTTGTTCAATCACGACTCTAGTTTTCCCAATTTAGTGTAGAGTCCTCAAAGTAAATATATAAATTCTAAATTTAATCAAATGGGAGAATGCAAAAACCTTTTATATGTAGTGATAGCTAAGTTTTAAAAATGAGTTGTGATACAGATGTAAACATAAATGGATTAACTACCATATCTTAGTTATGAGGATTTCCACAACAAATCAAGTAAATAAGAGATGTTAATGAAACAATAAATGGTAGTTGATCTTAAGTAACACAAGTATAAGCTCATATTTCATAATCATTAAGTTAACTACCATGTTTTCCTTTAGTGGTTATAATAATCACATAAACATAGAAAAAAGCTACCACTAGATGGCAGAATTCAAGGCCGGGGTCTTAAAAAATGCAAGTATAACTTATGGTGATGAAACCAAAAAGTTTTAAGTGTGACATGGTTCATAATTTATGACATATGTCATGGCACTAATGTGCATTCATTGATTTTTTAACATGATTTAGTTCTTATGCATCTTTACATTTTATACCTAACTTTTATTTGTTCCAAGATAGATAATTGAAATACAGCACTATAATAAATTACTTATAGCATGAAAAGATAGTAATTGGGGTTAACGAGATACCACACAATGACTTTGGAGTCCTTTTGTATTGAAAAAGTAAATTATAGTATGTTATAATATTTCATAAATAAAGACAAATATATAAGATTGCCCATGCAGTCAGTAAAGTTGAGTGGCTAGAAGAGAAGAGTGGACATGCAAATGACTTTTGAATCTTTTTCCCTTATCATCAGGTTTCATTAGAAGTCAACTAAGTATGTGGCTACGTTATTCAAAAAACTTCAAATATAGTGGGTTTGGTATTTTTAACCCTAACATGGAGACATGGAAATAAATAGGTCTTATTGATAATTTGAAGACAACAAAACTAAACAAAAAGCTTGTCTTTTGGTATGAATTCGATTTGATCAAATCTGTGTATATTTGATGTTGGTCTTCATGACTTTCAGACCATTAAATTATGTTTATTTCTCAAATATTTACAATCCAAGTGTAATTTTATCATTCAACAAAGTTGTCATTGGATGATAAGAAACTTTAAACCTTCATTACCTACTTGAATATGGAGCACCACTAGTGAAAAGTATTTTGGAGAAGGCTCCATTCTGTTGTATGAGAATCAATAGATTAGTGACATATGTAAATGTCCAGTGATATAACATGTTAATTGTTGCATGTATTATTTCTTTATTTCTTTGCATGAGAGTTATGAACCACATGTTTTCATATATCACTTTAGACCATACAAATAATCTCATAAGTCATACTGTAAGGGAGTGTGAATGACCCCCTTACTATAAAAATTTGAAGAATTGACATCCATTCCAAACACTCCCAGAGGTATGACGGAATGAGCATAAATTTTCCAAATTTATTAAACATTGGTATACAAAAGACCATTAGAAAGCAGCGGATTAAAAAAATATCTGACTATATTCAATTTCATAAAAGGTTTACAAAAATACATCAAAATTTTCCCATTTAGGGTTACATAAACATACAACCAGGATCTAGATAGAGGGAAGTCCAAACTACTTCAAATCTTGTCTCCAAAGCAACATCTCCAAAAGCTAGGTCCATACCAAAAGCTATATACTCCTTGTCTTGTTCACCACCTTTCTCATCACCTGGGTGGTTGGGAAAGCACCCAACAAAAGGGAAGGAAAATAAAAGTATGTGTCAAATAATGATAAGTACAAGAGAAAATGAAAGTATAGGAAACATAAATATATTGAATCATCATAAGATGAGAAGCCAAGAGAATGAGGCACGTAGCAAAATAGATTCTTGCCATTACAAAACATATAAGAAGTAGCATGCATGATATTAATTGGACTACATTAACTAAGTAGGGTTGAGGCACCTACCAAATCTCAACCTATAGGTGAGGGGAGAATTCATACATTCCCAGTCACCTACTAAATTTTATAGGGAAGAAATAACACATTCCCCAAGAGGATAATAAGACGTTCCCCAGGGTGATTATTTACATACCCTCTGTGGGTGGTTGTACATAAGTACCACTACTATAGTTAAATAGCCAAATAAACCATCATGCTCAAGAAATAGTAAAGTGGCAAGATAAATCATCATATAATTACAACTTGGTGGTGGGGTTCCAAGGCCCAAGAATAATGTTCTGAAACTGATTTATGAGGCAAGTATAGCAAAATATTCAAGAGTGTATGAAATAAGGTTTAATAAAGCCTCATTATAGAAAAATAGGTTAAGGCACAATTATTCCCAACTTAAGGTGTAAATACACATATATAAATAGGGATTGCACATACATAGCACATACCTCTTTTAATGATATCAATTACTAACTTTCACCACTTTAATTGAGTCTAAGTTTCACTTTGCCTCTAGGAAGGTAAGAAGGTTCAAATAGAAAGGATTCAGAGATTAGAAGGTCTTGGTTGCTCCAATCCAAGATCCTTTCTTTAGCAAAGATCACCTTCTCTAATTTAGAGGTGCAAACCTAGTTTTGGTCAAAATCACCAAGGAGGAGCTTAACAAATCCTAACTAGAGAAATCTGGAACCCTAGGAGCTTTCTTCACCAAGGTAGGTACCCTCTTTTACCTTGGGACAACACCTTAATGGCAAAATAGAGTAGGAATGATGCTCTAATCTAGAGGAATAAGGATTGAGCAATGATTTCGAATTTGGAGTTAGAAAGGGATATATATAGCTTCATGGATAGGAAAGGGATTAAGCTTGAGGTGTACATGTGTCAATATCCTAGAGATTTTATGTCCATGCAACACCTCCCTTAGTTACTACCCACACTTTCTTTCTTTTATGCATATCCTTATCTTTATCTTTATCCTTATCTTCATCCTTATCCTTATCTTTATCTTTATCCTTATCTTCATCCTTATCCTTATCTTTATCTTTATCCTTATCTTTATCTTCATCCTTATCCTTATCTTTTAAAGGGGGAAAATCCTAAAATGTCCTTGAAGAGAAATACTTCCAAACCAAGTATAACCAAAAAATTCGAGAATGATAAGGAAATATCTAAGGATTATAATGCATGTGACAATTTTCAAAGAAAACCTCCCAATTGGGTAAATTACATAAAACTCTAGAATGTACCTAAAATTACATAACTCGCGCAAACAACATCCAAATTGGACCAAACTTTATCCACAAGTTATCATTGATGTGTTTAATATGAATTGCCAAAATTTCCATATTTTGAAGTTATATAATCATATTATTCATTACTTATGCTTTTTACTAGTTTTCTCTCTCCTAAACTTATCCTAATATTTCAAGGTTGTCCAAATTAGATGAAATTTGACATGTAGGCTAATTTTGATATGTAGATTTTGAATTTGAAGTTTGTTTCCTCTTTTGAGACTTCTTTTTATGAGATATGTCATATGGCCCATTAACATCCCATTATCTAAATTGTTCATCCAATTAAGTTTCTTATCTTCATATTACCACTAAAATGAGTTATGTGACATATTTTATGTATCTATTATAAACCTAAGATTAATGTTAGAATATTAGGTTACATTAAGGTGATCTATTTACGCATTAGCTCATTGGGATTATACTAAACATCAATTTAGGTCTAACCTTCAACGTTGTTTGGCTAAGTCCAAAGTGTCAACTTCTAGGGTAGGGTCTGAGATCTAGTATGTTACAGCACACCACCCCTTAAAGGGATTTTGTCCTCGAAATCAAAACATCCATATATATGTGATTATTATTCACCACCTCTTAAAGGATTCATCCTATTAAGCTAAAACTACTCTTTACCTATTAAGATGTCTAACCTATTAAGTCAAACTAATCTAGAGATGAGCATGTTACTTAAAGGAAACTATGCAAGTCTGAGGTTCTAACTAGGGAGACAAAATTGAAATAGTCAGATTCTGACTACCATGGGCTCTGATACCATGTTGTAAGGGAGTGTGAATGACCCCCTTACTATAAAAATTTGAAGAATTGACATCCATTCCAAACACTCCCAGAGGTATGATGGAATGAGCATAAATTTTCTAAATTTATTAAGCATTGGTATACAAAAGACCATTAGAAAGCAGTGAATTAAAAAAATAACTGACTATATTCAATTTCATAAAAGGTTTACAAAAATACATCAAAATTTTTCCATTTAGGGTTACATAAACATACAACCAGGATCTAGATAGAGGGAAGTCCAAACTACTTCAAATCTTGTCTCCAAAGCAACATCTCCAAAAGCTAGGTCCAAACCAAAAGCTATATACTCCTCGTCTTGTTCATCACCTTGCTCATCACCTGGGTGGTTGGGAAAGCACCCAGCAAAAGGGAAGGAAAATAAAAGTATGTGTCAAATAATGATAAGTACAAGAGAAAAGGAAATCATAGGAAACATAAATATATTGAATCATCATAAGATGAGAGGCCAAGATAATGCGGCACATAGAAAAATAGATTCTTGCCATTACAAAACATATAAGAAGTAGCATGCATGATATTAATTGGACTACATTAACTAAGTAGGGTTGAGGCACCTACCGAACCTCAACCTATAGGTGAGGGGAGAATTCATACATTCCCAGTCACCTATTAAATTTTATGGGGGAGAAATAACACACTCCCCAAGGGGAGAATAAGACGTTCCCCAGGGCGATTATTTACATACCCTATGTGGGTGGTTGTACATAAGTACCACTACTATAGTTAAATAGTAAAATAAACCATCATGCTCAAGAAATAGTAAAGTGGCAAGATAAATCATCATATAATTACAACTTGGTGGTGGGGTTCCAAGACCCAATAATAAGTTCTAAAACTGATTTATGAGGCAAGTATAGCAAAAGATTCAAGAGTATATGAAATAAGGTTTAATAAAGCCTCATTGTAGAAAAATAGGTTAAGGCACAATTATTCCCAACTTAAGGTGTAAATGCACATATATAAATAGGGATTGCACATACATAGAACATATCTCTTTTAATGATATCAATTACTAACTTTCACCACTTTAATTGAGTCTAAGTTCCACTTTGCCTCTAGGAAGGTAAGAAGGTTCAAATAGAAAGGATTCAGAGATTAGAAGGTCTTGGTTGCTCCAATCCAAGCTCCTTTCTTGAGCAAAGATCACCTTATCTACTTTAGAGGTGCAAACCTAGTTTTGTTCAAAATCACCAAGTAGGAGCTTAACAAATCCTAAGTAGAGAAATCTGGAACCCTAGGAGCTTTCTTCACCAAGGTAGGTACCCTCTTTTACCTTGGGACAACACCTTCATGGCAAAATATAGTAGGAATGATGCTCTAAGCTAGAGGAAATAAGGAGTGAGCAATGATTTCGAATTTGGATCTAGGAAGGGATATATATAGCTTCATGGATAGGAAAGGGATTAAGCTTGAGGTGTACATGTGTCAATATCCTAGAGATTTTATGTCCATGCAACACCTCCCTTAGTTACTACCCACACTTTCTTTCTTTTATCCATATCCTTATCTATATCTTTATCCTTATCTTCATCCTTATCCTTATATTTATCTTTATCCTTATCTTCATCCTTATCCTTATCTTTATCTTTATCCTTATCTTTATCTTTATCCTTATCTTTATCTTCATCCTTATCCTTATCTTTTAAAGGGGAAAACCCTAAAATGTCCTTGAAGAGAAATACTTCCAAACCAAGTATAACCAAAAATTCGAGAATGATAAGGAAATATCTAAGGATTATAATGCATGTGACAATTTTCAAAGAAAACCTCCCAATTGGGTAAATTACAGAAAAGTCCAGAATGTACCTAAAATTACATAACTCGCGCAAACAACATCCAAATTGGACCAAACTTTATCCACAATTTATCATTGATGTGTTTAATATTAATTGCCAAAATTTCCATATTTTGAAGTTATATAATCATATTATTCATTACTTATGCTTTTTACTAGTTTTCTCTCTCCTAAACTTATCCTAATATTTCAAGGTGTCCAAATTAGATGAAATTTGACATGTAGGCTAATTTTTATATGTAGATTTTGAATTTGAAGTTTGTTTCTTCTTTTGAGACTTCTTTTTATGAGATATGTCATATGGCCCATTAACGGCCCATTATCTAAATTGTTCATCCAATTAAGTTTCTTATCTTCATATTACCACTAAAATGAGTTATGTGACATATTTTATGTATCCATTATAAACCTAAGATTAGTTTTAGAACATTAGGTTACATTAAGGTGATCTATTTATGCATTAGCTCATTGGGATTATACTAAACATCAATTTAGGTCTAACCTTCAACCTTGTTTGGCTAAGTCCAAAGTGTCAACTTCTAGGGTAGGGTCTGAGATCTAGTATGTTACACATACTTTCCTAAATTTATCTCAAAATGTTGTTTGGATATTGTATCAAAAATATATATTTAGAAAAATAAAAGTAAGTGACAAGATTTAGTCCTTTTGGAATAGAATGGCTTTCTTATAAAATTTTACGAGTGTCAAAAATCCTTATTGAAATCCCTCCTTCCCCTTGTCAATTTATTGCAATCCTAGGCATCAAATATGTACATTGATTGATTAGTCGTCTTGAATGAATATCCAGCCAAATCATAGTGCAAGGAATGGAGAAAAGTCATATTTGTATATGTTGTTGGATTTGGGTGCCAATTAATTCTCACATATATGCAATATGATATTAATTTGTAATAGAAGACCATGTACGTTTCATATGAGATGTACTATGCCAATACTCTAGTGTAGGAACCTTACACTTATTCTATAGGAAACCAATTACCTTGCAACATTTCTCCAACAAAATCCATCCTTTAGATAATTTTAAATGAGAAATCATCACATTTTATTGGTATGCAATTACATTCTTCTAAGAACTAACTATACAAGGCCTCCTATAAGAGGTTTGCGTACTATAGATTGGCCTCACCTAAGTATTATTGAACCATCTTAGGCGATGCTACAAGAAAAATGACATGAAGAAGTAAACATGTAGGAGCGATATCTAACACATTCTACTAGATATGAGAGTACATTTGTATAAGTTTACACAATTCAAACATCAAAAAGGTATGTTAATCTCGATTTTAGCATCAAGCCAATCTTATTTAGAAAGTTACCACATTTTTGGAGGCAATATGTGGTGAATGAATCCCTGATTGTGATCTACTTGACCGCAAAGTAACTTAAAATTAACAATGATTCCCTATTAGATAGTAAAAAATAATTCCTAGGTCCGGACCTGCACTTTTTCCATTATTGATTAGTAAGGAAAAACCCGAATGGCATAACTATTGTCATATATATAAATCACATGAAATCTTTTATATATTAGCATCATGACACATTCAGGGTCGGATCTAGGGACTCCCAAATCCAAATATATATATATATAGAATTATAGGTATATTGCAAAATCAAACACAATACATTTACTTCGTGCATTTCTAATTGTAAAATTGAGAGCTAGCCGGACGGGTCAGCGTTGTATATTGAGTAGTGGCTGCCATGGGTCTGATTCCTAGAAAGTACAAAAAGGAAAACATTACAGACAAAATTGCCTATTTCACCTACTGCTAGATTTCTCTTTGATTTCTCTTTGAAACTGCACCGAGGACAGATATTGGTACTTGATGAAAATTTTCAGTTTCCAATATTTTAGAATGTTGTATGCATTTTTCGTGTGTTTAGGATCTTTTAGTCTTTTGTAAACACATAGTAGTCTTCACCCCTTATCCGACTAATGTTACGTATCAAACGAATTTAATCCAAATGTATGAATAGATAAAGAAAAATGTAGCATATTCCGGCCAACAAATTTGTTGTCCTGTGCTAGCATGCATCATTTCAACCTGAACGAACAGTTTACAACATAGCATTGTCATTGACATTTCTGATTTTTTCTTTCGGGCATGAAAGGATTTTAGGTTTCAATAGCAAACACCTTCGACTTCACTGGAAATGTCAAACCTATTCGCTTACTGCTTTTATATGCTACACCACCTCAATTTATGGTGACTTATTAGATTTAACCATGGGAACAGGTACTGCTAGAGAGCAACAAAGACGCTGATATCACAGACCGCCCACTGCCCAATCTTGTCTACGTCTCACGGGAGAAGAGCAGGATGAGCCCTCACAATTTCAAAGCTGGCGCCCAAAACGTTCTGGTAAGTTTGTCAAATTCCACTGATGACATGACATTCATCTGAGTATCTGACTAATGGTCGAATACGTCAGCTACGTGTTTCGAGCACGATGACGAACGCACCGGTGGTCCTGACGCTGGACTGCGACATGGCCTGCAACGACCCTCAGTCCCCACTCCGTGCACTGTGCTACCTGCTGGACGAGTCCATGGAGCAGGATCTGGCATTCGTCCAGTTCCCACAGCGCTTCGAGGGTATCAACGCCGACGACATCTACGCCTGCGAGGTGAAGCGCCTGTTCTTCATCAACCCCTTGGGCATGGACGGCCAGCATGGCACCTCTTTCGTCGGCACCGGCGCCTTCTTTTCTCGGCGTGCCCTCCACGGCCGCCTCCCTTACGAGCGTGCCGATGTCGGAAGCGGCGCGTCGATGGCGCCATCTATAAGCAGCCAGGAGGTGCTGGCCAAGGCGATCGCGGTTTCCAGGTGCAATTTCGAGGATTCCACCAAGTGGGGCGCCACCGTCGGGTTCCGGTACGGATCGATTGTGGAGGATTACTACTCCGGTTACCGCCTCCACTGCGAAGGGTGGCGGTCGATCTTCAGCAACCCATCACGCCCGGCGTTCCTAGGCGGCGCACCAACGAAACTGCAGGACTCGCTGATGCAGGTGAAGCGGTGGTGCGTGGGCCTCTCCGAGGTAGCCTTCTCGAGGCACTGCCCGCTGACATACGGCATCAAGAACGCGTCGCTCCTCGTCGGGATGTGCTACGCCCACTACGCCTTCTACGGCGCCTGGACCATCCCTGTATTCGTGTACGGTACACTGCCGGCAGTTGCGCTTCTCTACGGCGTCCCGTTGTTCCCAAAGGCCGGCGACCCTTGGTTTCTCCTGCACCTGTACCTCTTCCTTGGAGCTTACGGGCATGACCTGTTCGACTTTGTGAGGGAGGGCGTGACCTTCGCAAGGTGGTGGAACGACCAGCGGATGTGGCTGATTCGGTGCGTTACCTCGTTCCCGTTCGGCCTCGTGGAGTTCACACTCAAGCGCCTTGGCCTCCACCTCGGCGGGTTCAACGTTACCAGCAAGGCGGTCGATGAGGAGCAGAACCGGAGATACCGGCGCGGTTTCTTCGAGGTCGGCCCGTCGTCGGCATTTTTAACATCCATTCTTACGTTTGCCTTGCTGAACCTCGTCTGCTTCGGCTCGGGGCTCTTGAGAACCTGGAGATCTTGTACTGTCACTGATTGGATGGTTGGCGGTGCAGGAGGAGATCGTGATTTGACTGTCCAACTTCTCTTGTCAGGGTTCATTGTGGTGAACGCGTGGCCTGTTTATGTGGATATAGCTGTCGAGTTGATGGAGCAGAAAGGCCGGCGGAGGGTGAGGAGGAGCGTCGGCTTAAGTGCTCTGCTTTGTGTTTGCATTTGCCTCGCTGGTTATCTCGTGTTTGGAGTCTGAGGCTGCTAGCTTCTACGTAATGTTCCGCAATTTAGAAGTAGCTGCTAGTTTAGCCTGGCGTTTGGTACGAACCGTCACTTTTAAAAAAAGTGATGGCAGTTATAGTTGTAAAACCACACCTTTAACGATGTCATGCACTTACGGTGATTATGTCATCCTGTAAATGCTATCATCTACCCTAGACATATTGATCTATGGTGTAAATTTTGACGTCTGTATTATAGGATGAATCCTATAATAATTTGATAAGATCCAGTTGGTTAAAATGCATAATGGTTTCTCTCTCTTTTATCGTGTTTATTCTTATATGTTTGGCATCTGACGTATGAACCGAACCCTCGATTGGCGGTAGAGGCGGATCTAGGGAGCCCCCCTCCCAGATCGATATACAAACATATATACTATGGGTAGATGTAGAATATATAAAATATTTTCTAATATAATATATTAAATAAAATGATTAGTTGGATTCGTATTAGGTTAGTCTTTCTAAATAAGTTATCCAGCTTCCAATTTCACTCAAGACATTTTTTTCAAACTCTTTTAACTCAGTCACTCATGCTGTATTTAGAACCAAGTCCTTATAACTCAGCGCTCCCCCCCCCCTCTTCCCCAACTAACATTTTCTGGTTCCGCCCCTGGTTGGCGGGAATTCGATCCTTGTAGAAAAAAAAAACTAATTTCCTCAGTTTTATGTAGATATAGATCAATACTTCAATACTAGATTGATTGAGAATACATGGATGTTTTTTAGACTTATTAATTACTTTACTAATAGGTACTACATGAATTTCAAATTAATTTAGATTTGCTGGTCCTAGTATGAACAAGGAGTACGTCATCCTATATTTATTCTATAAAGCAGCCAATCACAATACATTGTCTCCTTCTCACTTCTCTCTAAACCCAACCCCCTGATAAAAATAAAGAGAAAGAAACACTACGGGGCCGTTCGGCCGCTATCAACTGCTGCATTTATATACAAATATCAATTCAGATTAATAACCGGAGTACTTAGCAGCATTTGATCTGGTATTCGTACCACTAAATTTGGCGAGATTCCAAATCACGCCATGCATGGCGGAATTTAAAAAGGACGCGTGCAACGTTTCGGTATGCCAGCCTGGTGTTCCGGACAGCCTAATTTGTCTGCTACTCAAACCCAAGTGGTCCCAGAATCATTGATTAAACTGCACTGAAATGCAGGAGTCATAATTACGGGGGCCGAACGGCCCCTACATGTACATTATAACACAATTTCATTGGATCATATCAAGTTTTTTTATAGGATATGTTCTATACAATAGGCGTCAATCACACATTTGGTCATCTTTTTACATGTGTAAATGCAACTAGATATGTAGGTTCAGATTAAATGTTCATGACACTTGGTCTTGATCTGGTACTATTCCATGTTCACACGAACCAGCAAATCCTAAAGCATTTCAGATTTAAAAAAAGAATATTAAGTTAATATGTTGGGTACTGACGAACTCAGAAAAATTATAATGAGTGGGGCCAAATTGCAGTAGACAAAAAAGTAACACAACCTAGATATCAGCATATGTAAAATGAAAGCAAACACATGATCATTACGAGGATTGAAATTCATAAAAAAAATATTTATGTGAGAAAAGATAGATTTCAATGATTCAGATTAAAACACTACAAAGTCCTATATTCAAAAATTGTTTCATTATGTCTTGTGCATCAATATGTATAGAGAGGCTCAATTTCACATGTGCAATAAAACAATGATTCCACAAAATTTCATAAGTTATTGTGACGATGATGGTATATGGTTTTCATCATAATTAAAAGACATTTCATCAAACATGAAAGAAGGGAGGCCCTACTACCTACAAAGTACATGTAAGTGTTTTCAATAATTTTTTTTTAAAAACAAACGCCTTTCATTACTAAACCCAATCAAGGTACAAAGAAACCATCACTCTCAGCGACGCCCCTCCATTGACTTGGCATAGTGCCATGCCTAATAGAGTGACCCCCAGAGTCGATAGCATCATGACAAATAAAGTGAGCCAGTGAATTATGGACTCTCTTAACATGGAAAAAATGGAAACAACTAAAACAAGCAGCAGTGCTACGAATGTCTTCAGCAATGAGACCCAGATAGTCTCGTCTTCTGCCTGGATCCTTCAGCGCCTTCACAAGAGAGAGGGAGTCAAAACACAGTACCAACTTCTTGTCCAGATGGATCATCTCCTTGGCTAACAAAATCCCCATTCTGGCCGCTACGGCTTCCGCTACTATCGGTTCCCAACTGGATGCTACATGCTGCTACACGGCTCCCACAAAGCCACCTTCCTCGTCCCGTAAAACAGCCCCGAGCCCCCTCTTCTCGCCATCCACCACTGTTGCGTCCGAGTGTAAAAACACCCAAGACCGGTCCACCCCCTGTCGACCCCAAGCCCATTCCTCCTCGTCCCTCCCTCCATTCCTCACCCATCCCCCCGCCGTCTCAACCCCCTTCCCCGCCTCCCTCATATAGTCCGCTATCAATGCTCGGTATGCCTGAAGAATCGGTCGCGGCTCCGGAGGCTCCTCCTTGAAGACTTTATTGTTCCTACACGTCCACGTTGTCCACCAAACAACAGCAACCTCATCCATTTCCTCCTCCGTACATGACTCAAACAACTCCACCATGTCAACATGAATATTCCCGGACTCCCCTAGCCTCCCTGTGTCGCCCAACTAGCTTTCCTGCCTGACAATGGCTGCCCCCGAGCAGTGACACAACATATGCTGAATGGACTCAACTTGCGTAACACAAATGGGACAAACAACATCATCCGTAATATGTCTATCAAACAAGCGCCCCTTCGTAGCCAAGCCGCCGGTAGCAATACTCCAAAGAAAATGTGCTAATTTTGAGGCCATCTCTTTCCCCATATGATGCGTCACAGAGCATGTGGGACCACCGTCCTCCTTTCTCTAACTCCCCTGCACCCCAGCCTCCCTAGCCAATATGCAGACCTAACTGAGAAGACGTCGTCGTGTTGTGGCCACCAGAAGACCTCGTCTACCGTGTCCCTTGTAGATAGAGGAACTACCTTCACTTCTGCTGCGATCTCCCTAGGAAACAGGTCAAGTAACTTATCCACATCCCACCCTCTCCCCGTCGTCAGCATCAACTCATTAACTTTTGTGGGCACTTCAACATCCCCATATCCCCGACTAGAGAGAGGCTCTTCCCTTCCCGGGATCCATCTATCTTCCCAAATGTTGATGCCTTTTCCGTCCCCAACCCTCCATCTGAGGCCCTGCACCAGGAGGGACTTGGCGCCCCAGAGGCTGCGCCACGTGTAGCTGGGCGCCAAGCCTAACCGTGCATCCACCAAGCAATGGTTTGGAAAATATTTTGCCTTTAATACCTTTGAAACTAGAGCTTTAGGATTTGTGAGGATCCTCCATAGTTGTCTTGCAAGTAAGGCCTGATTGAAGGTAGATAGGTCACAAAAGCCCATTCCACCCTCTTTCTTTGACTTGCATAAATTTTCCCAGCTCATCCCAGACACCTTCCTCTCCCCCACCTTAGCTCCCCACCAAAACCTCGCCACCATAGAGTTAAGATCCTCGATCAAGCCCACCGGAAGTTGGAAGACACTCATGACATAGGTTGGGATCGCCTGCACCACCGCCTTGATAAGGACCTCCTTCCCTGGTTTAGATAGCAGCTTTTCCTTCCATCTCAAAAGCTTATTTCCCACCCTCTCTCTGATATAAGCGAAAGCAGTCTTTTTTTATCTCCCAATGGCTGTAGGAAGACCCAAATAGGCTGCTTGTCTATCCACCTCTTTAACACCCAGAAGACCCTTGATCTCATCTCTCTTACTCCGCGTCACCTTCTTACTAAAGACAATTTCGGACTTGGATAGATTGACCTTTTGACCCGATGCTTGCTCGTACTGGCTGATAATTTCAGCTATCTTCAAGCATTCATTCCTTGTCCCTCTAGCAAAAAGAATACTATCATCTGCAAAGAAGAGATGTGAGATCTGGGAGGCCCCCCCGGCTAATGCGCATGCCATGGATGGCATTTGCACTAACCGCGAGGTTAAGTGAGGTGGAGAAAGCATCTGCGCATAGGATAAAAAGATATAGAGAAATAGGGTCACCTTGGGGAAGTCCGCGGGACGGCTGAAAGGTATTAGATCTTTCCCCATTGGCTGTAAAGGTGTGAGATATCGAAGAGACACAGTCCATAACTCTATCAATCCACTTGCCACCAAAACTAAACTTTTCCATCACCTTCTTTAAAAAGACCCATTCGATCCGATCATAAGCTTTCATCATGTCCATCTTCAACGCAAACTGTCCCCTCTTACCTCCCTTCCCTCCTTTCATAGCATGAAAACACTCGTAAGCAATCAAAGCGTTGTCAGTGATCATTCGGCCCGGTATACACGCACTCTGGTTTGTAGAAACGATGTTGTCCATCAGAGGTTTTAGTCTGTTGGATAGGACCTTAGTCGCAATTTTGTAGACCACATTGCAAAGGTTGATAGGACAAAACTCCCCAACCACCCTCGGTTTTTTCACCTTTGGAATCAGAACAACCAGAGTATCATTGAAGTCCTTCATAGAACACTCACCTTTCCACCACCCTTTAATATGATTTGCAATATCCTCCCCAATAATGTGCCAGAATTTTTGGTAAAACATGGACTTCATCCCGTCTGACCCCGGAGCTTTATTAGGTGACATCTGAAAAATAATCCTTTTTTATTTCTTCATTGGATAGCTCTTTCTCTAAAAGTGTTGTTGTCCCATCAATTTGTTTCTATTCAATAATAATTGTTTCAATTAATTTGTTTCTGGAGTAGAATGGATAAGAACAATATCTAAATATGGAATGTAGAACTAAAACATGGACCCTACATCAAATAACTTAACTAATTGACAAAAATGTGAACTTAGGAACTACAGATCAACCTAAACACCGTTCTCAATGTGAAAAATGTTAATAAGAGAAATTATATAGTGTTGGTCGTGGTTACTAAAATGTATTCTTTACATGCGCGTACGATGAGTTTGAATAAAGAAATGAAGAAGCACGTTGTGCTAAATTGAAAGTAGCTCCGAGTTTAAGAACGAAAGAATAGGTGGTAAGCGGTTTATGGCACTGGAGTTTCAATATGTTTAGAATCATTTCAAAAGCAAAAAAGTATATTAGTTCTTTTTATTTAGAGGAAGATATAAAATTCTATTATTCTATTTCTTAAATTCAAACATTATCATGTATTTACATTATTTTGAAAAAAAACCAGTTAGTCATGCTTTCCATCTTTGCCTATTTCTACTAGCCCCTCGTTCTCTTCCATATTACAAGCAGGTGGTTGTTTCTTTTGTTTATATAATTGCTTGACCATTATTTATCTAATTTTGGAATAATTCCATTGGACGGATTTTTCTATCTCCCTATTTCTAGATGCCACACTACATCCCGACTATGAATAGCTACTAGTCGTTCTCTACTCTCATTCTCTCTTATATATATATATATATATATATATATATATATATATATATATATATATATATAGGCTAGAATATATTCAAATGTACAGATCACATGGATACACTCAAGTGTGTTTACGTATCAAGACTATTTTTTGCAAGATGTAAGCCATTGGTCTTCATTGTCATACTATAATTAGGCTACATACATATTTTGAACCCATTTGGATGACTGTAAGACACTAATCTGAGGGCAACAAAATCGACGCATGAAACTAATTTTAAATGTATAATTTTTGCGGTCTTTATAACATGACCTATAAATGTCCAAATGTGCTCAAATTTTGCGTATGTATTGACAAGATGTTTAAGAAGATCAACGGATTAGATTTTTGAAAAAAAATATTACATCATGAAAAACTACTTGTGTATTATGCTCTGAATACACTCGAGTGTATTCTAGCCTGACTATATATATATATATATATATATATATATATATATATATATATAGAGAGAGAGAGAGAGAGGCTAGAATACATTAGGTGTTGTTTGATTCAGGATCGGATTTGGACTAGGTGTTGTCTTTTTGTGCCACATAGGCGCTAATCCCGACTAACTCAATGTAGTTCTAGTCTTGATTTGTTTGCCAGAAACTGGACTCTGCGGGACCGTTTTAGATTCTGTAATCCTCTAATCCTGACCAAGTCAGTCATGCTCTTAGCAAGATTTCATATCTCAGTCCGGATTTGAATATGCCTTTTGTGTTATTTTGTTTTGTATGTCAGAGTGAAAAACACAAGTTATGAGGTCAGTCCAATCTGACGAGTGCTTGCAATGGGATGAGTTACCAAACAAAAAAGGACCAAATCTAAATAAATGTAGGATCTATCGACTTACTCAACCTAGATTTCATAATCTCAATCTCAAACCAAATAAGGGCTTAAGTGTATTCAGCCCCAAACACAACCAAGTTTGTAGCCATTGGATCATATATCTGATTAGAAGAGGCAACAACCACCTAACCCCTTGCATAACTCCACTTGTTTTCCTTTAACCTCAAATACCTCTCTCCTCTTTGTAATCTCTACCCTCTTCTCTATGTCCTTCTCTCCCTCTCTCACTTCATGGCTAATTTGGTTGGGTGTAGTAGGTTGTAGTTTGTTGAGTTCGAAATGTGAAAATGTACGAGACAAATAGGCCATCACAAGAAAATCACCCGTGTCCCTTCCTCATGTGTCATTCTCTTTGTAAACCAACCTTCATCAGTAGCCAGCCACGACAACAATGCAAGGGCGTCGTGTCAACCAGATTCAGGTCAAGCCATGGATCTTCTGGACATTGCCAACAATATCCGCAACCACTGCCAGGCTACCAGTAGCTCCGGCAATGCCAGCAGCACCATTCGCCAAAGGAGTACTACATGGCGGTGAGGTTTGAGCTTGGTGGTCGACCGTTTCTATTCAGTTTTGAGCCTCTGATGTGTACAAAATAATAAAAAAACAATATAGTGCCATCAATGGCTACCATTGGAGGTTCCTCATATAAAATAGTTGTGCTATAACTGGCTCATACTACATCATGTTGTTCATGTCAAAGTCCCTCCATTACAAGTACACCAGTTCAGATAGGTAGTGTGTGTACTAGACGACCCCAATGAGGACATGGAACGGCTAGTGATTGTCTTCGATGGGCGGCCCCATCAAATTTCCCAAGCATCCACTGCTCTAGAACGTGTGTGGTTAGGCGACTATTGTTAGGACCCTCTCAACGTACTCTCCTATAACTATGGGGACCCATACATGGTGCTCCTTTCTATCTAGGTTGTGACACCTCCTTGGTGCTCCTTGCTATCTAGGTTGTGATGCCGCGCCATGAACATGTATACTGCCTCAACGTCATAGTAGTCGGGGAGGGCATTGCTCACTGTGTCTCATGAGATCTTTTAGTTGATGCCTCCTCCTTAGGAGATGATGGACATGTTGTAAATTTTATATTTATGTCATGTGAATAAGAATGATAGGGTGATGCAATGTAGCATGGTGAGAGGAGCAATGCGTCCTCTCCTTTTTATTAATAAGAGAGACCAAAGAAATTACATAGAGGTCCAACAATATATAGAACTTATAAAATATAATAAAGTTGAATATAAATAAGATATATTAACACTCCCCCTCAAGATGGAGCATACACATCATGTATGTCCAGATTGTTGTGCAAGTTCTGAAATGCTGGTGGACTCAATGGCTTTGTAAGAACATTAGCAAGTTGATCTTCAGATTTGACGTGCAGAGTCACAACAATACCATTCTTGATCTAATCTCTGACGAAGTGGCAGTCAACCTCAATGTGATTAGTGCGTTCATGGAAGATTGGGTTCCTGGTAATATAGATTGCAGCTCGATTGTCACATCTGAGCTCTATGAGAGACAACACAGGAATCTTTAATTTAGAAAGCATAGATTTAACCCACTACAACTCGCAATAGGCATGAGCCATTACTCGATACTCATACTTCATGCTAGATCTTGCCACAACATTCTATTTTTTACTTTTCCAGGTGGTAAGGTGATTTCCTACAAATGTGCAATATCCAAAAGTAGACCTCCTATCATTTAGATTACCAGCCTAATTTGCATTTGCATAGCCAGTAAGAACAAGAGTAGACACATGGGTCTTGGGTCTGTAATAGGTGGTACCCTTACCAGGTGCACCTTTTAGATATCTTAGAATATGGCAAAGTGTTGTCCAATGTGACTATTGTGGTGAGCTCATATGCTGACTCACCACTCCTACAACAAAGGAAATGTCAGGGCGAGTAACTGTCAGATATATCATTTTATCAACAATTTTCTATAATATTCTGGATCTGGATAATCAGTATCATTAGTCGTATCCTTCACATGATAGTCCATAGGAGTAGACACCTGCTTGAATTCACTCATACCTTCTTCCTACAGTAAATCCAATACATTTTTTCTCTGAGAAAAATTAGTACCTGCATGAGATCTAAGTACTTCAATGCCTAGAAAATATCTCAGTTTACCCAAACCCTTTATATGAAAATGCCCCTACAATTCTTTTTTCACACGTGATATGCCTATAGAATCACTGCCGGTGATAACTATATCATCAACATATACATCAATAATAATATATCCAGCAGAAGAACTAGAATCGAATAAAGAGTTATCAGTCACATATGAGAAAAGCCCATCTTTAATACAACATCACTGAACTTGTCAAACCAAGCTCTAGGAGATTGTTTCAACCCATAGATGACTTTCTTCAATCTACACACCTTCGGATACTCCCCCTGAGCAACAAAATTAGGAGGTTGCTCCATGTATATCTCTTCCTATAGATCACCATGAAGGAAGGCATTCTTGACATCGAGATGAAATAGAGGCCAGTCAAAAGTAGTAGCTAGAAAAATAAGAATTTGTACTAAATTCAGACGAGCCACAGGTGAAAAGGTCTCAAAGAAATCAACCCCATATGTCTGAGTGTAACCCTTTGCCATCAGTATATCCTTCAGTCTCTCAACTGAACTATCTGGATTATGTTTCACTGTGAATACCCATTTGCAGCCCACAATATTTTTATCTGGAGGTAAGTCAATAAGTTCCCAGGTGTTGTTTTGTAGAAGAGCAGACATTTCCATATGCATTTCCTATTTCTAGCCAATATCCTTCATAGAATCAAGATGATTTCTTGGAATGACCATAGAATCAATTTGAAGAGTGAATGAACGGGCATGCTTAGATAATTTTGACAAAAAACACTCACTTACAATAGGATGTTGAACAGTACAGGAACGAGTACCTTTGTCGACAGTAATGGGAACATCAAATTCAGATGGTTCTTCAGGAGTCTCTTGAGTAAAGGGATATGGGGTAGGCTCAAATATTGGAGTCGCTACCTTCTCTGGGTCATGTTTGCCTTGTCTTCTGGAAACATGTGAATATTGCTGAATTAAGGTACCATCTACTGAGTGCTCTTCCTGAACTATAGTATAGTCAGGAATGATAGGTGACACTCTCTCACTCTGATGTGGTGGTGCCATTCTCTCACTGATGTCTGATGGTGGCACTCTCTCACTCTCACATAATTGCTCCCCCTTATTGGGAACACTAGAGAAATATGGAGTGGATTCATGAAAAGTTACATCCCTAGACACAAACATATGACGGAGACTGGGACAATAAAACTTGTACCCTTTGCTAGTGTTGGGGTACCCAAGAAAAAGAGTCCTAATTGACCTAGGTAATAATTTATCAACCTAAGGATCAAAATTGTGGAAAAAGGAAATACAACTAAACACTTTGAGGGGAAGAAGAAAGGGATGATCTTTGGGACGTAAGACATAGAATAGAGTACATCCTTGAAGCACAGAAGAGGGTTGCATGTTATTAAGGAAACATGCAGTAAGTAAAGCATCAGACCAAAATTTCTTAGGAACATTGGATTGAAACATAATTGTCCTGGAAATATCAAGAAGGTGACTATTTTTCCTCTCAGCTACCCCATTTTGTTGAGGTGTGTGAGGACAAGATGTATGATGTATCATCCAACAGAGCTACAAAAATCATCCATAGCACTTCGAATGTATTCCAAGGCATTATCAAATTGAAGAATTTTAATATTGTAATCAAATTGGACTTTTATTTCTTGATGAAAATTCTTGACAATGGATAACATAGACTCTCGACTCTTCAACAAATAAATCCATGGCATGAGAGAAAAATCATCCAGAAAGGAAATAAAATAGTGAAAACGATTATAGTTGTTGTCTTTTATAAGACCCCAAACATCACTGTGGACTAACTCAAAGGGACAAGAATCTCATTTATTGACATGACTGAGATAAGACATTCTATGATGTTTCCCTAATTGATAGGAATGACACTCTAATAATGATACTTGGGATAACTCATGTTCTAACTTTCTCAAGCTTTCCAACAAAGGATGCCCATGTCTGCAGTGCCACTGTAAGGGAGAACCAATCAAAAGGATAGGAGCAGATACTTGGTGAGCCAGACTTTCACCATGGAAGAGGTATAGATCCACCTTTACTAGGACCCCACCCATCATCCTCATACTCTTGAGATCTTGTAATACAAAACAAGAAGGTCCAAATGTCACCGTACATTTCATAGTATCAATCAATTTTGCAACAGAAAGAAGATTAAATGAAAATACAGGCACATAATGTACAAATTTAAGATCATTTCTAGGAGTTAGAGAAATAGACCCACTAGATAACACTCTCCTCACTAAACCATCTGCTATTGTCACAGATTGGTGAGGAACATGTGAGTCAATGAAATGAAGCAATCTCTTCATACCAGTCCTATGTTGTAACACTCCAAAGTCAACCACCCATGAAAAAGTTGAACCAAAAGCCAGTAAGGAGGTAGCCTGATTATCAGTAGTAGATATTAGGTTTTCTAAAGAAGAAGATGATCCCAAACTCAGATGATGAGTATCTAGAATAAATCTATCATATTCCTCCTTAGTGAGTGTGATGCCAGAAGATCCAAAACTCGAAACTGGAGGCTCAGAAGCAACATGTTTTGCCTTGTCTGGGGATTCTAACACTATATGGATATCATTCATCCACTAGAGATAATTCTTTCCATTCAAATTGATAGAGGGGATAGGTGACATCTCATTATAGATGGTAGATACTTTGGTGTCCTCTATGATCTAAATGAAAAATAGAATGACGGGATGATACATGTCAAGAGAGAAATCGAGTGATGGAAAGATACATGCCATGTTGTGGAAGGGAGTGATGGAGAGATACATGCCACCCAAATATATATGAGATGATACATTTCTAACGGGTCAACAACCTCCAAGCGAGTATTTCCTAATCACATGGAGGATGTGTGATTAGGAATTCTATAAATAGATGTGGGATGCTTGATTTGTACCTTTAGAAGGCTGTTGAAGAGGTTGAAGGAGTCTATGCCTTTTGGTCAAGAATCAACTGTATTTGGCCCCTTACCCGGTGAAAACTAGCCTGGCGGAAAGCTGCCTGGAAGCTGCTTGACCGGCGGTGATGAGACTTCAGCGGCGGTGGGATATCGATGGTGGGTTGCCGATGGCGCGGCTGCTTCTCGACAGATTGTTGCTACCGGCAGAGGTGCCTGCTGCTATCCGGCGGCAGCAGTGCTGCTGCTGTGTCTTAGCGACAATGATTACTATACGGTGCGACGGCAGCTTACCCTGTTGGTTAGGGTTAGGTCCGACAACGCTTCCCTTAGATCTAGTTGCTTTGATACCATGTGAACAAGAAAGATTGGGTGTTGATATGCAGTGTGTTGAGAGGAGCAATGTGCCCTCTCCCTTTTATTAATAAGAGAACCTAGAGAAATTACATAGAGGTCCAACATTATATAGAAATTACAAAATATAATAAAGCTGAATATAAATAAGATATATTAACACATCATAACATGCAACAACATCTGGTGCAATTTAATTAACATATTAGACAGATCTAGACAATAAAACATAAAATAAACTAATTCAGGAGAATAGAAATAAAAGTTAGGACCTCGGGTTAGATCATTCATTGAAAAAATAACGTGATACTTAAAGAAATCAGCAACCTGCAATCTTTCTAGATAGGCGTCGTTCTTTTACTCCACTTGGTCACAAACCTATAAAAGGTGGTTTTCATCTTGCTCACGCTTGACAACGATTTGGTTGCACTACCAGCGCACCCCAACAATTGCAAGAACCACCACCTAACAGATCGCATCCCAGAATAGAGGAAGGATGAACTCGCTACGCACAACAAAAGGTCTCCACATAGAAGCTTGAGAGCGATGACAAGAAGGTGTTAGTTAAGGGTTAGTAAAACATGTACTTGAACGCCTAACAGATAATGTTCAAAAGTTGTGTTTAACCCTTACGTCCAGAGACTTTTATATAGTGTTGCATGCACTGATATCATACTTTCATTAAGACGCAATGACTCGATCGCTCTTATATACATTATGAAAAAAATATGCGAGGCAATCACTTGTCAATTAGGATTAATAAATTTAGTTTGAAAAGAAACAATTAATTAAATTAATAATTAATTGCGTAGTTGTATCCTATTGCAAAATAAGACGAAAGACAATTCTTACAACCCACGATCCCATGCCCGTGTACGGCCTGGCCCGACCAGACCAGGCAAGGTGTGGTGTGGCACGCGTGCATGCGTACGTGTGTGTTGTTGTCACCATACCCACCAAGGAGGTGATCATGCTCTCCCCTAAGATTCTTTTGACAGTAGTATCACATGTGATCTTACATATAAAGACCATAACAGTTCTAGGAGTGAGAAATATGGGACTAAAGCTCTTCCCATTTGAACAAGACAACACACTATCTTTTCCTCTATGTACAAATAACACTACAATGCACTTAACCCGTGTTAAATATATGGCTAGCAACCACATTTCTAATAGGCCATCACCATGATATTGTCAAACTTCACTAATGGATTTTTGTTGTATGCCCTCACCATCAAGCAATACTCCCTCTTATGCAATGACATCAGTGGCACTACTCCCACTATTGTTAGCAATCTGGCTGGCACAATGCTCACACTGTGATCGGTTGTTGGCTACTTGAGAAAGATGATGATGGGGAGAAGGATAGGCGAGGAAGGGCCCAGAGTCTGGTGAATTTTTCATGAAGTGAGAGAGAGAGAGAAAAGGATGTATAGGAGAGAGGTATGGGAAGATACTAAAAAATAGGTGGGGTCAGTTAGGTTTGAGTGCATTGAGATTTCATGGCGATTAGAACTCTAATCCAACGGCTACAAATGTGGTTGTATTTATGGTTGAATACACTCACTTTATATATATATATATATATATATTGTGTACCAACAATTTTTCACTTTGTACAGTGTCAACATGTAAGTGAACTGAGTATTTTTTGTTTGGTGGGAAATGAGTTTGTAGGAGTCCGCAAAAGTTCACCAGTACCACTAATTGTCGAGAATGATTGGGGACATTTGTTAGGTCATAAGTAGTCTACAGTCAATTGGATGAGGCTGAGGCCTCATGTGGCATCAACTTAAGTGTGTTGTTGACGTAGGGTAAGTTGTTGGCCTCCTCAAAAGCACAGAGTCGGAAACATTAGTTGCTTTTTCATATATTAGTCGATACCTTGTAAGAGGTGGCATCAATTGAGTGGGAACATGGGATTCATCTTGATCAGGGCTCTGTGCGCTAGCATGAATATGTAGGAAGCTTGTTGAATTTGGATCTAAGTGTCTGTCAAGCAAAGAGATGTAGTGGTGAATGGAATGAAACCACCTACTATAAAAGGTCATCTTTTATAATATCAATTACTGTATAAGGGGCAATGTATTTGTTGTTAATTACTTTTAACTTCCTTTCTAGCCATATACACCAGAGGTTGTACCAAAAAAAATTATTTCCTACATCTAGCTGAAGCATGTATGTTAATAAATGATTTGTTATCTGGAGTATAGGTCCAGAGAGGTGGAGTGCTGGCCAGATAGTCATAAAAATCAAACATTAGAAAGCTATAACAAACACGTTTAAGGTTGTCCCAGAAAAACATATAGGTGAAAGGGCTTTGTATATTTCTTTTTCTACATGTTAGACCCCAAAAGGATTTTATCAACATTGATGCCAAATGCAGAGCTTTATGCTTGGTTTAATCTCAATGACCTGGAATTTTATGTATATGTTTTTGATGAAGAAAGGAATTCCATAAAGCCAAGAGATGGTTGGGTCATATTTTGTAAAGGTGATGAGGTCTTTAATTTTAATGAGATTATGGTGAGGTATATTATTTTTGGTCATATGACACCCCAACACATTATGATGAGATTACTCAAAACAAAACAATGCATTACATTTACCAACACTATCAACCATTAGTTTACAATAAACACATAAAAAATCCAACTTCATATCCACAAGATTTGCACATAAGGCTTAGCTTTTTTTTATTCCCAAACATGTAAATTTATAAGGTATAGTTGAGTGACTTTTGTCACAACGTGTATTCTAACATAGGTACAACATGTGCATCTATACAAGGCAATAAGCCAATGAGTAATAGATACATCTGATCCAATCTACCCTTCTCAGGCCTAAGAGTACATGTATGACTCTAGGACACACCACAACATATCTTCTCTAACCAATAAGCTACTACTGACCACTCAAACAGGCTCCTCTTCACAAAATCCACATTGATCAACTTGAAGATACAGATGACCACGAGGATGAGATGTGTTTTTTGAAAATGTGATACAACGACTGATAACATCTTATGCTTACAAGTCTACTATTGGTAGAGTAGTAACAAAAAGGTAAAAAAACATAAGTAAACTTCACTTAGAATGAAATAGTATTAATTTATGTATAAAAATAGCAAGTAATACTTTGCATGTGTAGAAGAGCACTAAAAGCATTACAATGTGGATCCCCAAGTATCCCTAAGAAAATATATTACATGGATGAATTACTTGTTTTATTAGTGAGCCCTAGATGGTTGAGATGTAACAAGTCAAAGTAGTCTTTAGTGATTGAGAAGTACCTCCTAGATATTATGTAAGGTGTTAGGAATATTGGACTCTATAACCACATCACACCTTGGTGGGTGTGCTTATAAACAAAGATTGGTGTGTACAAAGGCCAAACTAACTTGTGGAGCACTCAAAGGCTAGCCCACAAACAAACTAGGTTTGTCTGGGTACTCAGGTCATGGAAACTATCTCACAAGGTGTATAAGAAAACAAGTTGTGCTCACCATATAATGCCCATTATCACATATCATTATCATCTGTTAAAGAAACATGCTCTGATCATTTGTATGTAATCCAAATTATATGACTCTGAGAACCTTCCAACAATTATAAATTGTGACATGGAAGTTCGTTTCTCTATCCCAACTTTCGAACACCGGGATAGCTCCTATGTTCTTAGAGCATTGCATGATTAGGTTTACAGTACTTGTTTTAGTTAGGTGAATTAGTTTGCTCTAATGATTCAATAAAGATACATAAAAGCATAATGATATATTATTACCTAATTTAAATACAAACAACTTCAAAAGATATAAAATGTATCATAAAAGACACCAAGTTACCCACTTATGGTGCATTTTACCAATGTTGGCCATGCAAAGGCCCAATTAATCAACATAGGCAACATCAAGAACAAACCCACATGGGTGTTGAGTTTTACGTGGTCGGAGTAGGCAGCAGAAACAAAAAAATTACTTGACCATAAACCCATAACCAGCAGATCGCATCAACATCTATGTAATGGGAAGGATGGTTTTAGCGAGTTATACGTGATCCTGAGGGTTGCTCAACGACTATACCTCACAGCAAGTGCGGTCTTCAACCACCTATCTTCAACAACGTCTGTACAATTCTTGGTCTTGACCTGGAAAGCAGTTGACTGTTGTCCTCCTGAGCGGTAGAAGTCTCCTGCCTTTATAGATAGTCCACACAGACTACTGGGAACTCTAGTCATCTTGAAGAATGGACTAGAAGGAGTTGTCCCCTTCTGTTGGCGTACTAGTTACCAACACACTCCCCCACAACCAGTTTCTTTTCTGCAGTTGTCTTTCCCTCGTTGTTCCTCCCTGGACGGGTAGAACTTGCTTGGGCTCTCTTGGTTACCAAAACTAGAGAGGACAACAACTTTGCAGAGCAACTGATGTTCTGAGTTGTGTCTATTGTGTATCTGGACAAGCCCCCTATACCCCTCTATTTAAAGAAGAGGGTAGGGTCAGGGTTCCCACTCTGTGCGGGAGTAAAAGGGTCCAGATTTTTCATAAATAATTTGCACTGTGACAGGAGAATCGGTCGGTTCACTTAGTGAACCAGGCAGTTCACAAGCCAGATCTGCTTGTAATTGACTTTCCTAATTCATTTATAATTAATGCAACGATTAATTCTTGTCCCAATTGAATTGAAAAAGTAAAACGGGAAACTTTTCTCACGAACCAGGAAACCCAACACTTGCTCATTTGGTCCAAGTAAATCGATCGGTTCACTAGAGTGAACCGGTCGCCCCACTAACCATGAGACGATCGGTTAACCCAGTGAACCGGTCAGCTGGTGGTCCAGATTGTGTAAAATTTTATCCAATTCAATTCTCAATCAATCTAAGACTCTAATCAGTTGTTTCAACACTTGAACTTGATGATTCTAAGTCAATTCTATTGATTGAATGTTTGATCGAGTACCTAAACACTTTAGTAATCAATCCAAACATCATTCATGGATAAACTCCTCTACCAGGTGAATCCTATGTGTGTGACCCTCTAGGTCCCATATCACGTTAGCAGTGAATGTCCATAACTACTTATGACATCACAAGCAAAGATAGGTGCCTAGTCACACGTCAGTGCTACCCAAGTGAATGGGAAGTTGGAGAACAACCTTCAGCCTATAGTCTGTGATTGATGTTCTAGTGAAAGTATAATTCCTTTATCTCTGATATCCTGAATGAACTCAAGGCATCGTGTTGTCATCCTTTCAATGTTCATTCATGTTTCTTGAACTAGAGTAGACTGTCTGAGATATATGTGAACTCAATATCATATATTTATTCACATGTGCATGCGCATGCTATTCTCAGTCTTACTTATCAAGTGGCATGGACATCATACTCTCTTAGGAGGGAAAAATCTCATATCTATCACTCATAATCTATCTCATGTGTCAAAGCCACCCAATCATCACCTTTATAACAACCCATGTTTCAGGACTGCATTTGATGATGTCAAAGTGTACCCAATCACAGTCGACGAGTACATGATTTTAGGTCTAAGAATTACAATCACCACCATTACTATGAGAGATGATTTTGACTACCATGTCATGGTTCCATGCGTCACTCTCATGGTAGGTCTGTATGATACATTGTTCTCTAACATGTATCTATGGGCTTGGTTTGATATCATATATCATGACTAATGAGACACTGTCATCAACCAACACACACTCTAGTCTTGATGTGTCGTTGTTGTCTATCAACCTTCCACAATGACATTTGAACAGGGACATAATAAGAATGTACATACTCTTAGCATCTGTATGATCTCATTTTTTAGGTCCTTAACTCGAAGACATACGTTATCAAGTATTGTCATTCTTTAGACATTCATTCTGCTCCATTTATCTCATAATTGATTGAACTAGAATTAATTGGAAGCTTTCCTTCGATATTTATCAAATCAATCATGACGTATGCCAATCCAATCATCATATGATTGGCTCTTAGGGAATACATACCAATAGACTCATACTTGCACTTAGAGCCAATCACCTTTGAATCATATTCTCAGTGATCTCTAAACATGTCCAACACGTTTCTGCTATGCTAGTGCTAATCCAGTGAGTTAGCAACATTTTGCTTTATTCGATATATTGCATGTTTCACATCTCCTTACTATACGACATTTTGTATGAGATGAAGTTGCCATAATATGCTATCTGATATTCCTTACCTAACAATTAGCTCCATAGTTTGACTTAGTATTTCTACTTTGTCATCAATGGTTGGAATATCTATAAGTTCATCGATATGAAATTCTAGATCCATATAGTATCCTCTGGTGTTCAAAACATAAGGATACTCGATATTCCTTTTAGAATTAAATAGACTTTTCATTTTTCTCGGAAAGTTTACATTTATCATCACATATTCACTTTTATATTTTGTATTTTGTGATCAATTTATGTCATTTTGAAAGCTTGCATCAATGTAACTAATTTACACTCAACTCTTCCTTTTATTACCATACAACTAATCCTTTAATACTTCATAAATATTTAAATAAGTTCTTTATGGCATTCCAGTGACTCTCACTGGAAGTAGACATACATCCACTCGTCATGTCCATTACATATGAGATAACTGGATGAGCATATCATATTGTCATGTCCAATACATACAAGATGATGAATGCATATATTTTCTTGTCATGTCTGATACATACATGATAATGGGATGATTACATACATGATAGATCCAATTGCAAATGCATAAGGCATCCATCTATGTGTTCCTATTTTTCATAAGAATTTGGGACACTAGGCATCTGAGAGATGAACTCCACACAACATGTACAAGTTTTCTCCCACTAAATCTTTGCCTACTGAGTCCTTCAGCATAGACTTCCAATGTATGTTTTCTTTTATCAAGCTAAGAGGTTTTCGAGAACTATCTCTATAGGTCTCTATTCCTATAACATAGGACATTCCTCTTTATTCCTTAGAGAATGTATTTCCACACCAGTTTCTATTCTTAGAATGTTTCATTTCTCGTCATCGTGTGGAATATGAATACGCTCCCACTAAATATTTGTAATCACAGATCCCTTATATCAGTCAAACCTTTTGACTATATAATCAAAGTAAAGACTCCAATTCTGAGGTGCTTGTATTTAATCAATCATATTGATTAATCTCTTATAACTTATAGACTACATTTGCATTAACAGAATTATAAAACCCTTCAGGGTGTGTCACGTACACAACCTCATGTTATTCCTTCCAGGAATGCAGTTTTAATATTTTTATGCCAAATTTCATAGTCTTCAAGTTCCAATAGCAAGCATGATGCTTTATGGCCTATAGCCACTGTAATTGGTTAGATAAATTCATCAGGTTCAACACCTTGAACTCAATTGAATTCATCTCAACCAATCAGCTCTTCAAATGTCATCCATGTTAGTCTTAACTCTTAAGACCCAAATGCACTTATGGTTTTATCCCTATAAGTGTTACGATTAAGGTCATACCTTATTTGGTTCACATGGAAGTTATTTTGGATCTTATGGCTTCAAGCCATAACTCAAAATTTGGTTCCTCAACATCAACTAGATAGATTATTGGCTCATCATCATATGACCAATTCATCACCTTTGAGTTTGTAGGATATCATTATCCATGAAGATTAAGGTGTTTTCTACTAGATATATGAGGTGTATCTGTTACATAAGGAATTTGAGATTCCACAACACTTGTGATTATTAATCTCCTTTTGTACCTTATGATGTTTCAATGTTATTATGTTGATATCAAACATTTTGAGTTCTACTTCTCTCCCACTTATTCTTTTGGAATTCAGATATCCTTATAACAAACACTTTGTCATTGGATTGAGATTAGTATTCAACTAACATTATGTGATTTGTGAATGAAGCTCTTTCTAAGAAACTAGTTTTCTTATATGAGCATTCAATCACTAAAAGACATATTGGAACATTCTCAATACCACATCTCATATGGTGTCTTTTATACCTTTTGAATGGTACATTTATTTAGTATAAAGCATGTTCTTTAGAAAAATTCTAGAAGATTAGTTATTTTTTTGATGATCATGCTCTTACTATATAAAGTATGATTCCTTCTTTGATTTAGACATTATTATGCCTTAATCATGAGTTCTGTATGATACACTATCATAGTTACTCACAAGGTCCTCAAACATTTAGTTTAAGTATCTCATACATTGATCATATCAAATAATTAATACTTTTACCAAGTTTTCTCTTCATTTATGATATTCTTGAACACTTCAAGATATTCATATTTGTATTTCATTAAATACCATATCTGAAGTATTAGCATTTATTCCAATAGGTATGTATATACATCAATATGTATTATACCTAATAGAGTAGTCATTCTCCCACTACATCTAGTGAAGATTGACTTGTCATCATGCCCAATAAACAAGACATTCATATCTCTTAATGGTTCATTAACCAAGAGAGTCTAGTTTATCCATCAACATGGAACCTAGATATGAATTTCTCATTCATTTGTTTAGATGATAATGTTAATTTATTGTTTGAGTCATCGATAAAAGTTTTAGGTATTATTACTTTATCTCATGCATACCAAGTACCACAAGATAAATAAGGCATCCCCATAAAAAATCACATCTTTGAAATTGAAACATAAATTTTATTGATAGACATCCTTGTCGGTACAAGATGCAAAAATAAAATGTTTATATTTATTGGAAAAATGAAATAGCAACTCACAACTCTATTACTTGCCCTTTGGTCTGAAATAAACTAAAAGGTACTTCTATCTATGGCAGCAACACTTGCTCCATTCTTGATGAGTGTTCCTTCTTGGTCCTTTCATAAAGGCCATCACTTCTTTTTAGATCTTACACATCATATATGTCAGATCTATATCTTGGTATCATATACCTATGATAGAGAAGCATTTTAAGTTTGTTTCATGATACCTGAGGTGGAGACTTCCATCCCCTCCTTCTTCTTTAGTTCAACTATGTAGAGAGGAAAATTTCTCTTCCAATGTCCTGGCTCATGACAATGGTGACATTTGCCTCCCTTGTTCACCCCTCCCTTGGCTTTGAGTGTTGAAGATGACATGGGCTGCTGGCTAGCATTAGAACCTTTCTTTGCTTTGCCCTTTCCCTTACCTTTAGACTTTCCCTTCTGTCTTCTGATCATCGTTACAAATTTGGGTTTGTCTTTCTTCATTTGTACCTCGGTTGTCCCTAACATGCCCAAAAACTCTGTCAGTGACCTGTCAAAGTTGTTCATGTTGTAGTTCATCACAAACTGATTATAGGATTCTGGTAATGATTGTAGTATCATATTAGTAGGCAACTCTTGGCTCAGAGGGAATCCTAGTCGAGTTAGGTTCTCCATGTACCCAATCATCTTGAGTGTGTGAGGGCCTACTAGATCTCCTTCTGTCATGGCGCACTTGAACAGTGCCTTGGGGACATCATATCTCTCTTATCGTGCCTGATCTTGATACATGTTCTTGAAATGTTGAACCATCTCAATGATGTCCATGTTCTCGTGTTGTCTATGCAACTCATAGTTCATTGAGCACAACATCAAGCAGTTCACATCAATGACATCCTCAGTATGCTTCCTGTAAGCATCCCTTTTAGCCTTTGGTGCGGTGGGAGTGGGTTCTTCTTGCTCTGGTGTATCTAGGACATAGAGCTTTCATTCTTGAGTGAGAATAATTCTCAATGTCATAAACCATTCATGGAAGTTGTTCTAATTTAACTTGTCCTTCTCAAGGACCGATCGTAATGAAAATTGATTTTTTTTGGTAGCCATTTATTCTACAAAAAAGAAATTTGCAATTTTAGTCTAAAACGCTTTTGATTTGATTTGACTTGAAAATTGACGATATTTAATTAGGTCTTTAATTAATGTTTGCTTCTCACTATTTTATCTCAAATTGATAACCCTCATTATCAATTCGGAAGATTGCAGCGTACAACCTTCTTGTGAGCAAGATCTTGATTTCATCTAAGCTAATGGACCAGCTAGGGTTGTTGTTACAACCCCGAATTTTGGGTTCCTTTGGTGAGAAATGTAATTTATCACATTAAAGATAGTGGAACAAATAATGATATAATTTGTTTTGAATAAATGATCTTCGTTTAAAATAGCCATGATGGTTTTATTGTGGGCTTTATTGGCTATTGGGCCCAAATAATGAGGAAATTCAATTAATAAAGGAATAATTGAGAATTCAAGAAAAGAAAGATGTGGAAACCTCTAGAAGGCAAAAGAATGTAATCCAAAGGTGGATTTCGTGCCTCTTGGATTCCTTGAGTCCCAAGGAGTCCAAAGTTGCATAGAGAATGCAATAAGAAAAGAAAATGTTAATTAAGTATTTCTTTAGTAAGAAAGAAATTGAAATTAATGTTAGAATGTTGGAAATAAGAGGAAAAAGATATAACTGAGTTATCCTTAGGGGAATTTCGTATCCCAACGATTTATAATGATAAAAGGAATACCGATGAGGAAAATAAAAGAGAAATAAAGAGAAATTCTCAAAAAGAACTATTTTAATAAGAAATAAACAAGATAATGAGAAATAATGAAGAATAATGCATTTAGATGCATCTAGAAGGATAATGAGTATCCTTAAAAGGAATTTCGAAATCTCAAAGTTTCTTGGGGTCCAAGGATCCCCCAATAAAGAGGAAAGAAAGAGAAAATACCAAATTTGCAAAATAAGAATATAATGTGATACATTATTAAGGAATTTTGTGATATTGCTAAAAAGAAAGTATTTTCTAATAAAGGAAAATAGGATTTCGTGTTTATGGATTACAAAGCAAGGAAAGAGAGAATAAGTAAGAAGAAATTCGAATTCCTAATGATTCAAGAAATAGGATATATCAAAGGAGAGAGAAAATTTTTGTTCTAATGAAGGAATCACTTTCGAAGTGGGAAAAGGATTTGTTTCCCTTGAATAAACATCTTAGGGTGCGAAAACCCTCCTCTATAAAAGGGGTAGACCCTTTGGGACGAGTTCCAGAGAAATTCCACATCTCCCACTCTCTTCCTCGTTTTCTTCATTTCTCCTTATGTTCAAAACCCTAAAGAGGAGAGTATATACCTTTTCTGGGAAGCACTGAGGGGTGGTACCTACTCTTGATAGAAGGGGAACGCTCCTACGATAACCAAGGGGTGATGAATCACCTTCTCCTCACTCAAGTCCTCGCACAACGCCTGCAAGCGGGCTGTCAAACCACTGATAGCACAGGCATGGTGCTCATGGAACTGGCCGTTTTGGTCGCGCCGTGCAGCCTGGTTGACTGCGGACGGAGGTAGGGGAGGAGTTTCCGGCGAGCCTTGGGCATGGAGGCAGAGGAAGATGGCCGCGAGACACTACTGTCTGCGGCAACATAGGGTTGCTCTACGAAGAAGTCGACCCGAGGGTCGATTGGATGATGCTACCCCTCCACGATACGAGAAGTGAGTTACCAAGTCAAGGACAAAATAGTAAATTGGTTATATTCTCCAGCAAGCTGCTTTGCGTGGTCCAGGGCGACATGGCGCTCTGTGATTGGCCCAAAAATAGTAATTTTATAAAATTCGTATCTCAATAACCGTAGCTCGGATTGATGCGCATTATACATGAAAGTTGCTTAGAAAAATGAAGGGAATCCATTAAAAATATAATTGAAGTCTAATTCCTTTTACAATTCGAAAAGTAATGGAAGTTATTAGCTTTAGATGTACTAATGTTTAAAGAACCCTATTTTGATATGATTAAAGCGTTTAGTAGGGTTTAATAGCTGTTTAAAGTGAATATTAGCCTGTTAATGATAAAAAGGAACATTAGGAAGAAAGAGGATGAACTTTGCATATAATTAGTTAATTTGGAGTTTTATATAAATGAATATACTTTAATGGGCCTTGAAACCCTAATGTTGATTAATTGGACTATCAATGGCTTTAATTGATTAATTTCATGATTAAAGTTGGAATATGTTGAATCTAAGCTATTTCGAGCATTAAAGTTTCGAACTTGTGGATAAATACCCTAAATGTAATAATTAGGGTTTTCTCATGAATAAAAGGTGGAATTAATTGCAAATCAAGTTCATATGTGATTTGGATCGTAATGAACTATGAATTAATGATAAATGTGTATAATGATCTTGTCATGGATTAAAAGGATAAAAATAGTAGCTTTAACAAAAGAGGCTTAATGAGCTTAATTAATGGTTAATTATGCCTTTAATTTGGAATTGATAATTAGATGTGGAAATACTTAGGGTTTGTGATCAATTGCGTTAAATTAGGGTTTAAAATAGTAAAAGATGAAGGGAAACCCTAATTGCAATGGAAACCCTAAAAATGGACTAGAAACCCTAAGAAACGAACTAGATTTAATAGATCTTAATGACATGAGTAGTAAAAGGAGATTGTATAATTGTTTCAGGATCTTATTGAATGCTTGCTTGCTCGTTGTTGTTTCGATTATTCCTGCACCTGAATCTACATGTACATGTATGTGGTTACGCTTATGACTACCCGAATTAGTTTTCCGGGATTTTATCGATGTTTCCATCGTGGCTTGAATTAAACTGTTGGGTGTATTTAATTCATGCAAAGTATAATGTGAATATGACTATCACATAAGAAATATGCCTACTAGCTCAGATCATGGTCCCCTCTATAGCTTAATGGGTTGACTTAGTAAATGGCTACCAATGGGGTAGGCCCATCAGGTCATTGAATGAATTAGTAAATGGCTACCAATGGGGTAGGTCCATCAAGTCACATTGAGTTAGAGATTGGACTACCTATGAGTAGTGTCATGCGACTCAACCCTAGATATTGATCTACCTGTTAGGTAGGATCATGCGGGGTCTAATAAGGATCTACCTAGAGAGAGGTAGTATCTCAGTCCACTGCAGGGACATCACAAAGATAGGGGATAGGAAAGGATTTTGTAGTATGGTTTAAATTGTAATCTTGACTGTTAAATGATAATTGGCTAATTACTTTGTTATTATGGTTGCATGATTATTGTTTCCCCCACATACCAGCTTCTTGCTGACTGACATTTTGTTTGTCAGTGTTTTAGGTACAAATGATAAGAACAAACAGTAAAGTGACAGATGTAGAATTAATTGAGAAATAACGTGCATAGGAGGATTAGTTAGTTTAGCATCTTCATGGATAGAAGTTTAGAAATCCTAGTTTTTCCAAGGAAGAAAAGTTTTATTTTTATACCAGTTTTCAGTTTAGTTAGTAAAGTTTATTAATTGTTATTGATTATTTGTTGAACCTTTGATCCTATTAATTGAATAATGACTCTAACCTTCGGGTCTCCCTTAATTGGGGGTTACTGGGAGGCGGGGTCATTACAATTGGTATCAGAGCATAGGTTCCTCAATTAATCTTTAATAATTATTAAATTTTAAAAATTCTATAGAAACCAAGGGAGTTATTAGAGGATTGTCCGAAAGACTGAGGTGTCTAGAAAAGGATCACGTCCGGGGGCTGGAAATATTTTCCTCCGCACCGCTAGTCAGAATACGAGGACTCCCTGATTGTTTGATTGTCTATCCGATGTCTTAGGGTATGACTCGAAATAAGATACCTTTAGGACTCTCTCATCTTGTTCATCCCTTCTCAACTCAAATTCTATTAAGGACCTTAAGGATTAGGGTTTTCTCTCTTCTCCTCACCCTCTTGAGGTATGGGTAAAGTTAATAAGGTCTAAGGAATCCTCCACCAAATTAATGAAAAGCATGTAAATAATATGTCATGAACATAAGCTTAATATATTAAGTGCAAACTAAATAATAGATACATGCTTAGGTCGTATGATACAAGTTGTAATCGCCCTCAGGAGAGGCCTGAGGATAGATCTCTTGTTAGGAGGATGAGTAGAGAAGGTTAGTCTGGGAGGTAGAGACCTCCATTAAAGGTAGAGACCTAGCACATCCCTTGAGGACGATGGTAACCCTAACCCTAAGTGAAGGTTAGAGAGAGAGATGACATGATCAGTTAGATGTCATGGTTGACCGAGTGTATTGGTTGGTCATGCCTTTGGGATGCCATAAGAGGGTAGATGACCTAGTACCTTTGGCGACCCAACCCTGGAGAGGGTCATGCGTGCCATAGCAAAGGATAGCTCCTTTGTCGATGAGGTTAGAGGAGAACCTATAGTTACCCTATGGGCTTAGGCAAGTAGGGTATATCTTGATGAAATCCTGGTTAAGAGATCATGATGGATGGCTTATGAAAGGGGTATGGATGCTCTTGAGCCAAACATGAGTTGAGCATAGGCTTCAACCACATAGGCGTATGCTTGTGAGCATGAGCCTTCATGGAGAAGGGACCTCTAGTAAGTATGGTTGGAGGTGGAATTAGCTCTAGAGAGATGAAGCAGAACCCCAACAAGGAGGTTGGAAGCCTAAAACCCCAAAACTTGAGGAATAGTGGGGAGTTGAGGATGATGCGACCTACGTGGATGATAGTGGTTGCCTTATGCTTGATTCTTGGAGGCTGATGATATCTTGGTTGCCTTTAGAGGAACCCAACCCTAGAGAGAGGATGATGTTTCTAGTACCCAGGGTATAAGTGGTTACCTGCTAGATGAGATAAAGAGTGCCTTAGACCCTGAGGAGGTTTAAGTACCTTGTTGTGAGGTTTTATACCTAGTTGAATGTCCTGGAGGAGGACTCAACTCTGAGGTGTTGCTCATATAAAAGGATCATGGGAGTACATGGAATACCCTGGACATGCTTGATTCATGGTTAAGAGGTTGATCATGTAGTTGGATATCCAAAGGTGAACCTAGGATTCCTGTCCGAAGAGGGGAAGTGGTGTACCTAATGCTCATGATGGGAATTGAGTCTCTATAGTTTCGAGCATGGTACTCCTCATGTGTAGAGGTCAAGGAAACTCCTTAAGTTAAGGGTATGTTGGATGAACCCCTCACGACTAAGTTGATCTAATGTCGAGGAAAGAGAGCATGTATGACCTAGCATGGTCTAATAGGTGGTCTGCTGGTGCCTTAGTAGCTGTTGGGTTAGGCATGCTCATATGAATGCAAACCCTAAGGATGGTTGTGACCTTGTTGTCAAGAGTTGTAGTTTCCTCCCATCCTGGGAGAGGGACCCTTTTGTAGGGTGTATATCAGTTTTGTTGTTTTTGAGGTAATCTAAAGAGGTTTCAGGGTAAGAGAATGAACCTGTAGACCCATAGTTAACCATCTCTAAGTGCATGTGGATGTGTTACCGTGGAGGTAACCGGTATGGGGCCTGACCAAGGTAGGCTGGTTGCCATGAGCCTTATGAAAGGATGAAAGACAACCCATGAATGCAGAGGGAGATGATGAAGGCTTGGGTAAGGTTCTAAGTTGGACATGTACTATAATTGAATCCTAAGTCTATCTTTGTGTCAGGTAGGGATAAGACCGATGGAAGAAGGAGTTGCCTAATTCCCTAGTTGCACATGACCATAGGGTCGGGAGGTAACAACTATCATTGTCTGAGGGCCATGGGTTAGGAGACTGATCACCTTCATGAACTCATGGGACCCAAAGGGCAGATGAGTAGGGCACTCTCAAGATGCATAAGGGAAAAGGGATGACCCCAAAAGTGCCAGCACCCTATAGACCTAGAGGAGATGACCAAGGTTTGTGTGGTGACCCAAGTAGGTTTGAGACCAGTTTTCCATGAAACTAACTTTGATATCAAGATGACTGAGAAGTAGAGACATAAGTTGCACATTTCAACTTAGTTTTAAAGGTGTACTGGCAAGGTGGGATGTACCATCTCTACTCCTGGAATGGGAAGAACTCTGTATTTGGACGGCCGCCAAATGCTTATTTCTTCTTGTTATGGGAGTGAGAGATAGGACAGTACACATGCCATACACTAAGGATAAAGATGATGTACGTTGGAACGTTGCTATGAGGTATGAGGAAAGAGATGATAACATACCCTAGTGGAGCGAATGATACATGGATGGATTACAAACACTAGGAGGGATGAAGTAGTCACCTTATGAAGATGTTTTATCATGAGATATGAGTCATACAAGGTTGAGTTTGATCACTATGAGGATGAGCTCGGAGTTTCATGATGAAGACAAACTTAGAGTTTGAGATGAGATGATAAGTGGAATATGTGGAGGTGTATGTCTTCAACATTACTTAACACCTAGGGAGGTGAAGTGGTAATGAATGCTCTGGTTGAGATATAGCTACCTAGGCTAAAAGAGGTTGAGGTTGCTCGACTAACCCTATGTTTGGAAAGAGGATGTGTTTTGGCTAACACACAGATGTAACAAGATATGTCGAACAAGTTCATGGTTGTTTGGTTAGCCAGTTTATTCCTTGATGTAGTAAAAGGATGGTGATAGAAACTCGGATACACTTCTTTGGATAGGAAGGTAATAAAACCCTTTGAGAGTGGTTTAGGGTTTCCGAGGTATCAAGCTTGAGGAATCATAACAATACAGGAGGTTATGATGTACCTTGGTACCACAAAGATAGAAGAAATGGTAGCACTCTGGATGCTTAAAACAAAGTTGCATGTAGCATGTGGCCATGCAAGCTAGGAGGTGAAGGACGAACACCAGTAACCCAGTGTATCGATATAGAGGATAAAAGGGTTCCAGAGAGGGAATGGGAGTTCACCGTTATGGAAGTTGTGGTAAGTCTCCCCTTGACCAAGGAAGGTCAAGATGCAATATGGGTTATGGTAGAACACCTTACCTAGATGACATGAGATAGAAAGAATACTGTCACAGGATATATTCAATTGAACTACTTATAAGAGAGAGATGATTCAACTACACCATGATGCGAGTTAAAAAGTTCTTGGGTATGACCAAGGTTTGCTTCCATAAGGTGGAAAAAGATACATGAAGAACTCAATGTTAGCATAGTTTATCACCCCTAACTAATGGTTGGTATGGTCCAGACTAGAGGGTCTGATGAGAGAAAGTGCACTTGTTCAGGGTGATACATAGAGATAGTTCTTAAGATGTGATGTTAACCACCATAGCCTTTATCGGGATGAAAGAAGTTCTAGAAGGAGGTTGTGTCGGTCACCACTTCATTAAGATGATGTTGGTGAAGGAGGCCTCGTAAAGGTCAGAAAAGAACTACAGTGTGTGCAGATGAAGTTGCTTTGATCGTGCAATGGCTAAGAGAGAGCCCAGTGGTGACATGAGTCGTGAGCTGATGCAAAGTAGACTAACATGCAGTTCACTGTGGGAGAGTATGTGATGTGAAAATCCGACCCCTCTAAGCTTCATCTGAGAAAGCTGAGTCCCCGATATATGGGTCCATTTGAGATGGATTGGTGGAGATGGTTGTGTTTAGCCTTACCCCTCAAGATAACTTGATGAATAAATGTGTTCCATGAGTCCGATCTAGAGCACTATGTGAGGTACCCAAGCCATGTGTTGAGCCCTGAACCTATTCAGCTTTTGAGAGGCTGAAATGTCATGAGTCACCTATGAGGGTACGATATACCAAGGTAAGAAAGAACTCAGATGGAAGAATATGAGATAATAAAGGTTCTTGGGAAGCACCATGGAAAGGGTGAAACCACATGGGAGCCATGATGGACATATGAAAGGCTTATCCTGTTTGTTTGCTTGCTTGATGGAATTTTGAGGGCGAAATTCTTTTAAGAGGGGAAGGATGTTACAACCCCGAATTTTGGGTTCCTTTGGTGAGAAATGTAATTTCTCACATTAAAGATAGTGGAACAAATAATGATATAATTTGTTTTGAATAAATGATCTTCGTTTACAATAGCCTTGATGGTTTTATTGTGGGCTTTATTGGCTATTGGGCCCAAATAACGAGGAAATTCAATTAATAAAGGAATAATTGAGAATTCAAGAAAAGAAAGATGTGGAAACCTCTAGAAGGCAAAAGAATGTAATCCAAAGGTGGATTTCATGCCTCTTGGATTCCTTGGGTCCCAAGGAGTCCAAAGTTGCATAGAGAATGCAATAAGAAAAGAAAAGGTTAATTAAGTATTTCTTTAGTAAGAAAGAAATTGAAATTAATGTTAAAATGTTGGAAATAAGTGGAAAAAGGTATAACTGAGTTACCCTTAGGGGAATTTCGTATCCCAAGGATTTCTAATGATATAAGGAATACCAATGAGGAAAATAAAAGAGAAATAAAGAGAAATCCTCAAAAAGAACTATTTTAATAAGAAATAAACAAGATAATGAGAAATAATGAAGAATAATGCATTTAGATGCATCTAGAAGGATAATGAGTATCCTTAAAAGGAATTTCGAAATCTCAAAGTTTCTTGGGGTCCAAGGATCCCCTAATAAAGAGGAAAGAAAGAGAAAATACCAAATTTGCAAAATAAGAATATAATGTGATACATTTTTAAGGAATTTTGTGATATTGCTAAAAAGAAAGTATTTTCTAATAAAGGAAAATAGGATTTCGTGTTTATGGATTAAAAAGCAAGGAAAGAGAGAATAAGTAAGAAGAAATTCAAATTCCTAATGATTCAAGAAATAGGATATATCAAAGGAGAGAGAACATTTGTGTTCTAATGGAGGAATCACTTTCGAAGTGGGAAAAGGATTTGTTTCCCTTGAATAAACATCTTAGGGTGCGAAAACCCTCCTCTATAAAAGGGGTAGACCCTTTGGGACGAGTTCCAGAGAAGTTCCACATCTCCCACTCTCTTCCTCATTTTCTTCATGTCTCCTTACGTTCAAAACCCTAAAGAGGAGAGTATATACCTTTTCTGGGAAGCACTGAGGGGTGGTACCTACTCTTGATAGAAGGGGAACGGTCCTACGATAACCAAGGGGTGATGAATCACCATCTCCTCACTCAAGTCCTCTCACAACGCCTACAAGTGGGTTGTCAAACCACGGATAGCACAGGTGTGGTGCTCATGGAACTGGCCGTTTTGGTCACGTCGTGCAGCCTAGTTGACTGCGGTTGGGGAGGAAGGAGGTAGGGGAGGAGTTTCCGGCGACCTTTGGGCATGGAGGAGGAGGAAGATGGCCGCGAGACGCTGCTGTCTGTGGCAGCGTAGGGTTGCTCTACGAAGAAGACGACCCGATGGTCGATTGGACGATGCTACCCCTCCACGAAACGAGAAGTGAGTTACCAAGTCAAGGAAAAAATAGTAAATTGGTTATATTCTCCAGCAAGCCGCTTTGCGTGGTCCAGGGCGACGTGGCGCTCTATGATTGGCCCAAAATAGGTAATTTTACAAAATTCGTATCTCAATAACCGTAGCTCAGATTGATGCACATTATACATGAAAGTTGCTCAGAAAAATGAGGGGAATCCATTAAAAATATAATTGAAGTCTGATTCCTTTTGCAATTCGAAAAGTAATGGAAGTTATTAGCTTTAGATGTAATAATGTTTAAAGAACCCTATTTTGATATGATTAAAGCGATTAGTAGGGTTTAATAGCTGTTTAAAGTGGATATTAGCCTGTTAATCATAAAAAGGAACATTAGGAAGAAAGAGGATGAACTTTGCATATAATTAGTTAATTTGGAGTTTTATATAAATGAATATACTTTAATGGGCCTTGAAACCCTAATGTTGATTAATTGGACTATCAATGGCTTTAATTGATTAATTTCATGATTAAAGTTGGAATATGCTGAATCTAAGCTATTTCAAGCACTAAAGTTCCTAACTTGTGGATAAATACCCTAAATGTAATAATTAGGGTTTTCTCATGAATAAAAGGTGGAATTAATTGCAAATAAAGTTCATATGTGATTTGGATTGTAATGAACTATGAATTAATGATAAATGTGTATAATGATCTTGTCGTGGATTAAAAGGATAAAAATAGTAGCTTTAACAAAAGAGGCTTAATGAGCTTAATTAATGGTTAATTATGCCTTTAATTCAGAATTGATAATTAGATGTGGAAATACTTAGGGTTTGTGATCAATTGCGTTAAATTAGGGTTTAAAATAGTAAAAGATGAAGGGAAACCCTAATTGCAATGGAAACCCTAAAAATGGACTAGAAACCCTAAGAAACGAACTAGATTTAATAGATTTTAATGACATGAGTAATAAAAGGAGATTGTATAATTGTTTCAGGATCTTATTGAATGCTTGCTTGCTTGTTATTGTTTGGATTATTCCTACACCTGAATCTACATGTATAGGTATGTGGTTACTCTTATGACTACCCAAATTAGTTTTCCAGGATTTTATCGATGTTTCCATTGTGGCTTGAATTAAACTGTTGGGTGTATTTAATTCATGCAAAGTATAATGTGAATATGACTATCACATAAGAAATATGCCTACTAGCTCAGATCCTGGTCCTGTCTGTAGCTTAATGGGTTGACTTAGTAAATGTCTACCAATGGGGTAGGCCCATCAGGTCATTGAATGACTTAGTAAATGGCTACCGATGGGGTAGGTCCATCAAGTCACATTGAGTTATGAAAACTACTAGAGGGGGGGTGAATAGAGTTTTCTAGTTAATTTAACAATTATTGAACTCAAACAACCACAATGAAAATATTGGACAAGGAGACACAAGGTTTAGAGTGGTTCCAACTATAGAAAATACTATAGCCGTCAATCCACTACCCGGTTGCTTACCCAACCGGGATTTGAAAAGAAATTTATTTTATTACCTCTTCAAGGAATTTACATAAAATACAATCTCTTTTCCTAAATCCTTCAAGCAGCCTTCACCTAGAACTAATCGCCAACCTTGAAGCAGCCTTCCCTTGAAGTAGATGCACCAACTCCCGTTGCACCAGCCTTCTGAAGTAGCTTCCCTTGCGATAGCCTTCTTGAAGTAGCTTGAAGTCCCCTTCTCCACCTGAGAAGTCAACCCTCTCCAATCCGCAGCCTCCAACCCTAGGAGTAGCAAGGAGAGTACAAAAGATAAACAGGAACAAGAAAGAAAAAGGAAATTACAACTTATCCTTTAAGCCCGAGGCTTGATATGCCTAGATCAAGCGTAAGATCTCCTAGCCAAGTATGTGAACTTGTGATTGCTGTGGGTAGGAGAATCTAGCCTATAGGACACGAGATTGAGCTAAGGAGAATGTAGGCCAATGATCACAGTGCTCAAATTGCTTGCAAAAGATTGCTCAAGTATGCTCAAGTGTATTCTTAAGTGTAACCAGTGAATTCTAGTGTCCTATGGCTTGTCCTATTTATAGGAATGGCCTAAGTATGCTTAAGGACGTTCTAGACAACTTCTAGGGGTTTCTAAGTGCTTAACTAGCCGTTAGGTACAAAGTTGTTGCTTTAACAACGGCTAATTACTTTATTCTGCAGTTGCTGTCAGAGACCATCTCGGTCGACAAATGGTCGACCGAGACACCTACTCGGTCAAACTTTTGTCGACCGACAGGCTCTCTGGAACAAGTGATTTGCAACGTCTTTCTTCAACTACCAACTAACTTGTCTGTTGTGTCTAACGACTACTTTGGATCTTTCTCGGTCGAGGAGATGGTCGACCGAGAGTGTCTCGGTCGAGGAGTTTGTCGACCGAGAATGATCCTGTTTCAAGGTTTCAATTTAGGCATTAATTATATGTGTGAGTGTGCAAAGGTGATCCTAATAAAATGGGATGACATGTCTAACTATGGTGTTTGGCTAGGAAAATCTAACGCTTGATTTACATGCAATTCTAAGTACTTGTACATTATCTATTTGTACAAGTTTTACAACATTTATTACATTGCATGAAAATATAGCTAAGTAAGCTCTTGGATTTTCCCTTGCTACTTTGTCATCCTGCACACTCAAGTAGCTCATTAGATTAATAAGAATGAAATGTTTGTCATCATCGAAACAAAGGGATTTTTAGATGTCCATTTAGCCAACAATCTCCCCCTTTTTGAAGATGACAAACATTTCCAAAATATGAAATAAGGAAATATAAAGCATGTGAGTTTCATACCTGAAAATTACCTTTTGTAGCCATATAAAGCATGTTATGAAACTCATTTATATTTTTGATTTTTATATTCTTTCTCCCCCTTTGTCATTTCAAAAAGATATCCAAGTTGAATATTTTATTTTTCTTCTCCCCCTTAATATTATGCTCCCCCTTAAATAGATATCCATGGATTTTTGTCTAATTTATCCACACTTTGTTTCTCAATCATTTGCAAAGGATGTTAAGCCTTGAAATGATATGAGATTCCCCTAAGATCCTCTAATCTTAGAGTACATAAAAATGTCTCCATCCAAATGCAAGGGATGTTAAGCCCTGTTTTGGGTAGAGAATTCCGTCAAGTACAAGATACCATTTTCAATAAATTCATAAATTTCTTTATAATCAATGAAAATTTTCAGCTACACATGGTGGTTACAATGTTTTTGTAAGCTTCTTCAATCAAATGGTCAAAGTTGTTTTTATGATCTCCCCCTTAGTCTTATGCTTTGCTCCCCCTTAGATAGATATCTCAAATGAAAGTTTGAGTACTAAGTAAATATATAAAATGTTGTAGATGATCTCCATGATTTAACAAAGATGTATGCAATTATATGTCAGTTTGGAAAACAGAAACCCGGTCGGTCGACAATTTCTCGACCGACAATGTTCTCGGTCGACTAGTTGCTCGACCGAGGATGTTTTTGGAGAACTGTTTTGTCATTTGTCAATTTAGCCACAATTTTAATAGTTGCCTGTTTTAATTATTACTCCCCTTATTTGTTATGCTCTACAATAATGAACTTATAATCCATATTTTTTGAAGATGTCTCATATAAAAAATAACCATTTGAATCAAGCAAAGATGGCAAACTTCATTCAATAGCTTGGAAAATATTACAATCATATAGAAATGACCAATTTATTACAATCATTGTCATTACAACTAGTACAACTTCAACACTTCACTGGAAAGATTTAAGAATTACATCGATGTCCGGATCTTTCCCAAGGAATGGCTCGGCTCCATAATATTTGACCAGAGTTTGCCAATCCAAAGCACCTGTCGTAGTTAACGCATATGCTTCCAGAAATGTGGGAACTCGGTCAAATCGGAAGTGAGCAGCTATATCTTGCAATTGCATGGAGGAAAATTGAGTATGTGCAAGATCCATTGATGGTGGAGGTGGAGTTTGATAGTAGTTGTATGAAGGGTTAAATGGGTTGAGCATGCCAGGATTTAAGGAATGCGGATATTCATCGGTTTGGCTCGGAGAAAGATTTTGCATTCTTTGATTTAAGTATGTCATGGCATGGTGGGTATAGTTGAGTTGGTTACTAAGATGATATTGGGAGCCGACAAGATAAGTGAGAGTATTTTGGATGGGATCAACAGAAAGATTAGTAGGAGGAGAGGGTGGTGGTATATCTTGATGTGATGATTCTCCTTCTACTCTTGCCCTTTTATGACCAAAGTCAATCCCCATCTTCTCTACGGTATTCTTACTTATCTTTGGTGGTCTACGCTCCCATGTATACCCCATATCTTCAATTTGTAACTTAAGACAATGTTGAGTGATCTGGCATACAAAATCGGCATACGGTGGATTGCCAGAAAACTCAAGCATGTTTTTAAGTATTATGCGAATGAAGTTTATAGGAATTTCTTTTATGATAGCATAAATTAGACACATGCGGAAAATAGGGACCTCAGATTTATTGGCTCTAGGATGTATGTTTGTGGAAACAATGAGGTTTACTATCCTACATGCAGGTTTCAGGTTTATTGCATAATAGGTTCCCCTATCTTCATGACAAGTGGTATTGGTTTGAAATATGGCTCTTTTTATATCACTAAGGCTAGTGGAGTGGTCATCATGGGATAATAAATTTAGTGGATTGCCGGTGGTAAGGTCAAGGAAATCTTGGTATTCATCTATATCAATTTCTAGCATATCAAGAATATCCCCTTCGGTAAATTTAAAACTACGCCCATTGACCATGGTGTAGAAGAATGTGGTTTCATTTTCGGTGTGGGATAAGAGATTGGCATAGAATTCGTTGACTACCTTAGTGGAATAGAAAGGAAAAGAAGGATTGATGAAGTCCTTCAGCTTTTGCACTCCAAAGAGATTCTCCAGATCGACTATGTTGATGAAGTCCATAGCTTCGACCGGGCGTCGGGGAAGAGGAGCTTTAGAGGAAAGCCGTAGATATCGATCTCCAGCATCTCCGTCGACGAAAGCGATGTCGTTGATGATCGTCAGTGGCGGAGTGGCTTCCCGATCTTCTCTTCTTTTTCTTCCGGTGACTTTCTTCTTCCCACTGACAGCTGAGGATGAGGCCATTTGTGTTTCTTGAGTGTGGAGAAGAAGCAAGGAAGATTGGAGGACAAGAATGCTGAAGGGTTGCACGAAAATACACTAGAGATGGACTATGGAGGCAAGGAAATGCAAGTGTGAGTAAGTGACTCATTTTTTCTCCTATTTATAGCATTCCAGCGACCTGGTCGATCGACGATTCGTCGACCGAGCGTCCGCAACGGTCGAGTTGCAGACGCGCCACTTGGTTCCCCAACGGTCAAAAATGGTCATAACGGTCGGTTTACAACGGTCGTATCCAACAGCTATTTCTCAATCGAGCACTTGTCGACCGACGTTGTCTCGGTCGAGCATTGGTCGACCGACAGTTCGTCCAATATTGAGTCTATTTAGTATTTGTCGGTCGAGAGAGATGGGCTGACCGAGAGGTTCTCGGTCGACGAATTCGTCGACCGACAGACTTACTGAGTACATCTTTTAAAGCTGATTTTTAAATGCAAATGGTAGATCATTTTTGTAGAGCATATATATGGATATTCTAAGGGAGTAATATTGTTTTCTTATTTTTGAAATAATTTAAAGCTTCTAAGATTAATTACAATAAAATGATATCCAAATAAGCAATTTTTGTCGAAGCTTATTTTAGGTCGCCCTTGACTACGACCATAGTGCCCCTTAGTCAAGTTTTATTTTGACCAAGAGGTAAATTTTGCAAATTTTTCAGATTGAGTATATTGAGTCTAATATCTGCATAAAATTTAAATATCAAGTTGAAGCATACTACTTAATTGGAGACACAATTTCATTATTTCAAAGATACTGAGTTAGAGATTTTGTTGCAAGCAATAACATATGACTAATAAGTTATTTTGCTTGTTTGCATACAATTTTCTATGCGTACCCAATGATGAAAGCATGGTATAAAGCATACAATGATAATTCCATTAGTATATGAATAGACCAGAAAATATTTTTACAAAAAATTATATGAAAATAGGAATTTTCTTTTTCATTTGACTTAGACTTTAAATCATCTAGGGAACAAACTAATATTAATTTCATTTATATTTGTAATTATGTAGAGTTGAGATAGACATAGAAATATGCAACTAATGTCATTGGTCATATCTCAACTTTAATTTTGTTCATTTAGTTTGGAGGTTTTGGAACCCAAACTAACTCTACATCTTTTCTCTTATAAGGACATGAAAATGAATAGTGACCAAGGCGCAAACAGTAATGACAACATATTGAGTCAACTTCATATCTTTTTCTATGGTTGTCATTGGGTGAGGATGTCCTTTTAGGTACATATATAGATTGGGTTTGTGACTTTCTCTGACTAGGTTGTTGATGAGATTTTCCTTTAGGCTTGTAACCTAGTCCCCTTCTCCCAATTTGTTGATAGGGATTATCTAGAATTTGATCAAGAATGCCATGGTTATTCAAACTACGAACTTGTTGTTGTAGCTTGGCAATCTCATCCATTCTTTTCTTAATGTCTATTTTTGCTTGGTCTAGATTTGATGACAATAAATTTCTTTCTTTAACAATAGTGTCATAATCTATATGGGTGCACAATAATGGTTGTTTCTGAAGATCGTTTACTTGAGTCTGTAAGTTTGAATTTTCAACAGAAAGGAGCTTGCAATCGGCTTCCATAGATTTTAACTTAAGATCAGAAAATTTATTTCCCTCTTTAAGATTCTCATTTTCAGATGCAAGAGCAAGAAGTTTAACATTTAGATCATCATTTTCCTTATTTGATTTCTTTAATTTCTTTTTGCACTCAACATATTTATTATGTGTTTCTTCAATAATAGCAACTAGTTCTTCTTTAGATAAATCAAAAAGACTTACCTCTTCTTCTTCTTCTTCTTCTTCTTCTTCACTAGTTGTAGCAATAAAGCATTCTTTGTGCTTATCCTCTTCCTTTGATCTCCATGGGCATCCGGTTGTTTTGTGGTTTGTTCCTAAACACCAATTGCAGCATGTAGTGGTTTCGTCCAAGCACTTTTCACCATTTCCCTCCATTCTTCAAGACCTGGTTAGGGTTCCTTGAAGCCTGCTCTGATACCAATTGAAAACTACTAGAGGGGGGGGGTGAATAGAGTTTTCTAGTTAATTTAACAATTATTGAACTCAAACAACCACAATGAAAATATTGGACAAGGAGACACAAGGTTTAGAGTGGTTCCAACTATAGCAAATACTATAGCCGTCAATCCACTACCCGGTTGCTTACCCAACCGGGATTTGAAAAGAAATTTATTTTATTACCTCTTCAAGGAATTTACATAAAATACAATCTCTTTTCCTAAACCCTTCAAGCAGCCTTCACCTAGAAGTAACCGCCAACCTTGAAGCAGCCTTCCCTTGAAGTAGATGCACCAACTCCCGTTGCACCAGCCTTCTGAAGTAGCTTCCCTTGCGATAGCCTTCTTGAAGTAGCTTGAAGTCCCCTTCTCCACCTGAGAAGTCAACCCTCTCCAATCCGCAGCCTCCAACCCTAGGAGTAGCAAGGAGAGTACAAAAGATAAACAGGAACAAGAAAGAAAAAGGAAATTACAACTTATCCTTTAAGCCCTAGGCTTGATATGCCTAGATCAAGCGTAAGATCTCCTAGCCAAGTATGTGAACTTGTGATTGCTGTGGGTAGGAGAATCTAACCTATAGGACACGAGATTGAGCTAAGGAGAATGTAGGCCAATGATCACAGTGCTCAAATTGCTTGCAAAAGATTGCTCAAGTATGCTCAAGTGTATTCTTAAGTGTAACCAGTGAATTCTAGTGTCCTATGGCTTGTCCTATTTATAGGAATGGCCTAAGTATGCTTAAGGACGTTCTAGACAACTTCTAGGGGTTTCTAAGTGCTTAACTAGCCGTTAGGTACAAAGTTGTTGCTTTAACAACGACTAATTACTTTATTCTGCAGTTGCTGTCAGAGACCATCTCGGTCGACAAATGGTCGACCGAGACACCTGCTCGGTCGAACTTTTGTCGACCGACAGGCTCTCTGGAACAAGTGATTTGCAACGTCTTTCTTCAACTACCAACTAACTTGTCTGTTGTGTCTAACGGCTACTTTGGATCTTTCTCGGTCGAGGAGATGGTCGACCGAGAGTGTCTCGGTCGAGGAGTTTGTCGACCGAGAATGATCCTGTTTCAAGGTTTCAATTTAGGCATTAATTATATGTGTGAGTGTGCAAAGGTGATCCTAATAAAATGGGATGACATGTCTAACTATGGTGTTTGGCTAGGAAAATCTAACGCTTGATTTACATGCAATTCTAAGTACTTGTACATTATCTATTTGTACAAGTTTTACAACATTTATTACATTGCATGAAAATATAGCTAAGTAAGCTCTTGGATTTTCCCTTGCTACTTTGTCATCCTGCACACTCAAGTAGCTCATTAGATTAATAAGAATGAAATGTTTGTCATCATCGAAACAAAGGGATTTTTAGATGTCCATTTAGCCAACAAGTTAGAGATTGGACTACCTATGAGTAGTACCATGCCACTCAACCCTAGATATTGATCTACCTGTTAGGTAGGATCATGCGGGGTCTAATAAGGATCTACCTAGAAAGAGGTAGTATCTCAATCCAGTGCAGGGACAACACAGAGATAGGGGATAGGAAAGGATTGAGTAGTATGGTTTAAATTGTAATCTTGGCTGTTAAATGATAATTGGCTGATTACTTTGTTATTCTGGTTGCATGATTATTGTTTCCCCCACATACCAGCTTCTTGCTAACCGACGTTTTGTTTGTCGGCATTTTAGGTACAAATGAAAAGAACAAACGGTAAAGTGACAGATGTAGAATTAATTGAGAAATAACATGCATAGGAGGATTAGTTAGTTTAGCATCTTCATGGATAGAAGTTTAGAAATCCCAGTTTTTCCAAGGTAAGAAAAGTTTTATTTTTATACCAGTTTTCAGTTTAGTTAGTAAAGTTTATTAATTGTTATTGATTATTTGTTGAACATTTGATCATGTTGATTGAATAACGGCTATGACCTTCGAGTCTCCCTTAATTGGGAGTTACCGGGAGGCGGGGTCGTTACAGTTGTCATCCAAAACTAGAGTCTTTCAGGTAGGCAACCTTTGCCAATTGCATCATATGCAACTCTTGACAGATGTCATGCACAACTCCTTGCCATTTTCATATTTATGCCTCAAGGTGCTTGATTCGATCAAGGTCACCTTATTAAGTCCAACCCAAAAGCCAACATAATGAATATACACCCTACGAAGGCAGACCCACATATTCACCATCACACTTCCATGAGATAGACAATGTACCACACGAAGGCATGCCCACACTTAGTCGATCAATCTTTTCAAGTGTGCTACTTTTGGAAGGCATCTTCAGCTCAATATGTTTGTTGAGGGGTTTTAATATGCTTATATATGCATATATGTATCCAATCACCACATATATAGTATGTATCATATACATGCTATATCCCATAAATGAAAACATGCAATAATGATAAAGTGATGATTATGACCATCCTATTATGGTTCCTTAGAGCCACAAGGAACTACAGTCATCTAAGGTCTACATCACATGAAACCTATTATTGATGAAGATCTGTGCTTGCCAATCTGGGTTGACTGGTTCAACCTTTGAACCGGTCGACTTGCCTCTTGGTCGGTCAGTTGGTCTCCTCCAGTTGGTCGTCTAGCTCCTCTAGCCATTCGTCTGGCTCCTCAAGATGGTCAGCTCGTCTAGTCATTAGGGCTTCTCATCGGTCCACCAATAGCTCCTCAGTTAGTCGTCTCGGTCCATCAAGTGGTCATCTTCAATCTTTGCAATAACAAGAAATAAAGCTAATCCTATTTTACATAAACTTTGTGAAACCTTGAGTTACATTCGAGGGGAGCAAAGGTAGAAGCGAATCTTGAGTTATCTCGAGTTACATTTAGAATAGAAGAAGAGGTCTCAGTGCACATACTAAGATGCAAAGGTAGAAGAGAATCTTGAGTTATCTCGAGTTACATTTAGAATAGAAGAAGAGGTCCCAGTGCATAGACTGAGATGTAAACCATAACCAACCACACACATACATAGGGTTTATAGGCCATAACCATGATACACATCCACCATCAAAACCATTTTAGGGTGACGCGTATCAATTGCATATATACAATTTCATATATGTATATATTAGTTTGGGGAGTCTGTTGGTATGTATGCCCTGAGAGCCAATCATGGGATGATTGGTGGGATACATTAAGATTGATTTGATAAAGATCAAAGGCAAGCTTCCAATTATTTCTAGTTCAGTCATATGAGATAATGATAGAACATATTGAATGTCTAGAGAATGACAATATTCAATGACGTATGCTTTCAGGTTGAGGACTTGAATGATGAGATCATACAGATGTTAAGAGTTTGTACATTCTTGTTATGTCCCTAGTCGGATGTCATTGTGGAAGGTAGATAGACAATAATGACACACAAGACTAGATTGTGGTGTTGGTTGATGACAGAATCTCATTAGTCATGATATGGAGATATCAAACCAAACACATAGGTACTTTTTAGAGAACAAGTGTACCGGACAGAACCACCATGAGTTTGACACAAGGAACCATGACATGGTAGTCACAGTCAGTTCTCACAGTGATGGTGGTGAGTGTGATTCTTTGACCTGAAATCACTACACTCAACACATGTCATTGGGTAAACTTTGACATCATCAAACGTAGTCCTGAAACATGGGTTGTTATAAAGGTGATGATTGGGTGGCTTTGACACATGGGGCTTTTGTGGGGTGAGTGATAGATATGGGATTTGTCCCTCCTGAGGGAGTTTTATATCCATGGCCACTTGATGAATATGATTGAGATAGGCGTGCATGCATGTGTGAATCATTATGTGATATTGATGTCATACATATCTCCTCCAATCTACTCTGAGATCAAGAAAGTGAATGAGCGTTGAAAGGATGACTGCTCCATGCCTTGAGTTCATTCGGGATATCAGTGACAAAGGAATTATACATTCAGTGTAACACCATTCATAGATTGTAGGATTGAAAGTTGTTCACTGCCACGAGCCACTCCTTCAAGGGCATGCCAGCACATCATATTAGAGAATACATAGAGAAAAAAAAATTATATGGTCTACTTCGAACGTAGACCACTCAGCCACAACGTTAGCTACTATTGGTAGTGATGACAGTAATATTTAGATAAGAGTTGTACTCAACTCATTAATTCAGACATCAGAAACACCATAAAAGTTCTATATATAGATTTAAATGGACCGTCTTACACCCACATCTTTGCACAAATATGCTTCTAGATTCCTTGAATCATATTCTTAGTGATCTTCAAACATGTCCCACATGTTACTGTACTCTAGTTCTAACATAGTTAGTTATGGAAACACCTTGCCAAAGTCAGTATTAACTGCATGTCTCTCATCTCTTCGCTATACATCACACGTATGAGATGGATTTTCCGTAATATGCGATCAAGTATTCCTTTGCTAACTTTTAGCCACATTGCATGACCAAGCACTCCTAACTTTTCATCAATGACCAGAATATCTATAAGTTCATCTGATGAACATCCAGATCCATATAGTATCCACTAATGTTCTCTAACACATGGATACTCAACTTTTCCTTTTAAACGACTTTATTGGAATGTTTCCATTTATCAACAAACATTCACTTTTATATATCCCATATATATTTTGCGATTAATTTTTTGTCCTTTTTGGAAGTTCGCATCAGTGTAACTCTTTATAGTGAACCCTTCCTTATTTCCGTAGAACTAGTACTTCTCAAGTACTTATCAAGTTATTATGGTATTCCAGTAAACCTTACTGGAACTAGACAGACATCCACTCATCATGTCCTACATACGAGTTATCAGGATGAGCATATCATATTGTCATGTCCTACATACAGGATGATAAATGCATTTTGTTCTTGATATGTCCATACATGAAAGATAATGGGATGATTACATTCATGATAGATACATATATATTCTTAGTGATTCCATTCTTTCATAAGAATTGGACACTTGGCCTTGGGATACTAACTCCATGTAACATAGATAAGTTTTCTCCCACTAAATCTGTGCACACTGAACCCTTCAGCATAGATTGCCAATGCATGCTTTCTCTTTTCAGGTCAAGAGGTTTTATGAGAACTATCTCTATAGATCTCTATTCCTATCACATAGGAAACATCTCTATCTTCCTTAAATATAATTTCCACTTTGGATTTCCATTCTAGAACATTTCCATTTCACATCAACATGTGGAATGCAAATTCACTCCCACTAAATCACAGATCCCTTCTTTATCTTTGACATTTCAGTCAAACCCTTTGACCATATTATCAAAGTAAAGATCCAGCTCTGAGTTGCTTGTACTTAATCAATCACATTGATTAGTCCATTGTAACTTATAGACTTCATTTGCATTAATGGATTCATAAACCTTATAGGTTGTGTAACATACACATCCTTGTTTTATTCCTCATAGGAATGTGGTTTCAGTATCCATATGCCAAATCTCTAAGTCATTAAGTTGCAATTAGCAAACATCATCCTTCTCAAAATGTTATCCATGTGTCTTAACGCTTAAGACTCATTCACACTTAAGGATTTCATCCCAATGGGTGCTACCATCAAAGTCATACCTTATGGTTCACATGGAAGTCATTTAAGATGTAATGGTCACAAACCATAACTCAAAAACTGGTTCCTCATATTCATCTAGATAGTTGACTCATCACATGACCAACTCATCACATAGATAATCGGGGTGTATCTGTCAAGGATATATTAAAGATTATCCAAATTACATGAGAATACACCCAAAGGCTATTTTCAATGTGCATATTATGCCTCCAAAGTTATTTTCCATTATAGAGTACCTATATCCTTGTGGTTAGTGGAGAAGAGCTATCAGACCCGATTTTTCATTAGAAAAATCGAATTAACTTTCTTTATCAGAGAGGGCCCCATGGGGGGATGAAAAAGTCAACAATCACTTCCAATGTCTTTGAGAGAGGGCCTTCTTCCCTTTCGTCGCCTCTCGCTTCGCTCGAGCTACTCAAGTTCCTCTGCTTTCAGTTGAGTCATTTTGTACCTCTCGAGAGCCCGACCCTATTGAATTGAAGAAAAGTGTCCGTTTGTGTCCTATGAACAATCTTCTTTTAGTACGATATTAGCGTCGTTTGCATCCCATTAATTTTATCCTCGATAGCGAGCCTATTGGAGTCATTAAGTATTTTATTTAATATTTTGAAGGAAAATTCACCTTTTCTTTTCAAAATAAATGAGATATAGTTATTATCATTCCAAAATTATGAAACTTGGCCTCCAAGCCAAATCAAACCCAAGGAAAATGAATCTCAATTCATTTTAATCAATTTTCCTTCCTTCTATGAATGCTACATAATTAGTATTCATGGCTCATCATTATATTAATCAACATATTATTTCATCATTATCTCAATTATTCATCCAATTATGTTCCTTACCTTTATGTTTATATTAAAGGAGTTATGTAGGATTGTTTTGAATATATTGTTATGTGACACCTTTTATTTATTCATTATTAGCCAAAGACTTAATGTGTGATCATGAGGTTACATTAAGACGATCTATACATGCACTAAACATGTTTTAGGTCTAACCTCAACCTTGTTTGGCTAATCCCAAGAGGTTAAAGTTCTAGGGTTTCCACGATTTGGTACACTTAGGTTATATGTGTATCAAAAATCACTTCACTTTAATATGACATCCATAGATCATCAAATGAGAGAACATCTAAGATAGTCTAATTTCCTATAAGATGCTTATATTGTATAGATTTTTAAAATAATATAATCTCTATCTCATGATATAAACAAGATATGATTGTAATTTTTAAGTATATGTAATCCAAACAATGTCAATTCAATCCATATGGTTGGATTTCAGTGACAAACTCTAAGTAAGTTACATGTACCAGTAAATACAAACTTTTGACCCCATACACACATACATATATACATACATACACATATACATACACATGAGGACAAGGAGTTTCTCAAGTATTCAAGCACGACATCTTCTAACAAAGGGACCCATTTTTTATTCCCATCAACCGCCTTGATTTACCACACTCTTGGGGGATTGACCTCTGCCACAAGCATGGGAGAGGGGGAGAGAATGCCTCTCTTTATCCCATACATACATACATACATACATACGTACGTACAAACATACATACATACATACATACATACATACATACATACATATGTAAAGCACCTCATTGTTTACAGAGATTGAAGATGGTGTTACCCCTCATTGTTTCAGAGAACCAAGGAGCTTTTATTGCTGGACGTAGCATCAGCGATTGCACCCTTTTAGCAGGTGAATGCATGCTTGATTTTAATGTAATGAGAGGGCACAAGAAAGCTTGTCTAAAGCTTGATGTGTCGAAGGCATATGATAGTGTCAACTGGGACACGTTGTGGTGGATTATGGCGAGGATGGGATTCAACCAAAAATGGATTGATCTCATGAAGCAGTGTGTAACTACGACAAGCTACTCTGTCCTGGTGAACGGATCTCCATGGGGTTTGTTCAAAGGTGGGAATGGCTTAAGACAGGGAGATCCACTCTCACCTTTACTATTCACGATAGTTATGGAGTATTTCTCCAGGCTGATGGAGTGCAGGGAAAAGAAGAAGGAGATAGTCACCTACATGGTCCATGGCACGAGGGTGTTGAGTCACCTGATTTTTGCAGACGATGTGCTAGTGTTCATTGAAGCCAAACCTCAGTACCTAGCCCAGCTAAAACAGCTCCTGGATCAGTTTGGAGAAGAAACGGGGTTACAAACAAACATACAGAAGACACAACTGTTCCTGTCTACAAACTGTCGGGGAATCAAAGAGGAAGTGGAGGAAGCAATGGGAATCATAGCTAGTAATCTTCCAACAAAGTACCTAGGATTTCCATTAGCTGGAGGTAACCTGAAGGTCAGCGACTTCACGGATTGCTCGGATATGCTAGACGAGATGATCAACAGATGGCCTTTGACGAAGACTTCCATGGTAGGACGTATTACTCTCACAAAGTCGGCAATTGAAGGACTCATGATCTTCTGGGTGCAGCAAGGGGAAATCCCGTTTGCAGTACTGGAGAGAATGGAGATGACGATATCCAATTTTGTGTGGGCAAGCAACAATCATCCCATGAAATACAGCAGGCTAGCACGACGCAAGGAAGAAGGAGGAGTAGGTCTGAAGTCTCCCAAAATGATTGCTAACTGGGGCACTGTAAAAAGAATCTTCAAGTACCTGCAGGTTGACTCCCTATGGGCGAAGTGGATGAGGACGAGATACCCCAAGGGTTTGGATTTCAAACCCAGAACAAGAGAAGGTTATTCAAGAGTAATCAACCGGATGACTAAAGTATGGCAGGATATTAAGAGCTTGAATGATAGTAGAAACACCTGGAGCTTACAGGAGATGCAAGAAAAGATTTGGGGGCTGGTTCAACCGAGGTTTGAAGAGAATGTCTCAAAATACATATGGACTGATGATGGGATTCCGAAATGGGAGATGAGTCTGTATAGGGATGTTCACAACTCATTACCTACCCTAGACAAGATAGAAAGATGGTACCCAGGCTCAACCACGGACTGCTATCTATGTGAAGAAGAGAAGGAATCCACCAGACACATCTTCGGGGAGTGTAACTACATGAAAACAGTGTGGGAGCTCCTCCATTACAAATTGGGGACGAGGAAAAGAGAGCTGAAGGAAACTAAAGACATGATTCAGAGTTTATCGAAGAAGGAGGTGATATGTCTATCAGCAGTACATTTTCATATTTGGAAGGAGAGGAACAATAGAAGACACAATGATAAGAAAAGGAAGGAGGAGGATCTAGCGAGCAAAATCTATAAAATCCTTTGTAATAGAGTAAAAACATAAGTCTTTTTGTATTAGTGGTGAGTTATGTAGTGTTGGACTACATTGTATCTTGGTCCCAAAAGCTAATTTGCTTGAGGGTTTCGGAATAAAATTTACCTAATTCCGATATGTAAAGCACCTAAGGAGAAGTTGAGAGAGCAAGATGATGGGTTTCAGAAACCTAAGAAGGTATGGAGAGAAAGAAACCAAGGAAACAATAGTGGAAAGGAATCGGCCGACACCATAGAGATGGAAGAGGGTGAGATCCTGAGAAAAGAAGCAACTATAAATGATCAGAACACTTTTCGTGTTCTGGGTGACTTAGACAAGGAAGAAAATGAGATAATAGAGCTGTAAAAGGGTAAGACATGAGAAAAGCATCCAAGCAGGGAGAAGGAAAAGGAGAAGGAGCTTCCTAGATGAACTAGGAACAATAAGAAATAAGTTTTATGTCTATATAGGTTTTTAACATAAAAGGTAACTACAAACTGGGAAAGTGGAAAGAAGTGAGAGACTAGATCTGTAACGACCAGGCCCACTGCCCTAGTCTCAAGTAGAGTTTCAGGAATGACGACTGGCCCCACAGACCACCACTAGCCTTAATTGCGCACTTTGTCCACACTGACGCGCAAGTCAGGATCAACTTCCCGACTGGTCACCCATCCTAGTACTACTCCAAGCTGAGCACGCTTAACTATGGAGTTCTTTAGAGATGGGCTCCCTGAAAAGGAGGTGCACCTTGGTGATATGGGTAGTCCAATCATTCCTTTTAAGATCATGTTATCCGAGGCCTCAAATCCTGGGACGTTACAATCTCCCCCCACTTAGACTCTTGACGTCCTCGTCAAGGCTCAACTATATGGCCTCATAATATGACCCCATTTCAGTGCAGACCCACAATGGCCCATGGACACCCAGCTCCCGTCCACGGCTACCAGCGCAAGGGTGGCTCCATCTCGTCTCTACGGATAGCCCTTTCCAACTTGCCTGGACCGCACGGCTCAAGACTGGCATGCCACATGCCCATGTGGGCCCCACCTACTGGAGGGGTTATGGCTCTGATACCATTTGTAACGACCAGGCCCACTGCCCTAGTCTCAAGTAGAGTTTCAGGAATGACGACTGGCCCCACGGACCACCACTAGCCTTAATTGCGCACTTTGTCCACACTGACGCGCAAGTCAGGATCAACTTCCCGACTGGTCACCCATCCTAGTACTACTCCAAGCTGAGCACGCTTAACTATGGAGTTCTTTAGAGATGGGCTCCCTGAAAAGGAGGTGCACCTTGGTGATATGGGTAGTCCAATCATTCCTTTTAAGATCATGTTATCCGAGGCCTCAAATCCTGGGACGTTCGGATTTTAGGATTTTGATAGCCAATCTAGTATTCGAGGACATAAATGGAGTTTTGGTAACAAACTTGTAGAAAGTAGTTTAAATGATGATCTAACTTTGGTTAAATTTTCATTTGAGAAATGATTTCCCACACCAAGTTACTTAGATTTTGAAGTTACAATTTTAAGACTCATGTGTGTATTGAAGACTACAGTCACATAGGGAGATAGTGCATGTCGTGACCTTAATGTGTCACATGCCCTTTTCTTGATCTAATGACTATTAGAGGAAATAATTTAAACGATCAAATTTTATTTTATTTTCATACCAAACTTTTCTGGCAGTTAGATTACATTATGAGGAATCCATGGTTCGAATTTCATTAAAATCTAAGGTTTGTACTAGCAGATATAAAAGTTTGAAGGGTTTGCTTTTTAATTGATATTTTCTGCCAAACCATATTTGGTTCGTTATTTAAGAGTTTAGGTGGCATATACGCATCTATCACTCGACCATGCACAGATCTAAGATGAAGGGCAGATATATCTTCCCCTACCTCCGAACTTCACGGGAGGAAGGGGCAACAGATCTTTAGCTAGTAACCCACAACATCAACCCTAGCCACCAAAGCTACCAGGAAAGCCGCCGCCTGAGGAGGGTAGCCACCATCGACATCCACCACGACACCACAACCTGAAGTAGAGAATTCGTCACACTTCCACCAGATCTCCATCTCTTCCGTCTACCTGCTGTCAGCCTACGATCATCATCCCTTACCACTGCACAACCAGTTCCTACCCTCCATCTTCCGCTTGTTTCTTTCTCTGCCTACCCGACCCTAGCTGCCAACATCTCCTCCTCCAGTGCGCTAGCCGCCACGAAATCCTTCACCGTCCCTCTGCCTCAACGACCCCTCTTCCTGAACTTCACACTGCCGCCGTCACCTCAACCACCCATCAGTGTGGAGGTCGGGACCATTGGAGAAGAGCCAAGATGGTCGGATACCCATCAGTGTAGATCAAGGCAAACATAATGAGACATTATCACAGAGCATCATGGCGTAGAGACTCTCAGGCTGAAGCTTTGAGAAGCCCACGCTTATGGGCACATCACTGAGATCGCAGAGATGTAAGAGAGAGATAGGAGGGATCCAGGAGGGTCCTGCGTCTACCCTGTGCCTGGCGGCGGTGCGAAACCCGAACCGCACGACATTCTCGCACTACGTCAGCAGCCTACAGCTGAGCTACGACGGGGTGCAGGTTGTATTCATGTTCCTCCCCGCCGGCGAGATCGGAGGTGGCGGACGGTGAGGTTCAGATTCGAGCAGTGGGCGGCGGCACTTGCATAGGGCCTAGGGCAGTTGACTGCATCGGAGATAACCCTCACCAATGATCAAGGCTGCTCGTTGTGGCCACGACGGCGCCCGTTGTTCTAGTAGACGACGCACTCCAGCGTCGTGAAACGGAGAAAGAACAGAAGAAGGAGGACCGGGTATGTTGCTTTGAACCAATCCCAAACCAAATGTGAACCGCCGGCCCAACCAAGTGAAGGAGCCGCAGCCTTAGTGGCCACGTGTCAGACTCGGATTGGCCCAAAAAGGTAAACCATTCAGTAAATATCCAATTCTTGAATAATTCGTAGAAATTTCCTCGATTATCAGAAAAATACAAACAAGGTACCAAAATGCTCAGAAAAATGTGTAGAACAATATGAAATCATAATATCAGGCTTTTGATGCACTAATATCAGTGATATCTTATTAGTTGTGAAATTCTTAGTTCAGGAGTAATAAATATCAAATGATGATATTAAATTATGGAAAAATGTTAGTTAGTGTATAATTATGTATAGAATGCATATGATGTCAGATATCGTCATGTTGATGTATGAAACCATATAATTTGGTTAATATGTCTAATTAGGGCTAACAACACTAAAGATGATGCAATAAATGCACACATGCTCAATAAATGATGAAATTCACAGAGTAAGATTATATCAGTATATGGAACTTCAGTTTTAATTATGAGATCATAAAGATGAACAAAATCCACGTTATATGAAGATGAATATTAATACATGAATTAAAACCCTAATCTAGATTAATGATGTAACCTAGGGTTAATATGTGCACAAAAATAGAATATGGAACCTAATATTCAGATAATGAATCATAATCTGTAAAATGACATCAGTAGGTTAAATATAAGACAATAATGTAAGTAAACGTTGGAATATCCTAATGAGATAATATAAACCCTAATGAACATGACTAGGGTTAAGATGATGAGAATTTGATGATAGTATGTGGTCTGCTCTTAATCAGGTGATGACCAAACATCTAGATGATCAAGGATAAGTTAGGAATCTCTGAACTCAGGTACGTGGATATAATTATATGACTAGATTTGCTGGATGCTAAATATATGTACTTTCTTGCTTGTACTTGAAATACATTGTTGGATGTAGATCTATATATATTGACATTTCCGCCTTGAACAATAAGAACACTAAAGAAAGAAAATGGAATGTAGTTACTGATGGTTCATTAATCTCCCTATTAGAGAGGGAAAGTATTAATGTTGACTAGCACCTCCCTAATGGTACAAGGTACGTGGGGAGATCCCTAATGGTACAAGGTACGCAGGGATAGGGCCCAATATTTATGTTTGTGCTAAGTCCACCATAGTAATACATGTCCATTGAAATGTGATTAATAACTTGGGATTACCTGATTTTCTGCCTTTAAATAATGTTTTCTTTCTCTTTCTTCAATTTCGAGTATTTTATATGCCAGCATAGTATAGCTCTTTAATTCCACGTACCAACTTTTGTTGATGATTTTGTTTCTCGTATTTTCTAGGTTCAGAGCTAGCATGGGATAAAAGAATAGGATTTGAGAAAATTGTACAGGTTGTACCTATTGTCTAAGATCCTAGATAGCATACATGTTCATAGATTGTAGAATTTTCATTCAATATGTAAATGTAAATCATTTTGTAATAATTCATCTTGTTTAATTTACATGTTAAATGTTGAGAATGTTATGGTTGTATGTTCATGTATGCGAATTATGCTTCCGCATCGCGTTCTGATATGATTGGATGATGTTCTCGGATTCTGACCTCTCATTCCCAATAGGGTTTGGAGGAGTCAAAATCCGGGGACGTCACAGTTGGTATCAGAGCATGAACAATAGCTACACCTAACAATTTCTCACCATGAAACATCAAACCTAAATCTCACCTTTCATTTTAAACCTTAGAGACTTAGTAAGTTGTTCTATAGGAATAAGGTTTGACTTAGCCTCTAAGTTAGAACCTAGATGTTCGAGAACCAGGTTTAGACAAGTGTGAGAAACTCTTTCCATATAGAGCTCATATGTATTGGGTAGCTACACTAGTCTACATCATATTCTCACCATTTCACTAGGTGACATGACACTAGACTATCTTCTGTGTGTTGGACACTCGTTTTGCTGATTTGGTTTTGTTTCCCAATCGGCTCGCACCTCGACAGTTTTCTCTGACGCCTTCTTTCTCGGAGAAAAACTATATAATATTTTATTATATATATGTAAATATAAAAATGTGTCCCTCACACAGGAGAGTAGTGGGTGTTCATGCAACCTAAGTGAAAGGGAGTGACATTAGTCTAGAAGAGAGAGTAGTCTAGATTAGATGTCTAGAGCCTTATCAAGATGTGTGATACATAGAATAGATGATAGAACGATAGTTGAAATAAGCATGTGGAATCTTATCTAAGTTTGATCTCTGATGGTATACGTTTCCTTATAAAGGTTTAATTTGTGTACTTGTTGAATATAATTTTGTAGAATTTATGCAAAATCCCGATGATGAAAGTACATTCCCTTTTTCTACTTATGATAAGCTAAGTTAAGATAGAGATGAGTGTGCATGAGCCTCAAGCTCTTATATAAGGAGGATATCTAGTGGTAGGATCAGATATGTGGTGAACTCTAGAGAGAGAGTAAGACCTACAAGGAGAAGGTCATAGGACCTAGCCTCCAATATATGAGATATGTGTTAAAAAAAAATGTCCTATACTAGATTACTCTCGAGTGTTGAGTTGAGTCCTTATGCATGATTCAAATCTAGATGTGAGAATTGGGTAAAATAAAAGGATGGGTAGATGACCCATATGATAAAGTCAATCCTTTGACTGAGTTAGGTCCTAGTTAGAGTGACATATTTTGAGAATCTCATCATTAGTTGCAAGTGAGGTAATATATGAACTCTAGTTACGAGAGTATGATGCTTTGTGCAAAAGATACTCAAAATGCATGTTCTCCCTTCTTCTTCTCTTTCTTAATATATGATGATAGAAACCTCACTTGAGCTATATGGATGATTTAGATATGAGGAGTCACTCGTATAAGCTTGACCTATTTTATATTTCCCCCCTACATCATACATGTAGTACCTAAGATTGAAATAATGATAAGTTTAACTCTAAAATATTCTCTTCCCCTTCATATGAAATATGAAAGATATGATGTTGAGATCATGGGATAAACTTGGTATATTCTCTTTTTCCCTGCACATAATACATGCAAGGCATAAAATTTGAATTCACGAACTTGATATAATGATATTTTTGGATCATAGGATATATGATCAGAAATATAGTTCGTAACTTTGATCCTTCTCAATGTATGCTTCTAAGTTGAGTATGAATATCACACCATAGGGTGAAACCCTAATGGTCAGGCATGTTACATAAGGCCTTCTTATGTAGAAAAAAAAAATTCTAATATCAAGGATGAAGATAAATCTCCTCTAATGCTGAAATCATTGTAAGATGTTGATCATAAAACGTATTAATGATGTTAGATTTGAACGATTTGACTAGCATGGCCTATAAACGAATTCCTCCTGAACATTAAAAGTATGAACAAAACCTGTATCCTTAGGGATGATGCAATCCTAAGATATCATAATGACATGTTATGGCTAAGACATTAAGTGATGCTTCTACATATATATAAGGTGGGGTGGACACACCCAAGAATTTCTAGACCTAAGCTAACAACTTAGAGTGCATGCAACTATGATGGTCTTAGAATCTAAGCAATGATGAGGTATATGAAGTTGAACTCCTAAATAGCCTTTTAAGGATGAGATTAGTTGAATTTCGAGGACGAAATTCCAAATAAGGCGGGGTGAATGTGATAACTCGGATTTTAGGATTTTGATAGCCAATCTAGTATTCGAGGACATAAATGGAGTTTTGGTAACAAACTTGTAGAAAGTAGTTTAAATGATGATCTAACTTTGGTTAAATTTTCATTTGAGAAATGATTTCCCACACCAAGTTACTTAGATTTTGAAGTTACAATTTTAAGACTCATGTGTGTATTGAAGACTACAGTCACATAGGGAGATAGTGCATGTCGTGACCTTAATGTGTCACATGCCCTTTTCTTGATCTAATGACTATTAGAGGAAATAATTTAAACGATCAAATTTTATTTTATTTTCATACCAAACTTTTCTGGCAGTTAGATTACATTATGAGGAATCCATGGTTCGAATTTCATTAAAATCTAAGGTTTGTACTAGCAGATATAAAAGTTTGAAGGGTTTGCTTTTTAATTGATATTTTCTGCCAAACCATATTTGGTTCGTTATTTAAGAGTTTAGGTGGCATATACGCATCTATCACTCGACCATGCACAGATCTAAGATGAAGGGCAGATATATCTTCCCCTACCTCCGAACTTCACGGGAGGAAGGGGCAACAGATCTTTAGCTAGTAACCCACAACATCAACCCTAGCCACCAAAGCTACCAGGAAAGCCGCCGCCTGAGGAGGGTAGCCACCATCGACATCCACCACGACACCACAACCTGAAGTAGAGAATTCGTCACACTTCCACCAGATCTCCATCTCTTCCGTCTACCTGCTGTCAGCCTACGATCATCATCCCTTACCACTGCACAACCAGTTCCTACCCTCCATCTTCCGCTTGTTTCTTTCTCTGCCTACCCGACCCTAGCTGCCAACATCTCCTCCTCCAGTGCGCTAGCCGCCACGAAATCCTTCACCGTCCCTCTGCCTCAACGACCCCTCTTCCTGAACTTCACACTGCCGCCGTCACCTCAACCACCCATCAGTGTGGAGGTCGGGACCATTGGAGAAGAGCCAAGATGGTCGGATACCCATCAGTGTAGATCAAGGCAAACATAATGAGACATTATCACAGAGCATCATGGCGTAGAGACTCTCAGGCTGAAGCTTTGAGAAGCCCACGCTTATGGGCACATCACTGAGATCGCAGAGATGTAAGAGAGAGATAGGAGGGATCCAGGAGGGTCCTGCGTCTACCCTGTGCCTGGCGGCGGTGCGAAACCCGAACCGCACGACATTCTCGCACTACGTCAGCAGCCTACAGCTGAGCTACGACGGGGTGCAGGTTGTATTCATGTTCCTCCCCGCCGGCGAGATCGGAGGTGGCGGACGGTGAGGTTCAGATTCGAGCAGTGGGCGGCGGCACTTGCATAGGGCCTAGGGCAGTTGACTGCATCGGAGATAACCCTCACCAATGATCAAGGCTGCTCGTTGTGGCCACGACGGCGCCCGTTGTTCTAGTAGACGACGCACTCCAGCGTCGTGAAACGGAGAAAGAACAGAAGAAGGAGGACCGGGTATGTTGCTTTGAACCAATCCCAAACCAAATGTGAACCGCCGGCCCAACCAAGTGAAGGAGCCGCAGCCTTAGTGGCCACGTGTCAGACTCGGATTGGCCCAAAAAGGTAAACCATTCAGTAAATATCCAATTCTTGAATAATTCGTAGAAATTTCCTCGATTATCAGAAAAATACAAACAAGGTACCAAAATGCTCAGAAAAATGTGTAGAACAATATGAAATCATAATATCAGGCTTTTGATGCACTAATATCAGTGATATCTTATTAGTTGTGAAATTCTTAGTTCAGGAGTAATAAATATCAAATGATGATATTAAATTATGGAAAAATGTTAGTTAGTGTATAATTATGTATAGAATGCATATGATGTCAGATATCGTCATGTTGATGTATGAAACCATATAATTTGGTTAATATGTCTAATTAGGGCTAACAACACTAAAGATGATGCAATAAATGCACACATGCTCAATAAATGATGAAATTCACAGAGTAAGATTATATCAGTATATGGAACTTCAGTTTTAATTATGAGATCATAAAGATGAACAAAATCCACGTTATATGAAGATGAATATTAATACATGAATTAAAACCCTAATCTAGATTAATGATGTAACCTAGGGTTAATATGTGCACAAAAATAGAATATGGAACCTAATATTCAGATAATGAATCATAATCTGTAAAATGACATCAGTAGGTTAAATATAAGACAATAATGTAAGTAAACGTTGGAATATCCTAATGAGATAATATAAACCCTAATGAACATGACTAGGGTTAAGATGATGAGAATTTGATGATAGTATGTGGTCTGCTCTTAATCAGGTGATGACCAAACATCTAGATGATCAAGGATAAGTTAGGAATCTCTGAACTCAGGTACGTGGATATAATTATATGACTAGATTTGCTGGATGCTAAATATATGTACTTTCTTGCTTGTACTTGAAATACATTGTTGGATGTAGATCTATATATATTGACATTTCCGCCTTGAACAATAAGAACACTAAAGAAAGAAAATGGAATGTAGTTACTGATGGTTCATTAATCTCCCTATTAGAGAGGGAAAGTATTAATGTTGACTAGCACCTCCCTAATGGTACAAGGTACGTGGGGAGATCCCTAATGGTACAAGGTACGCAGGGATAGGGCCCAATATTTATGTTTGTGCTAAGTCCACCATAGTAATACATGTCCATTGAAATGTGATTAATAACTTGGGATTACCTGATTTTCTGCCTTTAAATAATGTTTTCTTTCTCTTTCTTCAATTCCGAGTATTTTATATGCCAGCATAGTATAGCTCTTTAATTCCACGTACCAACTTTTGTTGATGATTTTGTTTCTCGTATTTTCTAGGTTCAGAGCTAGCATGGGATAAAAGAATAGGATTTGAGAAAATTGTACAGGTTGTACCTATTGTCTAAGATCCTAGATAGCATACATGTTCATAGATTGTAGAATTTTCATTCAATATGTAAATGTAAATCATTTTGTAATAATTCATCTTGTTTAATTTACATGTTAAATGTTGAGAATGTTATGGTTGTATGTTCATGTATGCGAATTATGCTTCCGCATCGCGTTATGATATGATTGGATGATGTTCTCGGATTCTGACCTCTCATTCCCAATAGGGTTTGGAGGAGTCAAAATCCGGGGACGTCACAAGATCAAGTCTAGTAATGTCTCAATAGGATAAATAATTGAAACTAAAATAAAAAGGTGAAACACCAGCTATATGGACTCAATTTTCCCGAAAGGGTGGAGCTACGTTCATAACTTAGAGGAGGTGGACCTGGGAAGGATATGTATGGGATGGAATACAAACATCTGGGAAGTACAAGTACACCAAAAATTGGAACAGGTGATCATATCTATATGCACTAACAAATGTGGATTGAAAATATGGTATACAACAATCTACACCTTCAACTATCACAAACAAAGACAAGAACTATGGAAAGATCTCATGGAGCTGCCAAAGGTGATAAAGGATCCCTAGATACTTATGGGTTACTTTAGTAACATTAGACTACAGGAAGAGAAGAAGGGGGGCAAGCTAGTTCCTGAGTCGATCATTATATCTTTCAATGGCATAATCAACATAACTGAACTATGCAAGCTACCTATGATTCGAGAAGGCATCTACACCTGGAACAACGAGGGCAAACCAGAAAGAAGGATTGCTTACAAACTTGATAGGGCATTAGTGAACAATGCATGGCTCAACCAGCTACCAAACATCCAAATCAAAGTAGTAGCTGCTGACATAAGTGATCATGCTCCTCTGATCATGCAAATTCACGAGAAGGTCAAGAAACCGAGGCCTTTTGGGTTTGCAAATTTCTAGAGTAACTGGGAAGGATACATGGAGCTTATCCCGGAAGCTTGGAGGCAAGAGGTTGATAGCAACCCACTCTACATCTTCACAAAGAAACTTATGGGGTTTAAACAAAGATTGAAAGCGTGGTTGAAAGAGTATGTAAACATCCCTATGATGAGAGAGGACACCAAGAATTAGTTGATAGATACTAGAGGAAAGCTTATGAAATACCCTCTAAATCACAAGGTGGTTGAAAATGAACTGAAACTTAATATCATGCTTGAAGATATGAAAAAAGCAGAAGAAAACTTCATCTGGCAAAGAAGTAGACAACATTAGATAGCTGAAGGAGATCAAAACACTATTCTATATCACAATGCAATGAGGAAAAGGGAAGCTCAAAATACCATTTCAGAACAGATTGCCACTAAAGGGAAGGTCGTCAATAGCCAGGAGGACCTGGAGAATCAAGCAAACAACTTCTACAAAGAACTTTACAACAAACCCATCAACCTAGAGCCCGTTGAGGAGGATAATATGAACTAGAGGTATAAGATAACAAATTCTCATTACAACATTCTTTGTAGGTCAGTCAATGATGCCGAAATAAAAGATGCTTTGTGGAGCATTAGAACCAGCAAATCTTCTAGTCCTGATGGGTTCAACTCACATTTATATAGAGACACCTGGGAAATCATCAAAGATGACCTATGTAAAGGAATCAAATGGTTCATGGATGGAGAAGTAATGCTAAGGAAAGTAAATCCTACCTTCCTAGTACTAATACCAAAGAAGAAACTACTATGTCCCTTACAGATTTTAGGCCAATTCCATGTTGAAACATGCAGTATAAAATCATAGCTAAACTACTAGATGAGCATCTAAAGCTGTTGTTACCTCTAATCATATCTGAACAAGAAGATGCCTTTATTCCAGGAAGGAAGATCTTAGATTGTTCTCTCTTAGCTGGGGAATTCATGCTTGACTTCAATGTAAAAAGGGGACACAAGAAGATATGTATGAAACTAGATGTATCAAAGTCCTTTGACAGTGTCTGTTGGGACAAATTGTGGTGGAAAATGAAAGAGATGAGTTTTTGAGAAAGTTGGATATCTCTCATTAAGCAATGTGTCTATACCACAAGCTACTCACTTCTAGTCAATAGCACACCTAATGGTATATTTCAAGGCTCAAATGTACTAAGGCAGGGAGATCCTCTCTCCTCACTCTTATTCACTATCCTAAGGGAGTATTTCACACAACTGATGAATAAGGTAGAAAAAAGAAAGGAAATAAGAAGCTACACTGTCCATGGCATCAAAGTCATGAGTCATCTGATTTTCACTAACAACGTCCTAGTGTTTGCTAAGGCCAAGACTGCTTACCTCCAAAATCCAAAGAAGCTTCTGCTCATGTTTGGAGAACAAAAAGGTTTGCACATCAACCAACAAAAGACTCAATTATATATATCTCAAAACTATAATCTGATAAAGGATAATATAGAAGAGTCCCTTGGGATTGAAGTTGACACTCTACCAATGAGGTACCTTGGTTTCCCACTAGCAGGGGGCAACCTCCAAGTGAAACACTTTGTACAATGCACAAACAAGGTAGAAGAAATGATCACCCGATGACCCCTGACCATGACATCAATGGTGGGCAGAATAGTACTGACGAGATAGGCCATCGTGGGGTGATTATGTTTTGGGTACAACAAGGGGAAATCCCACATGCAGTGCTAGAGAGAATGGGATGCCAATGGCCAATTTCATCTGGCAGGATGAACACACCCAGTGAAGTACACCAAGCTTGCTTTAAAGAAAGAAGAAGGTGGAGTTGGCTTAAAAACTCCCATGGAGATTGCAAAGTGGGCCACAGTTTGAAGAATCATCAAGTACAATCAGAAAGACTCTACTTGGGGAAGATGGATGAGAAGAAGGTATTTAGAGGGACTAGAGTTTGAACCCAACACAAGAGAAGGATACTCTAGGGTGCTTAAAAGAATGACGACCCTCTGGAAGAAAATAAAACATTGCTTCTTTCTCTACAATACTGGAACTTGAATGATGAAGACTCCACAGTTAGACATGTAGGAACTTGTTTGCAATAGAGGTGATATTAATAATAGCACAAGACATATCTGGACAGAGTTTGAAGTACCCAAATGGTCCCTCTGCCTATATCGGGCCACCTTTGAAACACTTCCAACCATGGACAAGATTCAAAAATGGTACACAGGCTCAACTAATGCATGTTACATATGCAATGGAGGTGAGGAATCTCACAAACATATGTTCCAAGAATGTGACTTTGTATAAGAACTCTGGCAGAAAACCGACTTCATATTGGGATTCACAAGGCTCAGGCTGAAGGCACCAAAGGAGATGATATGTCAACTAAGAAAAGGTACATAGCCTCTCAAAAGAAAGATGCTAATGGTGTTCTCAGCGATCTACTTTTACACTTGGAAGGAAAGGAATGACAAAAAGCATTACAATAAGAATAGGAATGTGGAAAATATAGCAAAAATGATTTGTAAATTTTATAGAAATAGAGTTAATGTATAGATAGTCTCCATTTTTGGGAATTGTGGATTGTAGTAAGGGACTACGCTGTAATCTGACCTAACTTTTGTTAGGTGCTTTGAAATAAAACTTACCCAATTCCGATACGTACATACATACATACATACATACATACATACATACATACATGCATACATACATACATACATACATACATACATACATACATACATACATACATACATACATACATACATACATACATACAGTCGACAAGGAGTGGCTCAAGTGGTCAAGCATGGTGTCTCCTCACGAAGGGACCCGGGTTCGAATCCCAACTGCCGCCTTGGTTTATCACCCTCCTGGACGTTCGGCCTCCGTCACAGGTGTGGGAGAGGGGGAGAGAATGCCTCTGTTTATCCCATACATACATACATACATACAACTAGGAGAAATTATGGGTCCCATTCTTGATAGAATTGAAATGCAGATGGCAATTTTCTTTGGGCTAGCACATACCACCCAATGAGATATGCATGTGTGGCACTCCCAAAAGAAGAAGGCGGACTGAACCTGAAGTCTCCAAGAGACATAGCGAGATGGGGGACTTTGAGATGTATCATTATGTATCAAGAGCGAATCTCTACTTGGGGGAAATGGATGGGAGATAGATACCCATGGGGACTTGACTTTGTTCCAAGTATAAGAGATGGATACTCACGTACAATCAATGTCATGCCATAGATGTGGCAGTAGGTCAAACATTTGTTTGAACCTTATGAGGTGGGTAGATGGAAGACTAAAGATGCACACACTATTGGGAAGCAACTAGATCCAGGGCACCAAAAAACTATCATATGGAGCAGGTATGGGCTGGAACCCATGTACCAAAGTGGAGTATGTGTGTCTATAAAATTCTGCACAATGATCTCGCTACATTAGACAAGAGACATGGGTGGAACCAAGAGGTTGCTGATGTGTGCTTGCTTTGCAAGGAGGAGGATGAGTCACATAATCACGTAGTTAGCTGTTGCAAATTACTAAGGAGGTGTGGAAAATTATATGTGAGGAGTTTGGACTTCATCTATAACTCAAAGATAATCCAAGAAGGATACTAGCATGCTGCGGGAAGGATGATAAGAAGAGAATATTATTTTCTACACTATGCTATCAAATTTGGAGGGAAAGAAATGTTTGAAGACACGGAGGTCCAGCTACAAGTCCAAACATTATTGCTGTAAAAATTTGTAAATGTGTTAAACGCAAGTTACACATTAGTTAGAAGGGTAGTTTCCTTTCTTTTTTCTTTTGATGTATAGAGGAGGGCTATATGTAACTCTTGACCTCCTATAATTTTAGGAGGATGTCAGAATATATTTACCTGATTCTTATTAATACATACACACATACCTACATACATACATACATACATACATACATGTATGTATGTATGCATTTATGTATGTGTGTATGTATTCATACATACATACATACATACATACATACATACATACATACATACATACATACATACATACATACATACATACATACATACATGCATGCATACATACATACATACATACATACATACATACATACATACAATACAAAAACCCCGCCCCCTCCGCCTCCTAGGGTTTCTCTGGCGATTGCCAGGGCGACCCTGAGAAGGACCGGCGGCCATGGCAGGCAGCAACAGCCATGCCAACTCCACCACCCATCCACCATTCAACCCTCCACAAAACCAATCCACCCCACCATCGGATAACCAGATCCACGACCTAGAGAAGGAGAGCGAAGAGAGGAGGAAGAGGAATCCCTGGACTGCAGTAGTGAAGAGAACCCCCGCACAAGAGAAAGAGTGTGCAGGGTTGATCTTTCCTAAACCGACCAAGAGGGATGGCAGGGTGATAGTAGATCTGGATGCGGAAGAGTATGCACGGATGAAAGATGTTTGGGAATTTGCGGTGTCGATCTATGTCATGGGGAAGAGGCCGTTTTATCCGCACCTTCTGGCGTGGATCAGGCGTGTCTGGAGTCCCAAAGGCGATTTTGACGTTGTCTCTAAGGAGAATGGATTCTTTCTGATCCGGTTTTCCAATGAGATGGATAGGAAAGCTTGCTTGCAGAGCGGACCTCGGTGGTTCGATAGTCACCTGGTGATCACCAAGCTGTATACGTTTGGAGACAAGTTGGAAAAGACGGAGCTTTCTTCTATACCTATATGGATTTGTATTCCTTCTAATGGGAAGACATGGACGCAGAAAGCGGCGGGTACCGTGGCTTCAGGAGTAGGGAAAGTCCTGCATGTGGAAACAAGGGCCGTTGAGGTGGCGGGCACCGATGAGGCCAGAGTCCTGGTGGAGGTAGAGGCGGAGGACACAAACCCTGAAAAAGTATGGGTTAACATCCCGGGAAAGGAAGCAATTCCCTTCAACATCAAGTATGAGTTTGTGCCAAAGAGGTGTTCGAAGTGCTGTGTGTTTGGACATGGTGATCAAGAGTGCCCACGTACCATGAATAAAGAAAAGGAGAAGGAAGACGATGGCTTCCAGATTCCAAAGAAGACATGGAAAGCGAGGAGCATAGAAACTTCGAAGGAAACAGCTACTACATCGGAGGAAAAGGAAGAGGGAGAGGTGGATTCCAATGCCTTCAGTACGCTGAGTGAATTGGAGGAGGAAATAGATATGGTTCTGGAGAAGAACACATCTACACCACAAAAAGATAAAGGAAATACACCTAATGGGAAAGGAAAGGAGAAGGAAGGAGAGAAAGGGAAGGAGAAGGAGCCTGGTAGGCGTACCAGAAACAAGAAGTAGTTAATAATGTCTGTTCTCACGTGGAATGTAAAGGGTGTATGTGACCCTTACAAAAGACGTGAGGTGAGAAACTGGATTAAGTCCAGTGGAGTGTCCATAGCGGCGATCCTTGAAACTAAAATAAAAAGAAGCAATTACAGGTGTGTAGCATCCATATTCCCTAATGGATGGAAGAGCATTTCCAATCATGACTCGGTGGACTTGGGCAGAATTTGCCTGGGATGGAACCCTAATGCGTGGGAGGTTGAGGAGGAGGTGAACGACGACCAAATCATTTCTGCAGTTTGCAAGAATAGAGGAGGTCTGTGTTTCTTCTTTTCAGCAGTGTATGCCTTCAATCTACATTCTCAAAGACAGTCCTTATGGAAGGAGATGCTGGCACAAGCAAAATGGAATGATCTCCCGTGGCTGATCATGGGTGATTTTAATAATGTGAGATTGCAGGAAGAAAAGAGAGGAGGAAGACTAGTCCCTGAATCAGTTATTCGATCTTTCAATCAGATGATCAATGAGGGAGAGTTATGTGAGTTGCCCATGCAAGGAGATGATACTTTTACATGGAACAACGAAGGGAAACCGGGGAAGAGAATAGCCTGTAAGCTTGACAGAGCTCTGGTTAATAACAGATGGATAGATCTAAACGGTAACACCAGTATCAGGGTGATGAGTGCAGATATCAGCGATCATGCCCCTTTGATAATGCAACTGCATGAGAAGTCTAAGAAGAAAAGGCCTTTTCGTTTCATAAACTTCTGGACTAAATGGGAGGGATACAAGGAGCTTTTGGAGAGGAGCTGGAAAGAACCAAGTCAAGGCAACCCAATATATACCTTTGCGAAGAAGCTTAAAAGATTGAAGGGGCATCTGAAGTCATGGTCGAAGGAGCAAGTCAACATTCCTATTCTCATTGAAACCAACAAACAGGAGCTCCTGGAGGTTAGAAGAACACTGATGAAGGATCCGTTGAACCAGACAATGATTGAAAGGGAAATCAAATTAAAACAAATCCTAGAGGAACTAAAGAAAGCGGAGGAGAGCTTCCTATGGCAGAGAAGTAGGCAGCAGTGGATAAAAGACGGGGACAGAAATACGAAGGTTTATCACAATGCTGTTAGACAGCGAGAAGCACTCAACACCATCTCAGAACTGGTGGATTCTGAAGGAAAAATCCTTAACAGCCAGGAAGAGCTAGGTGCACAGGCGACGGAATTTTACACCAAGCTGTATAACAAAAACTATAATAACAACTTGTTGTTGCAGGATGAAGATATACAGTGGAAATATAAGCTTACGAGTACTCATAATAATATCCTATGCAGACAGATAACTGAGGAGGAGGTTAAAGAGGCGTTATGGAGCATCGGCACTGACAAATCTCCAGGCCCAGACGGATTCAATTCTTTCTTTTACAGAGATGCATGGAACCTGATTAGGGAGGAACTCTGCGAGTCTATAAGATGGTTTATGAATGGCGGGTGTATCCTGAGACAAGTCAACCACGTGTTTCTTGTGCTTATACCAAAGAAGAAGACGACGGCCTCCATGGCTGACTTCAGACCGATTGCATGCTGCAACGTGCAATACAAGATCATCGCAAAGCTTTTGGCGGAGAGATTGAAGATGGTTTTACCCCTCATCGTCTCAGAGAATCAAGGTGCCTTCATTGCTGGACGTAGTATCAGCGATTGCGCACTTTTAGCAGGCGAATTCATGCTCGACTTTAATGTCATGAGAGGGCATAAGAAAGCTTGTCTAAAGCTTGATGTGTCGAAAGCATATGATAGTGTTAAATGGGACATGTTGTGGTGGATCATGTCGAAGATGGGATTCAACCAAAGATGGATTGATCTCATGAAGCAATGTGTAACTACGACAAGCTTCTCAGTTCTGGTGAACGGCTCTCCATGGGGGTTGTTCAGAGGTGGCAACGGTTTAAGACAGGGGGATCCACTCTCACCCTTACTCTTCACAATAGTAATGGAGTACTTCTCCAGGCTAATGGAGTGTAAAGAAAGAAGGAAGGAGATAGTTACCTACACGGTCCATGGCACGAGGGTGTTGAGTCATCTGATATTTGCAGACGATGTGCTTGTTTTCATGGAAGCTAAACCTCGGTACCTCGCCCAGCTGAAACATCTCCTGATTCAGTTTGGTGAAGAAACGGGGTTACAAATAAATATTCAGAAGACGCAACTGTTCCTATCTACAAACTGCAGGGAAATCAAAGAGGAAATGGAGGAAGCAATGGGGATCATAGCTAGTAATCTCCCAACAAAGTACCTGGGGTTTCCTTTGGCTGGGGGTAAGCTGAAGGTCAGTGACTTCACGGAGTGTTCGGATAGGCTAGAAGAGATGATTAGCAGATGGCCTTTGACGAAGACTTCCATGGCAGGACGCATCACACTCACAAAATCGGCTATTGAAGGACTTATGATCTTCTGGGTACAACAAGGGGAAATCCCGTTTGCAGTACTGGAGAGGATGGAGATGATGGTATCCAACTTCGTGTGGGCAAGCAACAATCACCCAATGAAATACAGCAGGTTGGCACGAAGCAAGGAAGAAGGAGGAGTAGGTCTGAAGTCACCCAAAACGAGTGCTACATGGGGCACTGCAAAAAGAATCTTCAAGTATCTGCAGGATGACTCACTGTGGGTGAAGTGGATGAGGTCGAGATACCCCAAGGGTCTGGATTACAAACCCAGAACAAGGGAAGGCTATTCAAGAGTAATCAATCGGATGACTGAGGTGTGGCACGACATTAAGAGTCTGAACGATAGCAGAAGTGCTTGGAGTTTACAGGAGAAGAGAGAAAAGACTTGGGAACTGATTCAGATTCGATTTGAAGAACATGTCTCAAAACACATATGGACTGAAGAGGGGATTCCGAAGTGGGAGATGAGCCTGTACAGGGCTGTCCACGATTCACTACCTACTCTAGACAAGATCGAGAAATGGTATCCGGGATCACACACAGTCTGCTACCTATGTGATAAAGAGAAGGAAACCTCCAGACACATCTTCGGGGAATGCTGCTACACGAAGAGAGTATGGGAACTCGTCCATTACAAACTGAGGATGAGGAGAAGAGAACTAAAGGAAGCCAAAGAGATCATCCAGAGCTTAAAGAAGAAGGAGCTGATATGTCTATCAGCCGTATACTTTCACATATGGAAGGAGAGGAATAATAGAAGACATAATGACAAGAAAAGAAAGGAGGAGGAGCTAGCGAGCAAAATCTACAAATTCCTTTGTAATAGAGCAAAAACATAAATCTTTTGTTTTAGTGGTGTGTTTTGTAGTGTTGGACTACAATGTATCTTGGTCCCAATAGCTAATTTGCTTGAGGGTTTCGGAATAAAATTTTACCTAATTCCGATACATACATACATACATACATACATACATACATACATACATACATACATACATACATACATACATACATACATACATACATTCATACATACATATGCCGACAAGCCATATTGCAGGAGAATGCAGGTTCACGAAAGAGATATGGGAGCACATTTGCAGCAACTTCAATATTCAAATTCAACTTAGTGCGGAACCAAGGAGGATGCTTGTGAGATGTGGAATGGATGTAAAGAATAATCTGCTGGTGGCGAGCCTTTACTACCATGTTTGGGAAGAGAGGAATGCAAGGAAACATCATGGAAGGTCCACTAATGCCAATAGTATTGCTGTAAAAATTTGTAAATGCATTAGACGTAGATTATGTATTGAATAGATGCGTGAGTTGTTTCTAGTGTTGGGTGTATGGAGTTGGGCCTACATGTACTCTTGACCCCCTAATATATTTTAGGGGGAACGTCGGAATATATTTACCTGATTCTGATACATACGCTGACAAGGAGTGGCTCAAGTGGTCAAGCACGGTGTCCCCTAACAAAGAGACCCGGGTTCGAATCCCAGTTGCTGCCTTGATTTACCACCCTCTCGGGTGTTCGGCCTCTTCCACAGGCGTGGGAGAGGGTGAGAGAATGCCTCTCTTAATCCCATACATACATACATATATGCCGATAAGGAGTGGATCAAGTGGTCAAGCACGGTGTCCTCTAACAAAGGGACCCTAGTTCGAATCCCAATTGCCGCCTTGATCTACCACCCTCCCTGGCATTCGGCCTCCACCACGGGCGTGCGAGAGGGGGGAGAAATATGTCTCTCTTAATCCCATACATACATACATAGATACATACATACATATATATACATACATACACACACACACACACACACACACACACACACACACATATATATATATATATATGTATACATGTCAGTAAGGGATAGCCTAGTTGGAGAATTCCACTGCTCCCCAATGAAGGGACCCAGGTTCGAACATATGGAGAATCATTTCTTGATTTGCCACCCTCCCAAGCATCTGACCTCTGCTACGGGCTATGGGAGAGGGGGAAAATCTTTCTCTCTTAATCCCATATATGTATGTATACATATAGGTTGGCAAGGTATAGAGACGTAGTAATTTAGGTGTTCCTAAATGAAGGGACTTAGGTTCGAATAACTGTACACGAATTTCTTAATTTAATACCCCCTAAGTGTCCAACCTACGCTACATGTTGTGGGATAGTGGGGGGGGAGCAGAGAATTCTTTCTCTCTTAATCCCATATATATTTTGTTGGTAAGGTATGCCCGTAGAGACAATTATATGATGATTGACATGGCATAATTACCTAAAAGGATTTGACTAAAATAAAATATATAAAAGCAAGCTTCCAATTCATCTGTTTCACTCAGTTATGAGATAATGAGAATACATAGTGAATGCCTAGAGAATTATATTACTCAATGACGTATGTCTTTAAGTATTAGCCTTGTGGAAATGAGATCATACAAATGTTAAGAGTACATATACATATTCCCATTATGTCCCTAGTCAGTTGTTACTGTGGAAGGTAGATAGAGACCAATAACACATAACACTGGAGTGTGAGTTGGTTGATGATTGAGTCTCACTAAGTCATGATATGGAAATATCAAACTAAGCACACAGATACATGTTAGGGAACAATGTATTAGACAGACCCACCTTGAGAGTGACACATGTTTGTGGTGGTCACAATCATCTCTCAATGTGAAGGCAGTGATTGTGATAATTCATTGGGCTCATCACATGTCATTGGGTATGCTTTGACATCATCAAACAAAGTCCTGAAACATGGGTTGTTATAACAGTGATGATTGGGTGACTTTGACACATGGGGATAGACTTTGAGTGATAGATATGGGATTTGTCCCTCCTACCAGAGTACGATATTCCAACTACTTGATAAGAGAGACTGAGAAACGCATGTGCATGCACATGTAAATCAATATATGATATTGAGGTCATATTATCTTAGATAGTCTGCTCTTGGTTCAAGGAACATGGATTGAATGTTGAGACGATGACCTTCCATGACTCAAATTCATCCTAGATATCAGAGACAAAGGAATTATACAATCACTGCAACACCTTACAAAGATTGTGGATTGAAGTTGTTCTCCAACATTCTATTCACTTGGATAGCACTGATGTCTGACTAGATACCACTCTTTGCTTGTGATGTCATAAGCTAGTTATGTACATTCACTGCCCACGTGACATGGGACCTATAGGGTCACACATATAGGAACTCATCTAGAAGAGGAGTTTGATATTGAATGACAATTGGATTGATTACTAAGGTGTTTAGGTATTCAATTCACGCAACAAATTGACTGACTGGTGTGCCGAACAACCATCTCACTTAGTGATACATCTGTTTGGGGAGCCAGACAAGCATCTCAAGTGTTGAGACGTCCGTTTGGGATGTCAGGCTAATCAGAGTTCGAATTGGCTAAGTTCTACCCTTGAATAGATTGGTTCAATATGATTGAACCAATTGGCTCATCTCGACTCACCAGACAAGCGTCTGAGTGAGTGAGACGGGTGTCTCTCCTGGGTGAGATGGCTTGGTTGGACCGAACGAAGGTTCAGGATGTTTCCTGAATAATTTTGGTTTTACATACTTGGAGAGTGATGTGCACAAATCATATCATCTTTTGGATCATGTTTGGTTGCATATCCATGTTGTTTTAACTCAATTATCACTCTCATTCATGCTAGATTCTATATTTTAAGCTATTCTTACTTGTCTCATGGTTTGGATTGTAGGTACTACATTTTGCAATGCAATGATGAGTAATATATCATATTATCATTTATTGGATCACTCCTCAAGTATATACATGTTTTGGGGTTCGAAACTGCACAAATACCACTTTTTACGGCATGTAAATCTGACCTACACGTTGAAAGTTATGAGCAGAATACATAATAGCCCAGAACAACCATTGACATGTCGTGTTTTAAAAAGATACCCCATGTCTTAAAAAGACACAACATGTCTTATGAAAGACACTCATGTCTCAGTCTAGAAATTGAATGCAGAACTCTATATTTATAGCAAAATGCCGTGTTTTTATTAAAGACATACCATGTCTTATTAAAGACACATCGTGTAACCTCCCAGAACTCGATCCAAACTTCAGTTTTTGTATAAGACACGTCGTGTCTTATAAAATACACATCATGTGACCTGTAGATTTCACCCAAACACGAATGTAACTATCTCACACTTATATATATGACCCCAATCCGTCTTGGGACAGTTATCACTTAGAGAGGGACTCAAGCAAGGAAGAACCAAGGAGGAGTTGGAGGCGTTCTAAGGGAGAAAAGGTGGTTTTCCGGGAGGAAAACTTCTTTTTCTTCCTTCTTCTCCAACAATTGTAGTAGGAATCTCTTTCGTTCTCTTCCCTACACTCTGGCGTGAAGTTTTTTGGAGAGTTTCTAGCAGCAAGGACGGATTTGTGACTCCTTGGTCAGAGTTCCACGTCTATCTTCCTTCATCCACAGACATCCAAGTTTATTTCCTTCTATTATGATGCCTAGCACTACTTTCTACTGCTTGTATCTACTTTCTACAGCCATGGATGAGTTGATCTCTTGTTCTTGGGCATGGGGGAGTAAATCCCATGTCATATCATGTTTGAACACGAATTTCATATACAATTCTAGTTGTTTAACTGTTCTAAGGTTCATTGGTGTTTAATTCTTCTTACATGCTTTGCTAGCCACTTTGTATGTTTGATTTCTTCTCTTTGTATAATCTGGGAAGATGTGCATAGGAGTAAGGAAATGTACCTTAGCTGCACTACCTTGACCACGGGAGTGGCTGGGATGTGTAGGGGAGTAAAGGTTTGTAGTCCAAATCTTAGTATATCCACAGGAGTAATATACCAAGTTAGGACTGTTCTACACTACCGGGTGGTGGGTGTAGGATACAAACCTCCCTTGTGTTATTACTAGTATTCTCAATCTTTGTTGTTCTTCATGTTATGATGTGGTTGTCAAACCCTATACTCAAGAATCCCTAATCCAAATTGATCCTTAATACAAGTGTTTTATGTTTTAGTTCATTTCCTTTTAATTGCTCAGTTAACAAAATAAAACATCTCTTATTAAAAAGATATAGATTATTGAAAGTCATAACTCTTGCCTAGCTAACCAACACTCTTTGTGTTCGACCTCGACTACAACTACTCTTGTATACTTTCAAGAAATAGCTAGTTGAGTAAAAGATCATTCTAATGATTGAAACTCATTAGTGTAACAACCAACAGAGAGCTAGCAAATTAATATGTAATATTAATTGGAATCAAAATTTCCAAATTCATATACGATTGAGAAATTGCCAAATGGCCGTTTGGCAGTGCGAGACCATTTGGCATCTTGCAGGTTGCAAAAGTTCAAGTTCTTCCAGTCCTTTCCAACCCCACACGATTGCAATCCGACTGGGAACCCTGACCCTAACCTAGCCTATAAAAGTAGGGGTACTGGGGGCTTTCCAAAACACAACATAGATAGTTGAGAATCGGTTCCTCTGATAACTATTATCCTCTGTTGTTGTGGTAACCAAGAGAGCCCAGGAAAGTCCTACCCGATAGAGAAGGACAACCATCAGGAGAGAAAAATTGATAAGTTGTCGATGTGCGAGAGTAGGTTGGTGACTAGTACACTAACTGAAGGGATAACTCCTTCCTATCCATTCTTGGTGAACGACAAGATTTCTAGTTGGTCCGTGTGGACTACTTTAGAGGAAGGAGTCCTTTGGCTGTTTCTCGGAGAGAAAAGTCAACCTATAGTCTTTGGCCAGACCACCATAGTCACTGTAGAGGTTGCGTAGATAGCTATGCATGGAGAAGACCAGGAACTGTCCAACTACCATCTAAGAGAAACCTGTCAGAAGTTGTAAAGATGCGAGTTTTATCATTGGACTTGGTCTAGGACCAGGTATAACTCGCTAAAACCATCCTCTCTATTTATTGCATACGATGCAAATATTTAAACTGCTCTCATATGCACATCCGATCCACATAATCCAGAACTTATATATATATATATATATATATATATATATATATAAAATTTCACACGCGTCATCCTAAAAGTGGTTTTGATGGTGGATGTGTAGCGAGATTATGGCCAATACCCTTTATCTTTGTGTGGTTGGATGGTTTGATTCCTTTTATCTCAGTCTGTGCATTGAGCCTCTACCTCGCTCTTCCCAATGTAAATTTAATTCTTTCATACCTTTACTCTCCTTGAATGTAACTCGAGGTTTTTGTTAATTCAATGTAATAAAGTAGCAATGGGATAGTTTCTTTTCATGCAACGACGAGGAAGAAGTTCATAGCCGATTAAGAAGACCAATTCGTGAGACGAGACAAACATATAGAGGACAAGACGATGGAACTAGATGATCATCTCATGGGCCCAACTGACTGTTTGGAAGGAGTCCAGACATCGGTTGGATTGGAGGTCAGACGACCCTCCCCGTGGGTCCAAGCGACCATTTGGAGGAGTCCAAACATCATTTGGATAGGAGGACTAACCAATCAAACAAGAGGATAGGCGACCAATTTATGGGTTGAACTGATCTACCCAGATTGGCAAGTACATGTCTAAACCAACATCAGGTTCATACATTTGATGTGATGATTGACCTAGGTGGTAGTAATTCCTTGTGGCTCTAAGGAATTACAAGTATACATGACCAGAACCGTCACTTTTTGTTTATATTGCATGTTTACTTTGTGGGATATAGCATGTATATGATACATACTATACATGTGGTGATTCGATACAATACATACATATACACACACACACACACATATATATATATATATATATATATATATATATATATATATATATATATATATATATCCCTCAATCAAACATATTAAGTTGAAGATGCTTTCCAAATAGAAATACACATGAAAAACTTGTTCGACTAAGCGTAAGTTATGCCTCTACGTGGTGTGCCGTCTACCTTATGGAAGTGTGATGGTAATAATATAGGTTCCGCCTCTGAAGGGTGCATTATTATCATATTAGCTATTAGGTTAGGCTTAACTAGTGATTCCTCAGAGCGTTTGGGCCCAGAAGCATTCAGATGATTATGGCAAGGAGTTGTGCATATCATCTATCCAAAGTTTCATATGATGCAATTGGTAAGGAGTTGTGCATATCATCTATCCAAAATTGCATATGATGCAATTGGCAAGAGTTGCCTACTTGACGATTGATTGTGTTTGCAATGTTGATTGGGCCAGAGTTGAATTATCTTGGATCTGGTTCATTACAAAATTATTCTCTGTAATTTTCTGAATTGATACTTGAGGGTTATCAATTTGAACAAAATAATGAGAACAATAATTAATTAAAGACCTAATTATTATTTCCCAAACTTTAATCAAATCAAAAACTAGTTTTTGACAAAATTACAAATTATTTTGTAGAACCAAATGTCTACAACAAACAATCACTTTTCTCTATGATTGGTCCTTGAGAAGGACAAACATACTGGGAACAACTTCTATGACTGGTTCAAGATGCTAAGAATTGTTCTCATGCAGGAGCGCACACTCTTTGTCCTAGAAGTTCCATAACTAGAGGAACTGGCTCAAAATGCTCCTAGGGATGACAAGGATGCTTATAAGAAGCATACTGAAGACACCATTGATGTCAAGTATTTGATGTTATGCTCCATGAACCATGAGTTGCAAAGGCAATGTGAGAACATGGGGGTGATTGACATGGTCCCAAGTCTCAAGAACATGTACCAAGATCAGGCAAGAAAGGAGAAATACGATATTTCCAAGGTGCTATTCAAGTGCAGTATTGTAGAAGGAGATCCAGTAGGTCCTCATATACTCAAGATCATTGGATATGCGGAGAACCTTTTAGGATGGGATCCCCTTGGATCAAGAGTTGTCCAGTGACATGATTCTGCAATCTCTACCAGTCATATAGTCAGTTTGTCATGAACTGCAACATGAACAAATTTGATAAGCTATTGACAGAGTTGTTGGGCATGTTGAGGACAACTGAGACACAAATGAAGAAAGACAGGTCCAAGTCTGTGATCGTGATCAACAAGACAAATGAGAAGTCTAAAGGTGAAGTCAAAGATAAGAAGAGTTCTAAAGCTAGCCATAAGCCCAACTCTTCAGATCTCAAGGCAAAAGGTGGAGTAAAGAAACAAAGAGGCGATTGTCACCAGCCTGAGTATTGGAAGAGAAATTGCCCACTCTGGTTAGAGGAACTAAAGAAGAAGAAGTATGACACTGAGGCCGCCACTTCAGGTATAAAAATATAAGATAAATTTGATTACTTCTTAAATTTTGGAATATGATACCAGATAAGAGATCGGACATACTGATGTGCAGGATTCAACAGGAAGTAAAACCCTTATAGAAGGACAAAGATGGACAAGGCAGAGCAAGTGTTGCAGAAGCCATAGTCTATATTTAAATTTATCTTAGCCCAATGGGCATGTAATTGAGTTATTAGAACTTCTATTTCATTATGCCATTATAATAGAAATTTTTTATTTTTGCATCTTGTATGGACAAGGATGATTATCAATAAAGAATTATTAGTGCTTCTATTTCAAAGATATGATCTTGCATGGCATTATACCTAAAACATCTTGCTGTGAAATGATCTAAATATGAATGTTTATAATGTTTATACCAAAGGATTATAATTGATAACTCAAGACTATTGATGCAATAGTCATCTTGTGTGAATTGGAGAAATGCATGCCTAGAATACATATTAATATTGATCTAGATTCCCTTGGTTATTGAACCTTTGGAAATATGCAAGTCTTATTCACACAAAATATCACATGACGTCCTTCACTAAACATAGTGGGAGGATGAAGCTTTCATTAGACCTCATGCATATGATGCATGCAGATCTTATGAAAGAATAATATACATGATTACCAAAACCTCATTTCATTTACTAGTAATATAATGATATGTACTCATTAAAGAGGATACATGAATCTCTTGAAGTGTTCAATGATATTATGTATGAAGTGTAAACTTGATGTAATATTTTGAAACTTTGATGAGATCAAGTGTTGAAATACTTTTACATTAATACCTTGAGTACCTTCAGGAATTAGTTGTGATAATGTATCACAAGTGAAATCCATATGAACATGACCATATATCAGATTGAAGGAATTATACCATGATAAGTCATGATATAATTAATCAATTAATCTAATCTTCTTATATCCTCATAAATATATACCTATCACTAAATCATGTACCGTATGAATGGTTTATCTAGACATCATATATGATATGATATGAGAGTGTCCCAATATGTCTAAAGAATTCAAACCGTTATTGAGAAAGTAGTTTCTTGAGAGGGCTTATCCACAAACCATAATTGTTGATTGTTACTATTGATCCCAATCCAATAACAAAAGTGTTTTGTTGATAGGATAACTGAGTTTCTAAAGAATCAGTGTGACTAAAAGTAAAACTCAAAATGGTCGAGGACAACAAAAGGGTACAATGAGAACTAAGAGAATCATAAGTTTTTTTGAGAGCTCAAAGTTTTTCATGTAACATAGAATAAAATAGTTCTAGTAGAACATATCTGAGATTGAAGGATTGTGAATCCAACAATACATATAGGTTGGTCATAATAGGATGAACCAACTAATCAACTAGAAGCTATTAAGTACCATTATCTAAGTAGAGGTTTAAAGCCATTATGGGATCCATGTAAGCTAACAAGGTAGGACCTTGATAGCGCCACCTAAAGGGGTAACACATAAAGGGTGTAATAGGGTCTTTTGGAATAGACCTATATGGACAACATAAAAGGATTGATTGGTTGAATAGGATTTCAAATCAGTTCAAGTTGCTGAACTTCATAGAACTTCCTTTACAAATTGTCATGCTTGTTGTTGTAGTTAAAATAGACTATGAGATGGGTATATGAAGATAAAACCAGATTCCTTAAAAGGAATACATCAACGGATGTATACCAATAACAACCTAAAAGATTTCATAATTTCAAGAATGCAAATGAAGTTTATAGACTACAACGTTCAATCTGGAATTGAAACAAGCATCTCAGAATTGGGATCTTTTGATTTAACAAGATAGTCAAAGAGTTTGAATTGAGTCAAGATAAAAGATGAAATATGTGATTACAAAATATTTATTGGGAGCATATATGAACATTCCACATATGATGATGAATGACATATCAACATTTTGAATGTTGCGAACTGGCATGAAAACCCCTTCAACAATGAAGGATAAGGTAAAACTTCTTATAAGATAAGGACCAAGATCTATGAGATAGTTCTTGAATGTTTCATAGTGGAAGTTTAAGAACATAAAATAGAAAAATGTTGAAAGTGTTCAACATGGAAGGACTCGATGAGAGAATTTGGATTAGTCTCTCATGAATCCTATATTTTGATTCTTGTGAAGAATGGAAATATCATGAAAAAGATTCCATGGGCCAACCGAACAGTGGATCTATCATGTAAGCTATTGACATGATTATCCCATATAATGTTGTATGTATTGGACATGACAAGATGATAGTAAATTCCAATTAAGGTTATTGGAATGTAATAAAGGATATCCATCAATACTTATGAAGTACTTAAGGATAACATTGCTAATTTATGATGATTGAAATAAAAGGAAGAGCTGGATGTAAAGGGTTACACAGATGAAAGTTTCCATAAATAACAAATATGATCACAAATTACAATATGCTTTGATTTAAAAGGAAGAAATGAATGTTATTATTTGAAGGGTTCCAAACTAATAGACATTTAATTTTGTTCTAAAATAGAGGCCAAGTATACTTTTTTTGTGAACACAGAGTGATACTATATGGATCTAGAAGGTTCATATGATGAACTTATAGATGTTCCAACCATTGATGACTCAGTAGAGATATTGTGACAACAATGGAGCTAATTGTTAGGCATGGAATATTAGATACCATATTATAGTGGTTTCATATCAAAGCAAATAGATAAGAAACATGCAATATACCGACTATAATCAAAGTGTTGCCAACCCGCTAAATCAACAGTAGCACAATAGAAGAATGTTGGACATATTTAGGTCACTAAGGATGAGATCTGTTGGTGATTGGTTGTAAGTGCAAGTGGGAGTATGTTGGTAAGGTATTCCTATAGAGCCAATCATATGATGATTGACATGGCATAAATACCTAAAAGGATTTGAGTAATAATAACATATGTAAATGCAAGCTTGTGATTCATTTGTTTCACTCAGTTATGAGATAATGAGGATACAAAGTGAATGTCTAGAGAATATTACTCAATGATGTATATATTCAAGTATTAGCCTTATGGAAATGAGATCATACAAAAGTTAAGAGTACATATACATATTCTCATTATGTCCCTATTCGGTTGTTATTGTGGAAGGTAGATAGACACCAATAACACATAAGACTGGAGTGTGAGTTGGTTGATGAATGAGTCTCACTAAGTCATGATATGGCAATATCAAACCAAGCACACATATACATGTTAGGGAACAATGTATCAGACATGCCCACCTTGAGAGTGACACATGGTTGTGGTGGTCACAATCATCTCTCATAGTGAAGGTGGTGATTGTGATTCTTAGACTTGGAATCACTACACTCGTCGCATGTCATTGGGTATGCTTTGACATCATCAAACGCAGTCCTGAAACATGTGTCATTATAACAGTGATGATTGGGTGACTTTGACACATGGGGATAGACTGTGAGTGATAGATATGGGATTTTTCCCTCCAACTAGAGTATGATATCCTAGCCACTTGATAAGCGAGATAGAGAAATACATGCACATGTACATGTGAATAAATATATGATATTGAGGTCACATTATCTCAGAAAGTATTCTCTTTCTTCAAGGAACATGGATTGAACATTGAGAGGATGACCTTCCATGCTTCAAGTTTATCCTGGATATCAGAGATAAAGGAATTATACAATCACTACAACACCTTACACAAACTGTAGGTTGAAGTTGTTATCCAACTTTCCATTCACTTGGGTGGTACTGATGTGTGACTAGGAACCACTCTTTTCTTGTGATGTCATAAGCTAGTTATGGACATTCACTGCCAACATGACATGGGACATATAGGGTCACACACCTAGGAACTCGTATAGAAGAGGAGTTTGATCTTGAATGACAATTGGTTTAGTTACTAAAGTGTTTACGTATTCTATTCACAAAGCAGATTGACTGATTGGATGACTGGTGTGCCAAACGACCATCTCAGAGTGAGACGGATGTTTGGACAGCAAGATGGGCATCTGAAGTATTGAAATGGCCATTTGGGATGTCAGGCTAATCAGAGTTCGAATTAGCTAAGTTATGCCCTTGAACAGATCGATTCTATATGATTGAACAAACTGGCTCATCTCGACTCACCAGATGGGTGTCCGGGTGAACAAAGCAGGCATCTTGCCTGTGTGAGACGACTTGGTTGGACTGGAAATATGTTCGTGATGTTTCTCAAATAGTTTCAATTTCACATAAATAGAGTGCAAGTAAATTAATATGTAATATTAACTGGAATCGAAATTGTCAAATTCCTACACGATTGAGAAACTGCCAAATGGTTGTTTGGTAGTACGAGACGATTGTCTCGCATACCAAAAAACCGTCTGGGAGTGCCACCCGGCCATTTGACATCTTACATATTGTAAAATTTCAAGTTCTTTTGGTCCCTTCCACTCCCACATGACCCCAATCTGACTGGGAACCCTGAACCTAACCTCGCCTATAAAAGGAGGGGTACTGGGGGCTTCCCAAGACACAACACAGTCAACTGAGAATTAGTTCCTATGACAACTATTGTCCTCTCTGGTTGTGGTAGCCAAGAGACCCCAAGCAAGTCCTACCCAATAGGGAGGGATAGCCATTAAAAGAGAACAACTGAGAAGTTGTCATTGTCAAAGAGTATGTTGGTGACGAATATACCAACGGGAGGGACAACTCCTTCCTATTCATTTTTCGTGAATGACATGAGTTTGAGTTGGTCTGTGTGGACTACTCTAAGGCAGGAGTCCTTTGCCTGATGTTCAGAGAGCAAAGTCAACCTACAATCCGTGTCCAGACTACATGAGTTACTGTAGAGTTGCTTAGATAGTTGTTTGTGGTGAAGACCAGGAGCTGAACAACCATCGTCCAAGAGCAACTTGTCAGTAGTTGCAAAGATGCGAGTTTTGTCGCTGGACTTGCTCCTGGACTAGGTATAACTCACTAAAACCATCCTTCCTATTTCATATTATTTGACACGATCTTGTTGTTATGGGAATACAAATAGATAAATTATTTGTTTCCACTTCTATACTACGTGCCCGTGTTTCTCATATATATATATATATATATATATATATGGCGTTCATTGAATACCCGTGCGGGTAGCCTGGATTTTCACTACCCGTCAGTCTCGAATGTAACCATATGACAAAAAAAGTAACTGGAAGAAAAGTAACTATGTTGATAACAAAGTAAGTATATGACTTAAAAAGTAAAACCGGGCAGAATACACAGGAAATATATATGTAATTGTATTTTGAAATCTACTATTGCAAATGGAACTATCTATGCATGAAAAGTAACAATTTGCAAGGTAAAGTAACCATGTACATGTTGAAAGTAAGAAACTTGAAAAAAAGTAACCAAAATAGGGGGCGGCTAGCTACCTCCATGGGTATTAAAGATGATCCCATATATATATATTATATTATATTATATTATATTATATATATATATATATATATATATATATATGAAAATTCAATCACTACCCATGGGGGCAGCTAAGTTAGTTACCCATGCATCTAGTTTGTAATAGGAAGACACATATTTGTAATGACATAGAAAAAATTATATAAGATGGCCAATATTACAACAGAAAGACCCGTTTTGTAATACAACATAATCTGTTTACTATTTTTTCATAAATATCATTTTTACTATTTTCAAAGGGACAATAGAAAATGCTGTATTTGCAAAACAAGTCTTCCTATTACAATTTTGGTCATCTCATCACAATTTTGTGCCTTCATGTTATAAAATAGATCCGCGGAAAATAAAAGTTAGTTACCTGCATATGAAATGAATATATACCCTATATATGTATATATATGTATATGTATATGTATATGTGTGTATATATATATATAATATATATATATATATATATATATATATATATATATATATATATATATATATATATATATATATATATATAAGTTGAGTAGTGATAGCATGTTGATGAATTCATGTTTTTTGTATTGTAGGGACTCAGTTTCAAGCCACGAGAAAAAAATTTCTAAATTTACTGCCCCCTGGGCATCTAACCACATCTACACACACAACACACATATTATATATATATATATATATATATATATATATATATATAGGGGTAGTACACTAGTAAATTCAAGTTTTCTCCATGAAGGGACTCGGGTTCGATCCATACATACATACATACTAAAATACATATACATCGACAAGGGTTAGAGGATAGTGAATTCAGGTGTTCCCAAATGAAGGGATCCATGTTTGAGCCACTATATAAGAATTTCTTTTTATAGTACCCTCTGAAAGTCCGATCTGAGCTATAGGTTGTGGGAGAGATGGGAGGGCGGGGGGAAATCTTTCTCTTTATGTCCCATATATGTACATATATATATCAAATATTATTTATAAATGTACATTATATATGTGTGTGTGTGTATGTATATGTACATATACATAGATAATTCGGTGATGGATAGCAAATTGGAGAATTAAAGTTTTCTCCAATGAAGGGACTCAAGTTTGAGCCACCAAACAAATAAATCTCAATTTCATACCCATGGGCGTCTGACCACTACTACATATTGTGAGAGAGGGTATATATACATACATATATATATATATATATATATATATATATATATATATATATATATATATATATATATATATATATATATATATATATATATATAGTCAGGCTAGAATACACTCGAGTGTACGGATCGCACGGATACACTCAAGTGTGTTTGCATATCAAGACTATTTTTTGCAAAATGTAAACCTTTGATCTTCACCGTCAAACTATAACTAGGCTACATACAAATTTTGAGCCCATTTGGATGAGTGTAAGTCACTCATCCAAGGGCAACAAAATCGACGCGCGAAACTAATTTGAAATGCATAATTTTTGCGGTCTTCATAACATGAGCTATCCATATCCAAATGTGCTCAAATTCTACATATGAGTTGTTCACGAGATGTTTAAGAAGATCAACGGATTAGATTTAAAAAAAATATTGCATCATGAAAAACTACTTGAGTGTATTCTGCTCCGGATACATTCGAGTGTATTCTAGCCTGACTCTCTCTCTCTCTCTCTCTCTCTATATATATATATATATATATATATTGGTATATATGATAGTTGGTCTTATGACAATTATATTTTCCCATTTTCTATTTATCCCATACTCTCCCTGTCTCCTATATATTGGATACCCAATACACTTATTTGATTTACTAAAAACAACTTATTCTACATAGTATCATCATTAAGATTATAACCCTTCCCTTTTCCATCATTTCCTTTTCTTTTCCTCTCCCCTCCCTCTCCCACCCAGCGAACACCACCCCATTCTTTTCACCACCACATGCCACCACCCCCACCCACCCACCTACCCTCCCACCACCACCACCACCACCCTCCCACCCTCTCCCCTCGCTCACTTCCTAGCCCGCCACCGACCAGCAACAACACAACTTCTTGATGGTCATAGGCACTGCCAGCAAGGCCCGACCTTCTAGCAATGCTGACGCCATTCTGGGCCACCATAGGCCATGACCTCTCACCAGGCGATCAATAAGGCTTTCTACTCTTTCCCCTATCTCCTTGCTTATGTTCTAGTTCCAAAAAGTTGTTATATAAATACAAAAGAGAAAATTCAAAAGATCCCATCCTGGTTTATAAAGAACCAAAATAAAAAGGTCCACAATTTTACCTTTTTCCTCTGCATGTGATTTTCCTAATATAAATAGTGACTACTTTTCATAGGAATTGGGAATTTTACGTTCTTTATCTTACCATGCCATTAATCTAGTAGCACTTTTAATTTTCCTACTGATATCCATTGTAGTAGTGTCCCTCCTCTTTCTACCGAGTTTCTTTCTGGTAATACTACTTTCTTCTTATCAAGTCCCCTTTTGATATTGTTACTACTCCTTATACCAAGTTTCTATTCCGTTAGTATTTGTATTTTTTTTATAACATGCTACATTCATGTACCTTCTCATCTATCAATCAAAGCATGGCTATCCACCACAGTATGGGAGAGGACGTGGTAGGGGCTCGACCCATGTTGGTCAAGCACCTTCTCACATTGGTCAATCATCTGCCATGACAATTGGTCAAGCCTGTGCCTCGAAAATTGGTTGTGCACCTTGTTCACCATAGAAATCTTCTCAAACTTCTCATATATCATTATCCCATGAGAATTACAAACACCTTCACAAATCCATCCAATATTATGTGGATTCTTCCCTCCACAATAGCATGACTGCATTTGTCTCTTCTGATTGACAAATTAGGGATTTACCTACTACCAGTTCTTTTACCCACCTAGCCACTATTTCTCAAGGTAACTTCAGAGTATCCATGCTTCCTTCTAGTTCTAACCGGATTATGTATTTAGGTGCATCCCATCATATGACTAGTATGCCCCATCTTCTAACCACATTTTATTTTTTTATCCCTCACTCCTTTGTCACCATGGCATATGGGTCAGTTATATGAGTAACTTGGTGTGACATTATTTCCATCACTTCTAAAATCAAATTGATTTTTGTCAACTTTGTTCTAAGCATTCCATACTACCCAATGTCTTGAGCAAATTTTTTGATTTTCTCCAATGCTTTTTAATATTTGGTCCATCTGGATTTATGAAGGAATATGATATCATTGAGTTGAGAGTATGATGTAGTGATCTCTACTACTTCTCCACCCCACCCTCCAACCTACCATGAGTCCTTCTTGACTCCATGCCACTTCAGTTGCATCTACGTCATGGCCATGTAACATTCAACAAGCTTAAACTAGTAGATAGTTCTTTATCTTCCTGTTCCTTCATTCCTTGTAATGCCTATCAGCTAGGAAAACATCATTGTGTGTCCTTCCTGGCATGTATTTGTGGAAAATCATCTTGTATTTTTGATTTGTACTAATGTGTATGGTCCATTCAAGACTACAAGTTGCAATGGCTATATATATTTTCTAACATTTTTGAAGGATATTTCTAGGATGACAAGGATTTGCTTACTTTGAACTTGTGATGAACTTTTTTACTTCTTGAGTTTTATAAGTTGGTTTTGATTCAATTTTAACACTTATTAAGATTCTTAAAACGAAAAATGCCCTCAAATATACCCAAAAGGCTGTCACCTCTTTTTCCCATGACATAGGGATGATTTATCAATGCTCATGCACATACTCTCCACAACAATGTGACATCACCAAGCATAAAATTGTCATTTACTTGACATTACATGATCTTTTCTCATTCATGCCAACTCCTCTATTTTTTGGGGTCTGATGTGGTCCTCATTGCTCTTTTTCTTATCAATCACCAACCTTCCTATGCCCTCAGCAAGCGCACCTATTTTTCCATTGTTTACACTCAATCCACACCATTCCCTCTACCGCCTCAGGTTTTCAAATGTGTCATATTCGTTCCATAATTTTGATCCCAAGGCCGACAAGCTTTCCTTCAGAGCTATTCAAATGGTGTTTATTAGTTATGCTTTTTCTCAAAAAGGATACATATGACTTGAAGCTAGCTCTGGAAAAATCAATATCTCTATTGATGTCACCTTTCATGATGATGAAATGTTCTTTTTATCATCCTCACCCCCCATAGATCATACTAGTACTATGTCTCGTTGCCTAATCCATTCACCTCACCTACAACTCCACCACCTCCACCATAAACAACACCAGACCAATGCATGGAAGATGAGCCACCAGATGCACTTGATTCATCATCATCATCAGTTCCAAACCAAACCAATCGAGCAGTGGCACTATACAAAGATATACACTCTTGCACTATCAAGCATCCCAGTTCCAACACTTGTTGTATAGCACGTCTTTCTTCTTTTACATCATCCTTTTATACTATGCTTGACACAAAATATGTCCCTAAGTGTTCAACAGATGCTCTATGTCATCTTGGATGGAAGGATGCCACTATGGAAGGAATACAGGCTATCCATGACAACAATACATGGTATATTGTGATATCATTAGCAGGCACAACTATTGTAGGTTGTCAATGGGTTTTCTCTATAGGCGTTCCTGGTTACCAAAGGATTCATTTAAACTTTTGGCATGGATTACTTTGAGACATTCACTCCAATGAAAAGTACATCTTCCATCTTCATCCTTATCTCACTTGCATCTCACCTTGACTGTCCTCTTTACTAGCTCAACATCAAGAATGCATTTCTTCATGGAGATCTCCTGGAGGAACTCTACATGAAGTATCCATCTGAGTTTATTGCTAAGGGGGCATCTTCTGACAAAGTGTGTCATCTTTGACGATCTCTCTACAATGAAAAGCAATCTCCATAGACCTGGTTCAACAAGTTAAGTGATGTCCTTATATAGCTTAACTTTTAGAGATCAGCCACATACCACTCCTTGTTTTCTCCAATTCCTCAAAAGTTCATGTTCTTGTTGCTATCTATTTTGATGAAATCATCATCACTAGCGATGATATGATGGGGATATCCCAGCTCAAATAGTTTGTGCATACACATTTCCACACAAATGACTTGGGCAACCTATGATACTTTCTCTGGATCAAAGTCCTCCGATGAGTCTCAAGGATCAACCTATCACAATGATTAGACATGTGAATAGATATCTAGAATCCACACATTCAATTTGGATTCAAATATTAAATGTTCAAGAATATCCAACATCTACATAATTCAAATTGGATTTTGGATATCGAATTTTGGATCCAAAAATTTCATATCGGTTAGAAGATATTAATGTATCTGCTCCAAAAAAAATCTAAATTTGACATATACATAACATATATTATTAAATTTATATTATTTATTTAAAAAAAGATATAGTATTTATATATGAAAATATGAAAATATAGACACTTTATCATATATATTTAATGTAATATCAATATTTTCTATGTATAATATATCTACTAACAATAAATGTATGATTTTAGGTTCGGATTGAATATTAATTCGGATTAGGATATTATCCGTTTGGATCAAATTTGGATGTTAATATATTGTATCCGTCGGAAATCAGATTAGATATCGAATTAGATTTTTTTTTTTGAATTTGAATATCAGATATAGTAGTATATGCTCTACATTCGATCCATGTACAGATGCTACATCTTGGACTTGCTTTAAGAGGCCAATATTATCGAAGCCAAACCAGTCTCTACCTTGAGTGGACTTTGATACAAAGGCTATACATGAATGATGACTCTTTGCTGGTCCAGAGAAGTATCATCATATAGTCGAGAAGTTGATTTACTTGACGATTACTTGACCAATTATTAACTATGTTGTTATGTTATCAGTCAACACATGAGTGCACCACTCTAGGCCCACTGGTCCAACATTCAACACATTCTCTCTATATCAAGAGTTTTCCATGACAAGGATTTCTGTATAAATGTCCTAAGTTCAAGGTAATCTCTATCTCTAGATATGAAAATGTAGATTGGGCTGGTAACGCTAAAGACCAACATCTACTTCTGAGTATTGTGTCATGATTGGAACTCACCTAGTTTCCTGGAGGAGTAAAAAATAGGCGGTGATAACTCACTCCAACACTGAGGCATAATATAGGGCTATGGCTCATGCATATTGTGATCTACAATGAGTCCGTGCTACCATGATTGAGTTTGGAATTCCTTTTTAAACTCCAACTACTTTATACTATGACATCCAAGCAACTATACACATAGTTAATAATCCAGTCTTTCATGAGTGCACAAAACACATTGAAGTTGACTACCATTTTATGTGGGACCTGGTCTAGGCCAAGAAGATAACCACTTCTCATATTAGGACAGGTGATCAAGTTGCAGACATCCTTACCAAACCTCTTCCTCCTATTTTATTCAAGTATATTGGTGTCAAGTTGAGACTTTACAATGTTTACTCTCCAACTTGAGGGGGTGTTTTTGTATATTTGATTATTTGGGCTTAAGCCCATTGCATTCCCATTATTTCAGTTTATCCCATGTACTCCCTGGATCCTATATATTGGACACCCAATAGTCTTATTTGATTTACTGAAAGCAACTTATTCTGTAATTTGTACACACACACACCCCAACACACCCACTTACCCACCCACCACCACCCCCCCACATGCACTCACAACCCCCCCCGCCACATATATATACACACCTACGTGTGTATACATATATGTTAATATATATACATATACATTAACATATATATTAACACACACACACACACACACACACACACACACATATATATATATATATATATATATATCGGAATTGGGTAAATTTTATTCCGAAGTCCCTAACAGAGTTAGGTCAAATTACATAGTGGCCCTCATACGCTACTCTACATCTTACAAGTAAGCAGACTTGTAGCTCACTCCCTATACATTGAGTCTACTTTTAAAAGCTTTACATATCTTTTTAGTAATTGAGTCTATACTTTTGCTTTTACCATTGTGCTTTCTGTCATTCCTTTCTTTCTAATTATAAAAGACTATGGCAGAGTAGATGAGCAGTAACTTCTTCCTTGCGCCTGTATCTTTTCCAAGCAAGATTATCATCTGATTTGGATTCCTCAGTTGAATGAGGGTAGAGCCAGTGTTGATGCTGACCGACCTCCATAACTCCTTGACATATGAGCAGGTTCTAAGTAGATGTTCATGAATTTCTTTTCCATCACAAAAGTAGCATTTATTGATGGTTCCTGGGTACCAGTTCTCGAGCTTGTCCAAAGTATCCAGAGCTTCATTCGCCACCCTAAATAGACCAATAGACCATTTAGGAATTTCATATTATATCCATATGTATCTGGTGCAGTTGCCTTCCCCTCTGTTACGAATTATGTACCAAATATCCATGTTCAGATCATTTTGTCTCCAGATGCCTTTGTGCAGAGAGAATAAGTGTTTTATTTGCTGCCAAATCTTTGACATCATGTTAATCACCCTTGAGTAGCCCTCCCTAGTGTTTGGCATGAAGTCAAGTCCTTTGGGGTACCTACCTTTCATCCATCTCGCCCAGGGAGAGACACCATGGTTATAAGCAATAATTCTTTTAACAGTAGCCCAGTTGGTGATTTCTTGAGGAGTTTTGAGACCCACTCCTCCTTCTTTCGGGAGAACAAGTTTGGCATACTTCATAGGGTGGGTGCCTCCAGCCCATATGAAGTTTGATATCTTCATCTCCATCCGATCAAGTACTACTTTTGGAATTTCTCCTTACTGAACCCAGTATATTAGCAATCCTTCAATGGCTGATTTGGTGAGCGTGATTTTTCCTGCCATTGAGGTTTTGGTAATTGACCATTGAGCTATCATGCCTTCAAGTTTATCCGTGCAATCTATGAAATCTTTAACCTGTAGGTTGCCTCCTGCAAGTGGAAAACCCAGGTATCTTGTGGGTAAGGGACTGGTCTCGATCTCAAGGACATCTTCAATGGCTTCCTTCATGTGAATACAGTTGTTAGAGATAAAGAGTTGTGACTTTTGTTGATTGATATGCAATCATGTTTGTTCTCCAAACTTGAGAAGAATCTTTTTGAGGTTGTTTAGGTATTGAGTCTTATCTTCAAGGAAGATGAGTACATCATCGACAAAGATTAGATGACTCCAAAATTTGGCCCTATGGACTGTGTAAGTTCTGAGTTATTTATTTTCTTCAACATCATTCATTAGTTGGGTGAATTATTCCATCAAGATGGTAAATAAAAGAGGTGATAGCAGATCTCCCTGGCGTAGGCCATTAGTGCTTTTGAAGATGCCGTTCGAGGTGCCATTAACCAGGACTGAAAAACTAGGAGTACATACACATTTCTTGATTAGTTTAATCTAGCTATCTCTGAATCCTAGTTGATCCATGATCCACCATAGCTTATCCCAACGTACACTGTCAAAGGGTTTAGACACATCGAGCTTCAGACTAATCTTCTTGTGACCCCTCTTAACTCCAAAGTCTGCCATGAACTCCCCTGCAAGCAGTCCGCAATCTGCTATGCTCCTCCTGGTTATGAAAGCGCCTTGTTGTTCTGAGATAAGAATGGGTAGGACCATCTTCAGTCAATCAACAAGAATTTTAGTCATGATTTTGTAGTGGACATTACAACATGCTATCGGTCTGTAATCAGCAAGAGACATGGTGGTCTTCTTCTTTGGTACTAGGACCAAAAACACATGGTTTACTTGTCTCAACATTGCACCACCTTCCATGAGCCATTTAACACTCTTATATAGATCATCTTTGATTGTAATCCACACTTCTCTATAGAAGTGGGAGTTGAAGCCATCGGGCTCCGGGGATTTCTCAGTGCCTATGCTCCAGAGGGCTTCTTTTACTTCATCTTCAGTGATAGTCCTGCACAGGAAATTGTTATGAGAATTATTAAGTTTTGCTCTCCATTTAAGACCGCCGTCTTTCTCCAAATGACATTCCATGGATTTGTTGTATAGGTTCTTGTAGAATTCTGTAGCTTGGGCTTCAAGGTCCTGCTGGGTTTTCACCATTTCTCCGTGAGTAGAGACCAGTTCAGTAATAGCATTATGGGCTTCTCTTTTCCTCATTGCATTGTGATATAGACTGGTGTTTCGATCACCATCAGTGATCCAAGTTTGTCTACTTCTCTACCATGTGAACTTTTCTTCTGCAGCTTTGAGGTCCTCCAGCATACGTTTTAGGTTCAGTTCCTCTTCGATAAGGTCACAGTTTAGGGGGTCAGTTAGGAGAAAGCTTTTGACTCTAATCAGGTCTTTTTTCATATCTTTCCAACAACCTGGGGATGTTGACAAACTATTTGGACCATGATTTGAGTTTCCGTTTTAGATGCATAACTTTCTTTGCGAATATGAACATTGGATTACCTTCAATCTCCAGTTTTCGGGCTTCTTCGATTATGTCTTTGTACCCTTTCCACGAAGTCCAAAAGTTAACAAATCTGAAAGGTCGGGGCTTCCTTTCCTTCTCATTTAGTTGCATAATCAAAGGGGCGTGATCACTTATGTCAACACTAGCTACTTTAATTTGGATAGTGGGTAGTTGATTGAGCCAAGTTGAATTAACTAAGGCTCTATCTAACTTGGATACAATGCGTTTATCTGGTTTTCCTTCGTTGTTCCAGGTAAACACTCCATCGCCAGTCATTGGCAGCTCGCATAGTTCAGCTACATTTATTGTGTATTTGAATGATTTGATAATAGTTTCAGCTACTAGACGTCCTCCTTTCTTCTCCTCCTGGAGCCGAACATTATTGAAATCACCCATTAAGATCCAAGGATCGTTGATGGACTTAGATAGTTCAATGATGTCCCTCCATAAACTCTGCCTTTGGATGTGATGATTGAAGGCATAGATCACCGAGAAGACTATCTTCAAACCTCCTTTATTTGTGCACTGAGCAATGATCATCTGGTCCATCTTTTTTATGATATGAACCTCCCAGACATTAGGGTTCCATCCGAGACAGATGCGACCTAAATCAACTTGTTCAAGATTATCTGTATGAGACCATCCCATAGGGTATACAGTCTCAGTATATTTAGAGTTGCACCTCTTTATTTTTGTTTCTATGATAGCTGCTAAAGAAACTCCACTGAATTTTATCCAGCTTCTCACCTCCCTTCTTTTTGTAATCTTGTTGATACCCTTGACGTTCCAGGCAAGAATGGACATTAACCCTTCTTGTTGTTCCTGGTTCGCCTGATAGGCTCCTTCTCCTTTCCCTTATCTACCCCCTTGGATTTTGAGTGATTATCCTTAGGAGGTTTGTGTGGGGTTTTCTCATTCTCCAGGATCTCTTCTTCTTCCTTATCTAAGTCATTCAAAGCATTGAAAGGATTGGTGTTAGAGTTGGGAATTTCACCTTACTCTGTCTCCTTATCCCCTGCGGTGGAGTGTTTTTCCTTCCAGACTTTCTTGGGATTTTGGAAACCCTCACTATCCACCTTGTCTTCCTTATTTTCCTTCTCAATCCGAGGACAGTCCTCGTTCCCATGACCAAAGGAGCAGCAGTGAGAGCACTTTTTTGGCAGATATTCATACTTAATTTTGAACGAGATCTCATCTTTGCTTGGTATATTTACCCAAACCATGTTTGGGGTATACTCTTCTGCTTCAAGCTCTACTAACACCCTTGCTTCATCAGCACTAGATGTCTCCATCGATCTAGTCTCCACGTGTAGGACCTTCCCCACTCCTGAGGTGACCGTACCTGCCACCTTCTTTGTCCATGTCTTTCCGTTTGAGGGGATTCAGATCCACACCGGGATCATAGAGATATCTTCCTTCACCAGTTCATCACCATACATGTAGTATCTAGAGATTAGTAGGTGACTGTCAAACCAACGTGTTCCACTATTCAGGCAGGTCTTCTTGTCCTCCACATTTGAAAAACGTATCAGAAAGAATCCATTTTCCTTAGAAAGAAGGTCGAAGTCTCCTTTAGGGTTCCAAACCCTGCGGATCCAAGCAAGAAGATGTGGTTAAACGACCTTTTACCCATGACGTAGATCGATACAGAGAATTCCCAGACGTCCTTCATATGCCTGTATTCCTCTGCATCCAAGTCTACGATCACTTTGTCATCTTTCTTTTTTGTCTTGGGGAAAACTAGGTTTTCCTTCTCTTGTGCAGGAGTTCTCTTCACGACATCAGTCCAAGGTTTCCTTTTCTTTCTGTCGTGCTTCTCAGAGTGTTCTGGGATAGGGTTTTTTGGTGGATGGGTTGTGGATGAGTGGTTGGGTGGAAGGTTGGATGGGGTGGATGGGTTGGCCTGGCCTGTGGAGGCCGCCATGGCTGTCGGTCCTTCTCAGGATCACCCTGGCTATCGCCAGAGAAAACCCTAGGAGACGGAGGGGGTGGGGGTTCGTATATATATATATATATATATATATATATATATATATATATATATATATATATATATGTATATATGTATGTACGTATACACAAACAGGCTGAGAGAGAGAGAGTGTCATGGTAGAATACACTCAAGAGTACTAGAGACAAAATACACTCAAGTCATTTTCAATCAGGTAAAATTTATTTTAAAGATATATATATGCTCATAGTAATGTCATGTTAAAAAATACTATGAAGTTTCAAAAAAATATATAATCCCTATTTATGTGAAATATACTCCATTGATTATACTTTTCACATTTGTAACATGTCTATATTTAAATACCAGGTTGAGTAGATTTTATTTATTGAAATATTAGTGTAGGAACAAAATATAAACAAATATGAAAATATTAAAATGGATTTATGTTAATGATTTTAGCGATTAAGACAAGACAAACATGCATACACATAAATATCTTTTGTCAACTATTTCTTTTAAATACATTAAGGCACAACTTGTGTTCATACATACGTATACATTATATTTTCACTTCATAGATAAAATCAAATTGATATGATGTTAAAATACCCATAAAGTTTACAACCTTGCCCCACCTTCTGTGTTCCTTTCTAATATAAAACATACTAGAACAACATTTTCCTCATAATGTACCATCTATGCATAGTACCCCCCTCAATGTCTGAATGTTGTCTCCACCCTTGTCCTTCCCAAAATTTTGGTGGCTCATGGAGCAGTGCAATGACAGGAAATAGTTGTAATCCAAGTAGCAGAGCCTTGACAAGTGAAGGGATGGTCATTGAGTGCACTGGAATCATTACATCAGGATGATTCATCATCCAACCTCTGTAGAGAGGTCGTGGCTTTCTATGAGCGGTCAACAAGGTTTGGATATTCTTACTAGAAAAAAATGAAAAAATACAATAACCAAGTTTAGGAAGGAGAGAGAATGGAAATGCTAAGTAAAATATTAAAATGTGCAACTATTTTACCTAAAAGCCAACTTTAGAAAGAGAGTGAGAGAGTGGAAATGATAAATAAGGTGACTTTTCTATTCTTATTGACTCCCACTTTTTGAATAGACTATCTAGATAGGAAAATTGGGTCACAATCCTACCATGTGGTAGCACTAGAACAAGGATATCTTTCCAAACGGTGCCTTCATTCTGGTGTTGCCACTTGGCATCACTGATATTATTTTAGCTGTTTATATGCCATGTGAACTTGTAAACTCGATCCATTTGGTTAATTATCCAATAAGAACAGAAAATAACACATTAAGTTGTAACAAAATAGATATTCTTGTAATATATAATTAACATATTAAACATTGAATAATGTTTGAATTGACATTATTTTTTTATATACATAATAAATTTTGTTGATATATACTAGTAGTTATAGAATTTTGATATTCTTTTTAGAATTATATGTAGTAATATATGATATACAATAAAAACAAATTGCAACCTATAACTAATATGAATTTAATAAACACTAGAATTAAGAAAATGGTTTCTGATCTAGATCAAATACATATATACAGTAGATACCCAATTCGATACCTAAAGTTTGCAATATCTATCAATGAAAGAAATGTGAGATGTATAAAATTCTTATATTATTTACATACTATGATATAACATATTTATGTTTCGTATATTAGAGTAGTCAAATTGTTAGAGATTATTTAAATTTGTGATATTGTATATAATATGTTAGATACTTAGAAATTAAGATTCAAATACATTTTAGATCTGAAAATTTTAGTTCGGATATTATATATTAATATATCATACTTAAAAAGTATATTCTGAATTTGATGATTATAAGCATATAATATTGAAAATATATTGTATATATAATATATAAAATATAATATATAATATATAGTTTGTTTAGATATTTCATATAATAGTTCTATCTTGGATATATATTTTACTGGGTTAATTTCATTAAAACACATGACATTTTATTGCTTCAAAATATACACATTATGTTTCAAAATCACAAAACTTTACACGATCTACCTATTGTATTAACAAATATATCATTAAATCATGTAATCTTAACAAACTATCATTATATGTTGATTTTTTACATCTTTTAGCTTGTATTGCACCCACAATGGAACAAAGAACCCTAAATCATTTCTACATGCATAAAATATGTATATAGAATAATGCACAAGAGTACCTTATTAAATGTATTAACTAAGTTATGCATGATATATAAAAATTTGACATTACCATGCTATATATTGTTAATTAACAATGTTAGGATATTGATGCTTTACTATTATAGCAAGTTAACGATATATGTATACATTTTTTTAAACCACTTCCTCTATTACTCAAGATGTCAAATCAGTCAAAGCCACATCAACAATGTAAGTAGGGAAACAAGCATAAAAAAAGGAAAGTCATACCACTACTATGTGCAAGTGTATCTATTAAGCGTGCTGCTTTATTTTCTAATCTGCTAGAAAAATTATTTGAGAAACTACAAAACATGAGACCCATCCTATGAATGTTTTCACTAATGATGCCCAATTGATCCCTTCTATGGTCTTCTTCATTTAAAGTTTGCACAAGAATTTGGGAGTCTATTTCTATCTTTAGCTTCTATAGATTCATTTCCTTTGAAACTACTGCATGCACTGCTAGAGCCTCCACCAAAGTGACGTCCTACACTTTCATCCTCCCTTCTCCCATCACCATGATCAATTTCCCCTTATGATCCCTAAATATAACCTCAATGTCTACAAAGTCATGCTTTACTGAGGTATCATAATTCACCTTACACTACCCCTTCTTTTGGTGTAGCCCACTTCTTACTTTCAGTTACTACTCCCCATCCCCTCCTTTAACACTAGTAAACTCCCTTTCTATTTTCTTTTCCTACATTTATGTGCGATTTTTTTTGAAGATATACAATCTCCTTTTCCTCCTTTTGGAACACCATGGCATTCCTTCTGGTCCATATTCCCCACTGGGCCTCCACAAATCCCCCAACTTCCTCTCTTAAACAACCATCTAAAAGTTTCATAATAATCTCCCCTGGAACTAGCCTATCCTCATTGTGCACAATATCCCTTACATCCTGAGGGAAACAATCCTAGATCCTTTTTACATTTTCACATTACCAAACCATATGGTTTATCGTCTCTTTGCTTCTACCACATAAAGGATAAAAGCCATCCATGTTACAATGCCTGTCAAAGAGTCTTCCATTGTGGGTAATCCCCCCATGCCATCCCTCCATAGAAAGTGAGCCACTTTAGGTGACCATCCACTTCTTCATATAATATGCTATGTTGTAGCTATAATCCTCCCATGCAAATCATAAAATTCCTTAGCATCCAACAAACCCTCCAACAAGTCGATCTCATAGTGGAAGTTCCATTAGGACTAGAGCACCAATACACATCATCTTATGGTAAAGTAAAGCCCAGTAGGATTGTCAAGATTTTATTTGCTACATGTGGTTGTATAGATTGTATTATTTCCTCTCTTTTACACCCTACCGTGTCCTTATTAATCAACTAACCAATACTTTCAAGATTTTCATTTTCAATATTTTTGAGTTATGCTATATTGGTTTTGGAAACATCCAACCACCTATCCTCCCAAATCTTGATACTATGACATTCCTCACCCTTCATTTAGTGTCTTCTAGGAAATGTTCCTTTGCACTCCATATACTCCTTCATGTAAAACTTGGGTTAAACCCTCTTACCACCTTAAGATTAAAAGTACATTGAAAATAACAAGATTTTTTGATTATGAAAACTAATGTATCAAGCCTTGTGTGCAATCTCCAGAGTTGTTTTTCTATAAGAACTTGGTTGAAAATATGCAAATTATAAAACCCCATCCCTCCTTGTTTTGCTTAATAGAGATTGTGCCAACTCAACCATGCAATTTTCCTCTCCGTCCCCTTTTCTCCCCACCACAGTCTAGCTATATAGCAATGGATTTCATCAAGGAGGCCTGGCGAATTTTGAAAAATTCCCATCAAACAAGTTGGGATCACTTGTACTATTTCTTTGATAAGAACTTCTTTTCCAGGACTTGAGAGCATCTTCTCCTTCTGTCCTTGTAACTCACGCCGTAATCTTTCTTTAATGAACCCAAAGAATTACTTCTTTGATCTTCCAATTGTTGTGTGTAGTCTCGAGTTCTTGGCATTCATGCCCACCTCACTCACTTTTATGAGTCCTTTCAACACTTCTCTTCTTTGGTAGTTTGTCCCTTTGCTAAACACTACCACTGTGTTGGATACATTGATTTTCAAGTCTGATGCATGTTCATATTGGCTGATGATCTCAGATAGTACCAAACATTCTAAGTTTGGCAACTATAGAAAAAAGAATACTATCATTAGTGAGGACAAGGTGACAAAAATGTGGCACATTCCTACTCATGCGGATGCCATGGATTAGATGTTTTGTACTACGAATATAAGGAAGTAGAAAAAGCATCAGCACACATAATGAAAAGATAGCATGAAAGAGGGTCTCCCTATCATAGTCCTGGAGTCGGCTTTACCTTCTTGGTCATTTTCTCCTTTGATATCATAGGCATGTGTAACAGATGATATACAATATTAATTCTTCCTTCCCCGTTTTACCCCAAAGCCCATTCTTTCCATGACATGGTCCAGACAACTCCATGCAACCCTATCATAAGCTTTTGAAAAATTAAGATTCAACACAATACTCCCATGATTCTTACCTTTATCTCCTTTATTGTATGAAAAAGTTTATAGTCAATGAGGGCATTGTCAGTAATCATTCTCCTGGGATATAGGCTGTAAGACCCCTGACCTAGCTTTTTGGATGATCTTGCTTGCTTATCATAATTAGATGCTTATAACCTTAATCTAATCTTGAATGTATTGTGATAACATGTGACATGCTTATTTTTAAGTTGGGTCGTGGTTTGGATGTTGTTTGAGCTAGTTATGCTTATATATGCTTATTTTGGACCAAATTGTAATTTACCCATGTTTAGGGGATTTCTAGAAATTTGTCACATTGTTGTTGTTCCTGACATGTTTAGACATCATGTTGTAGATAGATATTCTTTGGGGTGCCTTTTTGTAACTTGGTTTGATGAGGTGACATCATGTGTTGAATTTTAGGATTTTCTTGGATGCCCTAAATAGATGCTCGACCTTGATGGATGTTGACCAATTATCACCTTGGTCCTAATGATCGTCAAGTTTTCCCTTTGGTCATGATCTTTGGGGTCTATGATGTTTTGTGTGTGCCTTGTGATCTTGGAGATCGATGAACCAAGAAACCATAAGGTTGGTCTTATGCGATTGATGGATTTTCCTTCTCTGTAATAGTTGAGTTTTGAACCTTATGGTCACTGGGAATCCCTTTGATTGATGGCTTTTCCTGGAGTTAGTGCTCACTTGGTTTTCTTGGTTTTGACATCCTTGATGCATGCACTCTCTCTCGAACCATAGTCTATATAAACCCATCTCCTTGCATGCAACTAAAACCTTTACACCATTTATTTCTCTCTTCTTGCTTGGATCTCGTCCCCCTTGTCTCCTTGGTGGTGAAGGTGGTGCTTAAGCTGGGAGAAGGTGACTGAACCTCTTGAATGTTGATCTAGGGTTTGGAGAAACCCTTCTTTGGTGACCGTTTTGTGATCTTTACTTCTTCTTGATCTTGGTAAGTGATCTTTCTCTCTTGATCTTTGATTTCCTTCTCTAACCTCTTCTTCTTTCTCTTCTTGGCCAAATCCATGGTTCTCCATGGTAGTGCTTGAGTTGAGCATGAAGAACTTCTTTTTCTTCACCATCATACCTATGTTTATTCTATCCTTCTTAACCTTTGACCTAAGGTATTACTTTCTTGCTTGGAGGTGGAGCTAGCTCGGTCAAAGGTGGTGATCAATTGAGGGTTTTCTCTCTCTCTTTTCTTGGAGGATCTTTTCTATTGGAGTTTCTTATTCTCTTTGGAGGTGAGTTATATAACTTTCTCCTTGATTATTTCTCACACTGAACTTGCATGTAGATAATCTATCCTTAAAACGTGATTACAAGTAGTAAGATGATATCTATGATCTAGGGTTTATGTTTTAACGGTAATTCTTGAGTAGTTAACTCATTCTGTTAAACCCTAATCTTGGTGCACGAATATCTTGTTTGAGGATGGAGGTTTTGATCCTTGCATGCATGTGCTAAGCATTGGTTTTCTCTCTCAATTCATGGTTCAACTTTCTCTCATGTTGATGGTCAAATTTAGGGTTTTGGAATTGAATTCCTTCTTGTGGTTTGTACCTTGGAGGTTTTCATTTTTATGGTGATGATCAACCTATTTGATCTTATGGTTGATGAGGTTTCCTCTCTCTTGATGTTTGACAAGTTAAGATCTATGTGGTCGATGACTTTCAATGACATGTGGGTCGCTAAGTGTTGACCTCTTGAGAGGTTGCTGAGGTGACCAATCTCTTTGGTCGATGAAGATGATGTCATTCTCTTTGGTCACCAATGTTTGATGGTTTCCTACGGACGATGAAGTGCTGATTCTCCTTTTTGATCGATGATGGTGGTGAGTTCTCTTCGATTGCCAATGTTGGACTCTTTCTTCGGTCGCTAACTAAGTGCTTTCAATGGTCGATGATGATGATTGACCTATGTGGTCATAGAAGGTGGTTCACCTCTTCGGTCAATGAAGAAGGTGAGTCCCATTATCAATGGTTGATGAAGATTTTTGGACTTGTGATTGTTAATGTGGTTGACTTAATGATGATGGTGTTTAACTTGCTTACTTCCAAGATTGTTGGAGATGATGGTAGTTAGGATTTATCTTAATTGCTAATTTGGAAACCCTAATTTGGTTACCTTGTTGAACCCTAACCCTAATTTGGGTTGCCATGTTGAATCTTAACCCTAATTCAAGTACATGATGATGTTGCTTAGATTTCTTGAGTAATTAGCATATTGATAGCATACTTTCTCTCTTCTTATGTTGTAACTCTAATTTGATATCTTAAGAACATCATGGTGCCTAATGTAAGGTTATGTTTGTGCTTATGTACAACTTGTGCTGTGATGGCGATGAGTGTTGTTGAGGCATGGAGAGATGATGATGTTCTTGTAGGGAACAATGTGAATGGTCTTATGACCTTGGACATGGTTGATTACCCTAAAGATGTGATATCCTTTGGATAATGTGGCAAGGGATTGGTATCCCATGATGATGCTATTATGGTGATTGTCTCATGTATGGCAGTGAAGTAGGACCATGTGATGATGTGTCAAGTTTATACTTTATATGTTTTATATATTCTGAAGTTGCAATATACCCTTATCTTAGTAGAATCTCTTTAGGGTTTGTATGTAACTCGATTGATGCAGTTAAAAGATACCCAATTGGCTTTAGCTAATCAAGTGAAACCCTAATCATGTAGTGCCATGTGCCATATATCCATTCTAGTATCAGAACTTGTTGGATGGTGAAATGAGTATTTTTAAGGTAATGTCAGAGTGCATATTGTTGAGTGTGTAGGGTGCAAGAGATTGTGTGTCCTTGTTATCCTGAACCCATGTGTATGGAGGATGGCTATAGTCATGCTTCAGTATGAGAATGGTTGCAGTTGCATCTTTGAGATTTGTACTTGTGATATGTTTGAGGAGAATTGAGGTAGTTACTCGATGACAAGGTTTTACCCTAGTGTCTAGTGTCATGACCTATATACTAAGGCAGACTAGGTGTTTTTGTAGTTTGACTTTATATGTCATTGTGGACTTGTACTGACTGAGGGCAGATGCGATCATAGGATTCCAACTCTCCTAGATCTTGTATGACATTGTTTTTGACTTAGTAGTGTACAATTAGAGTATGAGAGGTATACCTCAAACTCCTCAGGGCTTAAATGATGAAATACAACCGTGTTGCACATCTATTTAGGGTTAAACATGTTTCACATTGGATTTCAACCCTTGCCTTGTTTCTTATACTATTCAATTGATATATAATGCGGTAAGAGAAGTTAATTGTTATACATGTTCTTCATATTCCTTCTAATTATGATGCTATGATTATTTGTGATAGCTTCTAAACCTGCTTAGTCTATGAAATCAATTTCAATTATTCATTTAACTACATCTGCTCATCCTTCTTAATGATGATATCTCATGTGTTACAATAACCATTGGTTGAGCGTTATATCTCTACCCCTTGGGTTACCACATATTTTTAGGTGGTCGTCAGGGGCGTGGGCATGATCATGCTATTGAAGAAGAGAAACTTGGAGATCGCTAGATGTTGAAGGCTAGATAGCTACTAATTGTCTAGTAGAGTCTTAGTGTCATCCCTATATTCTCAAGTCTAGGAAGGGATGTGTTTTGTAGATGATCTGTACAACATTACATGGTTTTGGCTAGTATTCTTGGTTTGTACAGATAGCTTGTATATGAAACAAGATCTCTTTTGTAATAGGTGTGGCCTCGTCCACTGGACAAATGTAAATACTTGATATGATATGTGGTTTGATATAACTCTTGAACCTTGTTGTAATATGTTTCCACATTAGATGTTTATATGAAATCAATTTTAGTTTACCTGCTTTTCCAGTTAAGTATATATTTAGTTGTTGATTGCGCGTTTGGTTTCAAGTAATCTCATTTAGCGTGATAGTGAGTTACATATATACTTTGATTTTCTGAGATGAGCTCATTCATAAAGGGTTTAAACTAGTTTGCTACACCTTTGGATGCAATTTTATAGATGAAATTACAAAGACTAATGGGGCAAAAGTTATATAGCTCCATAGGTTTTCTGTCTTTCGTATAAGCACTACAATGAACAATTTACCTCCTCTAAGCTCATGTCTTCTTTCCACCAGCCCTTGATATAATTTGCTACATCCTTCCCACTAATATTCTAGTAATTTTGTAAGAACATTTCCTTCATACCATTTGACCCATGCACTATGTTTGGATGCATTTGTTTTATAACTTCCCTTTCTTTATCTATGAAATCCCTATCCAGAAGATTTTTCCTAAGAGAAACAATATTTCTCTAAATAACTACTGAGACCTCATCAAAACCCTGAGAGGTGTTGATATTTCACAACTCCTAATGAAATTCAAGAACCACCTTTTTAACTTCTTCATCTTTCATGCTCCAAACTCCCATCTTTTAGACCTTCGATATGGTCTTTTTGCTTTTTTCTAGACACTTTACAATTAAAATATATGGAATTTCTATCCCATTCTTTTATTTTCTTGATTCTTGTCCTTGCACACCGGTATGATTCCTCTTTCCCATGCCAGAACTGTAATTTCTTTGCCTGCTCTCCATATCTTTACAAATTGACATGATATGGATGTAACTTCTAAAGCCCTACCAACATAATTTCCACCTCCTTTATCTTCTTTTTCACATCCACAAAGGTGTCTTATGCCCATTTCTTTAGTCTTATTCCACAAAAATCTATTTTTTCTAGAAGAGACGCGCCTTTCATATCATCCAATGCCTTGTGAATAGTCTCTGTATTTCAAGGTTCTGTCACCAACACTAGTTCACATGAAAAAAAACTTTCTTCTATGTTTCTTTCTCTTCCCCTCGACTCAACAACAATTGTGAGAGGGGTGTGGCCCAATTCATATAAAGGTAAACTGATGACTTTACAAGATTTAAATAAGTTGCATCACTCTATAAATGCCAATGCTCTATCCAACCTATCCATCACAAAAGTCAAAGATGCCCATGCCCAGACAATTCCACCTTAATATTTCATAGTTCTTCATAGGGTTGATGTTGGCCAACTATCACTACTTGGGAAACTATTTCCCCTTCTCGAAGGTTGCAAACATTGGCCTAAATTCTTTTTGTTTTTTGTAATCTCCCCACCCACACCCACTTCTTCCACTTCCATTGCTATAATGTCATTGTGTCTGCCTCTTTTCCCTGTGACCTCCTCCCAGGTAACTTCTGACTCATTGATTCCCAACTAGAAGCTCAACTCATCTCCTTGAAAATAATAGGGATTCTTCTCTTTTTCTTCATTGAATCCATCTACTAGACCATCTTCTCCCCCACTCTTTACTTTCTTTGGTTGTACCCTACTACATATACCACCTACACCCCAACAAACCGGCACAATCCACTTCTCCTCACTGTTCCCCCACCTCAGCACAACCACTATCCTACAACCCCTTAATACCACCCACCTTGCTTAGAAGTTCCTCACTACCCTACACCATACCCCCATTGCTAATCCCAAAAGTCTTCTTCCTCAGTTTTAGTAACTCTATTATGCTGTGACAAGTCACCCCATGCGTTGGACTTCTCCTTGCATTATAGAGGGAACCTCCCCCTCCACTTTCCTCCTCTATATTTGTTCAAGATCTTAGTGACATGATCATGCTATGAAACATCGATTCATCCTAACAACCTCGTTATCCACCTCCTTTTGATTCTCCCTCTCACCTACACAGCCTTGCCTATTTTCCCCTATTCATCCCTTCTACATGTCTTCATCCTCGATCAAGACCCTAGATATGGCAACCACCACTGCCATAGCTCTAGAAAGTTGTGGTGTGTCACCCACCCCTTGCCTTCCTTCATCTTGAGATCTTTATATCTTGTACGAGACAACTTATTGTGAAACATTAGCGATCAATTGGTACCTTTCCCATAGATCTCTTCATGTGAAAAAGGTCCTCTTATTTATTGGTGATGCTTTCAACCAGAATCCCCACTTTCTCTTAACTCCTCATCATTTTCATAGATCTGACATTCCTTATCAACATGACCAAGGCAACCACAGAGAAGAAAAAATTGTCAAGCGTTCATATTTTACATCAACATCCCATACTTTACTGTTCTTGACCTTTATATACAACATTCTCTTCAATGGTTAGGAAATATCAAGTCGGATCTGCACCCTGATGGATGCTTCCATCCAAGTTCATCCCTATCCACTTACAACACCTCCCCGGCCCTACTCACAATTGAGGTGATCATATCTCCAGATCAAGCAACCAAAGGCATACCATATAGTTGGATCTAGAAAGGAATAAACTTGATGTCAATCATCCCTAGTTGCCCATCCTCCTCGATTTCCTTTAGCAACACGAGCTTGTTCTTGAAGTTCCAGGTGAAACATCCAACAACTTTCCTTTGGCATTCCAATGAAGGAATTGGACAACACATTAAGATTCTATCACCAAGTTGATAAGTATTCATTAGACAGCGCCCATGCCTGGGTCAAAGTCTTCTTCATTGCCAAAAATTATACATTCGGTCTGTCAACAACCTTACAATCAATGCTAGGTCTCTTTGCTCCTCTCCCTCAATTTCCCATTCTTCTTAAATATCTACAATTTTCTCTTCTGCCATGTACACATTTTATGTATACATGATACATTCATTAATATACTTGATGAATCATATACTAGTTTGTTAGTATTGAAACATAATGATAAATTTTTCAAAACAAAGAAGCGTCATGTATTTCAGTGATATCTATCCTATTCTATTTATTATAATTATTTTTATTTGTATATGTATTATAAAATAAATATTTTCTACCATGGTATGTAAGATATATAAGAAATGTAATACATTTTTAGTTCTTACTTAGTTTATGTGGTAAATTTTAGGTCAATATTTAGTTAACTTCTATATATGCATTTGATTTGGGTTATTAATTAAAAAATTAGAAAATTTCTAATGTCTATCAGATTTGGTTTGGATTTAGGGCCCATAAATTTTTCATTTAAGATTAGGTTATAACATCAAATTTTAGAAACTATTCAAAGTTTATGACTATATGTATGTATTAAATGTATTATTTATATATAAAATAATGTTAATATGAACATTTTATATTATCAATATAATAACTATATATCAAACACATATTATATTTAGTAGAGTTGAATGTGTTATTTTTTGTTTCTATCAAAATTTAATTGAATGGTTAACATTTAAATTTTGGCACAAATCTCAGTATAGAATAAAAAGTAAAAAATATGTCAACACTGTGTAGAACTAGACCGAAGGTGTCATTTTAGATGGCATCTTCATTCTAGTGTTTGCACGTTGCTGCATTGACCTCAGTTTAACTATCATTGAATGCTTATTTCTAGAAATAGTGGGAGCCAATAGGGAGGGCGACTATTCTAGTAAGCATCTCCACTCTTTCTCTTCTATCAAATTAGGGTATTGTTAAGTATAAGTTGTAAAGTAGTGCATTTTAGATATTAAGTTGGTCAAATCAGGTTAATTTATTTTGTTTATTTTTATTAATAGTCTAATTTAAATTTTCATCCTTCATTTAGCAACATAACTTTATCTCTAGTGGGGCAAGTATTTAGTTAATTCATTCAATTATAGTTAATCTGATTGAGTTAAATGGTTAATTTGTGGTTTGAGATTTTAACTAATCAAATTAGTATCATTTAATTCAGCTATGGTTAATTAAATTTAATGATTAATCTATTCAGTTAATTTGGTAAATCAAATGAACTCTTGTAATAATATTTTTAAAATTACTCATTTAATTTTGATTAGTTCTTGTATTATAACAATAGTTCACACAAATATAATGCAATATAGTTCATGGAAATTTTGTTATTATATAAATGTGTAGGTTTATTGAGACAAAACTATATATATGCGTGTTAGATATTTTTTCAAAATAATTATGACTATTCGGTAAATGAAATGGAAATATACTTAATTGATAATTAATCAACCAGACATTTAGTTGAAATAAATTAATCAAATTAACTAACTTAACTAAATTTTCCAAAAATATTAATCGTTTAAAACTAACCATTCAGTTAGCCAATTTATTAACTAAATTCTGCTCACCCCTAATCCCAATTCCTCCTTTCTCCATTGCTTTCCCCTTATCCTCCTTCAACTCTAATGTTCGGATCCTACAGATATTGTAAAGACCCATGTGGGCTGATTGGAGACTAGTATACATGTTGTACCCCTCCTCCATTCAGTAGAATATGAGGCAAGTTCCTCCAATTCTTTCTACTATAGTATTACAATGTAAATTAGACTTATTTTTGTAAATATTATTAAGTTGAGACAATATTTGAACATAAAAAGGTTGTTACCTTGTTGTTCATGCACTACAATTTCAAGGCTCCATGGAGATACCACCAACACCCAGAGGGCATGGTACTTCATGCTCTAATAGATCGTGGTTGGTTGATAAGGATATCTGATAGTTATGGATCACATTGTGAACAACTAGCTGACCTACGTGGCCCCACTACTCACTTCTTAGCTATGAGAAGAAAGATGTTAGACATTTATTAACAAGAGGATACTTTTTAAGTCCCTGTTCTACAGGTGGATCCAATCACGGACGGAGATAGAGGGCGGCTACCAGGGCTCTAGCACCGCCACCTCATCTAAAAATGAGAAAAAATAAAAATTGTCCTAAAATCCTAATCAAAAGCAATCTATATATATCTTTACACCGAACATGACCACAAATAAAATGTCTACTCCAGTGGTGCACTTCCAAAAACCCATTTAACCCCCAGTTTTTTGTCTTGGTGCCATCAAATTCTATACCAACCATTTCATAAAATAAAAAGTGTGTGATAATAAAAATCCGTAGATGAATTGTTACAATGATTTGAGTGCATCCTAGTGGTATGCTTTCCCTTATTAATCTTATTACCACCTGAGTTCAAATCCTTATTACATCATATCTTTTTGAACATAAGAAAATGTATATTGGAAAGATTATTGAGATAGAGATAAAATTTCATCATGATTTTTCTATAATGTTATTCATTGTTTATGTTTTGGTCTATATTTATTTTGATGACTACATATTGCAATGATGTACTAACACCCTATATGTAATTGTATGATTTTTTTATCGGCAGTTGTTGTTAATGTGGAGTACGAACAAGAATTAATTGATAATATACACAATATTTTTATTTAATATCAACTTCAATGTATCATATATATGTTTAATACAACATTACAATTAAGAAAAATAAGGCTAGTCAATGAGAATCAAATTTAATGATGACTCTAACTCAGCCCCTAGCCAGTACTTTTCTAGATCGAATACTATATCTAACCCTATTAGTTATTAAATAACTTATGGTTTAACATGCATAGAAGTATGCCACACTTTTACAGATATATAAAAGGTTTATAGGAAAAAACAAACTTTGGCATTAACTATTGATTACAAATAATGAGTATTTTTTCAACGATGTTAAGTAAAACAAATAAAATATGCATACCTAGACATCAAATCTAATTTTACTAGTACCAAAGTTAATGTACCATTATATCTCTTATCCATGGTTATCATTACCAAGCACTAAAAATAACACATTGACTCACAAAAATTCTCATAATTGAAAATCCTAATAAATGAGAAAATGATGGACAATCAAGATCGTAAGAAATTAAACATTTATTTCACATCATCACAATATCAATGCAGTCCCCAATGCAAATGAAAAGGACAATAACAAGTAGGAGAAGGAGATCTAACTTTACCAAGATAAGAAGAGTGGGCAGAGATTGGATACATGGTGAGCAAGAAGCAATGAATAAGGCCAGATAATTTAACACCAAGCTTTTTATATCAAAACAAATAGAGGATGTGGATGACTACACAAGCATCATTGAGAGAGTAATAGGAAATGAAGACAACAATATATTTCTTAGAGATGTGTCTGAAGAAGATATAAAAGGGGTAGGCATGTCCATGGATCGTGATAGTGCTCTGTGTTTGGATGGGTTCACTACTGTACTCTACATACTTGCATTGGAATTGGTTAAAACTGACATCATGGATTTAGTTAACCATTGTCTTGCTGGTAGAACCATCCATATGGGTCTAATGTGCATTTGATTAGCCCATCCCCAGGATCAATGAAACCACTAAGATGAATGATTTTTCACCTACTACCATAGGGAATGTTTGCCTTATGGTCAATTATAGGGCATTCCACTCATATTGTCCACCATTGGTCTAGGTATTATCTCTATTGAGCAATCAATGCTTGTAAAAAAAACTATACATATGGGAGACCTTTAAGCTTTACTAGGAATTGATGCATGATCTTGACCATAGGAAACCTATGGATTAGAATGTGGTATCAAAAGTAGACAGGTCTAAAGAATTTATAAGGTGATGTCTATATTCATAGAAGAGGTCATATGTACCTTTGGGTTCTCTAGAGATGTCGTCAGTTGCATCATGGGCCTAATTAAAGGAGTATGGTTATCTTTCTTCATTGATGGGGGACTTTCATGATTCTTTATATCTTTGCAGGGTTCTTTACAACCTTACGAGGTCTTTGAAAGGGCAATAAATATCAGCCTTCCTCATCCTGCTGGATCAAGAATCCTTGGATAGGAAAACAAAAAAGAATGCCACCCTAGAAATAGGTCTACCATAGATATTTAGTAGGGGTGCCCTTATACCTTGTGTTCATTGGTGATCTTATTTTCTTCCTCAATTTGAGAATAAACATACTGGAAGGAACACAACACCTTATCAATGTATGAGGAAGCATTGTGGCAAAGAGTTAATAGAGATAAATGGACTGTCATTTTTGGTAGGACAACTATGGAAAGGAAGAGACTCTTTGAAAAGGTGTGGGTTGTGTGTGTAATTCATAATCCATAATATACCTCGGGGTTCCATTTATCCTGGGGAGGATACAAATTAAACTCTTCAATAGCCTCCTTGATAGGATCACTGGGAGGCTCATCTCTTAGGATGAAAAACTTGTATCCTTCTCTAGTAGATTGACCTTAATCAAATCAATTATCTACTCAATCCCCATCGACAATGTGGCATCATGTGTAGTTATATTATCAAATCTTAGGGAGATTGAGAGGAAAATGGTAGATTTCCTTTGTCTATCAAGAGAGGATAAAAAAAGAAGAATCAAGTGATCTTGGAGAAGATATCTAGACCGGTTGTGGATGGGGAACTATGCATCATTTGTCTTAGGACTAGGCTTAATACCCTTCTAATGAAAGCATGTTCTAACATGTTGTCAAGAGACTCCATCTGAGAAATTTTTTGTTGAGGGAAGTACGATAGGGCTACATGTGTAGTATACTAAAATTTACAATAACATAAATAAATTCAAAAAGATAAAATAATGAACCTTTTTATTTTTTTAGGTTCAATAATAATGTAAAAATGATATATGATATGATTCAATGTGTGATGATTTTAATATGGTTGTACACCAACATATACATAGTTTAATATTGACTTATTAACAATGTCATGAATGAGAGATATAAGAGGAATAAATCTAGAAAGACGACCCTAAGTGAAATAATTAAGTTAAAATAAAACCAATTGAAAGTCACTTTCATATCAAGTTAGAAGACTAAATGACGTTCATGTTAACAATTATTTAAATAAAATGTAGGAGTCAAGTTCAATATAACAATGTCTATATTGTAAACCAACATAGTAATTTTTTTTTATTATCGAGACAACTGCCCCCATAGAAGCGCCACTTTGTTTGACCCCCAGACAACATAAAACTCTTGGGCCACGAGATCCCACCCACCTGGGAACTGATTAAATCACACAGTTGGCCGACCTACACGATGGGTACCACTTTGGAGGCATCCATTGGGTTTCGAGTCCACGTCCCTTCATGAGGGGACACCGTGTCGAACCACTTGAACCACTCCTCCCCGACAACATAGTAAGTGGGTATAGATGTGTTTTTATGGAAAATGGATGATGAAAAAATAGATGCATTTAGAAATTAATTGTCCATTAATTAATTTGGAAAATATGATGCATTTACTTCCTAAAAAGAATAACAAAATAGGGATTTACATCTAATTATTTTATATATATATATATGTATGTATTTGAAAGATAAACTACCATTATACGTCATGATGATATTATAAAAATATAATATTGGAATATCAAAAGTATCAACTATACTTACATAAAATAATGTCTAATTACTAAGTATTAAAGCCATGTCTAACATTTTGCATGAAAACTTAAATGGCCACATAATTTTTTTTCATGCTAAACAATGGTGCTCTCAGTAAGGTCTCGTTTACGACTAGAAATAACATGTGCATCGGAATAAATGATATGCATTAAAGTACTTGGAACTAAAATATGTAACAATGACTCCTATTTGCATTCCGATCACAAGGACATCAAACCGCTTGATATGCGGTCATTCATTCCCTTATTGTTGAGCTTCTTTACATTTTCTTCTTTCAACATTTTTTTGAATGATCAATTGACTAGCCTCCTTTATTTTGAGCATGCTTGAATTTTGACCTTCTTAGTAGTTAGACATAACAAAGAAAATCTAGAACACCACCCACATCAGAATTAGAAATTATTGTAATTAAATGATATGGTTTGAATGTATTTATTAAAGTATTTAATTATATAGTCTAGAAGTAATTTTCATATGTGATTATTGTTTTCACAAATATTACTATCATGCATGAGCATGCATAAATTGAAAAGTTGTTCGATTAATTAAACTTGATATTAAATATCAACCCCATAATCAAAGGCTTGAGTAATAGTTAACATAATATGAATTTTTATTACATAAGCTTGATACTCATGTTGTGTATCTCATTCCATAAAAGTTTGTTCTCTTTCATAATGAGAAAGTAAAACATGCAGTCGACAAGACTTACTGATGTCTTCTCTTCCCTAATGCCTATAAAAAATCCATCTCAAAACCTCAAATAACAATTACAAGGAACAACCTTTTTAGGAAGTTTAAAAACCAACTAGCACGTTCTTAACAATATTTAATCCATTCCATACACATTTTAGACTTATGTTACTTGCATCCATGCTCCCTCAACCATTTGTAGGAATTCCACAACCTACATAACCCCCAACCCTCAGAACACCAAAACAAAGATGAGATATTCTAGTATATATATTTTATGATCTTAATTTTATCTTTCCAACCCTTATAGAAACCATAATCTCCAACAATCTAGTCTACAATACTTTCTATTTGTGCATTGATCAATGTATTATGGAGTAGTTGAGCATTGTTGATTGGTCTTTGGTTATTTTGGGAAGCATACTTATGATGCCTCGTGCCGAAGACCAGCCACAGTCGCTTCTAAGGAAACCCTTCATTGAGTTGGTGTTCGAACGTTGTGAACAAAGTCGTTTGAGAATCCATCTCAAAACTAGATTTCATCGACCATATGTGAATTAACTACATGTCTACAATGTTTTTAAGACTCAATAAAAAATTGTTATGAATTGTTTCTCTCTAGTTTGGAACTTTGTTGATTTATATGGACTACTAGAATAAGAATTATATATTAAAAGAATATTAAATATTATAATGACCGCATATCCTATAAAATGACCTAAGGTTACATTATAATTTATGTTATGTGAAGTTACATCCTGTGATACATATAAGTAGTAAGTACATTCTTGTATGCATATACACAATGGACTAATTATATGTACAATTATGGAACAAGTTTAAACCCTATATCCATAATTGTATCATACAATGATAACAAACACAATACATTATGTTTATATATGGAAAAATTAAAAACCTATAAATGGCTATAAGAAAAATAATATGTAATAAATGAATAATACCGTGACAAAGAAAACAAATAAAATTCAACACAATTCAAGACAATGAAATGATTCCAAGCCGATAGTAATTAATGTTGTTTAAATTTGTAGATCTCTTTATTATCTATCCTTGGTGCTCAATGCTTGAAATCCTTGCATTTTGTTTCAAGGTATGACATTTTTATTATATTTGGAGATACTTATTCTCTCTTGAAGCATACAAAGTAGAGGGGTTGGATGGTCTAAAATTGTTTTAAATTTAACCTTCTTCTTTGAAAGTCCACCAAAAAATTATTCTTGGAAATTATAGGACACTGTTTAAACATCAAATAGGATAGGATGGTGCCCATTAGTTTAGTGGGATAATGCTTCCATGAATCTATGTAGAGAAAAATACATGAGGTCCCTTAATATACTGAGAAATGCAGTTGGTGCATTGTCATTATCCATGGAGATAACATATGACTTTCCCAAGAACTAGACATTGACATGTGCTACCTATTTGAAAATTTGAGTTTCTAGTTTCAAAATTTGATACTAAATCCTATTGAATTTGAAAAACCCTTTTCTTCCATTTGATAGTTACCTAGATTATTTGATCCCTTTCATTTTATCATTAAAATTCTTTGTAGATATGTTTGTTCTTTTACTTTCCAAATATCAATTTTGTACCAGTATTTTGTCTGACCCAATTTCCCTTCTTTGGGTCCATGTGTGGCTTCATTCCCTATGGGAATTCATGAACATGTGATCAAATCAAGACCTATAAGTGACTACACGAGATTCCCTCTGCCATACATGAAGTATATATTAGTGAAGAATTTATTAACTAATATTCAATGTATATGTATAGTTTTATAACACCATGGAATATGAGAAAATTGAATGAATGAAAAGACTTATCTATATTTTCTGATAAATTTTTGTAACAATGTGATCATAAGGAATGGGTCTTTACAACATAGTGATAAGCCATGAGATAGTGCCCTCAAGTTCTTTCCCCAAGGTGAATCAAAGTTTTTTATTTATAACCTGAAACCTTCAAGAACCCCCACAACTCAATACGGGGTCAAAGATAGGGACTCGAGTATGTTTAATACACTTAAGATCTCATTTTTAAGTCATTTAAGACAATCTGATAGATGATACATGCAAAGAATTAGAATGACTCTAGAAAAATGATACAAAAGAAAATAGAGTCCGTCAGATCCTACTATTTAGGAGAAGGAGTTGCTAACTATGTAACCACATGTTGGAAAGTCTATGCATCCGTTCTTGGGTATAGACAACCATGAAACACCTTAATAATCATCTAACATCCATACATGGTATATACCATGGTAGTTTCTCCTATGGGGGTCATCCTACTCAGTTTCGTACAACGAGACTAAAACCCCATCAATGATCTGAAACCTCTCTTAAGGATATCAGGCCAACCCTCTGGATATTTTGGGTACATTCTTAGGTCAAAATATTCAGAGATGTTAGGAACAATACTACCTTGGATGTACTCCTTTTAGATTTCATTCTAGACTACCTTCTCTTATCCATTGCTACAACTAATCTCTCAATCTAATTAGAAAAGAAAGTTCAAGCAAGAGAGAGATCAACCAAACCAGCTACCATGATAAAAAAGAGAAGATAGAACATATTACATACTAGATATGTAATAAAACTACTTTCTTAAGGTAAGAGTACATAAACATGTCCAAATAGGATGCATAGCCAAGAAGGAGCTCAACTAGAAATGGACAAGCATAATTGGCATTGAACAAATATGGAGGAACATCATTTGTACATAAACTAAGGAGAACAATAGAAGAAATGGGGAGAAGAAGAGATTTATCCCATAGAGGAGAGGTGACTCTCACTCCTTTTCCTTTGGAAGGACTAGATCTCCCCATTTGGGTCACCCTCCTTGATCTTATAGACTCCTTCCCTTCTACTTAATTCTGCCCCAAATAGCAACTTTGGTGGATGTTATAGAGGTGGAAGGTGAACGGGAATGGATGAATGTGGTTCAATGATGGTAGACGGAAGCAAACCAAAGGAATGGATGTAGGGTGCATTATTCATCCCTCTTAGACCTTAGAACTCTCCCACAAAGCTTTAGGAACCACTAGTTGCTAAAGGAAACCCAAAGAGTCAGAGTGTAAGAACCCAGATTAGAACCCTCACCTCGGTAGTAGTGGGTGGGTATTTATTAGCATAGAATGTAGTGTCATTGGCCACTGAGGATGTAGGTTCTCAGTGGTCAATGATCTTGTAGTCGCTGATGTGGGCCACTGATTTGGGTCACTGATGTTGCAATCACTTATCATTCTTCATCATTTGCTAACTTTCTAGAGTCCCTTTGGTCACTAAGGTTGGATGATCACAATGATCTCTTAAGATAGCTGATTCTCATCAATTGTTGAGATAGGTTATTCTCATCTACCACTGAGATAGGTGATTCTCAGTGGTTGCTGAGATCACTAATTCTCATCAATCGTTGAAATCAGTGATGCTCAACGGTCATTGAGTTTCTGGCCTGGAGGTTTATGGTGATGCTTCTTAGGAACAAACCCACCCGGGGGTATCACTCTAGGTCGATATGCTGACATAAATGAACCTTCTGACCTATGAGGATGATTGTCGATGAAGTGGATGTCCATCAAAATTTGGGCCCAAGATATCAAAAGTTTCTTGGGACCACTGTCTCTTAAGCTGGTGCACATAATGCGATACTCGATGGGGCAAAATCTGGAGAATTGATGTCTTCTTGAGATTGGTGCCTACAAGTCCCAAAATTGGCTAGTTGGCCAACTCTGTCTTTGAAATGATATAAATTACTAAAAGATAAGAGTCTAGAGTTATTTTGTGCATATTAAGGCTATAACGACAAAAAACTATAGATAAATACTTAGCATAAATGCTTAAATTTGGGTGTTATCACATAGGGCAGCATGTTGGACCACCCATGGTTTCTTAATTAAAGTAGAAGGGCATAAATATACTAAAAAAGAGTTTGGGAGATATTTCCACTAGTCATGTCCAATGTTATTTCAAATGTAGGAAGGTGTGAGATACTCTTTTGGATAGTGAATAGAATGATGAATTCATGACACACTGGATCAAAGATGGTGTAGTAGTGGAACCGAGCATCATGATCGAGGGATAAGGGTTAGGTTACATGGAAATGGTTGGCGGGTGTCGAGGATTTAGATTGGCCTGACCATCAAGGGGATTTTCACCATCCAATTGGCCTACTGTGTCCTAAATTCTAGCCAAGCGAACCATCTTTGGGTTTTGAGTTTGCATTCAATTGCCTACCGTTGAATTCGACATAGTGCGTTTCCATCCAAAATATCATCCTTCTCATGGAAACTTTTGTGCATGACATCCCTATAGGCTCTAGGATTAGGTGTTGCAAGATTCATATGGTGTCTAGATCTGAATGATATAAGGGTAAAGATGAGGAAATAACCAAGCATCTTTTGCTGTGTGGGGAGGTTGCTAAACCAGTCTGGATGAAGGCACATGAAGTCCTTGACTACACACCCTTCTTAGAAGGATGCTCCCTAGATTCAAGCCTTTAGAATACTTGGATGTGGGAAGAGGCACGAATCTTGTTAAGGGTAGCACAAGGTATCTTGCCTTTGATTATTCTTTGAGTGATTTGGCAAGAATGATAAACTAGTAGTTTTGAAGGTAAAAACATGGAGTATAAGAGGATATGGGAGAAGGTCAAGGCCATGTTTAGAGTTTCTACGAAAGATGTCAACCTAGAGATATTTGGAGGGTGTACATACCTTGACATTAGATGGGCGAGTGGGAAATTTTTGCAGAATATCATGTTGGATCCTTCCTTATTGAAGGTTAGGTGGAGTAAACCTTTAGTTGGTCTGGTAAAACTTAACATTGGGGCGTCTAGTTGGAGAAACCATAGACAAGATGTTAGAGGGTTGGATATTGGGGGCATCTTGAGGACACACGAGGGCCTTGTGATTTGAGGTTTGTGTGACATTGCATGGATATAGATAGGATGGCTGGCACTCTATCTACTTTAGAGGATGGCATCGAGACCATTGGACATGTAGATTGGATGGGAGAAGTACTAGTGGAGGTGGATTGTGACAGAATGATCTTTTAGAATATTTAAATATCCGATGATGTAAGTGAGTTTGTGTATTTGGATTATGTATCAATGTCTATGCAAGTTTGGATGGTATTTGATGTTGAATATATGATCAAGATCCCTAGGTCCATGCCTTTTGAAGTTTGAACTCAAGTTGGCAAGAAAGTACTTTAGGACATAATGGACCTATGTCTGAAGTTTCATATTCAAATGAAGTTCCTAAGTAATGATTAGATTTAAGATTGATGACTATAGTTCTCAACTTATTAAAATATGTGGTGAAATTAGTGAGTCATGCGGCCAGACTATGTATATGAGCACGAGGCCTCATTTTAGTGGCCACGGTTTAGTCTTTTATGAATAGTTATCACGACCCTTGGATAGTCACATAGCTGGGGAGGTTTCATAGCAGTTAAGGTGAACGAGACACCTTGTTTCACCATATCCCCATGTCGTGTTCGTGGTTTGATAGAGGAAAGAAGCCAGTAGTTATAATAGCCTCATGAAGACTACAAAGTACAAACTGACCCTTTTCGATTGGATATAGTGGGGTAGATATGTGAGAGATCCATCTTCCCATCTCTACTTCTTATCAACTGTAAGGTGGTGCGAAGCGGACGAATATGGGTATGCTATCATCGTGATGGTGAGAGAACAAAGAAAAGGAGGTCTTCACCTTCTCGACCTCTCCACCAGCAGTGTAGAAGGGGGAGGAAGGACCTCTATCGGTGAGCCAGAGAGGCTGGGTGCATAGCGTTTGACTGGACGAAGCTACCTGCAAAAGAAGCCAACTGAAACACTGGAGCTCGTAGCCAGTCTTTCATCAGAGTGGAGGCCATGGCGGTAGCCATCACCTACAACTCACGGGCGTGGAGCTTGAGATTAGTAGAGTTCAATGGTGCCGTCACCTGCAGTCTTTTACTTCCCAGATTCCTCATTGGAGCCATGGATGCGGAGGCGCCCTCACCGCTTTCACTACGGAACCAGATCTGGCTCCCAATCACCGAGAAGTAGATCTGAAGCATAGCCAGTAGCGACAACCTCCTTGGCCTCATGAGGGCGCGCCTCAAGAGACTAGAAACCCAGCCAGAAGGATCTGGGCAGAGTTGTTGGTGGAAGAGCACTGTAGCTCGGATGACCCTTTCGAGAGGGATCCAATGGTGGCATTGGTGCCTCTCTGAAGATGGGAGTCCCGCTCGGGACTCTGGCGACACTAGCAGCATGAGGATGACTCACACAAAGACACCGCTGGGATGAGAATGTGACCATAAAAGAAAGAAGTGGACCTGGTCTAGACCGCTGAACCAGCCAGCCCAATAGTAGATGAATAGGTCCTTGAATCGCTGAGCAAACAAGAGCCAGGAGGCACCCTAGTGGCCACGTGGCGCATGGTGATTAGACGAAAAAGGCAAATCTTTAGTTAATATGAAGATCTTCCAAAATTTGTAGAAAATAGCCCGTTTATCCTAAAAATACAAACAAGGTACCAAAACGTTCAAAAAAATGCGTAGAGCACAATAAAACTATAATATCAGGCTTTTGATGATTAAATCTCAGTGATATCATGTAATATGAGTAATTCTTGTTTGATGCATGATAAATAGTAAATGATGACTTAAAATTATGGAAAAATGTCAGTAAGCCTATAATCATGTTTATAGTGCATATGATGTCAGATATGGTCATGTTAATGCATGAAAGCATACAATTTGAAAGAACTCAAACACCACCTCCTCAGATAACAAAAACCTCCTTACAAGTAGGAAAAGAACCAAAACCTCCATTCCATACTTTCTTGGAAACACCTACCCACCAGATGACACCATTTTCCCCTCCCCAACATCAACCAAGGAAAGTGGCCATACACAAAACCCAAACCAAACCTCTTTAAAAAACAAAATCTTTCCCTGCTTAAGGATGACAGCTCTTCGCAGAGTCTGCAACAAGAGAGCCCAAAACAAAAGCAAGAAGGCGGCTACATCCAAAACATTATGATTCAAGGTCAAAAAGAGGCGAACAAAAAAAATCATCGTCAACCGACCAAATACAGGTACATACACAAACACTTCTCTTAGTTCATCCAGTGAAAAATCTTCTATTCATAATATATCCTCCCCACCTTGCACAAAGTCTATATACTACGATATAGACAATATTGAGGACCTTGCATCATGGTCAAACATCAATAGTTTCACAAAATTTGCAAAAAATATAGGAATTCATCTCGAAGATGAAGAAAAGGCTCATAAAACACTAGATGATATAGAACTCTTTATGGGATGGTCAAATAAAAGAGTTTTAAATTCTACCAAAATAAACTTAGAACTTCTCAAAATCGACTAATCTTTTGGTGTTGATCTATCTATCACCCGTCTAAACCTATCCAAAAACTATGCGACTTTCCTCTTGGAACATCTGTGGAGCATCAAACCTCCATAAATGTAAGGAAATCCACTCACACATTTACAAAAATAAAATAGACCTGATCACTATCCAAGAAACAAAAACTAGTCTGTCCCCTTTTGCTCTCAAAACCATAGGTGGAAACAAAATCACTGACTAGGTCCAAATCCCCCCTAGTGGCTTCAAAAGGGGTCTCTTAATAGGGTACAACAATCTCACATTCTCTGCCCTAAACATCTCCTATCTAGACTACTCCATAACCATCACCTTTAAAAACACTTCTGACAGTTATTGTTGGTCTTTTACTGGGGTTTATGGCGAACCTGGACATAACAAATCTGCCTTCATAACTGAACTTAAATTGCTCATATCAAACTACCACTCGTCTCCCTGGGTTATAAGTGGGGACTTCAACTTGATAACCCAAAACTCTGATAGAACAAACTCCACTCAAACTTTGTCTGCAGCTGACAAAATTTTTAGCCATCTTCTCACAAATCATGCAATGATTGACATCAAACCATCAAATGCATCCTTCACATGGTCAAGAAATCAATCTTTCACCTGACTCGACCATTTCATCTGCTCCACCCTATGGGAAGATAAACACCCTCTCACCTCTGTTCACATCTCACACAAAGCTATATCTGATCATTTCCCTCTCATTCTAGACACTAATACCACTTCATGGGGTCAACGCCCCTTCAAATTTGAAAATAGTTGGCTCACCATAAACAACTTTACCAACACCTGTGTTGAGCATTGGAAATTAGCCGATTCCCAAACCAAAAACTTAGGACTACACATTCTCCAAAACACAAAAAATATCAAAACAAACATCAAACAATGGATACGCTCAAACCCAAACAAGCTGCAAGAAACACAAAAATACCTAGAAGAACAATTCCTATTTGTGGACAAAGACCCCTCAGCTGACCCTGCTCTTGTTCTATCCATTAAAGCAGAACTTGAGTTCACAAAAAAGTGTATTGACACCAGGTGGAGACAAAGGGCGAAAATAACCTGGGCAAAGGAAGGAGATAAAAATACAAAGTTCTTCCATAAGATCTGCAAAAAAAATTACCAAAAAAACTCCATCACTTACCTTCAAATAAATGGTAGGATCTCTACCCACAAACAATCTATCACAACCCACTTCACAGACCATTTCAAAAAATCTTCAACAACAACCACAACCCCTCCTGCCTAAATGACTTGGACTGGTCTAGGATCTGCCATACAAACATAAAAAATCCCCAAGACCTTATAAAACCTTTCTCCCTAGGGGAATTGGACTTGGCCATATGTACTCTAGGATTAAATAAATCACCTGGACCCGACAGTCTAAATAAATAATTCTACATGGAAAAATGGGACCACTACAAGATTGACTTCCTAGCTTTTCTCAAGACTTTCTACGAAAGTGAAAACCCACACAACATAATCAAGCACCTAAACCAAACTTTCATCGCCCTAATGAAAAAAACACATCAACCTGACCATATATCCCAGTACAGACCCATCAGCCTTATCAACACTTCATACAAAATCATAGCGAAAACTCTAGCAAATAGAATTAAACCACTCATGAACAATATCATTCCCCTCAACCAAAATGCCTTTCTCAAAGATAGAAGCATTCAAGATGCTTACCTGATGGTTAACAAAACCATACATCTCTGCCACAAAAACAAAACACCTCTTCTGGCCATAAAATTAAACTTTGAGAAAGCTTTTGATTTTGTCAACTTGATCTGTTTAACAAAAACACTCACTAGTTTTGGATTTCCACTCAAATGGGTCAAATGGATGCATGCTTGCATATCCACAAACCAATTTTCAACAATCATAAATGGTGTTCCTTTTGGTTATTTTCATAATTCAAATGGCCTCAGACAAGGTGACCCCCTCTCCCCTTACCTTTTTATTATCATCACAACCATCCTCTCTCATATGATACAACTTGAACAAAGTAGTGGCCTCATAAACTCTCCTGAGGAGTGCAAAGAGAACATCATACAATTTGCTGATGACACAATAATCTTTTCCTCCCCAGAAGACTCCTCCCTACTCAACATCTTCAGAATCCTTGGTATTTTCTCCTACATTTCTGGGCTAAAAATAAATCTCCACAAATCATCAATCTTTGGGGTCCACCTTGAACAACCTATCTTGGAAAGATACATAGATCTTTTAAGGTGTACGATTGAAGACTTCCCCATCAAATACCTAGGTCTGCCAATCACCCCCCACAACATCACAAATGCTACTTGGTCCCCCATCATAGAAAAAATAAACAAAAACTCTCTGATTGGACAAATAACTTCCTTAATCTCTCAAGAAGACTTACTCTCCTAAATAGTGTCATCACTCCCATCACCACTCACTTCCTGAGCTATATTCCCCTCCCATCCAAAACCAAAACTCTGCTCGACAAAGTGCGAAGGAAGTTCCTATGGAATAACTTTCACCAATCCACAAAATCCAGAAAACACTACCATCTAGTAAATTGGAAAACTGTTGCTGCACCTTTAGACCAAGGTGGCTGGGGAATTCTTAATATTGAAACCCATGCCTTATACCTTATAACAAAAATCATCAATAGTCTAGTAAAAAATAAAATGAAATTATGGTCGAGCCTCATCAACCACAAATACTACCAAAAATCCCCACCCTGGCATATTGTCCCAAAAAAACCAGCCTCACCCCTTTGGAAATACATAAACAAAAACATCCAAACTCTAACCCAACTCATCAACACTCCTCCACACTCCCACCTAAAAATCTCCTTCTGGAATGACCCCTGGTTTGAAAAAAAATTCAGTTCTAAACTTACACACAAATTGGACCATCCCAAAAAATCTCCTCAAGAGAAATATTGAACAAGCCCTCCTCCTTCTAACCAGCAACATAACAAACTCTCTCAAAAGATGCATTCTCATGCACCTCAAACCTGATGACCTATGTGCCTTAAAGCAAACTTTGGAAAATAACACATCAAACAATATCACTTGGAGATGGGGAAACTCCTTCTCGGTTAAGAAAGCTTACTCTTTCCTTTCTTTCAGAGGCATCTCCCCACCTACCACAAGAATATGGAAACAAAAATGGCAGCAAAAATATAAAACTTTCCTTTGGCTTCTCCTTCACAACAAGCTGCTCACTGGTGAAAATCTGTCCAAGAAGGTCTTCATTGGTCCTTCCAGATGTCCTCTTTGCAAGACGGACACGAATTTAGTAGATCACATCTTCTTCAAATGTAACACCTCACTAAACATCATCTCACACTACACATGAAACTACAGTTTAGAACTCAAATTAGCAGCCTTCCCCCTTCATATTTCACCAAATATACATTACAAATCCTTCAAGGGAAATGACATATTCATCATCATCAGCTGGAATATTTGGCTTGAGAGAAACAACAGAATATTCAAAAACAATAAAAAAACAAGGCAAAATATTATCTCACAAATAGATGCAGACCTTCACTTACTATCAATGTGCAGGTAAACATGCCCATGATAGGAAAAGTGACTCTGAAGAAGGTGAATCGGAAGCCCGTTTTCTCTGCGACTTAAAAGCCATGGTGGACGATGAAACGGGTGTTAGTTTGCTGCATCAACATCAATGATTCCATCTGACCAGGAGCTGAAATCTTTTCCTAGGAAAATTTGATTTTATGCTTCTTGAGGCTTGTTAAGGGGTGCCTCCCCTAAACGATTAAAACATCACCTTTTATCTTCATCGTGTTTTTTTTTGCTTCTTTCGTCCTGTATGAACTCACTAAAGCAGGTGTTTGCTTGCTTTGTTGTGATTTAAATATATACTATGACCTTTACCTAAAAAAACTTGTGATGAATTCACTACTAAATGTTGTAATTTATTATCAGCAATGAAATAAGATCATATGAATGAAACATGTTATATGATGTGGTAATCTTAGTGCATAATAAAGATGAAAAGTATAGTTTGACAATTAGCACAACATAACGATTACGACACCTTCATATGATCTAGATGGATAAAGTGGGTTAACTATTATTAACTTCCTCCTAAAAGGCATATGTTAATGTTGAACATGTTTAAACAACGAGCTCAATGAAATGTTGATGAAACCTTGATGTATGACCTAATCTTAGTTAACTCCTTTAGAACATGGTAATATGGTATGGGAACTCTAATGCATGGGTAAAGATAAGGATGCAACACTTTTGAAGGGGTAGTGCACCCTAGATGTTTTAAAGCCTCCTAGGAGTGGTACATATATGTTTTGGACATGATGTTTATGGGAATGTTTCACACAGAGTGGTGCCCTACATATAGATGAGGACCTTGAGTTGTCCTTGGAGTACGAGTATGGCTTAATTTCGAGGATGAAATTTCTTTTAAGATGTATATGATGTGATAGACTGGTTTTTGGTTTAATTTCGAGGATGAAATTTCTTTTAAGTTGTATAGGATGTGACAGACTGATCTTTTGGAATATTTAAATATCTGATGATGTAAGTGAGTTCATGTATTTGGATTATGTATCAATGTCTATGCAAGTTTGGATGGTATTTGATGTTGAATATATGATCAAGATCCCTAGGTCCATGACTTTTGAAGTTTGACCTCAAGTTGGCAAGAAAGTACTTTAGGATATAATGGACCTATGTCTGAAGTTTCATGTTCAAATGAAGTTCCTAATTAATGATTAGATTTAAGATTGATGAATATAGTTCTCAACTTATTAAAATATGTGGTGACATTAGTGAGTCATGTGTCCAGACCATGTATATGAGCACGAGGCCTCGTTTTAGTGGCCATAGTTTAGTCTTTTATGAATAGTTATCATGACCCTTCGATAGTCACATGGCTAGGGAGGTTTCACAACAGTTAAGGTGAACGAGACACCTTGTTTCAGCAAATCCCCACGTCGTGTTCGTGGTTTGATAGAGGAAAGAAGCCGACAGTTATAATAGCCTCATCAAGACTACAAAGTACAGACTGACCCTTTTCGATTGGATATAGTGGGATAGATATGCGAGAGATCCATCTTCCCATCTCTACTTCTTCTCAACTGTAAGGTGGTGTGAAGAAGATGAATATGGGTAGGATATCATCGTGAGGGTGAGAGAACAAAGAAAAGGAGGTCTTCACCTTCTCGACCTCTCCACCGGTAGCGTAGAAGGGGAGGAAGGACCTCTGTCGGTGAGCCAGAGAGGCTGGGTGCATAGCATTTGACTAGACGAAGCTACCTGCAAAAGAAGCCAACTGAAACACTGGAGATCGTAGCCAGTCTTTCATCGGAGTGGAGGCCATGGCGGTAGCCATCACCTACAACTCACGGGCGCGGAGCTTGAGATCAGTAGAGTTCAATGGTGTTGTCACCTGCAATCTTTTGCTTCCCAGATTCCTCACTGGAGCCATGGATGTGGCGGCGACCTCACCGCTTTTACTGCAGAACCAGATCTGGCTCCCAATCACTGAGAAGCAGATATGAAGCATAGCCCGCGGAGGAAACCTCCTTGGCCTCATGAGGGCGCACCACAAGAGACCAGAAACCCAACTGGAGGGATCTGGGCGGAGTTGTTGGTGGAAGAGCACTGCCGCTCAGATGACCCTTTGGAGAGGGATCCAATGGTGGCATTGGTGCCTCGCTGAAGATGGGAGTCCCACTCAGGACTCTAGCGGCTCTAGCAGCGTGAGGATGACTCACACAAAGACACCACGGGGATGAGAACGTGACCAGAAAAGAAAGAAGTGGACCTGGTCCAGACCGCTGAATCAGCCGGCCCAACTAGTAGACCAACAGGTCCTTGAACCGCTGTGCAAACAAGATCTAGGAGGTGCCCTAGTGGCCACGTGGCGCATGGCGATTGGATGAAAAAGGTAAATCTTCAGTTAATATGCAGATCTTCCAAAATTCGTAGAAAATAGCTCATTTATCCTAAAAATACAAACAAGGTACCAAAACGTTTAGAAAAATGTGTAGAGCACAATAAAACTATAATATCAAGCTTTTGATGATTAAATCTCAGTGATATCATGTAACATGAGTAATGCTTGTTTGATGCATGATAAATAGTAAATGATGACATAAAATTATGGAAAAATGTCAGTAAGCCTATAATCATGTTTATAGTGCATATGATGTCAGATATGGTCATGTTGATGCATGAAAGCATATAATTTGATTAATATGGCTACTTATGGCTAATAACACTAAAGATAATGCAATTAATGCACACATGCTCAATAAATGATGAAATTTATAGAAAAGCTTAATATCAGTAACTGGAAGATAATATGAAATCGTGAGACCTATTGGTTGCATAGAATCCATGTTACATAAAGATGACTCATAATACATAAGATGTAACCCTAATTTAGGTTAATAATGTAACCTAGGGTTAATATATGACATAATGTTGATATGCTCACCTAATGATGGAAAATATGATTATCAATTGATGAGTAATGAATTTGGAATATGATATCAGTAAGATAATCCTAAGACAAGAATACAAGTAAAAGTGGGAATATCCTACTAAGTTAAGTAAACCCTAAAATGGATATAATTAGGGTTAAGATGATGAGAACCTGATAATAGTATATGGTCTTGTCTTAATCAGGTTTGACCAAGGATATAGTTGATATCGGGGATATATGATGATTAGGATATGTCTTGATCAAGGTACGCCATTACCTCTTACTTGGCTTATTATACAATATGCTTGTGTTATATGTGTAGTAAAATACTTGGCATATGATATTGTATGAAATGATTGTTCTTGCATAATATGTTGCTTGATTTCCCATACTTATGGTTATGAACACATGAAACATAATATATCTATTCCATTATATCTAAGCACTTCAACTCTTTGGTAGTCAAGTTCTAGAATAAAGTACTTCAACTCTTTGGTAGTCAAGTACTTAAAAGTGATCCAACTCTTTGGTAGTCTGATCACATTATGAAATGATCCAACTCTTTGGTAGTCGATCATAAGGCTTTTAGTGCATTCAACCTTCGACGGTTAATGCATGGATGATATAACAGAAAATGTGCTTAAAATATGTGTTCTCTTTTTTTAATGAATATCTTTGTACAAGTATATGCTTTTTGTTATATTCTTCTATTACTTCCAAGTATATTAGTTTTATCTTATTGCCAAGATATGATGAGAGGTATATAAAAGACATGTAGGCGTACTCAGTACAATATTCTTGAATATTGCGCTGACGTGTACCGCATGTAATCTTTTGTTTAGGTTGTGGTTATGCTCTTGAAGATCTAAGATAGTTGAGAGTTGTGTGGTGAGCTGATGTACAGGCGGACCTGTTGTCTTAAGATCCTATAGTTAGTGGTAGTACATGTATATGTATAGTTTGATGTTCAATATGTAATATCAAATGTTGTAACAATTTATGTTGTAATTATATGTTGAATAGTGAACATGTGTGTATGGTTTTATTATTGTTCATGTGCATGTGCTACTGTTGTTTCCTTCTGACTCCCTTGATTTTCTTCTTCTTAGCCTGGTCTGGGGTGTTTAAATTGGGATTCTTGTTGAGGTGAGGTTTCAATTTGGACGTCACACATCAGATTAAGTTTTCGAAAATTCGGGGACGTTACATGGATGATGTTAGAATATGTAGGACCCTCATTCATAATGCTCCCCCATGTTGGTTGTAAAAAAAATTGTTTGTCATAATATCAAAATTCTCTCATGATGGGAATAATACATGTGGGTTAGGGTAACAAGAGGAAAATAGGATGTCCTTCCGACTGGAGGAATATAGATCCATCCTCTTGTCCAAGTATGCATTGCATGGTCTGGCTGGGATGGCGTTGACTATTAGGGGTGTGTACTGCCTTGTTGCTTGGAGGGTGGCCTATATTTAGAGAGATCATGCCATATGATAGAGTTATCTCACTAATACATACATATACTTATAAAGGATAGCACAAAGAGTCCTGGTTGGTGTCTCATATTGTAGAGAACGAACCTGCATCTAGAAGATGGGTTGTTGCTGGTACCTCACAAAGTACTAGAACATCATGGTATGTACCTTTTGATTGAATTGTTTTCCTACTAGGGAACAAGATGAATAGAATTCCATCATGTTTAAAAAATGGGCTACTCTCATGCCCTAATGAAGAAAGTACTTGATATTCATTACAAAGACAAGACATATTGTAAGACCCCTAACCTAGATTTTGGGATAACCTTATTTTACTTGCTTTATAAGATGCTTAAACCATAATTTAATCTTTTGATATGCTTTTATAACATGTGACAAGCTTATGTTTTTAGTGTGGTCCTGGTTGGATGATGTTTGAGCTATGTATGCTGGTTTTGGACCAAGATGCAATTTAACCTTGAGTGAGGGTTATCTTGCAATTTGTCACATGTAGAGTGTGCATTTATGTCTTGGAATCATTATAGAGAGATAAAGATTCATAGGGGCACTTTGCTTGGACCATGGTTGATGATGTGATTTCACATGGTGATATTAGGGTTTCTAGGGTTTGGCTTATTGATGTGTATCGCCCTTGCTAGGGTTTGTGTGTGTTGTGAGCACAACAACCCTCTTGGATGTGTGTTGCAACCACAACACCTACCATATGTGTTGTTTTCTTTGACCATGGTTTCCTAGGTGTGGTTTGATCGAAGTAGTTTGCCTTTTAGTGGAGTGTTTCGACCATGTTGAGTGGGTGATCTTGTATAGCGGTCACTACATGTGTTCGTTGTTGTGTTTTGACCGCAACAAGGTGTGAAGTGAACCTAAGTGGTCGCTACACCAACTTGGTTGTATCACTCTGCGATGCATGTATGTTTTAAGTGGTTGCAATGCTATTTCCTTGTGGACAAGTGTTCTTTTGGTGTTCTCTTGTGTTGACCGCTCATAACCCCCATACTTCCCTCCTACCTAAGTATATAACCCCTCTCCTTCACATGCAAGTATCCTTTTCATATCTACTCTTTCTCTTCTCCCTTGTGTTTTTCCTTGGTGCTTTGTGGAGCAAAAGAGGACTGATCTTGGAGCTTTGGTGGCTGACCAACCTTGCATGTAGTGATCTTGAGCTTGATCATCTTTCTTGTGGTGATCCTTGGTGACCTTCCTTCTTGGTAAGTTGTTATCTTTCCTTGGTCACATTTCTTTTGATATCTACCCTATCTTCCTCTTCTTTCTTGTCTCTGAGACTGTGGTGCAACCATAATGGCTATCTTGAAGATCTACTCTTTACAAGGGTCGGAGACTATGGTTTGACCATGGTGGTACCCATGTGAGAAGAAGCTCTCCTCTTCTTCTTGTTTGGCCTAGGGTTTTCACCCTCTTTATTGAGCTTTTCTTTGACCATGGCGTTCTTCTCTTTTGAGGTAAACTTTTGGTCCTGGAGTTTCTCTAGGTTGGAGCTTCCTTCTCTTTCTTAGACATCGTGATCTTGGAGCTTGATTCTCTACATAAGGCAGGTTATATAACTCTTTTCCCTATTATTATTGCACCATGTTTTTACATGCATGTTGCTGTTATAATCTCTAAAATGTTCTCCTAATATTCTAGACAAAGTTATCACAATCTAGGGTTTAAAATATTGTACTATTCTAAAGTAGATTGCTCTTTCTCCTTAACCCTAATCTTTGTACCCGATTCTATGTTGATTATGGAATGGATGGTTTTCTCTTATTTTTAATTATGAATTCCTATTAAGATGCATATGATTTGAGTATCTTGGAGTAGCATGAAGTTTTGGTTCCATTTTGCAAGTGTTGATCTCAACTTTAATCTCTCTTAACAAGGTTCTCTCATGGTGATTCCTATGATACATGTTTTAGGGTTTTGGTCATCATATTTGCATGGAGTTTCTCCTCCTTGATAATGCTTTGTGTGCTTGACATTTACCAACTGTTTCAGTGATCATGGTTTATCTCTATTTTGTGTATGGTTATGTGCTTTTGAGGTAGCTTGACCTCGTTGGTTTCTATACCATTTAGCTTTCTTCGATCGACCCTCCTTGATTTTGGTTGATGGTCGCTATGCTTGGTCTTGTTTCGGTTGAAGTACATAACACTAGTGCTATGTTGGTTGGGCGCCTATTTTGGCTACATTGGTCACTGCTCTTGAGTTTGTTTTAGTCACAACATGAGCCTTGATGGGTTTTGGCTAAGGCACGCAAGGTGATGTGTAGCGGGTAGCTACACATGGTGACACCTTTGATTGCGGTTGCTACCGTAACCCAACGGAGGGTCTCTACTCTTTGTTGTGTTTGGGTTGCTACTCTACCTTAAGGTCACAACATGGTCCTAACCCTAGATGGGTCACTACACATGGTCCCAACAAGTATACCTATGGTCTCTACTCTCATGTAGGTCGCTACACTTATCATCCTATCGACCACAACATATAGTTAATGATTTATACATGATAATGTGAATATGAATGCTTAATCATAATCAATAGAACCCTAACATACTCCAAACATGTGGGAGGTGATGAAACTAGGTTTGGTGGTTGAATGATAATATGAAACCCTAATCGGCTATACATGAAACCCTTACCCTAATTGTGGAATTTGTGATGTATTTTCTTGTGTTGCATAAAGTGATTAGCATGATTATGGTAAGTTCTCTCTCCTACTTGTGTAACCATAACCTTATAGTTGGAATGAATGTCATATCTATGTGAATACTATGGTCATCCTTATATAATAGATGGTGGTCATTACATGCATTGTTGAGGCACACTGTGATGTTGAATGTGCAAGACTTATGTGTTTGCGTCTATTGACCTACCAAGTGCCTTGTGCCTAGTTTAAGGTGAAATCCTCTAAATATGTGATTAAGGGCTTGATATCCCATAGTGATATGGTATTTATGTTGTCCTTGCATGGTAGTTGCAACATGTGATGTTGGCAATGGCTTTGTGAATGGAAGTGAGACAAGTATCATGTGATGAAGTGACAATTTCCACTTCATACATTTTATATCTTCTAGAGTTGTACATTTACCCCTATCTTTATAGAATTTATTTAGGATTTGTAAGTTGTAACTTGATTGATGCACTAAAAGACGCTTAATTGACATAATTAATCAAGTAAAACCCTAATCATGTAGGTTCCCTATGTCATAGATCAATTCTAGTGTCAGAACTTGCTGGGTGGTGAAATGAGTCATTCATATGGGATACTTAGAGCGCATATTCTTGAATATGTGGGGGTGCAAGTCGATGATATATCCTTACATCCATAATTACAAGTGTGGAGGATGGCTATGGTTAAGCCTTGTGGTGATGTGATTGGTGAAAGGCAGTAGTGTAACTGCATGATTGACTCTTTTCAAATGGCCATGCGTGAGTCTATTCTCTAGTGTCGTGATCTGTACCAAGGTTGGACTAGTTGTTTCTTTTTAGATTGTCTATAAGTTGATGTTGGCAGTTGACTGTTATGGCTCTACATTGTCTCTCATACTGAATCAGAGTTGTGTGATGAGATCATGGATTTTGACTCTTCCATTGATCTTGTATGGCACTACTTTTGAATCTATAGTGATCACTTGGATTTGGGGTGGTACAACTCAAATCCTCAGGGAAAATAAAGGACGTAATACAACCGTGTAGTATAATTGCTTAGGGTTAAACACGACTCACATTGAATGACCCTATGCCTTATTTCTAGTACATATTTCTTGAATTATAATGCGGTAAGAGAAATCAACTATCATACATGTTCTTCATATTCCTTCTTAAAATATAAGATGTTATACTACTCAATTGTAGATGCTCGAATTACTTAGACAATGGTAAATGCTTTATTCATATCATTTAGCTAAATCTATTCAGCATGATGTTATGGTTATCTACCTATTTTAGTTTTTTTGTGCTTATAATAGTTGATGGTAGAGAGTTATATCTCTCTAGGATGTTTGGTCTCACCCCGTGGGTCTCCACATATTTTAGGTGGACATGAATGAGGAGGTAGAGATCATGGGGTTGAGGCTAAGTAGCAAGAGGGGTACTAGTTGTTAAAGGTTAGACATTCATTTGGTGTTTTTTTAGTAGAGTCCTATGTGTTGTCCTTGTGCTCGCAAGCCCTTGGGGGAGGTTTTGTTTCTATGTATATTGATACAAGTTTTGGCAGTAGGCCATGGTTGTACATACATGGTTTGTATCAATATATGAATAGGTTACCTCTTAGAATAGGTTGTTGCATGTTAGCTAGTAAACAATGGTATGTGTACATCTTTTGGCATGAGATATGTAATACAGATGCCACAAGTGGCTTCATGTGGACTCAGATGTAATCAATTTTGGCTTTTGTGCCTATGTGCAATCGATTTTAATTTCCTATGTTTTCTGGTAACCTAGTTGATTGGTATTTATTCCACATTTTGTTTTATGTAATCTTGTTTTGGGTGGCGTTGATCATCAAAGTTTGGTTGGTATCAAAGCTCTAGGTTCATGGAGTCTATAGGGACATAGGAATAGGGTTTGTGTTTGTTCTAGTGTCCTCTAGTAGACCTTATGGTAACTTCTTCTTATGTAGAAGAAGAAGAAGAAGAAGAAGATGAAGAGAAGAAAAGATGTTTGGAGTACACAAAGAACATGTCACCAATACTAGTGTTGCTGCACCAGGTTGTAGTTCCGGGAGGCAGAAGAGGGTTTATGGAGTGCCAAAGGAGCCTCGGTTTAACCTAGAAACTGTAGGCAATCCCACTTTTCAGTCCATGATTGGACAATTCATGGCAATGATGATGTATATGGCGGATAGGATGCCCATACCCCAAGCTAGATAGGCAGTCCCCAATGTAGAATCCTATGGTTCTGGGAAGACTTTTGAGAGGTTGAGGCGTGTTGGAGTATGCTATTATGATAGATCCAACAGATGCTAACTTTTGGTTAACTGATTTGGAAAAGGTCTTCAAGATCCTCAGTATCCATGAAGCGGATAAGGTGAAGCATGATGTGTACCTATTGAAAGGGAGTGCTGGCCATTGGTGGGCCGTTGAGGAGGACAAAAGGCCTAGAGTGGTGATCATTTGGGAAGATTTTCAACGAGAGTTTGTAAGTCAATATTTCCTAGAGACCTACCTGGATGAGACGATCACCCAGTTTGAGAAGATCTGACAGTGATCTATGACGATCAATGAGTATGAGGCGAAGTTCATGGAAAATCTAAGTTTTTTCTCACAAATGGATGTTATAGATAAGGAGAGGATCAAACACATTGAGAAGGGTTTGAGCTTCGAGTTGACGTCTCCAGTGTCAGCCTTGGAGAATAGAGAATGGTTTTCCACATTTGTGGAGTCTATGAGAAAGAGCGGTCAGTCATGGAGAAATGTGAGGCAAAAGCCAAGAAGTGACCAGCATAACATCAAGGACAGCCGTCTAAAGGTTTCAAGAAGCCTAGGTAAAAAGCACCTCAGTCATAGCAGAAGTTGGCAATTCAGTATCTATGGTCGCCAAGAAAAGGTAGAGGCCATACCTTTCCACCGACATGAGCTCACAGTGCTACATTAGTATTAGTGACAGGGCAATCTTGGTCGTGGTATGAGAGCAAGACCTATTTTAGTTGGATGAACGAGGCATACAAGGCCATATTGCCCAATAAAGAATGAAGAGGTGACACAACTATTACGACAAGGTCAATAAGGGTCACAGTAGCATCAATTCAATAATAGTGGAGGCCAAGGACACGACCATGTGACCCAAGCTGGTTCGTCTGGACAAGCCAACAGAGGATGGGGGTGACAACATGCAATGAATTGATTCTATGCTATGAGTCACCCAGAAGGAGTGGTCAACCCGTGAGTCATGACATGTAGATGGAACTATTTCATTCTTATATGTCTGCATCTTTCTTTATATCTATTTTGGTTGACTCGGGTGCGATGTACTCTTTTGTCACTAGAGAAGAGATAGATATATGTTCTTTTCCTGTTAGTCGTAGAGCTGATAGTCTTTGCTTAGAATACACTTTGGTTGGTTCCACCAAGTTACTGGAGGTGTATCCTTCCTACATTCTTTGTTTCTCAAGACACAACATACAAGTGGATCTGATACCACTTGATATTCATGGATTCGATGTGATCCTTGAAATGGATACTTTGGAGAAGTATCAGATAGTTTTGGACTATAATTCCCAAGTGGTGACATTTTTTTATGGTGATGTTTTGTGGATCTTCCAAGGGAATAGGAAGATTCTTCTGACATGTCTGGTATCAGTGATGATAGCATAGAAGTGGATGAGACATGGTTGTGAGGCATTTTTAGCACATGTGATGGATACTAAGGAGAGGAGTCATAGTATTCAGGAGCTACCCATTGTTTGTGAGTTCCAAGACAAGTTTCTAGATGAGTTTCTAGGTGTTCCCCCCTCAAGAGATTGATTTTGAGACCAATCTGGTACCTGACATGTAACTGATAGAGCAGACACCGTACAGGATGGCACCAACTAAGATGTCAGAGTTGAAGAAACTACTACAAGAGTTTCTTGAGAAGGGTTTTATCAGACTGAGCACGTCTGCTTGGGGTGCTCCTGTGTTTTTCATGAAGAAGAAGTACTGATCTATGAGGTTGTGTATCAATTATAGGCAGTTAAACAAGGTGACAATTAAGAACAAGTATCCCTTACCTCTTATATATGACATGTAAAAGAGTGAAATCACCCCTTTACTATAAACTTGAAGAATAAAACATCCATCGCAAACATACTCAAAAGGTATGCTGGAATGGATGTAAATTTTTTCAAATCTCTATATAATGGTATACAAAAGACCAAAGAGTATAGAAACAGAATATAGTTTTCATGACTATAATCAATTTTATAAAAGTGAACATCATCATTCTCCCATATAGGGTTTACATGAAGTATACAACAAAAGGATCTAGATAGAGAGAAATCTAAACTACACCAACTTTGTCTCCAAGAAACAACTACATGAGTTAGGGCCATGCTAAAAACCATGTACGCCATATCCAAATCCTAGGTTTGTCCTCCATGCTTTTGCTGCGCACTCTGATCCTAGACCTTATTCAACACCTTAATCAAGTCTGGGTGGTTGGGAAAGCACCCAATAAAAGAGAGAAGTAAGGTACGTGTCAGAGATAATGAACAAGGACAAAAGATAAGAAATAACAAGGAAAGTAAGGCTAAGTTTTCATCATAAGAAGAAGATGGCCAAAAGTATGAAGCATAAACAAATAGATGTTTGCCATAATAAGAAAAATAATATCAGGTTTGCATGCATGATTAATATTGACTACCTTAAATAAGTTGGGTTGAGGAACCTACTAGATCTCAACCAAATAGGTGAGGGAGAGTAACACATTCGAATCACGTATCAAATATTTTATATTGGGGAGAGTAACACATTCCCCTGGGCGAATTTACACATGCCCTATCTATGGGTGGTTGTACAAAAGTACCACTACACTAGTTAAATAGTCTTTTGAAATCAACATGCTAAAAAGAACTATGTAAAGTATAAGAATCAAATAATACATACATGGCAGTTGGGTAAAAGACCCAAGAAATAAATAACAAAATTGATTTTGAAGCAAATATAGAAAAAAAAATATGAATAGAGAGATTAGGGTTCTTAAAGTGCCTCATTAGGGAAATTAGGTTTTGGCTTGCAATTATCCCAAATTAGGCGTGCAAGAATGCACATATCTCTCTTAATGAATTCAATTACTCACTTTTACCACTATAATTGAGTCTAAGGTCCACCTTTCCTATTTTCAATGTATACTCAGGTATTAGGATTTTCACATGCATTAATGTAAAGAAAGCCCTAGTTTTGGACGTTTTGAACAAAACTCTGATTTAGACTCTAAAAAAATCACCATTGATCTTATTAGGTTCTCCTGATTAAGAAAACATATAATTTTGTCAATTTTCGAGTTATGATGATTAAAGTGTATTTTTGGTGTATTAGAATCATTTTTAGAAAACTCCTTTCGACAAAACTCAAAACCAAACCTTGAAAGTATTTTTATTAGAAAGATCACATTGTTTGATTCCAAAACATAGTTATTTTTAATTTTTGGACAAGAATAGAAAAAGTTATGCTTTTTGCTAAATGGGAAAATAACATAATGCCACATCATCAAAATCGGAGAGAGGGGAGAAGAGAGAGGGAGAGGGCGTGCATGTAGATTTGGCCCAATCATCGCAGGACAACTTGGCCACTCCCATAGCCAACTCAGTGTCCAACAATTACAAAGGCAAGGACCGAAACTAAGGCAAAAGTACTAAAATGCCCTTTGTTGAAAAATGAAAATAAGAAGGAAATTAAAGGGGTACACCAGGGGAACCACATCAGGGATTCATCCTCATTGTTGTGAGCCCGCCATGGGTGAGAAGTAGCTTCAGGCCTGAGATAACTGGGGGTCCCAGGGCATCAAAGCACCCAAGAACAACACCATTAACTTTGTCATGCCACCACAAACTCAACGAGCACAAGAACATGCAAGTTTCAAGGTCAAGAACACATAAATGACCCCCCACAATTACCTGAACAAAAGTTGAGATCAAACTACTCAAAGAATCAAACGTTCAACAAACAAAGGTCGGGAAAACATTCATGGAGGTTAAATGAAAGCAAAGGAGGAGAAAAACTGAGTAATCGGAATGAGAACACCCTGAGGGCGCCGTAGCCGTCACTGGAAAATAGAGGTGAGGGCTGAGTTTTAGGGAACCACGGGCTGATCTAAATCAGGGAGGGTTCCTTACAGAGAAATAGAGTACAAGGTATAGGCATGCTTACCTCCAGTTTAATTGACTTATAGTTGTCAGAGTTATCTAGTAGAGGGCAGAATAGCCGGTGTCATAAGCTGAGTAGGATGAGGTAGCTCGAGGCACACGAGATCAAATCGGGAGGAAAGGAAGGAGTCCTTGGTTTTGGTGGTTGTTTTAGACCCCCTATAAATAGGTGTGCCAGTCGGGAAGGTCTACTATAAAACCATGGAGGTGAAGGAAGCCCTAGCCCAATGGGGAGTTTTATTGATAGGGCACGAAGACCCTATAAAGTAGGGTTGGTTAAACTAGTCAAGATGTTTCGGTTCCATTGGAGAAGAAATCGTGAATAACGATCAAGTGTGGATAGAGAAAATTGAATTCGAAAGAATCACAAACCGGTTCCTATTTTGCTAATCCATCACAAACTAGAGGATGATCCACGATCTATTGGATTGTGGATCCAACAGCTCACATCACTTGCATGAAAATATAAAGGATTGCATGACATATAATGCATTCCTAAATGAATTCTAATAAAGTGATAAATTATTATGTATTTTTTCTCTCTCTTCCAAAAAGGGTACAAACAACATCTATTTTTAATGAAATTTGGCATCTAGCCTAATTTGGACATGAGGAATCCAAATATGGCCTTAGTTTTCAGATTTGAGGCTTCTAAAGATTTTGTTTAATTATTTTACATTGAACCATATTTTCTCTTTCTTAACACATTAGAAACATATAGAAATCATCAATTGTTATGAAACTTCATCCTTAATAAAAAAAGCATCTGTAATAGGATTTGGTCATTAATTTTATACTTTGGAATTATTTTTCTCATTATTTAATAATTTGGACGTTCTCTCTCCTAATCTACACATGTACATTAAAGATTATCCAAATTACATGAAAATTTACCCAAAGGCTATTTTTAATGTGTAGATTATGAATTTAAGATTACTTTCCACTTTTTGAGTCATTAAATTATTTATCTCATATTTTGGAGAAAACCCACCTTTTCTTTTCAAAATAAAAGAGATATGGTTAATATTATTCCAAAATTTTGAATCTTGGCCTCCAAGCCAAGACAAACCCAAAGAAAATGAATCTCAAGTTATATTTAACTAATGAGTCTTCCTTTTATGAATTTTTGCCCATTATCCAATATTATCACTATTTCACATATTAAATGATTCCATATCACATTAACATGTTTGAAGCATTATTATTCATTCATTTTCTCTTCCTTGCTCCATAAGGTTAAGGAATGGTCTAAACCAAGTATATTTAAAGTTTCCTTTAAACTTTTGAAATCTTATGTGTCACTATACTATTGTATTTCATATTTGAATGTTATTTTCATTATTGAGTCATTTGTTTCTCTTCTAATCATGACATATTTGAAGACAAACTTCTCAATGATAGCCGAAGAACATTTTTTTGTCACAATCAGTTATAGGAAAGAGATAGATAAATGACTATATTTTTTATGCCATACCCTATTGAAATGTTACCTCAGTACTGGTAATCTGATCCCACTATCTTAATTCATACACATCAATATGTACTTATTTTTCTACATCACATTACAGTTATTAAAGACAATTCACCTTTTGATTTTGAATTTCACTATTTTGCCACTCTAATAGAAAAACACTCATGATCTGCAAGCCTAGAAGTAACAACAATTGTATAAAACTAAGTCAGACTACTGATATGAATGATTGAAACCATAAAACTCATTCCAATTCAGTATATTGCTCGCACATGTACAATTGAAGTCATATGTAAAACAATTTTTCATCCATTAAAATTCCTTCAACAAACTATACTTCTTTAAAACAAATTCACATATTGTCGATAGCCATTTTTTCTCTGATTTCTCTTCTTATGCATTACAACTTCTTCTTACCTATGTTTCTCATTCTGATCATCTAGAATAAACATCCCTAACATTGAAACATTCAAGGTAAGAATAGATCATCCATCATTCTTTCTATCACTGCAAGAATTTATTTTAGATTACACTTTGATCATGTTGCACTTATCCTTTTATTCAAATCACACTTCTTATATTTCAAATCTGTTTCTTATCCTTCATTAATATTCATTTCCATATTGTTTATCTATCTTTCACATTTGCAACCTTTAAACCCATGAATACTATAACTACTATTTTCTTCTTATATTGATGATCTCAAGATTTTATTTTTTAGAGCTATTCATGCTCATGGTCAAATCACTATTGACATCCCTTTACCTGTTAAAACTCTAAACTGTCTAGGGTTTGATCCTTATCAATAACATGATGTTATTGTGACATGCTTTTACTCTCTTATTTTGATATACAAAGCTTAGCTCTCTTGAGGTTTACTAAAGTCTTCCTTGTCTTTACCACTTGAATTTTCTTTATCTTACTTGACCATTTTGATAGATTACTTTCTTGATGTATCGTTCTAGGGTTTCATCATTGTATTATGTGTCATTAGTATATTCAGTAGATGTGTCTCTCATGATGGTTGTGTATCGTTTATGATTTATTTCCTTATCACTTCATCCCATGTTACACTCTCTAAGGAGGATACAAAAGAGAAGCTGGTTTTGAGACATAGAATTATAATCTTCGAGTATTCACTTAACACAATTTTCATATTAGTCATCATCAAGGGGACTAGACTATTTCACATTTCCTCACATCTCACAATCTCTCTCTCTAAGTTTTTGTATTACTCCCTCATGTTTTAGCCCCTTATTTATTTGCTATCATCGACTACCTATTTTCTACTCTTCCCTATGCCATTATTTATTTTTACTTATGTCTTATGGTCATGGTTCTCACTCTTGTGTATGATTCCATATTCCATGCCATATAAATATCTTATAATCCTTTTATTTTTATCTGGTTAAAATTCTAAATCAATATTCTCCCTACTAGTTTCATCATATGCATAATACATTACACGTCCTTCATTTTGAATCAAATGGTTCATGTAGGGGTTAACTATAGTTTCCTTTCAATCAAGCCTTTATATTCTGAATATAGTTTTACTTGTATATGAGTTGTTCATTCATTTAGCCACACCTTTGTTCTTCTTTTAAGAACTAGTTCCATTTCATCACTAGGAACCTATTGAACACACTTGATGTCAACTAGGTTGCTACTAAATAGAGACATTGAATCAAAAGCTAGTAAGGATGAATACTTTAAACTTTATGATGAAAGTACACATTTCATGCTCCTCATTATATCATGTAACCCTTCTTTCTAAATAAAACTCATCATTTCCATCACTTTATTTCTATTTTGTTTCATCTTAGTTTCTTATCCTAGTCTTATAATTTACATGTTTATCTAGTTATCTTCACTTTCATTTTTATGAACTTCACATCGATGTACTTATTGCATACTTAACTCTTTTCTCCTATTTTCCTTTTGTTGTAGAGTACATAAGTACATTTTAATTGATTATATGATCCATTTATTCTAATTGATTCTTTCTATCTTGGCTTTCCATGTAGTTTTCTCTTATCTTCCGTTGATTTCAGATTGTATAAAGTGCCACAATTAGTTATATAATTCAGTTCTCTTTGTCCATCCTTTCTTATTCATTTTTTATGTTACATACTAATGTATGTCTTGTATCCATATCCCTCTTCCTTCATTTCCAACTTAGGGTTTCTTATCTGAGGCCCCAAAGTTGGATCTCAGATATCAATTCCAATTGAAACTTAACTATTCTAAATTTTCCCTTATATTTCAACATCTTAATGTATGTACATTCTCACTATAATGTGGGTATGATTTAACTAGAGTCTACTCTTATTATATTATTAATAGGAGTTGTCAGATCCCAGTAACACTTCATGCCATCCGGTGGACTAGGACAAACCTACAATCCTGAAGCCAAAAGCTACTCAGGATTAACCAACTCCTATTTATCTCAAACATGTGGAAAGAATACCCAATTAGGGTAGACTCATTTAAACTTAACTTTTGGTCTACTTGATACACAGAGTAACTGAATCAACTTCATGATACACAGCATTCTAAAAGAACCATATATATTCTACAAACTGATAATTTGAATGCATATATATAAGATCATTTCAATTGATCTCCAATCAAAGAAGCAATATAAAGCAAGAGTTGTATCACATTCTATTATTATGCTCAATTCATTCATCTCTTTCCGGTCTTCTATCCCTAATATTTCTAGAATTTCTCTCTAGCCCATCCTTCCTCTGCACACCTAGCCAGGGCATCCAGAGAAGAATAGATAGAGTATCTTTATACTGGTCAACCTAAGTATTTAGATATCAGGCCAGGGTAACTAAATACTCAGACCTCCCAGAGCTATAGACACATCACCTCCTAGATACCACACTTATAACTCTGACTTTCTATCCTAATGGTCTTTGACAACTTAGTCTAAGCTTTGATACTAAGTTGTTACACCCACATCCCACGATTACCACTAATCATGAGATTATGGCATACATTTGAGGATTATACTTAATACGAAGTTCACTCTCAACTTTTTCTTTTTCCTTTATGTCAAACTCCTTTTTTTCTTTTCGCATTCAATCACATAAACAAACTTTACAAGGGAATTAAACCTTGATTACACAAATATGATCTCAACATTAATGATACACATCTAGAAATTCATTTTGTTCCCCACACTTCCATGTACATACAACATGCTAACCAGATATATACTCTATCATTAAGGAAACAAAGATACAAATCACCATTTAGAATTCTCTCTCAACTCTATACAAGGACCTAGAGTGATAGGGACCGATTGAACTTAACTAATCTCATACTTAACTCATGTGGCAGATCTATGCTGATGCAATGACATCTTCAGTCTACAAGTTATCCCTAAAAAATTGTGAGTAGAGGGGTGAGCCTACTCACTCAGTGAATGAGTGCTTCAAAGAAATAGTCAAAAGTTCTTATATAATTACATATATACCTTTGAGATACCGATATCAATTATAACAATAGTAAGCTTTAAAGAGATGGATCATTCAGATACATAAATATGGCAGGATACTCTAGATATCTACAAGAGTGAATCAATATATGAACATCTTTTATTGATCATAAAGAAAACTAAAAATACAAAAACATACAAAGAATAATTGAATAACTACACACACTGGGTTAACCTCTCATTCATCATATTATGCATCAGTAGTAATATACAAATATCTAAAAAAAATTCTCAGTATTCTCTTTGTAATATTTCATTAATTTTGACTTGACCTGACTAATGAACTGACTACTACTATGTTGTCCAACTAAACATAACCGACTGATATGACTATTGTACTCTTTATCTGAACTCAATTGAACTTAATTAACTTTTCTTTTTTACTTTGCCCCTAAACTCACTTGGATTGTGCCATCCAAGCAAAATCCACTACTGCGTGACTTAACGTACAAGTCTTAAGGTAAACTCGATACCTTAAGACTACTACTAACTACCTCGGTCTACAGTGAGGTTGCCACGTCTGGCCTAGTGGCAGCTAAATAGTGTCTGTAAACTTGGCCCCTTGCCCTGGGTACTCCGGAGGGGTGCCTCTAGGCTAAAATTCCTCAATTCTATGTAATGCAGTTCCACTACGGCTAACACGCAAAATGGAGTAACTGCCAAAAGAAGTAGGTCCACAAGGGTTGTATACTTCAACTGGTGGGTACCACTGGATCTTCAGTTATTGTTGGATACCCCTACTACTGAAATAGTACCACCAGGATCTCTAGTTATTGTTGGGTACTATGCTACTCAATTGAAGTACCATCGATATCCAATTAGTTGATGTTAGATACTTAGTTTTGGGCTACTTCTTCCTATATCTGATAGTCCATAGCCTTTTTCACCCATCCTGGTACAAACCTTTAGGGAGGGTTCTACAGTGTTCTGGGCATCTACTATTACTATTGTGATTTTACTGACTATTTGAGCTATTGGACTGAATTCACTGGTAATACTTATTTAAATGCATAGCATATTGGTTACCCTTATCTTAGGGTTTCTCATTTCATAGATGCTTAACATACTAATTACCCTTTTCTCAGGGTTTCTCATTTCTCATGCACATAGAAGAATTCTTATATGTTCAAACAGATATCATGTCTAATGATATAAACATTTACATTCAACATTTCTCGTATTCATGCATGACATCAACGACATCCCTATCTAGGGAAATGCCTTTTATATTTTCCTAAATTATGATAACAACTTATGCATTTCATGTCAATTAACTCAGTTAGAGATTTTTTGCATCTCAAATCAAAATGTGTATGCATATAAAATGATATTCAGCTAGAAACTTGAATTATCACATAACTCATTTCAATTAGTCATGCATATGAAACCCTGGTATGAATTTAACTAAGGTTTCCAAGATATTCATTAAAATATCATGTATCAAGAATAACTTTAAATAAATGAATTTATAATAATAAAGAATCACATAAGTTGAATTCATGAATCTATTCGCAAACTACCAACTTTCCAATCATTTAGGGTTTCACCCTCTTTACTGATATATCAAGAAAACATTTATATCATCAAATAAAATACGAGATCTTATCTGACATATATGTAATATGCATTTAGATAAAATAATCTTTTGTAACAAAGAAGATTCAACTAGACAAACTTCTTTATTCAATTATACAACAAATTTAGTCATAGACAAAAACCCTAGATTTCACTATTTTCATATAAACTCTGCAAATACTTTAAGAATTCTCATTTAGATAATTTGTATATGTTTCTATTATGATTTATCAACGGGAATCAATCACAATAGAGAAATAATCTATTTCATGTAATCTTGCAAAATCTAGGTCAAAAGGGCAGTTTAGGGTTTGTAGTCGCATACAAAATAAGTAAAGATTATTTATCATTTAACTCATTTTCATGAAATCTACTATTTAAAGGAAGTACCCACTCACCCTAAGGTGTGAAAACACCTTAAAATGTAGCTCATCTCTGAAAATCTCGAATTCATATAAAAACCCTAGAAAATTATCGGATTCTTCTTCCTTTCAACCCGGAGACCCTAGAAATGGGGGATTATGAAGAAAGAGTGAGAAAAGGGGAAGCTTTGATACAATTTAGAATCAAATCAGAGGAGGTATGTGATCTTGACATTTGAGAGAATATTCACCATGAAAGGCTATGCAAAGAAGTTAAACTTATTTGATTTCATCATATCTCCGATTGAGAAACCCTAGATCAGCAACTCTACCACTTTCTTCTCTCAAACCCTAACTCTCCCTCTCTCTCTCTCTCTCTCTAGGATTTCATTTCTTTGGAATGGATCATGAAATATGAGAGATAATTTGGTGTTATCTTGCTCATATAGATCAATTTAGGTGCTTGGGTGATTTACACATTAACCCCTCACTATACTTTTTCTTATTTTAGCAGATTTTTCTATTATAAAAAAGTTATTGTAATTCATTTATTTCAGAGAAAACAAATCCTCCAAAAATTATTAAAATTTATAATGATATCTAAAATTTAATTTCATAGCTTCAATATAAATTTCATATCATTTAGAGTTACCAATAAATAATTAAAAATCAAACACTACACTACTAAACATCACTATGTTAGCATTTCAGTCGAAGTATAGTTCGACCGAGAACCATATTCAACGAACACCCAAATTTTCTACAATTTTTCTCCAATATGCATGATTGAGATATTCATATCATATCCAAAATTTAATTAAATTAAAAATTTGTAGATAATATTAAAAATCATTTACCACACTACTATCCTGATCAAATTCCATATTCATGTACTATCAAAAACCTAATTTTTTCCAATTAAGGTTTACATTTCTCAAATCCTAATTCTTCAAACTAAAATCATAATTAGAGTTTCTTATTAGGTTTGAAACAATACAATTGAGCTTTTTTCATTAATCAAGTTTAAATGATGTACAATCAAATCAAGCATGTAAGCATTCAGGTAAACCCTAGTTTACCAATTAAGCATAGATGTGGTCATTACTAAAACCTAATTTCCCTTATGAGGTACTTTATACACCCTAATATCTCTATTCATATTTCTTTTGCTATATTTGCCTCAATATCAGTTTTGTTATTTATTTCTTGGGTCTTGTACCCCACTTCCATGTCTCTATTATTTTATGCTTATACTTTCCATAGTTCTTTTTAGCATGTTGATTTTATTAGACTATTTAACTAGTGTAGTGGTACTTTTATACAACCACCCATAGATAGGGAATGTGTAAATTTGCTCAAGGAAATGTGCTACTCTCCTCAATATAAAATATTTGATAGGTGACTAGATGTGTTGCTCTCCCTCACCTATTTGGTTGAGGTTTGGTTGGTTCCTCGACCCTACTTAGTTAAGCTAGTCAATATTGATCATTCATACAAACCTTTTATTATTTTTATTGTTATGGAAAGCATCTATTTGTTTATGCCTCATACTTTTGACCATCTTCATCTTATGATAAAATCTTAGCCTTACTTTCCTTGTTATTTCTTATCTTTTATCCTTGTTCATTATCTCTGACACATACCTTGCTACTCTGTTTTGTTGGGTGCTTTACCAACCACCCAGGCTTGATCATGGTGTTGAGAAAGGCCTAGGATTAGAATGCACAACAGAAGCATGGAGGACCAACCTATGATTTGGATATGGCGTACATGGTTTTTAGCATGGCCCTAACTCATGTAGTTGTTGCTTAGAGATAAAGTTGGTGTAGTTTATATTTCTCTCTATCTAGATCCTTTTATTGTATCTTTCATGTAATCCCTACATGGGAGAATGATGATGTACACTTTTATCAAATTGATTATAGTCATGAAAACTATATGGAGATTTGATAAAATTTACACATGTTCCAACATACCTTTTGAGTATGTTTGGGATGGATGTTTTATTCTTCAAATTTTTAATAAAGGGGTAATTCAATCTTTCACAGCATGTCATCAGAGCCCATGGTAGTATGAATTTGACTAGTACAATTTTGTCTCCCTAATTAGAAACCTTTCGATGCATAGTTCCCTTTAGGTGGCATGCTTGTCCGAGAATTGATTTATGTATCCCTTAAGATAATGAAAGGATGATGTAGGATCCTATGAGTTTCACATTAGAATCACATTTATTAAACTCCCTAAAATATTTACAATAAAAATATGCAAGTAACTATAGTAAGTTGAGGTTATTTAGTTTGGCATTTAGGCAGCTACTAGGATATGAAATTGAAAGCAAAGGTGTCTAGAAAGGATCAAGGTTCGGTGGATGGCAAGATTTTCCTCCATTCCACTAGCTTAGTTTATAAGGACTCCCAGATCCGCATGATATCTACCTAGCCTGAGCTGATACTGGTTGTCATGCTTTTAGGAAATAGTAACCTTAGATGTCTTTGTTGGATATCTTTTGGAACCTTTATATGTTGACCTTGTGACTTGTTTTGAGGATGGATACCCAATATAGTTCCCTTATGTCCCTTAGGACCACACGTTTGGTCAGTCTAACCCTAGAACTTAGTCTTTGATGTTTGGTGGTTAGCAACCAATAAAGTGATGGATCTTATACACGATTTTGTTAGACTCACCCTTTTACCTCTAGATTAGTTTGGCTTGGTAGGTCAAACCTTTTTAAGGGGTGGAAAGTAGTTGGTTTAATGATGTTTGGGTAGTTAGATTTCAAGGATGAAATCATTTTTAAGGGGATGGAGCCCTGTGACATCTCTAAATCTAGCTACTCTGACTCTTGAAACTCTAACTCCATGAATAGGAGGATAGTGTGCTTGGATCCTTAGTTTTGACCAAACAAGTTATAATTATAACCTAACATGCTTGTTTATTTACTAATGAAAATATAATAGTCATCTAATGAATAGTTCATAAGTTTGATACCTAACGAATATCTAATGTATATAATATGAGTAACTCACATATTAATACACATGATGATGAACATGTCATGAACCAATAAATTCTAATGATGATGAGAAGGATAATTGTAACCTAATCTTGGACTTCATACATGCTAAGAAAATATATGTGAAGTATAATGATCATGTTGACTTGAATCCTAAGATGTAATCATCTAGCAAAATATATGCACTCTTAATGACTTTCATCATACATTAATGACATTAGGTGTCATAATCAGATAATATACCTTGATACACATAGAAGTTATATAATCACCTGATCATAGGTTAATTAAGTCATCAATATATAATGCATATCATCTTGTTCTCTAATACACACCTAATTAATCACCTAATCATGACATGAGGTATAAATCAAATCATTAATATATAATATGTTTCATCATATTCACTAATATATGTACAATGACTCAAATATGGACAAAGAGTAATTTGCATTGACACAATTGTGCATAATCAATAATAAAAGGTGAATAAATACAACTAAATGATTAATGATGAAAATAATGTGAGAAAGAAAGGTGATGTGACAATGTTTAATATAGATATAAGTAACTAATGTGACATTAATTGGATTAATTGTAGACTTAATAACAAACTGGATAAGATGTCTTATTTCACACAAAATAATCTAATGATAATGGAGTCCAAATTATTCCAGACAATGTTCAAATATAATAATAGATATTGAGATCATTCAATAAAGCCTAATTGTGCTTAAAATTTCTATGAGATAAATAAGAAATATATATGGTTTCATACATAATAATGAAATAAAACTCTTTTGGCAACAAAGTGAATATAATTGGACACAATTATAATAATAATAATGTCAATGTGATATCATAATGAATATAATGTTAATAAACCAAAAATGTTAATTGTTTTATATCTAATAAAATAAATCTTAATAGTGGAACCATAGGTGATCCTTGAGAACCTGACCTATGAGGAGTTGCTAGTGAAAGTTTTGGTGGAAGTTTCTTGGTTGGAGGAACAACTTGAAGTTAGAGTTGAGATGTTGCACACTCACCCTTCCCTCTTTGCTTGTGATTTTGGGGACAAAATCCTCTTTAAGGGGTGGAGTGATGTAACATACCAAAACTTGGACATATTCTCCTTTTGGCCCTTTTCCCAATCTTTTCCTTTCTTTTCTATCCTTTTTGTCTTTGATGTTTAATTTGTGGAAATAATAGTGGTTTGGTGAACATTTGTTCATTAGTTATGCCAACAAATGATTTTATCCACAAATACCTCAGTGAATGCTTTAATAAGAGTCTAATATACAAACTTACCACTTATGTGATACAATGATAAATGGAATTCGTTCTAGTTCATTCCTTAGCCTTATGGAGCAAGGAAGAGAAAAAGGAATGAATAATAATGCTTTAAACATGTTAATGTGATATGGAATTATTTAATATGTGAAATAATGGTAATATTGGAAAATGGGAAAAAATCATAAAAGGAAGACTAGTTGGTTAAAGATAACTTGAGATTCGTATTCTTTGGGTTTTGTTTGGCTTGGAGGCCAAGTTTTTTAATTTTGAAATAATATTAACCATATCTCTTTTATTTGGAAAAGAAAAGGTGAGTTTTCTCCAAAATATGAGATAAATTATTTAATGACTCAAAAAGTGGAAAGTAATCTTAGATTCATAATCTACACATTAAAAATAGCCTTCGGGTGAATTTTCATGTAATTTTGATAATATTTAGTGTACATGTGTAGATTAGGAGAGAGAAAGTCGAGAATATTAAATAATGAGAAAAATAATTCCAAACTATAAAATTAATGACCAAATCATGTTCCATATGCTTTGTTTTGCTTAAGGTTGAAGTTTCATTGTAATTGATGATTTCAACATGTTTCTAATGTGTTAAGAAAGAGAAAATATGGTTCAATGTAAAATAATGAAGAAAAATATTTAGAAACCTCAAATCCAAAATCTAAGGCAATATTTGGATTCTTCATGTCCAAATTAGGCTAGGTGCAAAATTTAATTAAAATGGAGGCTGTTTTTACCCTTATATTTTCATATACGTGATGTGAATCGTTGGATCTACAATCTAACTGCTCGTGGATCATCCTCTAGATTGTGACATATTATGAAAATAGGCACCATTTTGTGATTCTTTTGAATTCAATTTTCTCTATCCACACTCGATTTTTGTTCACGATCTCTTCTCCAATGGAATCGAAACATCTTCATGAGTTTAACCAACCCTAATTTCTAAGCTCTTTGTGCCCTATCGAGGAAATTCCCCCTTGGGCTAGGGCCTCCTTTGCCGCCACGATTTTACAGTAGACCTTCCCAAATGACACACTTATTTATAGGGGGTCCAAAATAACCACTAAAACTAAGGACTCCCTCCTTTCCTCCCGATTTGATCTCGTGTGCCTCAAGCCACCTCATCCTACTTGGTTTATGCCTCCGGCTATGTTTCCATCTGCTAGATAACTTTGTCGAATACAAGTCAATTAAATCGGAGGTAAGCATGCCTACACCTTGTACTCTATTTCTTTTTAAGGAACCCTCCCTGATTTATATCCATTTGTGGTTCCCTAAAATTCGGCCCTCACCTCTATTTTCCAGCAACAACTATGGAGCCCTCAGGGTGTTCTCCTTCCGGTTACTCAGATTTGCTCCTCCTTTGCTTTTGTTTAAACTCCTAATTGTTTTCTCGGCCTTTGTTTATTGAACGTTTGATGCTTTGAGTAGTTTGATCTTGACTTTCGTCCAAGTCATGGTGGGGATTCATTTATGGGTTCTTGACCTTGAAACTTGCTTACTCTTGTGCTCGTTGAGTTCGTGGTGGCATGACGTAGTTAATGGGGTTGTTCTTGGGTGATTTTATGCCCTGGAACCCCAAGTTGTCTCAGTCCTGAAGCTGCTTAATAGCCATGGAGGGCTTACAATGATCAGGACGAATCCTCGAAGTGGTCTCTCCAGTGTACCCCTTTGTTTTCCTTCTTGTTTTCATTTTTCAACGAAAGGCATTTTAGTACTTTCGCCTCTATTTCATTCCCTGCCTTTGCAATTACTAGATGCTGAGTTGGATATGGATTGGCTTAGTTGGCCTACGATGATTTGACCAACTCAGCATGTGTGCCCTCTCCCTCTCTGTACGCCCCTCTCGCCTATTTTGATGATGTGGCATTCTATGCTTGGCTTGTTTTACAAAAAGCATAACTTTTGCTCTGCTTGTCCAAAAAGTAAAAATAAATATGTTTTGGAATCCAAAAAATGTGTTCTTTCTAATAAAAATACTTTCAAGGCTTGGTTTTGAGTTTTTTCGAAAGGTGTTTTCCAAAAATGATTCTAATACATAAAAATCACCAAAAATACACTTTATTCATCATAACTCCAAAATTGACAAAATTATATGTTTTATTAATCATGAGAATCTAATAAGATCAATGGTGATGTTTTAAAGTCTAATTCAGTGTTATGTGTGAAAAGTCCAAAACTAAGGTTTTCTTTACATTAATGCATATGAAAAACCCTAATACTTGATTATACATTGAAAATAGGAAAGTGGACCTTGGATTAAATTAAAGTGGTATAAGTGAGTAATTGAATTTAGTAAGAGAGGTATGTGCATTCTTACACCCTTAAGTTGGGATAATTGCAAGACAAAACCTAATATCCCTAATGAGGAATATAAACCCTAACCTCTCTATCCATATTTCTTTTGCTATATTTGCCTCAAAATTAGTTTTGTTATTTAGTTATTGGGTCTTGTACCCCACTGCCATGTCTCTATAATTTGATGCTTATACTTTCCATAGTTTTTTTTAGCATGTTGATTTCAAAAGACTATTTAAGTAGTGTAATGGTACTTTTATACAACCACCCATAGATAGGGTATGTATAAATTCGCCCAGGGCAATGTGTTACTCTCCCCAATATAAAATATTTGATAGGTGACTGGAATGTTTTACTCTCCCTCACCTATTTGGTTGAGATCCGGTAGGTTCCTCGACCCTACTTAGTTAAGGTAGTCAATATTAATCGTGCATGCAAACCTTTTATAATTTATCTTGTTATGGCAAGCATATATTTGTTTATGCCTCATACTTTTGACCATCTTCATCTTATGATGAAATTCTTAGTCATACTTTCCTTGTTATTTCTTATCTTTTATCCTTGTTCATTATCTCTAAAACATACCTTGCTTCTCTCTTTTACTGGGTGCTTTCCCAACCCTCCAGGCTTGATCAAGGTGTTGAATAAGGCCTAGGATCAGAGTGTGCAACAGAAGCGTGGAGGACTAACCTAGGATTTGGATACGGTGTACATGGTTTTTAGCATGGCCCTAACTCATGTAGTTGTTTCTTTGAGACAAAGTTGGTGTAGTTTAGATTTCCCTCTATCTATGTCATTTTTGTGTCATTTCATGTAAACCCTATATGGGAGAATGATGATGTACACTTTTATGAAATTGATTATAGTCGTGAAAACTATATTCTATTGCTATACTCTTTGGTCTTTTGTATACCATTATATAGATATTTGAAAATTTTACGCCCGTTCCAGCATACCTTTTGAGTATGTTTGGGAGGGATGTTCTATTCTTCAAATTTTTAGTAAAGGGGTGATTTCATTCTTTTACATATCATATATAAGCGGTAAGAGATACTTGTTCTTGATTGTCACCTTGTTTAACTGCATGTAATTGATGCACATCCTCATAGATCTATCCTTCTTCTTCACAAAAAACATAGGAGCACCCCAAGCAGACGTGCTCGGTCTAATTAAACACTTCTCAAGCAACTTTTGCAACTGTTTCTTCAACTCTGACATCTCAACTGGCACCATCCTATACAGTGTCTGCTCTATCGGTTGCATGTCAGGTACCAAATTGATCTTGAAATCAATCTCTCAAGGTGGGGGAACACCTGGAAACTTGTCTAGAAACATGTCTTGGAACTCACAAACAACGGGTACTCATGAATATTAGGAATCCTCTTCTTACATCCATCACATGTTCCTAAATGCCTCACAACCATGTCTTATCAGCTTCTTTGTTGTCATCACTGATACCATACATGTCAAAAGAATCCACCTATCCCCTTGGAAGATGCACAAAACATCACCATCGACAAATGTCGACACTTTGGAACTATAGTCCAAGACTATCTGGTACTTATCCAAATTATCCATTTCAAGGATCACATTGAATCCATGCATATCAAGTTGTATAATATCCACTTGTATGTTGTGTCCTGAGAAAGAAAGAATGCAGGAAGGACACACCTCCCGCAACTTGGCAAAACCAACCAAAGGGGTTTCTAAGTGAAGACTATCAGCTCTATGACTAATAGGAAAAGAATAGCTAGCGATCTCTTCTCTAGTGATGAAAGAGTGCATCCCACCCGAGTCAACCAAGATAGATATAAAGAAAGATGCAGACATATAAGAATGAAATAATTCTATCTAACATGTCATGACTCACAGGTTCACCATTCCTTCCGGGTGACTCATAGCATACAATCAATTCATTGCCTATTATCGCCCCCATCCACTGTTGGCTTGTCCAGACAAACCAGCTTGGGACACATGGCCACATCCTCGACCTCCACCACTATTGAATTGTTGATGGTGTGACCCTTGTTGACCTTGTCACAGTTGTTGCGTCATCTCTTCATTCTTCATTGGACAATATGGCCTTATATGCACTGTCTGTCCAACTGAAATAGGCATTGCTCTCATACCACAGCCAAGACAGCTCTGTCACTAATACTGATGCAGCACTGTGAGCTCATGCTAGTTGAAAGGTATGGCCTCTACCTTTGCTTGTCGACCACTGAGACTGAATTGCTGACTTCTGCAGTGATTGAGGTGCTGAAAATCTTGGCTTCTTGAAGCCTTCAGATGACTATCCTTGATGTTGTGTATGTCTCTTCTTGGATTTTTCCTCACGTTTCTCCATGACTGACCACTCTATCTTTCTCACAGACTCCATAAATGTGGAAAACAATTCTCTATTCTCCAAGGCTGACACCGACGACGTCAACTTGAAGCCCAAACCCTTCTCAAAGTGTTTGATCCTCTCCTTGTCTATAACAACAATTTGCAGGCAAAACCTCAGAAGTTCCATGAACTTTCCCCCGTACTCATTGACTGTCATAGATCACTGTCAGATCTTCTCAAACTGGGTGATATTCTCATCCAACTAGATCTCTAAAAAATATCAACTCACAAACTCTTCCCAAATGATCACCACACTAGGCCTTTTGTCTTCCTCAACGGCTGTGACGTCCCCGGATTTTGACTTCTCCAAACCCTATTGGGAATGAGATGTCGGAATCCGAAAACATCATCCAATCATATCAGAAAGCGATGCGGAAGCATAATACGTTAGATCATTCTCGAGTGAATCTGCGGCATACTTGAGCAGGCTGCGACTGCATGATGGGACAATTATTAAGACCTCATTCCTAAGTTCAACTGTATTCCAAAAATCCACATTGTTAACTAAAATCTAAATCATCTTTTTGACTTCTAACTTCCATATCTCATAGAAGGAAACTTTAAATAATATGGAATTCTAAACCTAGGTTCAATACCACTAAATGGAGTTTCTAACCATTTTTGAGATCAAACAATCATTAGTAACATCTCAATTTAATTCCTCAAACGGTCTCATATAACTCTATAAACCTCATTAATCATCAAATATTGTTGTAACACGTTCACTCTCATTATCCCGATCATTATACATCCCAATATTCATAAGTCAACCATCTAAATTCATATATTCTGTAATTCATAGAAGAAGTCATGAGTACTCTAAAGTGGTACATATATAAAGATTTTGAACTCATGCTACACATCAATTATCATCTAAATCAACATCACAAGCCCGACTTATTTCATTTGATTCTATAATACTTCATACTCCATCACTATCTATTTTATTTTAGGTTTGTCTTCAAGAACTATATTAGGTATGAAAACCCTAAAATCCAGGGTCATCACAACGGCCCACCAATGGCCAACACTCCCTTTCAATAGGTACACCGCATGCTTCACCTTATCCTCTTTAAGGATATTGAGGATCTTAAAGTACTTTTCCAACTCGGTCAACCAAAACTCAGCATCCGTTGGATATGTCATACCAGCATACTCTGATGCTCCAATACTCCTCAACCTATCAAAGGTCTTCCCAAAACCATGGGATTCTACATTAGTGACTGCCTCTCTAGCTTGGGGTATGGGCATCCTATTCTCCATATGTGTCATCGTGGCCATGAATTATCCAAACATGGACTAAAAAGTGGGATGGGCCATAGTTTCTAGGTTTAACCGAGGCTCCTCAGGCATTCCATCAACCCACTCCTGCCTCCTGGAACCACTACCTGGTGCAGCAACACTACTCTTAACAACATGTTCTTCGTGTACTCCATACATCGTTTCTTCTTTTATTCTTCTTCTTCTTCTTCTTCTTCTTCTTCTTGTTCTTCTACATAAGCAGAAGTTACCATAAGGTAGACTAGAGGACACTAGAACAAAGAAAAACCCAAGTCCTATGTCCCTATAGACTCAGCAAACCTAGAGCTCTGATAACAACCACACTTTGATGACCATCTCCACCCAAAACAATATTACTTAAAACAAAATGTTGAATTAATATTAATCAACTAGGTTACCAGAAAACACAGGAAATTAAAATCAATTTCAAATAAGCACAAAAGCCAAATCTTATTACATCTGAGTCCCAATGGAGCCACCTGTGTCATTTGTATTACATATCTCTTGACAAAATATGTTCACATATCATTGTTCCCTAGCTAACATGCCACAACCTATTCTAAGAGGTAACTTATTCATATATTGATACGAACCATGTATGTACAACCATGTCCTACTACCAAAACTTGTATTAATATACATAACAACAAAACCTCCCCCAAGGATATGAGAGTACAGGGATGACACATGGGACTCTATTACAAAACACCAACAACATGTCCAACCTTTAATAGCTTCTACTCCTCTTGCTACACAACCTCAACCCCATAATCTTGACCTCGTTGTATACAACCACCTAAAAGATGTGGAGACCCACGAGGTGAGACTAAACATCCCTGTAAGAGATATAACTCTCTGCCAGCAACTATTATAAGCACAGAGAACTCAAATCGGTAGATAACCATAACATCAGGTTGAGCAGATTCAGCTAAATGATATGAATAAAGTAGTTACCATTATTTAAGCAATTCAGGCATCTATAGTTGAGCAGTAGAACATCTTATATTTTAAGAAGGAATATGAAGAACATGTATGATAGTTAATTTCTCTACCACATTATAATTCAAGAAATCAGTACTAGAAATAAGGCATAGGGTCATCCAATGTGAGTCGTGTTTAACCCTAAGCAATTATACTACATGGATGTATTACATCTTTTCTTTTCCCTGAGGATTTGATCTATACCAAAAAAAATCCAAATGATCACTATAGACTCGAAAGCAGTGTCATACAAGATCAATGGAAGAGTCGGAATCCATGATCTTATGACACAACTCCAGATCAGTACGAGAGATAGCGCATAGACATAACAGTCAACTGCCAACATTGACATATAGTCAAGATGAAAACAAACAACTAGTCCAACCTTGGTACAGACCATGACATTAGATAATAATCTCACACATGGCCATTTGAAAAGAGTCAATCACGTAGTTAAACTACTACCTTTTACCAATCACATAACCACGAGGCTTGACCACAATCATTCTCCACACTTGTAATTATGGACGCAAGGATATATCATTGACTTGCACCCCCACATATTTAAGAATATGCACTCTGAGTTTCCCATATGAATGACTCGTTTCATCACCCGACAAATTCTAACACTGGAATGGATCTATGGCATAGGGAACCTACATGATTCGGGTTTCACTTGATCAATTATGCCAATTAAGCATTTTAGGGCATTAATCAAGTTACAATGTACAAATCCTAAACAAGCTCTATAAAAATAGGAGTAAAGGTATTACTCCAGAAGATATAAAACATATGAAATGGAACTTGTCACTTCATCACATGATACTTGTCTCACTGCCATTCACAAGGCCATTGCCAACATCACATGTTGCAACAACCATGCAAGGCCAACATCAATATTATATCACTATGGGATATCAAGCCCACAATCACATGTTTAATAGATTTCACCTTAACCTAGACACAAGGCACTTGGTAGGTCATTAGACCCAAACACATGAGTCTTGCACATTCAACATCACAACATGCCTCAACAATGCACATAATAACCACCATGTATTATACAAGGATCACAATAGCATTCACATAGCTATGACATTCATTCCAACTGTAAGGTTATTGATACACAAGTAGGAGAGAGAAAATACCATAATCATGCTAATCACTTTAAGCAACATAAGAACATACATCACATATTCCATAATTAGAATTAGGGTTTCATATTATCATTCAACTACCAAACCTAGTTTCATCACCTCCCACATGTTTGGAGTGTCTTAGGGTTAAGCACTATTGATTATGATTAAGCATTCATATTCACATTATCATGTATAAATCATTAAGCATGTGTTGTGGTCGATAGGATGACAAGTGTAGCGACCTACATGAGAATAGCGACCATAGGTATACTTGTTGTGTAAGGACCCTGACCCATGTTTTGGGCTAACCCTATTTTCTTTTCTTAAGAAAGGTGCTTAGAACCTTAATCTAATTCCTCCAGATGTTTTGATATCATGTGACAAGCTTATGTTTCCAGTTTGGTCCCGTTTGGATGTTGTTTGAACAATGTTTGCTTGTTTTGGACCAAAGTGCAATTTACCCAAGGTAAGGGGTTATATTGCAATATGTCACATGTAGAGCGTTCCTTTAGTTCTCTAGCACCATTATAAAGAGAATGATGTTGTGGGGTGCCTTGTGGAGGGCCTATGTTCCAAGTTTGAGCTTGGTTGGATGATGCTTGGGCTATATGTGCTAGTTTTGGTGCAAATTGCAAATCACCCAAAGTGGAGGGTCAATATGCAATTTATCTACTATAGAGTTTTCTTGCATCAGTTTGTCATCATCTAGGATGTGGATTCATGTTTGGGCACCGTGTTTGGATATTAGATGAAGAGTGACATCTCTATATAGTTTTAATGTCATATATGTCACATGTGCTATCTTGTCCTTTAGTGTAACGGGTAGGAGATTGGAGTGTTTATCGGTTTAGGGGATGTGTCGCCCATGGAGGATGGTCAGCTGCATGATACACATCCTATAATGTATCACCAGGCCGTGCATGTGGAGTTTGGGTGGTTACAAGTGGCTTTAGATCGTGAGCAAGTGGCATCTACATTTATGTGGGTATGACACCTTTCCTTTGCTACCTCTCTCTTCCTTGGTGTATATAACTCCTTTCCTCTTTACCCAAGTGATCCCTGTCGTCCACCTCTTTCCCCTTCTTGTGTGGGGTGAGCTTGGGAGCTTTGGGAGCTTAAGGAAACCCCCATGGAGCTTGGGAGGCCGAGTTCCTTGCCCATGGAGATTTCTTGCTCAAGATCTGACCTTGGTGAGTCATGCTTCTTTGATAGATTTCCTTTGTGCTTACTTCTTCATCTCCTTCTTCCCCTCTCAGCCATGGATGGACCTTTAATTAAATTAGTCAAGGCCATGGTCCTCTCTCTCTTTTCTTCATCTTGAGCTAAGCATAACCATGGTATTTCTTCTTCTTCATATTTTGTTTCTTGAGGTGATGATGATGGTGCTAAAGGCAAGTATGGAGCTTTGGATGGATGATCTTCATGGTGAGGAACGTGAGTCTGATGCTTGGATCAAGTAGCTTGATATCTTTCATGGAGATCCTCTTAAGGCGGGTTACATAACTCTCAATCATCTCTATTATTTTCACTCTTCATACGTGCTTAAATAGATTCTTGTCTTTAGATCGATACCTTTCCCTATGATAGTTGTTTATGTTGAACTTGAGATCTGATCTAATGTAAAGGTTACATTTTATTACTGTCTTGGTGGTATGGTAAGGGGTTTCTTGAGGTTGAAGATGACCGACCCGATATGGTGTTTTACCCGATATAGGGCTTTACCCGATATAGAGCTTTGCCCAATACAGTGCCATGCCCGATAGGTTATGTTTGGGATGATGGATTGTGAGCAATACCCCTCTCTCATTTAGTTGAGAGGTGAGCTTAGGATTTCTTGATCCAAATATGTATGTTGAAATGGTGAGTCCTTGGGTAAAACCCCTCTCTCACTTTGTTGTTGCGAGGCGAGCCTATGCTCTAGAGGTTTGGGCGATATGATAGTTAGCTTGGCTGATAGAAGTGTTGACCTTAGTGTTGAGATGATGATCTAACCTAGTTGCATGATATGTTCTTGGGGTTGAACCCTTGGTTGGTACCTTGACGATATGGGGTGGTTATGCCTTGGTGGTGGGTATCCTTGGTTAGGTGTAGGGAACCCGATAGGATGATCCTTTGTGTGGGCGATCCCCTTACAAATAGTGTTGCCTGATACCCTATAAACCTTTGGGTGATATGATGTGGTTGCCCGATATGGATGGTGATGTCTTGGTGCTTGTTGTCGGATACCCCTCTTCTTCCTTTGAGTCATAACTTGGGCGATATAGTAGTATGAGGCTTGGGTATTACAACAGGCAGATGCCTTGTTGATCCTTCACCAGATATGGTGCTACATAGTTGAGTTAGTTGGGTGTTGTGAGGCTTGTACCCCTTGGACGATAAGTGGTCTGTGTGGGGCGTTATGGTTTGTTGGAGCTTCCACGACATCCTCTTGGATGATGCTGCCCGACACTCTATTTAGATGTGTTACCCATTGTGATGTGTTGGGTGATATGTCTTTGATGTGCTTTGCATGATACCTTTAGATGTGAACCCTACCCTTGAGTAAGCTTTTGGGCGATACTAAGTATCCCTGCCCGATATGCCTTAGTAAATGACCTAACCCGACACCCTTGCTTACCCGACACACACATGTAGAGGTCTTGGCCGATATGCCTTTGCACAGTACCTGCTTGGTTACCTCATACATAGGAAGGTATAAGCTGGTAGGTTTCTAAGCTTGGGCGATATGGTGTCTAGGATGACACATGATGAGAAGCTTTGGTGGTATGGCGTTATATATGAGATCCATGTACTCATCCTTATGTAAATATGCATCCTAGGGTTTGAAGTTTATTGTCTTAGATAGTATGCATGATAATAATGATCATGGACAAGGTAAAAGGGAGTTAACATGCTAGGGTTGACCTAGAAAATACCTTAGTTGCTATAAGGTTATGTGGTTCTTAGCTGACATGGTTGCAAGGTCTCCTAACCCGATATGAAGTGAGATGTGTTAGATACATGAGTTGCCTAATATCCCAGAAGATGGTCCCTTGACCAGGATGGGTTGAGGTGTGTTTGAACGATATGACCTTGGTGGCTTCTTTGCATGACATGTTTTGCCCCATACCAGGCATAGGTGGAGCTTGTGGGTCTTACCTGATATGAATCTTGTCTACTATCACCTTGGGTTGTGGTGTTGAAGATTTGTATCTGATATCGGCTTTTAGTGAGGGTTTGTTTAGTCATTGTTTGGTTTTGGTGAGGGTAGGCGACACCTTTAATGAAGGTTGTACCCTAACCCGATAACCCTAAGTGTTATCTTGAGACCTAGATGTTAGTATGCTTATCTTGTTACCTTGGGCCATATATTTGGTCATGATGATGAGGTATGATGAATAGGTGGTTAACCTTAGTATGGTGGTTACCTATGGTTGATGATAGGTGAACCTTTGATGAAGTTTGATGATAGTTCATGGTTGTATGATCCTTAAAATATGAATCCTTAGGGATGGTACTCATGGTGACATGGGAAGTACGGTATGGTAGGATACCCTTGGTATGGTGATAGTAATGTGTATTGTCTAATATACCATTTAAGACATTATGCTCCATGTGTTCATGATAATGGATGATGTTCCAAATACTAATGATGTGATAATCATGATATGTTTCTTTAATAAGTTTTTGTTGGTGATTAAGTTATCTCTATAGTTGTGCAATCTAACCATGCATGTGTTACTATTTGAAATACATAGCCAGGCAAGGGCTATGATGCTTATGTGAATATGTGCTTTGTGTGGCACTTGGTATATGTGAAATATCTGGGTAATGATAATGTCCCTTGTTAATAATATAACATGTATCATTAGTATGATGTGAGAGGTCTTGTGACCTGATAAAGGTTGAGTGCCTAATTGAGGTGTTATCCTCTAGTTGTGATATGAGGGTTTTCAATCCCATGATGATGTATGAGGATGAAGCCTTATGAGAAGCAGTGGCTATATGTGATGAAATGAGGGATTGATATCCCATGGCAATATGATGATGTTGATGGCATTGAGAATGGTAGTAATAGTGTGGCACAAAATAATGGAATGTAATGTTGTTTACATGTTCTTATCTCTTATTTATGGTTTGCTTAATATGCTTTGGATGTAACTAACAATCCACTTAAAAATGTATTAATTAATTATAGATGAACCTTTCATGTAATTTTCCCTGGCCATAGATCCATAATCGTCAGGAGCTGGTGATGGTGAAATGGGTTCTCCTATGGGTTAACCTGGAGCGCATATTGTTGAATATGTGGGGTTTCTCCGAGCCGAAAATAGGAAGAATAGAGTACAAATTCAGTTGTAGACTCAGATATGTATAAGAGCATGGCAAACAGGCCCATGGCTCAGTGTGATAGAGCATGAATGCATTCATGGCTCAGGGAGCACGGTGAACAGGCATGTGGCTCATGGTATACTAGCACCATGACCTGTACCAAGGCGGGCTAGAGGAAAGGGTAGCCTACGTGAGCTGACCCTGTGTCTGTGGTCCCACTTTGGATATCGTGCACTTACCACGAGGAGGATGAGGTCATGGAGTCTAACTCTTCCATTGACCTTGTATGGCACCAATTAGGGTTTCACAACCATCGATTGGATTTGAGCGGTACGTCTCACTTCCTCTGGGCATAATAATTTGTAATCAAGACGTATAGTATATCTATTGTAAGACAAAATACGGAACATTGGTTATGGCCTTGGATGATGTAAGCTTTCTCATATGTTCTCTATATACATGTTCTTCATATTCCTTCTTGTATAACCGATTAGTTATTACCTGTTGTTTAAATTGAACTATCTACTCAGTTATCTGTGATAATAATAAAGTTGGTAGAGGGTTATGTTTCTCACTGGGACTGTGTGTCTCACCCCATTGGTTAATAACCTTTTTAGGTGGATGTGTCTGGCAAGATAAAGATCATGTAGCTGAGAATGATATGTAGAGGTATCATACCTGGTGGAATAGATAGTGTCTAGCAGTAGAGTCATATGTGTCGTCCCTGTACACTCAGGTCTTCGGGAGAGTTTTCAATGTTTCTTATATGAGGATCAATGTATGGTTTTCAGCTTATGTACCTTAATGTAATAAATCAGCATGTGAAATAGTTATTTCATGTAACGAGATGGTGGGAAATTATGTTGTAGCACCTTGAAAATATGTTATGAAAAGAAAGTGTTGGCTTAGATGTAATATGTCTCATCTTATGGTGCTTGTTGTTAATCGGTTTTCATTTTCTGTGGTTTTTGGTAATCTTCTTGTTAGTATGTAATCATGTTTTGTTTAAGTTGGGATGTTTCAAGTTTTTGGTATCAGAGCTCTAGGTTCACTGAGTCTATAGGGATACTAGGACTAGTATTACAATGGTGTCTAAGGTTGGACCGTGACATAAAATATGGTGCATACTACCTAATCTCAGTACTTGGATGCCCTGGCCAGGTATTCAAATATTGAAGACAAAGGTAAGTGTGGAGCTTTAGATTGTTTCCTCTTTGATTACTCTGATCAAGTAGTCACTCTGGGACAATCCAAAGAGAATAACAAATTAGGAATATGACGCTAATACCTTCATCTTGATATAAAATAAGTAAATAAATGCACCATAACTCTTTAAAACCTGAACGCTTGATAGTCAAAAGAGGAAGTAATGATTCTATGAAACCCAAATCCATGTAAGAATATGTTGAGATAAGTTCTTGAAATCATAATCTCAAGAGATATACATGGCAAAAGATAGGTTAACCTGTGATACCAAGGTAAGTTAAAGCATAAAGTTTACACAATATGAAGAAAATGCTTAAAAACCAAGATAAGGTTAGAAGAAAGAGAAGAACAAGTGATAAGTAAATAAGATGGAACCTTAGTTAATCTCAGACCAACCAATGAACGTAAGTAAAAATAAGAAAGTATAAAGTGCAAATTCATGATAAGTAAAGAATATGTGAAGAGTAATGCTCTTTTTCACAAAAAGAAAGTGGATGCACGGCACAATCAGGAAGTAATCATGAAAATGATAAAATGATAACAAGGGAAAAAGTGTAATGACATGTAATTGTCTTGATTCATGTTCTGATTGCAAGGGAACCAAGAAGAAATAGGATGACACCAAATGGAACAAGGTTTAATGATACTGAAACAGTTGAAAACTCATGTAAGGATCAAAGAAATTGATAATCCCCCCTTGATATAAAACCATAGGTGTTGATGGGGTGATAGGAGGGGTCTATTCCCTTATGTTCCTTCCTTCTGAGGGAGTAGCCATCAAGAGGACCTTGGTCACTTGATATGTATGCTTTTGAAGTGATCTTTGGTTGGATACTTTGAAAAGTATCAGTTGATCTTGGGCATTAGTTTCCAAGATGGAGATACCTATGATAGATGATGTTTTGAGACAATGATAGGATCCTCTTGATGTGTTTTGATCTGGTGACGACGATAGAATATGGATGTGATACTAGAAGTGATGAGTTTTGACTCATGAGATGGATACCAAGGTAAGGAATCCTAGTATATGAGAAGTACCAAGTGTATGAGAAGGTGAGAACATGTCATCTGGTAAGAGAGTTAAGAGTCAAGAGACTTGGATCATGGAGGTATGGTGATGGACCATCTTGATAGATCATCCTTGACCTTGAATCCATAAGTTGAAGCTTGTTTTGGAGTCTGGATCTATGAGGTGACCCTTGAGGTAGAAGTTCATCAACACAGAGGAATGTTGATGAGGATAAGGAAGTGAGGACCAGATAGCCTGACTAGGGAGTGGAGGGAAATAGGCAACGGTTAGATCTTGTGAGAAGAGTTAGCAAGAACGGTAGGTTAACCTGCATGTTTGTTGGTAGGTCAGATGGAGTCGCCCCATTCCGCTTTGTCTTCTTCTTGCCTCTTATCTACTCTAGTTGATCCAGTCTAGGATGTACCCTCCTTTGAACGCTTATAGGATGTGTGGCAGATGTTTCCTTCTTGTTATCCAGGAGAGAGATAGCCTATTGTTGAATGCCTTATTGGATGACCTGGTTGTGTTGGATGAAGTATATCCTTCTCGTGTCCTTCCCTTTCTAGGATAGGATAATCAAGTGAATCTTTTTCCACATGACATTTTGAGGATCGAGATAAATTTGGAATGGATATCCTTATAAAGGTGTGGAGTGGTCTCAGATGGAGAAGTTGGCTTTGATCGACCTGGCTAAGTGCTTATAGTATGGCTATCACATGTTAGGGGTTTATACTCTGCATAAACATGACGACGGAAGGTATACACCCAAGGAAAAGAATTGTTGTAAGATCGTCTTGGGAAAAGTTCATCAAGTTAAGCCTGATTCCTTGGAATACTCCTAGCTAAGTCTCGAGTAAAGGAAGGTCCAGGAAGGATGTGCATCGGTTAGAGATGGATGAATAAGGTTTGTGATTCTTATCTAGATCAGTTGAGATAGTGCATATATGCTACCACCCGAGTTGATTCTTTTTGTGCCCTTGGAAACCGATATGAAGTTGTGGCAGCCCTAAATCCAAGATGATGTGGCATACCTTGTTCTGTTGTTGTTAACTCAAGATGTTTAGTTCCTTGGTTGACAGATAGCTCCTTTTGTGTTAAGCCTTAAGTGATACATGGTGTAGTGCCTTATGAGCTCTGTTATGTGTATACATGTGTTTGGTAGAGTATGTATCTTGTGATAATCCCGTCTGAGATATATTTTCCCTTGGATTAGAGACATCCTTTGTAGCAGAGGAAGGAACAGTTGATATATATAGTAGAAAGATAGTGATACGAGTCATGTGAAGCTTAAGTGTTGAGCTTGTAAGATCAGAGTAGAATAGAGGAATCGTAGCAAGGAAGGCGATATATCAAGTAAAGAAACTGATGTGTGAGAGATACAAGTTGCAAGTGATGTTCCAGTATCTAAAGAGTGTTACCAGACAAAGAATGGTGAGACGGAGGGCTGAGCCTGTGACCAGTATAGGAAACCCTGTGTTGGCTCTGGAGCAAAAGAAAGTATGTTGGTCATAGATCTGTGACACTCAGGATCTTTGTGGAGTTGTATGATGTGATGCGTGAGTAACACTCTTCTTCTTTCTGCTTGGGATTTCGGGGATGAAATCCTTGTTAGGGGATTATGACTTGTAAGGACCCTGACCCATGTTTTGGGCTAACCCTATTTGCTTTGCTTAAGAAAGGTTCTTAGAACCTTAATATAATTCCTCAAGATGTTTTGATATCATGTGACAAGCTTATGTTTCTAGTTTGGTCCCGTTTGGATGTTGTTTGAACAATGTTTGCTTGTTTTGGACCAAAGTGCAATTTACCCAAGGTAAGGGGTTATATTGCAATATGTCACATGTAGAGCATGCCTTTAGTTCTCTAGCACCATTAGAAAGATAATGATGTTGTGGGGTGCCTTGTGGAGGGCCTATGTTCCAAGTTTGAGCTTGGTTGGATGATGCTTGCGCTTTATGTGCTAGTTTTGGTGCAAATAGCAAATTACCCAAAGTGGAGGGTCAATATGCAATTTATCTGCTCTAGAGTTTTCTTGCTTCAGTTTGGAATAATCTAGGATGTGTATGCATGTTTGGGCACCGTTTTTGGATATTAGACAAAGAGTGACATCTCTATATAGTTTTAATGCCATATATGTCACATGTGCTATCTTGTCCTTTAGTGTATCAGGTAGGAGCTTGGAGTGTGTATTCGTTTAGGGGGTGTGTCACCCATGGAGGATGGTCATCTACATGATACACAGCCTATAGTGTATCACCTGGCCATGCATGTGGAGTTTGGGTGGTTACAAGTGGCTTTAGATCGTGAGCAAGTGGCATCTACTTTTTTGTGGGTATGATACCTTTCCTTTGCTACCTCTCTCTTCCTTGGTGTATATAACTCCTTTCCTCTTTACCCAAGTGATCCATTTCATCCACCTCTTTCCCCTTCTTGTGTGGGGCGTGCTTGGGAGCTTTGGGAGCTTAAGGAAACCCCCATGGATCTTGGGAGGCCGAGTTCCTTGCCCATGGAGATTTCTTGCCCAAGATCCGACCTTGGTGAGTCATGCTTCTTTAACATATTTCCTTTGTGCTTCCTTCTTCATCTCCTTCTTCCCCTCTCGGCCATCGATGGATCTTTAATGAAAGTAGGCAAGGCCGTGGTCCTTTCTCTCTTTTCTTCTTCTTGATCTAAGCATAACCATGGTATCTTCTTCTTCTTCATCTTTTGTTTCTTGAGGTGATGATGATGGTGTCGAAGGAAAGTATGGAGTTTTGGATGGATGATCTTCACGGTGAGGAATGTGAGTTTGATGCTTGGATCAGGGATCTTGATATCTTTCATGAAGATCCTCTTAAGTCAGGTTACATAACTCTCAATCGTCTCTATTATTTTCACTCTTCATATGTGCTTAAATAGATTCTTGTCTTTAGATCGATACCTTTCCCTATGATAATTGTTTATGTTGAACTTCAGATCTGATCTAATGGAAAGGTTACATTTTATTACTGCCTTTATCTTGTTCTCCTTGTGCGGGATGGTAAGGGGTGTCTTGAGGTTGAAGATAAACAACCCGATATGGTGTTTTGCCCGATATATGGCTTTACCCGATATAGAGCTTTTCCTGATATAGTGACATGTCCGATAGGTTATGCTTGGGATGATGGATTGTGAGAAATACCCCTCTCTCATTTAGTTGAGAGGTGAGCTTAGGATTTCTTGATCCAAAGATGTATGTTGAAGTGGTGAGTCCTTGGGCAAAACCCCTCTCTCACTTTTTTGTTGAGAGGTGAGCCTATGCTCTAGAGGTTTGGGCGATATGATAGTTAGCTTGGCTGATAGAAGTGCTGACCTTAGTGCTGATATGATGATATACCCTAGTTGCACGACATGTTCTTGGGTTGAACCCTTGGTCGGTACCTTGATGATATGGGGTGGTTATGCCTTGGTGGTGGGTATCCTTGGTTAGGTGTAGGGAACCCGATAGGCTAATCCTTTGTGTGGGTGATAACCTTAGAAATAGTATTGCCTGATACCCTATAAACCTTTAGGTGATATGATGTGGTTGCCCGATATGGATGGTGATTTCTTCTTGCTTGTTGCCCGATATCCCTCTTCTTCCTTTGAGTCATAACTTGGGTGATACAGTAGTATGAGGCTTGGGCGTTATAGTAGGCAGATGCCTTGTTGATCCTTCACCATATATGGTGCTTGATAGTTGAGTTAGTTGGGTGTTGTGAGGCTTGTACCCCTTGTACGATAAGTGGTCTGTGTGGGGTGTTATGGTTTGTTGGAGCTTGCATGACATCCTCTTGGATGATGCTACGTGACACTCTATTTAGATGTGTTGCCCGTTATGATGTGTTGGGCGATATGGCTTTGATGTGCTTTGCATGATACCTTTAGATGTGAACCCTACCCTTGAGTAAGAGTTTGGGCAATACTAAGTATCCCTTCCTGATATGCCTTGGTGAAGGACCTAACCCGACACCCTTGCTTACCCGACACACACCTGTACAGGTCTTGGACGGTATGCCTTTGCCCGGTACCTACTTGGTTACCTGACACATAGGAAGGTATAGGCTGGTAGGTTTCTAAGCTTGGGCGATATAATGTCTAGGAAGACACATGTTGAGAATCTTTGGTGGTATGACGTTATATATGAGATCCATGTACTCATACTTATGTAAATATGCAGCCTAGGGTTTGAATTGTATTGGCTTAGATAGTATGCATGATAATAATGATCATGGATGAGGTAAAAGGGAGTTGACCATGCTAGGGTTGACCTAGAAAATACCTTAGTTACTATAAGATTATGTGGTTCTTGGCCGACATGGTTGCAAGGTTGCCTAACCCGATATGAAGTGAGATGTGTTGGATACATGATTAGCCCGATATCCTAGAAGATGGTCCCTTGACCAGGATGGGTTGAGGTGTGTTTGAACGATATGACCTTGGTGGCTTCTTTGCATGACATGTTTTGCCCCATACCAGGCATAGGTGGAGCTTGTGGGTCTTACCTGATATGAATCTTGTCTACTATCACCTTGGGTTGTGGTGTTGAAGATTTGTATCTGATACCGGCTTTTAGTGAGGGTTTGTTTAGTCATTGTTTGGTTTTGGTGAGGGTAGGCGACACCTTTAATGAAGGTTGTACCCTAACCCGATAACCCTAAGTGTTATCTTGAGACCTAGATGTTAGTATGCTTATCTTGTTACCTTGGGCCATATATCTGGTCATGATGATGAGGTATGATGAATAGGTGGTTAACCTTAGTATGGTGGTTACCTATGGTTGATGATAGGTGAACCTTTGATGAAGTTTGATGATAGTTCATGGTAGTATGATCCTTAAAATATGAATCCTTAGGGATGGTACTCATGGTGACATGGGAAGTACGGTATGGTAGGATACCCTTGGTATGGTGATAGTAATGTGTATTGTCTAATATACCATTTAAGACATTATGCTCCATGTGTTCATGATAATGGATGATGTTCCAAATCCTAATGATGTGATAATCATGATATGTTTCTTTAATAAGTTGTTGTTGGTGATTAAGTTATCTCTATAGTTGTGCAATCTAACCATGCATGTGTTACTATTTGAAATACATAGCCAGGCAAGGGCTATGATGCTTATGTGAATATGTGCTTTGTGTGGAACTAGTTATATGTGAAATATCCAGGTAATGATAATGTCCCTTGTTAATAAGATAACATGTATCACTAGTATGATGTGAGAGGTCTTGTGACCTAATAAAGGATGAGTGCCTGATTGAGGTGTTATCCTCTAGTTGTGATATGAGGGACTTCTATCCCATGATGATGTATGAGGATGAAGCCTTGTGAGAGATAGTGGCTCTATGTGATGAAATGAGGGATTGATATCCCATGGCAATATGATGATGTTGATGGCATTGAGAATGGTAGTAATAGTGTGACACAAAATAATGGAATCTAATGTTGTTTACATGTTCTTATCTCTTATTTATGGTTTTCTTATGCTTTGGATGATCCTAACAATCCACTTAAAAATGTATTAATTAATTATAGATGAACCTTTTATGTAGTTTGCACTGGCCATAAATCCATCATTGTCAGGAGCTGGTGATGGTGAAACGGGTTCTCCTACGGGTTAACTTGGAGCACATATTGTTGAATATGTGGGGTTTCTCCTAGCCAAAAATAGGAGGAATATAGTACAACTTTGGTTGTAGACTCAGATATGTATAAGAGCATGGTGAACAGGCCCATGTCTCAGTGTGATAGAGCTTGAATGCATTCATGGCTCAGGGAGCACGGTGAATAGGCATGTGGCTCAAGGTATACTAGCATCATGACCTGTACCAAGGTAGGCTAGAGGAAAGGGTAGCTTGCGGGAGTTGACCCTGTGACTAAGGTCACTTAAGCAAGAGATTGTGGTCCTGCTTTGGATATCATGCACTGACCACGAGGAGGATGAGGTCATGGAGTCTGACTCTTCCATTGACCTTGTATGGCACTGATTAGGGTTTCACAACCATCGCTTGGATTTGAGCGGTACGGCTCACTTTCTCTGGGCATAATAATTTGTAATCAAGTTGTATAGTATATCTATTGTAAGACAAAATACAGAACATTGGTTGAGGACTTGGATGATGTAAGTTTTCTCATATGTTCTCTATATACATGTTCTTCATATTCCTTCTTGTATAACTGGTTAGTTATTACATGTTTTTTAAATTGAACTATCTTCTCAGTTATCTGTGATAATAATAAAGTTGGTAGAGGGTTATGTTTCTCACTAGGACTATGTGTCTCACCCCATTGGTTAATAACCTTTTTAGGTGGACGTGCCTGGCGAGATAACGATCATGTAGCTGAGAATGATATGCAGAGGTATCATACCTGGTGGAATAGATAGTGTCTAGCAGTAAAGTCCTATGTGTCATCCTTGTACACTTAGGTCTTTGGGAGAGTTTTCAATTTTTCTTATATGAGGATCGATGTATGGTTTTCGGCTTATGTACCTTGATGTAATAAATCAGCATGTGGAACAGTTATTTCATGTAACGAGATGATGGGAAATTATGTTGTAGCACCTTTAAAATATGTTATGAAAAGAAAGTGTTTACTCAGATGTAATATGTCTCATCTTATGGTGCTTGTTGTAAATCAGTTTTAATTTCCCATGGTTTTTGGTAATTTGTTGGTTAGTATGTAATCGTGTTTTGTTTAAGTTGGGATGTTTCATGTTGGGACCATGTATAGCAACCCATCTAGGGTTAGGACCTTGTTGTGACCTTAAGGCAGATTATCAACCCAAACACAACAAACAGTGGCAACTCTCCCTTGGGTTAGGGTAGCGACCGCAAGAAAAGGTGTCACCATGTGTAGCAACCCTCTACACATCACCTTACACGCCTTAGCCAAAAACCATCCAAGGCTCATGTTGTGATCAAAACAAACTCAAGAGCAATGAGAAATGTAGCCAAAATAGGCGTCTGACCAACATAGAACTAGTGTAGCAGTCCGCTACACAAGGGTTATGTACTTCGACCAAAACAAGACCAAGCATAGCGGCCATCAACCAAAATCAAGGAGTTTTGATCAAAGAAAGCTCAAGGGTATAGCAACCAATGAGGTCAAGCTACCTCAAAAGCACATTACCATCCTCAAAATAGAGATAAATCAAGATCACCAAAATAGTTGGTAAATGTCAAGCACACTAAGCACTATTAAGGAGGAAAAACTCCATGAAAAGATGATAACAAAAACCCTAAAACATATATCATAGGAATCACCATGAACCTTGTTAAGAGAGATTAAACTTGGGAGCAACACATGCAAAATAGAACTAAAACTTCATTCTTCTCCAAGATACTCGAATCGTATGCATGTTCATAGGAATCCATAATAAAAAACAAGATAAAACCATCCATTCCATAATCACCAAAAAATTGGGTACAATGATTGGGGTTAAGGAGAAAGAGCAATCTACTTTAGAATAATACAAAATTTTAAACCCTAGATTGTGATAACTTCATCTAGAATATTAGGAGCATGTTCTAGAGATTATAATAGCAACATGCATGTATGAACATAGTGCAATAAAATTAGGGAAAAGAGTTATATAACCCGCCCTATGTAGAGAATCAAACTCCAAGATAACGATCTTTAACAAAGAAAAGGAAGCTCCAACCAAGAGAAACTCCATAGCCAAAATCTCACCTCAAATGAAAAGAACACCATGGTCAAAGAAGAGCTCATGAAAGAGGGTGAAAACCCTAGGCCAAACAAGAAGAAGAAAGAGGAGAGCCTCTTCTCACATGGGTACCACCATGGTCAAACCATAGTCTTTGACCCTTGTGAAGAGAAGATCTTCAAGATAGACACCATGGTTGCACCATAGTCTCACAGACAAGAAGGAAGAGGAAGATAGGGTAGATATCCAAAGAAAATGTGACCAAGAAAAGATAAAAACTTACCAAGAAGGAAGGTCACTAAGGATCACCACAAGAAAGATGATCAAGCTCAAGATCACTACATGCAAGGTTGGTCGACCACCAAAGCTCCAAGATCAGTCCTCTTTTGCTCCACAAAGCTCCAAGGATGAATGCAAGGGAGAAGAGAAAGAGTAGAGATGAAAAGGATACTTACATGTGAAGGATAGGGGTTATATACTTATGGTAAGAGGGAAGCAAGGGGGTTATGAGGTGTCAACACAAGTGAACATCAAAAGGACACTTATCCACCAAGGAAATAGCCATGCAACCACTTAAAACATGCACGCATCCAAGGGTGATACAACCAAGTTGGTGTACTGACCACTTAGGTTCATTGCACACCTTGTTGTGGTCCAAACACAACAAGGAACACATGTAGTGTTAGCTACACAAGATCACCCACTCAACATGGTTGAAACACTCCACTAAAAAGCAAAACCCTTCGACCAAACCACACATAGGTCACCATGGTCGAAAAAAACAACACCTATGGTAGGTGTTGTAGCTACAAAACCCATCTAGGAGGGTTGTTGCACTTGCAACACACACAAACCCTAGCAAGGTCAATACACATCAACAAGGCAAGCCCCGGAAACCTTAATATCACCATGTGATGTCACACCATCAACCATGGTCCAAGCAAAGTGCCCCTATGCATCTTTATATATCTCTCCCTCATGATGCCAAGATATAAAGGAATACTCTGCATGTGACAATTTACAAGATAACCCTCACTCATGGGTAAATTGCAACTTGGTCCAAAACTAGCATACATAGCTCAAACATCATCCAAATAGGACCAAATTGAAAACATAATCTTTTCACATGTTATAAAATCATATCAAAAGATTAGATTAAGGTTTAAGCATTTAATAAAGCAAATAAAACAAGGTTATCCCAAAATCCAGGTTATGGGTCTTACAATTTATCTTGTCTTTGTAATGAATATTGAGTACTTTATTCATTGGGGCATGAGAGTAGCCCATTTTTTAAACATTAGCGAATTCCATTCATCTTGTTCCCTAGTAGGAAAATAATTCAATCAAAAGGTATACATCATGATGTTCTGGTACTTTGTGAGGTACTAGAAACAACCCATCTTCTAGATGTGGGTTCGTTCTCTACAAAATGAGACACCAACCATGCCTCTATGTGCTATCCTCTATATGTATATGTATGTATTAGTGCGATAACTCTATCATATGGCATGATCTCTCTGAATATAGGCCACCCCTTAGGCCTCAAGGCGGTATGCAACCCTGATAGGCAATGACATTCCAGCCAAACCATGCAATGCATACTTGGACTAGAGGATGGATCTGTATTCCTCTAGTTGGAAGGACATCCTATTTTCCTCTTTTTACTCTAACCCACATGATTATTCGTATCATGCAAGAATTTTGAGATGATGAGAAACTATTTTTTTTACCACCAACATGGGGGGTCATTATGAATGAGTATCCTACATATTTTAGCATTATCCACCTCCACTAGTACTTCACCCATCCAACCTACATGTCTAATGGTCTCGATGCCATCCTCTAAAGTAGATAGAGTGCCAACCATCATGTATGTATCCAAGCAATGTCCCAAAAAATCTTAAATCACAAGGCCCTTATGTGTCCTTAAGATGCCCCCAATATCCAAACCTCTAACCTCTTATTTATGGTTTCACCAACTAGATTCCCCTATGTTAAGTTTTACTAGACCAACTAGAGGTTCAATCCACCTAACCATCAAGAAGGAAGGACACAACATGATATTCTACAAAAATTGCCCACTTTCCCATCTAATGTCAAGGTGCGTACACCTTCTAAACATATCTAGGTTGACATCCTTCATGGAAACTCTAAACATAACCTTGACATTCTCCCAGATCCTCCTATGCTCCATGTTTTTACCTTCAAAACTACTAGTTTATCATTATTGCCAAATCACTCAAAGAATAATAAAAGGCAAGATACATTGTGCTACCCTTAACCAGCTTTGTGCCTCTTACAACATCTAAGTATTCTAAAGTCTTGAAGATAGGGAGCACCCTTCTAAGAGGGGTGTGTATTCATGGACTTCCTATGCCTTCATCCAGACTAGTTTAGCAACCTCACCACCCAAAAAAAGATGTTGGTTGATTTCCTCATCTTTACCCTTATAACATTCACATCTAGACACCATATGAATCTTACAACACCTAATTTTAGAGACTATAGGGATGTCATGCACAAAAGTTTCCATGAGATTTTTGATGGAAACAAACTATGTTGGATTCAACGGTAGGCAATAGAATGGAAACTCAAAACCCAAGGATGGTTCACTTTGCTGGAATTTAGGACACAGTAGGCCAATTGGATGGTGAAAATTCCCTCGATGGTCAGGACAATCTAAATCCTCGACACCCCCAACCATTTCCATGTAACCTAAACCCTTGTCCCTCGATCATGATGCTCAGTTCCACTACTACCTCATCTTCCATCCAGTGTGTCATGAATTCATCATTCCATTCACCATCCAAACTGGTATCTCACACCTTCCTACATCTGAAATAATATTTTCCATGACTAGTGGAAATATCTCCCAAACTCTTTTCTAGTATATTTATGCCCTTCTACTAGATTTAAGAAACCATGGGTGGTCCAACACGCTGCCCTAGTGATAACACCCAAATTTAGGCATTTATGGTTAGTATTTAACTATAGTTTCATCTCATTATAGACTTAATATGTATAGAATAACTCTAGACTCTTATCTTTTAGTAATTTATATCATTTCAAAGATAGAGTTGCTCAACTACCCAATTTTGTGACTTGTAAGAACCATACTCAAGAATACATCAATTCTCCAAATTTTGCCCCATCCAATGTCGAATTATATGCACCAGCATAAGAGACGATGGTCCCAAAGAAACTTTTGATATCTTGGGCCCAAATTTTGATGTCCATCCCCTTCATCAATAATCATTCTCATTGGCCAGAAGCTTCATCGACGTAGGCATATCGACCCAGAGTAATACAACCTGGGTGGGTTTGTTCCTAAGAAGCATCATCATCGACCTCCAGGCCAGAAACGCAGCGATCGTTGAGCATCACTGATATCAGTGATCTATTAGAATTAGTGATCCCAACAAATGCTGAGAATCCCTACTCTCATCAGCAAATGCGAATCATCTATCTTAGCAATTGATGAGAATCATCTATCTTAAGAGATCATTGAAATCATCCAACCTTAGTGACTGAAGGGACTCTAAAAAGTTAGAGATCGATGAAGAACATTAGTGATCATAGCATCAGTGACCAAAATTAGTGGCTCACATCAGCAACCACAAGATCATCGACCACTAAGAACCTACATCCTCAGTGGCCAATGACACTACAGCCTATGCTAATAAATACCCACCCACTGTTACCGAGGTGAGGGTTCCAATCTCAGTTCTGCCACTCTGACTCTTTGGGTTCCCTTTAGCGATCAGTGGTTCCTAGAGCTTTGTGGGAGTTTTCCAAGGTCTAAGAGGGCTAAAGAACGCACCCTACATCCATTCCTTTAGTTTTCTTCCATCATCCATCATTCACCCACGTTCGTCCATTCCCAGTCACCTTCCACCTCCATAACATCCAGCAAAGTTGTTGTTTGGGGTAGAATTAAGAGAAAAGAAGGAGTCCATAAGATCAAGGAGGGTGGCCCAAATGGGGAGATACAGTCCTTCTGGAGGCTAAGGAGTGAGAGCCACCTCTCCTCTATGGGATAGATCTCTTCTTCTCCCCTTTTCTTCTATTTTTCTCCTTAGTTTATGTACAAATGATGTTCCTCTATATTTGTTTGGTGCCAACTATACTTGTCTACAGCTAGTTGAGCTCCTTCTTGGCTTTGTAGGCTGTTTTGGGCATGTTTATGTACTTTTACCTTAAGAAAGTAGTTTTATTCCATATCTAGTATGTTATATGTTCTATATTCTCTTTTCAATCATGATAGCTGGTTTGGTTGATCTCTTTCTTTCTTGAACTTTCTTTTCTAATTAGATCAAGAGATTAGTTGTAGAAATGGATACGAGAAGGTAGTTTGGAATGAAATCTGAAAGGAGGACATCCAAGGTAGTATTGTTCCTAACATCTCTGAATATTCTCACTTGATAAGTACCCAAAATATCCAGAGGGGACGACCAAATATCCTTGATAAAGGTTTTAGACCATTGATGGGGTTTTAGTCCCATTTTATGAAAACGAGTAGGATGACCCCCACAGGAGCAACTACCATAGTATATACCATGTCTGGATGTTAGATGATTGCTAGGGTGTTCGAGGCTTATCTATGCCCAAGAATGGGTGCATAGACTTCCCAACATGTGGTTACATATTTAGGAACTTATTCTCCTGATCAGTAGGATCTGATACTCTATTTTGTTTACTTTGTTCTATTTTCTTTTTGTATCATTTTTCTAGACTCGTTATAGTTCTTTGCATGTATCATCTATCATATTGGCATAACTAACTTTAGAATGAGATCTTAAGAGTATTAAACATACCCAAATCCCTATCTTTGACCTTGCATTGAGTTGTGGGGGTCCTTGAACATTTCGGGTTATAAATTTAGAAGTTTGGTTCACCTTGGGGAAAGCACTTGAGGAAACTATCTCAGTTCTTATCACTATGTTGTAAAGACCCATTCATTATGATCAAATTGTTACAAAATTTGTATCAGAAAATATAGATAAGTCTTTTCATTTATTCAATTTTCTCTGAGTCCATGGTGTTCTAAAAAATATGCATATACATTGAATATTAGTAAATAAATTCTTCACTAATATATACTTCATCTATACCAGATGGCATCTCGTGCAGTCACTTATAGGTCTCGATTTGATAAGGCTTTAATACTTAGTAATTATACATTGTTGTATGTAACCAAAAGTACATTTGATGCTTTTCATATTCCAATATTATATTTTTATAATATCATCATGAAGTGTAATGGTAGTTTATCTTTCAACTACATACATATATATATTAAATAATTAGACGTAAATCCTTATTTTCTTATTTTTTAAGGAAGTAAATGCATCAACTTTTCCAAACTAATTAATGGACAATTGATTGCTAAATGCATCTATTATTTCTTCATCTATTTTTCCATGAAAACACATCTATACCAGCTTACTATGTTGTCGGGGAGGAGTGGTTCAAGTGGTTCGACACGATGTCCCCTCATGAAGGGATGTGGTTTGAAACCCAACGTCCACCTCCAAAGTGGTACCCATCATGTAGGCCAGCCAAGTGTGTGCTTTAACCGGTTCTAGGGTGGGAGGCCTCCTGAGGCCCAAGAAATTTACATTGTCTGGGGGGTCAAACAAAGTTGCGCTTCTACAGGGGTGGTTCTCTCGATAATAAAAAAAATTACTATGTTGGTTTACAATAAAGACACTATATTATTGAACTTGAGTCCTACATTTTATTTAAATAATTGTTAACATGAATGTCATTTAGTCTTCTAACTTGATACAAAAGTGACTTTCAATTGGTTTTATTTTATCATAATTATTTCACTCACACTCGTCTTTCTAGATTTATTCGTCTTATATTGCTCATTCATGACATTGTTAATAAGTCAATATTCAACTATGTATATGTTGGTATACAACCATATTAAAATCATCACACATTGAATCATATCATATATCATTTTTTTACACTATTATTGAACCTAAAAAAATAAAACGTACATTATTTTATCTTTTTGAATTTATTTATGTTATTGTAAATTTTAGTATGTTGCACATGTATCCCTATCATACTTCCCTGAACAAAAAATATCTCACATGGAGTCTCTTGACAACATGTTCCAACATGCTTTCACTAGAAGGGTATTAAGCCTAGTCCTAAGACAAATGATACATAGGGCCCCATCCACAAGCGGTCTAGATATTTTCTACAAGATCACTCAATGTCTTCTTTTGGTGTACTCTCTTGATACACAAAGGAACTTGACCATATTTCTCTCAATCTCCCTAAGAATTGATAATGGAACTACACATGATGCCACATTGTGGATGGGGATTGAGTAGATATTTGATTTGATTAAGGTCAATCTACTAGAGAAGAATACAAGTTTTCCATCCCAAGAGATGAACCTCCCAGTGATCCTATCAAGGCAGATATTGAAGTGTTTAATTCATATCCTCCCCAAGATAAGTGGAACTCTGAGGTATATTGTGGACTATGAACTACACACACAACCCATGCCTTTACAAGGAGTCTCTTCCTTTCCATAGTTGTCCTACCAAAAATGATAGTCTATTTCTCTCTATTAACTCATTGCCCCAATGCTTCCTCATACATTGATAAGGTGTTATGTTCCTTCCATTATGTTTTTTCTCAAATTCAAGAAGAAAATAAGATCACCAATGAACATAAGGTATGGGGGCACCACTACTAAATCTCTAGTGGTAAACCTATTCCTAGGGTTGCATTATTTTTGTAATTTTCTCCAAGGATTCTTGATCCAGCACGACGAGGAAGGCTGATATGTATTACCCTTTCAAATACTTAGTAAAGAACCCTACAAAGATATAAAGAATCATGTAAGTCCCCCATTAATGAAGACAAATAACCATGCTCCTTTAATTAGGCCCATGATGAAATTGACGACATCTCTAGAGAACCCAAAGGTACATAGGACCTCTTCTATGAATATAGAAATCACTCTATAAATTCTTTAGATCTATCTACTTTTGATACCACATTATCATCCATAGGTTTCTTATGGTTAAGATCATGCATCAATTCCTGGGCAAGCTTAAAGTTATCACATATGTATAATTTTTTACAAGCATTGATTTCTTAATAGACATAAGACCTAGACCAATGGTGGACAATATGAATGGAACACCCTAGAATTGACCCTAAGGCAAACATTCCCTATGGTAATAGGTGCAAAATCATTCATCTAAGTGGGTTCATTGATCCTGTGGATGGGCTAATCAAATGCACATTAGACCCATATAGATGGTTCTACCAGTAAGATAATGGTTAACTAAACCCATGATGTCAGTTTTAACCAATTCCGATGCAAGTATGTAGAGTATAGTAGTGAACCCATCCAAACATGGGGCACTATCATGATCCATGGCCTTTCCTACTGCTTCTATTGTTAGGTTATAGAGGACGCAGAGATGGCAGTGGAAAAAAAATTTCTCCCCAAACCCAGTATAAAGGAATCGCGTCAATGTCTATACAATAGGAAGGATGGTTTGTAGAGACATATCTTGTCCCGAGGCTTGCTCGACGACGTTACCTCACGGCTTGCGCAGTCTTCACCTCCGGTCTTGGACGGTGTCTGTGCAACTCCTGGTCTCACTAGGACTGTCGGGATTGACAGATGTCTTCCGAGCGGAAGAAGTCTCCCTCCTCTGTAGTAGTCCACATGGACCACCTATAACTCTGATCGCCTTGTCACATAAGGCACCGGAAGGAGTCACACCCTCTTGTTGGCGTACTAGTCACCGACACACTCTCCTGCAACCAGTCACTTTTTTACAATTGTCTTTCCCTTGTTGTGCCTCCCTTATCGGGTAGCACTTGCTTGGGCTCTCTCAGTTACCAAAACCAGAGAGAACGACAACTTTACAGAGCAACTGGTTCTGAGTTGTACTTTGAGAAGACCCCAATACCTCTATATATAGGAGGGTCATGGGACAAGGTTCTCTACCCCGGGCAATGCGGGATTAAAGCAGGAGTAGAAGGGTTCGAGATTTTCAACAAAACAACCAACTGCGTCAGCTGAACCGATTGTTTCAAACATGAACCAATTGGTTGGGGACCTGAGCCAATCAGTTCACACCTGAACCGATCAGTTGGGGCACCTGAGCCAATTGGTTCACTTCTGAAATGATCGGTTCACTGCCCTGGTCAGTTCCCGATTGACTTTTCCTCTTTTGTTTCAAATTGATCCAAATACCAATCCTTGTTCCAATCAAATTGGACAAGTGAAATGAAGAGAAATTTCTTGTCAACCTGACTTTCCCTACTCACTCGGTTGGACCAGTTGAGCCGATTGGTTCAACCCTTGAACTGGTCGGTTCAGCCTGTCCTGAGTTGATTGGTTCATCACATGAGCTGATCGGTTGGGAGTGCAGACTGTGCAAAATTAGTCAATTGTAGTTTCAATCAATCTGATACTCTAATCAATCGGTCCAACACCTTGAACACTATGATATTGAGCTATCAATTGATTGAGTGTTTAATTGAACTAAAAAACTCATTTAGTAATCAATCTAAACATCATTTGTGGATAAACTCCTCTTCCAGGTTAAATCCTTTGTGTGTGACCCTGCAGTTCCATTTCACGTTGGCAGTGAAAGTCCATAACACTTACGACTTCACAAGCAAAGAGCGGTGCCTAGTCGCACATCAGTGCTACCCAAGTGAAATAGAAAGTTGGAGAACAACTTTCAATCCTACAATCTGTGAATGGTGTTACAGCGAATGTATAATTCCTTTGTAACTAATGTCCTGAATAAACTCAAGGCATGGTACAGTCATCCTTTCAACGTTCATCCATTTCCTTGATCTCAGAGCAGACTGGGTGAGATGTGTGTGATATCAATATCACATATTGATTCACACATGCATGTGCATGCCTTTCTCAATCCTACTCATCAAGTGGCCATGGACATTAAACTCCCTTAGGACTCACCCCTCAAAAGCCCCATGTGTCAAAGTCACCCAATCATCACCTTTATAACAACCCATGTTTTAGGATTGCGTTTGATGATGTCAAAGTGTACCCAATCACATGTGTTGAGTGTAGTGATTTCAGGTCAAAGAATCACAGTCACCACCATCACTGTGAGAGCTGACTGTGACTACCAAATCATGGTTCCATTTGTCACTCTCACGGTGGGTTTGTCCGGTACACTTGTTCTCTAACAAGTACCTATGGGCTTGGTTTGATATCACTATATCATGACTAATGAGATTCCATCATCAACCAATACACAATCTAGTCTTTAGTGTTATTGATGTCTATGGTTATTTCCACAATAACAGTCGACTAGGGACTGAACAAGAAAGTATACTCTTAACATCTATATGATCTCATCGTTTAGGTCCTGAACCTAAAAGCATACGTCATCGAGTTAACAATTCTTTAGACATCTATGATGTTACACTATAATCTCAAAAACAGTTAAAACATATAGATCGGAAATTGCCTTTATTATTATTCAAATAATTTACAAAGTATCCCATTACAATCATCACATGACTTGCTCTATGGGCATACATACCAACAGACTCCCACTTGCACTTAGAGCTAGTCACCTAGGAACCTTAGTCCTTTTGACCTAGCATGACCATCATGCTTCTGCTGAGAAAGGGCCTTCATCAGTGGATCAGCTATGTTGTCTTCAGTTGGTACTTTGCAAATCTTCACATCTCCTTGTTGTACGATCTCTCGTATGAGATGGAAGTGTCACAGTATGTGCTTGGACCGCTGATGTGATTTGGGCTCCTTAGCTTGAGCAATAGCTCCATTATTGTCACAATAAATCTCAATTGCATCACAGCTACTGGGAACTACACCAAGTTCAGTGATGAAATTCTTGATCCACACAACTTCCTTTGCTGCATGTGAAGCAACAATATACTCAGCCTCTGTAGTAGAATTGGCAACTGTTTCTTGATTGGAACTCTTCCAGCTCATAGCTCCATTATTTAGGCAAAATACAAATCTTGATTGTGATCTATAATCATCTTTGTCAGTTTGGAAGCTTGCATCGGCGTAACCTCTTACAACCAGTTCTTCCTCGCCACCGTATATAAGGAACTAATCCTTAGTCCTTCGCAAGTACTTGAGGATATTCTTTACGGCTGTCCAGTGAGCATCCCCAGGATCTGACTGGTACCTGCTCGTCATGTTGAGGGCATACGAGACATCTGGGCATGTGCACAACATATCATACATGATGGATCCGATGGCTGATGCATATGGGATCCCATTCATACGCTCCCTCTCTTCATAAGATTGGGGACATTGAGCTCTAGAGATGGTGACTCCATGTAGAATGGGGATGTTGCCTCTCTTTGAGTTCTCCATGTTGAACCGCTTTAGCACTTTGTCAATGTACGTGCTTTGACTTAGTCCGAGAAGCCTTTTAGATCTATCTCTATAGATCTTAATACCTAGAATGTAGGATGCTTCTCCTAAGTCCTTCATTGAGAAAGTATTCCCAAGCCAAGTCTTTACCTTCTCTAAGGTTGTGACATCATTCCCCATCAATAGTATGTAATCCACATACAATATGAGGAATGTGGTCGTGCTCCCACTAACCTTCTTGTACACACAAGGTTAATCTTCATTTTGAATAAAGCCAAACACTTTGACTTCCTCATCAAATCAAAGATTCCAACTCTGAGACACTTGCTTCAATCCATAGATTGACCTTTGTAGCTTACAGACTTTATTGGCATTCTCATTTACCTTTGACCTTTGACCTTCAGGTTGTGTCATGTACACATCCTCATTTATATTCCCATTAAGGAATGCAGTTTTAACATCCATTTGCCAAATCTCATAGTCATAGTAAGTCACAATAGCAAGCATGATCCTGATGAACTTAACCATGGCAACTGGAGAAAACGTTTCGTCATAGTCAACACCTTGAACTTGTCGGAAACCCTTTGCAACCAAACTGCCTTTATAAGTTTGCACATTGCCATCCATGTCGGTCTTCTTCTTGAAGACCCACTTGCACCCTATGGGTTTTACCCCATCAGGTGGTTCCACCAAAGTCCATACTTTGTTGGAGTACATGGATTCCATCTCGGATTTCATGGCCTCAAGCCATTTCTCAGAATCTGGTCCCTCCATAGCCTCTAGATAGTGTTGGGTTTTAGGGGAGATAGAGAAGGCAGCGGAAACAAAATAATTTATTCTCCCAAACCCAGAACGAAGGAATCACGTCAACGTTTATACAATAGGAAGGATGGTTTGTAGAGACATAACTTGTCCTGAGGCTTTTTCGGTGACGTTACCTCGCGGCTTGCGTGGTCTTCAACTCCAGTCTTGGATGGTGTTTGTGCAACTCCTCATCTCACTGGGACTTCCAGGATTGACAACTGTCCTCCAAGTGGCAGAAGTATCCGACCTCTAAAGTAGTCCACACGGACCACCTAGAACTCCGATCTCCTTGTCCCACAAGGAATCAGAAGGAGTCGCACCCTCCTGTCAGCGTACTAGTCACCAAAACACTCTCTTGCCACCAGTCGCTTTTCTACAATTGTCTTTCCCTTGTTGTGCCTCCCTTATCGGGTAGCACTTGCTCGGGCTCTCCTAGTTATCACAACCAGAGAGAATGACAACTTTGCAGAGCAACTGGTGTTCTGAGTTGTTGTACCTGGGAAGCCCCCAATACCCCTATATATAGGAGGGTCATGGGACAAGTTTCTCTACCCCGAGCAATGTGGGATTAAAGCAGGAGCAGAAGGGTTCGAGATTTCCACAAAAACTGACATACTGCGGCAGTTGAATCGATCGGTTCACGCCCTGAAATGATCATTTCGGGCCCTGAGCCGATTGGTTCATACCTGAGCTAATCGATTCATGGTCCTGATCCAACTCAAATTGACTTTCAAATTTGTTTCCAACTATTCAAATATTAATCCTTGTCCAAATCGAATTTGTACAAGTGAAACAAATTGTATTTGCAAAATAGTCTTTTGACTTTCCAAACGATCTCGGTTGGTCACTCGAATCGACCGGTTCAACAATTGAGCCAATCATCTCATGACACATGAGCCGATCATCTCACCAGTTGAGCCAATCGGTTCACCAACCTGAGCCGATCGGTTCATCCCTATGAGCCGATCGGTTGGGGTAGCAGACTATGCAAAATCAGTCAATTGCAGTTTCAATCAATCTGATACTCTAATCAATCGGTCCAACACCTTGAACACTATGATATTGAGCTATCAATTGATTGAATGTTTAATTAAAATACTAAACTACTTTAGTAATCAATCTAAACATCGTTTGTGGATAAACTACTCTTCCATGTTAAATCATATGTGTGTGACCCTACAAGTCCATTTCACATTGGTAGTGAAAGTCTATAACACTTATGACTTCACAAGCAAAGAGTGGTGCCTAGTCACACATCAGTGCTACCCAAGTGAAAAGGAAAGTTGGAGAACAACTTTCAATCCTAGAATCCGTGAATGGTGTTATAGTGAATTTATAATTCCTTTGTCACTGATATCCTGAATGAACTCAAGGCATGGAACAATCATCCTTTCAACATTCATTCATTTCCTTGATCTCAGAATAGATTGGAGAAGATATGTATGATATCTATATCACATATTGATTCACACATGCGTGCATGCCTATCTCAATCCTACTCATCAAGTGGCCATGGATATCAAACTCCCTCGAGAAGGAAAAATCCCATATCTATCACTTACCGCTCAAAAGCTCCATGTGTCAAAGCCACCCAATCATCACCTTTATAACAACTCATGTTTCAGGACTGCGTTTGATGATGTCAAAGTGTACCCAACGACATGTGTTGAGTGTAGTGATTTCAGGTCAAAGAATCACACTCACCACCATCACTATGAGAACTAATTGTGACTACCATATCATGGTTCCATGTGTCAAACTCACGGTGGGTCTGACTGGTACATTTGTTCTCTAACAAGTACCTATGTGTTTGGTTTGATATCTCCATATCATGACTAATGAAATTCTATCATCAACCAACACCACAATCTAGTCTTGTGTGTCATTGTTGTCTATATACCTTCCACAATGACATCCGACTAGGGACATAATAAGAATGTACAAACTCTTAGCATTCACATGATCTCATCGTTCAGGTACTTAACCTAAAAGCATACGTCATTGAGTACTGTCATTCTCTAGACATTCAATCTGTTCTATCATTATCTCATATGACTAAATTAGAAAGAATTGGAAGCTTGCCTTTGATTCTTATCAGATCAATCTTAATGTATCCCACCAATCATCCCATGATTGGCTCTCGGGGCATACATACCAATAGACTCCCACTTGCACTGCGAGCCAATCACCCTTGAATCATATTCATAGTGATCTTCAAACATGTCCCACATGTTACTGTACTCTAGTGCTAACATAGTGAGTTATGGAAACACCTTGCCATAGTCGGTATTAACTGCATGTATCTCATCTCTTCGTTGTACGTCACGCGTATGAGATGGAGTTTCTGTAATATGCAATCTAGTATTCCTTTTCTAACCTTTAGCCACATTGCATGACCAAGCACTCCTAACTTGTCATCAATGACTGGAATAACTATAAGTTCATCTCATGAACTTATAGATCCATATAGTATCCACTAATGTTCTCTAACACATGGATACTCGGCTTTTCCTTTTATTAGAACGTTTCCATTTGTCAACAAATATTCACTTTTATATATCTCATATATATTTTGCGATTAATTTTCTGTCTTTTCCAGAAGTTCGCATCAGTGTAACTCTTAACAGTGAATCCTTCCTTATATCCATAGAACTAGTACTTCTCAAGTACTTATCAAATTCTTATGGTATTCCAGTAACCCTTACTGGAACTAGATAGACATCCACTCGTCATGTCCCACATACGAGTTATCAGGATGAGCATATCATATTGTCATGTCCTACATACAAGATGATAAATGTGTTTTGTTCTTGCCATGACCATACATGCAAGATTATGGGATGTTTACATACATGATGGATCCATATATATTCATAGGGCTCCCATTCTTCATAAGAATTGGACACTTGGCCTTGGGATACTAATTCCATGTAACATGGATAGGTTTTCTCCCACTGAATCTGTGCATACTGAACCCTTCAGTATAGATTTCCAATGTATGCTTTCTCTTTTCAGGTCAAGAGGTTTTTTTAGAGCTATCTCTATAGATCTCTATTCCTATCACATAGGAAACATCTCTATCTTCCTTAAAGATAATTTCCACTTTGAATTCCATTCTTAGAACATCTCCATTTCACATCAACATGTGGAATGCAAATATGCTCCCACCGAATCACAGATCCCTTCTTTATCTTTGACATATCAGTCAAACCCTTTAACTATATCATCAAAGTAAACATCCAACTCCGAGTTGCTTGTACTTAATCAATCACATTGATTAGTCCATTGTAACTTATAGACTTCATTTGCATTAATGGATTCATAAACGTTATAGGTTGTGTCACATACACATCCTTGTTTTATTCCTCATAGGAATGCGGTTTTAGTATATGTATGCCAAATCTCTTAGTCATTAAGTTGAAATCAACAAACATCATCCTTCTTAAAATGTTATCCATGTGTCTTAACGCTTAAGACTCATTCGCACTTATGGATTTCATCCCAATGGGTGCTACCATCAAGGTCATACCTTATGGTTCACATGGAAGTCATTTTGGATGTAATGGTCACAAACCATAACTCAAAATCCGGTTCCTCAATATCATCTAGATTGTTGACTCATCATATGACCAACTCATCATATATATATTTGAGGTGTATCTGTTGAGGAATTTGAGAACTCACAACACTTTGTGATTCTTAATGTCCTTTATTAGTGTAGGGTATTCTTTATTTAAGAAGAAATTAGTTATTTGATAATCATCCTCTAACTCCTTAGAGTATGACTCCTTTTGATTTAGACATCATCATGCCTTAATCACGAGCTCATTATGAAACATTATTATAATCACTCATAAGGATCTCAAACATTTGGTTCAAGTATTTCATTCATTGATCTCATCAAGAACTAACACTTTACCAAATGTGTACTTCATCTATGATATTCTTGAACACTTCAAGATATTCATATTGGTATTTCTCTAAACACCGTTTGAAGCACTAGCATTTTCTCCAATAGGTATGTAAATACATCACATGTATTATACCTAATAGGATAATCATTCTCACACTACCATTAGTGAAGATTGATGTCTAAGAGGTTCATGTCTCTTACTGGTTCTCTAACCAAAAGAGTCTAGATTTATCCATCATATGGAAACTAGAAATGAATTTCTCATGATTTTATGATAATTTGTTGTTTGAGTTATCAATAACTTTTAGGTATCATTTTATCTTATGCATACCAAGTACCACAAGATAAACAAGGCATTGCCATAAAGATCATATCTTTGAAATTGAAGCATCAACTTTATTAATTGCTATCATTGTCATTCAATATGCAAAAAAAAATACTGTGTTTCTATCCATTGGCAAATATGAAATAGCAGTTCATAACTCTATTACATGCCTTCAAGGATGAAAATAAACTAAAGTACTCCTATCTATGGTGGCAACACTTGCCCCATTTATTGGGTACTTTACACTTTATATCTTGGTATCATATACCTCAAAAAGTGTTACAAGTTTATTTCATGACACCTTCAGGTGGAGACGTCTGTTGCCTCCTTCTTCTTTAGTTCTTCCAGATAGAGTGGAAAATTCCTTTTCCAATGTCCTGGCTTTTGAAAATGGTGGCAATTGCCTCTCTTGGTCACACCTCCCTTGGCCTTGAGAGTTGAAGACGAGTTGGGCTGCTAGCTAGGATCAGAACCTTTCTTAGCCTTGCCCTTTCCCTTGCACTTGTACTTGCCTTTCTTGCTGCTGATCATCATCACAGACTTAGGCTTGTCCTTCTTCATCTGTGCCTCGGCTGTCCTCAACTTGCTCAACAACTTTGTCAATGGCTTGTCAAAGTTGTTCATGTTGTAGTTCATCAAAAATTGACTGTAGGATTCTGGCAACGATTGTAGTATCACGTCAATAGCCAACTCTTGACTCAGGAGAAATCCCAGTCCTGTCAGGTTCTCCACATACCCCATCATTTTGAGCATGTGCGGACCAACTGGATCTCCTTCTTTCATGACACACTTGAAAAACACCTTGGAGACATCATATCTCTCTTGCCGTGCTTGATCTTCATACATGTTATTGAGATGCTAAATCATCTCAATGACACCCATGTTCTCATGTTGTCTCTGCAACTCGTGGTTCATGGAGTACAGCATCAAGCACTTTGCATCAATGGCATCATGACAATGCTTCTTATAAGCATCCCTTTCTGCCTTTGGTGCGGTAGGGGCATGTTCCTCTAGAATTGGAGTATCCAGGACATATAGCTTTCGCTCTTGAGTGAGAACAATTCTCAATGTCCTAAACCAGTCGTGGAAGTTAGTCCCATTCAGCTTGTCCTTTTCAAGGACCGATCACAACGAAAAGTGATTGTTGTTTTTCATCATTTGTACTACAAAAGGAAATATATGCAATTTAGTCCAAAACTCAATTTTGACTTATTTGATTGATTTGAAAGGTTGATGATATAATTAGGACTTTAATTAATTATTGCTCCCACTATTTTTTTTCAAATTGATAGCCCTCACTATCAATTCGGAATATTGCAGCGTATAACCTTCTAGTGGGTCAAGATCCGTATTTCATCAAGTCGTGAGTCAGCTTTGGCTGATCGCACACAATCTTGACTATTTAGGTAGGCCATCATGCCAATTGCATCATATGCAACTCTTGATGAATGAACATGCGCAACACCTTGTCATGAACATTTCGTGCCTATGGGCTTAGACGCTCTAAAAATCACCAGTTAAGTCTAACCTAAAAGCCGACACGGTAAACATGCACCCTGCTTTGGCAAAACCTACATATTTACCCTTCACACTTCCGCGAGATAGACGGTGCACCATGCTTTGCCGTAACCAACGCTTGGTCAATCAAGTTTTTCATGTGTGCCGCTAATGGAAGGTGTAAAAGACTTAATATTTAAATGAGAGATTTGGTTTTAAAGGTACATATACATATCCAATCACCACAATATAGTAAGTATCATATACATGATATATCCCATAGAAAACATGTGAAATGATAAAAGCAATGATTATGGCCATCCTAATGTGATTCCTCGAGCCAAGAGGAATCACAGTTATCTAGGTCTACATCACATGCAACTTGTCCATGATGAAGTGCTATAGTTGTCCGAGTTGATCAACTCATCACATGAATGACCTGCTTGCCCTGACCGGCGTCTGGGTGCCACCAACCGATCGGTTGACTCCTCCAACCGATCGGTTCGCTTGGTCATTGTGCATCTCCTCATGGCTGCCACCAGATCGTCTCGCTCCTTGAACCGGTCATCTGGATCACCAACCGATCGGTTCACTCCTTGAACCGATCGTCTCAGTCGTTGTCAGGTTGTTCGCCGTTCTTTGACATAACAGGAAATAAAAGATCTATCCTATTTTACATTTGAATAGGGAAACCCCAAGTTACATTAGGGGGGAGCAAAGGTAGGAAATAAATCTCGAGTTACATTTGGAATAGGAGATAGGGAATTAGTGCACAGACCGAGATGCAAGCAACCACATTCACCCAAGCACACATACATAGCGTTTATTGGCCATAACCACACTATACATCCACCACAAAACTCATTTAAGGGTGACGCATATCGAGTGCATTTATATTGCATATCATATATGTATTTTGGGATATGTGGATTTAGGATTGGATGCATAAAGGCAATTTTATTCACATTGTATGCAATAAATAAGGCAACAAACCAAAATCAATCACATCGATAATCCTAAAGTATAGAGCATTTGTGTTACAACCCCAATTTTTGGGTTCATTTGGTGAGAAATGTAATTTCTCATATTTGAACAACAAATGATATAATTTGTGTGGAATAAATGGATTTTGTTTACAATAGCCTTAATCATTGTGTTGTGGGCTTTATTGGCTATTGGGCCCAAATAATAAGAAAATTCAATTAGAAAATGAATAATTGAATATTTGAGAAAATAAAAATGTGGAAACCTAAGGAAGGCAAATACAAAGAGGGATTTCGTGCCTCTTGGGTTCCTTGGGTTCCAAGGAGTCCAAAGTTGCATATAAAATGCAATAAGAAAAGAAAAGATCAATTAAGTATTTCTTTATTAAGAAAGAAATTGAAAATAATGGTAAAATGTAGAAAATAAGCAAAAAGAGGTATAATTGAGTTATCCTTGGTGGATTTTCGTATCCCAAGGATTCCTAATGTTAAAAGGAATACCAGTGAGGAAAATAAAATAGAAATAAAGAGAAATCCTCAAAAGGAAATATTTTGATATGAAATAAATAAGATAATGGGAAATAATGGATAAGAGAAAAGAAAAAGGTTAAGGTACATCCCCAAGATAGGATTCCGAGCCATTAAGGTCCCTTGAGGATCAAGGAACTCAGAATCATAATTTTATAGCAAGGGAAAGAGAAAATAGGTGAGAAATATTCATAATTGAGTAATATCTTGCACTTAAAGAAAAGGCACGTTTTCTTTTAGATAATGAATCCAAATTTGGCAGAGATGTACATAAAGTCATTAATAAGTTTTCCTCAAACTTTGGGATTATTTGGATGTATGGTTTAAGAGATATGGATTTTTGAAAATCCCTAAAATGAATGGATAATTTCTAAATACTACAAAGTTTTTCTGACTTGGACTCTTTTTTATTGACCGCATGAGCTTATGACTATGGGATCGGGATCCGATGGTCCAGAGATCGTCTTCCACCTTGAACTGGAAAAGGAAACCGTAGACCGATAGTTGATACTTTCCCAAGTGGAAATATTGTAATCCAAGGCATGAATGTTTTGGGAAACGTATCCAACAACTTCAGGAGACTGACACGAGTTGGTCTACCCCAAGTTTTGTGAGATTCCGTAGCCTACTGGTGTTTTGCCCAAACCAGGAACCATGGCTTCTGGTAGCCAAGAACGGACCTATAAATACAGGATCTTGGACCCCCTCTAAAGTCATTGTTTGTGTGGGAGGCTTCGGCCGAGTGCCTCAGGCCAAGATGCACTAGGAATTGGACTAGCTACCCCACCCCTTCATCTCTGACAGCCAGGAAGGCGCGGCAGACAGAGCTTCTCTGCCTAGCCAACACTGATCCACACTCCACCAATTGAGAGCCCAGATCGGTTCAGCAGGGGAGGCTGAAGGTGGGCGACCTTGTGCGGACGTAAGTGGAAGTCAGTGGGCAGAAGTCAACTACCGAAGTTGACCAGCCATGGCGCTGTGTCGAGGTGGGGGAAGGATCGGGGGTTGAAGATGAATGCTCGCCAACAGACAAATCTGCCCCTTAAGCACCTGTAGACCAAGAAAAATGGAAAAGGGCAAAGATGCCCTTCCAGCAATTAACCAACAAGCCGCCTAAATATATTGGGTAAGTGCTGACGTGTCGCCTAGCGATTAGTCAGAATATAATTTTTCTTGCAAAAATCTTAACTCAAAATTGGTAACTCAGATGGCTATATATTATATATGAAAATTTATCAAAAGAACGAGAGGAATCCAATAAAAATGGTATTAAAGCCTGATTCCGTTTCTAATTGTAAAAGTATGTCAAGTTAATGAAAAGTGCATTGAAATTAGGTTAGAAACCCTAATTGAGTTTAATGATTAAATCTATGATGCTTAATGGGTTAGTTTGAGTAATAATAACATGTTGAATGATAATGTTAGATTTGAACCTGATCTAGATGTGAAATTGCATGATTTAGGATTTTACCCCATATCAGAATGATTAAGCATTTAGAAACCATAATTTAGGGTAAAAGAGGATAAGATCATATATATTTTGAAAAATGTGAAAATATGTTGTTAAATGATGGTTCTAAGTTATTTGAATACAAAAGTCCTTAATTATGGATAAATACCCTAAATGTAGTAATTAGGGTTTTCTCATGAATAAAAGGTAGAATTATGGCAAATCAAGTTCATATGTGATTAGGCTATAATGAACTTGGAATTGATGATAAATGTGTATGATGATCTTGTCATGGATTAAAAGGATAAAAATAGTAGGTTTAATGTAAAAGAGGCTTAATGAACTTAATTAATGGTTAATGGTGCCTTTAATCCAAAAATAAGGTTATATGTTGTTAAGATAACTTTAATATTGAAAAATAGATGAGATGATTAGGGTTTAAGAGTAATGGTATAAAACTAGGGTTTAGAATAATAAAAGATGAAGTGAAACCCTAATTTCCAAGGAAACCCTAAAATTAGAATAGAAATCCTAAGGAATGTGATTATATTGGATAAATATTAATAAAAGGAAATTGGTATATTTATTTTAGGATTATGTGCATAATTGGTTGCTTGATTGGGATTTCTCTGTTCTGGTTAATTCTGTCTCAAATATGTAATCAAAGGTATGTGGTTACGCTTATGAATACTTCGAGTTAGTTTGCCGAGGATTTTCGAGGTTTTATCGGTTTCTTGAAATTAATTGTTGGATACCTTTATTTCATGCAACTATAGAGTGACTATGACTATCACTATAAATGTATACATATAACTGGCTAGATCTGGGTCCAACCCTGTAGCTATACAAAGGCTAAAAAGGATAACCTAGAGCAAGGTCTAGGCTATCATGAGTTAGAAACTGGGCTAGACATGTGTAGTGCCATGGGACTTTTAGCATGCCATGAGTTAAGGAGTGGGCTACCTACGGGTAGTGCCATGTGACTCAGCCCTAGAAACTGACTCACCTGTTAGGTGGGATCATGAGGGGTATAATGGGGATCTACCATAAGGAAGGTAGTATCCAGGTCCACTGTAGGGACAACGCAGGGGACAGGGTACACATGGATCACGCAGTTATATTTAAAACGTAAAATTGTTTGCTAAATGGTAATTGGCTGCAATACATTATTATTATAGTTGCATGATTATTGTTTCCCCCACATACCAGCTTCGGCTGACTGGCGTTTTGTTTGTCGGCGTTTTAGGTACAAGCCAAAATGACAAATAATAAATCGTCATATTGTGAAATACATGAATTAAAATACAAGGATGATTAGTTAGAGTAGATTCCATTAGTGGATAGAAGTTTAGAGATCCAAGTTTTCAAAAAGGTATGCAAAAGTTTATTTTCTTACAACTTTCCAGTTTAGTCTGTTAAAATTTAATAATTGTTCTTGGTTAAATGTTGAACCTTTGTTCCAGAAGTTATGGATGCGTCTTTGACCTCTCGGTCTCTCTTAATTGAGGGTTATCGGGAGGTGGGGTCGTAACATTTGGTATCAGAGCGTGGGTTCCTCACTTAACCATTAATAATTATTAAATTTTACAAACTCCATAGAACCCAAGGGAGTTATTAGAGGATTATCCGAAAGATGGAGGTGTCTAGAAAAGGATCACGACTGGGGGCTGGAAATATTTTTCTCCACACCACTAGTCGGAATATGAGGACTCCCGGATCCGTGTGAATGCCTGGCCAAAATCTTAGGGTATGAATCGAAATAAGATATCTTTAGGACTTTCTCATCTTATTCATCCTTTCTCATCACAAATTCTGTTAAGGACCTTAAGGATTAGGGTTTTCTCTCTTTTCCTCACCCTCTTGAGGTACGGGTAAGGTTGATAGGGTTTAAGGAATCCTCCACTGAATTAATAAAAAGCACGTAAATAAGATGTCATGGACATAAGCTTAATAGATTAAGCATAAATGAATAGATACATGCTTAGGTCGTATGACATAAGTTGTCATGCCATCAGGAGAGACTTGAGGATAGACCTTCTTGATAGGAGGATAAGTAAAGAGAGTAGTCATGGAGGCAGAGATCTCCATTAAAAGTAGAGACCTGGCACATCCTCTGAGGATGAGGTTAACCCTAACCCTAAGTGAAGGTTAGAGAGAGTGATGACACGAAGAGTTAGATGTCTTAGTTAAACCAGGTGTTTGGATGGACATACCTTGGATGACGTATGAGACATGAGAGGTTGGATGACCTAGTACCTCTAGCGACCCAACCCTGGGAAGGGTCATGCATGTTAGAGTGAAGGATAGCTCCTTCATTGATGAGGTTAGAGAAGAACCTATGGAAACCCTATGAGCTTATATGAGCTTAGCATAGTAGGCACCCAAAGTACATTGGTAGTGCGAGAAATAGGTTGAAACCCTTGCCGGGAGAGTTTGATGGATAGCTTATGAGAGCTATGGATGACCTTGAGCAAACGTTATAAGCTTCACCTTGAAAGGGTATGCTTGTGAGCATGATCCTTCATGAAGAAAGGACCTATAATGGTTAGGTTTGTTGTAGTGTTAGCTCTGGAGAGAGAACAGGAAACCAAGCAAGAAGGTTGGAATCCTAGACTCCGAGATATGAGGAAAAGTAGGGAGTTGAGGATGATGCGACCTAAGTGGATGATAATGGTCGCCAGATGATTGATCCCTAGAGGTTGATGATGTCTTGGTTGCCATGAGAGGAACCAAACCCTAGAGGGAGGATGAGTCTGTTGGTACCACTGTACCTATGGTATAGATGAGAAGAAGAGTTCCTTAGACCTGGAGAGGTATAGTAATAGGTTATGAGGCCTTGCACCTTGTTGATTGTCCTTGAAGAGGACTTAACTTTAATGTGTTGATCGAGGAGAAGGATGACAGGAAGTGTATGTCATACCCGGTACATGTTTGGTTTGTGGTTAAGAGGTTGAGCAGACAGTTGGACATCAGGAAAGTGAACCTATGGTTCCTAGGCCTAAGAGGGGAAGTGGTGTACCTAATGCTCATGATGAGAGTTGAGTTTCTATAGATACGAGCATGGTACTTCTTATGATGAGAGGAAAGGAAAATCCCTTAAGTTAAAGGTAAGTTTGATGAACCCCTCACAGCTAAGATGTTGACATAGGAAAGTATGATCTTGACCCAATGTTGAGGAATGAGAAAAAGTATGGCCTGGCATGGTTTAGTAGGTGATCTTCTTGTGCCTTAATATCTTTCTAGGGTTAAGCATGCTCATGTGGATGTAAACCCTAGACATAAGGACATTTGTGACCTTTGTTATCGAGGTGAAGTTTTCCTCCCATCCTGGGAGAGGGACCCTTTGGTAGAGTGTATACCAGTTTTGTTGGTTTAAGTTAACCTAAAGAGGTCTCATAGGATCTTGAGAAGCTAAGTGAAAAGTACATGGTATGAGGATGAACCTCTAGACCCATAGATAACCATCTCTAAGTGCATATGGATGAGTTACCATGGAGGTAACCGGTATGGGGCTTGACCAAGGTAGGCAGGTTGCCATGATCCCTATGAAGGGATAAAAGTCATCCCATGAATCCAGAAAGAGAGATGATGAAGGCTTGGGTAAGGTTCTAAGTTGGACATGTACTATAATAGAATCCTCAGTCTACCCTAGGGTTAGGTAGGGATAAGACTGATGGATGTAGGAGTTGCCTAATTCCCTAGTTGCATATGACCATAGGGTCGGGAGGTAACAACTTTCATTGTCTGAGGGCCATGGGTCAGGAGATTGATCACCTTCATGAACTCATGGGACCCAAAGGGCAGATGAGTAGTGCACTCTTTGGATGCATAAGGGAAGAGGTATGACCCTAAAATTGCTGGCACCCTATAGACCTAGAGGAGATGACCAAGGATTGTGTGGTGACCCAAGTAGGTTCGAAACCAGTTTTCCATGGAGGTAACTTTGGTATCAAGATGATTGTAATATAGAGGCATATACGGCATGTTTCAACATAGATTTAAAGGTGTATTGGAAAGGTGGGATGTACCATCTCTACTCTTGGAACAGGAAGAACTCTGTATTTGGACTGCAGCCAAATGATCATTTCCTCTCATTATGGGAGGGAGAGATAGGACAACACGCATGCCATACACCAAGGATAAAGATGATGTGAGTTGGAACGTTGCTATGAGGTATGAGGATAGAGATGATAACATACCCTAGTGAAGTGATCGATACATGGATGGTTTGCAAACACTAAGAGGAATGAGGTAGTCACCTTATGAGGATGTTTTTATCATGAGATATGAGTCATACAAGATTGAGTTTGATCACCAAGAATATGAGCTCAAAGTGTTCTCAATGAATATAGACTTAGAGTTTGAGTTTGAGATGATAATTGAAATACATGGAAGTGTATGTTTTCAATGTTACCTAATACATAAGAAGGTGAAGTAGTAATGGATGCCCTGGTTGAGATATATCTGCCTAGTTTGGCTAGAAGAGGTTGTTAGACTAACCCTAAGTTTGGAAAAGAAGATATGTTTGGCTAACACTCTGATGTAATGAGATCAACTAATGGTTGTTTGGTTAGCCAGTCTAGTCCTTCATGCAATGAAAGGATGGTTGTAGAACCCCAAATGCACTCTTTGGATAGGAAGGTGATGAAACCCTGATGAGAGTGGTTTAGGGTTTTCGAGGAATCGATCTTGAGGAATCATGACATATAGGAAATCATGATTTTAAGATCACCATACACCATGGTACTAATGAGATACTGAGTGGTAGCAGTACTATTGATGTTGGAGATGAGGCTGCATGTGGTATGTTGCCATGCATGACAGAAGGTGAAGGATGAGCACCGGTAACCCAGTGCTTTGATATAGAGGATAAAGAGTTCCCAAGAGGGAATGGGAGTTCATCACTATGGATGTTGTGATAAGTCTCCCCTAGACCAAGGAAGGTCATGATGCAATATGGGTTAGGATAGATCTCCTTACCAAGATGACATGAGAAAGAAAGAGTATTGTCAAGAGATATATCGGGTTGAACTACTTATAAGAGAAAGAGATGGTTCAACTACACCATGATATGAGTTCAAAAGTTCTTAAGTATAACCTAAAGGTTCCCTTCCAAAAGGTGGAAGTAGGTACATGAAGAACTCACTGTTAGTACAGTTTATCACCCCTAACTAATGGTTAGTATGATCCAGACTAAAGGGTCTGATGAGAGCATATGTGCTCATTCAAGTGATGGCTAGAGACAATTCTTATCCTATGAAGAATGTGATGATGACCACCATAGTCAGTATGGGGATTTAAAGAGGCTCTGTAAGGGAGGTTGTGTCGGTCACCACTTCAGTAAGGTGATGTTGGTGAAAGGACCACGTAATGGTTAGAAAATGACCACAGTGCGTGTAGATGAAGTCGCTTTGATCGTACAATGGCTGAAAGGAGCCTAGAGATGACGAAAGTCATGGATAGATGCAAAGTAGATTGACATGCAGTTCACTGTGGGAGAATATGTGACATGAAAATCTGACCCCTCTGAGCTATAGCTAAGAAGGCTGAGTCCCTGATACATGGGTCCATTTGAGATGGATTGGTGGAGAAGGTTATGTTTGACCTTACCCCTCAGGATAAAGAAATGTGTGATGAGTTCCAGATGTTCAATTTAGAGAACTATGTGAGGTACCCTGACCATGTGCTGAGCAATGAGCCTAGTGAGCCCAAGGGAGGCTGAAATGGCCTGAGTCACCTGTGCAGTTTATAGACGCCATGATGAAAGAACTCAGAGAAAGGAATATGTGATGATAAAGGTTCTTTGGAAGTGCCATGAGTACGGTAAAGCCACATAGGGGCCAATGATGGACATGGAAAAGTCTTATCCTGAATTGTTTATTTGCTTGCTAGAATTTTGAGAACAAAATTCCTAAGAGGGGAAGGATGTTACAACCCCAATTTTTGGGTTCATTTGGTGAGAAATGTAATTTCACATATTTGAACAACAAATGATATAATTTGTGTGGAATAAATGGATTTTTTTACAATAGCCTTAATGATTGTGTTGTGCGCTTTATTGGCTATTGGGCCCAAATAACAAGAAAATTCAATTAGAAAATGAATAATTGAATATTTGAGAAAATAAAAATGTGGAAATCTATGGAAGGCAAATCCAAAGAGGGATTTCATGCCTCTTGGGTTCCTTGGGTTCCAAGTAGTCCAAAGTTGCATAGAAAATGCAATAAGAAAAGAAAAGATCAATTAAGTATTTATTTATTAAGAAAGAAATTGAAAATAATGGTAAAATGTGGGAAATAAGCAAAAAGAGGTATAATTGAGTTATCCTTGGTGCATTTTCGTATCCAAAGGATTCCTAATGTTAAAAGTAATACCAATGAGGAAAATAAAAGAGAAATAAAGAGAAATCCTCAAAAGGAAATATTTTGATATGAAATAAATAAGATAATGGGAAATAATGGATAAGAGATAAGAAAAAGGTTAAGGTACATACCCAAGATAAGATTCTGAGCCATTAAGGTCCCTTGAGGATCAAGGAACTCAGAATCATAATTTTATAGCAAGGGAAAGAGAACATAGGTGAGAAATATTCATAATTGAGTAATATCTTGCACCTAAAGAAAAGGTACGTTTTCTTTTAGATAATGAACCCAACTTTGGCAGAGATGTACATAAAGACATTAATAAGTTTTCCTCAAAATTTGGGATTATTTAGATGTATGGTTTAAGAGATATGGATTTTTGAAAATCCCTAAAATGAATGGATAATCTCTAAATACCACAAAGTTTTTCTGACTTGGACTCTTTGTTATTGACCGCGTGAGCTCATGACTATGGGATCACGATCCGATGGTCCAGATATCGTCTTCCACCTTGAACTGGAAAACAAAACCATAGACCGATAGTTGATACTTTCCCAAGTGGAAATCTTGTAATCCAAGGCATGAATGTTTTGGGAAACGTATCCAACAGCTTCAGGAGACCGACACGAGTTGGTCTACCCCAAGTTTTGTGAGATTCTGTAGCCTACTTGTGTTTTTCCCAAACCAGGAACCATGGCTTTTGGTAGCCAAGAATGGACCTATAAATACATGATCTTGGATCCCCTCCGAAGTCATTGTTTGTGTGGGAGGCTTCGGCCGAGTGCCTCGGGCCAAGATGCGCTAGGAATTGGACTAGCTACCCCACCCCTTCATCTCTGTCAACCAGGAAGGCACGGAAGATAGAGATTCTCTGCCTAGCCAACACTCATCCCCGCTCCACCAATTGAGAGCCCAGATCGGTTCAGCAGGGGAGGCTGAAGGTGGGCGACCTTGTGCGGACGGAAGTGGAAGCCAGTGGGCGGAATTCAACTACCGAAGTTGACTAGCCATGGCGTTGTGTCGAGGTGGGGGAAGGATCGGGGTTTGAAGATGAATGCTCACCAAAAGATGAATCTTCCCCTCAAGCACATGTAGATCAAGAACAACGGAAAAGGGAAAAGATGCCCTTTCAACAATTAACCAATCGGCCGCCTAAATATATTGGGTAAGTGTTGACGTGTCTCCTAGCGATTAGTCAGAATATAATTTTTCTTGCAAAAATCTTAACTCAAAATTGGTAACTCATATGGCTATATATTATTTATGAAAATTTATCAGGAGAACGAGAGGAATCCAATAAAAATGGTATTAAAGCCTGATTCAGTTTCTAATTGTAAAAGTATGTCAAGTTAATGAAAAGTGCATTGAAATTAGGTTAGAAACCCTATTTGAGTTTAATGATTAAATCTATGATGCTTAATGGGTTAGTTTGAGTAATAATAACATGTTGAATGATAATGTTAGATTCGAACCTGATCTAGATGTGAAATTGCATGATTTAGGGTTTTTACCCCATATGAGAATGATTAAGCATTTAGAAACCCTAATTTAGGGTAAAAGAGGATAAGATCATATACATTTTGAAAAATGTGAAAATATGTTGTTAAATGATGTTTCTAATTTATTTCAATACAAAAGTCCTTAATTATGGATAAATACCCTAAATGTAGTAATTAGGGTTTTCTCATGAATAAAAGGTAGAATTATGGCAAATCAAGTTCATATGTGATTAGGCTATAATGAACTTGGAATTGATGATAAATGTGTATGATGATCTTGTCATGGATTAAAAGGATAAAAATAGTAGCTTTAATGTAAAAGAGTCTTAATGAACTTAATAATTAATGGTTAATGGTGCCTTTAATCCAAAAATAGGGTTATATGTTGTTAAGATAACTTTAATATTGAAAACTAGATGAGACGATTACAGTTTAAGAGTAATGGTATAAAACTAGGGTTTAGAATAATAAAAGATGAAGTGAAACCCTAATTTCAAAGGAAATCCTAAAATGGGAATAGAAATCCTAAGGAATGTGATTATATTGGATAAATATTAATAAAAGGAAATTGGTATATTTATTTCAGGATTTTGTGCATAATTGGTTGCTTGATTGGGATTTCTCTGTTCTGGTTAATTCTATCCCAAATCTACAATCAAAGGTATGTGGTTACACTTATGAATACTTTGAGTTAGTTTGCGGAGGATTTTTGAGGTTTTATCGATTGCTTGAAATTAATTGTTGGATGCCTTTATTTCATGCAACTATAGAGTGACTATGACTATCACTATAAATGAATACATATAACTGGCTAGATCTGGGTCCACCCCTGTGGCTATACAAAGGCTAAAAAGGATAACCTAGAGCAAGGTCTAGGTTATCATGAGTTAGAAATTGGGCTACACATGTGTAGTTCCATGAGACTCTTAGCATGCCATGAGTTAAGGAGTGGGCTACCTACGGGTAGTGCCATGTGACTCAGCCCTAGAAACTGACTCACCTGTTAGGTGGGATCATGAGGGGTATAATGGGGATCTACCATAAGGAAGGTAGTATCCAGGTCCACTGCATGGACATCGGAGGGGACAGGGTACACATGGATCGCGTAGTTATATTTAAAACGTAATTTTTTTTGTTAAATGGTAATTGGCTTCAATACATTGTTATCATAGTTGGGTGATTATTGTTTCCCCCACATACCAGCTTCGACTGACCGACGTTTTGTTTGTCGGCGTTTTAGGTACAAGCCAAAAGGACAAACAATAAATCGTCATATTGTGAAATACATGAAGTAAAATACAAGGAGGATTAGTTAGAGTAGAGTCCATAAGTGGATAGAATTTTAGAGATCCAAGTTTTGAAAAAGGTATGCAAAAGTTTATTTTCTTACAGCTTTCCAGTTTAGTCTGTTAAAATTTAGTAATTGTTCTTGGTTAAATGTTGAACCTTTGATCCGGAAGTTATAGATGCGGCTTCGATCTCTCGGTCTCTCTTATTTTGGGGGTTATCGGGAGGTGGGGTCGTAACAAGTTAATGTGGCTCTAATACCACTGTTGGGTTTTAGGGGAGACAGAGAAGGCAGCAGAAACAAAAAAAAATTATTCTGCCAAACCCAGAATGAAGGAATCGCGTCAATGTCTATATAATAGGAAGGATGGTTTGTAGATACATACCTTGCATATGGACCCTAACCTCCATTTTGGGCATACCCTGTTTGTTTTGCATAAACCTTGTGCTTAGTTACTTGTTGATCACCTTTAGTGGTGATTAGGGTTTGGTTGTGTTTTGTTGAGTGTTGGAGGTGCTACTTGCAAAATAACCCAAGTCTAGGGTTGAAGAGCAAGTTTGTCACATTGAGAGATGTGTTTCTCTCTCTTTGCTTCCTCTAAGATGAAGAGGAAGGTTTGGGATCATACCTTGAGATGTCTTGGGCTTGGTTGAGCTCTGTTGGGCCTTGTTTTCCCTTGTTTGGGCCTTTCCTTGCCTAGTTGAGCCTTGTATCGGGCAGGAGGGTTTTGTGTTGCCTATGGGGGTGTCGCCCATGGGGTGTATCAGACATGGACCATCTTTGACCCCTTGACCTCGTTTGTGTCACCACTAGTGGACACTTGGTGCATAGTGCTTGCATGTGGCAATAACCTTGGACATGTGTATAAGGTGAGATAAGGAGGTGGCATTGCCCTTGGATAAGTGTCCTTAGGTGGGTGACACATTGCCTTGTTTTCTCCTCCATCCTCATCTATATATGCCTTGCCTTTCTCTTACTTAGGAACCCTTTAGCTCTTTGTTGCTCCTCTCTTCCTTGGTGCACGATACACCTCTCCCTTACAACCTTGGTGGTCGATACCCTTGGAGGAGATATGGTTGGTGGTCGATCCCTTTGAAGGAGTTCTCTTCTTCTTCCTCTATCTTGGTGGCCGAACCTTAGGTGGACCTTGTTTCCTTGGTAAGCATCTTCCCTCCCTCCTTAGCATCTTCTTCTCCATCTTGCCTACTCTTCGACCATGGTGGTTATGATTCTTGTTCCTTTTCTTGAGGTGGCCGAAAGTGGTGTGCTTGGAGCTAGGAGCTAGAAGCTTGGAGCTTTGGAGCTTGAGGAGTTTGCTTTAGGTGGGTTACATAACTCCTAACCCTAGCTATACTACCTTCTTTACGTTGCATAATTCCTATATGTTGATGATTGGCCTTTGCATGTTATGTTTCTAACTCTAGTACATGCTGTTGATCTTATGGATATAGTGAGCATGATGTTGTTGATGTTGTTGATGGTTTATATACCTTTAGATTTAGTTGGACGAACCATAGTTTGGGGTTTTCTTGTTGAGCAATACCCCTTTCTTTCATTGGTCATGAGAAGTGAGTTTAAGCTCTAGTGATGTAGGCAATACCCCTCTCTCGTTTAAGTTGGGAGGTGAGTCTACATTCTAGTTTCTTGGGCAACACCCTCCTCTCACCATGGATTTGAGAGGTGAGCTTTTGGATAGATGATGACCTAAGTTGAGGTTGATCCTTGTGGTTTCCAGGTTTGTGATAGAGGTTGAGCAAAACCCCTCTCTCTTGGTTGTTAAGAGGTGAGCCGACCCTCTTGATCAATTAGGGTTTGGTGCCCTTGTGCTCGAGGTTGAAGATGACCTTGTTGGGTTGTGCCTTGCACGATATGATCTTGTAGTAGTGCTGCACGTCTAGGGTTTTACCCTTGGCTGATACACCTAGTGGAGATTGTTGGTTTGGTGCTCGATATGGTGGTATAGAGAAATCCTAGTAGGTGCCTTAAGTGGTGGCCGACATGGGAAGCTTAACTTAGATGGAAGATATGGCCTTCTTAACCTAAGTGGTGTTGTTCCTTTGGCCGATATGCCTAGTTGAGCTTGGTCGATACCCTTTGTGGAGTTGGAGCTAGGGTGATACACCTTGATGTGTGCTCTGCACAACACACCTTGTGATAGGTCTTGGCGATATGAAGTAGTCTTGCAGTGCCTCAGATGATGGTGGTTTAGAGAACCTTAGTGGTGTTGGCCGATATGCTGCTTGAGTAGCCAGCATGTCCATGCCCAATATGGTATCTTGGACGACATGGGTGCCCTGGTTGATATGGATGATCCTTGAACGACATGGAGATGTTTGCACAATAGAGGTGCCTTGGGCGTTACACCCTTTAGCCAACATGGTCATTGTTGAGGGTTAGCCGATAGAGAAACCCTAACCCTAACCCTAACCCTGATCCTTGTGCACGATAGGCCCTTGGTTGATAGCATCTGTTGATGCATGATACACCATGCCCAACACCATGTGAGCTGGTGAGTCCTTGTTGCATGATAGGTGAAGTGATGGGGTTGGCCGGTATGGTGGTGGGCTTGCTTAGGGTTGGGAAACCCTAGCTGATACATCCTTTGGTGAGGGTATGACCAAACCCGATACATCTTTTAGTGAGGGTTCTGATAACCCGGAATGTATATAGTTGATAGTTTCTGTTAATAATGATAATACAAGTGACATGACATGATCACCTTGAATCATGCAGCTATAATATTGAGATAAGATGATAGGTTGTGAACCATGAAGTTTGAAAGGATATGATGTTGCTACACATGATAACGTGACACAAGTATATGATCACAAGGATGGGGCATGATATATGCTTATGATTGATAATAAAACTATGATTTCTACAACTTATGTGTAATATACTCATGGATGTTGCTTTATACTTGATAGCATGATAATCCTATTAATCCATGATGGCTTCAGTATCTCTATGGATGTGTATACTAACCATGCATGTATTTTAGGTGGATTCATAGCCTGGTAAGACCTATGAGATGTATGTTCTTGAGTAGGCCCATGTGGTAATGAAATAACAAGTTGATAGGTCTGAGGACTTGATATAAGGCTCAGTGCCTAGTTGAGGTGTTATCCTCTGATGATGAGGGAATGTGTTCCCAGAATGTTGATGCATGATTATGATGCCTTGAGAGGCAGTGCTTGATATAATGAGGGATTGAGGTCCCAAGACAGTATGATGATGACAATCATGATGAAATTCTATAAGGCTATGTTTATACTTTGGTTGCCTCAACAATTGGCTTAAAATATACTAATTATTATAGATGAACATATCATGTAGTTTCCCTGGCCATAGATCCATCATCTTCAGTATCATGGTGATGGTGAAACAGGTTTATCCTGCGGGTCTACCTGGAGCGCATATTGTTGTATATGTGAGGATTCCCCTAGCCTAAAATAGGAGGGTTTGAGTGCAACTGTGGTTGCAGACTCAGGATATATGGAGCATGGTGAACAGACCCATGGCTCAGGATATGTGATGATGATAATGATGTGTTCATGGCTCGGATGTATGTACTACCACCTATGTCAAGGTGAGCTAGAGATAGGGGTAGCTTGCGAAGCTGACCCTGAGGTTGAGGCCCTATAAGCATAAGACTGCGGTCTTGCTTGATGATTCGTGTACTGACCACGAGAAGGTGTGGTCATGGAGTCTGGATCTTCTTAGACCTTGTAGGGCACCAGATTGGGATTCACAACCAATGGTTGGATTTGAGCAGGGAAGGCTCACTTCCTCATGGAATAATAAAATGTAATCCAGCCGAATAGTATATCTTGCTTAAAGAAAAATACAAAACATTGATTGAGGCCTTGCTTATATAGCTGATCTAGTTATACCTTGCAGATATGTGTACGATCCTTATATTTTGTGATAAGTTCTTATAAAGCTTATCTTATCAATCATGTTCCATAAAGAATACTTGGTTATATGCCTCCTGGATATCTTGGTAAGATTGATGGTAATAATAGCCTTGCTCAGTATGTTTCTCTTGTTATATGCTTTATTAGTTATCTATTGTTATTGCTTTAACCTTCTGAGGTTTTATAGTTTCGGTGGGGAGCTATGTTTCTCACTAGGACTACGTGTCTCACCCCGCTAGTTTACAACCTTTTTAGCTGATCGCTCTAGACATGGTGGTGGTTGTGAGGTAGCAGCCGAGCAGAAAGAAGAGTAGTAGAAGTCAAGAGATGGACATGTTGCTTTTGGTGGTTTTGTAGTAGAGTCCTAGAGTCATCCCTATACTGTTAGGTCCTCAGAGGTGTTTGACGACGTTCCACGATGTCTAGCTGTTGTAATTTTGTATATCCTGCTGCTGGCCGTATGTGGCCTGTTATGTATGTATAACCAGGTGATGAACTTTTGTGCTGATAATACAGCTGGTTCTGTTAAGCTATGGACATATATCAAAGCCTGTAATATTTTTATAACATCTTTCTCTACAGGATCTGGATGCAAAAGTTCCCTTATGCATGCTTTCTGCAATCGGTTTTAATTAACCTGTGTTTTCGATATTATGTGGTTTCGCACGTTTTCATGTTTCATCTCGTTGTCTGTGTGATGGCGGGGTGTCACAGTTGGTTTGGTATCAGAGCTCTAGGTTCGCTGAGTCTATAGGGATCTAGGACTAGTTTTGAGTATGTTGTTGTGTGTTTTCCAGATTTTCTTACAATAACCTTCTACCCTCAGTGGAAGATAAAGCTTAAAGATGTCTGGAAACCATGAAGAACATGATGCCGAGAGCAGCGATGTTGCATCATTTGATGGAGCTAGAGTGTAGGAACATGCAGATCGGGTGCCTGAGGTCCCCCAACTTGACCCAGCCATTCTCGAAAATCCTACCTACCAACAGCTTATGGGGTAGTTCATGACTATGATGAATCACATGGTGGAAAGTTGCTAGTGCCTCAGCCAAGAGCACAGGCTCCCCATGGTGAAACATCGGGTATTAGAAAGACCTTTGAGTGGCTTCGTCGAGTCGGAGCTTCAGATGATGATGGAACAGCTGATCCAGTGGATGCAGATCTGTGGCTGACAGGTCTCGAGAAGGCCTTCTGGATCCTCGACATCCCCGAAGCAGACAAAGTCAAGCACGCTGTCTACCTTCTGAAAGGTAGTGTTGGCCACTGGTGGGCCATCGAGGAAGAGAAGTGACCCTGTGAGGAGATTGGTTGGGAAGTTTTCCGGTGAGAGTTCATCAGCAGATACTTTCTGAATACATACCTGGATGAGAAGATCAACCAGTTTGAGTGTCTACGCCAAGGATCGATGAGCATCACCGAGTATGAAGCCAAGTTCATTGACTTGTTGAGGTTTTGTCCTCACATGGCGACGACAGATGATGAGCGGATCAAGCGGTTTGAGAAAGGTTTGAGTGCTGAGATGTCAACACATGTTGCTTCTTTAGAATATCGGGAGCGGTTTGCCACGTTTTTGGAGTCTGTCTGCAGGATTGAATGATCTGTCAGGGAGAAAAGGGAATACATGACCAGGAAAAGGCCTACTCAGTTCCAGGGACAAAGATCTGGTGGCTTCAAGAAGACAAGGTTTTCAGTACCTTCCACGATGCAGAGTTCTCGTATACCATCACAATGGTCTCCGAGTAAGGGAAGAGGTTATGTTTCTTCACCATCGAAGGAGCATAGTATAGCTTCTGTGGCAGTGACAGGGCCATCTAGGCCGTAGACAGAAGGCAGGTCATGTTATCACTATGGACAGACTAGGCATTTAAGGTCAAATTTCCCAAAGAAAGATGTTGAAGTAACACAACAGCTGAGGCAGAATCAACAAGGGTCAGACAGACAGCAGCCCAGTGGTAGTAGAGGGCGAGGATGAAGTCAAGCGTCGCAAGCGGGATCATCTTCTCAAGGAAGCAGAGGACGTGGACAACAAGCAATGGCTCGATTCTATGCTATGAGTCAGCCGGAGGCGATAGTCAACCCGCGAGTGGTGACAGGTCAGATGGAGTTATTTCATTTTGATTTGTCTTCTTCTTGCTTTATATCTATTCTGGTTGACCCGGGTGCTACACATTCTTTTATCGCACATAGTCTGCTTGATAGTTGTCCTTTACCTATTAGTTGTAAGAAAGATAGCATGTTGTTAGAAACCCCTCTCGATGGTTACTCGATGCTTCAAGAGGAGTGTCCGTCTTGTGTTTTATCTTTCTTGGGACACAATATACAAGTGGATCTTATACCACTTGATATACATGGATTCGATGTGATCCTTGGGATGGATACCTTAGAAAAGTATAAGGTTGTGTTGGACTGTGGTTCCAAGCAGGCAGTGTTTGATGATAACGGGGAGAAGTGGATCTTCCAAGGGGATAGGAAGATTCTTCCGACATGTTTAGTGTCAGCTTTGGTAGAAGAGAAGTTGTTGCGGCAAGGTTGTAAGGCATTCTTAGCTCACGTCGTGGATACCAAGGCGAAAGGTCCTAGCCTTGAGGATGTGATGGTTGTCCAAGAGTTTGCTGATGTGTTTCCTGATGAGTTCCCTAGTGTACCCCCACCCCGAGAGATTGATTTTGAGATCAATCTGGTACCAGGAACATAGCCAGTTGCACAGACGCCATATAGGATGGCTCCAGCAAAGATGGCAGAACTCAAGAAGTAGTTACAGGAGTTGTTGGAGAAAGGTTTCATCCGGCCAAGCACGTCGCCTTGGGGTGCTCCAGTGTTGTTTGTTAAGAAAAAGGACGAATCGATGTGGCTATGTATAGATTACCGGCAGTTGAACAATGCCATGATCAAGAATAAGTACCTGTTGCCTAGGATAGATGATCTGTTCTATCAGTTGTGTGGCACTACAGTGTTCTCAAAGATCGATCTACAGTCTATATATCATCAGTTGAGGATTAAGGCAGACGACATACCAAATTCAGCATTTAGGATGAGGTATGGTCACGTTGAGTTTGTGGTTATGCCGTTTGGGCTAACCAATGCACCTACTGCTTTCATGGATCTGATGAACTGAGTGTTCTGTTCGTTTCTAGATCAGTTTGTTGTAGTCTTCATAGATGACATTTTGATCTATATTCGAGACATGCAAGAGCATGAACAACATCTTCGACAAGTGTTGACTCTTCTTCGCCAACATCAGTTGTATGCCAACTTCAGCAAATGTGAGTTCTGGTTGAAGGAAGTGGCATTCTTGGGTCACGTGATATCTGCAGAAGGAGTTAGAGTGGACCCTAAGAAGGTAGAGTCAGCGGTAGATTGGGAGCAACCAAAGACGCCGACAGAAGTTCATAGTTTTCTGGGTTTGGCAGGATATTACCAGAGGTTTATCAAGATTTCAATGTGATCGTGTTACCGATAACAAAGTTGACCAGGAAGGATGAACCTTTTGTCTGGGATGATCGTTGTCAGCAAGCTTTACAAAGTTTGAAGGAGAAGCTGACTAGTGCTCCAGTGCTAGTGCTTCCAGAGCCTGGGAAGGGCTATGTTGTTTTCTGCGATGCTTCCAAGAAAGGCTTAGGTTGTGTACATCAAGAGGATCATGTTGTTTCTTTTGCTTCGCGACAGCTTAAGAAGCATGAGGAGAACTACCCGACACATGATTTACAGTTGGCAGTGGTGGTGCATGCGTTAAAGATTTGGAGACATTATCTTTATGGGGAAGTGTGTCAGATCTTTACAGATCATAAGAACTTGAAGTACATCTTTTCACAGAGTGAGCTGAACATGCGACAGCATCGTTGGATGGAGCTAATCAATGATTATGATTGCACCATTGAGTATCATCTTGGTAAGGCAAACGTGGTAGCTGATGCGCTTAGTAGAAAGTCTTCTTCTCTCTCCATGAAGAAGGCACAGTTGAGTTCCTTGGTATGTAATAGGAGAGATATGTTTGTCTCCTTGCAGCAGATGAATGTGCAGTTGGAAGTTTCCTTGTTGGTAGGACTATTGGCACAGATGCAAGTCAAGCCTACGCTGAGACAGTAGATCAAAGACACACATCAGGCAGATGATATAGTACAGTTGATCAGGTCAGAGCTCGGAAGTGAAAAGTGTGATGGGTTCCATGAGTCTAAGGATGGACTAGTTTTCTATCATGGTAGGATGGTGGTCCTGGATGTTGATAATCTAAGAAAGCTAGTACTCGAGGAAGCACACACGTCGATGTATGCTATGCATCCAGGAGTCACCAAGATGTATCGTAATCTGAAAGACCTATATTGGTGGTCTAGCTTGAAGAAGGATGTAGCCGAGTTTGTAGCTAAGTGCACAGTATGCCAGCAAGTTAAGGCTGAGCATCAAAAGCCGAAAGGTACGTTGCAACCCATGCCGATACCACAGTGGAAATGGGATTATATAACCATGGATTTCGTAGTTGGTCTACCTAAGATAGCTAGGAATCATGATTCAATTTGGGTAATAGTGGATAGGCTAACAAAATCTGCTCATTTCATACTGGTAAAGATGACATATACAGCAGAGAAGCTTGCTCAGGTGTATGTAGACGAGATAGTGTGTTTGCATGGCATACCAGCAACGATAGTTTCCGATAGAGGTCCTCAATTCACGAGTCATTTCTGGGAACAGTTGCACAAAGTGTTGGGAACACTTTTGATATTTAGCACCGCCTTCCACCCGCAGACAGATGGACAGTTGGAAAGGACTATTCAGACCATGGAGGATCGTCTCTGAGCTTGTTTTTTGTATTTCATAGGCAATTGGGATGTGCATCTCAATCTGATAGAGTTCGCTTACAATAATAGTTACCAACGGAACATTGACATGGCACCTTATGAGGCTCTATATGGAAGGAAGTGCAGATCTCCTTTATGCTGGTATGAGTCCGGTGAGTATCAACTTTTGGGTCCTGAGTTAGTGCAGCAGACAACAAAAAAGATCAGATTGAAACAACAACAGTTGAAATTGGCACAGGACATACATAAGTCTTATGCAGACAATCATTGACGACCTTTAGAGTTCCAGGTGGGAGACAAAGTGTATCTCAAGGTCTCACCTTGGAAAGGCATGCTGAGGTTTGGCCGGAAAGGTAAACTGGCACCCAGGTATATGGGGCCATACCCAATAATAGCACGTGTTGGCAAGGTAGCTTACAAATTAGAGCTGTCGCCAGAGTTGCATAGGTTACATCCAGTGTTCCATGTCAGCATGTTGAAGAAAATTCATCCAGAGACAGCAACAGTGATACAACCAGTTGAGGTTGAGCTTGATGAAGATGTGACCTATGAGGAAGGTGCAGTGACGATCCTTGACAGGAGGGTAAAGAGGTTGAAGAGGAAAGACATGGTTCTTGTAAAGGTTCTTTGGCATCATCGTGGCATTGAGGAAGCCACATGGGAGCTTGAGGAAGAGATGAGGAGGAAGTATCCCTCACTTTTCTCTTCGGATTTTGGGGACGAAATCCTTTTGTAGAGGTTTATGGCTTGTAAGGACCCTGACCTCTATTTTGGGCTTACCCTGTTTGTTGTACCTAAACCTTATGGTTGGTTGCTTGTTGATTACCTTTAGTGGGGATTAGGGTTTGGTTGTGTTTTGTTGAGTGTTGGAGGTGCTACTTGCAAAATAACCCAAGTATAGGGTCGAAGAGCAAGTTTGTCACCTTGAGAGATGTCTTTCTCTCTCTTTTCTTCCTCTAAGATGAAGAGGAAGGTTTGGGCTCATACCTTGAGTTGTCTTGAGCTTGGTTGAGCTCTGTTGGGCCTTGTTTTCCCTTGTTTGGGCCTTTCCTTGCCTAGTTGAGCCTTGTATCGGGTAGGAGGGTTTTGTGTTCCCTATGGGGGTGTCGCCCATGGGGTGTATCGGCCATGGACCATCTTTGACCCCTTGACCTCATTTGTATCACCACTAGTGGACACTTGGTGCATAGTGCTTGCATGTGGAAATAGCCTTGGACATGTGTATAATATGAGATAAGGAGGTGGCATTGCCCTTGGACAAGTGTCCCTAGGTGGGCGACTCATTGCCTTGTTTTCTCCTCCATCCTCATCTATATATGCATTGCCTTTCTCTTCCTTAGGAACCCTTTAGCTCTTTGTTTCTCCTCTCTTCCTTGGTGCACGATACACCTCTCCCTTGCAACCTTAGTGGTTGTTACCCTTGGAGGAGCTAAGGTTGGTGGTCGATCCCTTTGAAGGAGTTCTCTTATTCTTCCTCTAGCTTGGTGGCCGAACCCTAGGTGGACCTTGTTTCCTTGGTAAGCATCTTCCCTCCCTCCTTAGCATCTTCTTCTCCATCTTGCCTACTCTTCGACCATGGTGGTTATGATTCTTGTTCATTTTCTTGAGGTGGCCGAAAGTGGTGTGCTTGGAGCTAGGAGCTAGAAGCTTGGAGCTTTGGAGCTTGAGGAGTTTTCTTAAGGTGGGTTACATAACTCCTAACCCTAGCTATACTACCTTCTTTACGTTGCATAATTCCTATATGTTGATGATCGGCCTTTGCATGTTATGTTTCTTTCTCTAGTACATGTTGTTGATCTTATGGATATAGTGAGCATGATGTTGTTGATGGTTTATATGTCTTTAGATCTAGTTGGCCAAACCATAGTTTGGGGTTTTCTTGTTGAGAAATACCCCTTTCTTTCCTTGGTCAGGAGAAGTGAGTTTAAGCTCTAGTGATGTAGGCAATACCCCTCTCTTGTTTAAGTTGGGAGGTGAGTCAACATTCTAGTTGCTTGGGAAACACCCTCCTCTCACCATGGATTTGAGATGTGAGCTTTTGGATAGATGATGACCTAAGTTGAGGTTGATCCTTGTGGTTTCCCGATTTGTGATAGAGGTTGTGCAAAACCCCTCTCGCTTGGTTGTTGAGAGGTGAGCCGACCCTCTTGATCAATTAGGGTTTGGTGCCCTTGTGCTCGAGGTTGAAGATGACCTTGTTGGGTTGTGCCTTGCACAATATGATCTTGGAGTAGTGTTGCCCATCTAGGGTTTTACCCTTGGATGATACACCTAGTGCAGATTGTTGGTTTGGTGCTCGATATGGTGGTATAGAGAAATCCTAGTAGGTGCCTTAAGTTGTGGATGACATGGGAAGCTTAACTTAGATGGATGATATGGCCTTCTTGACCTAAGTGGTGTTGTTCCTTTGGCCGATATGCCTAGTTGAGGTTGGCCGATACCCTTTGTGGAGTTGGAGCTTGGGTGATGCACATTGATGTGTGCTCTACATGACACACCTTGTGATAGGTCTTGGCGATATGAAGTAGTCTTGTGGTTCCTGAGATGATGGTGGTTTAGAGAACCTTAGTGGTGTTGGCCGATATGCTGCTTGAGTAGCCAGCATGTCCATGCCCAATATGGTATCTTGAATGACATGGGTGCCCTGGTCGATATGGATGACCCTTGAATGACATGGAGATGGTTGTACAATAGAGGCACCTTGGGCGTTACACCCTTTAGCCGACATGGTCATTGTTGAGGGTTAGCCGATAGAGAAACCCTAACCCTAACCCTGATCCTTTTACATGATAGGCCCTTGGCCGATAGCATCTGCTAATGCACGATACACCTTGCCCATCACCATGTGAGCTGGTGAGTCCTTGTTGCATTATAGGTGAAGTGATGGGGCTGGCCGATATGGTGGTGAGCTTGCTTAGGGTTGGGAAACCCTAGCCGATACATCCTTTGGTGAGGGTATGACATACTTGATAAATCTTTTGGTGAGGGTTCTGATAACCTGGAATGTATATAGTTGATAGTTCTCTGTTAATAATGATAATACAAGTGAAATGACATGAACACCTTGAATCCTATAGCTATAATAATGAGATAAGATGATAGGTTGTGAACAAGGAATTTTGAAAGGATATGATGTTGCTACACATGATAACGTGACACAAGTATATGATCACAAGGATGGGGCATGATATATTCTTATGATTGATAATAAAACTATGATTTCTACAGCTTATGTGTAATATACTCATGGATGTTGCTTTATACTTGATAGCATGATAATCCTATTAATCCATGATGGATTCAGTATCTCTATGGATGTGTATACTAACCATGCAGGTATTTTATGTGGATTCATAGCCTGGTAAGATCTATGAGATGTATGTGCTTGAGAAGCACCATGTGGTAATGAAATAACAAGTTGATAGGTCTGAGGACGTGATATAAGGTTGAGTACCTAGTTGAGGTGTTATCCTCTGATGATGAGGGAATGCGTTCCCAGAATGTTGATGCATGATTATGATGCCTTGAGAGGCAGTGGTTGATATAATGAGGGATTGAGGTCCCAAGACAGTATGATGATGGAAATCATGATGAAATTCTATAAGGTTATGTTTATACTTTGGTTGCCTCAACAATTGGCTTAAAATATACTAATTAATTATAGATGAACATATCATGTAGTTGCCCTGGCCATAAATCCATCATCATTAGTATCATGGTGATGGTGAAACAGGTTTATCCTGTGGGACTACCTGGAGCGCATATTGTTGAATATGTGAGGTTTCCCCTAGCCTAAAATAGGAGGGTTTGAGTGCAACTGTGGTTGCAGACTCAGGATATATGGAGCATGGTGAACAGACCCATGGCTCAAGATATGTGATGATGAGCATGATGCGTTCATGTCTAGGATGTATGTACTAGCACCTGTGTCAAGGTGAGCTAGAGATAGGGGTAGCTTGTGAAGCTGACCTAGAGGTTGAGGCCCTACAAGCATAAGACTATGGTCTTGCTTGATGATTCGTGTACTGACCATGAGAAGGTGAGGTCATGGAGTCTGGATCTCCTTAGACCTTGTATGGCACCGGATTGGGCTTCGCAGCCAATGGTTGGATTTGAGCAGTGAAGGCTCACTTCCTTAGGGCATAATAAAACGTAATCCTACTGAATAGTATATCTTGCTTAAAGCAAAACATGAAACATTGATTAAGGCCTTGCTTATATAGCTGATCTAGTTATACCTTGCAGATATTTGTACGATCCTTATATTTTGTGATAAGTTCTTATAAAGTTTATCTTGTCAATCATGTTCCATAAAGAATACTTGGTTATATGCCTCCTGGATATCTTGGTAAGATTGATGGTAATAATAGCCTTGCTCAGTATGTTTCTCTTGTTATACACTTTATCAGTTATCTGTTGTTATTTCTTTAACCTTCTGAGGTTTTATAGTTTCAGCGGGGAGCTATGTTTCTCGTTGGGACTGTGTGTCTCGCCCCGCTGGTTTACAACCTTTTTAGGTGATCGCTCTAGACGTGGTGGTGGTCGTGAGGTAGCGACCGAGCAGTAAGAAGAGTAGTAGAAGGCAAGAGATAGACATGTTGCTTTTGTTGGTTTTTTAGTAGAGTCCTAGAGTCATCCCTGTACTCTCAGGTCCTCAGAGGAGTTTGATGACGTTTCACGATGTCTAGTTGTTGTAATTTTGTATATCCTACTGCTGGCAGTACGTGGCATGTTATGTATGTATAACCAGGTGACGAACTCCTATGCTGACAGTACAGTTGGTTCCGTTAAGTTGTGGACATATATCAAAGCATGTAATATTTTTATAACATGTTTCTCTACAGGATATGGATGCAAAAGTTCCCTTATGTATTCTTTCCACAATCGGTTTTAATTAACCCGTGTTTTCGGTATTATGTGGTTCCGCATGTTTTTGCATGTCATCTCACTATCTGTGTGATGGTAGGGTGTCACACCTTGTTCTGAGGCTTGCTCAGTGACATTACCTCATGGCTTGCGTGGTCTTCACCTCTGGTCTTGGATGGTGTATGTGCAGCTCCTGGTCTCACCGGGACTGCCAGGATTGACAGTTGTCCTCCAAGCGGCAGAAGTCTCCCGCATCTGAAGTAGTCTAAAATAACCACCTAGAACTCCAATCCCCTTGTCCCACAGGGAATCGGAAGGAGTCACACCCTCCTATTGGCGTACTAGTCACTGACACACTCTCCTGCCACAAGTCACTTTTCTACAGTTGTCTTTCCCTTGTTGTGACTCCCTTATCGGGTAGCACTTGCTTGGGCTCTCCTGGTTATCACAACCAAAGAGAATGACAACTTTGTAGAGAAACTGGTGTTCTGAGTTTTTATACCTGAGAAGCCCCCAATACCCCTATATATAGGAGGGTTGTGGGACATGGTTCTCTACCTCGGGCAATGTGGGATTAAAGCAGGAGTAGAAGGGTTCAAGATTTCCACAAAAACGGACATACTGCGGTAGTTGAACCGATCGGTTCACACCCTGAAACGATCATTTTGGGCCCTAAGCCCATCGTTTGGGACCTGAGCCGATCGTCTGGGGCTCTGAGCTGATCGGTTCATGCCTGAGCCGATCAGTTTGTGGTCCTAATCCAACTCAAATTGAATTTTAAATTTGTTTCCAACTAATCAAATATTAATCCTTATCCAAATCAAATTTGTACAAGTGAAACAAATTATATTTGCAAAATAGTCTTCTGACTTTCTAAACAATCTCGGTTGGTCACTCGAATCGACCGGTAAAACAACTGAGCCGATCGTCTCATGACACATGAGTCGATCGTCTCACCAGTTGAGCCAATCAGTTCACCAACCTGACCCAATCAGTTCATCCCTATGAGCCGATCGGTTGGGGCAGCAGACTATGCAAAATCAGTCAATTACAGTTTCAATCAATCTGATACTCTAATCAATCGGTCCAACACCTTGAACACTATGATATTGAACTATCAGTTGATTGAGTGTTTAATTGAACTACTAAACTACTTTAGTAATCAATCTAAACATCGTTTGTGGATAAACTCCTCTTCTAGGTTAAATCCTATGTGTGTGACCTTGCAGGTCCATTTCACGTTGGTAGTGAAAGTCTTCCAGTAAAGTGTGATTCCTTCTTTCAGACACACCGTTATGGTGTGGTGTTCCAGGAGGAGTCCATTGTGATACAATACCACGGGCTCACAGAAGGTCCTCAAACTCCTGGCTTAAGTATTCTCCACCTCAACCAGATCGAAGTGCTTTAATACTTTTACCAAGTTGGTTCTGTACTTCATTCATGAAATCCTTGAACCTTTCAAGGGTTTCTGACTTATGTTTCATCAGGTACACATAGCCATACCTACTGAAGTCATCAGTGAAGTTAATGAAGTACTGACACCCATTTCTGGCATTAGTTCTAAAAGGCCAACATACATCAGTATGTATGAGTCCTAATAGATCACTATCTCTCTCACCTTTACCTGAAAAGGGAGTCATGGTCATCTTGCCCAACAAACAAGATTCACATGTCTCTATTGATTTACAATCAAAAGAGTCTAGATAACCATCTTTATGGAGTCTAGAGATGTGTCTCTCATTTATGTGCCCTAGACGACAATGCCAAAGATATGTTTTGTTTGAGTTGTTGAGTTTTTGCCTTTTGGTGTTAACGTTGTATATACTTGTCTCTAGATCTATCAAGTATAGACCATAAGACATTGGGGCACTGCCATAAAAGATCCCATCTTTTGAAATAGAACACTTTCCATTCTTAATAAGAAATTCAAAACCATCCTTGTCCAAACAAGAGACGGAAATGATATTCCTATTTATGGCAGGTACATAATACCAGTTCTTCAACTCTATTATTAGCCCACTAGGTAGAGTTAACTCATAGGTTCCTACGGCACTGGCGGCAACTCTTGCCCCATTGGCAACACGTAGTTCAACCTCGCCTTTCCCCAAAGGCCTACTTCTCTTAAGATCCTTCACATTTGAACAAATGTGAGATCCACGTCCAGTATCAAGTACCCATGACAAAGAAGTAGTAAAGGTAATCTCTATCACGTATACACCAGAAGTAGAGATCTCTATCTCTCACTTCTTCTTTCATCGTTCCTTCCATCCTCTCCATGTTTTGAGCGTAGAAGATTCTAACATTGGTTCGGTGAGAGAACCCTTCTCTCCCTCACCTTTCTCTTTAGACTTTGTTCCATTGATCTCCATCAATGAACTATCCTTCTTCTTAAGCGTGCATAGAGTGGATTCAAAGGCTAATGGTATATCTGGATTGTACAGAACACTTCTCACAATCCCTAACCAGTTATGGAATTTATTCTCAATTAATTTTCCCATTTTAAAATATGATTCTTTTGCCATTCTATAAGAGAAAATTGCATTTGTCAAAACTCCTTTTGATTTGATATGATTTGAATAAGATTGAACTATTAGGCCTTTAATTAATTATCGCTCCAACTATTCAGATTCAAATTGACAGCCCTCACCATCAATTCAGAAGATTGCAGCGTACAATCTTCTAGTGGGTCAAGATCCTAAAATCCTTTGAGTCATGGACTAGCTAGGGCTGTCACCCACAACTTAGATCTTCCAGGTAGGCAACTCTTCCCAATTGCATCATATGCAACTCTTGAAAGATGTCATATGCAACTCCTTGCCATGATCACCTCCATGCCTCAAGGTGGTAGATCCTATCTAGGTCACCTTGTTAAGTCTGACCCAAAGCCAACACGATGAATATGCACCCTACTAGGGCAGACCCACATATCCATCCTTCACGCTTCCACGAGATAGACGGTGTACCACGCTAGGGCGTGCCCACACTTGGCCCATCAAGCTTTTCATGTGTGTCGCATTTGGAAGGAATCTAAAACTTTAATATTTAATGAGGGATTTGGTTTTTATAGGTACATATACATATCCAATCACCACAATATAGTAAGTATCATATACATGCTATATCCCACAGAAAACATGTGAAATGATAAAAGCAATGATTATGGCCATCCTAATGTGATTCCTCGAGCCAAGAGGAATCACGGTCATCTAGGTCCATATCACATGCAACATGTACAAGATGAACTTTGTGCTTCACCATTTTGGGTTTGATTAACTCATCACCATGATTGATCGGCTCGCCATCAGGCCGGTCGGTTCGGTGCCACCAGCCGATCGACTGGCGCCTCCAACTGATCGATTCACTGGTTATCGTGCATCTCCTCAGGTCGCCGCCTACTCATCTTGATCGCCAACTGATCGGTTCACACCTTGAACCGATCATCTCAGTGGTCGTCAGATGGTCCTCCGTTCTTTGACATAACAGGAAATAAAAAAATCTATCCTATTTTACATTTGAAAAAGGAAACCCCGAGTTACATTCGGGAGGAGCAAAGGTAGGAAAGAAATCTCGAGTTATCTCGAGTTACATCAGGAAAAGGAGATAGGGAATTGGTGCGTAGACTGAGATGCAAGCAACCACATACAACCAAGCACACATACATAGGGTTTATTGGCTATAATCATGCTATACATCCACCACAAAACTCGTTTAAGGGTGACGCGTATCTAGTGCATTCGTATTACATATCATATATGTATTTTGGGATTTGTGGATTGGACACGCATAAAGCCAATTTTAATCACGTCGTATGAAATAAATAAAGGTGACAAACCAAAATAGATCATATCAATAATCCTAAAATATAGAGCAGTTGATGTGGCTCTGATATCACTATTGGGTTATAGAGGAGGCAGAGATGGCAGCGGAAAAAAAAAATTTCTCCCCAAACCCAGTATAAAGGAATCGCGCCAACGTCTATATAATAGGAGGGACGGTTTGTAGAGACATACCTTGTCCTGAGGCTTTCTCAGCAATGTTACCTTGCGTCTTGCGTGGTTTTCACCTCCGGTCTTGGACGGTGTCTATGCAGCTCCTGGCCTCACCAGGACTGTCGGGATTGATAGCTGTCCTCTGAGCGGCAGAAGTCTCCCGCCTCTGTAGTAGTCCACACAGACCACCTGGAACTCCGATTTCCTTGTCACACAAGGCACCGGAAGGAGTCACACCCTCCTGTCAGCGTACTAGTCACTGACACACTCTCCTGCAACCAATCACTTTTCTGCAGTTGTCTTTCCCTTGTTGTGCCACCCTTATCAAGTAGCACTTGCTCGGGTTCTCTCAGTTACCAAAGCCAGAGAGAACGACAACTTTGCAAAGCAACTGGTATTCTGAGTTGTACTTTAAGAAGCCCCCAATACCCCTATATATATAGGAGGGTCATGGGATAGGGTTCTCTACCCCGGGTAATGCAGGATTAAAGAAGGAGTAGAAGGGTTCGAGATTTTCCACAAAACAACCAACTTCTCCAGCTGAACCAATCGTTTCAAACATGAACCGATCGGTTGGGGACCTGAGCCAATCGGTTCACACCTGAACCGATCGGTTGGGGCACCTAAGCCGATCGGTTCACTTCTAAAATTATTGGTTCACTGCCCTGGTCAGTTGCCGGTTAACTTTTCCTCTTTTATTTCAAATTGATCCAAATACCAATCCTTGTTCCAATCAAATTGGACAAGTGGAACGAAGAGAAATTTCTTGTCAACCTGACTTTCCCAACTCACTCGGTTGGACCAGTTGAGTCGATTGGTTCAACCCTTAAATCGGTCGGTTCAGTCTGTCCTGAGCCGATCGGTTCATCACATGAGCCGATCGGTTGGAAGTGCAGACTATGCAAAATCAGTCAATTGCAGTTTCAATCAATTTGATACTCTAATCAATCGGTCCAACACCTTGAACATTATGATATTGAGTTATCAATTGATTGATTATTTAATTGAACTACTAAACTCCTTTAGTAATCAATCTAAACATCATTTGTGGATAAACTCCTCTTCCAAGTTAAATCCTTTGTGTGTGACCCTACAGGTCCATTTCACGTTGGTAGTGAAAGTCCATAACACTTATGACTTCACAAGCAAAGAGCGGTGCCTAGTCGCACATCAGTGCTACCCACGTGAAATAGAAAGTTGGAGAACAACTTTCAATACTACAATTCGTGAATGGTGTTACAGTGAATGTATAATTCCTTTATCACTATTGTCCTGAATGAACTCAAGGCATGGTACAATCATCCTTTCAACGTTCATCCATTTCCTTGATCTCAGAGCAGACTGGGTGAGATGTGTGTGACATCAATATCACATATTGATTCACACATGCATGTGCATGCCTTTCTCAATCCTACTCATCAAGTGGCCATGGACATCAAACTCCCTTAGGAGGGACAAATCCCATATCTATCACTCACCCCTCAAAAGCCCCATGTGTCAAAGTCACCCAATCATCGCCTTTATAACAACCCATGTTTTAGGACTGCGTTTCATGATGTCAAAGTGTACCCAATGACATGTGTTGAGTGTAGTGATTTCAGGCCAAAGAATCACACTCACCACCATAACTGTGAGAGCTGACTGTGACTACCAAATCATGGTTCCATGTGTCACTCTCACGGTGGGTCTATCCGGTACATGTGTTCTCTAACAAATACCTATGTGCTTGGTTTGATATCACTATATCATGACTAATGAGATTATGTCATCAACCAATACACAATCTAGTCTTTAGTGTTATTGTTGTCTATGGTTATTTCCACAATAACAACCAACTAGGGACAGAACAAGAAAGTATACTCTTAACATCCATATGATCTCATCATTTAGGTCCTGAACCTAAAAGCATACGTCATTGAGTAAACAATTCTTTAGACATCTATCATGTTACACTATCATCTCAGAAATAGTTAAAACATATAGATCGGAAATTGCCTTTATTATTATTCAAATCATTTACAAAGTATCCCATTACAATTATCACATGACTTGCTCTATGGGCATACATACCAACATCTATATCTTCTTCAGACTCATCTTTAAGAAATATATTGTTGTCTTCATTGCCTATTACTCTCTCAATGATGCTCGTGTAGTCATCCACACCCTCTATTTGATCTGATATAAAAAGCTTGGTGTTAAATTATCTGGCCTCATTCATCGCTTCTTCCTCACCATGTATCCAATCTCCACCCACTCTTCTTATCTTGGTAATGTTGTATCTCCTTCTCCTACTTGTTATTGTCCTTTTCATTTGCATTGGGGACAACATTGATATTGTGATGATGTGAAATAAATGTTTAATTTCTTACAATCTTGATTATCCATCATTTTTCTCATTTATTAGGATTTTCAATTGTGAGAATTTGTTGAGTCAATTTTTGATTTTTACTACTCAGTAATGATAATCATGGATAAGAGATATAGTGGTACATTACCTTTGGTGCCAGTAAAATTAGATTTGATGTCTAGGTATGCATGTTTTATTTATCTTACTTCACGTCATTGAAAAATTACTCATTATTTGTAATCAATAGTTGATGTCAAAGTTTGTTTTCTCCTATCAACCTTGTATATATCTGTAAAGGTGTGGCATACTTGTATGCATGTTAAACCATAAGTTATTTAATAACTAATAGGGTTAGATATAGTATTTGATCAAGAAAATTATTGGATAGGGGTCTGAGTTAGAGTCATCATTAAATTTGATTCTCAGTGACTAGCCTTATTTTTCTTAATTTTAATGTTGTATTCAACTAATATATGATACATTGAAGTTGACATTAAATAAAATTTGTGTATATTATCAATCAATTCTTGTTCTTACTCCCCATTAACAACAATTGGTGGAAAAAAAGCATACAATTACATATAGGATGTTAGTACATCATTGCAATATGTATTCATCAAAAATATAGGCCAAAATATAAACAATGAATAACATTATAGGGAAATCAAGATGAAATTGTATCTCTATCTTGATAATCTTTCCAATATACATTTTCTTATGTTCAAAAAGATATGATGTAGTAAGGATTTGAACTCAGGTGGTAATAAGATTAATAAGGGAAAGCATACCACTAGGATGCACTCAAAGCATTGTAACAATTCATCAATGCATTTTTATTATCACGCATTTTTATTTTAAGAGATGGTTGGTACTGAATTTGATGGCACCAGGACTAAAACTTGGGGGGTTAAATGGGTTTTTGGAAGTGCACCACTAGAGTAGACATTTTAGTTGTGATCATGTTTGGTGTAAAGATATATAGAGATTGCTTTTGATTAGGATTTTCGAACAAGTTTTATTTTTTTTTTCAATTTTGGATGAGGTGGTGGTGCTAGATTCCCGGTAACCGCCCTCTATCTATGTCCCTAGTTGGATCCACTTATAGAACAGGGACTAAAAAAAGTATCCTTTCATTAATAAATATCTAACATCTTTCTTATCATAGCTAAGAAGCGAGGAGTGCGGCCATGTAGGTCAGGTGGTTGTTCACAAGGTGATCCATAACTATCTGATATCTGTATCAAACAACCATGATCTATTAGATCATGAAGGACCATGCCCTCCAGCTGTTGGTGGTATCTTCATGGAGCCTTGAAATCATAGTACATGAACAACAAGGTAACAACCTTTTTATTTTCAAATATTGTCTCAACTTAATAAGATTTACAAAAATAAGACTAGTTTACATTGTATTACTGTAGTAGAAAGAATTGGAGGAACTTACCTCATATTCTAGTGAATGGAGGAGGGTACAACATGTATACTAGCCTCCAATCAGCCCACATGGGTCTTTACAATATCTATAGGATCTGTACATCATAGTTAAAGGAGAATAGGGGGAAAAGCAATGGGGAAAGGAGGAATTGGGCATTAGGGGTGAGCAAAATTTAGTTAATAAATTGGTTAACTAAATAGCTAGTTTTAAACGATTAATATTTTTGGAAAATTTTGTTAAGTCAGTTAATTTGATTAATTTATTTCAACTAATTGTCTGGTTGATTAACTGTCAATTAAGTATATTTCCATTTCATTTACCAAATAGTCATAATTATTTTTAAAAATAAATATCTGACACACACACACACACATATATATATATATATATATATATTGTTTCAATAAACCTACACATTTATATAATAATAAAATTTTCATGAACAATATTGCACTATATTTATGTGAAATATTGTTATAATATAAGAACTAATCAAAATTTAATGAGTAATTTTTAAAATAGTATTATAAGAGTTCATTTGATTTACCAAATTAACTGAATAGATTAATCATTAAATTGATTAACCATAGCTGAATTAAATGATATTTATTCGATTAGGATCATGGTTAAAATCTCAAACCACAAATTAACCATTTAACTCAATCGTTTTAACTAACACTGAATGAATTAACCAAACACTTGCTCTACTAGAGATAAAGTTATGCTGCTAAATGAAGGGTGAAAACATAAATTAGACTATTAATAAAAATAAACAAAATTAATTAATCTAATTTGAACAACTTAATATCTAAAATACACCACATCATAACTTAAAATTAACAATAGCCTAATTTGATAGAAGAGAAAGAGCAGAGATGCTTCAATGGAATAGTCTCCCTCCTTGTTGGCTCCCACTATTTCTAGAAATAAGTATCCAATTATAGTTAAAGTGAGGTCAATGCAGCAACGTGGAAACACTAGAATGAAGATGCCATCAAAAATGGCACCTTTGGTCTAGTTCTACACAGTGTTTATATATTTTTTACTTTTTATTCTATACCGAGATATTATGCCAAAATTGAAATTTTAACCATTCAATTAAATTTTACAGAAACAAAAAATAACACATTCAACTTTACTAAATATAATATATGTTTGATATATAGTTATTATATTAATTATATAAATTTTTTGTATTAACATTATTTTATATATAAATAATACATATAATACATACATATAGTTATAAACTTTGAGTAGTTTCTAAAATTTGATGTTATAACCTAATCTTAAATGAAAAATTTATGAGCCCTAAATCCAAATCAAATCTGACAGAGATGATAAATTTTCTAATTTTTTAATAAATAACCCAGATCAAATGCATATATACCAGTTAACCAATTATTGACCTAAAATTTATCACATCAACTAAGTAAGAACGAAAAATGTATTACATTTCTTATATATCTTATATACCATGGTAGAAAATATTTATATTATAATACATAAACAAATAAACATAATTCTAATAAATATAATAGGATAAATATCACTAAAATACATGAGGTTTCTTTGTTTTTACAAATTTGTCATTATGTTTCAATACTAACAAATTAGTATATGATTTATCAAGTATATTAATGAATGTATCATGTATACATACAATGTATACATTGAAGAAGTGAAAATTGTAGAAATTCAGGAAGAAGGGGAAATTGAGGGAGAGGAGAAAAGACATATGGCATTGATTGCAAGGATGTGGAGAGACCAAACCTATAATTTTTGGCAATGAAGAAGACTTTGACCCAGGCATGGGCATTGTACAATGAAGTCTTATCAACTTGGTGATAACATCTTAATGTGTCATCCAATTCCTTCATTGGAATGACAAAGGAAAGTTGTTGGATAGTTCACCTAGAACTTCATGAATAAGCTCATGTTGCTAAAGGAAGTCGAGGAGGACCTGCAACTAGGGATGATTGACATCAAGTTTATTCCTTTTTGGATCTAACCTTTGGGGGCTCGATCTGAAGATATGATCACCTCAATCATGAGTAGGGTCGGGGAGGTATTGCAAGTGGATAGGGATGAACTTGGATGGAAGCATCCATGAGGGTGCAGATCAGACTTGATATTTTCTAACCATTGAAGAGAATGTTGTATATTATGGTCAAGAATGGGAAAGTGTGGGATTTGATGTAAAATATGAACACTTGACTTTTTTTCTTTCTCTGCGGTTGCCTTGGTCATGTTGATAAGGATTGTCAGATCTACAAAAATAATGAGGAGCTGAGAGAAAGTGGGAATTTTGGTTGAAAGCATCGCCAATAAAGAAGAGGACCTCTTTGCATGTAGAGAACTATGGGGAAGGTACCAATTGTTCACTAATGTTTCACAATAAGTTGGCTTGTACAAGATATAAAGATCTCCATATGAAGGAAGGAAAGGGGTGGGTGACACACCATGACTTTCTAGAGCTACGGCGGTGGTGGTTGCTAGATCTAGGGTCTTGATTGAGGATGAAGACGTGTGCAAGGGATTAATGGGGGAAATCATGCAAGGCTGTGTAGGTGAGAGGGAGAATCAAAAGGAGGTGGATAACTAGATTGTTAGGATGAATCAATGTTTCATAGGATGATCATGTCACTAAGATCTTGAACAAATATAGAGTAGGAAAGAGGAGAGGGAGGTTCCATCTATAATTAAAGGAGAAGTCCATCACAAGGGGTGACTTGTCAGAGCATAACAGAGTTACTAGAACTGAAGAAGAAGACTGTGAGGATTAGCGATGGGGGTATGGTGTAGGGTAGTGAGGAACTTCTAAGAAAGGTTGGTAGTATTAAGGGGTTGTAGGATAGTGGTTGTGCTGAGGATGGGGAATAGTGAGGAGAAGTGGATTGAGCCAGTTTGTTGGGGTGTAGGCAGTATGTGTAGAAGGGTGCAACTAAAGAAAGCAAAGAGTGGGGGAAAAGATGGTTCAGTAGATGGATTAAATGAAGAAAAAGAGAAGAATCCCTATTATTTTCAGGGAGATGATCCAGGTTTCTAGTTGGGAATGAATGAGTCAGAGGTTACCTTGGAGGAGGTCACAGGAAAAAGAGGTAGACACGATGATATTATAGCAATGGAAGTGGATGAAGTGGGTGTGGATGGGGAGATTACAAAAAAAACAAAAAATTGTTAGGCCAATGTTTGCAACCTTCAGGAAGGGGGAATAGTTTCTAAGTAGTGATAATTGGCCAACATCAACCCTATAAAGAACTATGAAAATCTTAAGGTGTAACCATTCGGGCATGGGCAGCTTTGACTTTTGTAATGGAAAGGTTGGATAGAGCGCTGGCATTTATAGAGTGATGCAACTTATTTAAATCTTGTAAAGTCATCAGTTTACCTTGATATGAATTGGACCACACCCCTCTCACAATTGTTGTTGAGTTGAGGGGAATAGAAAGAAACATAGAAAAAAGTTTTCTTGCATTTGAACCAGTGTCAGTGAAGAAACCTCAACATATGGAGACTATTAACAAGGCATGGGATGATATAAAAGGCGCATCTCTTCTAGAAAAAATAAATTTTTTTGGGGTAAGACTACGAAATGGGTAGAAGACACCTTTGTGGATATGAAAAAGAAGATAAAGGAGGTGGAAATTATGTTGGTAGAGCTTCAAAAGTTACATCCAGATCATGGTAATTTGTAAAGATGTGAAAAGAAGGCAAAGAAATTACATCACTGGCTCAGGAAAGAGGAATCATACTGGTGTGTAAGGGAAAGAATCAAGAAAATGAAAGAAGGGGATAGAAATACCACAAATTTTAATTGTAAAGTGTCTAGAAGAAAGCAAAGAGACCCATATTGAAGGTCTGAAAGATGGAAGTTTGGAGCATTGAAGATGAAGAAGTTAAAAAGTTGGTGGTTGAATTTCTTCAGGAGTTGTGCAATATTAGCACCTCTCGAGGTTTTGACGAGGTCTCAGCAGTTATTTAGAGAAATAATGTTTCTCTTAGGAAAAATCTTCTGGAGAGGAATTGTGAAGATGAAGAAAGGGAATCTATAAAACAAATGCATCCACAAAAAGTGCATGGGTCAAATGACATGAAGGCAATGTTCTTCCAAAAATACTAGAATATTATTGGGAAGGATGTACCAAATTATATCAAGGGTTGGTGGAAAGAAGACATGAGCTTAGAGGAGGTAAATTCTGCATTGGTAGTGCTTATACCAAAGATAGAAAAACATGTGGAGCTATATAACTTTCACCCAATTAGTCTTTCTAATGTCATCTATAAAATTACATCTAAAGGTGTAGCAACCAAGTTGAAACCCATTACGAATGAGCTCATCTCAGAAAATCAAAGTACCTATGTAACACATTGTCATGTTAAATGAGATTAATTGAAACCAAACATGCGATCAACAACTAAACATATACTTAACTAGAAAAGTAGGTAAACTAAAATTGATCTCATATAAACATCTTATGTGGAAATACATTACAACAATGTTCACGAGCTATATCAAACCACATACCATATCAAGTATTTACATTTGTCCAGTAGATGAGGCCACACCTATTACAAAACAGATCTTGTTCCATATACAAGCCATATGTGCAAACCAAGCATATTATCTACAAAACACATCCCTTCCTAGACATGAGAGTATAGGGATGACACTAGGACTCTACTACACAACTAGTAGCTATCCAACCTTCAGTGTCTACTGATCTCCAAGTTTCTCTTCTTCAATGGCATGATCATGCCCACGCCGATGACGACCACCTAAAAAGATGTGGTAATCCAATGGGTGCGACCAATGTCCCAGTGAGAGATATAACTCTCAACCAATGGTTATTGTAACACATGAGATATCATCATTAAGCAGGATGAGCAAATTTAGCTAAATGAATAATTTAAAATGATTTCACAGACTAAGCAGGTTAAGAAGCTATAACAGATAAGTATATCATCATAATTAGAAGGAATATGAAGAGCATGTATAATAATTAACTTCTCTTACATGATGTTCTTAAGATAACAAATTAAGGTTACAACATAAGGAGAGAGAAAGTACGCTATCATCATGCTAATTACTCAAGAAAGCTAATAAACATCATCATGTGCTTGAATTAGGTTTAAGATTCAATATTGCAACCAGAATTAGGGTTAGGGTTCAACAAGGTAACCAAATTAGGGTTTCCAAATTAGCAATTAAGATAAAACCTAACTACCATCATCTCCAACAATCTTGGAAGCAAGCAAGTTCAACACCATCATTATAATGTCAACAACATAAACAATCACAAGTCCAAAAGTCTTCATCGACCACTGAGAATGAGACTCACCTTCTTCATTAACCAAAGAGGTGAACCACCTTCAGCGACCACATAGGTCAATCATCATCATCAACCATTGAAAGCACATAGTTGGCAACCGAAGAAAGAGTCCAACATTGGCAACTGAAGAGAAATCACCACCATCATAGATCAAAGAGGAGCATCAGCACTTCATCGATCGTAGGAAATCATCAAGCATTGGCGACCAAAGAGAATGGCATCATCTTCATCGACCGAAGAGATTGGTCACCTCAGCAACCTCTCAAGAGGTCAACACTTAAGGACCCACATGTCATTGGAAGTCATTGACCACATAGATCTTAACTTGTCAAACATCAAGAGAGAGGAAACCTCATCAACCATAAGATCAAATAGGTTGATCATTACCATAAAACTGAAAACCTCCAAGGCACAAACCACAAAAAGGAATTCAATTCCAAAACCCTAAATTCGACCATCAACATTATAGAAAATTGAACCATGAATTAGAGATAGAAAACCAATTCTTAGCACATGCATGCAAGGATTAAAACCTCCATCCTCAAACAAGATATTTGTGCACCAAGATTAGGGTTCAACCAAGATAAGTTAACTACTCAAGAATTACCATGAAAACATAAAGCCTAGATCATTGATATAATCTTACTACTTGTAACCACATTTTAAGGATAGATTATCTGCATGCAAGTTAGGTGTAAGCCATAATTGAGGAGAAAGTTATATAACTCACCTCAAAAGAGAAGAAACAACTCCAACAACAAAGATCCTCCAAGAAAATAGAGAGAAAACCCTAGATTGATCACCCCCTTTGGCCAAGCAAGATCCACCTCCAAGGAAGAAAGAAAAACCTTAGGTCAAAGATTATGAAGGAGAGCAAAAACCTAGGTACGATGGTGAAGAAAAAGAAGTCTCCATTCTCAATTCAAGAACTACCATGGAGAACCATGGATTTGGCCAAGAAGAGGAACAAGAAGAGGGTAGATAAGGAAATCAAAGATCAAGAGAGAAAGATCAGTTACCAAGATCAAGAAGAAGTAAAGATCACCAAACAATCACCAAAGAAGGGTTGCTCCGAACCCGAGATCAACATGCAAGAGGTTCAGTCACCTTCTCCCAGCTCAAGCACCACCTTAACCACCAAGGACACAAGGGGGACGAGATCCAAGAAAGAAGATAGAAAGAAAGGGGTGAAAAGGGTTTATTTGCATACAAGGAGATGGGTTTATATAGCTTAGGGTTAGAGAGAGACAAGGGAGGTTAGGTGTCATGCAAACACATGCCAAGTGTCCACCAAAACTCACCATGCAAGCACCACAGACATGCATGCATCAAGGATGACAAAACTAAGAAAACCAAGCAACCACTAACTCTAGGAAAAGCCATCAGTCAAAGGGATTCTCAGTGACCATAAGGTTCAAAACTCAACGATTGCAGAGAAGGAAAATCCATCAATCGCATAAAACCAACCTTATGGTTTCTTGGTTCATCGATCGCAAAGACCACAAGGCACACACAAAACATCATAGACTGCAAAGATCATGACCAAAGGGAAAATGTAGCAATCATTAGGACCAAGGTGATAATTGGTCAACACCCATCAAGGTCAACCATCTATTTAGGGCATCCAAGCAAACCCTAAATCTCAACACATGATGTCACCTCATCAAACCAAGGTACAAAAAGGCACCCCAAAGAATATGTGTCTCCAACATGATGTCTAAACATGTCAGGCACAACAAGAATGTGACAAATTGCAAGAAAAACCTTAAACATGGGTAAATTACAATTTTGTCCAAAATAAGAATATATAAGCATAACTAGCTCAAACAACATCCAAACTAGAACAAAATTAAAAATAAGCATGTCACATGTTATCATATCACATCATAGTATTATAGTAAGGTTCTAAGCATCTAATTATGATAAGCAAGGAAGATCAACCAAAAAGCTAGGTTCGAGGTCTTATAACCTTTATCCCAGGAGAATGATTACTGACAATGCCCTCATTGCCTATGAACTTTTTCATACAATGAAAGGAGACAAAGGGAAGAATCATGGGAGTATTGTGTTAAAGCTTGATTCGTCAATAACTTATGATAGGGTTTCATGGAGTTGTTTGTACCATGTCATGGGAAGAATGGGCTTTGGGGAAAACAAAGAAGGTAGATTCAAGATTGTATATCATTTGTTACACATGTCTATGCCATCAAAGGAGAAAATGACCACGAAGGCAAATCTGACTCCAGGACTATGATAGGGAGACCCTCTTTCATGCTATCTTTTCATTATTTATGTAGATGCTTTTTCTACTTCCTTACATTAGTTGTAGAAAACATTCTAATCCATGGCATCCACATGAGTAGGAATGCACCACGTATTTCTCACATTGTCCTCATAATGATAGTATTCTTTTTGCTATAGCTACCAAACTTAGATTGTTGGTAGTATCTGAGATCATCAGCCAATATGAACATGAAGCAGAGTAGAAAATCAATGTACCTAAGATAGAGGTAGCGTCTAGCAAGGGGACAAACTACATAGACGAGAAGTCCTGAAAGGACTCCTAAAAGTGACAGAGGTGGGAATGAATGCCAAGAACCCAAGACTACACAACAATTGGAAGATTAAAGAAGTATTTTTTTGGGTTCATTAAAGAAATATTATGGCATGAGTTACAAGGATAGAAGGAGAAGATGCTCTAAAATCCTAGAAAAGAAGTTCTTATCAAAGAAATAGTACAAGCGATCCCAACTTGTGTGATGGGCATTTTTCAATTTCCGCCAGGCCTCCTTGCTGAGATCCATAGCTATATAGCAAGACTTTGGTGGGGAGAAAAGGGTACAGAGAAGAAAATTACATGGTTGAGTTGGCACAATCTCTATAAAGCAAAGCAAAAAGTAGGGATGGGGATTCATAATTTTCATATTTTCAACCAAGTTCTTATAGTGAAACAACTTTCAAGATTGCACACAAGGCTTGATACATCAGTTTTCATAATCCTAAAATCTTGTTATTTTCAATGTACTTTTAACCTTAAGGTGGTAAAAGGGTTTAACCCAAGCTTTACATGAAGCAGTATATGGAATGCAAAGGCACTTTTTCTAGAAGACATTAAATTAAGGGTGAGGAATGGTCATAGTATCAAGATTTGGGAGGACAGGTGGTTGGATGTTTACAAAACCAATATAGCACAACTCAAAAATGTTGAAAATAAAAATATTGAAAATGTTGGTTAGTTGATTAGTAAGGACACAGTAGGGTGGAAAAGAGAGAAAATAATACAATCTCTACCACCACACATAGAAAATGAGATCTTGACAATCCTACTAGGCTTTACTTTACCATAAGATGATGTGTATTGGTGGACTAGTCCTAATGGAGCTTTCACTATGAGATCGGCTTGTTGGAGGGTTTGGTGGATGCTAAGGAATTTTATGATTTACGAGGGAGGATTATAGCTACACATGGCATATTATATGGAGAAGATGATGGTCACCTAAAGTGTCACACTTTCTATGGAGGGTCGGCATGGGGGGACTAGCCACAATGGAAGACTCTTTGACAGGCACTATAATATGGATGGACTTTATCCTTTATGCGGTAGAAACAAAGAGACAATAAATCATATGGTTTGGTAGTGTGAAAAAAGTAAAAATGATCTAGTATTGTTTCCCTCAAGATGTAAGGGATATTATGCACAATGAGGATATTCTAGTTCTAGGGGAGATTATTATGAAACTTATAGATGGTTGTTCAAGAGAGGAAGTTGGGGGGGTTGTGGATGCCTTGTCGAGAATATGGACCAAAAGGATCGACGCGGTGTTCCAAAAGGAGGAAAAGGAGATTGTATATCTTCAAAAAAAATTCCACTTATAAGCATGAATAGCAAATAGCAAGGGATGGAGAGCAGTAACTGAAAGTAGGAAGTGGGCTACACCAGAAGAAGGGGTAGTACAAGGTGAATTATGATACCTCAGTAAAGCATGACTTTGTAGACATTGGGGCTATATTTAGGGATCTTAAGGGGAAGGTGATCATGGTGATGGGTGAAGGGAGGATGAAGGTTTAGGATGCCACTTTGGTTGAGGCTCTAGGAGTAAGGGCAACAGTTTCTAAGGAAATGAATTTACAGAAGCTAAATATAGAAATAGACTCCCAACTTCTTGTGCAATCTTTAGAAGAAGAAGACCATAGAAGAGATCAATTGGGAATCATTAGTGAAAACATTCAGAGGATGGATCTCATGTTTAGTAGTTTCTCGGTTAATTTTTCTAGAAGATTAGCAAATAAAGTAGCACGCTTAATAGATACACATGCACAAAGTAGTGGTATGACTTTCCATTTTTTATGCTTCTTTCCCTTCTTAAGTTGTTGATGTGGCTTTGATTGATTTGGCATCTTGAGTAATAGAGGAGGTGGTTTTCAAAAAAAATGTATACATATATCGTTAACTTGCTATAATAGTAGTTCATCAATATCCTAACATTGTTAATTAACAATATATAGCATGGTAATGTCAAATTTTTATATAGCATGCATAACTTAGTTAATACATTTAATAAGGTACTCTTGTGCATTGTTCTATATCATATGTTATTCATGTAGAAATGATGTAGGAAGCTTTGTTCCATTGTGGGTGCAATACATGCTAAAAGATGTAAAAAATCAATAGATAATGATAGTTTGTTAAGATTTCATGATTTAATGATATATGTGTTAATACAATGGGTAGATCGTGTAAAGTTTTGGAATTTTGAAACATAATGTGTATATTTTGAAGCAATAAAATGTTATGTGTTTAATGAAATTAACCCAGTAAAATATATATCCAAGATAAAACTATTATATGAAATATGTAAACAAATTATATATTATATATTATATATTATGTAAGCAATATATTTTCAACATTAAATTTAGAATATACTTTTTAAGTATGATATATTAATATATAATACCCGGCCTAAAATTTTCAGATCTAAAATTTCTTTGAATCTTGATTTCCATGTATCTAACATATAATAACAATATTGCAAATTTAAATAATCTCTTACAATTTGTCTACTCTAATATACGAAATATAAATATGTTCTACCATAGTATGTAAATAATATAAGAACTTTATACATTTCATTTCTTTCATTGGAAGATATTGCAAATTTTAGGTATGTAATCAAGTATCTAGTTTATATATGTATTTGATCTAGATCAGCAACCATTTTTTTAAATCTAATGTTTAATGAATTCATATTAGATATAGGTTGCAATTTGTTTTATTGTAAATCAGATATTACAACATCTAACTCTCAAAAGAATATCCAAATTCTATAACTACAAGTATATATCAACAAAATTTATTATTTACATATATAAATAATGTCAATTCAAACATTATTCTATGTTTAATATGTTAATTATATATTACAAGTATATCAATTTTGTTACAACTTAATGCATTATTTTTTGTTCTTATTGGATAATTAATCAAACGGATCGAGTTTACAAGTTCACATTGCATCTTACTATAGAATAAAAAAATAAAAGAATATCAATGATGCCAAGTGGCAACACAAGAATGAAGGCACCATTTGGAAAGACATCCTTGTTCTGATGCTACCACATGGTAGGATTGTGACCCAATTTTCCTATCTAGATAGTCTTTTGAAAAAGTGAGAGTCAATAGGAATAGAAAAGTCACCTTATTTATTATTACCACTCTCTCTCTCTCTTTCTAAAGTTGGCTATTATGTAAAATAGTTGCACATTTTAATATTTTACTTAGCATTTCCATTCTCTCTCCTTCCTAAACTTGGCTATTGTATTTTTTTCATTTTTTTCTAGTTAGAATATCCAAACCTTATTGACCACCCATAGAAAGCAACAACCTTTCTGCAGAGGTTGCATGATGAATCATCTGAATGTTAATGATTCCAGTGCACTCAATGACCATCCCTTCACTTGACAAGGTTGTGCTACTTGGATTACAACTATTGCCCATTGTTGCACTACTCTGTGAGCCACCAAAATTTGGGAAAGGACAACGATGGAGCCAACATTCAAACATTTCCAGGGGGTACTACGCATAGACAGTACATTATGAAGAAAATGTTGTTCGAGTATGTTTTATATTAGAAAGGAACACAGAAGGTGGGGCAAGGATGTAAACTTTATGGGTATTGTAATATCATATCAATTCAATTTTATTTAAGAAGTGAAAATATAATGTATACGTATGTATGAAAACAAGTTGTGCCTTAATGTATTTAAAAGAAATAGTTGACAAAAGATATTTATGTGTGTGTGCATGTTGTCTCATCTTAATCGATAAAATCATTAATATAAAATCCATATTAAATATTTTCATATTTGTTTATATTTTGTTCCTACACTAAAAAAATATTATTTTGATAAATAAAATCTACTCAACTTGGTATTTAAATATAGACATGTTATAAATGTGAAAAACATAATTGATGATTTTTTTCTAGAGTATATTTCATATAGATAGGGATTATATATTATTTTGAAACTTCATAGTATTTTTGAACATGATATTACTGTGAGAATATATATCTTTAAAATAAATTTTACATGATGGAAAATGACTTGAGTGTATTTTGTCTCCAATAATCTCAAGTGTATTCTAGCATGACTCTCTCTATTTGTGTGTGTGTGTGTCTATATATATATATATATATATATATATATATATATATATATATATATATATATATATATATATATATTCTGTGTGTTAATATATATGTTAATGTATGTGTATATATATATTAACATATATGTATATACACATAGGTGTGTTTGTATATACACATACATATGTAATATATATTCCTATGCATGTATATATATACACACATATATATATATACATATATATACATACATATACATATATATGCATACATATACATATATATATATATAAATATATATATATATATGTGTGTGTTTGTGTGTGAGGTTGGGGAATTCACACACACACACACACAGATATATATATATATATATATATATATATATATATATATATATATATATATATATATATATATATATATATATGTATATGTATATATATATATGTGTGTATATATATGTGGGGGGGAGGGGGTGGGGGTGCATGTGTGCATGTGTGGGGAGTGCGGGTGGGTGGGTGGGTGTATTGGAGTGTGTGTGTGTACATATTATAGAATAAGTTGCTATCAATAAATCAAATAAGACTATTGGGTGTCCTATATATAGGAGAAAGGGAGTACATGGGATAAACTGAAACAAGTGGAAATTCAATGGGCTTCAACCCAAATAACCAAATACACAAACACGCCCCCTCAAGTTGGAGAGTAACCATTGTAAAATCCCACCTTGTCACCAATATACTTGAATAAAGTAGGAGGAAGAGGTTTGGTAAGGATGTCTGCAACTTGATCACCTATCCTAATATGAGGAGTGATTATCTTCTTGGCCTAGACCAGGTCCCACATAAAATGGCAGTCAACTTCAATGTGTTTTGTGAACTCATGGAAGACTAGATTATTAACTATGTTTATAGCTGCTTGGATGTCATAGTATAAAGTAGCTAGAGTTTGAAAAGGAATTCCAAACTCAATCATGGTAGAATGGACTCATTGTACATCACAACATGCATGAGCCATAGCCCGATATTCTGCCTCAGTGATGGAGTGAGCTATCACTGCCTATTTTTTACTCCTCCAGGAAACTAGGTTAGTTCTAATCATGACCAATCTACATTTGCATATCTAGTGATAGAGATTACCTTGGACTTAGGACATTTATATAGAAATCCTCGTCATGGAGCACTCTTGATATAAAGAGATTGTGTTGAATGTTAGACCAGTGGGCCTGGAGTGGTACACTCATGTGTTGACAGATACCCCAACAACGCAGTTAATAATTGGTCGAGTATTAGTTAAGTAAATCAACTTCTCGACTATATGATGATACTTCTCTGGACCAGCAAAGAGTCATCATTCATGTATAGGTTTTGTATCATAGTCCATCAAGGTAGATACTAGTTTGGCTTCGACCATATTGACCTCTTGAAGAAAGTCTAAGACGTAGCATATGTAAATGGATCGAATACATAGTAGATACTACTATATCTGATATTCAAATTCAAAAGAAAAAAAGTCTGATTTGATATCTGATATGATCTCTGGTGGATACAATATATTAACATCCAAATCTGATCTGGACAGATAATATCATAATCTGAACAAATATCTGATCTGAACCTAAAATGATACATTTATTGTTAGTAGATATATTATATGTAACATCCCTGACCTGGGTTATGTTCTAACCCTAGGTGTTTTGCCTAATAAAGTTGATTAGATGTTTTCTCTTAATTCTTGAAAAGTAATTAAGGCTCAAGAGGAACTTATATTTCAATTTCAGTCCTTTTTGAATAATGTTGAAACATTGTTTTGTTAATTTTGGACTAAAGTGCAAATTACCCAAGTTGAGGGGTTAGCTTGCAAATTGTACATCATAAAATGTTCCACAGATGTTGAGACATCATACGAGTGAGTATGATGCAGTGGTATGTCTTTCACAAGCCTAAGCACCAAGAAAGAGCTGATAAAATAGTGTTTGTGCATTAAAACCTAGTTTTGGTGTACAATGCAATTTACCCAAAAATCTAGGGTTCAATATGCAAATTACCACTTCAATAAGGTCCCTTATGTTTCTTGGCATCATGTAGAGCAAAGAAAATGAGAGGGGCGCCTCATTTGAATTAATTTGGAGGAGAGAGAATCTTGATATTAAAATAATCAAGATTTATGCATAATTGAAACGCTAATTCAATTTAATGCAAAAATAAATATATTAATTAAAGAGCCCTTCAACCAAAAGTTGAGGGATGAATTTGAAAATAGGATGGACGAGCTTGTGCCTTGCAAAGGCACGAAAATATCCAAAGGAAGTGGATAATTCACTCACATTATTATGAGAAAAAGAAATATCCACTCACTTCTGGATATTATTATAAAATGATTTAAGGTGCTTAATTTGCTTTTCTTTAAAACATGGATAATTGAGAGGATAAGAGGAAAAGAGGATAGCCTCATCCCTAAGTAAAAGAAGGGGGCAAGTGGAAAATATAAGGGGGAGATAATTCCTACTTTCTATCTCCTAATTGAATTTTTAATAAAAATTGCATATAAGCTCATTTATCCATAGAGAAAAAGGGGAATTTCGAATTCACTTCCACCCTTTGCTTGAAAAACGACCTTGGGAGCTTGGAAGCAAGAGTAGAACTAGCCCCAACCTTTTTGTAAGTTTCTTGACCCTCTTTCACCTTGAATCCATGGTGGAAATCACAAATCAATGCATGATTTCTTCCTATCTCGATTCCCTCTTCAATTCTAACCATTCCTTTTCACTCAAAGCTTGAGGACGAGCCTTGGGATAGTGAAAGGAGTTGCATCCACCATTTTTGACGTGATCTTGAAGCTTTTAAGCTCAATTTGGAGGCGGGTTTTATAACTTGAACCCTTCTACATTGTTATTCAACTATCAATCTTGCAATTTCGTTGATTCCTTCATCTTCTTGATTAATTATTGGTTGAAATTGGTAATTCCATGAAATCAGAAGTACTATAAGTTACAGGGATGAAGGTAGATGATTATGACATCATCTTGGACACATTTCTTAAAGAAATTGTATTTCATTCGGTTTCAACAAGCTTGCTCATTCAGTATCAACAAAACCGTTTGAAAGCAAACGGTTTCATCAAACCATTTGAAGCTAAATAGTTTCAAACCATTTGGGAGAGTTGACTAGGGTTGAACGTTTTGAAAAGTTGATTCTAATGATTATGGTTGATGACCCACCAAATTTTATTGATTAACTCCAAAGGATTCATCAGTTGAAGGTTAATCAATTAGCAAACCCTAATCGGGTTAAGTGCTGAAATTCAATTTGGTTAATTTAGATTTTTGGGTGTTTGAGCCCAAACGGTCTCAACACCGTTTGGAGGTCACCCAAACGGTCTCAATACCGTTTGGGGGTCACCCAAGACCGTTTGGAGGTCTAGGGTTAAGTATGGTTGAGTAATTTAAGGTCCAGAGATACCAAATTGAAATGCAATTAAGTGTTGATTTGATGATCAATCTAATGGTCTAAACCCTAATGGAATTTCACAAAATCCAAGGATAGGATGAGGAAAACGGTCTCAAGACCTTTTTGAGGTCATCCAAATGACCTCAAAACCGTTTGGGGTCTGGTCATATCAAAAATTTGATAATGATTCATTAGTTGCAATGGAATCAATTCCACAATGTTGATCATTGATGGCTATTCAATTCCAAGCCCTAATCGAAGGTTCCTTGAGTTGAAATCCTAGATAAATTGGGTTCAAAACCCTAATTGATGGTCTAATTGAAGGTTGATTCAATATTTCATGTGGTAAGTAAATCAAGGACTCAATTGATAATCGGTTCATCCATTGAAATCATGAATCATGTAAGTGTTGAAAGGACTTTTTGGTCCATTCGGTTTTGAGAGGGTTTGGACCAAACGGTCTCAAGACCGTTTGAGCCCAAACAGTCTCAAGAGCATTTGAGTCCAAACGGTCTCAAGACCATTTGGGACCAAACGGTCTCAAACCGTTTGGAGACCCAAGCCCATTCGGTTTCAAAGGCAATTTGCTTAAACGGTTTCAAACCGTTTAGAGATCAAAGGGTCAAGATCATTTGGTGATTTAAAGTGATAAAATCAATTGATAACTTAATGTGATGAAGGACCAATTGACCCTATAATTGATTACTGATTTATCTTAAAGAAAATCACTAGGGTTGTACCTTTAGGGTACCAAATGATTGGTAATATTAGAAGAATTAATCCTTGAAGCCTAAATAAGCAATACTATAAAATACTATGTCAAATTGAATGTGCTTAGTTGAAGGGTTGATTGACCCAATCCAACCAAGTTTGACATAGTCAATATCCTAGAGAGGATGAGAGAGAGGAATCCATACATGTAGAATAATCATGTAATGGATAAGCCTCAATACCTTCAATATGAATAAACCATGAATTTTAGGGAATGACCCATGATAAAGAGATCATGAAACCCTAATCAAGAGGATTGATGAACCTTAACTCTAATTAGGGCAATGCTAGGTATAATCCTAATCTATGGTAAGGATATAAACCCTAATTTAGGGTAATGTGATTCAAAACCCTAATTGGGATGAATAGTAAACCCTAATTGTGGGTTATTGAATGTGAAACCCTAATCTAGAGTAATGTCATATGAAACCCTAGTGATGGTATAATAGCCAATACACTAATGTAGGGTATGGCCAATTTAATTGGGTAAGGTGAGCATGTTACACCCATGGAGGGTGAAATTGATAAACCTTATGAATGGTAATATTGATACTCTAATGAGTAAGGATATAAGGGACAAGATAATGCCTAGATCATTATATGTCCAACTCTATACATGTGTAACAACCTGATACACCTTACAAAGATGAGGACATGAAACTCATAGGAATGATGTATGTAACATTAAATTATGATGTGGATAACATCCTAAGAGTTGAAATACCTAAAGTGGTTGATAATGGATTATTCTATATCAACAATGCTTAACCATTAGATAAGTCCATATCACTAAAGATAGTTGGACAATACTAATGTGTAACTTATGCACTATATGATGAAAGTGATAGGTGAACGGTTAAAAGTATTAAGAGGGAAATACCTTAATACAAGGTCAGTTGATTATCTTAAGTAAGATGGAATGAGGAGAAAAGTGATACATCAGGACATGATAGATATCACATTTAGCATTTCAGGGTTGTTATACCTATACCTTGATGCATCTCAATCCAACATACTTGGATAAGAAACATAAGAAGAGTGTGTTATGTAAATTATTACAATGAATATGTAATGAATTCAATGCACTTTGATAAGTGTTGGCTAAACACTATGAGAAAGGGGTTAAGCCAAGATAATGGGCATGATATAAACATACCATGGTAAGGTAGAGATATGAACTCATACCTTGAATTGATATTCATAAATGATATATGAAACCTTAGCATAAAATCCTAACCCTAATATAGGGTGAAGGTATGTGAAACTCAAATTGTGGGTTATATCGCATGAACCCTAATCTTGGGCAATATGATGGTAAACCATAACTCTAATATTGAGGCTATGAGTTGAGAAACCCTAATCCAAGATAATGCTATATGAAACCTTAAAATAAGGATGAAGTTATGAGAAATCCTGATGGAGGTTGATATTATATGAAACCTCAATATAGGGTGATGCTAGGTAAACCCTAATTGATAAGAATGGGAGACCCTTTTCCTAATAATGGAATAATGACTAAATATTGATAAGTGAAATACTTAAAGAGATTGGTAATGGATAACCCCATATCAATAATGCCTCAACTCAAAGGTGAGTCCATATTATTGGTAATGGTTGCATATTCCAAATAAGTGGTTTAGATAAAATACATTACATGATAATATGATGATCTGGTGTATAAAGTATTAGGATGGGAGATACCCTAATACCAAACAAGTTGGTGAACTCAAGTAAGATAAAGGTGATGAGGGAAGTGATATATCAACACATGATGGATATCACATCCAGCACTTGAAGATAGATATACATTGATGTATTCTAAATCCCCTATACTTGGGGAATAGCACACGAAGTATGTCAGATAAGTGTTACATTATGAAGTAATGCTCTTTGCTAAGCATAAGATAATATGCCCTGTGAAAAGGTTAAAAACAAATCAATAAAGCTTGATGCAATCATATTCTGACAAAGTTGAGAGAGAAACTTATATATATCTTGTGATGATAATTCATTTAATGATGAGTGATGAGAATAAATAAGTATGATCAAATACTTATGTTATCAATGTTGGCTCCTAGCTGTGTGGAGCAATGACTTAGGGCTTGATCATTAATGACATGATCCTGAGAACCTAAATGGTTAGTTATGGATAGCCCTAATGGAGGGTGATGATATGTAAGAGAAATCCTAATCCTAAATAAGGGAATGGAGATGCTACTCTTACTTTGCATAAGTGCTTATATGTACTTGATATAACTGTTTCTATGTAATAATCATACAGATGGTCATAAGATAATGAGCATAGATAGGTATGAGCTATGATGTATTAATTATTTAAATTCCTTATGGGCTTTGCGAGCCATTATATGTATTGTTACCTACTAAGAGGTAACAAGAAACTAATGGGCTTTGACAGCCATGTGAAATGCTAATGTAGCAAGTATCATGTTCACCTTGGTCAGATGACCTGAAAGTTTTAGTTACCAAGATAAGTGATAACAAGTGTTCTATGACGAACTGAGGGTATGAATACCTGGATTTAATAAGTATGATAATGATGTTGTTGAGAGATGTGAACTTTCAAGAAATGAAATGAGGGACTAAGATCCCAATGTCTTATAAAGACTAAGAAGTAATTGATGAAAATAGTACATGTTTCTTTATAGCATGTGTCATAATAATTCATGTTTGAGAACTTGAATGATGCTAAAAGAATATACTAATGTACATAATTAATCAAGTGAAATCATATCATGTAGAGCCTTGGCCATAGATCCATCAGCGTTAGAATTGCTGAATGGTGAAACGGGTGCTCTGCAGCAAAACCCGGAACACATATTTTGAATATGTGGGGGCAATGGGCAAATGTATCCTGACGTCCTAATGAGGGAATTGAGGAAAGGTAAACATTAAACCTCTCAATCCTTCATTATTGTATCGGGATAGATGTACCACGGATCTCCCGACGATTGGGATAGATGCAGTACACATCTCCCAATAATATTAATGCCAGATTGATGGAGATAAACAAGAAATCTCACGATTGCAAAGAGAGTGCAGCACGCCACTGTAACTCTAATAGCGAAGTTACCAGTATACCCTGGAAAGCTATCTAGCAGAGATACAAGATGTTTTGCATGTTGTCTCGTACTGACCGAGATGTGAGAGGTCTTGGTAGCCGACTCTACCTTTGACCTTGTATGGTACCGATTTCGACTTTGCAGTGGTCAGTTGGAGTATGAGCGGTATACCTCATCTCCTCATGGCATAAGTGTGATTGTAAAATGTAATCAGCCGTATAGCATGTTTGCTTAAGGATTGAATACGGAAATTTATTGATTGATGTTACATTTCTTTTATGCATCTCTAGTTGATAGATGTTATTTATATCCCTTTACATTCATTGCAAGTAGATGGGTGAATTAATATTCTACCATAAGTGGATGCAATGTTCTCATTAGGAAAGGAGATTACTTCACTCTATTCATACAGTGATTTATCTGTTGTTAAATATACATAAAATCCTTCTGCTCAACTTTATTCAAATAAACTGTTATAACAATGTTTTGGCAGAGAGTTATATCTCCCGCTGAGGCAATTTACAATTGTCTCACCCCCGTGGGATCCAACTTTTTAGGTAAACACAGAAGAAGAAGAAGGAACCCTATAGCAAGGGAAAAGCAACAACGGCAACAAGGACAGCAGTGATAACTCAGGTGGAGGCACTGGCTACCAAGTTTTGTATAGATAGTAGTCCTATGTGTCGTCTCTGTTCTCTCAGGTCCTCGGAATTTATAGTTAGTGTTTTTAATGAATCGATCTGAGATTTTGGCTTGATGCCTTGAGGTTCTTATGCTATCTGTATATAATGTTAATAGGGCAGCTGATGTTGTAACCCTCGAGAAGAGATGATACAAGTTATGTACTTATGAATCAGGATGTAAATGTTATACTTTGGTTCTCGATGAAAAAGATTTCCTATGTGTGGATCTCTTTGCAAAAAGTTTTAATTTTTAGTGATTTTCAGTAATCCGCTACAAATGATACGCTTCCGCTTAAGTAAATCTTGTTTTTATAAGTTGGATGCCACATTATACATAGAAAATATTGATATTACATTAAATATATATGATAAAGTGACTATATTTTCATACTTTCATATACAAATAATACATTATTTATATTTTTTAAATAAATAATATAATATTTAATAATATATGTTATGTATTTGTAAAATTTAGATTTTTTAGAGAGGATGCATCAATATCTTGTATCTGATATGAAATTTTCAGATCCAAAATTTGATATCCAAAATTCAATCGCGAATTATGCAGATGTTGGATATTCTTGAACATTTTGGATTTGAATCCATATTGAATGTGTGGATTCTAGATATCTATTCACATGTCTAATCTTTGTGATAGGTCTATCCTTGAGGTTCATTAGAGGACTTTGATCCAGAGAAAGTATCATAGGTTGCCAAAGTCTTTTGTATGAAAATGTGCATGCACAACCTATTTGAGTTGGGATATCCCCATCATATCTCTGCTAGTGATGACGATGTCATCAAAATAGATAGCAACAAGAACATGGTAGTTTGAGGAATGGGAGAAAAACAAGGAGTGGTATGTGGCTGATCTCCAAAAGTTAAGCTATATAAGGACATCACCTAACTTATTGAACCAGGTCTATGGATATTTCTTTTTGTTGTAGAGAGATTGTCAAATATGACACACTTTGTGAGAAGACACCCCCTTAGCAATAAACCTAGATGGCTGCTTCATGTAGACTTCCTCTAAGAGATCATCATGAAGAAATGCAATCTGATGTCGAACTTATAAAGAGGACAGTCAAGGTGTGATGCAAGTGAGATAAGGATGTAGATGGAAGATGTCCTTTTCATTGGAGAGAATGTCTCAAAGTAATCCATGCCAAAGTTTTAAATGAATCCTTTGGTAACTAGGCACACCTTGAGTCATTCAACATAGCCATCTGACTTATGTTTTACAGAGAAAACCCATCAGTAGCCTACAATAATTGTGCCTGCTAATGAGATCACAATATACCATGTATTCTTGTCATGGATAGCTCGTATTTGTTCCATCACGGAATCCTTCCATCCAAGATGACATAGAGCATCTGTTGGACACATAGGGCCATATTTTGTGGCGATGATAATAGCAAAGAATGATGTAGAAGAAGAAATACGTGCTAAACAACAAGTGTTGGAACTGGGATGCTTGATAGTGCAAGATTGTATATCTTTGTGTAGTGCCACCGCTAGATTGGTTTGGTTTGGAACTGATGATGATGATGATGATGCAAGTTTGTCTGGTGAATCATCTTCCATGCATAGGTCTGGTGTTGTTTGCTATGGAGGTGGAGTGAATGGATCAGGCAATGAGATCATAGTAGTAGTATGATCTATGGGGGGTGAGGATGATAAAAAGAACATTTCATCCTCATGAAAGGTGACATTCATAGAGATATAGATTTTTCCATAGCTAGCTTCAATACATATGTATCCTTTTTGAGAAAAGGATAGCTGATAAACACCATTTGAATAGCTCTAAAGGAAATCTTGTCAGCCTTGGGATCAAAATTATTGAACAAAGACGACACATTTGAAAACCTGAGGCAGTAGAGGGAATGGCGTGGATTGAGTGTAAATAATGGAAAAAAAGGTGTGCTTGCTGAGAGCATAGGAAGGTTGGTGATTGATAAGAAAGAGAGCAATGAGGATCGCATCAGACCCAAAAAAAATGAGTTGGCATGAATGAGAAGAGAGCATGTAATGTCAAGTAAATGATGATTTTATGGTTGGTGATGTTGTATTGTTGTGGAGAGTATGTACACGAGCATTGATAAATCATCCCTATGTCACAGAAAAAAGAGGTGATGGCCTTTTGGGTATATTTGAGGGCATTTTTGGTTTAAAGAATCTTAATAAATGTTGAAAATTAAATCAAAACCAACTTGTAAAACTCAAGAAGTAAAAAAGTTCATCACAAGTTCAAAGTAAGCAAATGCATGTCATCCTAGAAATATCATTAAATGTGTAAGAAAATATCTATAGCCATTGTAACTTGTAGTCTCGAACGAACCATACACATCAGTATGA